>JAGSMU010000001.1:14958389-16225067 GCA_029286865.1 Teinopalpus imperialis
TTATTTGTGCACAATTTATGTTATGCAAAATAATATTTTAATTATTAACTGTATTTACGATTAGCTAACACTTTAACTTAGCTCTCTTTGTAGTAAATTTTACAATTTTATTGTTCTTTTGCATTTGTTTACTCACAAGGGCATTTTGATTCCTTGATACACTGTCCAGTTGCATCGTCTCGCACCTGTCCCTTTTTGCAGAAGCACCCCGAAACGCATTGAGCGGTACAAATAGGGTTGCGGTTCTTGCATGTGCCCTGGCAGGCTGTCCCGCAATCCTTATAGACTTCGTTAGGGCGGCATGTCTTACCTTAAGAAGTACATATATTTTTATCAAATCTGCATTTGGTAAACTTTCCACAGAAGATTTATTTATTCATTATTTTATTTGTGCACAATTTATGTTATGCAAAATAATATTTTAATTAATAATAATAAATATACCAAATGATTGATTGCATTCAACTATTTGTCTGCGTCACTTGTCTAAAAAAATCATAGTTAATTGTGCCAATTTTTGCCAAAAATTCGAAAGAAACTCACTTTAGGACGGAAGAAACTAGCTGAATACGATACAGTGGTAATGGGGTGTTGTATTACAAGAATTACAACAAAAAAATGTAACATACTACGTAAAAAGGAATGATAATTTCTCTGTTCCAACGTGGTAGTGAGTTGAAAAACTCGAACGCACAGTTATAGGTAACAAGGCATTCAATCTGAGTCGACAGGAGCGACCACCTACATGCATCTTAAGCCTTTGTTTCTATTAGGTTAACTGAAATAAAATTCTAGATTTATTCAGTGTCTTGTGGAATGTACTTACTTGGACATTCAGACTGATCGACACATGGTCCCGTCTTGTTAAGTCGGACCTTGTCTCCAACACAAAAGCATCCCTTCACGCATAGATCGTTACATACTGTAGGGTTGGGATTGTCGCATGTTCTTGGGCAGGCTGTGCCGCACTCTTTGAATTCTTCGCCAGGACCGCATGATTCTGTGTGTGAAGAATTCTGCTCTTAACTAAATTCAAGTTCTGTAAGTTATTCCGCGCATCCGTTAGCGCAGGTTTTTGAATAGTAGGTGCAATATTTGATAATGTATTAAAGTACTTTTCATGTGGGACGAGTGTACTTACTTGGACATTCAGACTGATCGACGCATGCTCCCGTCTTGTTGAGTCGGACCTTGTCCCCGATACAGAAGCATCCCTTCACGCATTGTTTGGTACATATTTTAGGATTGAGATTGTCGCATGTTCTTGGGCAGGCAGTTCCGCATTGTTTGAATTCCTCGTCGTGCCCGCATGTTTCTGTTTGTAAAAATCCTCTTTTAACTAAATGCTATTTCGCTTCCTAATATTGAACTTTTATTACCTAATATAGAATGGATATTGAAATAAATAATATTTTCAGATATCACCTGTTTATTTACTCTTGATTACACTTTACCATTACTTCATAAAGAGATTCTACAATCGAAGAAGCAATGCTCAAATAATTTAAATCTATTTATCATATTTTTCCCCGACACGTATTGTATTTAGGGTGTATTTGTTAGGACTCACTTTCTATTCGGTTACCTAAAATAAAATTCTTAATTTATTGATTGTCCTGTGGTGGACTTGTACTTACTCGGACATTCAGACTGATCGACACATGGTCCCGTCTTGTTGAGTCGGACTTTGTCTCCACTACAGAAGCATCCTTTCACGCATAGAAGGTTACATATTTTAGGATTGGGGTTGTCGCAGGTCTTTGGGCAGGATGTACCACATTGTTTGTATTCTTCATCTGGACCGCAAGCTTCTGTTTGTGAAGAATACTACTGTTAAGACATATTTGTATTGGAAAATTTTTATTAGATAATATACAATTTAATATTGTTTAATAAAAAAATCTACTCTTTACAAAATGTTTGTTCCGAATGTTATCCTGCGAACCCGGTAGCGCGGCTTTTGGAATAATAGGCACTAAAGTTTTTAAATTAAAATTAAAATTAAAATAAAATTTACTTAAAAATCTAAATATCATCATATAAATACAACGAAATCTGGTTTTCTAAATTAATAATTTATTTAAATTTTCAAATATAATTATAATCGAGGAAAAATTAGTCTCTTTAGTTCAAGTATATTTGATTGCAATGCTTTTATGGTCGTTTGTGCAAATTTATTTATTTATCCTATTATAATTTAACAGCAAATAAGATTGAAAAAATAAATATATAAAAATCATAATATAATATCTTTAGTTTTACTAGAGACAATTTCCACCGTGAGTCTGTCATCAACCTCAGCTGCTAGTATGCGAATTAGTCAGGTGAGTATATGGAAAGAAAAAGGGGTTTATCCTTCTATACACTTCTTAAGTGACAGTTATCTCTCAGGCAGCAGAGGTGGAACCACAAAGTGGATGAATGGATCACATAATCAGCATCAACTACTGTACAGTTCAGTATGAGTGTAGCTGGTGTCCAATGAAATGAGGCATCCCAACTCAGTCGTTAGGAGTCTTTGTTAAGAATGGACATATGTGTGCACGTGCTGCAGTCATCACTTTCAATTAAAATATAAAATTTTACATATGATTTATTGGTTGTCCTTTGGGACGCGTGTACTTACTTGGACATTCAGACTGATCGACACAAGGTCCCGTTCCGTTAACACGGACCTTGTCACCGACACAGAAGCATCCCTTCACGCATTGCTCAGTACAAACTGTAGGATTGGGATTCTCGCATGTCTTTGGGCAGGCTGTACCGCATTCTTTGTATTCTTCGTCAGGGCCGCATGCTTCTGTTTGTGAAGAATTCTGCTCTTAACTAAATATAAGTTCCGTATGTTATCCCACGCGTCTGTTAGCATAGGTTTATAAACAGTAGGCTCAACATTTGTTAATGTAGTACTTATTTTGGTAATGAGGCATTCCAGCTATGTCCTCAAGACTGGCAACACAAATTCATCAATCAGTCTTTATTGAGGATGGGGTAGGTGTGTGTGGGCTATAAGTATCTCTTTCTATTCAAATGTAATACGATAATAAAATATGATTTCTTGTTTGTCCTGTGGGACGCATGTACTTACTTGGACATTCAGACTGATCGACACATGGCCCCGTCTTGTTGAGTCGGACCTTGTCGCCGGCACAGAAGCAGCCCTTCACGCATAGATGGCTACATATTTTAGGATGGAGATTGTCGCATGTTCTTGGGCAGGCTGTACCGCATTCTTTGTATTCTTCATCTGGACCGCAAGATTCTGTTTGTGAATAATTCTGCTGTTAAGACATATTTGTAATGGAAAGTTTTTTATAAGATAACATATAATTTAATATTATTTAGTAAAAAATCTAGTCTTTACTAAATTTTAGTTACATATGTTATACCGTGCACCCGATAGCGCAGCTATTTGAATAGTAGGTGCTTAACTTTTAATGAGTTATATACCTTGTCATACAGTTAAACAACTAAATATCACCCCATAAATACAATGATATACCATCAGAGGGGCCGAACCTCGGGTCGATCAGTTGGTTCTGACGAAGTTATCTTAATTAATATCACTAGTATTATTTACTACCTATACCACCACTTCAGAATGCGTGGGTGCTGGAGAAGAAGTGGCGCAAGAAACTCCAGCAATGCTTCTATCTGTATGGACTGGAGAGAACCGGCCAGTGACATGGCGGTATCGCGAATAACTTTGTTTGCGACGCCCTCGCCGTCGGCGGAGGCGATATGAGGGTAGAATGTATGTGTGTTGTGTTTTATGAAGGGCTTGGGCCCGCGGGTAAATCTGCGATTCGCGATGGGATTGTAAGTGGCGGCACTTATAATCAAAGGGTTAGAGTGTGTGACGGCATAGTCGAAATATCGGCGAGAAGCCTGCTTCAGGTACGGAGCTATGGTCGGCAGCTCAAGATCTATGTGTAGATTTTCGTTACGCAAGAATAACGGTGCACCGGTGGCCTTGCGCATGAAACGATTTTGTATTACCTGAAGTCGGTGAATGTGACGCGGGGAGGCAAGCGCAAAGACGGGGCTTGCGTATGTCATTATGGGTCGGATGCACGCTTTGTATAGTGTAATTTATTACGCAGGGACATTTTGCTATTTTTATTGAGTAACGGGTGCAAACGACCGAGGATGAACGCTGCTCGATTCCGTACGCGGTTGATATGCGGACCGAAGGTGAGTCTTTCATCTAATGTGACGCCTAAGTATTTGACTGTCTGTTTCCAGGGGATTGGACGATCAAATAACTCTATAGTTAGGAGATGCGGCGTTTTGTTGCGCCGAGAGCAGTACATGGCTGCACATTTGGTGGGGTTAACCTCGATCCTCCATTTCCGAAACCATTTTCCTAAGGTGTTGGCTGCAGATTGGAGGCGTTTACAAATAGCGTCTGGTTTAAATCCAGACACGTAGAGGCCGGTGTCATCGGCGAAAAGGGCTAGCTCTACACCGCAAGTGCGTGGTATGTCGTTGGTGTAGAGTGTGTATAAAGTACGACAGAGCCTTGTGGTACTCCGGCACAAATGGGGTGAACCTCGGAACGCGTTCCCTCGACGCGGTAACGAAAGGTTCGATTTCGGAGAAAATCTCGTATGATAAGTAAGAGTCGATCTGGCACACCGAGCTCATATAGTTTGTACATGAGCCCGTTGTGCCAGACCTTGTCGAAGGCTTTCGCCACGTCGAGGAAAAGTGCCCCAGTTTGGTAGCCCTGAAGAAATTTACTGAGAATGTGCTCCGTGATGCGGAGCACTTGATGTGTGCATGAGTGTTGGGTGTGAAACCCGAACTGCTCATTGATTGGCAGCCCTCGGGATAGCATGAAGTCCTTGAGACGGGCGAGGATAAGCCTTTCATATACCTTACCCAAGACTTTGAGTAGGCTTATGGGTCGATAGGCTGATGGATCAGTTGGATGTTTTGAGGGCTTGAGAATCCCTATGACATCGGCTTCCTTCCAGGTGTTCGGGAAGGTTCCTTTGGATATGGCCGCATTGTAGATTATCAGCAGTAGTTGTAAAATGGACACGGGTAGGAGTTTCATCACCTTGTTGGTGATGCCGTCGGGGCCGGGAGCCTTGCGTGGTCGCAGGTTTTTAATTATGGACTCAACTTCGGTGCATGTAACTTGGGTAACAAAATCGCGAGGTGGTTCCTTACTCCTCCGATCGACCTCGCTGTTAACCATTGCAAGGTGAGCGGCGTCGATCGGTAGGGTGCTCGGTGAGCTTTCTCTTCGTCTAAGAAGTTGCCCCCTTTTAGGGATTTGGGAAGTCGCCAGAAGGCGAGATGGGAAGGTTCGATATTGGAGAGGTGATTATCCCACCGATCGTTCCTGTACTGGGCTATGCGTGACCGGACTTCACGCTGAAGGGTACGTAGCACCAGCCGGTTACTTTCAGTGGGATATAAGTCATGGGCACGAGTCGCCGCATTCTTGCGCCTCATTAGGTCCTTTATGTCGCTTGGCAGGGTCCATCGGTAGTCTTCCACTGAGGGAACCTGCCTCGAACAATCCTCGACGACTGTCTGGATGTGCCTAGTGAGGGCATGAATTGCGAGGTTCGTGTCGTGGACTGAAGATATGTTCCTAGGAATAGCATCTAGGTGTGGTGATGTGGCTGCCCTCAGGTCCTTCCTGAGTCGGTGCCAGTCTACTATGGTTTTGGTGGACGGTGAGGTTGGGGCGGAGGGCCCTAACCGAAGAAGAACGGGGCGATGATCGGAAGCGAGCTCGTGGATTACGTCTATCCCTTGGAAGGAGAGGTTGATGTTCTTACAGATGGCAATATCAAGCACATCCGGTGCGTGACCCAATATATATGGAAAATGGGTGGAAGCAGTAGGCGCTACGACGTCGAAGTCGAGTGCGTCGCTTAGCGAGTCTAAAGCCAACCCGGGGGTTGTTTAGTTGCATTCCACCGAGTGTACTTGCTATTGAAATCACCTGCCAAAATGACTAAGTTTCCAAGGGAAAGGAGCGCCACAAAGTCGCTTCGTAATACTTGTGCGTCGTCTGCAAGGGAAGCATCCCTTCACGCATTGTTTGGTACATATTTTAGGATTGGGATTCTCGCATGTCTTTGGGCAGGCTGTACCGCATTCTTTGTATTCTTCGTCAGGGCCGCATGCTTCTGTTTGTGAAGAATTCTGCTCTTAACTAAATGTAAGTTCCGTATGTTATCCCACGCGTCTGTTAGCATAGGTTTATAAACAGTAGGCTCAAAATTTGTTAATGTAGTACTTATTTTGGTAATGAGGCATTCCAGCTAAGTCCTCAAGACTGGCAACACAAATTCATCAATCAGTCTTTATTGAGGATGGGGTAGGTGTGTGTGGGCTATAAGTATCTCTTTCTATTCAAATGTAATACGATAATAAAATATGATTTCTTGATTGTCCTGTGGGACGCATGTACTTACTTGGACATTCAGACTGATCGACACAAGGTCCCGTTCCATTAACACGGACCTTGTCACCGACACAGAAGCATCCCTTCACGCATTGCTCAGTACAAATTGTAGGATTGGGATTCTCGCATGTCTTTGGGCAGGCTGTACCGCATTGTTTGAATTCCTCGTCAGGGCCGCATGCTTCTGTTTGTGAAGAATTCTGCTCTTAACTAAATGTAAGTTCCGTATGTTATCCCGCGTCTGTTAGCATAGGTTTATAAACAGTAGGCTCAAAATTTGTTAATGTAGTACTTATTTTGGTAATGAGGCATTCCAGCTAAGTCCTCAAGACTGGCAACACAAATTCATCAATCAGTCTTTATTGAGGATGGGGTAGGTGTGTGTGGGCTATAAGTATCTCTTTCTATTCAAATGTAATACGATAATAAAATATGATTTCTTGATTGTCCTGTGGGACGCATGTACTTACTTGGACATTCAGACTGATCGACACAAGGTCCCGTTCCATTAACACGGACCTTGTCACCGACACAGAAGCATCCCTTCACGCATTGCTCAGTACAAATTGTAGGATTGGGATTCTCGCATGTCTTTGGGCAGGCTGTACCGCATTGTTTGAATTCCTCGTCAGGGCCGCATGCTTCTGTTTGTGAATAATTCTGCTGTTAAGACATATTTGTATTGGAAAGTTTTTATAAGATAACATACAATTTAATATTATTTAGTAAAAAATCTAGTCTTTACTAAATTTTAGTTACATATGTTATACCGTGCACCCGATAGCGCAGCTATTTGAATAGTAGGTGCTTAACTTTTTAATGAGTTATATACCTTGTCATACAGTTAAACAACTAAATATCACCCCATAAAAACAATGATATACCATCATGATGATAATACCAAAAGTAATATGCCTAGAAATAACATATGAATTTTATAATAATAATAATAATAATAATAAATTCATTTATTGCAAACCTGTGTACCAAGGTACAAACATTTATAAATAGTAACTACAGTAAGATACCTTCGGGCGCAATATGGCGATGAGGAATGCAACTGTGTAATAAATAGCATTAAGAAACAGTACAAATACAACGAAACAACATTTGGGAACGTCTATCAACAATAATATAATGCAGCTATAACTAAATGGCATTAAGAAACAGTACAAATACAACGAAACAACATCTGGGAACGTCTATCAACAATAATATAATGCAGCTATAACTAAATAGCATTAAGAAACAGTACAAATACAACGAAACAACATTTGGGAACGTCTATCAACAATAATATAATGCAGCTATAACTAAATAGCATTAAGAAACAGTACAAATACAACGAAACAACATTTGGGAACGTCGATCAACAATAATATAATGCAGCTATAACTAAATAGCATTAAGAAACAGTACAAATACAACGAAACAACATTTGGGAACGTCGATCAACAATAATATAATGCAGCTATAACTAGATAGCATTGAGAAACAGTACAAATACAACGAAACAACATTTGGGAACGTCTATCGACAATAATATAATGCAGCTATAACTTAATAGCATTAAGAAACAGTACAAATACAACGAAACAACATTTGGGAACGTCTATCGACAATAATATAATGCAGCTATAACTTAATAGCATTAAGAAACAGTACAAATACAACGAAACAACATTTGGGAACGTCTATCGACAATAATATAATGCAGCTATAACTTAATAGCATTAAGAAACAGTACAAATACAACGAAACAACATTTGGGAACGTCTATCGACAATAATATAATGCAGCGATAACTAAATAGCATTAAGAAACAGTACAAATACAACGAAACAACATTTGGGAACGTCTATCGACAATAATATAATGCAGCTATAACTAAATGGCATTAAGAAACAGTACAAATACAACGAAACAACATTTGGGAACGTCTATCAACAATAATATAATGCAGCTATAACTAAATAGCATTAAGAAACAGTACAAATACAACGAAACAACATTTGGGAACGTCTATCGACAATAATATAATGCAGCTATAACTAAATAGCATTAAGAAACAGTACAAATACAACGAAACAACATTTGGGAACGTCTATCAACAATAATATAATGCAGCTATAACTAAATAGCATTAAGAAACAGTACAAATACAACGAAACAACATTTGGGAACGTCTATCGACAATAATATAATGCAGCTATAACTAAATAGCATTAAGAAACAGTACAAATACAACGAAACAACATTTGGGAACGTCTATCGACAATAATATAATGCAGCTATAACTAAATAGCATTAAGAAACAGTACAAATACAACGAAACAACATTTGGGACGCGTGTACTTACTTGGACATTCAGACTGTTCGACACAAGGTCCCGTTCCATTAACACGGACCTTGTCACCGACACAGAAGCATCCCTTCACGCATTGCTCAGTACAAATTGTAGGATTGGGATTCTCGCATGTCTTTGGGCAGGCTGTACCGCATTCTTTGTATTCTTCGTCAGGGCCGCATGCTTCTGTTTGTGAAGAATTCTGCTCTTAACTAAATGTAAGTTCCGTATGTTATCCCACGCGTCTGTTAGCATAGGTTTATAAACAGTAGGCTCAAAATTTGTTAATGTAGTACTTATTTTGGTAATGAGGCATTCCAGCTAAGTCCTCAAGACTGGCAACACAAATTCATCAATCAGTCTTTATTGAGGATGGGGTAGGTGTGTGTGGGCTATAAGTATCTCTTTCTATTCAAATGTAATACGATAATAAAATATGATTTCTTGATTGTCCTGTGGGACGCATGTACTTACTTGGACATTCAGACTGATCGACACATGGCCCCGTCTTGTTGAGTCGGACCTTGTCGCCGGCACAGAAGCAGCCCTTCACGCATAGATGGCTACATATTTTAGGATTGGGGTTGTTGCAGGTCTTTGGGCAGGATGTACCACATTGTTTGTATTCTTCATCTGGACCGCAAGATTCTGTTTGTGAATAATTCTGCTGTTAAGACATATTTGTATTGGAAAGTTTTTTATAAGATAACATACAATTTAATATTATTTAGTAAAAAATCTAGTCTTTACTAAATTTTAGTTACATATGTTATACCGTGCACCCGATAGCGCAGCTATTTGAATAGTAGGTGCTTAACTTTTTAATGAGTTATATACCTTGTCATACAGTTAAACAACTAAATATCACCCCATAAATACAATGATATACCATCATGATGATAATACCAAAAGTAATATGCCCTAGAAATAACATATGAATTTTATAATAATAATAATAAATTCATTTATTGCAAACCTGTGTACCAAGGTACAAACATTTATAAATAGTAACTACAGTAAGATACCCTTCGGGCGCGCAATATGGCGATGAGGAATGCAACTGTGTAATAAATAGCATTAAGAAACAGTACAAATACAACGAAACAACATTTGGGAACGTCTATCAACAATAATATTATGCAGCTATAACTAAATAGCATTAAGAAACAGTACAAATACAACGAAACAACATTTGGGAACGTCTATCAACAATAATATAATGCAGCTATAACTTAATCTTATTAAACAAAGCCTCCATTTGCCCCATTCGACGCTCAGCAGTCGCCGAGAACGGTCGCCCGGCTCCCCGCCACGATCGTCCCGAGCTACCTGCCCCCGAGCGAGCCACCTGCGCACCCATTGTTCCGAGAACAATACACCGAGCAATTTTTATTGCGGGTGCTATTGTAATCGGAAATTAGTTTCCGAGAAAGATTATTGCAAAGCCACCTGGGTGGTTACACTAGTGGATACCTTGCGGTGTTAACTTAGTTAGTGTAGGGCTAGCCCCGTACGCCCGTGGTTCCCCTTCTGGGAAACGCGAAACCGGAAGGAGTCGACGCAAAACTTGGCCTTGGGTAGTGCCCTAGCCAAGGTTGACCAACCCGCTGGACTTATAATAGTCCCACGCGTAGTTTTAGTTAGCTCTAAGCACACCCAAGTGCACAATAAGACTGGCACTTGGACGCACTAGGGCTACACAACTAGGCACACATCCTCCCTGCCTATACCCGGCAGCGGGGAGGAGAGTAAACTATTCACCCCGGCATCCCACCGGTGGCCACTTCCCACGAGGAAAAATAAAGTGAACAGAGTGCACAATGGAGGACTCTTCCTCAGAGTCGTTGCTGCACTTCATCAGCATACTAAAAATAAATACCCCGATGTCTTCCAGGACATAATCAAAGAAAGACCGCTCCCGGATAGACCCTCCTCAAGGGCCTCCTCCATATCCTGCACTTCATCCGCAGTCTCCGAAATGGAGCTGGATAACGCAGCGTCCACTGAGTATCCCCAAGCCGAACACACCAGCGATTTCACGCTGGTTGAAAAAAAAAGAAAAAAGCGGGCTTCACCCGCCCCGACGCCGCCTCCTAAGGCGAAAAAACGGGAAATGAAGGCCCCCTCTCCCCAGCCATCTACGTCGGCCCTGCCCCAGGGCCCCCTCACGGCTGCCCTGGCAAGCCCCGCGCCGCTCCTGGGCGCGCCCTAGCTGGCTCAAAACCTTCGGCTGTCTCACAGCCATCGAAACGCCCGCCGCCTGTCTTCATTCAGGCACAAGACAAGTGGCCGATTGTCACATCGGCCCTATCCAATCGCTACAAATATCAAGCGATCCCCACCGCTGTAGGTATTAAACTGCAGCTAGAAACCACGGACGACCATAGAGCGGTAACTCGCTTCTTGCAAGACAAAGGTGTTTTCTTTCACACCTACACCTTGGCAGAAGAGCGCCAACTCAGGGTAGTAATTAAAAACCTCCCGCGGGAAATCCCAGCTGATCTGATCAAAGAGGACCTTCAGGCCCAGAATCTCCCAGTCCTGTCTGTGCATAGGATGTACAGTGGCCATAATAAAAAGCCATTCAACATGGTGATTGTGGCCCTCGAAAGATCCGAGGCCGGGAAGCAGGTATTTAACCTGAAAACCTGCTGCCACCTCTCTGGGCTGACTATAGAGCGCCCATAAAACGGCCCACCAGGCCAGTGTCACAAATGCCAATTATATGGCCACTCAGCACGCAATTGCTTCGGCAAACCCAGATGCGTCAAGTGCCTGGGTGACCATGGCACCACCGAATGTCCGAGACCCAAGGACAAGGCCCTTCTGGCCACTTTCGGTCCCCGCATGTGTCCTATGCAACACAGAGGGACACACAGCCAATTACCTTGGCTGCCCAAAGCCAAGCCGAAACGTCCGGCACTAAAATCGCGCCCAAGGTCGCTACCCCGACCGCCGCCCCCGCGCCAATTCTCGCTCCTGTCCGACCTCTACGCCCCACATGGCATACGCCGATCGGCGTAGCGACCGTTAACTCAACCGGTTGAGCAGCCTCCTCCATCAGCCGGACGGCCGGTTATCGAAAGCGACCTCGACTTAGTGTGTCGCTTCGCCGCCGTCTTCAACGGCGCCGACGTCTCAGCCCTAGCAAAAGCCTTAAGGGATTCTAATGGCAAGCCCGAAGTCAGGATTGCCGCCACAATGCGCTACCAACATGTAGTGTCAGCCATCGTCAACTTTCAAGCATGGGGGCCTTTACAACGGCAGAGTAAAACCGCGTTCCCTTAACGTCGCATTTTTAACGCGAACGGTATTAACAATCAACGCGACGAAATCTTCAGGTAATTCGTGTGCTCTTTTGTTACAAACAAAATAAATACATTTTTTCTATTTTATATTATTATAAACCCAAACGGCGCAGTTATTGGTTTCGAGGCATTCAATCTGAGTCGTATGGAGCGACCACATATGTACATCTTGAGCTTTTGTTGGGGACAAATGTAGGTGTTTATGCGCAGCATCATTTTCTTGTGGGTGAACTAAAATAAATTTCTTGATTTATTGATTGTCGTGTGGAACGCATTGACTTACTTGGACATTCAGACTGATCGACACAAGGTCCCGTTCCGTTAACACGGACCTTGCCCCCGACACAGAAGCATCCCGACACGCATTGGTCAGTACATGTAGGGTTGGGATTGTCACATGTCTTTGGGCAGGCTGTACCGCATTGTTTGAATTCCTCGTCAGGGCCGCAAGCTTCTGTTTATAAATAATTCCTCTCTTAATCATCATCTGCATACTGATTTCTTATGGAGAATGAATGTTGATATCATGGGCCGCAATAATAAGAACATGAAATGTATTGAGTGCATTCAACTCATAACCGATTTTTAAATAAAAATGCTTCTTAGGATGGAAGAATCAAGTTGAATCTGGGTGTGGTGGCAATGGAGTGTTGTATTACAAGAAATATAACCTTTTATAAAGGAACATACGTGACTTTAGAAACTCAAACGACCAAGAATTGACAACACTGCATTTAATCTGAGTCGTTAGGAGCGACCACACCTTGGACATTCAGACTGATCGACACAAGGTCCCGTTCCGTTAACACGGACCTTGTCCCCGACACAGAAGCATCCCGACACGCATTGATCAGTACATGTAGGGTTGGTATTGTCACATGTCTTTGGGCAGGCTGTACCGCATTGTTTGAATTCCTCGTCAGGGCCGCATGCTTCTGTTTATAAAGAATTTCTCTCTTAATCATCATCTGCATATTGATTTAATACCGATAGTAAATGTCGATGTCATGGGCCGCAAGAAGAAGAACATTAAATATACCAAGTATTGAGTGAATTCAACTATTCGTTTGTATAACAAGTCTCAAAAATCATAATCTATTGTGTCAAGGAACAATCGTTTTCAATAGAACGCTCGTTAGGATGAAAGAAACAAGTTGAATACGAAACGGTGGCAATGGAGTGTTGTTTTACAAGAAATATAGCGTAACATACGAGGAAAGTAATGATAATTTCTCTATTCCAACTCGTGGTAACTTTAGAAATCTAAACACCTCAGTTATCGGAACGAGGCATTGAATCTGAGTCGTCAGGATCGACCACGTATGTATGTGCATCTTGAGCCTTTTTGCGGACAGACGTAGGTGTTTATGCGCCGCATTACAATATATTAGATGAACTAAAATAAAATTCGTGATTTATTGACTGTCATGTGGGACGCATGTACTTACTTGGACATTCAGACTGATCGACGCATGCTCCCGTCTTGTTGAGTCGGACCTTGTCCCCGGCACAGAAGCATCCCTTCACGCATTGTTTAGTACATATTTTGGGATTGAGATTGTCGCATGTTTTTGGGCAGGCTGTACCGCATTGTTTGAATTCCTCGTCAGGGCCGCAAGCTTCTGTTTGTATAGAATTCCACTACATGTATGTGTAACTACATGTTATTTTATATCCTGGTTTATGTATATAAAAATCGTAATTTTTAGACTTAAGTCCAGTTAATTTTTAAACATATTTTTTTTTTTGAGCTGAAAGCCACTGTTAGCCCTAGAGCTTTTACAGTTTCACCGGGTTGAGAGGCGACCGAGCGCTAATGGCACTTAGTCGAGACCTCTCTATATAGGTAACCAGCACAAGGGCTTACGAGAGGGAGTCTCGGGTTGGACCGTTACCTTGTTTCGCGTGAGCGTCTGACTCGAGGGTCTGGTTCGCTATTATTATTAGCTATCTGTACCACCAATTCGGAATGCGTGGGCGCTGGAGAAGAAGTGGCGCAAGAAACTCCAGCGACGCTTCTATCTGTATGGACTGGAGAGAATCTACCAGTGACATGGTGGTATCGCGAATATCCTTGTTTACGTCGCCCTCGCCGTCGGCGGGGGCGATATGAGGGTGCAATGTACGTGTGTTGTGTTTTATGAAGGGCTTGGGCCCTGGTGGTCACGTCGTCGGGGTCATCGAGGGCGTGCCTCGGTCTCCTTCGAACGCGGGTGAATCTGTGGTTCGCGATGGGATTGTAAGTGGCGGCACTTACAATCAAAGGGTTTCGGTGTGTGACGGCAGAGTAGAAATATCGGCGAGAAGCCTGCTTCAGGTACTGAGCTATGGTCGGCAGCTCAAGATCTATGTGTAGATTTTAGTTACGCAAAAACCACGGTGCACCGGTGGCCTTGCGCATGAGACGGTTTTGTATTACCTGAAGTCGGTGAATGTGACGCGGGGAGGCATGCGCAAAGACGGGGCTTGTGTATGTAATTATGGGTCGGATGCAAGCTTTGTATAGTGTAATTTTATTACGGAGGACATTTTGCTATTTTTATTGAGTAATGGGTGCAAACGACCTAGGACGAACGCTGTTCGATTCCGTACGCGGTTGACATGCGGACCGAAGGTGAGTCTTTCATCTAATGTAACGTCTAAGTATTTGACTGTCTGTTCCCAGGGGATTGGACGATCAAATAACTCTATAGTTGGGAGATGCGGCGTTTTGTTGCGCCGAGAGAAGTACATGACTGCACTTTTGGTGGGGTTAACCTCGATCCTTCATTTCCGAAACCATTTCCCTAAGGTGTTGGCTGCAGATTGGAGGCGTCTACAAATAGCGTCTGGTTTGAACCCAGACACGTAGAGGCCGGTGTCATCGGCGAAAGGGCTAGCTCGACACCGCGAGTGCGCGGTATGTCGTTGGTGTAGAGAGTGTATAAAATAGGACCTAGGACGGAGCCTTGTGGTACTCCGGCACAAATGGGGTGAACCTTGGAACGCGTTCGATTTCGGAGAAAGTCTCGTATGATAAGTACGAGTCGATCTGGCACACCGAGCTCAAATAGTTTGTATATGAGCTCGTTGTTCCAGACCTTGTCGAAAGCTTTCGCCACGTCGAGGAAAAGTGGCCCAGTTTGGTAGCCCTGAAGAAATTTACTGAGGATGTGCTCCGTGATGCGGTGCACTTGATGTGTGCATGAGTGTTGGGTGCGAAACCCGAACTGCTCATTGATTGGTAGCCCTCGGGACAGCATGAAGTCCTTGAGGCGGGCGAGGATGAGCCTTTCATATACCTTACCCAAGACTTTGAGTAGGCTTATGGGTCGATAGGCTGATGGATCGGTTGGATGTTTTGAGGGCTTGAGAATCCCTATGACGTCTTCCTTCAGGTGTTCGGGAAGGTGCCTTTGGATATGGCCGCGTTGTAGATTATCGCAGTAGGTGTAAAATGGACATGGGTAGGAGTTCATCACCTTATTGGTGATACCGTCGGAGCCGGAGCCTTGCGTGGTCGCAGGTTTTTAATTATGGACTCAACTTCGGTGCATGTAAGCGAAGGTGACCCGGAATCGCGAGGTGGTTCCATACTCCTCCGATCGACCTCATGTCAACCATTGCAAGGTGAGCGGCGTCGATCGGTAGATTATCGATGAGCATTGGAGCTCCAGATTGACAGTCAGACATTTGGCTTTCTCTTCGTCTAAGAAGGCGGGCGGTTTTATTAGGACGCTAAAGGAAGGCATTGTTTGGGCGAGTGCCCCTTTTAGGGATTTGGGAAGTCGCCAGAAGGCGAGATGGGAAGGTTCGATATTGGAGAGGTAGTTATCCCACCGATCGTTCCTGTACTGGGCTATGCGTGACCGGACTTCACGCTGGAAAGGGTGCGTAGCACCAGCCGGCTACTTTCAGTGGGATATAAGTCATGGGCACGAGTCGCCGCATTCTTGCGCCTCATTAGGTCCTTTATGTCATAGCAGGGTCCATCGGTAATCTTCCACTGGGGAACCTGCCTCGAACAATCCTCGACGACTGTCTGGATGTGCCTAGTGATGAGGGCATGAATTGCGAGGTTCGTGTCGTGGACTGAAAGATATGTTCCTAGGAATAGCATCTAGGTATGGTGATGTGGCTGCCCTCAGGTCGTTCCTGAGTCGGTGCCAGTCTACTATGGTTTTGGTGGACGGTGAGGTTGGGGCGGAGGGCCCTGCAAAGAACAGGGCGATGGTCGGAGAAGCGAGCTCGTGGATTACGTCTATCCTTGGAAGGAGGTTGATGTTCTTACAGATGGCAATATCAAGCACATCCGGTGCGTGACCCAATATATATGGAAAATGGGTAGGCTTAGTAGGCGCTACGACGTCGAAGTCGAGTGCGTCGCTTAGCGGAGTCAACGCCAACCCCCGGGAGTTGATTTGGTTGCATTCCACCGAGTGTGCTTGCTATTGAAATCACCTGCCAAAATGACTGGTTTCCAAGGGGAAAGTGCACAGAAGTCGCTTCGTAATGCCCATGCGTCACGTCTGAAAGGCAGGTAGACGGGGCGATTGTGATGGGGGCATGGCCGGTCATGGCTAGCTGACAGACTGGGAGGCTTCTAGGAAAGTGAAGGTTGGCGTGTCGACGGGCACGCAGTGCTGAGACTTTGTAGTAGATGAGAGTTCCGCACCCAACTCTCATGCACACATCAAGTGCACCGCATCACGGAGCACATCCTCAGTAAATTTCTTCAGGGCTACCAAACTGGGGCACTTTTCCTCGACGTGGCGAAAGCTTTCGACAAGGTCTGGCACAACGGGCTCATATACAAACTATATGAGCTCGGTGTGCCAGATCGACTCGTACTTATCATACGAGACTTTCTCCGAAATCGAACCTTTCGTTACCGCGTCGAGGGAACGCGCTCCGAGGTTCACCCTATTTGTGCCGGAGTACCACAAGGCTCCGTCCTAGGTCCTATTTTGTACACACTCTACACCAACGACATACCGCGCACTCGAGGTGTAGAGCTAGCCCTTTCGCCGATTACACCGGCCTCTATGTGTCTGGGTTCAAACCAGACGCTATTTGTAGACGCCTCCAATCTGCAGCCAACACCTTAGGAAATGGTTTCGGAAATGGAGGATCGAGGTTAACCCTACCAAAAGTGCAGCCATGTACTTCTCTCGGCGCAACAAAACGCCGCATCTCCTAACTATAGAGTTATTTGATCGTCAATCCTGGGAACAGACAGTCAAATGCTTAGGCGTTACTTTAGATGAAAGACTCACCTTCGGTCCGCATGTCAACCGCGTACGGAATCGAGCAGCGTTCGTCCTAGGTCGTTTGCACCCGTTACTCAATAAAAATAGCAAAATGTCCTGCGTAATAAAATTACACTATACAAAGCGTGCATCCGACCCATAATGACATACGCAAGCCCCGTCTTTGCGCATGCTTCCCGCGTCACATTCACCGACTTCAGGTAATACAAAATCGTTTCATGCGCAAGGCCACCGGTGCACCGTGGTTCTTGCGTAATGAAAATCTACACATAGATCTTGAGCTGCCGACCATAGCTCAGTACCTGAAGCAGGCTTCCCGCCGATATTTCGACTCTGCCGTCACACACTCTAACCCCTTGATTGTAAGTGCCGCCACTTACAATCCCATCGCGAATCACAGAGTCACCCGCGTCCGAAGGAGACCGAGGCACGCTCTCGATGACCCGACGACGTGACTACCAGGGCCCAAGCCCTTCATAAAACACAACACACGTACATTGCACCCTCACATCGCCCCCGCCGACGGCGAGGGCGTCACAAACAAGGATATTCGCGATACCGCCATGTCACTGGTCGGTTCTCTCCAGTCCATACAGATAGAAGCGTCGCTGGAGTTTCTTGCGCCACTTCTTCTCCAGCGCCCACGCATTCCGAAGTGGTGGTACAGATGGCTAATAATCATAGCGAATTTAAAGAATCCTCTGTCAGAAGCAACTGACCGAGCCGAGGTTCGGCCCTCTCGGGCACCCTCGAGTCAGACGCTCTCGCGAAACAAGGTAACGGTCCAACCGGGGCTCCTCTCGGGGAGCCCTTGTGCTGGTTACCTATATATAGAGGTCTCGACTGAGTGCCATTAGCGCTCGGTCCCCTCTCAACCCGGTGAAACTGTAAAAGCCCTCGGGCTAATAGTGGCCTTCAGCCCGAAAAAAAAAAAAAATCCATTTGCCCTAGATCATTCTCATTATGACACAAAAATTATTTTACATATCGTATCCTTGGCCATCGGTCACACCTTAGTTTGTATGCTTATAGTTAAAGAAATCTTGGATTGCGTAGAAAACTTGATCTAGCAACCAGTTCTTTAGATTTATTTTAAAAACTTTACCATTAATTTCATTTATACATTGATTTTATGTTAATTGGTAAATGGTTAAAAACCATTGCAGTGGCATATGCACTTTTGTAATATATTTTATTTCATATTAATGGTAAGATAATCAGCATAACTAGTTTTCTAAAACAATAACCATGATCCTCATAAGAAGCAATAATAATTTTTAAATTCAATTTTAAAATATAATTATGATCGAGGAAAAATTAATCTTCTTCGTTTCATGTCTATTGGATTGCGATGTTCTTACAGTAGTGGCATGCCTGAATTTGCTTAATTATTCTATTAACATTTATTGCTGATAATATTGATATAACAAAGAATATATTAATGAGCCGATTCGGCACACCGAGCTCAAATAGTTTGTATATGAGCTCGTTGTTCCAGACCTTGTCGAAAGCTTTCGCCACGTCGAGGAAAAGTGGCCCAGTTTGGTAGCCCTGAAGAAATTTACTGAGGATGTGCTCCGTGATGCGGTGCACTTGATGTGTGCATGAGTGTTGGGTGCGAAACCCGAACTGCTCATTGATTGGTAGCCCTCGGGACAGCATGAAGTCCTTGAGGCGGGCGAGGATGAGCCTTTCATATACCTTACCCAAGACTTTGAGTAGGCTTATGGGTCGATAGGCTGATGGATCGGTTGGATGTTTTGAGGGCTTGAGAATCCCTATGACGTCGGCTTCCTTCCAGGTGTTCGGGAAGGTGCCTTTGGATATGGCCGCGTTGTAGATTATCACCAGTAGGTGTAAAATGGACATGGGTAGGAGTTTCATCACCTTATTGGTGATACCGTCGGGGCCGGGAGCCTTGCGTGGTCGCAGGTTTTTAATTATGGACTCAACTTCGGTGCATGTAACTTGAGTGACGGAATCGCGAGGTGGTTCCTTACTCCTCCGATCGACCTCGCTGTCAACCATTGCAAGGTGAGCGGCGTCGATCGGTAGGGTGCTCGGTGAGCATTGGAGCTCCAGATTGACAGTCAGACATTTGGCTTTCTCTTCGTCTAAGAAGGCGGGCGGTTTATTAGGACGCGCTAAGGGAGGCATTGTTTGGGCGGTGCCCCCTTTTAGGGATTTGGGAAGTCGCCAGAAGGCGAGATGGGAAGGTTCGATATTGGAGAGGTGATTATCCCACCGATCGTTCCTGTACTGGGCTATGCGTGACCGGACTTCACGCTGAAGGGTACGTAGCACCAGCCGGCTACTTTCAGTGGGATATAAGTCATGGGCACGAGTCGCCGCATTCTTGCGCCTCATTAGGTCCTTTATGTCGCTTAGCAGGGTCCATCGGTAATCTTCCACTGAGGGAACCTGCCTCGAACAATCCTCGACGACTGTCTGGATGTGCCTAGTGAGGGCATGAATTGCGAGGTTCGTGTCGTGGACTGAAGATATGTTCCTAGGAATAGCATCTAGGTATGGTGATGTGGCTGCCCTCAGGTCGTTCCTGAGTCGGTGCCAGTCTACTATGGTTTTGGTGGACGGTGAGGTTGGGGCGGAGGGCCCCTCACCAAAGAAGAACGGGGCGATGGTCGGAAGCGAGCTCGTGGATTACGTCTATCCCTTGGAAGGAGAGGTTGATGTTCTTACAGATGGCAATATCAAGCACATCCGGTGCGTGACCCAATATATATGGAAAATGGGTAGGCTTAGTAGGCGCTACGACGTCGAAGTCGAGTGCGTCGCTTAGCGAGTCCAACGCCAACCCCCGGGAGTTGATTTTAGTTGCATTCCACCGAGTGTGCTTGCTATTGAAATCACCTGCCAAAATGACTGAGTTTCCAAGGGAAAGGAGTGCCACGAAGTCGCTTCGTAATACTTATGCGTCACGTCTGAAAGGCAGGTAGACGGACGCGATTGTGATGGGGGCATGGCCGGTCATGGCTAGCTGACAGACTGAGGCTTCTAGGAAAGTGAAGGTTGGCGTGTCGACGGGCACGCAGTGCAAGGACTTTTTGTAGTAGATGAGAGTTCCGCCATTAGCAGCAGAAGTTCTATCATTCCTAATGATGTTATAATTAGCAATGTTGGGATTGCGAGTGTGCGGTTTGAGGAATGTCTCTTGCACTTGGAGCACGTCGACTTGGTGATCGCGAACGAAATTAAAGATTTCATCGCGTTGATTGTTAATACCGTTCGGGTTAAAAAATGCGACGTTAAGGGAACGCGGGTTTACTCTGCCGTTGTAAAGGCCCTCTATGCTTGAAAGTTGACGATGGCTGACACTACATGTTGGTAGAGCATTGTGGCGGCAATAAACAATGTAATAAAAAAAATGAAGAACGTAATTACATTTTCACTATTTCATTAGAAACCCAAACGGCGCAGTTATTGGTTTCGAGGCATTAAATCTGAGTCGTCAGGAGTGACCACATATGTACATCTTGAGCTTTTTTTGGGGACAGATGTAGGTGTTTATGCGCCGCATCACTTTCCATTGGGTGAACTAAAATAAAATTCATGGTTTATTAATTGTCTTGTGGAACGCATTTACTTACTTGGACATTCAGACTGATCGACACAAGGTCCCGTTCCGTTAACACGGACCTTGCCCCCGACACAGAAGCATCCCGACACGCATTGGTCAGTACATGTAGGGTTGGGATTGTCACATGTCTTTGGGCAGGCTGTACCGCATTGTTTGAATTCCTCGTCAGGGCCGCATGCTTCTGTTTATAAAGAATTTCTCTCTTAATCATCATCTGCATATTGATTTAATACCGATAGTAAATGTCGATGTCATGGGCCGCAAGAAGAAGAACATTAAATATATCAAGTTATTGAGTGAATTCAACTATTCGTTTGTATAACAAGTCTCAAAAATCATAATCTATTGTGTCAAGGAACAATCGTTTTCAATAGAACGCTCGTTAGGATGAAAGAAACAAGTTGAATACGAAACGGTGGCAATGGAGTGTTGTTTTACAATAAATATAGCGTAACATACGAGGAAAGTAATGACAATTTCTCTATTCCAACTCGTGGTAACTTTAGAAATCTAAACACCTCAGTTATCGGAACGAGGCATTGAATCTGAGTCGTCAGGATCGACCACGTATGTATGTGCATCTTGAGCCTTTTTGCGGACAGACGCAGGTGTTTATGCGCCGCATTACTATATATTAGATGAACTAAAATAAAATTCGTGATTTATTGACTGTTATGTGGGACGCATGTACTTACTTGGACATTCAGACTGATCGACGCATGCTCCCGTCTTGTTGAGCCGGACCTTGTCCCCGGCACAGAAGCATCCCTTCACGCATTGTTTGGTACATATTTTGGGATTGGGATTGTCGCATGTTTTTGGGCAGGCTGTACCGCATTGTTTGAATTCCTCGTCAGGGCCGCATGCTTCTGTTTGTAAAGAATTCCTCTCTTAATCATCATCTGCATACCGACTTCTTATCGAGAATGAATGTTGATGTCAGGAATAAGAAAATTAAATGTATTGAGTGCATTCAACTAATAACCGATTTTTAAATAAAAAACGCTTGTTAGGATGGAAGAATCAAGTTGAATCTGGGTGTGGTGGCAATGGAGTGTTGTATTACAAGAAATATAACCTTTTATAAAGGAACATACGTGACTTTAGAAACTCAAACGACCAAGAATTGATAACAAGGCATTTAATCTGAGTCGTTAGGAGCAACCACACATGTGCATCTGCAGGCCTTTGTTGAGGATAGAGGTAGGTGTTAATGCGCAGCATCTCTTTCTATTGGGTGAACTGAAATAAATTTATTAAGTTATGGATTGTCCTGTGGAACGCAAGTACTTACTCGGACATTCCGACTGATCGACACAAGGTCCCGTTCCGTTAACACGGACCTTGTCCCCGACACAGAAGCATCCCGAAACGCATTGGTCAGTACATGTAGGGTTGGTATTGTCACATGTCTTTGGGCAGGCTGTACCGCATTGTTTGAATTCCTCGTCAGGGCCACAAGCTTCTGTTTGTAAAGAATTTTTCTCTTAATCATCATCCGCATATTGATTTAATATCGATAGTGAATGTCGATGTCATGGGCCGCAAGAAGAAGAACATTAAATATACCAAGTATTGAGTGAATTCAACTATTCGTTTGTATAACACGTCTCAAAAATCATAATTTATTGTGCCAACGAACAATCATTTTCAATAGAACGCTCGTTAGGATGAAATAAACAAGTTGAATACGAAACGGTGGCAATGAAGTGTTGTATTACAAGAAATATAGCGTAACATACGAGGAAAGTAATGACAATTTCTCTATTCCAACTCGTGGTAACTTTAGAAATCTAAACACCTCAGTTATCGGAACGAGGCATTGAATCTGAGTCGTCAGGATCGACCACGTATGTATGTGCATCTTGAGCCTTTTTGCGGACAGACGCAGGTGTTTATGCGCCGCATTACTATATATTAGATGAACTAAAATAAAATTCGTGATTTATTGACTGTTATGTGGGACGCATGTACTTACTTGGACATTCAGACTGATCGACGCATGCTCCCGTCTTGTTGAGTCGGACCTTGTCCCCGGCACAGAAGCATCCCTTCACGCATTGTTTGGTACATATTTTGGGATTGGGATTGTCGCATGTTTTTGGGCAGGCAGTACCGCATTGTTTGAATTCTTCGTCAGGACCGCATGCTTCTGTTTGTATAGAATTCCACTCGTAACTACATGTTATTTTTTATCCTGGTTTATGTATATAAAAATCGTAATTTTTAGACTTAAGTCCAGTTAAATTTTAAACATATTATGTTACCATTATTTCATAAAGAGGTTTCAATAATCGGAGAAGAAAAAAGCTTTAATGACCTGACCTGCACACAGTTCACTTGATGATCAGTGATGACTGCGATTACTTTCAGTAAGGTGAACTAGACCCATGATATTTAAATTCATAGTCGATAAGGAATCAATATCGGCCTAAATGTAGTAGAAGAAACCCGAACGCTCAATGAATGGTAACGAGGCATTCCATCTCAGTCGTCAGGAGTGGCAACACTGTGCATCTTGAGTCTTTGTTGAGGTTGGATGAAAGTGTTTATGACCAGCAGTCATCACTCACCAGGTGAACTGTGAACTCTTTGTCACACTTACTATCACAAAAAAATATGAATTTATTGATGGTACTAGTGAACTTGTACTTACTTGGACATTCAGACTGATCGACGCATGGTCCCGTCTTGTTGAGACGAACCTTGTCCCCAACACAGAAGCATCCCGACACGCATTGAAGTGTACATATTTTAGGATTGGGATTGTCGCATGTTCTTGGGCAGGCAGTTCCACATTGCGTGAATTTTTCGTCGGGGCCGCATGTTTCTGTTTGTAAAGAAATCCACTCTCAACTAAGTGCTATTTCTTTTATCTTTTATTTCGGATTATATTTAGATAATCTTAAATGCATTTTCAAATAAATAAAAAGAGTAAATACTTTTAATAGATACGAACATATTTCATAGACACTATGCCAAAGAAAATACTGGACTGGTTCAGTATTTATATTGGTAAATAAATTAAATTAATTGGTAAATATATTGTATATACTGGTAAGCTATATTCTTTTAAACATTCCTTAATCAACATACATAGATTCCTCAGCTACAATGGTAGAACCAAACTTCAACTGGTTTAAAGAGATAGCATGAGTTGTACCTTGAGCGGAGCTTTAAGGAACAGCATCTACTATTGTATTTTGGTATAAAGTCGATTGTATTCGTATAAAAAAGTGTAGGAATCCGAACGCTCAGTAACTGGTAACAAGGTATTGCATCTCAGTCGTCAGGAGTGACAACACATGTGCATCTTGTCTTTGTTGAGGGTGGATGAAAGTGTTTATGACCAGCAGTCATCACTCACCATCAGGTGAACTATGAGATCTTAGTCACCCTTACCGTCACAAAAAAATCTGAAATTATTGATGGTCCTGGTGGACTTGTACTTACTTGGACATTCAGATTGATCGACGCATGGTCCCGTCTGGTTGAGGCGGACCTTGTTCCCGGCACAGAAGCATCCCGATACGCATCGATCGGTGCACACTATAGGATCGGGATTGTCGCATGTTCTTGGGCAGGCAGTACCGCAACTTTGGAATTCTTCATCGGGACCGCATTTTTTGGATCCTTCATCGGGACCGCATTGTTTCAACTCTTCATCAGAACCACGTGTTTCTGTTATTATAGAAAACTAAACATTATTTTTGATCCTAATTTTGAGTATTTTTTATTACGTTATATATAATGATATTGAAATAACAAATCGTAGTTTTTGAAGATATTTTTCCATTTAGGATTATTTCATAAAGAGGTTTCTATAATCGCAGAAGCAATGACAAAAGAAACATGGCGGATTTTATTTTTGACATAATTTTCCCTGATATCTTCATGGACATTTATAATGGCAATTTATATCGATGATATGTTTTGTTTTTGTAGATAAGATTTGTATATATATATATATATATGAGTATATATATATAGTTTTCTTTTTCTTTTTTTTTCCCGGCCGCTGTTAGCCCGAGGGCTTTTACAGTTTCACTGGTTTGAGAGGTGACCGAGGGTTTATGGCGCTCAGCCCAGATCTTTATTGGCGGGTAACCAACACAAGGCCTCCCGAGGAGAGCCTGGCTTGGACCGTTATACTTTTGAGCAAGGGCTACTAACTTGGAGTGCCCGAGAGGGCCGAACCTTGGCTCGGTCCGTTGCTTCTGACTACAAATTATCTAAATTATTATTAACTATCTGTACTATCACTTCAGAATGCGTAGGCGCTGGAGAAGAAGTGTCAGAAGAAATTCCAGCGACACTTCTATCAATGTTGACGGGTAAGAACCAGTTGGTATGGCGAATAATATTCTTTGCGACGCCCTAGCCATCTTCGGGGGCGGTATGATGATGCAGTGCTTTTGTGTAGTGTTTTAAAAAGTGAGACACACAATCCATCTAAAATCCATCGGCATTGTGATTCATTATCGAGGATGAATGTTGATGTCGCACCATTTTAATTCAAACAAGAAATTCATGTTGTTATTATGTTATGTTATTACTATGTTATAGTGATATTTAATTTTATTATACTAAATTAAAATTTATTCTATTAATAAGGGAATCTATTTTTGCTGTCGTATTTCTTGAACAGATTGTAACGCCGCCCTCAGGCGTGTCGACCCTTAAGTTAAGAAACGATGCCTTAGACGGTGATCAGAATGCAACGTAATGAATAAGGTGGTTTTGCATCGGTTTTCTTAATCGTCTAGACCAGGGATTCCCAAACTATTTTGAGCAAGAGATACCTTTTTCAATATGAACTGATAGCTCAGACCCCCATAGCCAAAATACTTTAAAATCCTTTTTCTTCTATTGATACAAAATACTTACCACTTTAAAATATTTGCGGTTGGCTAAGTGAGAAAATTTGACATCATTTTTTCATCAAAACTTAACAAAATAAATAGATATAAAATGCCGAGATTTTCATCTTGTACGAACTTGTGCACGTTTATCGACTTGTTGAGTTTTATGAAAGTACAACAGTGATACTCACTTCTTAAAAAAATTGTCATTCTTATAACAAGTTGGTACACGTAACACAACTTAGAAAGTTTCAAATAAGAACTTGTGGTAATTAATAGAGAACCCTCAAAATCATCAATCAGTTCTCGTTTATGTCGACCCCTGTCTGACCTGCAGTTATTCCCTGGTCTAAACGAAACACTCAAACTGGATCCTTCTCCGGGTGAGTCGACCTATTGGTGCTACGGTTAGTTCGTAGCTGCATCTAGCTGGCTCTATAACGTAAAATTAAATAAACAAATTTAATTAATAATAATAATAAAATTGTATCTATTAGCAGTTGTTTTTTGAGTTGCAGGAATTAATGTGCCACTACATATCTGTACATTACCAGATGATATCATAACTAGATGCATGTCAGCACTTCGCGCTTTTATTTCTATAGAGCAGGCGGCAAATGAGCTAACAACTCACCTGCTGATGGTAAGTGATCACCACCAACCATGAACATTTGCAACACCAGAAGATGCTGATGATGTTGATGCTGTTAGACTATGCGGCTCTTACAGCTTCGTCGTATCTTACAGCACACGGAACTGAGCGGAGAACGGTCCGTGAGCTGGTAAAATTTTTGATTCTCGTATTTCTTTTGGTTCTCTTACTTAAAGAGTCGCAGATGTGCTGCCGGCTTTTAAGAAATATGTAGGCTCTGTTCGTGAAGTGAAGTCGTATCGGTTCTGGAACACCGCTGGCGACAGCTGATTCCATATAATAGTTGTGCAATCCAATCCATATTGCGTAGATGGTGTTCCTAGACTGAGATTCGAAGCGCCAAGGCCACACGGCCGTCATATGTTTATATGCATCTCATTATTAAGCTCGTAAAAGTGAAGTGAATTTAAAAGCAATTTACATTCTATTGTTACATATAATTAAATGTGGAGAGCCACTTCGCAGCTACGAACTAGCTGCAGTATGTAATACCAGCGTAAAATAGTACCTTCCATAGGGAATTGGTTTTGTTTGGTAAAGGAAACTGAGTTTTTGCTAATGGTGACGGGACACTCCATTATGATTCGTTACCGAGATTGCAAGTGTTACTGGAATCAAACGAAGTTCTTGCTGCGTACCCGCAACATAAGGATTAAAATGATGAGAATGAATAACAAACAGTTAAAAAGCATTATACTGAAACAAATTATCGATTCGCGTGAAAAGAAGGCGTAGGCCAAAACACCGAAGGAGTATTTAAAGTGGTAAATAGAACTTATTTGTTACCAATGTGCACAGAATATTAACAATTATATTATATAATAATATAATTACCAATTTAAAAAATATATCAATTGTATAATAAACACATTAAAAAACATGATTTTTTTTTTTAATTTTAAAAAAATTGTGTCACATAATAAATTATCATATATGTACATTGGCTTAGTGGAAGTATATTCAGACGTTTTGTACATAAGAAGTTTACTGCTGATAATTTTTTTTATGCAGACGGCAATAAAAATATGAATAATGGATAAAAGATTATTTACATTGATTAGTTTTAAATAAAGTAAAATTAAGTAAAAATGTTAAGCGTTCCGTGGATCAGAGATCTTTGTTTATTTTCTGATGTAATTACACCCCAGGAGACATGGGTATTGCCTGACAAAATTTCTTATTTAGAGAGTATTGACAATAAATAGTTACACGGGGACCTCTATAGTGGATACGTCGATAGAGATGCTGCGTGGAAGACTTTTTTTTATTACGTTTAGAGTAACAAACGAGCACACAGTTCATCAGA
Source organism: Teinopalpus imperialis (assembly GCA_029286865.1). Classification (NCBI taxonomy): domain Eukaryota; kingdom Metazoa; phylum Arthropoda; class Insecta; order Lepidoptera; family Papilionidae; genus Teinopalpus; species Teinopalpus imperialis. The sequence goes on from JAGSMU010000001.1 coordinate 14,986,142, forward strand.
TGGTAAATGATTCCTGCGGCCCATGACTTCTACATTCATCTTTGACAGAGAATTATAATGCAGATGCGTTGTCACCCTTGAGAACTGCTATGGAATGCCTCGTCTCGTCACCAGTAATAAAGGTCTCCGGACCCTGTCCCTGCATTCCCCAGACGAAACACAGCTACATTATAATGCTATTTTACGCTGGTATTATGTGAGGATGTAGACCCAACGGTTGAGCTGACCCATTTATTTTGCAGCTAGAGACAAACTGCAGTGTAGCTCTACCACCGCCGTATGTCGCCTTATTGTGGAAGTAAAATGTTTTGCAAAATGTTGTCTTTTACCGTATCATAATTCGCGAGTATGCGCTATCAAAATAACAACGAATGTTCCATCAATATAAGAAATGACTATATACTCATAGTTTATATAGTATAGAGTATATAAGTTAGTTCTTGCAACCGCTCGCAAGAACAATCTGCCCAGAGTTCACAGACTGTTGGTACGGAGAACGCAATCGTATGTGACTATGTTGTAGGATCGGTTTGTTTGTTAGAAGATCTAACCGCCCATCCCAATGAATTAGTTTTCAGTAAGCTCGCACATTTTTGTAATGATCAAAATTCGTGCCTTAAGCATTCTTTCAGATATTATGTATCTCGGAAAAAGCCAGTATTTGCCTGTCTTGATTTATCTAAAGGCTTAGTTCCCAAAGTGGTCCGGGTGTCTGGGTCTACGTTGGCTTGATAAAAAATGGGGGTTCACAACTTCGTCCACGAAAATTTATTAGTAGATAGTGAAGCACCAAAATGTTGGCTTGTCTTTTACTTGACCTATTAATGTAGGCAAATAATATTTCAAGAAATAATATTTCAAGAAGTGAAGTTGGATGGAATCATTTTTTTGATTAACCAACCAACTTTACTTTTTCGACATCCACTCACAGCTCAATCAATTAATTTATTAACCAATCCTCACTTTTTTCTCTAAAACTATTAATTCGTGGTTGGAACTCGGCTGCAACGCAAATTTCCATAGTAAGATCTAATCTTTACTTTTTTTGTCGAGTTATGGGAATATGGTAGAAATGTATCTGCAGGGGGTCCATCGGAAACAGTTAAATTTTGAAAATGGTCTATGATAATAAAAGTCTGGGAACCTCTGTTCTAAAGCATTTGAGGGATTTGCCTATGATATCAACATCATATAATCAAGAGATTATTCACGTTCTTAAGTTCTGGTGTCGAATCCAGGTCAATAATGTTAGATGGGTGGGCAATTTGTCTGAGCTGTGTGGAATGGAATGCGATGTTAGAAAAGGACGGTTGTCTTCCCCTGGTCCGTTTAACCTGTACATGGGACGCTGTAATGTAAACGCTTCTGTCATGTGGATGGAGTTTGCGTTAATAGTATTAGTTGCGCAGATGATATGGTGTGCCTTGAAAAATTGCTTACAGCCACGAACTTAAATATAATGTCACGAACAAAATTTAAATTTATATAATTTGAGGTCAGCGGTAAAAATACCTCTAAGGTTCCTGAAAATTAGACTCGGCCGTACGCCTTTGCAGAGAGTGTATAGATTTAAGTATTTAGGATACATCTTAACCACTGACTTCAGAGACGATGCCGATCTAGAGAGGGAGAGTAGGACATTGTTGGTGAGAGCGAACATAATCGCTTGCAGGTTTGCTCGTTGGTCAAATCTTGGGAAGGTTATTGTTAAGAGTTGACCAACTGTATTCAAAGATCTTACAACGCCCTTAGCAGCTTAATAACGCCTGCAGTGTGCTGTTGGGGCTCCCCCGTTTCTGTAGCATCAGGGATGTTTGCAGATGCACGAGTTGTTTGTGATAGTGCGAAAGAGATGAGCGTGTCTGGTGTGTAGATGCTAGCACAAACTGTTGCCGTGATAGCGAATAGGCTAGATTGTTTTTACATGAACCACTGCACCTAGGGTACATCTAACATAGAATAATTAAAATTTAATTACTATTAGGATGAGATAATAACTGTAGATTTGCTAACAGAATGCGAGTGTTGGGCTTGAAATAAATTATTATTAAACCAGATCTCAAATTCGCTAATTACAATTATTAAATTGATTACAGTACTGAAGGACATCGTAAGGTTGTTAAAATATTTGCTTTTATCAATAAACACTTGTGGTTTAATAAATTGTTTCTTTGAAAAAAAAATAAAGAAAATTCTGATATTTGAATATAATTTAGAAATATCGGCACATTTATAATTTGTATTTTATAGTTATCATACAACATGTGTTGGAAATGGGCTAAGAATGGGAAATGGGTTATATATGAAATTCCTTATATAATAAATAAGAGTAATCAAATGTGTTTATACTTTTAATTTTATTAAAAAAGAAACCACAACATAAAGTAGAGATACAATTGAACTTCTATATTATTATTTTAGATTTCCCAAAACCACATTACAGGATTAATAATAGGTATTATATCAAAACTAGACATTAAATTATACAACAAGTTCAAAGAGTGTATCCAAAAAAAAAATTACGTAAAACTTGAGACTTGAAACCATATACATATGGACACAAAGACGAACTTATTTCGAAATACCCACTCACCAACAACTCCGGCGATCAGCACAAAGCAAGCAAGCAGACAAGTTCGCATTTCGATCATCGTTCCCTCACTGATCCTACGAAGTGCTTCTGGTCAACTTCCACCATTCGAATCAACAACAAGCACGAACGTCATCAATACCGATTACAATGTCATTTAGATGTCACGAGACGGACACGATCCGTAAGCGTAACATTTCAAAGGGTTTCCGGTCAGCCACTTTTAGAGTCTAAATCGTAAGAAAGATTCAGAATGTAAAAGAAGCTGACTGGTGTGATTGAAGAATTATTTATTTCTATAACGTAGGTGCCAATATGCGGTTGAGGAATAAAAATATTTCATAAATACATAGATCGTCGCTTCATCTAATGGGAGGTCTGCGACTGCCAGTTCGAGGTTGCCACATAGTGTAGTACTATACATATATAAATATTTGAGTATTAAAGTGATAACGTGGACAGAAGTACAGTATCAATACACTTTTAATTTAAGTATAATAAAACATTTAACTTGCTGGATAATGATTAACAAATTATTCATTAGTGTTCGGCGTCTCGCAACTTTGTAGTTGTACGAAATAGCAATTTTTTTTTTAAGTTTTAATTATTTTATTTTATTTACTTTCAGTGGGAGAGGTGCGATGAACTAGGAGGAAGGCTCGTGGTCGTGTCGGTTGGATGGCATTCAACTCCATTGGTAGCCAATGACATTTAGTTTCGACGTCAGATCGATGATGAGGATCTGTCAATTGAATCGTTGTAGTCTCTAGAACCTCGTTGGTTAGCTATCAAGTAACACCGATTGCACATTACACTGTCATTTGGAAAAATATGTTCACGTACGCTTTGTACTTTTTTTATTTCCAATTCTACTATTCATATTTTGTATCCATCCCCAACAAAGATAGAAGATAGACAAGTTTCGTCACACACATAAATTAGAGATAGAATACATCGTTACCCGTAATTGGGTCTCCGGACCCCTACACTCAGTACAACAATCTAGCTACAGTGTGGCCATGCAACAATCGTAGAGGCAGATGAACTGTATCCTTATTATCCTATGTTGGCCAGGTTATACGAAATATATTATTAAGTAATTAATATTCTGCCACACACAAGTACTACGTGGAATCAGCTGTCAACAACAGTATATCCGAATCGATACGATCGACTTACTGACCTTCAAGAAAAGAGCTTACAACTTTCTTAATAGCCGGCAGCGCATCTGCGACCCCTCTGGTGTTGCGGGTATCCATAGGCGGCGGTAATCATTTACCATCAAGAGCGCCGCTTACTCGTATATTCTATAAAAAAATAATCAAATTAATTTTCAATAACATGTTCGCCGTATAAATAAAATGATTAAAAATATTTCGAAATTATTTAATCTTTCTAAGATGTAAATGGATTTATCGGTTTTTAAGACGTGTAATGTAATAATAACCTAATCGTTTAGTTATGTTTGTACAAGTGAAAACTACAATTAAATATTTTCTTTATATACAAGTACACCTTTACACACAGATGCCTATGGTATATTATTTGCTATTAAGCGTTGCTTTTCGATATTTAATGGCATCAATAAACGGAGCGTTCGATAAGGTTTGACACAACGGGCTCATATACAAGCTTTATAAACTTGGTGTGCCAGGTCGATTTGTACTTATCATACGAGACTTTCTGCATTATTGAACCTTGCGATACCGCGTCGAGGGAACGCGTTGCGATGCTTACTCCGTTCGAGCCGGAGATCCGCAAGGCTCAATTTCAGGTCCCGTCCTCTACAAACTACGCGAACGACACACAGCGTACTCGCAGTGTAAAGCTAGTCCGTTTTGCCGATAATAACAGCCTCTATGTGTCTAGATCTAAACCAGACACTATAGCGCCACCAATCCGCCTCCAATAAGTCAGGGAACTTGTTTCGGAAATGGAGAATCGATGTTATCCCACCAAAAGTGCAGTCATGTACTTCTCTCGGCGTAAAACGTGGCATCTCCCTGCCATAGAGTTATTTGACCGTCCAATCGCCTGGGTAATGACAGTCAAATACTGAGGCGTCATACTAGCGCAATGTCCCTACGTAATAAAAGTATTCTAGCAAGTATGCATTCCACCTATAATGACATACGCAAGTCCCCGTCTTTGCTCATGCCTCCCCGCGTCTCATTCGCCGATTTCAGGTAATCCATAATAGCTTCATGCGCAAGGCCACCGGTGGCGTCGTGGTTCTTGCGAAATGAAAATCTCCATTTAGGTTTTTAATTTCCAACCTGTAACTGGCTTCCCTTCATTAGTTCGACAATACCGTTACACACTTAAATCCGCTGATCGTGATGCTCGTGCTGCCACTTGTAATCGCATCGTGAAATTCACTCGCGTCCGAAGAGACCGAGGCACGTCCTCGACAAAATCCGACGTCGCGACCACCAGGGCGCAAGCCCTCCACAAATCACTACACACCAACACTGCACTATCATAGCGCCCCTGCCGTCGGCGAGGGCGTCGTAAACAAAGTTATTGGCGATACCGCTATATCTCAGGCCGGTTTCACAAATTAACATAGATAGGAGTGTCGCTGGTGTTTCGTTTTGCGTCGCTTCTTCTCCAGCGCCAACGCAGTCCGAAGTGGTGGTAAATGTCTTTAATAATAATTAAAATAATGAAGTTAATCCGTTTACGTTTACGGCAACCTCGAGCCATTTGCTTTAAGCGTAGGGTAACGGTCTTAGCCGAGGAACCCATGTGCTGGTTACCCATAAATAAAGGTCTTGGCTGAGAGCTCTAAGCGTTCGGCCACTGTACAACCCGGTGAAGATGTAAAAGCCCTATGGCTAACAGTGGCCATGAGCCATAAAAAAATCAATGAACGGTGTGGTAAGGTGATGGTAAAAGTAGAATTAACCTGGTGCTGTTTGTCCTATTTTTATTATTTGACATTTCGGAAAATTCTCTAAAACTTCAAACCAAAAAGTAATATATCCATAAAATAACTTATTAAACTCCATAATAAATATCCTTGAAGCATAAAATATATTTATAGTTTTGTAAAGTAATAAAACCGTTTTCAGTTGATGTCTATTTGATCACGATATTGTTACAGTTGCTTGTGCAATATGCGCTTACTTTACTTATTCTGTAAAAAGTAATTTAAAGTAACATATATATACACATAGTATATATATATATATATATATATATATATATATATATATATATTGGTATATACAGACATACGGTGTTGGTCACATAATAAAAGAGACCTTCTCATTATCTACATACAACGTAATTGATAGTATTGTAGTGCTGATAAGTATTAATTATACTTTAATTAATATAAACTAATACCATAATATTAAAATGAATACACTAAAGACTTTTATTTAGCACTAGTTTTACACATCGAAAACCGAGACGTATTAAAACACGACGTGAACACTTAAGAATACCGCTTTTAAAGAAAGCAAATATTATAGCTAGATTAGAGTTCCAAAAAAAAATGAATTGAGTGAACGTGAGTGGTAATAGTGTTATTTTTGGATGAAACAAAAATCAATATAATTAATTGTAACAGAAAACGATATGAGAGACGGCCTCCGAATATAAAAATGGATCCTAAGTATACGAAGAAAACAGTCAAACATTTAGTAGATAATATCCAAGGTAGGGGCTGTTTTTTCTGTTGCACCTGTTAGGCAAATTTTACGCAATATGCCTAGCATAATATATAAATTCCAGTGAATATTTTAGAAGCAACTATGAGAGGAAGCAACTATGAGCTGTCTTTAATTAGTTGGTACCTTTGTTCAATTGATACACCACTAAACATAAATGTTGGATGTCTCAACTTTACTACAAAATATTTCTAATACATATCTCGCAATACCTACGCAAATGTTTTAAATGTTATTGTTAGTTGTATCTATTGTATAGAAATTAAAAATATTTAATCTAAAATCTCAGTAAACATAATATTCCTTGCTGTCTTTAATTATGTGCCCACCACTGTATATATATAAAATCCCAGCGGTGGGATTAATGTATACGTATATAGGCTGTTACTTTTTTTACTTATTAGTGTTAATTGTTGCTCATATAGATATATAAATGTCGTTGGTTCTAAATATCTTAATTTCTGACTTGGTTTCAAAGGAAAAAAGAATTCTTGGTACTCACAATACCTGAACAATATTTTTTTTAATTCCCACCAGTAATTAACATTTCTTTGAAACTTCAAAATAAAAAAAAATATTTTAATGCATAGAGCTCCTATGAAGAATTTGACAAAATTATGCAGCTAGATTCAAGGTTAACTTTTCTTGGTGTGTTTCGTATGGTAAGGGCCCATAGCATAGGGCGTAATTATAGAAAATAATAAAATAAAAAATAAATAAAAAAAACTAAAGCACTATTTAACAATTTTATAATATTAGAGGTTTCAAACAAACACACAGTTAACCTGAAAGTGTGTGATCGAACCTCAACAAAAATCAGTATTCAATTGCGTTGTCATCCCTGAATACTGAAATGGAACACATCGTAATCTATAATTGACTCTCTATTACCTTACACTCACCAAACAAAAATAGCACTTTCATGTTGGTATTCTGTTACTGTCGTATGAGCCGATCCATCCACACTGAAGCTAGAAACTAGCTGCAGTGTGGCTCCACCGTTGTAAAGACCTATATTAGTTTTGCTAAAAGGATGCGGTTGCAAATATAGTAGTGTAGGCAGTAAATATAAATTTCGATGTCCAGCATTCTCGACCGGTAAGGTTATCGATGGCCGCCACTATTTTAAATTGTTATTGAACTCCAGTGTGGTAGAAGCATGGGAACGATCAGCGGATCTTAAGGTCGTTTGTTGGAATCGGCCGCTCGACTGCAGTAGTCGTGAACCGTCTCCTAACACAACTGGAATGATATCGTAAATCACGACAGAATTTAAAATTTGTCGATGGCTGGCAATCTACCATTGTGCGCTAGACGGGAAATTATTTGCCACGTACAACTATTTCGTGGATACAGCTGTCGCTAGCGGTAATTTCAACTTAGAGACTTTAAAGAAAAGAGCCTACACCTTTCTAAAGGCCGGCAGCGCATCTGCGACTCCTCTGGTGTTGCATATGTCCACGGCCGGCGGTGTTCACTTACCATCAGGTGAGCTGCTTGCTCGTTGTCCACCTGTCCCATAAAAACAATGCTAGTATTCTTTATAAAGAAAAAATAAACTTCTTTCACTCTACAATAGCGCGTGATACTGTATTATTTTTAGAACACCACAAGAATCTTTACTCGGAATCGAATTCTTTTAACATTCGAATGTTAAATCCTATTTTGCAATGCCTTCAGTGAGGACTGCGGCTGCGGGTTCTACAAACCATAGGCGGAAGCGATATGTATATAAATAATAATGTAGTAATAAAAATCTTTTTAAAACTTTATAAATTAAAATTATTAAAAAATGTCAAATATTTAATAAGAAGTGCGTATGACCAGGCATTTGTAGCAATATGTTTTTTTCTATTCCAAATCAAGGGTGGGGATTTATTACCATTTATGATATGTTTAAAAAGGATTTATCGAATTGCTTTTTTATTTTTACATTTTTATAAGAAACGTGTTACTATTATTACAATAAATCGTTTATTTGCAGGCAATCTTTGTTTAATGACAAATTATGATTAGATTTAAAAATTCAATAAACTTAAATCTGAAATAAGTGTCTAATTAGTATATATACTATCTTTAATTCTCATTTAATGTAACTCCACGAACTTTCGACATTTAATGAATGTAGCCCAAACTTGTCATTGTTACGCACATATATAATGTACAATTCATTAAATTTATTTTGTACATGTCCTTATTCGTATGATTTTGGTGTTTACTACTAATTAATAAAATTAAAAAAGGCTGATGCATAGTTCAGTGCGAAAGAGTGATCGCTGACTATATTTTCTAGATCCACAGACACACAATCATTCTGTAAAAGTTTCACACATAAAAAGGCACGTCATTATTGCGAGAATAGAATGTAACTCTGTGTATATAGTATCAGTAACTCTGTGTATATAGTATCAGTAATTTTTAATCACCAGAATTAAAATTGTTGTTATATGTCACCCTTCCTGAATGAATGTCGAAAAATTTTCCAAGAAAGGTACTTAGTACGTACTTTTATCTCTCCATACGTTTTTATACTTTTCACTGTTAATTTCTGAAAACTTTAGTTTTTGTTAACTTTTTCATTGTTAAGTAACCAAAAACTCTGACCGCTTATTTACAATCACCTTACCACTTATATACATTACCTGCTATTATTCTGCTATTTTAAAAATAGTGATGTAGTGTAGATCTTATTTACATAGAATTTAGATATTTTTATAATATACACATCTTAAAATATGTTAAATAAATAATTTCAAACATTAGATTATTTACGTAGAATTAGACTGATTTACGTAGAAAAAAATAAATCCGGCAGCGACTCTTATAACTTGTTCCATAGAACAGCAACAATTTCCTTAATGCGCCGATTCGGTCAGGCCTTATCGTGTCCCTCCCTGTGGACTATCCCCCTCGCCGAGCCCACTCGTGTCGATGTTACAGTAACTGCTAATGGACGATTTAACCTCCATTTTACAATTGCAATGGCTTGTAATTTTTTTTGCGTACGAATTTTGAATAAAAGAATATCTCCTCTCCTCTATATAATATTATATATAATCAAAATATATAAATCCCACTGCTCGGCCACAAGCCTCCTCTCTACAGAGTCTTAGAGCATAGTCCAGTTGGCAATCAGATAAAGTTCTGTTTGTAAGTTAATTTGGAGCAAAACTTTGTAAGTTTCCTCCATCCATAACCGACGTCCCACTTAAAAGCACTGAAATAATTTACAAATTATTTTGTAGTTAATCAGTTGACGTTGCCATGATCGACGGAACTTGTTCAAAAATAACAGAGGTATGTGTTTGTATATAGCATGTATTTAATAATATTGATGATGGGTGCCCACAGTTCACCTGATGATTCAAGAGATGACAGCGGCCCACTATCATGTAAATCCATCTTCAGAAAGATTCACATCATGATTGAGATGGAATGCTTCGTTACCGTTGTAATAGGAATCCCTGCACTAACAACACGAAACACAGCAAGTTATGTTGTTATTTTACATTTTTATTCTGTGAAGGTGCTTCCGGTCGAGCTAATTCACGTTGCAGCTTTAAACTAGCTGGCATATTTTACTTAGAAAAAGTATTCCTTATATATATAGTAAAGGAAAACAACAGGAAAAACATTTATAGTCATGACGCCAAAAAACATGTACAGAATTTTAGTTTTTAGGAGATAAAAACATAATAAAAGAAATAATTCATTGATAAGTTTGGTTTTATCAGCTAACGAGTGACGTTACTAGGCGCGGAGACATATCTGATCTGACGTAGGAAAAAGGGACAGGGTATTTTATTTCGCTTACCACGAAACCCTTCACAGATTACACCTGGGATATAAGAAGCACGTACACGCGGCATATTTATTTCTTATGTTTTTTTAATTTAAATTTTCTTAAATGTATTTAATTTTAGACTTGAGATATATAAAACTTTAATATAAATTACTGATAGTGTATTTATCCTTGAAGCGTCAATAGCCTAATGATTTAGTTAATAACGTCTCTGATTTCACTTTCAATTGGATGCAATATGTTATTCTGGTGTTCTTTTAAATCGTACTCCTACTCGACGTATTCCTTCAATACCTGCCTTGTGGTAGAGCTAACACTGCAGTTTGTTTCTAGCCGCAGAATGAATGGGTAGGACCACGCCCTCACTGAGTACTAGCGTAAAATAGCAGCTTGACGCTGCTGACGAGGCATTCCATCTCAGTCCTCAAGGGTGACAACGCATCTACATTATTATTCACGGGTAGTCACGGGCCGCAGAAATCACTAACCTTCCGGTGAACTGTGTGCTCGTTTGTTATTCTTAGATGTATGAACTATTTTTTTTTATGTCTAACAGCTATGAACTATTTTTTTTTATGTCTAAAAAAATAGTTCATAGCTGTTCTGTGAATCTGCCATATAAGAAGGTTGAAGTGTTGAGTGAGCACATCGACCTCCCCAATTTTAGTACACGGAAAAGAAATTTAACTGTAAAGTTATTATATATGAGTAATATATCCGGTCTTGTGTTCATTCGTAATCCGTCCCGACCGCCCGCGGGCCGGGATTAAATCGTCCGAAGGGACCGTCCTCCCAGAGGTCCTTATTGTATTTAACAACTGAGTAGCTTTCTGTGATCGTTCTCAATCCCCTCTAGGTGGGCTTGAGGTATGATTTTGACACGTATCTAGGTTTTGTAATGATTGAATTTTAAAATAAAATTTAAGACGGGATATTAAGAAAAAAGATATTAGGCGGGTAAATTAAAAAAATACACATAATGAGTTCTTTCCACACTGAGGCTCGAACCATGGGTTGAAAGATTGAGAAAGGAGAATTCTTTTTTCTACTTATGGTCTATGTATATCATAAGAACTGACAAAGAACTTTTAACAACTCTAAGTGATGCGTGTCATACAACTTGAAAAAATAAGGTGCTATGGCTATACATCTGGAAAGGGCGTTACCACAAGTTGAAAACAATTTAATTGTCTTAAAACACAATTACTAATATTTTATAATTAGGTAAATATGTTCAAAAACGATTAAAACACTCACCGCCTCACAGTTACTTTACCCACTTCTCAGCTGTCATTCCACATTTTTTTTTACGATTTACCCGTCTAATATCTTTTTTTTTCTTAATTCGTTCATAAACATATCCCGACTTAAATTTTACAAGCTTTTATTTAGTTTCACCAGTCTGTAGTCAAATCTTGGAAGTTAAATTTGATCCACTTCCCGGTTTCCGATTGAGCTGAAATTAAAATGCATGTATAAATCGGATGACAATGCAATATTATTATGACATACGAGCTGATTTGAAGATGGAGCTGGAAGGTGGCCATAGGAACTGACTCGGGTGCTCGAGAGGGCCGATCGTCGGTTTGGACAGTTGCTTCGGACGGATTAATTTTTACTTATTAATTATTTTAAAATCGAGGGAGATATGAGAGATAGTATGAAGTTTAGCTAATCTTCCAATTCCCCGCGGCTGCAGCGTCGCCGATTGCTTCCGATTAGGCCGTAGTCGTTTATAGTATAAAAATGATAAATAAAATAAAAACATAAAAGAAGTTATATTCCAACTTGATAGGATTAAGTTATGAAATTATAAAAGGTCGTATGATCATAAGTTATTCATGGAAATATATTATTATTATTTATTACACTCATAATTCCCTAGATGCACTTTTTTATTAATAGTACACATGAAGTCACCCCCGTAAACATAAAACTAACAAAATTTCTGGTTGAATACTGTTCTTTAATAGCTTCTAACCAATTGTTGAACCTGTTTGGTCTTATTTGTTGTAACCAATTATTTTATAATATGTTTTATAAGTGGCTGTTGGATTACCTAATAAATAAGTTGCACCTAGAAATTGGGTGTTGCAGCATTGCGGCAGATTTGACTTATATGAAAAATATGCAAAAAGGCATTAATACGATTAACAATACTGTAGTAACAGTGCGAGAAATCTTGTAATATTTCAAACATTTGAAGCAATCCTCGGTAGTATAGTGGTAAGTATCCCCGCCTGTCACGCGGGAGACCGGGGTTCGATTCCCCGCCGGGGAGGGTTTTTTTTCATCAATCAAAAGATTACATCATTCGATAATAAATGATAAGTTGTTGAATTCAATAAATCATTAAAAACTTGGTAAAAATACTTTTTAATAACCAAAGAGTAAATTTTTAAAATGAAAATATACGTAACCTTTCTTAACTTTTTTCTACGCGTATCCAGAAAGTTTCTATTGCAATACTTTAGTGATTTTCATTCAAATAACATGTTATTTTAATGTGAATTTGTAGTTATTTTAAAAATTGTCACTCCTTATATGGGAAATAATAAGGTATATTTAAAAATAACAATATTATGTTTACAACTGTACCTGGATGTTATATACGAAAGGATAAGGGGAAGTAGAAATAAAGAGGCAGAATGTTTCATTGAAATGCACTATATTTTCATTTCAGTTGCAATGAAAACTACAAAGTTAAAATATATATATTACCACAACGTAAACGTATAAGAAAATATTTCATTTTTACACCAAGAAGGACCTACACGTTGCGTAGCTGTGCTGGAAACGAACAATTCTGTGCAAACACCAAAAAATTCAATGGCGTGATGACCACAAATAACTATTATTACGTACAAAATATTATTTTCTTGTATGTATTTCATGAAACCTATAAATGTGGTCACCACACAATCACTGACTAGACGTAAAAATGTTCTAAAAACCCTCATTTCTGAGGCAAAATTTAAAATACAGTTCTTTTTAAAATACACGCCAATATAATAAAACATAATAATAATGATTTTTTGGCTGCACTATTATAAGCATGTGCACTATATATATTTAAAAAAAAAAAAGAAAAACAAGGGCCCCATGACATTTATAATGACAGTTCTCAATAGATAATATGTAGACGTTAATCAACATAAAATGTGATAAATAGAAGATTAAAAATCAGTGGTTTTTGTCTCAAACAATTTATATAAACAGACGAAAGTAAATTTCTGGACGGTAACATACTATTTATCGAAAGAATAAATATGTTAAAACATTAAACTGCTGAAGTTATTAGATTGTCGCCCCAAAAGTAGAAACAAAAAGTTATTCAATTTTTTATATTCCCTTATCCACTACACATTTATGTCGTTGAATTCATTAGACGGATAGTGCATTTGATATAAATAATACGGTCGGAAGTTAAAGGAAATTCCAGACGATTATAAATAAGTTAAGACATTTATTTAAATTAAAAAGCAATTTTGTCCCATTCTATAAATCTGACAGTGTAGCTCCCTAAGTATAAAAGGACCACATTTTTTTTTAAATTGCATCTACTAGAATAAAATCAGTAGGTAATATTTAATATATTGTCCAAATATGATTTCTAAGCACGATAAATTTACGTTACTTAGAATATACTTTATAAAAATGAATTAAATACATTTTACTATATTTACTGGAAGTGATCTATTGCTTATGAGTTTGTTAGAGGCGTTTATATATAACTACAAAACGGGTATTCATTTAAAAATCATACATAATATCTGCACTTTATGGAATTCATTATTATATACATTTAGAAAAAAATATATATATAGTATAACTAATAAAGAACGATGTTCGCTTCTGTCACTTTTGACAGTTGTACAGATAAAATAGCTTTTAAAATTGGTAAATACTTTTAAATGGTACTTAAAAGGCACAAATAATTTAAGTACTTAACTACCGAGCAAACCTTACAATAAAACCACCAAATATTTGAAAAAAAAAAAAAGAAACGACGACACAAGATAACATACGTTACTCAAATGACTTTACTCCGTAAATATGAGGCGTATAATGTCAGACGTTACATATATTAAGAAAGATAAGGTATTAACATAATATATTTATACTTAGCAATTTATAATTGCCTTCACTTACACATATTACATTACACAAATGATATTAGCCTATACGGTAATAGAAATCCTTAAAGTATAGTTAAAGTTTATATTTTACATAATTCACTGTATACCCAAAACCTTTTATTTTAGCCCGCTGTTTAATTTTTGGCACGCTACTAAGACGCGTAGTTCTAAATTCGTTACATCTAGCGCTAAATATAAATTGTTTATTAAAAAACCATATCCTAACATTAACTATGTACATAGGAACGACTGTTTGTTATGTACCTATTTTCAATATGCGCTTATTATGTACAATTGTGAAGTGTTGGTGTGAGATTATTTTTTCTTGTAGACAAGAGAAAATCTTGAATAGGTTATTTATTTATTACAGTTTGAAGTTCAAGCATACAAGAATGTATAATTTTCGGCAAATGAAACCACGGCGTTATCGACAGTGCAGTTTTTTTATATTAACAATGGAATGAAATTATTAATACAAATTAAGGTAAATAATGAAGTAAAAAATGTTCTATATTAAAAACATAAATACCTACAATTTATGTTTGTGTGTTTGTTTCAATGTTGTGTATAATAAACTATCAGAGACAGTTTTTATTATTTTTTATCTATGCGGTAACATACGCAACGGACAGAGTCTTAAAATGCAATGTCACCTCTGTGGAATAATATAGAATTCCGTCTCCCTACATTTGGGCCCCTACATACCCCATACGAAACACAGCTTCGTTTTGTTGCTGTTTCACACTGGTTTTATATGTGGGCGTGATATTTACGGACATTAATATGTCCCATTTATGTCTATCTAGTCGCATATCGTATACATTTGGTTTTATCACTGAATCTTCCATTTGTATGTAACGTATGCTTGGGCTTAGAGGTAGGTCTCTACACTCTAAAATATTTAGGACTGGTCACTTTTAAAATGGAAGGATTTTTTATAAGAAATAAATTTAGCGGGATATTTAAATTTATTTTCTCACTGATTTTATCAACAATTCTAATTAACATTTTGCGATTGTGTGAAATTTGTATAATATGTATAAATTTAAAAGTATGTACTTTTAAATTTAAATTTTATTTATCAATAAAAAAATAATCTTAATCGGTTAGGCTTTCGGAGGAATAAATCGTTAAAATAAATGTTTCATTCATTTGGATTCACTGCAACAAAATGGACCAAATACATCAGGAATGCCAGATGTTACGTGTTTCAGACGTTGCGTAATTCCGGCGTTAGCTTTCTGTGGTTATCACTTGCATATTTCTTCCCAGATGTTTTAAATACTTTAGGTGCTGTGTTCCAGAGGTCACCAAGTTCCGTGTTGTATTTATTTTCAATTCAGTGTTACTAGGCGAATGCACTCTGGCCGACGTTACCTTTTTTTACCCGTCTAATAGACGTGTCGTATGACTTACACATGTACAGATCTTTCGTGTTTTTTTATTGTTAGGATTCTAATGCACTCCGACCGACACTGAGGTATTTTTTTACCATCTATCAGGTGCGCCACACGAGTTAAGAGTTTAAAGATTTTAAATCATTATTTTTGTTTTCATTAATTAGAAATTATTCCATTCACCGTGTTCTGGATTCTAGTGAACCCAGGCCGACGGTTACGTGTCTATTTTACACGTCTATCGGGTGCGGGTACGACTTAAGCATGTACAGATATTATCTATGTTCCATTAGCAGTGTTCCAGATGTTTTATGTCGCTGTGTGCTCGATGTTTCGTATTCCACGTGTGGTTAGGACGCGAGCGCGCTGCGGTCGATGCTGGCGTATTCTTTGCCGGAGCGCGGCCTCGCGGCGTGGCGGTCGTGGGCGTCGCAGGAGCTGAGCGAGGATACGGACAGCGACTCCATGTAGTCGGAGGTATCGGAGGCGCCACTGGAGGTGCTTTTGCTGGTCATCTGACTGTGACGTGCCTCAGCTGACGCCGTGCCTGGGTCAAATCAGATAAAAAATATAATTCAACGTACAAGCTCAAGAAAGAGCGCACAATTACAAATACAACTCTAGATTTTATTGAATATTGTTATGGAAAGCGGAGGGCTCAGCGAATGACAGACTGTACCGACCCTATTTGAAAAGGTTAATGCGGTAATTACAATTTTTTTTATTACATTGAGAGTTGCAAACGAGCACACAGTTCATCTGATGTTATGTAATTGCCGCGGCTCATGACTTCTACATTCATCCTTGACAAGGAATAATAATGCAGATGCGTTGTCACCCTTGAGGACTGAGAGGGAATGCCTCGTCACCAGTAATAAAGGTCTCCGGATCCTCAAACCATCAGACGAAACACAGCAGCGTTATGCTTCTATTTCACGCCGGTATTATGTGAGGGCGTGGTCCTACCCCGGTCAAGCTGACCTATACATTTTGCAGTTAGAAACAAACTGCAGTGTAGCTCTACCACTGTTAAAAACTTCATAAGATTGAAGTAATAACATGACGGCAATCGGGTGGTAACTGTCGTGTGAGAGATATCAGTGTAATCCATTAATAACATGACATCCATATATCCTTTACCTGTGCTCAGGTCCCGGGAACCCTAATCTCGTCACACGGAATACAGCAGCTATTTACGATCGTATTCTATAAGGTATTATGTATGGTCTTTCTAGAGCGTGTAAGAATTGGTGTGTGCCTCTATTATAATACATATATGTATATTCGGTTACTGTCGGCCCCGTGTAACGGAGGACGGGACAACTTTTCGTGAATGCCTCCCAGGATAACCGATTTATAAGACACAACACGTCAAAAATAAAGAACAAACATCAAATAGAAAGAGTTTTACTGCAATAAAATGTTATGACTTATATTACAATTTAGAAGGCTCTCGTACCCTTTTAGGCACTTATTGTGTGTTATTCAAGTCAATTTCAAGAGCCCGTTACATGTTTCTTATTTTATAATAAGTAAGTTTTCGCGATCCATGATGTCTATATACATATGTTTTGGTTTTACTAAGTTATAAACCTAAGAGTGACAGGTGTTACTCTAATAGAGAAACATTATATAATTTACCTGTCTTTTTCTTTCGTCGTGTCAAAGTGTCCACATCAAACGAATTCGACTTTGCCAATGTGGCGACCTCCTCGAACTGAAACGTCAAATGCTTCAATGGATCCGAAGAATTGGATTTGATGAAAGGCGTGTGCACCGGTGTCAGCGTGTTTCTAAATTGTTTGTTATTTTTGAAATGTTTCTTGTACGATTTTGAATTTGGCAGAGCGTTTTCGAACTCGTTAAAGTCGCCCCTGTGATGTTTTAGAGAACCAGTGGATACACCAGAATCATTGGAGCTTGAAGAGTCTCTGTTTTTCTCAGATTTGCTCGGTACGCTTGAGGATCTTCTAATTTTGACAGCGTCTCTGAATCTAGCAACTAACACGTTCTCGCTTTTTATCTCAGGAATTTTGAAAGCCTTATCTTTCTGATCAGTTTCCTTTTGCTTTTTCATCTGTATCCCTTCGTTGATGAATTCCGTTTTGCTTGTTTTACGAAGTACAGTGGGAGTGAAGCAAACACGTGGATTAATGTACTCGTCATCGTGTCTTTTGGTGAAATCTGCTGAGCTAGATCTTCTGGTGCTTATTGTATTGTCTGTGTCAGAATGTTGCGTGGGGTCAGACACGTGACTGATTCTGCTGATATTGTCGGAGAAGTTCCTATTGCTGTTACTGGAACTACTGTCTAGGGGCTCCATTTGCATATAATTCGAATGATTGTTGCAACAATCATTGGGATGTACTGCAGTATTCATTGTTGCTGTAGATATATCATCATCATGCTCGGGGATATCTTCTAACGCGTCCAGCTCCTCTTGACTGAATCCAGCGCTGCGGAGGATCTGCAGGGAGCTTTCGAACTTTTCCAGAGTAGCGTTAAGGTCTATATTCGCGTAATTGCCGTAGTCTACCGGCTGATTTTTGGTAACTGGGGTGACGTTGACGTAGTTGGATTGTGAGTCGACTGTCTCGTTAATGCTAGTATCACAAGTATCCCTCTCCTCTTGCTCGTTCCCATCGCTAGTGGGTTCGTTCGCGTGTGAGCAGTTGCACGCTTGCCCTTTCATGAGACATTTCAATTTCTTTGGTGTGTCGTATAGGCTTGCAGCATCGGAATTTACATCTATAGGGTGTTCCTGAAAGAAAAAAAGGAATATTTCAAAGATCTTCTTTGTAGGTTAATAGATAGACAAATGTCAATAAGTTATTATGACCAAAAATATGTACAGAGGCCTATTTAATGATTCATACAGTATGTTTTGGATATAAAAGCCTAAATAAAAGATTAGTGTATTTGTCTTGAAGAAGTAAATGACATTTAAATATAAATCTTTGTGTGTATGTTAATATCTTCCATTAAAATATATCTTACCTGTATTAAAGGCATCGGTGTCTTTGGCACGTCGTAATTCTCGTAAGGTCCGTTAAACTGTTTCTTCCTGCAGTTGCACGCCTTCTGTTGCCAGCATTGGCAGGTGTTGCCAGTCTTTACCGGCACAGTTGGCGTACAGCACGCCACTGGGCTGCCGCGTTTCGAATCGAAACTCTTGTCTAGAAGACAGGCGCCCCTCGGTACCGAGTACTCGGAGGCGCTTCCACTGGATCGTGAGTAAATTGAAGCTCTGTCGGAATCAGATCGCTTCTCCATTATATTCTCCATCGTCCAGACCGGGGACAATATAGATCCAGGCGTGTTCATAGTTGAGGATCTGAAATTTTTATATTTGTTATTCTTTTATACATGTGTTGTAAATTTAAAGAATTCACTTACTTATCAATCTTCAAATATACATGCCTTGTGAGCTGACTCATCTTCCCCATACAGCTATAAGAACAGCGTGGCAAAGAAGTTGGTCTTCGGAACTTTTCTTCGTTACTGTCCAGACTTGAGTCAAGGTCTGATAGACAGTGCATCGTCTGGCTACCAGGGCCGTTCCATGCGGGCGACACTGACCGCATAGAGGAGTGGAAGCACTCGTCCACACAGGAGCTGGTGTCCGAGAATCTCTTCTCTATGACTGTGGAATAAAGAAGAATATTACATGAAGACGATGAAGTACTCCTGATCGATTTCGGTCACGGCAATATATGCTGGCTATTGCCAGAGGGCATCAACTGTGCAGAATATTTCATAGTGCCGTAAGCATTTGCGCAAACACAGAGGCACTCACTCATCATCCCTTTCCCTAACTGGATTAATGCATGTGCAATAAGATCCGGGGAAGATTCAGACGCAATGTCAGGGACACGGGGTGTACGTATAACGCACACCCAGATTTGAAATCAAACAATTTGTGCTGCACAAATATAGTTCCTACAGGAACCCCGGGATACATGATACTCATAGTAACTGCGCGCTCACCATGGCCAGTCGACTGTTATGTCACGGGTCGCAGTCATAACTTACCATCAGCTAAACTTTATCTTTATCTTAATGGTGTTATTTTTTTTTTGCTTGTTTGCGCTAGAGCTTTAACAAAACATTTAAAAATTTAAAACTATGTATCTGAGACTTTTTTGAATAATCAAGGTATGACACACCTCCCGGTGGTTCACCTGGTGGTAAGTGACGACTGGGGGATGAGCAACAAGCTGCAACATAATAATAGAAACAAGATGTTTTTATAATCGAACAGAACGTGGCTCTTGGAACTTACCGGAGCCACTTCTGGACGCGACACTGAGCCGGGACTGCGCCTCGTGACTGTATGCGGTGAGGAGATCTGTTAGCTCCCGCCCGCCCTCCGCCGCGAACACGAACAAGCCCTCGCCCCGGCCGCACCTGGACCCTCCTTCCACGCAGAATCGCTTGTCGACAACGCCGAAACGTCTGGAAGATAAAGAAAGGACATCTTAAAGAGGACCGTTCAAATATCTGGTAAACCTAAATCAAAATCTTCAGGTGGTTTTGGAGATTATCGATGAATAAATGTTAATTGAGTATTGATATATTATTCCAAAGCCTAAATGACGTGAATTTATGAGAAGTCAGCAAATTTCTCAGCGAATAAAAATCTTTCCATTGTTGACTCCTACGATCTACAATGGTAGAGTAAGCTGCAGTTTGTTTCTAGATGCTGAATGAATGGGTCAGTTCGACCGCGGAAGGACTACAACCGCATAGAATACAGCAGCATTAGCTGTGTTTCGTCTGGTGAGTGCTGGGATCCGGAGACCTTTATTACTGGTGAAGAGGCATTCCATCGCAGTCCTCAAGGGTGACAACGCATCTGCATTATGATTCCTTATTAAGGATGTATGTGTAGATGTCAGGGGTCGCAGGAATCACTTACGATCAGTTGAACTGTGTGTGAGTTTGTTACTCTCAATGTAATAATAAAAAAAAAACTCTTAGGAAATATTTGTAAAATTATTGAGGAAGGCAAAGTTCAGCATACAGTTTACTTTGAAGTAAAAGGATCCATTGCATATAAGATCTACAGGCCCATAACACCTATAGAGATACCATTGTCCTACCTCCGAGGGCTAAGATGAAATGCATCGTTATCGTACGGATGATATAGTCTTAATACATACACTAGGTTTGTTATATATCAAACTGGCCCATGTTCAAGTACGGATAAATTAACTCGTTATAACTAGATGTTTTAAATGTAGATCACGTGGGGTAGTGTTTTCGATACGCAATCAAGGAACAATGTTCTTGTATAATGTAACAAATTGTTGACTTTCGCATCTGGGTATGTTTGTGCTGTGACTTTAACACAATATATGTGTTAAAGCCACATTCTGGTACCACCCACATACATCAGATGATATTAATTGCGGGATATATAAACCATATAGTGCCGTGATCATAAAAACACTCACTCGTAGACCCCCTCTCTAACGACGATGCACGTGCATTAAGATCGGAGGAAGGTACACATGCAGTGTCTAACAGACGGGACGTACAACACACCACGACCAGAAACCCGACACTTTGTGATACACAAGTATTCCTCGGTCGAGTCTCATGACAGACAAGTTCTCTAGTTACGCCACAAGGCCGTCCGCGGACAATGCTGGAATGATTTTTTTTATTGTATTTAGGTCCTGCTGGAATATAATTTTTTTTATTGTATTTAAGCACACAGCTCACTTGGCGGCAAGTGTTTCGTGAGGGACATAAAGATAACGAATAATAATGCAAATGTTATTTCAATACGGCAAACAGACAAATATCTAAATCTATTTCGGGAAATTCTTCGTTACGATACGAACTACTGACCTATAAAAACGCCCACACACAATCAATCATACAAACAACAAAACAAACTTTTACTCTAATTAAATATTCTCTTTCCTTATTAATTACCAACATACGGGCGGCAGTCAATCTTCCGCTGCTGTCACCGGATCCATTAACGGACAACGCGTAATTGTTCTATTAGTTTTAATTTGTTCTTTAGTTTTACGGTTTCGGAGCTATAAATATTTCAGTTCAGTGATTATAAACTGTTTTGTGAAAACGCTATGCGGGTGGGCTGTGTTATCTCTAGAGAAAGGTTCCCTTTTTATATCGGTTTTACTATGTTTTTTTCATTACTTTGAAAGAAACAAGCGTGTACACAGTTCACCTGATGGTAAGTGATTCCTGCGGCACATGAGATCTACATTCCTCCTTGACTAGCGATCATAATACAGATGCGTTGTCACCCTTGAGGACTGAGGTGGAATGCCTCGTCACCAGTAATAAAGGTCTGCAGATCCCTACACTCACCAGACGAATCACAGCAACATTATGCTGCTGTTTTACGCTGGTATTCTGTGAGGGCGTGGTCCTACCCCGGTCCTGCATCCTGCAGCTAGAAACAAACTGCAGTATATCTCTACCACTGTTCAAACAACTTATTACAACAACTGACAAACGAGCGCTCACAGTTCGACCGGAGGGTAAGTAATGTTTGCCGCCCACCACTGATATTCATTTACGATAAGGAATCATAATGCAGATGCATTGTCACCCATGAGGAATAAGGTGGAATGGCCTTGTCATGCAATATTCACCAGACGAAACACAGTAGCGTTACGATGGTATTCTGTGGGCGTGGAGTCCCTCTGGTCGTGGCGACTTGTTTATGCCGTAGCTAGGAATGAACTGTAGCAAGGCAGCCACCACTGTTAAACCATCGTTTCCTTAAACGCATATTGTTATGCTTTTGGAGTAAACAGTATAAATACTACAAAAATCAAACATCTAAAAATATCGGGACATACCTACATAGCATTTGAAAAAAAGATATAAAATAGAAAGAAACTCTTTTCGAGACAGAGCCTCCTTGTCATTAGTACATTTTAAAGGAAAAACTGGGAACTATACGTTAAGACTTTTTTTTTTAATTCACCTGAAATACAAATAAACCTAACGATGTGAAAGTCGTATTGTATTTTTTTATATGATTGAGAAATGTTAACAAGATGGTTATGAGATTTTTTAAATTAAAAATCACCTGGTCAGCTCTCGAAAATACAATCACAAAATAGAATGCAAAATAAATCTGTATATAAGAACAACACATATTAATAATAATATGTAATATATAATAAAATATATATAACAAAAAGAAAAAAAAATAAATGTCACAGCGACTGACAGCCGACGTGTGTCACAGATAACATATTCAACATGACGTAAAAGCACAGACAAAACGCTACAAACGAATACGGTATTTGATTTATTGCTTGACGCCTCTTAACTGACAACAGAGAAATTAAATTTCACGCAAAACGCACGCAAAGCCAGGACCGAAGAGATAAGGTTTCATGAAAATTATTTGACCGCGTCGGAATTTCATTTCGTGGGATGGTAGCGCTGACTGGCACCGGCGAATTTCATGGATATCTGTCTGATATCCACTGCGAAATCTTCAGGGAATATACACGGATCAACGGTAACTAGAAGAGACAATTGAATCGCTTATTAGGAGCTATTCTGTGACGTAAAGAAAGTGATGGTTGTGGAATCTGATTGTTTAGAAGTTATCTATTTTAGGGTAAGCTTTACTAAAATAAACAATAAAAATCCATAGTCAACATGTGTCTATTATAAAATTATAGCTATTATTACCTTTAATGCATGTAAGGCGTATAATTATATCTTATTATATATATATTCTCGTAAGTGACATATGTATATTCATACATAGTATTTAAGCTTGCCAACGATTTATGAGACGGCCTTATTCAAGATAGTATCAAATTATAAAATGGCTATATAATGATACTTCTTGTTATTGCCTCATATACAAAGCAGAGCGCGAAATCGCAAACGAAGACAGAGACAAAAGATTGTTTTTGTCCTGAGTCAATCACGCGTAAAGATACACTCAGTCTAAGCATAATACTCAAGTTCGAAGAACCTTCTTCAGTTAAAAATATTCATATTGCATACTATACGAGTATTATTAGACCAGTAATTATAGTACACGAAGAAACTGAGGTGATTTAGTAACAATCTGGATACTAAGAATATTATTGTATATATCATAGCCGCATAAATGTGATAATAATAAAAATCAAGCCTTTGTTTAGTACCGTTTTATTCGGATTGACTTTATTTGGGAAACAAATGTTGAAAAAGAAAAAGAAAATCGAGGTTACACGCCTCTCTGTTTACGGTTTTGATACGTTAAATTATAATTTCTCACAAAATTTAAGATATTTCGTTTCATAATTGTTTCTTATATTCTCGCGAGTCCAGCACATTTGATGTAACTAACTTCACGGATAAAAAGGTAAAATTGAAGGCGTAAAATTTATGATATTATATTTTATTTCACGATGAAGATGTTTTTAATTATATCTCAACCGGTTATTCTATATCCGTGTAAGCTCGAGGTCCGTGTACAGCTTAAGACGTTAGTACAGAACCTGGGGTCGACGGGTTTCCTTTGACTCGTTTAATATCCCTCATTCTTTGTATGAATTAAATTGAATCCGGTATTTGTAAGGGATTGTTTTCGATCCAATTACTGCGGGTTAGCGCGGGGCACAGATTTTGTAAAACGATTACGTATCTATTAGATGAGAGATTTCGCTGACAAACAAAACAGTTGTCTGTATCAATTATTCAAAGCACTTGGATGGGTCGGCTCGACCAAGGAAGAAAACGCCTTTACAGAATACCATGACAGCAGATGTCAATATTGAACGTTTGGCATTTTTATCGCTTACCGTCATTTGATTCGAATTAAAAAGAAGGAGATTCATTACTAGAAATTACCTTAAAAAGACGTTAAGTTACGTTAAGACGAAAATATAAGCAGATTAACTTTGTAAATCATTGCTATAAAAGGATTAAATGCTGCTTCTAATTAAATCACCAAATCATGGTGTACGATGTTACATTAAAATAAAATCAACCCAAACTTAACGGGGTAAAGTCTCAAATAACTCTTAGTTATGTTATTGTCTAAACGAAGAAAAGTAACAGCTTTTATATAAAGCTAGTCTAGTCTAGTAGGACTATGCCACTACGGCGCAGTCCTCCTTTCTTGAGAGCGAATTTGAGTATACTCCACATGATATAATTTTTTTTAAACCACTAAATCACTACCGAGGAAGTTAGCACTTAAAATTGTGATTAATAATTTCATTATTGCTGGCACCAGGATCGAATTCCCTCGTGTCGCGTACTGTGAATAAAAAGTAAGCTCTTAGGTATAGGTATATATATATATATATATAAACAGGGCCCACACACGCGGTCATACGTTGCCTTTGCGCGCGCTTTCGCGCGACTTCCGTGTGTGTGAATAGCTTTACCTTCTCCAGTGTAATCGGTTGCGGTAAATATCGTTAAGTTTAGCCTTATCTTACACGAAGAGCTTAATTTTATCAGCTCTTTGTGATGCAATCAAAAACTTGGGAAATGGCGTGGAAATTCTGAAAAGGTTTATAAATTTTAGTTAGAATTTAGTAGTAAGTTTCTTTTAATTAGAGATACAGGTACAGGATATACATCATGTTTTAAATATTTGAGTCGCAGTGATTAATACGAAACCCCCTAGCCTGGCCACTCAGATCCTTTTGGTAGCAACCTGAATTATAAGGTTCTGGGTTACAGAAACGTTTTCCTGCGTTTAATTCAAGTCTGAAGATGTCTCTAAAATAAGTTAAAAATAACAAATACAACACTCATGGTCTTGAATTTAGTCCGGAAGTAGGTTTGTATAATACTCTAATCACTAAAACACACGGTCGTCAATATATATGTATGCACTTCGTTTAAAATTATAGTCATTTTGACCTTCGCCCAGGAAGTTGAACAAATCAACTGCCTAAGGAAATATTTATATTACAATCGGCAAATCTTCAGGCAAAACTTGCTGATTATAATTAAAATATGTTTTGCTTATATGTTAGAGACGATATTAATTATTTACGTAATTGTGCTCAATGTTTTACAATCGGAAAGAGCGTAGAATTTATTCTTCCGTTACAAAAGTTTATTGGGTAATAAAATCGATATCTAGCGGGTGTACGACACTTCCGCCATCAAAACGATCCGCAGAAATATTTATTTATTTAAGCTTCGTACACACAAATGATGGTATAAAGGCGGTCTCGCCTTAGGCATTCTCTACCAGTCAACCTTAGGGTGGGACCGAATTTAGAATGAAAGGCGGCGTAAACTTAGTTATGCTAGTATTTATATAGTAAGATTAAACAAAGTATTTGTCCAGTATTAAAAGTATTATTTCATTGATTTTAAAATCAAAAACATACGAGTAATTAAAATAACTGTAACAACAAAATTATAGACTAATATCACAGGCCAAAGTCATCTCTTATTGAAAAAAGTACAAATTCGCAATGCAAACCCATGCAAACTTTATAAAGAAATGTAAAGGCTAGTGTTTAGCGTTTAGTAAAAAAACTTAAAAAAAGGTTAGTGTTTTTTCAAACGTAACTTTCGTCCAAAACTTGCCTTAGCTCAAGCCGCAGTGTGAATTTACTTAATTGTTATTACATACATCCTCAATAAAATAAACAAGAAACATGCGTATATATACGCATATATATATATATATATATATATATATATATATATATATATATAAGATTAAAAATTTCTAGGTAGGACTTAAGTTACTCACATCGTTAAAGTACTTTAACTGCAATGATCCTTCCCAAACCACAGATATCGGTACTTATCCATCTAAAGATCTACCAGTTCCCCCATTAACTAATATATCATTTAGTTAAGAAATAAACAAATTTATCAAATACACATCTCAAACCCCAAGTGGGAGTGATTTGGTCGATCAGCTATCGGCAGTCGCCTCACGTAGCCCCTTTATTAGAGGCCCGTTCTGAGAGCGCCACTTTAGTATGCATTGAATCATCCCCAGTGAAATTGTTTACGAGTTACGTAATTATTGCTTCCCCAAACAATCCGACGTTTAGACTCAGTTTAATTGTCCTCGATATGGCTTTTGACTTCCTGTTTGGTTGTGTGATTTGAAAGTTTAGTGAGTTTAGTGTGATTTTTTTGGAATACACACTCATTAGGTGATAGCGATTTAAGCCTTTTAGCATTAATTCATCCTTGACAAGGAATCATAATGCAGATGCTTTGTCGCCCTTGAGGACTGAGATGGAATGCCTCGTCACCAATAATAAAGGTCTCCGGAACCCTACACTCACCAGACGAAACACAGCAGCGTTGTGCTGCTATTTTCCACTGGTATTCTGGGAGGGCGTGGTCCTACCCCGGTTTAGTGGACCCATTCATTCTGCAACTAGAAGAAACTGCAGCTTAGCTACACCACTGGTATCTTTTTATCACGATCATTATCAGTGCCATAAGCGTACACGTAAACTTTGAATTACTCACTCGTCACTTTACCCAGTCCGATGTAATGAGTGTGTATTAGAATCGGAGGGTGGTTGACATTTAGTATCCACAGCGAGCCGAAATCCAAAAATTTGTGATACACAAATACTGTTGTGAGAATCGAACCCAGGCCCCATGGCTCGGCAGCCAGATACTGTTACAGCAACCCCACTCGGCCGTAGACGATGGAACTAATAGAGGTATTCCATGCCGTTAGTCCCAGGCAGGTTTGTTCCTCCTCAGGACAAGGTACTCCCAGCGTTACACCACGCGGCAGTCAAGTGATGAGAATTAATAGTGTAGTCATAAAGGCGTGTAGGAGACATGGAGGCTAATGGCATTTTTACTGCCACCGGGGGTTCGTTTCTGTCTGCTTGAGACGCGCACGATTAATGTTTGCGGGAGGGAGACGGCACTGGAGGAAGTGGAAGCCACAGCAAATATATAATAAAGCCATTAAGTGCTTCATAAATGTATATTTATTCACATCACATAGTTATGCTTAATATTCATTAGTAAGTGGAAAGAGTTGTACAAACAGCGAAATAAGCTATTGTTCTGTGAGAGCGTGATCCTACCCCATCGAGCTGAGCCCATACATTCTGCAGCTAGCAACAAACTGCAGTGTAATTCTACCACTGTCGAAAATACCTCCATACCTCCCTCCATATATCACTTGCCATCAGATAGACTGTAACCTCATTTTTCAGCCCTAATATTAAAAAGTTAGTGTCCTTATTGTCTGAGAACGTGGATGAGACGAACAGGCGCAGAAATTCTTCACATCATAAGCGCAAGTCTAACAACTCCAGTATATCTTAACTAGATTTTTTATCTTAACATGCTTAACGTAAAATAAATAAGACAAGGTTAACTTGGAAGCTACACGGCATAACTTAACTGACTTAACGGTTCAGCGTTGTCGGTTAATGCGCCACGTCAACATCGATAACTTAACCAAGGCGGCTCGGTTATATTGTTAAGTTTTAACTGTTTCAGTTAAGTGTGCGCGATTCGTTGCTGGACTCCAACGCTGGAGCTAAAAGCTTTGGTTAGTCGATGGTAGTTGGAATGTGGGTTGGCTTTTAACGTTGGTCAAATGTTTGTTCAAATTATTATATTAAGTGTTGGCATTGCATTAACACTAGTATTTATCACAGCCGTCTGGTGTAGTGGTGTGATTTTTTCAATAAATACAAAACAGTATAGAAAAACTCTCGCACCTGTCTACGGACATTTAAAGTATAAGTTGATAACGCATTTGAATTATGAATTCTAATTCTTCTCGATTTAGAGATTACTTGTCATGGGCTACAGGAATCGCATACAATCAGCTAAACTATACTGTACTGTATGCCTATTTGTCACTCTTAATACATTTAATATATCATTAGGATTGACATAACTCGACATAAAAATAATAAAAATAAAAACTCGACATAGAAACGAGCGAACGCAGCGATGCAACGCATCACATTGGCTGGGCAGCGTGTATCGTTGCCTGAGTGAGCGAGACAGAGTTCGATAGATTAAAATTGTAATAAACACTTACTATACGTGTGTGTTCTATTCTTTTTCGTTATTTATATGTTTTATAGCTGTGATCATATTTTATATGCAATGAGTAAGCTTCGCTTCTATTCAAATCAAACTTCTTTTTTTTTTTTAAATTATGTACACGGTAAGTGAAGATGATTATAATGGCTGAGTATGTTTAACATTATTTAAAAATAAATGTTATATATCAGGTGACCAAGGTAAATAAACGACCATGGCCGTATTTAAAATAATTTCATAAAAAGGTTAAATTCGTAAAAAGAAGATGACTGAAAAAAAAGTATTTAATTGGGGCGTTAATTACGCTGTTAAATTAATGATCGGACTTGCCTAACGAATCGTCTAACAAAAAAGATATAGAAATGGACAAAAAAAATCCAGAATATTAATACATTAGGAGGGTGGAAACTTTTCTCTTTTATCGTGAAATAATTGGATACGGATGCGAAATGAAAGGTCTTTTTCTAGAAGATGACGAAGTAAGGTAACGAACGACGGACCATAAAATCAAAGGTAAGAATTTATTTAAAAAAAGTTTGTAAGACAAGATAGGAGGACGCAATTTGAATTCTTTGCTCCAATTTATAAAACTCAACAAACTTTCGCGCAATAGGTAAGTTTAATTTGGTTTGCTCCAATTGGGTACTGTTACTATATATACTGGCATACTATCATTTCATTGAATTCAAATAAGAAAGATAATGTATGTATACTGGACAAGACTCCGACAAGACGGTTACGGCACCACACGAAACACGGCAGCGTTATGCTGGTATTCTGTGAACATCACACCATTATATCCCATACCCATTCATGTCATTACGGTCTACCATGCAGAGGGACCAAATGGAACGTTCCATTTTTAACTGAATGTTAATAAAGATCCCCAAGGCAGAAGAGGTTAATCGCTGGAATAAAGAGATAAAAATTAAACACTTTAATCTTTTGAAGCGCAAGTTGGCTCACTCCGCGATACGATGGCCGGGGTCGGGTGGTTCCCGCCAACTCAAATATTAACTTTGATCTTAAATATTTCTTTAAAGATTAATATCGAAGCGTATTGAATAAATATTTGTATTGGTATTTTGATTTCGTTTAGGTTTAATATTTACTGTTTCTATACGTAATCATTGATAGATTAGTTCTTTGACATGGCTCTGTAATCCTTATTCCGGTACCGTCATCCCGTTAAATAGAATCCACCATATTGTATTGCGTACACAAACTTGCAAATATTTGATTTTATATTTATAATGCCTTTAAAATTATGTATAATAATGAGCACTAGCTTAAAAGGATGCTGTTGCCAATATGTTATGGGATAGTTAGCTCTTGGAGTCTGTTCTGTCTGTCTGTTGGGAGGAAAATACTAATCTTATATTTTAAATTAAATTAGCTTGACTTGTGAGTTCATTTTATTTTTATTATTGTTTTTTTATTGCATTGAGAGTAACAAACGAGCATACAGTCCACCTTATGGCAAGTGATTTCTGCGACCCATGACATCTACATTCATCCTTGACAAGGAATCAAAATGCAGTAGCGTTGCCACCCTTGTGAACTGAGATGGAATGCCTCGTCACTAGTAATAAAAGTCTCCGGATCCCTACACTCACCAGACGTAACACAGGATCATTATGTTGCTATTTTAAGCTGGTATTCTGACCGGTCAAGTTGGCCCATTTATTCTGCAGCTAGAAACAAACTGTAGCGTAGCATTACCACTATTGAAAATAAGTTTGTATCTAATAATAAAATTTTGCAATCCTAATAAGAACCGATGTAAATACAAAAATATCATGAAAACGAGTGTTGTTTTAGTTTGTTAAAAGTCTAAAAAATGCTATATAGATAAGTAAAAATAGAAATAATTTTATTCCTTAGTCATGTGCTTAAAATAAGAACTAAAACAATGAAATTCTTTGCAATTCATCTCAATTGAAACAATAGTAGAGGCCACAGTGTAATGAACTCTAGAGGTTGACAAAGTAACAATGAACCCTTTTTTTATTGTATGTGTGACAAACGAGCACACAGTTCACCTGATGGTATGTAACACACCTGATACTATCGTAAACAGGTGCAAAAATGGTGATTAGTACTAACTACATGTTTCTGGATCGTCTATTCTTGGAGAAGATAATATTTGTTTAAATAATTTAGAAGCCAAATCATACAGCTTTAATAATTCGAAAAGAAAATTATAATACAGGGCTCAGGTTCTTTTTTAAAGGTTTTCAACCTCGTCCATGATTATTGAGTCGATTTTTTTGCTACGAGTGTATATATATATTTCAAATATTTTTTTATTCGCCCTAATTAAGAAGCTTTTGGATAAATATAACGTGGTTGAATCGAAATTGTAAGTCTATTTCGATTCATCTACCGCGATATCTTCCGGTTATCGCTAGATGTTATCAACTGCGCAAAATATTTTTATATTGCCGTAAGCTTGGGTAAATACAGAGGCACTAACACGTCCCCTTCCCTATTCCGATGTAATGCACGTGCAATAGGATCGGAGGAAGGTTTATATGCAGTGTCAGGGGCACGGGACATATTTACAACAAAACTATATTCGAAAAGTAAAAATTTGTGACACATTGTTCCTGACTGGGAATCGAAACCTAGGATAGCAGCAACAACCGTGTCGCAGCAGCCAACTACTCTAACCACTACACCACGCGGCAATCAAAGAGGAGGGTAAGATTATAAACGATACGTTTACTCAGTTATGAGAATATAAAATGTTTAAATATTCCTCATATGCAAGTAAAAGTAAATCTTGAATCATCATAGATTCTGATGGGAAGATGGTTGGTCCTTTTGTAACTCAAAAATTTTCAGCTAGTATTCTGGGTACATTACCGAGATACAGATCTTTACGATAATTTTAATTATTAGTTCATTGTAAGTGTTTTATTATGTTGAATAGATAAAAAAAAAAATAGATATCGGATACCGGAGGGAAATTGAGTTTTGACAAAGGATTGAAACGTTGTGACCCTGACGACGGTTTGGTCACTTTTGCATTTTATTCATATTAAACTGAGTTACT
The DNA here is from genome assembly GCA_029286865.1 of Teinopalpus imperialis. Taxonomy (NCBI): domain Eukaryota; kingdom Metazoa; phylum Arthropoda; class Insecta; order Lepidoptera; family Papilionidae; genus Teinopalpus; species Teinopalpus imperialis. Next base: position 15,017,828 of record JAGSMU010000001.1, read on the forward strand.
TTCGGTCGATGGAGGGATCAGGTATAATATCATTGATAAGGTAATAAAGGTTTAAATTTAAATAGTTTATTTCTTTATCAAATTAAACAAAGGTGAATGTAAATAACTTTCCTGTGTTTCGTCTGGTGAGTATTAGATATCTGAGGATCCCTTATATTCCATTCATTCCATCTTAGTCTCTTAGTGTGACAATGATCTGATTATGATTCCTTATCGAGGATGAACGATGGTTAACATGAAACATGATGTGAGCTGAGTGATAACTTATCACCAATATTACAATAAAAGAAAATAAACTAAAGAAGCTAATAAAGAATATTATATATTTTTAATTGTTTGTGAGTTTTGAGTGTTTTATATTATGAGCGTACTGTGATCTTGATAGATTATGTCAAGTTGCGTCAAAGAATTAAAAAAAAAATACTTAAAAAATCACATATTAAATCACATAGATTTTTGTGTCGCAGAAAGAAAAGCTCCAATTATACAATATTCTCGTCGATTGACTAATAAATCTATGAATCTTTAAAAATTAGTGCATTTGGTTATTATAAATAAATATATAAAAGAATTTAAATGTTTGAAGCGTACCAATTTTTGGATAATGTTCTTAATAAAATGCATACGTAAAGTAGATATCAAACATATCAAAGAAAAAAAAAACATTTCAAACAATTTCTTTTCTCTATGTACAAAAAGATCGGAGGCACTTCCAGATGTGTAGTTTCAGAAACCCAGACCGCATACACAACACACACAAACCCGAAAATAAATCATATTCCATGAAGTTACATGGCTGGTATCGAGACCAAGGGGTCTAATACATACTATAAACAATATCAATGATGACCCAACATGCAAACTTCATTTCCAACAAAGCATTCCCTGTCTGATTTCCCCACACACTTGTTAGATCACTTCGAAATTGGTTTAAACGTTTACAAAGCACAATTACATCGCTTTGCGGTTTCTTCATCAAACACAAACGGACGCACTACATCGATCCGACCTCTAGACAGCGATATAGCTGGCGAGGCGAGCATCAAAGCGCAAACAACAACAGGGGAAAGGAGAATTCCAACTTCCATTATTTCCCATTGGCAAGCTCATTAGGGTGGTGTTTGTTTAGTTAAGGCGCATAGCCACAGGCTGTAATGGTAAATTATTGTGGCTCAAGTCATAAGATTTTTGCCCTTTTGTGAAAATAAAGGGAAGAGGGCAGATATATATATTGAATATTTGTTCTTTTAACAGCAGTACAGCTACGCTGCAGTTTGTTTCTGCTGTTGCTGAATAAATGGGTCAGCTCGACTGGTGTAAAATAGCAGCATAATGTTGCTGTGTTATGTTATGTGTGTGTAGGGATCCAGAGTCCTTTATAACTGGTGACGAGGCATCCCATATCAGTCCTCAAGGGTGACAACGCATCTGCATTATGATTCCTTGTCAAGGATGAATGTAGATGTGATGGGACGCAGGAATTACCATCAGGTCATTTTGACACCATAAACAGCATAAACAATATAATTTCCATAATATCTTGTCACTCACACAGAATTTGTTCATTACACAAATAATCTGCGGCCCGTAAATACAGTCATTCTCAACAAAGATTTAAGATGCATATATGTTGTTTTATGCTCGTGATGGCTGGATCACCTTGTCCCCAGCAATTGGGCATCCGGTTCCTCATGTCCTCCTGGTCGATTTCGACCACGGCTACATCTTCTGATTATTGCCAGAAGACATCGACTGCCATCGACTAGAACATTTTATAGTGCTGTTAGCATTTGCGCAACCACATAGGCAATCACGCGTCGTGTACCTAGTTCAAAGTAATTCATGTTTAATAAAATTCGTGGAAGGTTCAGATGCACTGCACGGGATATACATACAATATACTCCGACCCGAAAACCATAAGACGAAACACGGAAACATTATGTTGCTATTTCACGACGATATTGTGTGTGGGCGTGGTCTTACTACGTGGGAACGGTAAAAGGTTTATAACTAGAGGGCGCCACATATCGTCATCGTACATTACTGGTCGATTTGATTGTAATTTTCGAGAACGATTGGGTCTGTATTATAATTTTCCTCTATTTCTCATATTGCCCTTATATTTTAAATATAATATTAGGGGTCACAAAGGTGCACATAGTTCACCTTAGTACGTGACTACAGCCCACGACATCTACTTCAATCCTGTGAACAAAGTTTCAATTTGTATATGCGTTAAACATTTTTCGTTACCTCTAATCGAGTGTTCGTATCTCTTCACTTATCACGCTGTTTCACAATGGTATAAAATACCTTTTTTCGCTTTCGCTCATGTATTAAGCTTTACTATGTAACCGCGGTGTAATCTACAGGGGATTCCCATAGCCATAGGCATGTATGTGTGCAGTTAATAATGAAATTAGCCACCGATCGCTCGTACGCCGGCTTCGAGGCCTGACTTATTAGTCGCCGTGCTCGCCTGGGGACGGTGACCCGCTTCCCACCTCCACCTCCTCGTCCAGGAGTTCGCTTGATGGATGTGTGAGCCCTGTTTCACGTTTGGTATATTAAACGGTGTAGACGGTAACTCAAAAAGTATTGAAAATGCATCAACACAGAGACACACTCGTCGTTCCCTTCCCTAATCTGTTGTACATAATACATGAGCAATAAGTAGGAAGTTACAGATGCAGTGTCAGGGACACGGACAATACATAAAACATATCCAGACCGCCAAATCAACAACTTGTTATGCGCTATTACCGTTATGGAAATCAAACTCAGTCACGTATTCTAACGACAACGCCACGATGCCGTCAATATAAAACACCAGCGTCATAACAAACCTTAACATACAAAACGGGCCACACTTGAATCAAGCTAATTCTCATTCTAGTCAATTTCTTTCCTTTCCTTATTACTCACGGATAGAAGCCATTGAGTTTGAGAAAAAAAGTTGCAAAACTAGAGGCGTCGCGTCGTTACACAAATTGAAGGAGCCATCCATCATTACCGAGCATTACGAGCTCCGACAGTTCATTACGATGAGCCCGCCACTATAGGGGCATTAGCGTTCTTACAAATAACTTATATGAACAAACAAACAAAACAAAACAAAAAATCATTTGTAATTCTTTGATTTCCGACTTTGTAAGAAAGAGTTTTCTGTATTAATATTCTGTTTTATTTGTTATTGAAATTATTTCTTGTTCGTCAGGATCTTGATTATGATATATGCAGGTGGGTTGGGATCGTGTTTTGTGGCAATTTATAGGATCAGCAGTAGTTTATTAAAAGGCCACGGTGATGATAATGATGAATCATATATCCAAATTTGAGACCGAAGATAGTTCGGGTGATGATATATTTCCTCTAAAGACTGAGATGGAAAACCTGTTTACCCCCAAATGGGTCTACGGATCTTTATACTATAAGGGTTTGGTATTTTCCCCCCGGGTGTCGATCCATTCATGCTGCATCTAGAAGCTACTGGTTAGGTCAAACTAGGAAGGACCATGGGTAAATGAGTGTCTCTTTTTGTGCAAATGCATAACGCATGTAATACATTCTGCACAGTTTCATCAATGAAATGTTTATCGCCGCCGTTATCGATTATCTTCATAACCTTTCACGTTCAAATACACATCTCCGTATATTGGCCTTCACTAATCGGAATAATAGCAATAGTAAAATGTTTTATTAGGGGCGACGTGTCGAAAACAGGGGATAACTAGTTATGGTTAATCGTTCGGAAACCCAATGCGAAACGTCGTAGAGCTCGGGCCCCTCGTAAGTATCGGGTGACGTCACGCCCGACGGTCTCTTATTAGTAACGCTTCATTACTCGAGATTAGACGCGATCTTCTTGTTATTGTTATATATAAATATCGTCATCAATATAGATACTACCACTACTGCATATAGGCCATCTCCACAGACCACCACAGAGTTGAATCTGACTCACCTGCATCCATCGACTTCCCGTAGACTTTCGTACGTCGTCGCTCCATCTAATGGGGGGTCGTTTAGAATCTTATCTTACCTAAACTAGCCGTAAATGTTTCATATAATATGTGAGTTGTGTAAATAAGTGAAGAGTGAAACCTGTTTATATTTCCTCAGGGCATTAAGCACGTGTTCAGGTGACCCGTCAATACTTCTAATTCATATTTTATTTACAAAACAAAAGAATAATAGCAGTAACATAGTTAACATTGCCGGTAACTTTAACTTCGCTAAAAATGCTTAGTGCTAGCAGATGTTTCATGGCAATAGTCTAATTGCGGCGTCGAGATTATATTAACTTCCGCAGACCGTACCATAGTCATTATACTATTTTAATTATTCAGGGGCGTATTGAATAATTTCCGCACTTTTATTACATATTCTCAAAGAAATCAAACATATAAGATATGTATTCGGTAATATTACGTCCCGACTTTATAACATGACTTCACAAACTGTTCACAATATCACCTGGGGCTGGGCGGGCGGACGTCAATTTGTCGCCCGAGCCCGCCCGCAAATCATTGCCGACGATGTGTGTACAGTGTACAGACAAAAACACTCCTCGCTCACTTATCACCCCAGCTAATGCTATTTATTATATGTACAAACATCATCAGTTCAGAACGGAACACCTTTCGTGGAAACTCATTTGTATACGTTGTTTGGTTTTGATAAGACTAGTTTTTGAAGAGTACCTTTTCGAGAATTTTATATTAATTTTTTTAGGAGTCAAATATGATCAACATAGATTAATGGTGCCAGTGTGGCACCTTTGATGACTGATATGGTATAAGGCATACCATATCACCCGTTATTAGATCTTCCGTTCCTCAAACGCACCATGCAAAACACAGCAGCGGTATGCTGGCGTTCGGGCGGACCCGTTCATGATGCAGTTAACTCTACCAATTTAAGAATCTCTTGTGGGGTAGGATATCTCTCTTTTATAAAAAAAACATTATTCTTCTATAAAGAAGTGGCTGATGGTAAATGATCACCGCCCACCCATGAACATCACACACACACCAGATGAGTTGGGGCGTTGCCGACCTTTGTTTAAAGGACCTTAAGTCGTATCGGTTCGGCAGTACGAGTTAGTGCGTTTACTGCTTACGTTTGTAACTTAACAGTGGATATAATTTTTCAATGTCAGTAGTTTTTATTTATATATTATTATTATTATATTTCCTTAAATGTACACCATTTAAGGAAATATAATTCTTCGTAACATATCCCACTGCTGGACATACGCTAATGTTTCGAACGACGGGTTTCTTTCACCGCCGAGCGCGTGGTAAACGAAAGGAAATACCCAGCATCGCTTAAAATAGCAATTACCAATTTCATTCGGGATCGACCTCGGTTTGTTCACGTAGCATTCAATTATATGAAAGCTCTTAGACATTGAGTTTCCACGGGTGCATCTACTTGCCTATTCAAATAACATTTTGACAATTTCTCCTTGTTATATGAAGAAAGGAATTCCTGTTATTGCTTTCGTTTGTAATAAATGTCCGTTTTCGTTATGAATATTTATTTGTTCTTATTTATATGTTCTATATTGTAAATCCTTTAAAAACGTATTACAAAGAACAGGTCTTAATGACTTTTCGCATTCTCTGCCAATTATACCGGGGCTTTAAGAAATATATTGGTATGTAGGAAAACTTTCTATATATATAATTATATTGAATATGTATCAACAGTGTGTTACAATGGTTGGTTGACGGTTGTAGGCTTAGCGGTAAGAGTATTAGACTGTTAAGTTTTGGGTTAAAATATCATTATAATATATAATTAACATTCTTATTTCTACAAAATCAAAGTCTTGTTTTATATATAGAGTACGACAATTATCGTTTTATATAATAGCCTAATGGTTTAAGGTACGGTCTGAAAAACTTTAGGTCGTTGGTTCGCATCGACCATTCGAGTATTGTCGTGGACCATCTGCTAATATTCTTTCTGCCAAAAAAAAGGCGACCTTAAAATACTTCACAGGTTGCTCAAATGTATTTTTTTTATGATAGAATAACTTGTAAGTGCTATAAACCAGATTGAAATTAATAACTTGCATATAAATAAATTCTTATATATTTTTTTAATATCAATTACCTAGTGATGCCAGGGTCCCATGTAACCCATATTAATCCTCAATAAGGAATCACAATGCTGTCACACCTACACTACCGTACACTATCCAGACGTGTGACGTGACGTGACACAGCAATTTTACGATGCCATTTTCCGCTGGTATAATGTGAGGGTGTGATCCTTCTCTGGTCGAACAGAAACCAACTACTGTTATTATTATTTTATTTCTTATTTATTTATTTATGCCAAAACTTACAACTCTCATTACAGGCAAGAGCTAATTCCACAGTGAAGCACATCTTAAATATTTAAAGTTATCCTTGTGAATTCACTCAAATTACAATGAAATATGTCTATGTCCTCTGATGCAAGGTTAAGTGTGGGAAGTGCTCGCGTTAGGGGCGCCTTATTAATCAGATTCGGCCACGAGGTACCGCCAGCAAAAGATTCATACTTGTTCGACTTTATTTCGTATAAAACATTGTATATAAAAGAAATTTTTCAAAGAAAACAAAAAAAACCGACAGCCAAAGCTTCAGGATACTGAAATTAATTCGGTGAATGAACGGATTATACATCGAACGAATGAATAAAGTCGTGAGTGAATGAAAACAAAGTCTACAAAAATTGGACAGAGCAACCTGTTGACAGTAGAATGGGATTTGCAAGTTTTAGTACTTTTGCAATGGAAATTTGCAGCGGTGGGAAGACCAAACGAATTTTTAGTGTTTTCGCAGACAGAGCTTAATTCCTCGAGAACTGTAATCGATACGAATAAATTGAATTTGTAATGACTGTCTGTGAATATTTTAGCTTCGAAATATTTATTTGTTTTAGCTTCTCATTTTCAAACTCACCAAATTCTCTCTCTTAAGCTCTCTTTTAAAAGGACCATCCTTTACGGGAACACTATTTAAAGACGCTAATTAAAATGTTAAATTACTCTTGTCATTGTTTGTTATATGTTTAATTATGTTTATTGTGTACACCTATCACAATGTCTCTCCACGCCAAAAAAATTGTTAACTGCAGCTTTACCAATTTAGTGAGGAATCTTTCACGCCTAAGAAATAAATTGAATTTAATTGAAAATAATTTTTTACCTAAACAAAAGTCAACACGAAACAACAGTGGTAGAGCTACACTGCAGTTTGTTTCTAGCTGCAAAATGTAATGGGTCAACTCGACCGGGGTAGGACCACGCCCTCACAGAATACCAGCGTAAAATAGTAACATAATACTACTGTGTTTCTTCTGGTGAGTGCAGCGATCCGGAGACCTTTATTACTGGTGACGAGGCATTTCATCTCAGTCCACAAGGGTGACAACGCATCTGTATTATTATTCCTTGTCAAGGATGAAAGTAGATGTCGTGGGCCGCAGGAATCACTTGCCATCAGGTGAACTGTGTGTGAGTTTGTTATTCTCAATGTAATAAAAAAAGCATTATTTTATTATATTGAGAATTATTTATTATGACTTAAAAAAATTAAATTTTAAAATATAATGTTACATAATACCGTTTCATTTAACAAGGTGCATTCCTAAAACCGAAATTGTAAAGCTATGAACAACCTCCGGATCTATCATTAAATGCCATTTAATATTACACAGATGTCAGCCGTTGTTATGGCAACACCAGGGAATTACCTTAGGAAATGTGACGCTTCAAACGATGAATTCCCTTTGTTACGAAGTGCCGTGTACAGTCCCGTACAGTTTAAAAATGTTTTTCAAGATTAAATTAATGATTTAATTTAGTTATTTAAAATAATGATAGGCTGGTTCAGTTCAACTAGGACACTAGGACGTCAAGAACCTAACGAAAGCACTCGATTCGTATAGAATTTAAAAAAATATAACAAACGTAATAAAAACTTTTTTTATCACATAGAGACTAACAAACGAGCACACAGTTCACCTGATGGCAAGTGATGCCTGCGGCCCAAAACATCTTTATTCATCATTGACAAGGAATCATAATGCAGATGCGTTGTCACCCTTGAGGACTGAATTGGAATGCCTTGTCACCAGTAATAAAGGTCTCCGGATCACTGCACTAACCAGACGAAACACAGCAGCATTATGCAGCTATTTTACATTAGCATTTTGTGATCTATTTTACGCTAGCATTTTGTGGGGGCGTGGTCCTATCCTGGTCGAGCTGACCCATTCATTCTGCAGCTAGAAACAAACTGCAGTGTAGCTCTAACACTGTTAAATTTGTCTCATTTAACAGTGTTAATTTATTACTTTGTAATAAGTTTCAATCCTTGTAGTGAATGTAGAGATGGTGTATATAAGGTTACTCTACTAGGTACCAGTACAGGTTGTTACCTGTACTGGTACCATTTGTTACTGTTACTGGTGCATTTCCTTAATTTGTCTGTCCGTTTGATCGAGGCAAGTGATGTTAGTATTATCAATTATTTTCTCAAGGGAATTAGTGTAATGAAAATGCAGTGAGACTTCTCGATATTTTCTAATATTGTACTATTGGGTTCGACGACGTCCTTATTGAATAAATAGATTGAATTTCTAGAAAGTTTTAAAAATAATCTAGGTGAAAAAGTTAATCGAACGTTATAACATAGCACGTGAGGAAAACGGTCCCAAATGTCTCTGTGTAAGGAGCGAGGTCACAGGTGGTCATGTGATAAGAAATATGTTACTTAAATAAAGGTCAATCAACAAAACGTTGGTCGAATCTATATAAATAAAAGAAAAATGATGTTCGTTGTAAGCGCATCACTTGGGAACGGCTGACCAGATAAGTTTGATTTTTAAATACTCTTTGTATTCCGAATTAGGTTTTATAGAAAAAAAAACTGGCAAATATTGGCAAATTCGGGAATTACCGACTTTTTTTTCGTCATATAGTATATATATGTATGAGATAATTTTCACAGTAAAACTGTGACGGTTTTGTTGATTCACAAAGAGGACGTCTGTTGAAGTCTAGTTGATAATAAGACTTTAAATTTTTAGCAACTGTTATAATTTGTGGTAGTATAATTATAAAATAACTAGCATCTGCCCGCGACTTCGTCTGAAGACAAGAAACGACATTGTATTGTTTATTATTTTCCGGCAATAGTTTTCTGCCATTTTCAACTTTAGACGTGGAACGGTAAGGAAGAACTATGGTCGTTGTAAATATATGTATCCTGTATTAATCCAGGTTATAAACACAATGTCTAAATTTCATTCAATACCGTTCAGCCGCTTTAGCGTGATTGAGTAACAAACATTACATTTTTCACATCTATGGTATCGATAGGATTAAATTCAAAACGTTGGTGTAGCCGACAGTACAAGCAACGGTAGATATTTTCGTTTCATTACTGTGGGCGGTTTGTTTCTCGCATTTCTGCGACGTATGAGTTTTATTACGTTACCGTGTGCTGGCTTATACGTCACGAGAGATATATTATGTTTAACGTTTATGAATATTTATATAGTGACACAGGATGTCGCATGTATGAATTAGGCATGTTTAATGTCTCGACGATCCAGATGTTAATGTATATATTTGTACTTAACAGTGATAGATGTGCGCGGTATGAATGGGTCGCCTCGACTGGAGTAGGATTGTTATTTTGAGTATATGGACCGGGATTCCTTGCATCTCAGGCATCTGGAGTGGGGTCGTATATTGAGACTTTGTTAAGGATGGATGTTGATGTTATGAAGTCGCCCATTATTAAAAGGTGAACTGTGTGCACGTTTATCACCTGTAGTATCGTATAAAAATATCTATACAGCCCTTTAATATCATTACATAGAGCGAGCACACAGTTCACCTGATGGCAAGTGATGCCTGCGGCCCGTGACATCTATATTCATCCTTGACAAGGAATCATAATGCAGATGCGTTGTCACCCTTGAGGACTGAATTGGAATGCCTAATCACCAGTAATAAAGGTCTCCGGATCCCTGCACTAACCAGACGAAACACAGCAGCATTATGCAGCTATTTTACGTTAGCATTTTGTGATCTATTTTACGCTAGCATTTTGTGGGGGCGTGGTCCTACCCTGGTCGAGCTGACCCATTCATTCTGCAGCTAGAAACAAACTGCAGTGTAGCTCTACCACTGTTAAATTTGTCTCATTTAACAGTGTTAATTTATGATACATATGAACGTTATTACTTTGTAATAAGTTTCAATCCTTGTAGTGAATGTAGAGATGGTATATATAAGGTTACTCAACTAGGTACCAGTACAGGTTGTTACCTGTACTGGTACCATTTGTTACTGTTACTGGTGCATTTCCTTAATTTGTCTGTCCGTTTGATCGAAAAAACTGGCAAATATTGGCAAATTCGGGAATTACCGACTTTTTTTTCGTCATATAGTATATATATGTATGAGATAATTTTCACAGTAAAACTGTGACGGTTTTGTTGATTCACAAAGAGGACGTCTGTTGAAGTCTAGTTGATAATAAGACCTTAAATTTTTAGCCACTGTTATTTATAAAATATTTATTTATAAAATAACTAGAATCCGCCCGCGACTTCATCTGAAGACAAGAAACGACATTGTATTGTTTATTATTTTCCGGCAATAGTTTTCTGCCATTTTCAACTTTAGACGTGGAACGGTAAGAAAGAACTATGGTCGTTGTAAATATATGTATCCTGTATTAATCCAGGTTATAAACTCAATGTCTAAATTTTATTCAATACCGTTCAGCCGCTTTAGCGTGATTGAGTAACAAACATTACATTTTTCACATCTATGGTATCGATAGGATTAAATTCAAAACGTTGGTGTAGCCGACAGTACAAGCAACGGTAGATATTTTCGTTTCATTACTGTGGGCGGTTTGTTCCTCGCATTTCTGCGACGTATGAGTTTTATTACGTTACCGTGTGCTGGCTTATACGTCACAAGAGATATATTATGTTTAACGTTTATGAATATTTATATAGTGACACAGGATGTCGCATGTATGAATTAGGCATGTTTAATGTCTCGACGATCCAGATGTTAATGTATATATTTGTACTTAACAGTGATAGATGTGCGCGGTATGAATGGGTCGCCTCGACTGGAGTAGGATTATTATTTTGAGTATATGGACCGGGATTCCTTGCATCTCAGGCATCTGGAGTGGGGTCGTATATTGAGACTTTGTTAAGGATGGATGTTGATGTAATGAAGTCGCCCATTATTAAAAGGTGAACTGTGTGCACGTTTATCACCTGTAGTATCGTATAAAAATATCTATACAGCCCTTTAATATCATTACATAGAGCGAGCACACAGTTCACCTGATGGTAAGTGATTCCTGCGGCCCACGACATCTACATTCATCCTTGACAAGGAATCATAATGCAGATGCGTTGTCACCCTTGAGGACTGAGATGGAATGCCTTTTCACCAGTAATATAGGTCTCCGGATCCCTGCACTCAACGGACGGAACATAGCAGTGTTATGCTGCTGTTTTACGCGGGTATTCTGTGAGGGCGTGGTGCTGCTGACCCATTCATTCTGCAGCTAGGAACAATCTGCAGTGTAGCTCCACCACTGTTAGCTAAAAACAAACTGTGGTCTAGCTGTACACATTGTAATGTAGTGTAGCTCTAGCCTAAAATATACATAATATACATAGAGTGGTTGTGTTAACTGGTGGGTAAAAGAAATCGGAGATTGGTGCAAAGGAATTCTTAGTTCTTACGAATGACGAACAATCCATCGAATATCATTCCATGAACTGTGTGCTCCTTGTACAGAATACAAATTACTGGTATTAGGATCTGGGTGTAGTAGTAGTAGTAGTGTTTTTAATATTATATTCTGTGATGAAAAGACGTAAAAATATACAAAGACAAGATGATTCCTCAGGTAAGATGAGGAGTAAGCTGACTTTTTGTTTACCCTTACTTAAATTCTATGAAGTTCACTTAGAAATCTTTTTGATTTTATTTATTTTTTGTTTATTTCTACATTTAAATATATTACAAGTGACGTACAATTATCTCATAAGACTTTAAGGTAACGGAAAGGTTTGTTTTATTTTTAAACAATGCTATTAATATTTCCGATAAACTTAATTGTTTGTGCTAGGAGGTCGTCAGGGATGACGGGCTGATACGAAGGTACGTTCATAAGTTTTAGTAAGCGTTTTATTTTAGTTATCATATCCTTAATCTTGCTTTGTTTGGCCATGTGGAGAACAAATATTGAAATCATTAGATCAGTTATTAATGGAAATTCTAAATGTAACATACTCCAACCCGTGTGCCGTATCCAATTATCTACCTTTCTTCTATTCCACATTGAAATATATATAGGGTGAGTTACAATTACGTCAAAGTTTCCATCGCCAAATCTAATTACTTGTCCTCTGGCGTCAGAACAAAAACAGTCGGGTTCAATTTGAATGTAGCGATATCGCACTTCAACTGGGTCAAACTTGATGGAAGGGGCGCGGTTAGAAGCACCATGTATACTGGGACATATCGGATAAACCATTCTAAGGTAACCTATAGTAAGATAACCTAAGTATGAAAATTGTATGCTATAATTTTTTGCACGATTAGTATAGACGAAATGTCTACTGTATAAACAAATAAATTTGTTTTTTTTTATATACTTTCTTGAACTTTCTAAGTCTCTTATTCAAAGGGCCGATAATAGTGTATTCTAAATAATTTATAAAAACTTTTCTCCGGTTTGTTTATGTTACATACTTGTTATTCCATAATATGGTATAACTTAATCATTTATGTTCATTTTGTCAAAGTCAATATTGTTTGGACATACCGCACATACCATACTTACATTATCACTATAGTCGACGCATTATCAACTAAGGCTTCGGGTCATAAATCATATTTATCTGTCAGTCTCGCTCGCACTTACAGATCTTATGGAGAGGCGTAGTGATGTGCGTAAGAATTGTAGAGGTGCATATAGATAACGGGATATGTACGATCGATATGCTAAATTATGTTTAGTATTAATAGAAATAATAAAAATAAAAGTTTTTAATTTGTAAGATAAAATCTTTGTTTCCACGTAATCATAGAGAAACTGTATAGATCGTAATGTGGCCCTGAAAAGGGCCGTTTTTATCTTTTCTAGGGATGACGCATCGACCCCGCGTGCGCAGGTAGCTAAGTATATAACGGGTTGCATTGCGTGCACATTCCTTGATATGTCAGTGACATTTATTGCCCGACGACTCAGTTTAAAATGCGTCGACTATAAACTCTATCCATGATTCATTTTTTTTAAACATAATATTAGCAATACTATTAACATTACTAATATTCCTTAACCGCTCTAACTAAACTGGAAATGTTTGTGCTAAGAGATGGTTCACGATAATAGTCGAAAGGTGGACCATAATCTCGCAGACCGTACTCTGAACCATTATTGACGCTCCAAATCGATAAACTGACAATGAATCGTGGACACAAGGAAAACCAACAGGATAACTGGTGCTTCTAGGTCGAAACGAGAAAAGTGGTCCGGACACCATCCGTAATTCAGAATTGTTAAAAAAATCATGTTCACTTTTAGTGGATGTGATATTTACTGCCACTTGAGTTGGTATAAAAAAAATACGTGCGAGGAGAAATGAATCAACAATGGAAAAGGAAGAGAATCTAAGACCGGATGAGAGAAATGTGTTTAAGCAATAAGTAAATGTTGAGATAATACCTGATGAAAATATATACAATCATTTTAGAGGGGGATTAAATATGATAAAATCCTACCATTTGGTATATCATGGTAGCCCTATTCATGGACGAATGCCGGCATCGCGCCGGAATTGATGGTGTTTTTCGGCAAGTCGATTTAAAAGATTAGCGAGGTCTGTCAATGCGGTTGCAGTCACGGAAAGGGGAGGGTTTGTTCCCGCACCTCTCCACCGTGAGGTGAGCCACGCTCCTTCGATGGGAATCGGCCATTTTGATGGATTAGCTAATTGAAGGGGGTTATTGAGTGATCGTTTGATTTTGTAACTTTAGGGAAAGGATTTTTTTGAAATGGGAAAGGCTCTACACAAATTTTTGCTGTTTGCAATTTCAATAAAACATATACGTAACATTAAGCCCTTTTACATCCAGCTACTGAATTGACAATTCTTTCTTTACAATTTTATATATTTTACAATCTCAATTATTATATTTTTATATAGAAATATTATATTTGTAACCGATGGAAAAAAGACAAGTGTCATTACAAATGCAGCGTTGACATAACAAATGTGAAGGTGGGTAATGTCAACGTTGGTTCGTGGGTTCGTTTCGTAGGTTCCAATCCAGCTTAGTTGGGGCGATATGTTGGATAATAATAATAAATAAAATATATTTATTGGATAATTTTTTTACACAATCTTTGTGAAGTCGCGAGCAATTACCGGTAAATGCGTCCCCTAGATATAACTTCTCTCTTACCTATCTCTCTTGATAACGTGCCTATCTAAAAAAGATAACGTATATATAGTCCATTGTGATACTATTATGTTCTATATTTATACACATATTAATAGAAGATGATAGTATCATAGACTGTAGCGTGTCTTGAAGAGGTCAGATGTGTCAATTAAGTCGGAATGTTTCACCTTACATACACTAAAATATCTCCAGTACTTTCTATCCTTGAAATTATCTCTCGCTCAAACATTTATACATTTTAGCACATTACAGATTTATTTTGTTTTGTATTTTTATATTAAAATTACATTATTTTGAAATACACCAGATAGACAATTATATTTGTACTGACCAGAGGATAACTAACCGATAAATACTTGTAAGTTTTAGATCTTCAGGTACAAAATCTTACTATGTTAGGAAACCCTCTCGAACTTTACTAGTAAAAGTTAAAAGAAAGTTAGCTGTGTGTGTAAGAAGTTTATATCGACTAGTTTTATAAGAGTGCTAGAGCTACACAGCCAGTTTGTTTCTAACTGTGATATGGTCGACTCGATTGGGAAAGGCAAACGCCCTCACAGGACATCAGCATAAACAGCTGTGTTTCGTCTGGTGAGTGTCCCTTATATAACTCATTTAAAGATTTTAAAATTAAGAGCGTTTACAAGTCTCATTGTCAATGGTTTTACTGATCTGAACATCTTGCTGTAGTATAGTATGAACCACTCGGGTAGCAAGTGGTTTTCTTGAAGTAAATATTGCTCTATTTTCCATGTTATATATTTCTATATCTAAGAGAGTACACGGCTGCTACGTCTATGGTTGCACTGACCCGAGAAGTTTGGCGAGAGCATAGCCTCTATGCTGGCCAGATAAAACAGAGAACATTTTACATTGTTTCTCATGTTATATATATATTTATAACTAGAAGAGTGTACAAGGCTATATGTCGATCATTGCTCTGACCTGAGAAGCTTGACGTGCCAGAGGGCGAGGACCTCTGGAGGCCTGGCAACGCAGAGTGCGAGGCGCGGTCCGCAGGCGTGCAGGCGCGCCGGACCAGCACGTGCGCCGCAACCCGCAGGCGCCGACACTATGACCGCCGCGAACTCCTTACTGCTGCCGAGGTTGTGTTGCACCTGGATATAAATCTTTCTTATTACATCTGTCTCAGTGAAGCGATGATGACAAGCGTGAATGATTTTTTTTTTAAATTACTTCAACCACCAAAATGTAGAAATTTTTGCAGATGTATTGGGAACAGTTATAATACAATAATTTCATGACACTATGCGTGTAGTTTTAGTTTTTTTCGAATTCTAAGTTATATATAAAAGTGAGAAATAAACAGTCAGTTCATTTGATGGCAAGTCATTTCACCAGATGTGACACCCAGAATCATACTCGATAAGGAATCATGACGCAGACGCGTTGTAATCCCTGAGGAGTTAGATTAAGTAAAACTTTACTAGTAATAAGGCTTCTTTTACCGGAGATGTACCGTTTACACAGAATAGATGTTTTTATTTACTACTATTTTGGTTACACGAAGTCTTATATGAGTTATTCCATCTTAGTCGTTAGGAGGAATATTGCTTCTGTGTTGTGACTTTTAGTATTCAGGTTTAGAGACAAGTTAGGAGGTTATGAGAACCCTCGAATATCAGTCTTGAGGGCTGACTTGCGAGAATACATACGTCATTATATATTCCATGGTGATATCATGTGATAATAATCAGAAGAAAATGCCGTAGTCGAATCTACCAGGAGAACATCGTCAAGAGTCACTGCACAAATTTCTTGGAACCTTACCTTCACTCTCCACTGTATGAGGATCTCGCGGGTATCAAACGCCAACACCGGCACAACGTCTTCGCACAATATGGCGAGCGTGTTCGACTCCTTGTCCAAAGTGAACCCAGACTCGAACCCGAGGTACTGTTGCAGTGAGAGCGACGCCTTCGTCTGCCCGTTCTTCTGTCTCTCTTTAAGGTCCTTGTATAGTTGCAGGTGCACGCAGTCTGTGAAAATGAAAGCATATAAAATTTGAATCATGCCCATGCTTAACTAAAATCATCAACGTTGACATTCCTGATCATAGATCAACACCTTAAATTGCTCCGAAGTATAATTCTTAGACATATTCTATACGCAAATTAGCATAGGTCGTCCACACCATTTTGGTGGTCGCCCTATACATATTAAAATTATATTTATATATAGTTAGTTGAAATACTAGAAAAAGGAACACTGATATCTCAGCAAATAAACGGCCGTTTTAACGGTACGAGGGAGAAACCAAATTCGATCCCCAGTGACGGCACCATGTTGATCGTTATTTTAAATTCTGATACATCACATGATCGGTGAAAGAAAACTAGCATGTCTAAGAAATAATAAAAAAAAATATTTCGAATAGAAGTTCCTCTCTAAAAAAAATAGGAAGCCCATGTCCAATAGTGGGAATTATTTTGGCTGTTACTTCACTTTACTTTTTTTTAATATTAGAAAGCTTTTAATATTGAAGCGTCAATAGCGTCATATATTAGGACAAGGTCCGCTAAACTTAAGGTCGTAAGGTTAATACACTCCATTCGATTATTACCGTGAACTATCTCCTAATACTAGCAATTTAAGTTGGAGTGCTTGACCGTGCTTGAATTCTATATAAAAAAAAATAGGCAGCGTCCTTATGCTGCCTATTTAAACAGGTATTCTGTTAATACGTGGTATTTCGCTTATCGAGGCGACTCATTAACGCCGCAGCCATAACTTATGTGACTCTATCACTGACGACAATAAAACTTAAAAACAATTAACAATTTTTTTTATACTAACATAACATAAGCGAAATTGTTAGATATTGTAAAATACACACGTTACATGCGTCTGATTCTCTGCCAGTTCTTGTTCTATTGTTATTCAGGACCATACTTTAGTATTAAACTAGATTCAGGTCGAATTAATGTATAGAGCGGTAGCAAGAACTTTGAATTATACAATGGATTTAATAATTAAACCGTACCGCGTGATTAATAATCTACTGGAGATTATTTTGAAAGCATTCCGCTGGAGGAATATGATTTAATACTAATACTTGCTCTTCATTCCTATTCTATAGTTATAGGAAACTGATAAAGCTCGATGGCGGTTTTCCAATACGCCTTTATTGGCCTGACCTATGAATGTGAATTAAAAGCGAGCGCTTACACACTGACCTATCACGGCTGTGTGCTGTAATGAACTTGAAACTAAGAGATAAAAAAGTTACAACATAAACGCCATAAAATCCGTAAGATTTTTTTAAATTCAATAATCGGTCATCATAGTTTCAACCCACAGTAATCCACAGCCG
The DNA here is from genome assembly GCA_029286865.1 of Teinopalpus imperialis. Classification (NCBI taxonomy): domain Eukaryota; kingdom Metazoa; phylum Arthropoda; class Insecta; order Lepidoptera; family Papilionidae; genus Teinopalpus; species Teinopalpus imperialis. Next base: position 15,035,684 of record JAGSMU010000001.1, read on the forward strand.
AACATAGCCCTCCCTCACAGACTGCCATAGAGTACGATCCTGAGCTGCCCGCATTCATCGACTTCCGGAAGACTTGCATAGGTCGTCCATCTAGTGGGTGATCGTACTACGCTACGTTAACCAATACGACGAGATTGTCACTCGAGAATCTTTCTTCCCCAATGAGCAGTATTACCGAAAATATAAGAAATCATTATTTAAATATCCAAAAACGTAACAGTACGTAACGTACAACTAAAAAGGCATTCCATCGCAGTCCACAGGGGCGATAACGCATGTACATCTTGAATCTCGGTTGAGGATGGATGCAGATGTCATGGACCACAGTTATAACTTACCATCAAATGAACTATGCGCTTATATGTCACTCTAGTCACCTATAGTCTCTGCTTACATCACGCAGTTTTGACTTTCCTCAATAAAATAATGTAAAATATTTTTACTATAAAGTAAGGAGTTTTATTGGGATAAAAATACTTGTAGCAATAAGATAGAATACATAAGGCAACGTCGAACAGACAATAAAAATACTTGTAGCAATAAGATAGAATACATAAGGCAACGTCGAACAGACAATAATAATACTTGTAGCAATAAGATAGAATACATAAGGCAACGTCGAACAGACGATAAAAAACTACAAAAATCAATTTAAATAAATAAATAAGTGTAAACAAAAGCATAGACGAAGCTGGGCAAGAGAGGAGCTCACTCTGCAGGAGAATAAGTCCGCTTTGTGGCACACGACACCGCCCTAACGAGCGACGCTCGCTGCGAGTAATGATCGACTCCGGAATGTAAGGACCATTACACACTGTACGTAAACACGTAGAATAAAGAAGACTAGATTGCTGAGCTATGTCGATTTTTCGTGTCAAGCAACTTTGTAACATGTATTAATTTCTGGTCTGGGGGTAAAATTCGCGCGTTCACTCTCTTCAACCACATCCGTATTGCTGATAATATAATTTCAATTGGCGCGTTCGCACAGTCACTCGTTCACACCTTTATTTATTTTTACTTATGTAAGGTGACTGATAAAAGAAATCACCGTTTCTGTTCACAACTAAAAATAAAAATCATATATGGTGTTGAATTTTTTTTAATACCCAATTAGTGAATTACAACATGATACATGAATTTTTTTTGTTGAGGGTGAGAAATGGGCACACAGTTCATTTGATCGTAAGTAATTTATGCGGCCCGTGACATCCATCATAAGGAATCATACTGCACATGTGTTATCAACACTGAGGACTGAGATCGAATGCCGCCACCAGTAATAAGAACAGACTAAAAACGCAGTAACGTTATGATGCTATTTTACGCTGGCATTCAAGGAGGGTATAGCCCTTCCGCGGTCGAGCCGACCCATTCACGACGTCGATAGAAACAGTGGCAAGTGTAAACTGTTCGTCACTCCCGTGCATCAGGTCTTCACTGCGCTCAGCGCTCTTCTGGATACAAACCCTGAGTGCGCCACGGTTGCTATTGTACGGTACTACTGTCGAAATACCTTAAGTCCTATGAGACAATTTTATCACCATCATCTTCATGAGTCCATCACTATATAACTAAATACTAATATCGAATACGATCCTGTCCCACCTTCATCAGCCTCGAAAAATTTAAGTTCCTTGTCTTTTTAAATTGTCATATTAAATTTGTATCACATAATCCTACAAAATTTTCCTCTACCCTCGATACAAATGCTTTATTGCGTCTCCACCTAATCAAATGTTACAGATCTGTCCGACTTAAAGGAAGACTGATAGAGTATATCATAGAGGCAATGATTCAAAATCTAAAATAATAATTTGATAGTTTTCATAAAAATCATCATTATCAGTACACTGCTGAAGATTGGCCTCCCATGGGGGCTTTATCACGAGCTCGGAGGTGAAAGAAAACATCATGAGGAAACCTGTTTGTCTAATAAATAATTTGATAATGAATAAAAATTACAGGCATAAAATGACACGTAATCTTTTTTTAATTTTAGGTTTGGCATCTTGTTATTTTGGCTCTTACAAGAAGCGATGATTTTACAAACAAGAAGTTTACCCTAAAAAGGTTTGCAACCTTACTGGACAGGGATTCCTTGTAATAGAAAAATAATTTCCTTAATAATTGTAGTAACTTCTATAGTATGATAATAAAAAATTTATTACCATTTTAGAATTATCACAATATTTTTATTTTTTTTTCCAATTGAAACGTTAAATTCAAGAAAGGTTATTTTTTTATTGTGCTTTCCGTTTTTAGTGGGAATGTTTCAATGTTGGCAACACTTCTGAAATGTCAAAATTCCGTCGAATTAAAAATCAGACTAATAAATAATAAGTAAATAAAAAATATCGGTGACATGTGAAATCCGCCAATTCGAAGTAAAGCGGTGTGGTTGTCTATGCTCTAGCACTCTCTTTAGTGAGGAGCCTAGTGGGTTTTATACAAAAGTTTACATATAATAAAATATTATATCAATATCGGATCAAATAAATTCCACTTCTAATGTACACACTCCCTTAGTTTGTGTGGCGTCCCGACACATGTGCACGACTATATTTTGGCGGGAATATGTTAAATGACATTTCCTTGTTTGTATAATTAATTGAAGAACAATGACTAGAACAAAATTAAAGACGTGTACATAAAAACATGTATCATATTGGGAAAATGTTTCAAATATTGGTTATAATAAAATGTGAATAAAAATTGATTTCTAGTTAATTGTTTATAAAAAAAAGTTGTATGTGTAAGGATTATTATTTTAAATTTTAACATGCACTTGCTTTTTATTGTTTGATTTTGGAGTACGATTATGATATAAATTCTAAGCTACGTATATAAGTTTTGAGCCGGTTTCGAATCTATTGATTTAGCATCTAAGAGATTCTTTTAAATTTTAAAAGTTTATTTTTCACTAAAATATTCAATAATATTTAAAAAATATTGTTTTTAATCTGTAATGTATTCTCTTTTCTTCAGTTTATCCCAATGTTCAACAAGATTAACAGTACCTCGTTGGTAGAAATCACACGGTATCGACTCGAAAAGTCATCGAACTTGGATCTCATTTCTGCATCAGTATTAAATGAAACTATAATGCACATAGCATTTGAAAGAGATGGAAAGAGGTGGCAACCCAACATAAATTAACTCGAACAAAAAAACATAAATTCCTGTATAATAAAATATCCCCTTTCAAACAATCTAAAACACTATGCCAAAAACATTTAATGACACGTGTAATTTAAAATTAGAAAGAAAAACGGAAATAACTTAGTTGCCGCCAACCTAATAGAACCTATGAATGGGTCGATTCTACCAAAGAAATACCGTAGTGGACCAGTGTGACAGTAGCAACACGACAGCAGTGTTTCCCATGGTGAGTATAAGTATCCGGTTATCCAATTACAGGTGAAGTCGTGAAGGGTGATAATTGCATCTTGAATCTTTTTATGTAGATGTTACGACCAGACATCACATACAATCCGGCGAATTGTGTGCTAATTTGTCACCCCTAATATTATAAAACACAGGGTAGAGTATATATTCTCTATTTACGTCACGAAAAATTAATCTTAATATTGAAAAGTGTTTTCATTATATTTGAGGTAAGGAATTTCATACGGATAAAGGACCACGTAACAAGAATATTCGGAATTCATAAGGCAACGTTAAACAGTAGGAAAAAAGAACAATGTATTGTGACTTTTTTATTTTCGTAATGTTAGAAGTGAAGTGAAAAGTAAATGAGGCGGCCTTTTCGCAGTACAGAAAAATGAAAAGATCAAGACAACTCTGAACAAACCATATTAATTACGTAAAATCATTCCAGTTAAATTGAACTTTGACAATATGAAATAAGACTTAAATTGCGGTGATGGTGAATTTCGCTGTAACATCCCTGTCTTTCACCTATTATCTTACAAGCTTTGCTGAATTATAGTACAAAGTAATTTGAACCTTGTAATTCTAGATGGAAGATTTAATTGTGTTTGGAGTTTGAAACAGGCGACACATGACAACCACTACATCAAAATCGAGTGTTCCATTTTCAAATTAATTCTGAACCGTTTTCTAATTGGCGCGACGTGACTCGGCTGTGTTCGGATCTAATCAGCGAATGTTTGAATTCGGAATCTAATTTGTGTTCGGAGCCTTTGCGATTGTTCCCGCTTTGTGTGCGTGCTAATAGTTTTAATTGGATATACGCTAACGTATGTCTACAAACTCATTCAATACAAACACACACATTCTTTACTATTTAGTAATCTATACTACATAATAATTTAATGTTGTTCGTTGATAAGTGCGTCCGTAGTGAATGGCTGGACCGATTTGGTTACTTTTTTCTTTCTGACTATCCGAATTAGGTTTTATCGGATTTTTTTTAACTTAACTTGTCAGGAAAAACTGAAGGTCCTTTTGAGTTTCAGACCAACCATCCATACGAACAAGACCTGGCTGTATGGAGTAAAGTATCTTTACCTTTCCCATTAGGGATAAATTAATATCATCATCATGAAGGTCCTTTTCTTATAGGATTTTTGCATTAACTCTAGACTATAACTCCACAAAACGAATACAAAGAAGTATATAGAAGGTTGCACACGTTTGTCGGGTCAGCCTAGTTATGTCATGAATTAGATCAATTTGTATTTTTTTTAATAAATTAGATTTTCTTACGGAACTTGATGTATTAAAGGAGTACAATATTAGCTAGATGATATGTGTTCTCCTACACCCATGATATCGACTCGATATCGATTTATGTTTATATATGGTGATATATAAACATTGTTTATCGACTGTGAATGGAAGCCAAGACTACCACGAGCCACTACACCACGTGCTTGTCAATCGATAATATGCGACCATAAGAACCGCACGCTCGACGTCGAAAGAAACCTTTTATGCCCAAATTTCCTATCACGAGATGAGATCTGGTCTCTGTTATTGTACCCTTGGTATAATCTGGATGGGGTCGTTTAAGGTACGCGATTGGTAAATGCAATACGGAAAGCCAATACATATATATATATATATATTTACCCACTTACGGCCGTTCGAATAATCTGAAATTTAGCAAACCTATTAAGAATCGATTACAGTACAATCACTTCAATTATTATTTATTTTCATTTCGTACTTATTCCTTTTCAAAATTATGTAAAAGATGACTTAGTAAAAATAATAATGGCTTATTTAGATAATTAAAATAAACACAATTAATTTACACAAGAACTTCAAAGATTTTTTTCATTATAAAATCTACTTGAAATAGGTAATTCTAATTTTTTAAAACTCATTTTTAATAACATTCCTTGTTTTTCCTTTAAAAATTATGTATAAGAGAAATTAGGAAAAATATTAATGGCTTATTTAGATAATTGAAATAATCTAATTTAATTTACACAAGAGGTTAAAAGATTTTTTTCCTTACAATAATTAAATAAAACGATATATTTCTTAATTTGATTACGGATTTACTTGACTTAAGCACAAGTAGATAAGGCGTAATAGATCTCTCTAGTTATTCCAACCCTTCATACGATAAAGTAAAAGGGTCAGTTAACAAATACTCTAATTTATTTGCCGGTTGCGGATTTTTTGTGGGAAAAGATCCGCAGCTATCTAACCAATGGCCCGGGGGCGAAAGAAAGCCCACCGACACGCGAATGTTAACACAGTTACCGGGTTTTTCTTTGCCCAACCAACAACCACTACTATTTGCACCTCGAATCTAAGTCGATCGTAGATCGTATATACTGTAAAAATTCTAAGCATATTTATGGCCACAACCGCTGGTTTTAGCAGGTCCTGGCTTCAATTCCCAGTCGAGGAATAATATTTTTGGGTAATTAGTACGTCCCGTTTGAACTTATGTTAATTATTGTACACGAATTATATTGGAATGGGTTAGAGAACGACGAGTGAGTATCTTTGTTGTGTGTTATTTTGCGTTGTTGATGATCTGGTAATAACCGGGAGATACAGCTATATAAATCAGTATGTATTTGTATATACCTGGCTGTCGAAATCAGCCAAGAGGTAATCATCTTCATAACCTTATGAGGTAGGTAACAAAAAAGGTTTTTAAAACTAAAACCACTCTATGCCACCGCTGGTAAAGGGGGGACAAACCATTATATGTTTGTGACGGAAAATACGTAAGCTTTGAAGAATATTACTACAATTTATGAAACTAAGTAGACAAACGCGCACACAATTGATCTGATGAGCTCCATCCTTAATAAAGATTTAAAATACATAGCTGTGCATCGTGCAGCCTGTTCTCTGCATTAGCTATACGAAACACAACTGTAGTATTCTGTTATTTAACGCTAGTATTCAGCGAGGGCGGGGCCGAGCTATTCATGCTGCCTAAAAACAGCAACGGTGTAAACCGAGGCCAATATGCTTGAATACTAGGAATATTCGAGATTCGTTTTCTTTCGACATCATGATCACAATGGACGGAACATTTGGCAATCTTAAACAAACATCCTAGGTCCTATTTATTATAACTTGGATAGTGTGCATTAATTTAGATTATTGTCGTATTATTAAAAGGAGGTGACAAAAACCAAGGCTCTCCGAACAAAAGTGTCTAGATGACCTTTTCGATTGGGCATTTTAACCTTAGGTAAGTTCTAGACTAGAACTTTCAATGAGTACGGCAGTTCACCTTGACCATATAGATATTATTGTTATTAACAATAAATTAAAAACTATACATTTTAATAGACTTTTGATGTATTCAATTAAGTTGCGACTTGTATATTTTATAAGGTAATATGTATGATTTTTATGGCGGCCGCATGGAGTAGTAGTTAGAGTAACTGGCTGAGTTGCGAGTTCAATTCCCTGCCGGGGAGCAATATTTGTGTATCAAAATGGTTTAAGGGTCAGGTGTACTGTGTGTATATCTTGTGTTCCTAACACTGCACCCGAACCTTGGTCTAATCTTAGTGCACATGTCATTACATCGGGATAGGAAAGGGGGCGACGAATGAATGCCTCTGTGTTTGGTACTATAAAAATATTTTGCGCAGTTGATGTCATCTGGGTATAACCACAATAATTTGCCGAGTACGAAATCGACTAGGAAGTCGTCATTTTGTTCACACAAATTTTTATGAGCGATATGTTTTTTTTTACTTAATATTATAAACAATAGATGTATTTCATGCGTTACATACGTCAGCTCAATTGTGTGCTAGTTTGTCACCCTAAATACAATTTAAAAATAGGATAGGATATACTTTCTAATAATATCAGGAGAAAACAGTAACTTAAACAAATGTTATAAAAAAAAGGAAATTACTTGTCACGTCACGTAATCGTTTCGAGAAAACTTAATAGGGGTGCTTATGTATTCAGGTATAGAGAACCGTTTATTTGCAGGAGATTTCGTGACCGACCAATCTCGGATACAGCGGGCCTCCTTGTAGAGAACTCTAGTGTATTGAGGTCGCTCGATTCTAATCATTTTATTGGTAATATTATAATAATCCAATATGCTAGATTATATTCAAATGACAAACAAATCTAATTAACTCGGAATGGTTAAGACTTTTTGACGTCACGAAATGGCAATCAGATAATCTTAGTGATAAGAAAATGGCATTTTGTGCACGATTTTTATACAGTTTTTTTTTAATAAAAGCGTTTAGTGTTACTCAATCATTAATTACGTTAAGAACTCTTCAGTCAGTCTTCCAGATCATCAAAAAAATGCACTGCTGTAGGAAAAACGATAAATTTTTTAAACAATCATAATATACCAAGAACTTTTAATGACATGCGGAATATATTGTCATAACTTGAAAATATTGTCTGCGTGTCGAGGTGATATTGTTATTTCTAAGATTTATCTTATTCCTAGATATTATTTATTATTTTTAACGGATTTGTTTATATATGTATTTTTTTTTTTTGGTGACAATAAACCTGTATTATTATTTTTGTTTGACTGGACTGTTTCATGCACAACATCTGTAAAATGAAACTTTAGTTGATTTATAAGGGTTTAGAATTTTTAATGATACAATAAAACTTAATTTAGATTATCCTACTAATATTATAAAAGATATGTTTCGATGTTTGTAACTCAATCACGCAAAAACGGCTGAACGTATTTTAATAAAATTTAACGCACATATAATTTACCGCGATTAATATTTAGGATACCTTTTATCCCGATAAATAAAATTAACGATTGATATATATTCATATTAAAATATACGAACTCCTTGCTTCTCTCATGGTCAGCTTTATGTGGTTTGTTCCAAGAGTATCGGGTGGGTGCCGAAAACTTACACGCACTGGCGGAAAATAAGAAATCACACAACGTTGTCTCACACATATTTCATATCTCCCTGGACCCAATTCTGAATTCTACGCACACGAAGTCGCGGACGGATGCTAGTATTTAATAAATTAAAAAACTTAAATTAAAAAGCTGTCTCATGACATAAATTCGAAACTACTTTTACGTGGTGAGTAAAATCGAGTTTATCAAAGCTAAATTTAAATGATATGATATGAGATACTGTTTTAATAGCCAACTTGAAACGTCAATAGCTTGATAATTTGGGGTGCGGTCTGCGAAACTTTGGGTCGTAGGTTCGAATCTACCTATTGTCGTGAACCATATCCTAGCACATGCCTTTTAAGCTTAGTTGGAGTATTTGACAGGAATATTAATACCAATACTTGTTTTTACAAAAAATGTTTCCCAAGTTGCAGCCACCATACGAGACACAGCAGCGTGACTCTACAAACGTTGAAAAAGAAAAACCCTCTGCCGAAGATCGAATCGAAAAATTGCAACCAGGTATATACCGAGCCATACTTATTATGTATATCAGGGTATAATAAGTCGAAATGTGTATTTGATATTCATCCAAAGCGGGTATATATATCTCGACTGGCATTACACAAAAAAAGATATCCTCGCTTTTCATAAAATACAATGAACTCCCTCGTGCCTGAGTCAATTTGCCCGAAATTCCAGCTGACTGTTCACCTGCGATCCCCTGCGATCCCGATCAGACAGACAGTACGTATACATTATCCGTACGCATATATTATATTATTATGTTTATTTTTCTTTTTTTTTTCACCTGACTTTCAAAAATAAAATATGCGAAAAATAAAAGAAAAAGAAATAATTGCAATGTTAAAACGTCAACTAATTGTTTAGGATACGGTCTGCTGAGCTTAAAGTCTTAGGTTAAAATCGACCATTGTCCCAACAATATCCGAGAAAAGCCAATTAAGCTTAGTTGATGTGTTTAACGGGAATTTTAGTAATATTTGAAACTACAGAACAAAATGACAAAGCCAGGATGTATAGTTGATATATATTGGTAAGTAATCGTATGAACCAGTTTTCATAAAAAATGAATGATAAAATACCACCAACCCCGGTATATACATATATCCCGTGGTCATCGGCATCCAAGCACCCCCTGGTTGGGTAAATTCCTTGTGACTTATGACATCTTTTCATTTGTCTTCGACTTTGCAATGGGGGGAAGTAGGAAGACCGCTTTTCCTATTTCTCCTATTATTCTTCGTAAGTGCTGGTCCCAATATATTAAGTCCTCTGTCTGTGTGTCTATCTATCTCATAAAAAAAATAACACAGCCAGACAGCCGAACATTTCAAATTACTGACAGGTCATAAGTCAATTATTTTTTTTTTCATTAATATGTATACACATATATGTATATATGTATATTGTTATTGACATATTCATTCATCATCACCATCCAATGAAGCCGCGTCGAGGACCACACTCCAGTCCCTCTCATAATTCAGGGAAGCATGTGCCCTTCGGCAGGACGTGTACAAGCACGTTAAAAAGAAATCTGTTAATTGATGAAATGGGCCGACGGTAAATGATTGATTTTTTTTTATGCAATCCGGTTGATAAACAAGCAACGCCTCTTCTAAGGACCTCGCTTCTGGGATACGGAACCACTGTGCTGCCGTCTCCAGACTTTATTAGACGGGGAGGGGGGCGGGGGGTGCTGTCCCCACTCCCTTCTTACAGGATACATAAACAACCAGATTGTATGCATATATAGGTGGCATTGCCCACTTTCGTTACATTTGTTGCTTATTACTGTCAGGAGTGAACCGAAGGTTCAAGGCATACGCCCATAAAACACCCTCGTATATCTTGGCCAGGAGTTATAATTTAAAGTCAGTGCATATATTGTTCTGTATCGTTAACAATCACGATTGATAAACTATTTTATTACCAAAAAAAACAAAACATCGTCGAACGTCCTCAGATATCGTCCCGTACGTTCTCATTGCAAATCCTCAAGGAAAATCTCGGAAGGGAGGACGAATTCTATTTTCCTCCGGGATCGTTAAACATGTGAATAACTTATACCTCGGGTTCAAACGGCTCGCGGAGTTACTAAGCGACGCCTTCCTACAGCATAAATAACGAAACGCTTCCATTTGTGTTGCGTATATATAAACCGTCTGTTTGTCCGGGATGCTCAAAGGCCGTAAGTCTTTGATGGGCTATTGACCGAGGGTATTTATCTTGCACTTTAGTTTTTCAGTAGTTTTGTCTCGTGTCCATGATATCAATCGATCGGTTCGTTTGAAAGGGTTTTTGGGTTGTTTTAACCAGTAGGGGAAAACTGTACTGAAAAGTTTGTACGTAGCATAAAAGTATAAAGTTAATTTGATGAAATTTTAAGTGAGACCTGAAAATTACGTCACGGTGCTGCGAGAAGTACCGTGAACTACCGGGATTTTTAGTGAAAGATACGAAATTTATGTTTATAAAAATCATTTATTTATTATTCTATATCGAGGTTGTCATTCCCATCGGTTTTAGATTCTACGAATTATATGGCCTGTGCCATTGCTATTTACTGGTCCTTTCAGTTATGTCGGTTATTGGTCTTCACAGTGTAGGATAACCCCCCACTGGATGGAAGATGAAGTGACGGCCTATGTAGTTCTGCGGTAATTCGAGGTGAGTTGGCTAAGGATCCTTGTCATAGGCTTATGACACGTCATACTCGTTCGGATCTATACGAAATTAAACTATTTTTATTTTATTTACTAGCAACGCGGACCTTAATAGAGTATTGTGTTAATTATATGATTACTTTAGCGTATTGTTACATTATAATTGTCATGATAAATATATAAATAACAGAATTATATAAATAAAAATTTATAAGAATAACCGGATAGATCGGAGCAGGGTCGGTTTCCATTATATGAGAGCCTTCATTACTAGCTTGCCGCCATTGTGAGAGCAATTACCTATTTTTAAGTCAAAAAAATTCAAAGTTTAAAAAAAATACCTTACCTACATTTGTTTAAACGTAACAGTGATGTCTATTCAAGTAAAAGCAGTTACAAAGATAAGTTATACGTACCAGCGTGCAAATTAAATGTCGCCAGAAGGAATGTATTTGGTATGTCAATAAAAATATATACTAAATTACCGTGTACTCTTAAAGATAAAACACATGTCATTATTTAAGAAATATTTGTTTAAAACTTTAATCACTAAATCTTGTTATTCAGTTAATGAATTTTTGAATGACAAGATCTGGACGTTATAAATAAATTGGACATGATTCACTATTCATAATTGTTAATATTCAATTTATTCCGAATTTGATGTTTTAAACAAATATTAAATTTTACATTTTAAATACCAGTTTACTTTATCTTTTATTTTTATTTAATTTTAATTAGTAACTTGACATTGAATATTGCTATTTTTTTTATATAATGACATTCTTTAATAATGATAATCTTGCATATACATAAAGAAAGTGTTTGCTTGCCATTACGGTGGAATGTGCTCGATACTATCTTAATTAGAACACCTGCACCTGCGTACAACCCATATTCCTTCAAATAAACATTATGATTAAGATAAAGAAAAATCCAAATTTGATCACGGCAGATACACCCTGTCGATCGTCTCGCAAGTCGCATGGCAGCCTCCCAAGGTCTCGTTAGGGCTCCACTCGCCGTAATTCTGTTGGCCTGCATACGTGAGTATTTTGCAAATGGCCGCAAATCCTCTAGTTGACATGCGGCGGAGCCCCGCGGGCGCTCGTCGTGTATAATCGCGTCTAATGAACGTGTGCTTGTGAGATTCCGTTCAAAAACGTTTCACACATTTTGAGCTTTTGCATTTTTATACACATTCCATTCGGTGTTGGTTGCAAATTTTAAAAGTAAAATAATAGTTCTGGTACTCATGTTCGTTCAGGTAATCTGCAAGCGTGATCCTTTTTGTTGATCCGTTTGCTATGATCTCGCTCCTATCTGATTGCCAGGGATCATGGAAATTTCAAGAGTGAATTATTTTAATTCGATCTTGTCCCATTTCCTCGTGTAACTATTCTAATTCTGTCATTGGATATGAAGAATCTACCCATCACTATATGGGAGTGCGAGCTGTGGCCACAGAAGCGCAATAGCGTGGTAAAGGCCTACCCATTTATTTCAACAATCAACTTATTACTATCTGGAAGTGCGAGCCATCAGATTGAATTGCCTAGAGCATTGTCGACCTTTTAAGAAAGGAGTAATATATGTATCTTGAATCTTTGTTAAGGATGGATGTAGTCATTTATTGGTCACATTCATCATTTACCTTCAGGTGAACTGTGTGCTAGTTTGTCACACTTAGTTTTATAATAAAAGAGCGCCTATAGCACAGTACACGTGATAGAAGTGAAACTTGTTAAAATCCCCGAATAACGTTCAGAAAAACCGCTGGCAACAGCTGATTGCACGAAGTACTTGTGAATGGTAAAAAAAATACGTCTCAAGCGCACAGTGGTGGAGTGCCAACTATCAAGATGATGAGAATGGCATTTTAAATTCCATCACCATATATTAAATCGTGATTTAAAAGTTGTATTTAAGGTTATACATCAATCATCATCATTTCAGCCCATCACCATGCTGCAGAGTACGATCCTGGACCACCTGCATCCGTCGACTTCCTGCAGACTTGCATTGGTCGTCCCATCTAGTGGGGGTCGTCCCACGCTACGATGACCACTACGAGATAGCCTACGAGAACCTCATTTCACCATCGGATATCGATTCTACGAGCTATATGACCGCCCTATTTCCACTTCAGCTTACTCCTAAAAACTATATAGGATTTTTTCCTCGATCATGCAGAGAAAACCGAGGATAGCCTTCTTTATATAGCTCGCTGAGTGACTTTGACCTTCCCACATCAATAACGGCCAGCAGTGAAGGACCAAGTCTCAGACTTGTCGGTCATCACTGATTAAAGAATATTTTTTTAATTAAAGAAACGGTGACAAATGTGCACACAGTTCTTGATCCAACCTCAACGGTTCACGACGGACATACGCTGTCATTCTTAAGGATTGACATGGAATGCCTCGTTTCAAGTAATTCTGTTTCCAATTACCTGGTCATCATACGAAACATAGCGGTGCTACTCTGCTATTTCGCGATAGTAACACGTGAGTCGAGACGACCCATTCAAGTTGTCGACAGGAAGTAATGTTACAGCTTCAGTTTGTATATACCTTCAGCGTGAATGTATTAGCTTGAACGGGGAAGGACCTTTCCTTCACAGAGTACCAGCATAACGCTGCCGTGTTTTGCTTGGTGAGTGTTGCCATTCGGAGACCCTTATGTGATCAGGCATTCTTAGACCTCAGGGGTGAAAACACATCTGCCATTACATATATATATGGCAATGTGGGTGGCATGGGCCGCACGAATCACTGGTGGGTGAACTGTGTGCTCGTTGTCACCCTTAATTAAGAAAAAGGGATCTTGAGATGATACAAAAATGATAAGACACAATAAATAATTGGATCAAAGTCATTGGACACTAAATTTCATTGTTGCATATATATTAAAATTAACCATAAATACTTTTAACGCCCCATAAAATTCGGTCCATGAAGTATTTATCAAAACATGGAATTCCCTATAACCACTCCAAGTAAGCTTAAATTCCTGTGCTAGGTACTAGGATAGTCGAATATTGGATTTGAATCGAAGACGTAAATTACAGTAAAGTATAACTTTGAGTGATTATTAAACAAGAATACCATCTTGTTACTAATGACTTGTTCAAAGTAGCACACCGAAGTCTCCTTTCTGTCAGTCAATTTTAATCCCTTGTGAGATTGCCACGTTGACGGTAAAAGGATGCCAGTTGTACAAAGCAACGAGACAAGCATCCTTATCAAAACAATATCAATTTATTTATTCATTTATTATTAATAAAACCAACAGCATTTCTTACAAACTTAAAACAAATATTGAAGATAATAGGTTAAAAATATCTATTAAATATAAGCGGGGTTGCCGATTTACGTGTGTACTAAATTATTACACATCCTCTTGAAAAGCCGGTAAATAACCGACTATAGAAATCAGATTCATATATATCTATAGAATAAATAGGTAAAAAGGTAGTTGATAGATAGTTGTAAAATGTTTAATAGTGAATACAATTTTTTTTATATAATTTTGAATTATGAAAATGAATTTAAAATAACGCATTTCAAAACTAACAGATACAGGCTGTCTTATTTATCAACTATTGCATTAATGATTTCCTTATGAATCTGGATTTTCTGCATTTAAAACAAACATTTAAACATAATATTTTTTAAAGAAAGTCGCAGGGAAAAGGAGTAAGAAGGAGTATAAATAAATGCCCATTTAAGAATGGGCATTGTTAAGACAATGATTCAAGATACACATCTACTCCTTTCTCAGAGACCGACTTTAGTCAATCTCTGAAAATGTTTCTGGACGGCCATCACTTACCATCAGTTGAGCCGTCAAACAAACATTAATTTGACAAAACACACAATAGTATTAAGTAGAGCCACGCTGTAGTTAGTTTGTGGCCGCAGAATGAAACGTATACCATGATATTGCGTTTCCGTGGCCACCGCTCACACTCCAGCGATGGGTTGATTGTTCATATCTAATGACAGAATTAGAAGAGAATAGTAACACGAGGGACAAGTGAGATTTGAAATAATTCACTCTTGAAATTTCCATGATCTACATGAAATTACGGTGTACAGTGCTTTGTGCTCAAGCAATCTATAAAAAATATTAATTATACACATATAACGCATTTCAGAGGTGGAATCTTTATATAATTATATTTTGATATATATACCGATGATAGATATGTACATCACGCGTTATTTCGCTACGTTTATGTAATAGTTGAAACAAATAAAAAGAACTATTCTATGAATGCATTACGGCGATCAATCATTAAATAAAGAATTTCAAATTTAAAAAAAATTAAACATTTCAGATAGGTGACATTAACAATAAAATATAGTTTACTTAAATTAATTAATAAAGCAGTTTTAACGGCTTAGTTAACCAATAAAAAGTTCTAATAACAATAAAATAAGAAAAATTAAAAAAAGGGCAACATCTTTGTTAGAGCCGTAAGAGTTCATATTATCGAAGGACAATTTTCATTGATATTAATGAATATCTCACAAGGAAACATTTCCGTATGAAGCAACATTAGTAAAACCAGGTCAGATGTAAATGTTGGCAACAAAATACAAAACAAAATGTCATCCCAGCTAAAGGTTACACCGAACTATATTTTCGGAACGGGAGAATAAATTATGAGAGAAGGCTTTTAAGGGCAACAAGCTGGGGCACCTTAATCCGTATGGAAGTGTCCTTAGGGAATACCGCTTTGTCCTTTTTCCACTATCAGAACGTCTATAAAGCCTGTTTAAGACGACAAGTGATAATCCCAAATGACTTTATTCTTTTCAGCTTACTGCAAAAGTTTTCTTGGGAGCTAGGGGGTGTTTATTTTTAATGTCATGCTTCGGGCAATGGAAATATGATATGGCCGATTAGATGACGTGACTGTTAGCGTTTGATTCCCAACCTAGGAAGGAACAATATTTGTCCGAACTTATAGGATATGTAAACATTAAACTAGGTAACGAGATAACGAGACGACAGATGTGAACTCTATAAATAATAATATTCGAAGAGAAATGGCGAACTTTTCAAAACTCACTCGCCGCGCAATCCATCGATAGTTTTTAGACGTCGCTGACAGGAGTGCCGTGATCGTAATGGTTTAAATTTGGATGATGCAATCTTTAAATAATAATTCCCATCTTATGTAGTTTATAACGTAATAAAAATATTCATTATTATTGTAATCAGATTTTTTTATTTATTAATAGTATTGATGGACTAAGGACTTATCGGTCAACCTGTACTACGCGTCATCTGATAATGACTAGATAGAATCCGTGGACGAAACCGCCAGGAGGACATAATTGTATTTGTCATTATCATATTGTATAATGTGTTCGAATGTTATCGCCTATGCTCACATTGGCTAAAGAAATCTCCGTTATTTTTTTATTACTTTTAGAGTAACAAACGAGCACACAGTTCACCTGATGGTAAATGATTCCTGCGGCCCATGACATCTAGATACATTCATCATTGACAAGGAATTATAATGCAGATGCGTTTTCACCCTCGAGGGTTGAGATGGAATCCCTCGTCACCAGTAATAAAGATGTCCAGATCCCTACACTCACCAGACGAAACACAGCAGCATTATGCTGATATTTTACTCTGGTAGTATGTATATATGTGAGGGCGTGGTTTTACACCGGTCGAGCTGACCATTCATTCTACAGCTAGAAACAACTGCGCTCTAGCTCTACCACTGTGACTGTGTTCGTACAAATGATAACAATTACATTTGGAACAACTAAAATATTTCACCAGAGCCGAAATCATCCAGAAAGGTAGTTTAAGGATGATGATCCCTTTATAAACATCATTATAAAGATATCAAAAAGGTAAACAAAAATGTGTTTGTATTTAATTTATTAAATCTCATCTATTCACCTGTTCTTCTACTCGAGAAGCTTCAAGGTGTTTAATTCTCTCGTGTACCGTAAGTAGGATTTCGCAAATTAAACAAAATACATAATTAACGCACTGTACCTGAGCCATCCCTTATTTTTCATAAAATGAAAAGTTCCGACCTCTCTAATTCCCTTCGTTCTGGCAAAAATTAGAATTCAAATTCGCGTTTCAAATTTCCGCTAAATCTCTTTCCCTCATTAACTTTAATGAAACGTTTCTTAGGAAAAAATGGTCAGAAGCGACTAAGTTACGTTTAAAGGGTTGGTTCCACTTGGGGCCGTTAATTTATCTACTGTTTATTTTTTTTAACAAAAACTAAATTAAACTCAGTTATAATCTTTTAAAATATAGTTTCTTGTAAAATATAGTATATACACCGCTGTACGAACTATGTTTGTGGTATAGTCAGTGTAGTTTGTTTCATGATGAAGGGGCTACGCTTACTAACTATTACGTAGGAATTCGGGGTACCATATTACTAGAGACGAAGCATTCCGACTTCAGTAGTATATAAGATATAATATCTTATCGAGAATGATATGGCATGGGCTGCAGGAAGAACTAGCAACATCCACAGTTTGTTTGTAACCCTAAGTCACCCTAAATACGATGAAGTGAAGTGAAATTATACGTTCTATTATATTTGAAGCAACGGAAAATGTGCAAACAACATCAGTTATCATTCCATAAAACGTTCCCAATATTGAAAAACAACGATATAACAATGATAGTTTGATAAAAAAAAGAAGATTACGGAGTAGAATCTGGCTGTAAAAACGTAATTGTTATTCGCATATAAACCTTTCGAAATTATTCATTAATTGAACAATTTGCCACAGAAGATTGGTGTAATTAATAAATAAAAAACGTACGGAACAGACGGGAAATGCATTACACATTAAACATGCGAAACAAGCGTTCAAATATGCGTGACGCTTGTAACTTTATCAACTCGACAGTATAAAAAATCGATTATGACTTAACATAGGTATGAAACATACCGTATTCAGAGTCATACACATAATAATTTTTACCCGATCAAGCTTCTAGTTTCATGCAAATTGAATGATAAATTTACTCTACTCGTTAGAAAATGGTGAAGCTTTAAAATACAATTTAAAAGGTTTGTTCCACTTGGAGCCTTTACTATTGCACTGCTTACGATTAATTATGTTGTATATAATATGCCTGACTCTGCATCTAATTATCCTAAATCTCTTACTCCGATCTTATTACAAAAGCATTATACCAGTAGTGGGACGAATGAGTGGCCTCTGTGTTTGCGCAAATGCTAACGGCATTATTTTTTCCTATCATTTATTTATTTAAACTTCATTAGTCACACCTTACAAAAGGGGGTACAAGGGGCGGGCTTAATGCCTTATGGCATTCTCAACCAGTCAACCCGTCTCGTGGAAACACATTGTGGTAGTGTGCATACATAGTAAAAAAGAAGAAGAAAAAAAATTTAAAGTCATAGTAATATATATTGGAATAATGAATTAGAAGAATTATTACTAATCTATTATCTATAAGTCTATTATAAAATATGCTACGCAGTTGATGTCATCTGTCAAATAACACGAAGATATCGTCGCGCTCAAAATCATACTTCCGACATCATCATTATTACTGCATCATCGTATCATCTGATGCTGTCCTACTGATTAATCTAGGTCATAGCGACATCTTCGTAACAGCCTATGTATAAATATAAAGCCCACCGTTGGGAATAGACCTCCTCTCTAGAGTACTTGTTAGAGCATAGCCCTGTGGATTGACGGATACATGTCTTCGAAATATTTTTGTTTATTTATTATTTGTTAGACATGGAGCTTTCTTCACGATTTGTTTTCCCCGTCCGAGCAAGTGTGTAGAAACGAATCAGCAAAATTGCAACAAAAATATCATAGGTACCGGCTACGGCGATTGAGCTCAGTTTGCTTGCGTACAGTGAATTAAAAGCGAGTGCTTAGACAATGAGCTACAAGGCCTTCATGAGTCATATACCATATTTCATTATTTTTTACATTGAGACTAACAAACGAGCACACAGCTCACCTGATGCCAAGCATCCTGGACAAGGAATCATAATGCAGATGCGTTGTCACCCTTGAGGTCTGAGATGGAACGCCTCGTCACCAGTAATAAAGGTCTGCGGATTCCTAACCTTAGCAGACGAAACACAGCAGCGTTATTTTTCTTTTTTACGCTGGTATTCTGTGAGGGCGTGATCCTACCCTTGAGCTGACCCATTCATTCTACAGCCAGAAATAAACTGCATTGTAGCTCTACCACTCTTAAAAAAAACTTCAACTTTTTGTGTATGAGTATTGCTGTTGGTCCAAGGCTTCCGTTGTCTACAATAGTGTAATGTGACAATAGAGGGGAGAGACTTTTGTGGGTATTTGCCAGAGAAAGGGTCGGCGGCTGCACTAAATCACCACATTTTTACTTACAATGAAAACCATACGATGTAAATTACAAAAAAGTATTGATGTAATAATAAATGCAGCTCGACCGCGAAGGGACCACGCCCTGGAAAAGCGTTTGTTGAGCATGGTCCTTGCCCGGTCATGGTGCTTCATGCCGTACTTAGAAACAAACTGCAGCGTAGCTATACCACTGTTAAATTAAAAATATACGTTCATTCGTATTCTATAAAAGAATTTCTATAGACAGTTAACAAATACAACGAGGCGAAAATAAAACATAGTTCTTTAGAGCCTCGAGGGTAGACAGTATTTGCTGTATGTCTCTGCGTCGAAGTAAATACTGCACCGATCCACGATGTAGACGTGGAAGTCATTATTGTTGTGGAATTTACACTTCCGGTGTGTCCGAAAAACATGTTTTTTTTATTTAATATTAAAAGAGCTGGATTTTAAATATTTTTTGTTAAAGTAAATATTTTACATAATATATATTTTTATTTATTTATATATTTTATTAATTTGAGAGTAACAAACGAGCACAAAGTTCACCTGATGGCAAGTGATTCCTGAGACCCATGACAATCTACATTCATCCTTGACAAGGAGACATAATGCAAATGCATTGCCACCATTCAGTTTAAAAAAAAATAAGACTTATTAAAGCCGTGGTGGCACAGTGTCCCGTGGCTTTTAATTTACAGTATACCGAGTTTGATCACCGGTACCAGTAGCAATGAAATTGTTAATTAAATGTTATTTGTTGCTCGGCGACGAAGGAAAACTTCGTGATGAAACCTGCATGTATAAACAATATTTAAAAAAAAGTCTATGCCCACTAGTGGGAGATTATCACTATACGCTGTTAATTTAATTACTTTGAACTTTATTGTGAGAGCTCAAAACTAAGACATAATGCTCTCAAACAAATAACAAATGACTCAAAACGAATACTATAATTAGCATTTTATTGAGATGCGAAGGAAAAAAGCTTAACAAACGGATAAACAGTTATTAAGATATAAGAGAGCTTCATAATTATACATACATAAGATAAACATACATACATATATTAACGCATATATACATAAAAATGGAAGAAAAAGGAAATAATCACTGATATCAAATGACGACAGGCTCAAGACAAAATAAATAGTTCTATGTTTATTGCGATGTGTAAATTGATACAATGTTATAATTTTTAATGAAATTCTCTAATAACCGCTGTATCTTATATTTACTTGGTGCTGGAGTTATAATGAATCCGAATCAATATCTGCATGTGTCGAAGTTAAACAGTATTTATTATTAGTATAACGAAATAAATTCACACTGGGATGATCTAAACAATATATATTTATTTATTTATTATTAAGAAAACCAAGAGTATTTTTTTACATACTTAAAACAAATAATATGAATAAAAAGTAAAGCCAATAACAGATTTTCCTTTATTTATCTATTAAGTATAAGTGTTGTTGAAATAAATGTGTCCGAAGTTATTACACTAGAAAACAACCAGTGGATGATATTATTTTATCTGCCTATACTAATTTTAATCGTATGTAATTGTATATATATATATATATATATATATATATATATATATATATATAACAATTACATACGATTAAAATATATATATATATATATTTGTATATGTATAAATGTGAATGTCGAAAAAATTTGCTTTTCCTATCACTCTTTTGATTCTACTTTATCATCAAACTCTGTGCGAGTCTTAATATATGTAGTTTTCTATTACATTGGACCTCACCGTCAATTCTGTTTAATGTATGTACTCGTATATGCCGCTGTAGTCTGTAGAGTGGAGGAGGATAGTTATATAATTTATACCAACACATGTGCACATAAACCAATAACGAAGGTAAGGAACTTATACGAAGCGTCATATTTGTCTTAACGAGCATACAAGACCGCGGGTGTTTGCTGAAATTTTTCGGCATAGAATCTACTAGAAACTCAATATAAAAAAAAATCGAATGAAAAATACTACGTACGCCTCCGGTATATTTAACGATCGGGCCACCGCGCAGTTTTCTCCGTTCCTTCCAATTTATAGAGGTACGTAGTTTTCGAACTGTATTGTGTTTTTTTGCCATGTTTTCCTGTTTAGTTTTGCCTTGAGGAAATTGTGAGTGTTTAATATAAAATATATCGACATGTGCAATCTTGTAAGATGATGATGTAATTATTATGATTGAACGATAACATAAAATGATTTGATATGTATACAATTTCCATACTGACTGTGCTCAGATTTGGTCTTTGATGGGCGCTGTAAAGTCTAAAGCCAATATAATCAGAATTCGGTCCCCGGTGCTGATCTCTCGAATCTAACAATGAAACTGTTAAGTTATTACAATTTTAGGAGCTCGAAGGTGAAGAAATATTTTATTTATTTATAGTTAACTCCATCGTGAGTTAACTTTAAATAAAAAAAAATATTTCGAATACATATAAGAAAGGGGTGACGCAGCATATGTATCTTTAAGATTTGTTGAGGATATATTTTTATTTTTCTGGTCTGAAGTAATCACTTACAAATGTTAACTGTGTGCTCATTTGTCACCCTTAGTTTCTTATAATATTATATATATAATACCTTATAATTATTATAAGGTTTTTATATTCTTTGTTTTAATTGAGAAAAAAAAAAGAATTCGTAGACTTTGCAAAAATAACACGCTTAAATGACTGTTTGAGGCGTAACTCTTTATTTGGGGGCCATTAGAAAAGAAAAATCGCCACCATAGCAGCGTCCAAGCGGAGTTGTAATTTCATCCGAGTCGTCAACTACCGTCAGGAGTAGAATTTTTAATTAAAATCAAATTAAACGTCGAGAGGGTAATTTTTTTTTTCAATATAAAGGTTGATTATATTTAATTATTGGAGGCGTTAAAAACTTTTTACTTTGAAAGGTAAAATGTGAAAACGATTAAGTAAAATATAAATTATTTTTCATTAATAATAAAAGAAATTAATTGTTGTTTCTATCGTTCTTCGACATTCGCAAAAAATACTATTTTGTTTGATACTGACCCAAATAATATTATGCGAAATATTACGAGGCATAATAAATCATTCTTTGATTGCTATTCTTATTTTTAAAAAGACTCGAGAAGAATCAAGAACCATTTTATTTTAAAGAAAAATTAGCAATGCTATATATCATTACTAATATTCCGGTTAACTACTCCAACTAAGCTGAAAATGCATGTGCTAGGGGAGATAGATCAAAATCTTCATTTGTAAACACCTAATTAAAAATAAGGGTACAATAGGCGGACTTAATGCCTTTTCGCATTTTCAACCACTCAACCCTTGAGATGGAGAAGCAAAAACAGGTGCCAATAATAGAAGAATCCAAAATATTGAACAATATATGTAACATACATACATAGGTACATAATAATGCACTTAATAATAAAAATGACATAAGGCATACCAAAAGTACTCGAGGTGATTTGATACATTATCAAGTATGTATGTGGGTGTGATGCAGCATTTACGATCAGGAAAACTGTGGGCAGGCTTGTCCATCTCAGTTCTCCCGAGCGACTATGCAAGTATAAATAATAACCCTGAGGATAATAGAATATCTTGTTTCCGTTAATGGTCTCACACAGTGGAACTAAAAATCTTTACAGCAAGGTTTTTACAGCTTCACCGGGTTGAAAGGTGGCCGAGCGCTTACGGCATTCAGCCGAGACCTTTATTTATGCGGAACAGGCACAAGGGTTGGTCCAGCCTCGGTTTGGGCCGTGACCCTGTGCGTGAAAGTAACTGACTCGAAGGTGCCCGAGAGGACCGAACTTACTTTCTTGCTTACTTCTGCGGATTAACTAAATTAATATATAATTTACGTTAATTATTATTAACGACATTTACCACCACTTCGCATTCCGTTGGCGCTGAAGAAGAAGTGGCGTAGGAGACTCCAGCGACCTTCATACATACTACTTTACGTTCGTATTACGGACCTCTTAACCGACCGATTAATTTTACAGCCAGTTGCTAGCAATACCATGTATTGTAGAAATGAACTTTTTTGGAGATTATGATTGTTTTATTGAAACGTGATGATGGAAAAAATAAATTGTATGACAACCTTGTGCCCAACAAGCGTATTTTGTTATCTACGAATACCGGTATTACTTGAATTACAAATATCATAATAGATATATTTCATATGCGAGTTAAGGTCTTTGAAAGCACGCACGAAATACCATGACAGGTTTTAGTATCGACAATATGTCAGGGTTGTCACCTCGTTAGTAAACATAGACACGTACTTTGCGTAATTGTCGATAATTTTATGAATGTTGGCCAATGGATTATGTAAGATATCAAGGTATAGACATAACTGTGGCCATGGCCAAAATATTGTGTGTACGATATGTATTTACTCAAAGTGGCCTTCTTGTAAGGGGAATATATAAAAGTTTAAAGTGCTAATATCTTTAACGACAGCAGAGACATGATGCAGCTATATGACTATGTCAGCTCGACCGGGAAAGCACCACACACACATATACATTTTTTCATAATAATCACGGTGACAAACGAGCACACAGTTCACCTAATGGTAAGTGATAACTGCGGCCCATGACTCGACAAAGATATAAGACGCAGATTGCTACCTCTGAAGACTGAGACGGAATACCTCGTTACCTGTAAATGGGGTCCCCGCATATACACTATGAGTAACATTTATTTATTTATTATTTAATTACACAAGTAAAACAAACATTATACAAAAAGGTGGATTTAATGCCAAAAGGCATTCTCTATCAGCCTACCGTTCCGGTGAGCAGAGAATATATCGTGGATGCAAGAAATACTTATTTTAATTTGAAGCGTGCCTAAATGTTATAAATAATATATTAATATAAATTATAAGTTTTAAGGTCTCACCACGTGACAGCTATAAAGTGCCGTTATTTAACTTAGAAATCTGTGACGCAGTATCTGATTTTTGAATTACTTTTTCGAGCTGCTCGTCAAGCGTTTTTTTTGTGTAACAGACGTTTTAATATGCTCATAGAGTTTTAAAAACCTTTTAAGATAATGTCATACGAGGTTGCAGAGCTTATATATTTGGCCACTATCTATGCAAATAAGACATAAATTTTCGTGTTTCGCACACAAAAACATTTTAATGCCGACCAGCTAAATTGAACTCTATGTTCAAGTGGTTTCAATTGATTTTTAATGTACGTCAGTCTGTTATAAAAGACGCCGCAACTGCGAGCAAAAAATATAAATTATGTTGCAATTTGATCTTCATTTAAAAAATTACAACAAGTTAGATGGGACGAGATAGATCAAAGCGAATTTTCATAACAAGCGGCATACTTCAGTCTAGATTATAACCAGATGAAACGTAAGACGAATCTATCAATTACCATTATCAGCTCTAAGCCCAAAGGTATTCGGTTTGTCTTCAGTGGTATGAAACTTAAATCGTCGTTGAAAATTTTGTTAGAATAAGTCGCAAGCGAGCAAGCTTACTGATGGCAAGTGATCACCGCCGCCCGTGGACATCCGCCAGATCATAGGAGTCGCAGATGCTCTGATGGCTTTTAAGAAGTTTTTCTTGAAGGTCGCTAAGCTGATTCAATAGAGTAGTTGTGCGTGGCAGGAAATTTGATGAATAGAATGTTATGAGGATGCCACGTGAACGGTGTGCTGTTTAGTCACCGTTAATACGAGTCTTATAAAAATATGTAAGCCTATCATCACAGCTATACGACATCAGTGCCATCGATATTCAAGGTTGCAAGCAAAAGTCTTTTAATATACGTTTTTTTTTAATTTACGCCATCTTTGGTTCTAAAATGGTTTATGTCACATAGGAGCAAAATAACAAAAATCAAATTTTTCCGCATAGTAGAGAAATCTACTCAAGACTGATGGTGACCATCATAATAAAACAAATAAAATATTTAAATAAAAAACAATGTGACTTCGATGTCACAAAAACTGAACTATAATCTCAAACTCCGTGTTAGTATTGAGAAATCGAAAAAAAACATCATGCATGAAGTCTAATGTAATCGGTTTGGTATTGAATTAAAACTGTTTTATATATTCGATTGAAGTAATAGTTTTTATATATAGATCTCACTCATGATTTTTTTTTGACTGATGGCCACAGCCTGAGGGCTTTTACAGCTTCACCGGGTAAAAAGGTTGCCGATCGCTTGGGGCAATCAGCCGAAACCTTTATTAATGGGTAACTAGAACAAGGGTTACCAAGAGGGAGCTTCGGCTTGGGCTGTTACCCTGGGCGCAAAATCAACTGACTCGAGAGTTCCCGAGATGGCCGAACCCCGGCTCGGTCAGTTACTTCTGTCGGATTAAGCTGGCCTCATGAGTTTGGAAGAATTGAGATATTCGAATTATGAAACTTTACTTTCGTCAATTCTAAACTTAGACCTTACAAATAACCATGTCTATGGGTGCTAGAACTGGGACTCGAACTTAGTTCGCTCCCGTACTGTGAAATTAAATGCGACCGCAGTAACGGTAGCAGATAACGCTATTTTTTCTGCGGTAATTAAAATAACGGTGTGTTTACATATATTTACATGAAATTTAGTACATTTGTTCTGACTACAATACACAACAATGTCTGATGGGTACCCGATTTGCGAAACTTAAGGTCGCTGGTTCGAGTCCGCCTTCCCGCTATTGTCGTGACCGTGACTGGTTTACTGGAATGTTAGTAATGTAGCAGTGCTAGCATTCTATTAAAAAAAAGTCTTTCTAAAAGCAATGTTCTTTTTTGAAATTGGTTAAAAATAAACGATAGGTGATATAGTCCGAACGTTCGTTATTACATGATCGTCTTTATTTTATACAATATGTTGACGGTTAAAAAGTCATTATAATAGGTTTACCTATGAAATTGCCGTTTTGTATGAAATAAGTAAAAATTTTTTCTTAAATGTTTTATTTCTGTTATTCTAAGTAATCGCCCATGTAGTCGATGCATCTTAGCCAACGCCCTTTTTTATTTATGCCCTTCTTGTAAAAATCAGCTGGACGGGAGGCAACAAACTCTTCAAAGGCATTTTGTACTGCCTCTCGGAAGTTGAATTTTTTTCACGCTAAAAAGTTATCCAAATTTTGGACAAAGTAAAAGTCGGTGGGTGCAAGGTCTGATGAGTACGGTGGATGAGGGAGAACTTCCAACCCCAACTCTTGCAGCTTGTAGACTGTCTGTTGTGCAGTATACGGTCGCGCATTGTCGTGTGGGAGCAGCGGGGACGACCGATTGACCAAAGCTGCATGATGCAGATGCAGATGTGCGAGCTTCTCCATCATTGTTTTCAGTTCTTCACGGTACACATCTGCAGTAATGCTCATGCCGTGTGGTAAAAAGAATCACACCGGCACTAGACCACCAAACAGTGACCATCAACTTTCTAGAGATCATTTTTCGTTTAGGGCATTGTTTTGGTGCTGAACCAGGATCTAACCAACTTGCTGAGCGCTTTCGATTGTCGAACAGAATCCACTTTTCATCGCACGCAACAATTCGGTTGAAAATTCTTTCATTTATGTGCACGTTGAGCAGTGCGAGGCAGGCCTCAACGCGTACGTTGCGCTGGCGAGCGTTAAATTCGTGGGGCATCTATGAAGCTTTTTTACCTTGGCAATTTGTCGCAAATGGACCATTATTGTTTTGATGTTAACTTCAAAAGTTGATGCTAGCTGGGCTGTAGATTGAGTTTCATCAGCTTCCACAATCGCCTTTAATTCATAATTGTTGACCAAAGTGTCCGGACGACCACGAGGTTCATTTTTCAAGTCAAAATTTCCAGAACGGTACCGGGCAAACCAATAACGGGTTGTGCTTTCGTTTGTAAAGTTCTCTCTGTAAACGTTGTTGATGTTACGTGCCGTTTGTGTCGCATTCATGCCACGACGGAACTCATATTCCATTATTACACGAATTTTTAAAGTATCCATTATGACGAAAAATGTTCAAACGTAATGAATATACAAAGCTAATCAACAAACAAAACACTTACTTTGTAAAAAGAATGTCATGTTTAAAAAACAAAATTATTTTGAATTTAGAATTCACAGCCAATCAAACTTTTTGGTTTGAAATGGCCAATACTGAAGAACGGAAATTTTATAGGTCAAGAACTAATACCATATATAAATGGTGAACAGATGACACACATTGATAACAACGTTTAATTGAAAGTTTATTATAATAAAAGGAGGATAAAATAATAGAAACTATTTTACAACTTAAGGATTTGGTTTGGAACCACGTTCTTTATCTAACTATATATATATATACATATACATATATATATATATATATATATATATATATATATATATATATATATATATATCAAATAAAAATGCAACAGACAGATTCCAAAATCCGCGTGCCCCGATTTCGCAAGCCGCCAACTGACAAACATGGTTTTTATTGTATCAAGACAATCGGCATGCGCGCACGCGATCCTACGTGCGATACGTATAACCAGATCACCGAAGGTCGCAATGAGATCGACGGGATCGTCACGGATCCGTGTCGCAACGCTTAAGAAGGATCCGCGGAATTCAACATTTTCGCATCACAATGCTGTTTGCAATGTCATTATATCAGTATTGTGATTTGTATCTGTATATATATATATATATATGTATATATATATATGTATATATATATATATATATATATATATATTGCTTTTTTTTCAAAATTGCAAAAAACTGTATTATCCGTGTTTGCAATTTTCACATTTATTCCGCCCTTTATTTTACATCGTTTGTTTCATCTAGTTATTTTATTTGAAGCGGCAATAGCCTAAGAGTCACTACAGGTCGTGGATTGGGACGGGATGCGGTCTTTTTTTTCATCCTACCCATGGGGGCGTATTTGCTTCGCACTGGATGATCACAAAGCTTTTGTCGCTTCTGTCTTTGATGTGGCGCTTCAGGGGATGGAACTCTTCATTCCATTGTCAATGGTGCACATCGGGGACAGATCCCAGCCTAAGTTTGGTCGCTTCTATATATATATATACATATAGTTACTTAGGCTTCTCCGATTTCTATGGCGAATTCTGCGTGTGCTGTTCTATGGTCATACAAATGTTTTGTTTGAGAATCAGTAACAAAGTTGCTCACTATTTAATTAAAAATGACAACCCATCACGGGCTACCTCGGGTTTTCATTTGATAAAGTAATTTATATATTATTGTGGGCTAACACAGACGAGCGCACAGATCACCTGATGATGGAAAGTGTTCATGTCATGACATCCATGTTTATCCTCTATAATGCAGATGCGTTGTCACCCCTTAGGACTAATGCTTCGTTACCATAACATAAAGATCTATAGATCCCAGAACTAGTTTGATCTGGATAAAAAAATTACACGCCAAAACGACGATACCATTAACTCGTATACAATAAAAATATTTTTATCCATCAAATAAACAAAAGCAGACGTGGAAAGCGTAACAATTTTCAATTTGATATAAAAAAACTTTTTTTTTAAAAAAAATACATTATTCCCGCCATAGAATTAAACTCACAAAATTGTATCCATAAATCTGTAACAATATACGCAGCAAACAAATTCGCGGACAACCTTTTTCAGGCGCCATTTTTAGACGTTTGTTGGATGCCGTTTTCCCGGTTAAATTACAATGTAGGGCCCGTGATGGAGGATTGATGGGGATTTAATAGCACCGAATAAATTCTTTTGGAAGCGGACGTTAAAACAAAGCAAATGCAATTTTAATAATGCTTCAACGTTAGTCAAGATAACATCTAACGTGTTCTTGAAGTTATTAGCGAAATAATTGGATGGACGCGACAATCTTTTTGTTCTTTGCTTTTCCTTGAAATGCTTGCCATAAAGTAGCAGGCGCTAGAGCTGAGCTGAAGCAAGAATGAGCCGGTGGGTGGGTGCAAACAAAAAATATTTTAGATCTCTATCTAGATGATTTCGTATTAGGACTCAGCATGTTGCAGTTTTGGATTTAATTGTCAATTGGCTTGTACTGAGACTTAGTATATCGAATTCTTATGTAAAAAAATCTCAGTATCAGTAACTAAAAAGCTCAAGGTGAAAACCTACTCATGATTGATCTTAATTTTGAATTAGCTGTGTAATGCACACCAGGGCGCAAACCATTCTATTAAGGAGTGGCGCTCATAAATTATATCAAATGACATCATTCACAAATTGTAGAGCATTAAAGAAAAAAATAAACAATTTGCAGAAAAAGGGACGCAATGAAAAGAGCGACTGGGTCGTTACATTTGGCTTGATCTCGTAACTCGTGATAACAAAGTCTTAAAATATCAGTTAAAGCGGGAATTATTTGAACACTAACTAAGTTTAAAATTTCAACAGCTAGAAGTTCTCATAACTGCAAAGACGGCGAGCCCTGTCTCGTTATCTACTGTGCTACGGACAGATCCGAAGCGTAGCTATCACAGTTCATTCAGTTGACGTATTTTTTTTTAAAAAAATCCTACCACGTTCCTAATAGTACGAATTAATTTTTAATGGAAAGAAAACTTGAAACATTGTAAATTAGAAAAAAAATTACACTTCTTATGTAGTATTATTTACTCAAGATTCAAACAATGGATGATTTTCACAATTTTGTACGGGATATCGTCTGTCCGTTCAGCTAGTATATAATAAAATAGAATCAATTTTTTTTTGCTGACGAATATCTCCAAAATGATCAAAATGTTTGATTGAAAAAATCAAATGTTATTAAATTAACTTTTAATGTTTTAACATTAATATTATATATATATATATATATATAAATAGATATATATATATATATATATATATATATATATATATATATATATATGTATATATATATATATATTAATATTATACTATGATATCGATTTAACCTTGGTAAAGTTCAAAGCTCTTGGTAAAATTCTTTATTAATTATGGTAAATCATAATAATTTAACAATACTTTTCGTTAATTATTAAGCACTAGCACTTTACCTTCAGTCATCAGGTATGACTCATTGGTGACGTCGATGGTACATGTATGTATTATCGAATTAAGGAAGACAAAAGTGTACACATACTAATAAGGTGTTATATTATAGATTATTGCGATCCGAATCAAAATCAAAACAAAACATCCAGTACAAGTAACTGTCATCGTTCAACCCGTGAAAAATAAGATGAAATATCGATTACTTTCAGTTATAAGATCTTAAATTAAAAACCTAGGGTGTTCTATATGACCTTACCAGATACTTAATTCAAGTTGGATTTCCATATAATTGAACTGACCTAACACAAATGCATAACATGAAACCTAAACGTCTTTGAGGAAACAATTTATTTACTCTATGATCTAAAGCAGTGGGACAGCTGTGTAATCTATGGCGTTAACCATATAATTATATTCGGGAACTGCAAGGACATAACTCGTCGCAACTTATCTGCTCCAGCGGTGAATAAATCAGAGCGTCTGCGATTCCGACCTAAAATAAATAAATTAGGAATATCCGGCAAAACGAGGGCTTAATCTCTCAAGTTTTGGATTTATGGACCCTTCCGCCAGTTTGAAGCGTTTGGAGAAATATAGATATCAAACTTACTTAGCCGAGATGTTTATAGAAGACAGACAAAATATAATTAACTTGTACTTTTTGCGTTGTTTATGAACGAGACTTCAAAACTAAACTGCGATCAGAGTGGATGCAAATTCGCGAGGGCTAATTTGTTACTTATTATGTACATTCTGAAAGGGCTGATATAATTCAAAATAATTGGAATCAGAAAGAATATTTCTATTCTGACCTTGTAAATAAGTTATGTAGTAAGTTATATCACCTTGTAAATAAGTATATGTAGCCTTGATTATACTTTTTATAGTGAAAAGCAAATAGGAAATATTTTTTAAAATATTTTCGGTGACAAAGTATATATATATTTATATTATATATATTTATATATTTATTATATATATATTTATAAATCTTGACCAGTAAATATATTTTTAGTTTCACGCTTACCGATGTTTACTCTCACTCACCCAGGGTCGATTGGCGAAGAATGCCACTGGGCATTAGGTCCGCCCTTGTAAACTTTGTCTAAGAGACAAAATAAATATATATAATGGTGTCATCATCAATCCTTAACAAACAGTTTAGATGCCCTTGTGGACAGAGATTGAGTGTTTCGTTACCTGTATATTTGTGTCTCGAAATGTACCTAAACTCACCGTGCAATACAGCGCTGTGAGGGAGTAGTCTCACCCATGTCGGGACACGTGCATGCAATAGCAAGACACTAGCTGCTACTAGCTAACACAGAGTTTTCTAATCATTTATTCGTTGTTTCTTCTGCTAATGGGGGCACGATACAGACGATAAAACAGCATTAATGACTGACGTTAAATAATCAACAATTGTTATCAGAAAAAAAAAGGAAAGTTGGAGCGGAGGACGGCTTAATTGAATTACGAATTCCTCGTTCATTTCGATATCGTGTTATGTGTACGATTAAAATACATTTCGTTGAAAAACTTGACGAAATACGAGCATATCACTAGAAAACTTAGCGTGCTAGAAAATGTTTAAATGTACGATTCTGTGCATGAAATGAGAAAATGAGAATCTTTTACTAATAAATAGAAGATACAGGCATTTCGTCATGATTACAGCTGCCCACTACTGAACGTAGACCTCCCCCATAGATTGCCATAAAGCAAGATCCCATGCCACCTGACTCTGACTCCATCGACTTCCAGCAGACTTGTTTAGGTCATCGCTCCATCTATTGGGGGTATATCAAATACTACGATACCTTTTCCTTTATATATATATATATATATATATATATATATATATATATATATATATATATATATATATATATATATATATATATATATATAACTAGTCTGGCCATAAGTTCTGTTACAAATGAAAATGCATTTTTTTTTAATGAAGTAATATAATATTATTAAAATTTATACCTATATATTTATTACTCTCAGAAAAAATAAATAAAATATTCTATTCGCAATAGACACTTTCGGCTTTTATACAGAAAAAAAGAAATGTGTAATATTTTGTGGTACAGTCTGCAAAATTTAAGCGCATAGGTACGAATTCACCATTCAATTATTTTCTTGAACCGTCTCCTAGCGCAAGGATTTTAAGCTTGCAGTGGTTAACAGAAATGATAGTAATTTTAATAGTATCCATAGCATCCTGTTTTTTATTAAAAAAATACTAATTAATTAATCTTAAATTAAGCCAAAGTGTTCTCTCGCTTAATGGATTCGAATGCAGAAAGCTCTGATACTGAGTCGATTAAAGCGACAACTACAAAATAATCTCAATTCGAAAACCATTCGCAAAATTAGGTTAATATATTTTTACATACCGAACTGGCTGACCCGATGGACGTTGTCCAATCCAAATTCCAATAAATTTGTTAGTCCTGTGTATTTGTGACTATTATAAATATTTCGAAACGTGACTGATGGTTATGGGTTAATTCAAAAATCCCCCAGAAAACGGAACTTTCATTCGTAGTATTATGGAAATACCGAATTCGGTCCAGCCGTTTTCAAGTGTTGCGATTAACGAATAATATTTAATTTTTATTTAAATACATAATATTATGCACAAAGAAAGTTTCTTGAGCGGTAACCTCGCAGTGGCTATGACTCTGACCATTACATGGAGTGACGACCTATGCGTGTGTGTGTTCTCACAAAACACCAGCACAACGCTGCTGTGTTGCGTCTATAGAGTTTAGGGAACCGGAGACCCTTATTACTGATGACGAGACATTTCATCCTACTCCTCAGGATGACATTATGATTCCTTACTGAGAACGTATGTGGGTGCTTCAATCATCCTCAGTTGAACTGTGTGCTCGTGTGTTTCCAAATAAAAAAATACACCATTATACGTGCTCAACAAACTTATTACTACGTGTATCCTTGAAGGTTTATCGTTATGCCTATAACTCGGGCAGCGTAGAGTCGACCAGTGATGGTAATAAACAAACTGACGACTCGTTAACGATGGACGGTAGCGTTGCGTTTATAACGAGCGACAATCGTTCACAGCTGTCACCTTACCGTCACCTCGTTAATGTGTGTGAAGTATGACCGGCGATAAAACGTTATTAGATTTTTTTTAACAACTTCCACGATGAATCGACGGAGAATTTCAAGTTTGAGGTGTCCAGTAAATAACGCTTAGTTGTGTTAATGAAGCTAAATTATCAACAGCGAGTCTTGGATTTTATTTTCAACCTTTACCTTTACTCGGCGACGCACTAACATACACTATAAATTTGCGACACGCTTATATTTACATGCAATTTTTTTGTACCCCAGAGTTGCAATTCCCCCGGGTCGCTTTTGATAAGTATATCGTATTTGTAAATCTCGCGATACACCTGACAGGTGCTTGCGACACACACCAATGTGTCGCGACACAAAAAGCTCGATCCTGAGCAACCTGCACCCATCGACTTGAATCGAAAACGAAACTTGCATAGGTCGTCTTTCCATCTAGTGGAGAAGTCATCGTACACAACGACTGACAGTCTGAGGTTGTCACTCAAGAACCTTTCTTCCCCATCTCCTCCATTCTCCCCCATTTTATTGCAATAATTGCAATAAAAAAAACAAAGTTGCACTTTCAAGGGTGGTACAATTAAAATAACACGGCAAAGCGACGTAAGCTAAGGGCAACGGATTCTATCAGATTACGACGGAGACGCAAAACTCCCCCGGCCACCCTTTGTGAGGAACTTTGTCTTGCAAGCTCCATGTATACATTTTGGTTCTCGTACAAAGAACATACATTGGGTACACGTGCGATAAGCGTATAACCGTATGTTTGCGTATATTTATGTAAATATTACGGGAACATTTTAACAGTAGACCCACAACTTATTACTAGCTATTTCTTCCTCAATATACGATAAGAAAGCAATATAATGTGATAAAATATTAATCAAATTGAATCAAGTTTGCTACAGATTCAGCAGGTGCAGTTCAAATACGACGACGTAAGACTGGCCGTTCCACCAAAGTCCTCAGAGATGACAACGCGTCTGCATTACGTGTGTGTGTCATGAATCATGTACCAGCAGGTGAACTGATTGTCACCCTCGATACTATCAAAAGTGAGTCCCTGGTACACATTATCTGTTTGTAAAACTGCGTCAATCTCCGAACCGTCTCTCTGTTTATTCATATTAAAAACTATATGTGGGCTAAATTTAATTCAAATTCGTTCAGCCGTATTTGCATGAGTGAGTAACAAACAAACAAACTATCATTAATCGGGATAAAAAATATCTTGCGTGGAAATTCATGTTAGAAACTATATATGGCTAAAATTCAAATTCGTTAAGCCGTATTTCTGTGAGTGAGTAACAAACATACAAATTAGATATATAGATAAAATATACTGTGACTGTAGCGTGAACAAATAAATGTAACATAACGTTTGCGTATTCCACGGTAATGTACAGTTAAATATGGACATGTCGATGTTTACGCTGTACCAATGCGTCCTGGATGGCCGCGCCGAGGAGCCTACAGGCAACGTTGGGATTGGCTTCGTTTATTGGAAATGAGTTACGTTAGCGTGTAGACATTTCGGTAACTTTTAACTGTCATTGGTTTTTTTTGATTTATTACTTTTTCTGAGTCTAATCTTATATTCATTGTATACCAGCTGACTGGACAAACGTTGGCGTGTCCCAATTTCAGTTAATTTGTTGATCTTTTTGTGGATTTGTGAAAATTATCCAATGTTAGAATCGTGAGAAATATCGGATAGAAGAAAGAACTTTCAGTTTTTACCAAATTTCCGACCGACTTATCCAATGTTTCTTTTTTCCATCAAAACTTAATTCGGATTATTAGTAATATTTAAAAAAAAATAAGGAAATCCGTCGAGCTGTTCTCAAGAAAAAGCATTTCATATTTATTTGTTGTATAGAAAGTTAAAAAGTTACAACCTGTATATGTATTTATCTCACCACTGAGCATAGGCCTTCCGGAGATTCAACTACTGATTACGAGGCAATCCACCTAAGTATTCACAGGTGGCCCTCACTGGAACCTTTGATGAGGAGGGTAAAGGTTATATATTGAACTGTATGCTCTTGTCAACCTTAGTTTTATGAAAACAAACAAGACATTATTGAAAAAAATAAGTCAATAAAGAATTTTTAAATTAATTTAAATTGACCAAATGAAAGACCATAAGATTCCGCGGATTGTATCTCGACGGAATTCCGGGTATGGAACCAATCCCAATAAATATCAAGTATTCTACTTATTCGTGTATGAATATCAGATACCCAAACTTTTCTCATCGAATCGACCAGATGTATATGACAGCTTTCTCAATAACTAGAGAAAAAAAAACCTTTAAATATTAATAACCGCTTAATTGTGTAAGAAAATTGAAAAAAAAAAGGAAGTAATCTCATTAGACCCAAGATTAGGGACACTTTAAAAATAATAAACGTCGAAAAGCGAGACGTCAGAATTACATCAACGCTCGCCTCCGTTGGCAAATCAAAACATAAGCGCGTTGAACGACGCCCGTATACCGAATTCCCGACATTTTCACGAGGAAAAATTTCACGTTGAGGAAAATGTACGTAAGAAGCGCCTCCAGACCCCCGGTCTTGTAGTCCGGGGTTTTATATAGAGCCTTTAATACCTATTAGTCGGCAATGAAGAGCTCTCGCTGGGAGATAACGCAATCTGTACTCTGCACGTCGGATTACTGGGGACGGCGTACGGGGCGACACCGTTCTGCTAGACTAACATTTTTGATCAAGGGCATTAAGTATATCTTAAAGTTAAAAGACGTTCTAAATTTTTTACATAACTATAGTGACTACCACGTGGCTATGAGCGTGATAGCTCAGTATGTAAGTGTTTGCCTTTAATTCACGATGAAATTGTTGATTGCAATTTAAAGCATTATGCGCTCTACCGCCATATTACAGGACGGTTTTACCAATTAGTATAGGTGTGACACTGGAGTTTCTTGCGTCACTTCTTCTCCAGCGCCAACGCATTACAATGTGTTGGTAAATGTCGTTATTAATAATAATGCCATTAATTTAGTTAATCAGTTAGAAGCAACTGACAGAGCCGAGGTTCGGCCCTCTCGGACACCGCACCCTCATGCTAGTTAACCATAAATAAAGGTCTCGGGCTAACAGTGGCCATCAGCCATTAAAAAAAAGCAATTTGAAATATTGTTACTCGACTGGGAAACGAGCCCAGGAACCAGGACGCGGCAGTCAAGTATTCTAAACACTACGCCATGCGGCCAATATGTAGAAAGGTAACATAAAGATGAAATTAGGTAATATTGTTAATAATATAAAAATAAATCCCCGGCATATAATGTATGTCAGTATGATTACTCTAATCTCGAGAACCGATGAATGGATTTGTCTGCAATCTCCACTGCCACGGTTTTCATTTCTCGGGGAAGGTTTATGTGTAATCAAAATTGCTCTATTGACTATAGAGTTCGAGCTTTTGTAGTATTTATGAATCAAGTCAAAACTAAACCCTACGCTGACGAAATCACGCGACGCTAGTATACAATAGTGGAATAGACTATTATGGATTTGTTATCTGTTAACAAATTTATAATCGTTTGGCAAATGCGTGCAACGAAACTAAGTGGAGCGTGCCAATGTGCCAAATAAGCCAACACAAAAGTGTAGTGACACAAAATACAACGGATTACGTAAACCGCTTACCCCTTTTTTGTACTGCCTTGAATATATTATAACTGGCCGTAATAATATAAGATAAGTATTCAGTTTTATGACTATAACCTTGTTTTTTTTTTATAATTTTCACAATTGACGGCAACGTCACGACGCCCACGTTTCTAGAATGTTTAAACAAAATAAATTAGTGTTATTAAATTATTGACAGTTATTATTTGTATTTTAA
Organism: Teinopalpus imperialis; assembly: GCA_029286865.1. Classification (NCBI taxonomy): domain Eukaryota; kingdom Metazoa; phylum Arthropoda; class Insecta; order Lepidoptera; family Papilionidae; genus Teinopalpus; species Teinopalpus imperialis. The sequence continues at coordinate 15,073,119 of JAGSMU010000001.1, forward strand.
CATGACACGATGAACAATATTGTTTAGGTTGCGATGGATCAAATCATTAAATGGTAGAGCAGCACTGCAGTTTTAAACTGACTTCATTACGCAATCAATTGAACGGCCTCGACTTTACAAAACCATCCAACTGTCATCGTCATTCTCAACGGTGCCCGTATTACTGGTCACGAGGCAGTTGTTCAATATCGAGGCATTTCATCATAGGCTTTAGGGGTGGCAAGACATCTGTATTATGATTTCCAATTGAGCATAAACTTAATATGGTCCGTAAGAATCGGCTACCATCAGGTGACCTGTATGCTATGTATTACCTAGGAACTTGGAAACAAAAGACCCTGTCAGATGAGTTCAACATAACGCTGTGTTTCGTCTGAATAAGTGTTAGGTTGCGGAGGTTCAGCTAGAAACTTATATAACGATACACGGGTATTGCTATATCTTAAGCATAAAAAATAAAGGAATAACAGAAAATTTTAAGAAATTAAATATGTCTTCCAGTGACCGTCTAAATGTGTGATGAGTGAATCCATATACTGCGTGTCTGAGTGTATGTTATGGGCGATGTATGATTGTGTTTGTTGTTGGCATTTAGTTGTATAAAAAAAAGAATTAATGTTTTAAAAAACGACTAAGTATTGTTTGGTATTGTAATCGTCATGTGTTCTTTACACTGTATCAAAATTCTCTTTGTATTTCGCCGCATATCGGACGAGCGTATTACGAAACATTTGAAAATTATTGGTCACTTCTAATGTTTCGCTTGGTTTTGTAAAATGGACAAGTGCATCATAGTTACTGTTAGGTTTGTGTTTTAAGGATAGAATATAATATTGTTGGTTAATTCTCTAATACCACATTAGTAATAATCGACAGAAGCATCCGATGCAAGTCACGGTATGCGAATATACAGCAATTAATTCTCGTAATATAGATCTCATTTGCTTTGTAAATTATATTCAGAGTATGTTAATTAACAGCCGCGTGACGCAGTAGTAACATTCCTGGCGTTCATCACCGGTCTTTGGTTCCATGCCCAGCCGAGAAATTTTCGTGTATAGGTGTTTTGTTTGTATGTCCCGTGTCTACACTGCATCTCAATCATTCTCAGATCTTATTTTACATGCATTAAATTGGACTTAGGAAAAGGACGACACGTGAGTGCCTGTAATTACGCAAATGCTTACGGTGTTATATATCCTTCGAACATGATGATATCTGGTAACAACCGGAAGATATCGCCGTGGTCAAAATCTATAAGTACCACGTAATAAAGTTAAGTAATTAAATTTCAAGGCATTCGGTTTTAGTTTCAAGATGTCACAATTGTTATGAATTTTGAATCTTTAAGAGTGCGTCTTGTGATCATTAAAATAACTTCAGAACACGTAAGACATGCAGATTTTCTCACTATATTTTCCTTCAGACTCGAGCACGTGGTTAGTCGGCACTTCAAATAGCAATTCACATTTTCATTCTATGTATATGTATGTACCACACAATAATATTTAATAATAATAAACATATTATATAACTTTAACCAGACTAAAAACAGTTAACAGATGTACCGTATAAACGACGTAATCTGTTAAAAAAAATCAAAGAGTATTATTTTATCCGCAAAATCCATAAGGAAGACTCTCGGCGGGCATTTCGTTAATGTTTCACAAACAAACCTTGTTTGCTTACACTCCACACGTCGCTCATCGGTCTTACCTGCAACAAACGAATGGAAACAAATGTTACAGACGGTCATGTACAGACAGGAATGTGTTTGACATGCGGGGGAAATTAGAATTCTTGACACGAACACACAGAGCATATTTCCTGGTAGAGTGGAAATCTGTGCATGCGAACGGATGCGATTTACCTGTGTTACTAAAAAGAAAAAATAAAGTAACACCCTATTTGTAGCAAATCCCAGTACTGGGCAGCCTCCACCCTAGAGATGGTGTTGGAGTAAAGTCAGCGATGCGGATCTATCGACTTGCTTGCGTACTTGCTTTGTTTATTTTTATTTATTTTTCTTATTTTTTTATTTCTTTGGCACTTACGGACTAAGGAATTTGTTATTACAATTTCATTGTAATAACAATTATAATCGTATCTTTTTTTTCATTTATTACACAGAGTAACAAACGAGCACACAGTTCACCTCATGACAAGTGATTCCTGCGGCCCTTGAGGTCTACATTCATCCCTGACAAGGAATTATAATGCAGGTGCGTTGTCTCCCTTGATGACTGAGATGGAATGCGTCGTCACGAGTTATAAAGGTCTTCGAATCCCTTCACTCACCAGACGAAACAAAGCAGCATTATGCTGCTATTTCATACCGGTATTCTGCGAGGACATGGACCTACCACGGAGGAGCAGACCCATTCACTCTACAGTTATAAACAAACTGCATCGTAGCTCTAAAACTGATACTTGCTTACTGCTTGCGTACCGTGAAGTAAAAGCGAGCGCTTAGATACTGATTTGCTACGGCTTTATAACTAGTAAAGACTTATTTCGTATTTTTTATTGTGACAAACAAACGGTGAGGAACGTACACTCAGTTCATCCGATAAGAGATTCCAGAAGCCCATGAAACCCACAACAACAAATATGGACTGCCTCATATCCAGGAACGGCCACCGGTACCCTACTCTCACTAGACTAGGTATTCTATGAGGTGTGTCATTCCCCGAACGAGTTCAACTATTCATGCTCCAGCTAGACATGCATCAGAAGCGTGGCTCTAACACAGTCGTCTGTTTGTCTGTTTAGCTAAAGAGGATAATCATTAAAATCCCAGATCCAAAACAATCCATCCATGTTACGTTAAAAGTACGCATATTCTCCCCGTGGAGTTTGTTCAATAAATAAGTATTTTGTCAGTTTGCACTGTTTTATAACTAACAATCCCGCGGGAGCCCGCCTCTATCAGATACGTTAATTGAAATACTTTCCAATTAGCAGTCCATCCCTAAAGTTGGCAGAAAATATTTAGCAAACAATTATTTATCCACGGTCGCGTGCTACGAAATTTGATGAGGCATGTAATAGATTCGGGAATTTTCAAATGTGTTATATTGATACTTCTAAATTAAAAAAAACTAAATTATTGAAAGCTGTTATACTCTAGACGAGCGATGGCGAAATAAAGTTATTGACGCTGGCACCAAATTAATATAGGCTTCTTAATAAAAAAAAAAGAATCGCTTACATATAAGTATCACATTTAAAAAAACAAAATTAGCAATGCTATTAAACATACTAATATTCCGGTTAACAATTCCAACTAAACTAAAAATGCTTGGGAAAACCTGCGACCTTAAGTTTCGCAGACGGTACCCTAAACCATTAGACTATTGACACTTTTCTTAATTGATATGATTTTAATAAGAATGTTACCAGTCCTATTTAAATTACCAATATCGGGAATATTTAACAACTCCAATTAAGATTAATGATGGTTTACGACGATAGGCGCATGACGCATTCGAAACTAAGACCTTGAATTTTGCTGACCTTACCCAAAAACATTGGGCTATTGACGCCTATTAAAATATAAACATGTTACAATGTACAATTAATAAATGCATATTGTTTTTACACTTCTCGAAAGGAATTTTGTTCGTATATTTTTAAAAATTTTGAGTTATATTTACAACTTCTAGTATAGGGAGAAAATTTACAAGTACAATAAATAATTTCAAAAGTGGTCGATTCAATATTATGGTACTATGACAAGCCGAGCAGTCGAGCTTTGGTTGGAGGCTTTGTTCGGTATTTCTCTTTATGTGATAACACGCAACGGATATCTACCGCAGAAGAACGAGCGTGAGCCTTTTTTATGCAGCCAAGGAGGTACGCAAGCAAGCAGTTTACCTGATAATCAGTGATCAGGTCATGACGGACCACAAAAATAGGAGCAGGTGCTTCGTCGACAGTTAAGGTGTGGACTCTTTTCTTTCGACTCTTTGACTAGTCCCTAAGTAGTATACCTTGCGAAATACCCCTGGCGACATCTACAACACATCGTAATTATGAGTACAGAGAATTACCAACCATCGAGACGGTGAGGATTATCAGTGGATCGGGAAGCTTAAGTGGAAATGGACCGGTCATATAGATACAACATATAGAACCAATAATGTGAATGGAAGTTGACTATCATCATACATTGCGAGTCTGAGAAAATTAGATGGAGTGACGACGGATGCAGACGACTTATGAGCGATTGGTGACAGGGTCATAGTGATAGGTTCATTTATTTGTTTATTTCGCATTTCTAAATACGATATATATATTTTTTATTACATTGAGAGTATCAAACTAACACACAATTCACCTGACGGATGGCAAGTGATTCCTGCGGCCCGTGACATCTATATTAATCTTTGAAAAAAAATCATAATGCTGATGCGTTGTTACACTTGAGGACTGAGATGGAACGCCTCGTCACCAGTAAGTCACCAGTAATAAAGGTCTCCGGATCCCTACACTCACCAGACGAAACACAGCGACGCTGCTATTCTGTGAGGGCGTGGTCCTACCCCGGGTCGAGTTGAGCCATTTATTCTGCAGCTAGAAACAAACTGCAGTTTAGCTCTACCACTGTCAAATTTGTTACGCCTTTAACTAGATCAAGTTAAATAAATTTAGTTTCACTAATACTTGTACGTTTCACCTTGGGTTCAACTGAAGAGCCTTGACCTGTCTGGAGAAATTAACATACAATGCAATCAGGTAGTGACAGTAGACCTTGAATTATTTGAGAGGTGTGTATCAAAGTCAAACGAAGGCAAATTAAGTCTGTATAAAATACAGAAGTTAATATAGAACGTTTAAGCATTTAAAAGAACAACGCTTTACATTTCCATTATAAAATACTTAGAGTAGTAATAATAACCAGCGCTTAATGGAGCCGTGGTATTACAGTATCAACACACTAGCTTTTTTTTATATGAATGCTACCTTTTTTAAATGAATGCTATTAACCTCACTAACATTCCACTTCGAACTAAGCTGAAAACGCTCGCGCATCGCGGAATTGAACCTTGAATATTACTAGCAAACAAAGTTAATAACCGATATCGCCTATAATAACAATAATATTTTTAGTACTAACATACTCGCGGTAAAAGAATGCTTTGTAAGAATACATGCATGAATATATATATATATATATTTTCCTTAGTGGCATATGATCACTTCTCCAACAGGAAGTAACGACCGTCGTTAGGATGTCGTTAAAAATTCATATAATTACAATATGCTAACACCTGAGATGGTCAATTTTGACCTGATGTCTTCCAGGTACTTCAACCATGATTTTGACCATGGCTACATCTATGAGTTATTACACGATGATGGTTACAAAGCAGAGTATCTCATAATGCCGTAAGTATTGCGCAAACAGCAGAATCACACACAGCATCAAACCATAATGTGTCTAATTTCTATCAGACCATAGCTCTGACGCCGTCCACGCTCTGGCCGAGGAGTGGGAGCCAGTGGAAAACTGACACTCATTTCCCTTCCTCGCCCTCCGGAAGACGGAGAGTTGCCAACCGAGGAAAAATGATGCCTAGCATAACTGCCACTTCTGCTCTCCAGTCTACCAGAGTCCATCCAAGTTAAGCTCGGCGTGCCGTGCTCATAAACCGGCCGTGTTTTGGGTTCTTCCGCTTCACCGAGACCAAATCACCACCACGGAAACCGATAGAGAACTCGCTTCACTGACATACCCACACAGTACATAGCTGAGATACCGATGCCCTAATGACAGCGAAGACTGAAGGCCCTCCGTAATTTATCCAATAATTCGCAATGACTGAGCGTATCTGAATATTTTTCCACTTACGAGGCATTTTTGCGGAGATTCGTTCGAACCATTACTTTTACATTGTGCCTAAAAGGCCCGCTCAACTTTCGTTATTACGTAACGGATTTATTACTAACTTAGTTTTAAAAGTAACAAATTTTAAGGGGATATGAGCTGCGCCAAGAGTGATGATATATGAGCATGCAGAAGAAGTGGGAAAGAAGAAGAGGAAGCAGTGTATTTCCGAGGATTTCTTCACGCAAAATAAAGGAGAAATTCTTTCCTAACAGTCAAATGTATAACAAACAATTTTAGGTACATGGAACCTAAGATATAAATACATATTTATATATATAAATCCTACTGCTAGGCTTCTCCCTACAGAGTTTATTGGAGCACAGCCCACCACGTGGCTCCAATACGGGTTGGCGGACTTCACGCGTGTTCAAAATATTTTTTGATGTTTTCGTTCACCGCCAAGTAAACCGTGGTAAACCAACACATACATACAAAATTAAAAAAAAATTGCTATTAACAAATTTTATATGTGCCGGCACCGGGGTTTCTAATTAAACGCAGCTTAGACACTGAGCCAACATGGTTGTTATTTTTTATTTGTATATAGATATAATGCCCTACAATGAGAGTTACATAATAGCTCAACCATCGTTCATAGCAATCCGCGGAATCCTTCAATCTAATATATTTAAACACGGAGCATTATGCGACAGTTGACAACTTCTCCGGGCAGCTCTAGTTTGAATAATTAGAACGACTCCGTGGAAACACTGCCGATGGATCCACTTTACAATGCTAATGCCACTCTTCATAGTCTCAGATTTTACAAATGTATTTACCCGCGAACTATTGTGTCGAAGATATAATAGTTATTAGAGGATTATGTGCTTTATTGCGTGTACAAAGGGGTGGTAATTGGTTGTTTAATGGCTAAAACGGTAAGTGTGCCTAGCCTCGCAATATAGGTAGGGGATAATGGATCTTACGTCATAAGCATTCAGCATACTATTGTCGCGAGCCATTTCCATGCGATTACATTAGTGGCAGTTAATAACTATATTGATGATATTGAGCATATTATTCAGAAACAGTGCACAATGCCATCTATCGAGCTTAGATGTAAACTTATTTATAATGTTTTTTTCCTACACTTTTATATAAGAAGCTTTCATATTGAATTTCAAGATTCTTCCTTCAAAAGTAACGAGCTATATAAACTTTCAATCTCAAATTCACCCCCTTAGGGCTAACATTTATAAAACCGTAAACAGTTATTTCTAAACAGAAGCAAGCATATGAAATTTCGTGTTTCTTACTTCAAAAACCGTTCATCCCCTATTTTACAACCTTAGTGTGGAAAGTTTCAAAAATCCTTCTATAGTGGATGCTTACAATACATAAAAGGCTTCAACTGTCAAAATATATAGTTTGTAGCCCCAGCAATTTAGGCTCCGCGTTGATGAATCTGATAATCAATATATATTTATAGATTAATATCTTATATAACGAACATTATTATGGGCATGTACATAGTAAATAATCAGAAACGTTATGTTGGCAACGCCCAATAATAAAGTGGGAACAAGACGGTTTATTTGTATTAGGTTCGCAACTTAGTTCCTGGTCTTTTGTAAAAGAAAAAAATATATATTTCTCAATAATAAATAAGAACTAATTAATCAATATAGTATTCTTCCTTGTTGTTTACAACTTAAACCCAATGTTCAACAAGATTTCCAATACCTCGTTAATAGAAAACACCCGGTTTCGACTGCATTGAAAGAACCGCGGCGTCTAGCATTTCAAACAGATCGTAAGAGGTGGAAATCCATTAAAATGACCTCGAATGAAGAAACAAAATAAAAATTATAGCAGAGAGAGAATACGGTAGAATAAAACATTCCCTTACAAAAAATCTAAACAAAAAAAAATACTCATGTTTAAATTTAATAAAACAGCGGGAATTTAGTTGCCAACCTGTCATTAAGCTAGACATTATCGTCTTACTCGTTCGTATGCGACGTAAGCCCGTATTTTTTGAAAATTAATAATTACCAGACAAAAATATTCCTTTCTCTATAATTTTTTTCATTATTTTTTTGGAAGAAGGTTCATGGCTGGCAACTTCTGACTCGCAGGCGCGGTGTAGGAAGACGAAGTGTAGGAATTATGCAAGTTTGTAGGAAGTCAAGCAGCATCATACTTTATGGTAATATATAGTAGAAACCTATTTTCAGCATTGGATCATTGATAGGCCCCGAGTGCTGCGTCGCTGGTAAAGGATTCAATTGTCACCCGAAAAACAACGTTTTCATCATTATATATTTTGTTTGATCGGGGTGTGTTCTATGTATGGCCCGGCCCGTGTCATTGATACTACATCTGGACCATCTTTTGATCTTCACTATAATATATTCGGCGAAGTAGATGTCATCTGCTAATAAACAAACGATATCGCCATTGTCGAAGTCGAACTGAAAATCTTGGCCATAATTTAAAAGGTCATCATAAATATATATATATATATATATATATATATATATATAAATCTGAATATAGACTCTTCACATTGGCATTCATCGATTACCTGCCCCATATTTATAGAAAGGATACTTACATTTATTTATAACATAAATTGTAAATGTAAAGTAAAGAAATAATTTAAAAAGTAATTAAATTATACAATAAAAATTATATTAGTAATATTTATACGCTGCGATGGTGGTGTGATCGAATTCCGATAGATCCGTATCTATAGCAACGCGCATGTAACCTGCCCCACAATAGGTGTGCGCATGAGTCATGCGCATGCAAAACGCGCACCTGTCACGTGCGGGGTCAACGACCGCGATATGGACATGCCATGGCGTAAGTCGAGACGAGATTTGACCCCACTTTGGCGTGTAAAGGATATTATGTCTACATGTTGGCGATTTTATATTAGTTAGCCTTAAGACTACAACAGTAAAGATAAGAACACGGGTTTGGTATTAACTGGGCGGTTCTCAGTTCGAAATTTGAGGAGCTGAGGAGTTCTTCGGATTAATTCTAGCCGCTGAGTTTATGCATCGCACATCAATGCAGAATTCAAAATCACATCCTCATCATCTCGATGGTTGGCAATCCGCCACTGTGCTGTCCACGTTTTACGTGAAATTTCCAGCCACGAACAGCTACTCTGTGGAATCAGCTATCGCCTGCGGAGTTTCCGAAACGATACGACTTAGGGACCTACGAGAAAAGCATACACCTTTCATATAGGCCGGCAACGCATTTGCCACTCCTCAGGTGTGACGGATGCTCATGGGCAGCGGTGATCACTTATCTTTGGGTGAGCTGCTTGCTCATTTACCGACTATTCTAAAAAATGGTAGAAGGCATTCGATCTTAGTTCCTAAGGGTGAAAACTCATGTGCATCTTGAATCTTTGGTCCGCAGTCATCACTTACCATCTGTGAACTATGTACTTCGTACGTCATACGTATTCCAAAACCAACGCACTCGCATTCCTGACACAGTAGTCTACACTTTACCCGACATAAAACTTAAGCTTTTATTCGAAATCCAAACAAAACAGGTACAAAATCAATTCATATTTATTTATCATCTAATTCTAAAGCAGTAAAGGTTACTGCATAATTCAAAGCGACATGACTGGCACGAGCCCCATAAGGGTAAAACAAAAACGTTTGTTGAAACGTTTCTGATTAAATATTTTTTTACTCTATTTATTCTATCTCTTTCTCTACCATTTTACCCTTTACTAATTTCAAATATAGACGTAGATCATCATAACATATACATATATATATATATATATATATATATATATATATATATATATATATATATATATATATATAGTTACACATCTGTCTTCAAAATACACAATGGGCTCTTCGTCGACTGTGTAAAAAATATTTTATACACTCAATGGCGAATTACTAGGCCATTTCGTTGAATTATCCAGCAAGAAATCGGGACAAAGCGTACGTCAAATTCATCTGGATCCTTTCTTATGGCAGCCATTAAATTGAGTTATTGCTTCACTGCGCATTATTATAAGTGGAACGGAATAATTACTGCCATCAGGTTTTTTATACTGATTTTTATATTCAAATAGGTTGGCCGTTCTTAGTTCGATGTGAAATCAAATGCAATTAACGGAGGAAGACGCAATACTAACGATATGGAATAATTTATTCACAGTCCATTTCAGTCAGTAGGGGTGATAAAGCATTTAGAATTTTTATCGAGTATTTATTTATCTTATTTACACAAAGACACAGTCCACAAGATGGTAAGCGATTCCTGCCATGATACCTACATTCATCCTCCATAAGGATTCATAGTAGGTTCTAGTTTTCAGTCAGTAGTCATGAAGCAACGTAGACATCCGCAATAGAACGAGGAAGATCAGCAAGCTGAAGTGGCAGCGGGCTGGCCATATAGCTCGTGCAACCGATAACTGATATGGAAGAAAGGTTCTTGAGTGGCAACCTTGGACTGGCAGTTGCAGTGTAGGGTTACCCCACTAGATGGAGCGATCACCTATGAAAGTTTACGGGAAGTTTAACAGTGGTACAGCTAGACTGCAGTTTGTTTCTAGTGGCAGAATGAAGGGCACATCTCTAAACGCCCTCATAGAATACCAGCGTAAAATAGCAGTATAATATTGCTGTTTCGTCTGTTAAGTGCAGGATCCGGAGACCTTTATTACTGGTGACGAGGCATTCCATCTCAGTCCTCAAGGGTGGGAACGCATCTGCATTATGATTCCAATTGTCAAGGATAATTCAAATGTCATGGGCCACAGGAATCACTTACCATCAGGTGAAATGTGTGCTCGTTTGATACTTATTATGTAATAAAAAAATAAAAAACAATGGATGCAGGTAGCTCAGGATCGTGCTTTGTGGTAATCTATGGGGGTGACCTATTTTCATCAGTGGACTGTGTATGGAGGCTGTGATGACGATGACGAGTTGGGGCGTCGTCACCCCTGGGGACCATAAAGCCACATTTACCATTAGACGTCGAACAAGTTCATTATGAACATGTTATTAGTTATTTAGAGTGAATTCTAAGGTGAAGCGTATCACGTTATCCTCTTGGGTTGCGTCTGCAATTTTAAGTACCTACGTCTTATGAAACCGGATCAATCCCGCTAATGGAGCTTTATAGCGAACTTGTGAGTAGAGCTTTTAATATTAATTGCCAAGTGACAACTACTCATATTTTATGTACGTTAAGAAGTAAAGTAACGGCATATATATGTCTTATTGTTGGGCATAAGCCACGTCTTACAGTGGTAGAGCTACACTGCAGTTTGTTTCTAGCTGTAGAATGAACGGGTCAGCTCGACCGGGGTAGAATCACGCCCTCACAGAACACCAGCGTGAAATAACAACATAATGCTGCTGTGCTTCGTCTGGTGAGTGCAGGGATCCGGAGACCCTTATTACTGATGACGAGGCATTTCACCTCAGTCCTCAAGGGTGACAACGCATCTGCATTATGATTCCTTGTCAAGGATGAATATAGATGTCATGGGCCGCAGGAATCACTTATCATCAAGTGAACTGTGTGCTCGTTTGTTACTCTCAATGTAATTAAAAAATAAAAAAGGCTGTCAGAGCATAGTCGACTTCCGATTGGCGGTCTTTATATGTTTTTATTATTTCTTAGTCATACAGGTTTCCTTTCACCGATGAGCACGCTATTAAATTGCAATTAATAATTTCATTGGTGCCATGCATCGGCGATCGGTCTCGGTTTGCTCGCGTACCGTGAATTAACAGCGAGCGTTTCTACACTGAGCTACTACAACGTTACACGTTCAGGTTTATTATATTTTTTATAATAAACGAGCACACAGTACACCTGATGGTAACTACATGCTATGAGATGGAATGTCCTTCGTTATTTGTAATTGGTTCTACTAACCAGTGGTAGAACAATGGCGCAATTTGTTCAACCGGCATAACGCTGTTGTTTTAATTAATTCGCAAATAACTTTGATAACAATTTAACATTGATAAGAACTAATAAGATATTGTATTTAGTAATATAATGCATTAAAAATTAGCACTATCACTGATGAGTTTTTAAAGAAACATTATTCAAAGCGCCCTAACTGAAATAGCAGCTGGACCTTCCGGAATGCTTTAATATTTATACTGAAAGTTTATTTCTTTCTTACACTTAAGTCAGAAGTCGTCTAGTTTCGGTTAGGTAATGACGTACTTTAAAGATCTTAAACGATTGAAAATAAAAATATGTAATCGTATGAGAAAGTACTCACCTTCAGATGTTTAAGTTGATCAATTAACTGAATTAACAAACGCGGACACGAGGACACAGCGGGACAAATGGGAGGAACTGACTAATTGTTAAATGATTCAACACGAATTGATAATGAGAGGGAAGAATGCAATACTAGTGACGCACCGCGGGGATGTGCGCGCCAATCGATTTGTACGCTTGATAGGAGTTCTCACAACGTAATACCGTTTTGTTGTTAATCTTTTCGTGATAGTTCTTGTTATAAAATACTCGTATAAAATTTAACTATCTCTTATATTTACTAAATTGAATAAAACTAATTTTATGTGTTTTATGGCGTTTATTTGTAACTTTTTTTTAACAAATATGCACGTGATAATATTCGAAAACCGATAGTGACCGCTTTATTTGTTTACAATAATATAAACTGTAATATTAAATATATTATACATTTTAATATAACTCCATTTAATGAAATCATGCTGGGCATACAATAACAGTAATGTTCATTAAATAAAACTAATTTTACGGATTTTATCTCTTTAAACTGTTTCATTGCGACGTTTTGAATGCTTTCCAGAACTCTTAGTCATGGGGAGGACAGAGGCGTTGAAGGTCCTGATGTCAAGATAAACCAGAACTATGATCAGCTAGAAGTTCGTAAAGAAAATACTGCAATAAGCAAAAACTTCTAGAACTAAACTCATTGTGCTCTAAATACAAATAAACCTAAAACTAAACAGTAGAGCTAGCTTTGACATAACTAAGGCCACTTGCTACATTTTCCCTAATTAGTGGATAGGTATCACACTATTTAAGAACTTGAAGTTTAAAGTCGGGCATAAAGACGAGACATCCACACCTGTTCATTGTCTAAAGTCGTTCACAGGACCACTCAAAAGTTCTGAAAGGACTGCTGCGTCGCAGGTTCGATTCCCAGCCAGTGAATTGTACAAAACTTTATGCAATTTTATTGCAGATGATGTTATAGCGGACTAGAGAATGCCTCAGCTTGACACACAAATACTTACAGCACTATATATATATATACGAGTATATATATATACGAATATATATATTACATAGTTAATGTCATCTGGTTATAACCGGATATATCGTCGAATGGTTCTATGCATCACGACCAGGAATACGGTTTTTTTGGGATTTGGTTTATTGTAATAATTTTGTTCTTCAATATAACGATTCATAACTTTTTGTAATAAAAAGTTGCAATCGATTTTATAGTTAAAGCAAATGAGATAAGGATTCAATTTCGAATCTTGGTGGGTGTGGTCCGTAAAGGTTTTATAGACAACATTTTGATCGTCTGATTTTATGACGCCACGCTTTATGGACGCTGGGAGTACTCGGGCTATTTCTGTGCAGATATTCTGATACAGTTTTATATTGGATATACCATAATTGGTCAATACAGATAGAAGCATCGCTGGAGTTTCTTGCGCCACTTCCTCTCCAGCGCATACGCATTCCGAAGTGGTGGAACAGATAGCCAATAATAATAATCGATATATTAATGTAGATAATTATTAGTCAGAAGCAACTGACCGAGCCTTGGTTGGGTCGAGGTTCGACCCTCTCGGCCACCCTCGAGTCAGACGCGCTAGCGGAACAGGGTAACGGTCCAAGCCGAGGCTCCCTCTTGAAAGAAAGTAAGAAAGAAGAAAGAAAGAAAAGCTTATTTGGTACTTAGAAATAAAATAATTACAAAAACAAAAATTTTACTGTACCAAATAGGTCTCCGCTCAGTATATGGTCACGGAGTTGATTGGAACTTTGTGAATATTGATTTTCAGTGGAACCGTGGAATGATGGTAGATATCGCAATAACAGCAGTATATTATTTTAATCAATAATCAATTATCAGTATCAATGCAGTATAAAATTTTCAATTTGTTTCAATTTTGGAGCCCTTGTGCTGGTTACCCATTAATAGAGGTCTCGAATGAGCACCATAAGCTATCGGTCACCTCCCAACCAGGCGAAACTGTAAAAGCCCTCGCGGCCATCAACCCGAAAAAAAAATGCCATAATTATTTCTAGAATTCATTTAAATTCTTTTAAATCTAGTGCCGTGTGTCAATGTCTAAGAGCGAACTTTAAATTCATACAGAGTTCTATGACCGGTGCCAATGAAATTGGTAATTGCTATTTGAATGCAGATTTATTACGTTTTCAGTGGTGAAGGAAAATATCGTGAGAAAACCTGAATGTAAAATAAATTAATTTAGAAAAATATTTTAAGTTATGTAAATTCCGTACATTATGCGGCAGCGCATTTGCCAGAGGTGATGCAAATGCATTGGCGGGCTTTAAGAAAGATGTAGGCTCTTTTCTTGAAGGTCCCTAAGTCGTATCGTTTCGGAAATACCGCTAGGGATAGATGATTCCACAGAATAGTTGTGTAAATCTGCCTGCGGTGTATTTAATCTGTATGTGTACACAGACGTTCACAGAATTCTAAGCCTGCACAACTATCGATGAATGTAATGGGGGTTTAGGACGGTGTTATTAAATGAAAGAAATCTTCCAACGTTTAATATCCATCTGTTATTTATTATTTAACTTCTCTCAAGCAGAGAATGATTTCATTTGTGATACTATTTTGCGGTTGGCCAGAAACAAACGCTAAATTACCAACTAATGCCGTGAACATACAAACAAACATTGCGAGTGCAATTCACATTAACATATGGCTTTGATAAACGCCGCCCACTCTGCACTAGTTGATAAATAATGCAACCGTATCGCGACCGACTTGCGCACATTAAACTAATTTTCTGTAATGACAACAATAATAATAATGATTTATTTCACATAATTTATATCAACAATTCATTACATCTGTCCGGGTCTGAATTAGATGATTTCAACTAGTAACGTAGCCCCAAAATAGACTGCAACGGAATACGATCTTGGGAGCTACCTGCATCTATCGACTTCGACCCGCGTCACTCTACCTATAAAGGGTCGCCTATACAAGATCGCCACACCTTTCCCATCGGTTATCGATCCTATGAGTTATACACAGTGTGCTCGTACATCATTCTTGCTTATTACACAAATTATTGTTTTTCAGTACTGTGTATTGTATTTTCCGTATCCCTGACAAAGTTTTCATATTGGGATATTTTGTCGTAGTTCTCAAACGAAAACCCGACGTAGAACACGAGAGCTTTAATAAACTGGTATTCTTTAAAGAAGTGGTCCTAAGATCAAAATTATTATTTCACGAGGCGCAATAGTAGCCCATTCGCCCTATCATTAACTGGATGAAACGTTAATAAAAAATAAGATTCACATCACACACCGTCCGGGCACATTGAGGTGATCGAGGAAGACGAACAAGTAACAAGCAGACAGGCAGATTTCTTTTGTTATTAGCACACACAAGCCGTCACAATCCAAGCAACAAGACATCGCCCGGCCGCAAGGGATTCTGTTTCGAAACGCATCCAGATTTGCGGTTCTGCGGTCCGCCGGTGGATGTGTTAAATATAGAACTACTACAAATTATTTACTCTTATGCTACTTACGTTTGTACTTGGTAATGTTATAGGTATATATATACCTATTTTATATAAATATATATTTATACAAAATAATAATATATAAAATCTAAAATCTTTATAAATAATCTTTAAAAGCTTTGCCCAGCAGTGGGGTTTATATGTAAGCTGTTATTAGTATTTATTATTGTAGTTGAGTTTTTGTTTTAAGTTTTATGGATAGGAGATTTTTATGATTTAAGTTGAATATGTTGTTGTTCATTGGCGTCATCTAGCTTTCATCCCCACGGTTCCACTGTTATTTGATTCGATAACGATGATTACTCAATTCGTGATTTAAAGCTGAGTAGAGACCATTTCGGTGTATTTACTTGTAGTCATGTTGTGTTTAGTTACCGTTTTATATATACCAAATAAATGTTTTTTCTTTTTTACTTTCTTTCTTTCTTTCTTAGCAGCGGGTTTAGGAAAAGTGTCCAACACGCGACTCCACTGCCACACACACAATGTTTTCCGTCGCCACTGACCACATGGTAAATCGGCAAAAAGAATTGCAATTAATAATTCGATCCGGCACCGCGCAACTTAGGGAGTTACTAACTACGGTTCTCTATTTAATATTATAATAGTTTACAATTTCCTTATTATTTCTAGGTATTTATCGTCTGTATAGGCGTCTTTCTTCGATGTTTACTGATCTAGAATTCACGTTATGAATATGAATTCATCGCGACAACCTTCCTATTAAATCAGCATTCAGTATTAGGATATTTTCCTATCAAATCGCTCGTCAATGGATAGAATGATTCTAATTAATAACAATTAGAATCAAAAATAATTAATAAATGAGTCTAATTAATACATTCTTAGGTAGACAAGGACCTATATATAAATGGTATATATATATCGGTATTATTACGGGCTAATATTTTTTCTAAATGGTTACAGTGTTTGTCTTGAATCCGATCTGGTGTTACGTGGTGATGTCGTGACGTAGATGGTAGAGCCAATAAGTTCAGCAAATGCCTATTCACAATTCTTATGAAGACAACCACATTATACACGCACGGAAAGACTCCCGCAGGCAAAATATTCCAATGCTTCGCTGTTCGTATTAAAATGAATGCGATGAATATCCACAACCAAAGGATGGGTGAGACGAGACACGCCTTGTGAAATTTGGTTAGGTTACGCTGAAAAAGAGTAAAATAAATATATATGTATATATAGATATATATACACATATATATATATATATATATCTGGAGAGGATGTTACAGCATGGTCTTCACATATCATTAAAATATTTTTTATTTATTTATTTCATCGTCATCTTCTACATTCTTAGTATATCATTTCATCGGTGCCGGCACCGGGGATCGAACTCGGTTTGCTTGCTTACCGTGAATTAAAAGTGCTTCCACGCTTATATACACATATAAGATGGCCGTAAAACACACACTGTTAAGGCAAATCATCGCGAAGCTACACCAGTGTTCCAGTTAAATTGGTAATTTATCGTCGGCGAATTTGATAGCGCGGGTCAATTTAAACGTTCAGTTTTGATACGGAGCTCGGCGGTGCGTAAAATTTTGTGTCAGAACATAAACGTGTGAGGTCACTACAATTAGAACAATTTAGTCAGTTTTTGTTAGTTAACTTTAGTATATGAGCAGAATTAAACACCTAAATTAAAATTGAAATCTTTTCGTTTCTAATATTAAACTCAGGGTTCTTTTATAAATATATATTTATTTAAAAATAAGCTGACACGGAGCCGTTGTAACTCTGCAGCTAAGGGATCGCTTTTAATGCCACAGTACGCGTGAAAATCGGCTTCGACTCTCGGTGGCGTTACCAATGAAATTGTTAATTGTAATTTTGAATTATTTTTGGCCATGTGCTCCGTGTCGGAGGAAAACTAAGAACGCAGGTGTCTTCTGAGTAAGTTTAAAATAAATATATTGAAGAAGTCCACCAATCCGCAATGAAGCTCCTTATTTATATAATATATATTATGTTCATATATATAGGCTGTTACTTTACTTTATCTAACCGGTTTATTTTGAAAATGTGATGTTGTATAACCGTTAATTGGCTTGAGAATGTCCCTGTCAAAAAAAAATCCTCCAGGCCTGCACTAGAGGCCCTGCGATAGTAAACAATAGTACCTACGATGTTTTTCATTAAACGATTCAGTCCCGCATATCCCCGAGGCCGCGTGTACTAAATAGAGAAAGAAAATATTTGTCGTGCCGTACTCGGAAGGCGGGAAGTTGTCGTAAAATTGTCGATACCGAATTGGGGCGACCAGGTATCATTACTTATAGGACAGTTTAGATTGAAAGAAAAAATATTTTAAGTTCCAATTATATATTATTATTTTATGTGCGTGGTTAGGTACCTATTGCGTGGCGAGTCTGAGTGTATTGTATGTTTGTATGTATGTTCCGTGTCCCTGACACTGCATCTAAACCTTACGCCAATCTTATTGCACATGCATTATATCGGGATAGAGAAGCTAACGACGTGTTATTGCCTCTGTGTTTACGTAAATGCTTAAGGTACTATAAAATATTAGTAGTTTTGGTGGTTGAGCTACACTGCAGTTTGTTTGCTACGCTGCAGAATTAATGGGTCAGCTGCTATGTTTCTTCTGATGAGTTCCTTTATAAGTGGTGAGGAGGCATTCCATCTCAGTCCTCAAGGGTAACAACGCATCTGCAATATGATTTCTTGTCAAGAAAGAATGTAGGTGTCATGGACCGCAGGAATCACTTGCCATCAGGTGAACTGTGTGTGAGTTTATTACTCTTAAAATATTCTGTGCAGTTGATGGTCATCTGGCAATAACTCTACCAGGTGGACATCATCATCGTTTGTTGTTTATACTTTGATACACAATATGGGATGAAAGAATACACGTATTAATTATGTATGAACAACATACAGAACCAATGGGTTACTATTTAAAAAAATACTATTACTAACATATAATTTTTATTTTATAATTGAGAGCAACATCGTTGTTTTTTTTCAATTATCTAAAGAATAAATTTGCAACAATAATTATAGTAGCTCTTCTCGTTAAAAAGATATACATCTGAAAATATACGGAAAACACTTCTATATTGAATAAATTAAGTATTTAATAAAGTATTACGAAATTAAAAGTAAAAATTCACAATTTTCTAATCCAGGTATTATGCAAATACTTGATAGTTATCTCGATGAAATTTCCTCCGTTACGGTTTCGGTGAATTAGTATTTCGTGACGGTGAAAGTTCCGAAGCAGCCGCGTCCGCGTTTCATGCGTCATCCATCGTGTGACATATGGGATTGTATGGGATTGTAATTATATACGGGCGGGCCAATGATATGCGTTAGTGGATGCGACACCTTGATTTAGTGATACTCTTAAAATACCTTTTAATTATTTTTTTAAACACAAATAACTATGGCGTTACTGTGTGTTTGTATTAAAGTTTTCATTTAGGCAAGACTTGCTTTTGCTAGTGTCTATAAGACTTTATTTATGGAAATATATAACATATTTCTTATTTTTTTGCTTTATATTCTTTTAAAACTACAACAAAGTATATACGTGTTACACGCAACAAAGCACTAGTACAAAAGGGGATCCCCCCTTTTGTACTAGTGCTTTGTGTTGCTAAAAATAAAAACATGCTATTATATTTATATAATTAAGAAAAATATCTTTATAAGATTTTCTTAAAAAGTAATATATTTCTCACTTAAAAGCTGTTTTCTTAAGTTTAGTCATTAAAAAAAAAATTATTTTCCGAGGGATTAGTTCAATTCTCTGTTACTCTTTACCATTTTAGCCTCGTTGTGGCCACTCGCTACTGGATGTTGCATTCCAAGCTCCCAGAACTGTGCATCATATTCCTTAGTATTTGTAATGAACGCACTGGGTGACCATGGAAATCGGACTGTTGTCGCTCGGGTTACATTAAATGACATGAACTGGGTCTTTGCAACACTCGGCACTAGACCACTAAATCAAGGTTCTTGTATATTTATTAAGTATTCGCTAAATAAACTAATTATATTTACATATATGTATTATTTGATACATTCATAAAAATTGATGTTTATATGTTTAAAATATAGAATAATGTCCATAATAACTTACGTCGCATGGCCACCGTATTGAAAAGAGAATATTGCGGAAAAGGCAAACCGGCGGCCAAATAAAACCTAGATCGATAAAGTAGGAGATAAAAAAAAAATCGTATTCGCTTTGAATACCCAAGTTTTGGGATCGAGCCGCGTGAGTACACGTTCTTTGTCGGGCTCTGTTTGTACAGGAGTGGGAACTGAAAAGTGAATATTGATGTGCGAGTATTGCGTGTCGATATGAGAATTGCCTTTTAATCGATGTTGGTACAGCTCTGGTATAGTATTTGTTCCAATAGTGAGGTGACTTGAAATATCTTTTTTATGTGTTTTTTTTGTGTGAGTATTGCACGTGCAGGGTAACGGTCCAAGGCGAAGCTCCTTCTAGTTGATCTTTGTACTGGTTACCAATAAATAAAGGTCTCGGCTGAGTGCCCTAAGCGCTACGCCACCTTTCCACCCGGTGAAGCTGTACAAGTTCTCGGACTAACAGTGGCTATCAGCCACAAAAAAATGTTTTGTTTGTATTTAATGATGACGACACATAACAAATCACACAAACAAACAAACAAATCTCGCTCTCATAAATTAATTAGTACAGTGGTCTGTCCGTACACATGTATACGAGACGACATGCTTAGTGACGGCCACTTTGATCATCCAATGGGAGAGTGTTGTGCTAGAGTGAAACACAAATAAAAAAAAAATTATCGACATAATTTTTATTATCCATATCATTTATAAATTACTTTTACTAATATTTTAAATTAGAATAATATTTTTATCAGTCTGTGTTTTTGTACTTTAAATTAATGCTTGATGTGTAAATACTGATGTAAACTATTTATACTATTAAAACATTACAAAATGTATTTTTATAAAAGCAAGGAAGAGAAACGACCACACATATTACCTGATGATAAGTGATGACGGTCCATAAACTCTTAAATATTTTATTAACAAAGATTCAGGACGCCCTTGAAGACTGGAGACGGAATACTTATTTATCCGTAATTAGATCACCGATTACCTACACTCATCATACGAAACACAGGAGGCTTATGCTAATATTAAACGCTAGTGTTTTGTGAGGTTGTACCGGATCGAGCCGACCCATTCATGTTACAACTAAAAACTGTTATCTGTTACACATCTTTGTTTACCTTTAATTACTGTTTTATAAATGCATTAATTTAATAATCACTAAAGATAAAATAAAAAACGCTATACAATAAGATGCAAGTTATGCATAATACCGTCCTCCTAGACCCACTGCAGCCCAATTGAACTTAATGGGAATACAGCGTGCGAACCAACTCTACATCCTGCAGTACAGCATTCCAGTCTCCATGATTACATATACAGACAAAACTTGTGCTTAGTACGACATAATTAAAGATTAATTCGGCATACACAATTAGTGCAAGACTGTGTAACTTGGGCGGATGTCTGAGATTGTATACGTCGTTTGATATTGGGCGTATCTATACACATTTCTCGTTAATAAAGCGACGCTGACAAAGGGACGAATTGCAAAGACAATGACTGACTCATCAAAAAGAGCTTAAAATTGAATGTTATGAAGACATACTTTCTACGCGTGTTTGATTATATTCGTTTCTATTGTTTGTACTTTCTCAGTGAGTTTTAATGAAAATAACTCTCTTTATTGTACACCAAGAAAATAAAAATGAGTAAATATCGAATAACAAAGCTTAGAGTGACTTAGCGAGCTAGAGACCATGTTATGTGTTTCTTTGCGTTAAGTGAAACGCAACGTAGACATCTGCAGTAGAACGAGGGTGACCGTCATAGGTTAAAATATTAACAAACTAGAGTGACAAAGGACTGCACATTTAGCTCTTTACATCGATAATCGATGGGAAGAGAAATTCTTGAGTCGAGATGTCGCCTCGGATTGGTAGTCGAAGTGTGACGACCCCAATAGATAGAGTTATGATCTATGTAAGTTTGCGGGAAGTCGATTTTTTTTTCGGGCTGATAGCACGAGTGCTTTTACAGTTTAACCGGGTTGAGAGGTGACCGAGCGCTTATGGCGCTCAGTTGAGACCTCTATATATGGCTAACCAGCATCAAGGGCTCCCGAGAGGGAGCCTCGGCTTGGACCGTTACCCAGTTTCGGAAGAGCGTTTGACTCAAGGGTGCCCGAGAGGGCCGAACCTCCGCTCGGTCAGTTCCTTCTGACAGAGGATTATTGTGGGAAGTCGATGGATTCAGACTTACGACTTAAGATCTTTGGCAACTTGAGTGTTGGTATGGTAGAGGCCATGCAGCAGTGGACTATGGATAAACCGGTGATGGCAGCAGTTATCACTTAAAAGTACCACCATTTTAAAAAAAAAACTATTGTCGTGCACCATTTAAGCTTATTTGGATTGTTTTACGGGAGGGAATCTTAATAATGTTAGTACAATTTCTGGCTATGATATATTTAAAAAAAAACTTAATTTCTTAGATACCGCAATAGTCGAATGGTCGAAATGAAAGCAATCTCTTTTAAACGTGTGGAATAACGAAATCGTAAAATAGCAAAGAAATATGAATCAGAGTTTTGTTAGATACAAAATTTTCTTTATACAAAAAAACTTTCGTTTGGTTTCGTGTTTTTATTCTTATGTACGAAAAGAATCGCATGTCAACTCTTGTGCTCAGTAAGTGTATTTATACTCGTCTCCTTTGGAACGTAATAAGCCCTCATACAATGTGCTTTTATTTATTTATATTAATTACTTATTTTCACGCGAAGTTATACGTCATTCTTGGTACCAGCTGTCTGCAGCATAAGTGTGTGCAAAGAAAGAGGTACTTACTCGTCTACCCTTATTCCGATGTCACGCATATGCAATAAGATCGAAGGAAGGTTCGGATACAGTGTCATGGATACGAGACATACATATGCAAAACACACTCAGACCCGAAAACCGACAATATGTGATACACTATTGTTACTCGGCTAGGAATCGAACCCAGATAGGTACTCTACCCACAATGCCACCGTCAACTAGTCTTATAAACAGGTATATAAAGACGAAAATGGTAACGTTCATAAATAACGAATTAATAATTTTGATTTATTTTTTATTAAACTAACTTATATGGCAACCCCTTCAAACTGTTCACCTGACGCTAAGTATGCAATGACACCCACGTTAATGCTCGATAAAGAATTATTATATAGATGCGTTTACCAAGGACTAATATGGAATACCTCGTGACATGTACTAAGATTACAAATAAAGTTTGAAGCATCAATAGCCTGATGATTTGTGGTACGGTCTGCGAAACTTAAGGTCGTATTATTTAATGCATCATTCGACAATTTTAGTGAAGCATCTTCTAGCACAAGTATTTTAAGCTTAGTAACCACTCAGGTTAACTCTAATGTTAGTAATTTAAATAGCACGGATAATATTCTTTTTAAAAATTAAAAAATAAACTATTTCTCCTTGAAATATTTTATAATAAGGTAGAAACGTTCACCTCATAGTAAGTGGTGACTAAATTCTATAAAATTTACGTCCATCCTCAAAAAAGTTTCCGCATGCTTTGTCACTCGTGAGGTCTGAGATAGGGTATCGTTACCTGCGATTGAGTCCGCGAAAACCTTCAGTCACCATGCGAAACACAAGAGTTGTGCAGCTATTGCGCGCTGATATCTTGTGACGTGACTAGATATCAGCATATCTCTCAATCATTAAAATCACACAAACTTCATTCTTATTTATATGGGACCAATAAAGCAAATAGTAGAAAGTAAAATTAATCTTTAAGAAACATCAATTTTATATAATAATAACTACAAAGCCATCAAATAAAATATGTTATGTCAACTGAATAACATTTCTTACTAGTATTTAATTACGTCTAAAACATATTTAGGCCCTAATTAATAGACACTAAAGCATATTATCGTATGGCTTTGATGTTATAAAAGAAATATTATAAAAACACGCCCTCAAATTACTCATAAATACGTCGTAAAAATAAAAACTTCCAGGGTTGCCACTGTTTATGTTTTTATGCCCTATTTTACATTGGAAGCCGAACAAAGTATTTCATTTGCTAAGCATTTTTTAAACTATCTTATCCTATATTTGATATTGATGTGGTAGTTAGATCGAATCCTGGAAATCGAACCCATTTGTTCGGTTCAATATATAAATATATAGTAATTATATATATATATATCTATTATACAAACAGGGCAATGTCGCTGTATTTTACTAACAATGCTGGCTTGTGATCAATATTTATTTATGCGAAAAGCACTTTTCAAGTTGAAGTAAAATAATCTGTTTTACGAAATTTACACGAACATTTTTAAGATTATAAAAGATCCAAATATAGAAAGTCATTCACTTGCCTTACTGTATATTATAATATATATTATAGTTAATAAAATATTATTTTCAATGCCCAACAATTGCCAACCCTATTTTTAAACCCATTTCAAAATATTGTTGTATACCAATCTAAAGCTATTAATACAAGCATATTTTTATGTCGTGACATATTTTAACTATCCCATCGCTCATTTAACATTCAAAACACGTGGGGCCAAAATTATCTATACCCTATATTCCTCCGTACACATGACAAAAAATATTAAATGATGTGTCTCGATTCTGGTAATCGTTAAACTGGAACTTGAAACTGGAGATCTGTTTACTAGTATCTCCTGATATTCATATACTCCATACAGTGGCATGTCTTCTTAGTGTCAAATGTCACCTAGATGCAGTATCGGAGACGAAGAAAAGTTACAATGGTAGAGACACGTTGTTAGTTTAGAGTTGGAACATGAATGGGTCGGCTCGATCGAGGAAGGACCACAGCTTCACAAAATATCAGCTATAAATAGAATTACCCTTTTGTTTTTCCCATGACGAGTGTAGGTAACCAATGAATCATATTCCATCACTGCGATGAGATGAGTCTCGGAGATGACAAAGCATCATGAATCTTTTTTAAGGATGGATGTAGATCACATTCGTCACTCAGCATCAAGTGAACTGTATTCGCGTTCCATCCATCATTGCAACTACGAGTAAGACACCCCCCCGCCCCCCACTAAAACAAGGGTCTCTACCATGAGCTTTGAGCAGTTCGTCACGCGGCTCCGATGCGATAAAATGGCAATATTCACATGACTTTGAAATATTATAAATCATATCCGTATACCATTCACCTTTTTCTAATTATTAGAATGCGGCACCAGCGTACTGCACACAAATGAGTGATCATTTTGATAAATGAAATTATAAATTACATATTAAACGTGAACCACAGGCCGTAATTAGTAATTACAGCGCAAAGCCAATTAGTATCGTTAATTAGAGAGCGTAAGTAAATTCCAATAACGTTTTGGTGGTATTCATTTTAATAAAAACTTTATTTAGTTACTTTAATAAAAATTCTAGATAACTTTAAGGCCAGCGTCAAAAATCATTACATGTCACTTTGTAATCACTGAACATCATATATGTAACTAAGGTATATATATTCATACATACTTAGTTTTATATATGTCTATTATATTTATTTATTTTGTATATATTATCATTATGTAACGATATATTGTTTTCAATCTATTTAAGCATTTCTTTGTTATTTTATAATATACAAATCTACTCCCACTATCCATTAGATCAATTGTTTCTTATCTCAAAGGTTGTACGGAAGAGATCGCTCTTTAGCGATAAGACCGCCTTTTGTTCCTACTTCGTAAGTTTTTCTTTTTGTAATTTGGTTTTATTCTATTTCTGTGGTGTACACAAAAGTATATGTAATAATTTGTGAAAAATATGACCGTGTTTTTGGTCTCCAGTGTAATATACCGTTGTGGGTTTCTCAAAGGTTTAAGGAACCAATTATTTTTTTTTTTAAATATCTTTCATTATACGTGTGAATGTTTCTGTCAAAGGAAAATTCTTTTATCTAATTTTGATTTACATGGTACATTGCAGACGGAGTTATGGAATTGTGCCCTTTGAAAATATAAGGAATCTTTCTTTTATGTTGTGCATTTAAGTAAGAGTTGAGTGACATATATTTTCTTGATATATATACTTGCTTCGTGATAATATTTATGGTATACTGGCCGTATGGGCAAATTATAAATCACGAATATCAAAAGAGTTTTGTTTACTTTATATTTTAGAGTTAACAAATGCGATTCATGTATAACTTTAATATCTAGTTATTTGAATTCATGGAAAATTCAGGAATTTCTTCGCATAATGATCATTTTTTAACCCCTTTATAGAATGAAGCTTAACGGTGGTAGCGCAACGCTATTACGTTTTATCTGTGGCCGAATGTTTTGAATTTAACATTAGTTAGTGTTTAACGGGAATGTAAATAATTTTAATTACACTACTAGCATTCCGTTAAAAAGAAAAATTTAAATTATCTTAATATTAAATAAGTAACTATCGATGTACGAATATATTATATGTTACCATGAAATTCAAGATGCAGTACAGACGTACATTACGCATTGAGAGCATTTGAACGGATACTCCCGGTTGTACGTCTTAAGCTTAGGGTGCTCTGGAAAGCTGTCGTCAGTGTGAATCGAATCCGGTCGAGTAAAATATCATCTAGAGATGTTTCATTACATTTTGAATGTGTTTTGGTTTTAACACGTTTATTTATATGATTATCAATTCTTTATATATATTATTATAATATAATTATATATATATATTATTATATATAAATAATATTGTTAGTATTTATGGCAAGACTAGTTATATATATATATATATATATATATATATATATATATATATATATATATATATATATAACTAGTCTTGCTATAAATACTGTTACATAACTTTTCTTTTTCAACTTTATAATCATTTTGAATTTGGAACACGTATATTATTTTAAAAAAAATTCACAATTGAAGAACACTACAATAAGCAAAATGATAAAGTGTACGCTCACAGTTCTAAAGAAGCTGCTCAAGTGGTCGGTAAGGTACAACGTGGTCATCATCCTGCGTCAGTGATGGTTTGGTGGGGCGTGTCTTATCAAGGAGTCATAGTAGTGAAAGATAAATACAGTCTTCGATCATGTTGTGAAATCTCTCAGCAATACACTTTTTAAAAATATACCGTGGACTTTCCAGCAGGACTCTGCACCTGGTCACAAGGCACGAAATACCCAAGCCTGGCTTGGAACCAATGTTCCGGACTTTATAAGAGCTGAAGACTGGCCCTCATCTAGCCCAGACCTCAACCCCTTAGACTTCAAATTATGGTCAGATTCAGGGCAGGACATGGCCTGCTCTAAATGACACGGCGACATTGAGTCTCTTAAAAACTCTTTGAAGCAAGCAGTGGCAAAATTTCCCTTGGAAACAGTGCGTAAATCCATAGATTCGTGGCCAAACAGATTAAAGGCTCTTTATAAAAGCCAAAGGTGGCCATTTCGAATAGAATATTTTTTATGGCCGGAATATATATATATATATATATATATATAGATAACTTTAATTTATATGTGTAGGTAGGTTGTAGTTTGTTTCAAGCTGCAAAATGAACGGGTCAGCTCAACCTAGGTAGGACCACGCCCTCACAGAAGACCAGAGTAAATTAGTTAATGCTGCTGTGTATCGTCTGGTGAGTGTGGGGATCCGGACACCTTTATTACTGATGACTGGGCATTCCATCTCGGTCCTCAAGGGTGACAGCACAACAGACACATACAGATTAAAACGATGATTTAGACAAAACAGCCAACAGATTGCGGATGTTAATAAATGATTCATATCCATCCGACATAGATATAGAGCCATACTATATATAAAATATCGCTGTGCATTAGTTCAAAACCGCCACTAATTCCTCTAAAATAACACTAAAGCGTAAAACGTTTGTCACTAATGGACGGCAGCGTATAGCATGGCGGGAGCGAGCCCTATAACTTATGGTGCGTCCGACGCTTTCTAAATTGATAGTCTGCGGCCGGAAACGCACGTTCCCGCCAATCTACGTTTATATTGATTCATTGCCGACCGGCAGGATTTTCAAATTTATCGACTTGTCAGTGTGAAAAAGTTTAGTGCGCAGTTTGGAGGGGTCGGATGATGGTATGGCGTCTAAGATTATCGTCGATACACGAATAGAACAACGAATGTTATTGACAAATGTTATATTAAATGCAGTGGACACAGTACAGTGAGACAGGTTTCATAACTTAGGCATGAATGGGTTAGTTCCATCGTAGAAGGAACGGGTTCTCACAGAATAGCAATGTAACATATTATAACGCTGCTGTGTTTCGTCTGGTGTAGGGATCCGGAGACCCTTATTATTGGTGACGAGGCATTAAAACTCAATCCTCAAGGGTAACAGTCTGCACTATGATTCCTTATCGAATGTGTCATGGACCGCAAGAATCACTAACCATTAGATGAACCGTGTTCATTGTCATTAACAGAGCTGCACTGCAGTTTGTTTCTGCTGCAGAATGAATGGGTCAGCTCGACCGGGGTAGGATCACGCCCTCACAGAATACCAGCGTAAAGCAGCAGCAAAATTCTGCTGTGTTTCGTCTGGTGAGTGTAGGAAGGATACGGAAACCTGTATTACTGGTGACGAGGCATTCCATCTCAGTTCACAAAGGTAACAACGCATCTGCATTATGATTCTTTGTCATGAATGAATGTAGACGTCATGGGCCGCAGGAATCACTTAACACGAGGTGAACTGTGTGCTCGTTTGTTACTCAAAAAAGATTCTTAAAAAAATAAAAAATTACCAAATTAAAATAATCATGCATTCTATAATCTGAATATTAAAATGAAGCATTGATCACGTCAGGGTATTAACAGATAAAATGTAACTACAAAAAAAATCAAACGAAATCAGTGTTAATAGTTAAGCGTCAATTGCCTAGTGGTTTAAGGTGCGGCCTGTGTAATTTCGTAGATTCAAATATACCAATTAACTAGTGTCTTGAACAGTCTCCTAGCACAAGCATTTAAGTTTAGTTGTAATTATTAATGAGAATATTAGTAATAATAAAAGCATTGTAAGTATTCTCTTTAAAAGAAAATGGTTTAGCAAACGGTCTGCGAAATTTGAAGTCGTAGGTATCACCGCCATTAAACTAAAAGAAGATCACAATGGCAACAATTAATGAAAAATGGCACAAGCATTTAAGCTTAGTTGGAGAGGTTAATGTTGGTAATTCTAATATCACTACTGGCAATCTTAAAAAATATATATCATTGATACAAGCACAGAGTCACGTTGCATGAGGGCGGGAGGTCATTGCATTATTAAATATTTATCAAGCGCTATGTGGACAAGTGAGCGCAAACATCGGTGGAACGGGATTATCGGACGGACGTTGGGTAATATCCAGAGTCCAGTTACCATTTTCAAACTGATTATTGGGTCAACTGTGTTTTTTAACGTATTGAGTGTCACAAGTGAGCACACATTTTAGATGGTAATTAATTCCTACGATCATCATTATCACCCACATTCTTCTTCAATAGGAAAATATAATGCAGATGCTTTGGCATCTTACGACTACGATGGAATGCCTCGTCTCCGAGGGTCTTCACGAGTCGAAACACAGCAGAGTTATGCTGCTATTCTATGCTGAGGTCCAGTGAGGACGTGGTCCTTGCAGCTAGAACTACACTGAAGCGTAGCTTTACAATTGTAACTTGGTTTGTTATGCTTAGTTCTGAGATATACAAATTAAGTATTCACTTAATGGTTCAAGTGTTGTTAAATGCTTTTGACATTTGAAATTTAAGGCATAAGAGCGTTCATGGACGGTATATTTAGACAACTTTCAATTATTATATCGATATTTCAATAAGGGAATATATAACTAAATAATTATTTGATTATAATGGTAAAATAGAGTATAATAGAGTTAAACTCGGTCCCAAACTGTCGAAACTACCTAAACACCTTACGATCATTAGTTTTAGTTTAGCATTAGTCATTATGCACCTTGAATGGGTCGACCCGATCGTATGACCACGCCATAACAGAATACCAGCATAACTCTGCTGTGTTTCGACTAATTAAGCCTGCTGCGACACTTATTACTCGTTGCGAAGCATTCTATTTTAGTTCTCAAGGGTGAAAACGCATCTGCAGTATGATGCGTTATTGAGAAGTATAATTTTGTTGCGTTTCGATTGATGAGTGTAGCCAACCGGAACCAGTTGTTATTATCAAGATGGTTCATCTCAGTCCTGAGGAGTGACAACGCACATGCATCTTGAATATTTGTTGAGGATGGACGTAATTGTAACATTGGGTAATATGTGCTTATTTGTCACCCCTAAATATATATATAAAAAATAAGATCTTTGCGGCATTTCGAAATGTTCATGTTTCCAAAGTCTATTTTTATGACATTATAAATGTATAATAATTTTTTTTTGTATATTCTTTAATAATTATATTTAGTGTAAAGTTAATTCGTTACAAGTTATTTTGTTACACGTGGTGACAGCATGTGGAATCTTGGCTTCATTTTTGTTATCTAATCAAAAGCAATTCGTTAGAATGACATTCGTTTGAAAGCATCGACCTTTATTCGACTTTAATTCCACTATCCGCTCACCTTAATGCTTCTTTATATCAATCCTGATAACACGCAGCTGAAGTGTTTAGTTTATTTTTTCTTAACATTTGCCAATAGCAGCATAAAATATACGCAATATACATGTTTAAAGAGAAGAGTTAGTTAATTAACTTTTAAAAAATAACAATTAGATATAACGAACAGTTTTTTAATGCGTTATACCCTTGAGGATTGATTGAATTCGTCCGATAACAAAGGTCTCCGGATCCCTACACTCACCAGACGAAACACGGCAGCGTTATGCTGCTATTCTGTGAGGGTGTGGCCCTACCCCGGTCGAGCTAACCCATACATTATAACACTATCAATCAAATAAAAATATACCACTAATATATTTTTTTTAATAATATTAGTGGTGACAAACGAGCACACAGTTCACTAGATTGTAAGAGATAGTGCGACCCATGGTAACTACATAGATCCTGAACAGAGATACAAGATGCACGTGCGTTATCATTCTTGAGGACTGAAATGGAATGCCACGTTACTTGTAATAAGGTCTCCGGATCTCTACATTCATACGGAACACATCGGCGTCATGCTGATATTCCGTGAGGTCGTAGTCCTTCATTCGTAGTTGCTGGTCGGCACGATCCATGCATTTATATGAATCACATCTAGAATCTAGCTGCAGGGTTGCTCTAGGATAGACTGTGGATCCTTAGTAAATATAATGATGATATTAGTGGCATATTTTTAATTCCAAAAACAATTAAAAAAAGAGTGTGAAGAGAGTGTGTGTTGTATCAGCATAACGCTACTGATGAGTTTAGAGATCCAAGGACCCAATCACAGGCAATTAATGAGACATTCCACCTCAGTCCTCGAGGCTTGGGCATCTTGAATCTTTTTACAGGATGTAGTACGTCGATGTTATCGGCTTCTAGCAAACACTTTCCTATAAATTATGTCCATCTTTTCCCCTGCTTTAAGAAAAGAGAAAAGTATAACGAGGTCTTTATTACTAAGTGTATTCACTTAGTAAAGGACATTATTTCGTTTGAGTAAACATTTGTTCCAATACACTTGCCGAGGGAGTTCACTGGCCAGCGGGCAGTCGGACGGGCTCCCGCGCACCCGAAGGGTTACGTTGACACGGTGTTGAATATGTATTCAACATTAGTGTCGTAATGTAATGAGTTTTGTTTCAGAAGTGAGTGAGGGCAGCTTGAATAAAACATTCTCATACTGGTAGCAGCACATGAATGATTTATGAAGTGGCAAACTTTTGGTTTGTCATGTTTTCACCATATTTTTCAATATTCACCGATACGTATCAAAATACTCGGATTGAGCGGAGAATCGGATAAATCTAAAGTTTTCTTTGGTGTCGTTGCATATAGTTTTCTGCTCTGTGGCTTCTGTTTGCGTAAATGTTCACGTCATAATAGTTTAACCTAGGCAGTCTATGTCATCTGGTAATAATCAGAATAGTATCGGTCTAATAACCAGGAGGATATAAAAATTATATGTACGTTCATATACTTTCTTACTTTGTTTTTTTATTAGATTGAACAAACGAGAACACAGTTCACCTGATGGCAAGTGATTCCAGCGGCCCACGACATCTACATTCATCATTGACTATTAATCATATAGCAGATGCGTTGTCACCCTTGAAGACTGAGATGGAATTCCTCGTCACCAGTAATAAAGGTGTCTCGTCTGGTGAGTGCAGGGATCCGCACTCACCAGACGAAACACAGTATTATGCTGCTATTTTGTGACGGCATGGCCCTACCCCGGTCGAGCTGACTATATTCTGCATCTAGAAACAAACTGCAGAGTAGCTCTAGAACTGTTGCGTAGATCGTATTAAACAGTTCCCACGCGTTCTCACCCCTCAAAACTATGATGGAATGCCTATAAATTGGTACCGGGGCTTTACAAAACACGGCACGAGATGTGCTGATACTCCACGCCGGTATACTGTAAGGTGGAACCTTCACATTTATTACATTTAACATTTCAATAAAACAAAACAACCAAATATGAAGGCGACAAATTATTTATGAATACACCTTCTCTACCGCGACCTATTTTATTTCATATAAAACACGAACAAGGCATCTGGAGTGGCTATAATGTGTACTTCTGAACCAAATAAGTCCTTTATGCAGTCGACCGATTTGGAACGCGAATAACAAATGCATTTAATTAAATGACCACGCTCATAAATTA
Source organism: Teinopalpus imperialis (assembly GCA_029286865.1). Classification (NCBI taxonomy): domain Eukaryota; kingdom Metazoa; phylum Arthropoda; class Insecta; order Lepidoptera; family Papilionidae; genus Teinopalpus; species Teinopalpus imperialis. The sequence goes on from JAGSMU010000001.1 coordinate 15,105,735, forward strand.
ACTAAACGATAGCCTTATTCAGGTCTTATTAAGCTTTTCATTTCGCACAGTGACAATATCTTGCTATAAGCAATGCCTTGAAGAACAAAGGCGAAACAAATATTGCCGACATTTTTATAGACCCGCAACATTTAAAAATAGTTAAACTTTAAGTTACTAACAAAATTCACACAAATTAAATGAGCTTAATTGAATTGAACTATTTTTGATTGTTTCCCTCTTGGTCGATTTTTACTCGACGATATGTTTCCGATACAAATAGACAATTGACGATAAATAAGATGACACTATAACGACAGTAGAATATGGGTGACCGACGGGCGAGGTCATTAAGCTGATGTGGCAATGAGCTGACCATATAGCTCGTAGAACCGATAATCAAAGGGGAGGAAAGGTTGTTGAGTTAAGAAAAGTACTTGAAACCTTGCACATGCAATCGCAGTATAGGACGCCTTCTCTCTAGATGGAGCGACAAGTGGAAGTCTACGGGAAGTCTTATATTGAATGGGCTAACTCGGGCACCGCAGTCCCAGCTTTTTCCATTTGACAGCGTTCAATGAAAATTATACTATATTATATAATCGAAAAAATTCTATATAATGTAATAATTTGTTTTTTTTTTGTTTTGTAATATAAAGCTACAAAGTTTATTTTTCTTAATAGTATGAATATATACTGAATATACTAAGTAAGTCAACATCCGCCATGCTGTTTCCAATTTGTTTTCTTCTTATACATAGAGCTTTACATAAACTGGTAATTTAGGGATCAGCTGAAAATCAGCTTTGAGAAGTTTTCTCAAAGTTAGCTGAACTTATTACCTTTTTGCCGTTATTTGCACTCTCTCTCTCTACATTTGTTGTTTTTACTTTCAGTTTTTTTTTAATTTAATTATTGTTTATTATTCAACATGCTTTTCTTTAGTTTCGATTTTATGTATATTTAAGGCAAATAAAGTTGTTTTATTATTATTAAAAGCGGCTCGAAGCGCCGATGACCATGTAAATTCTGATCACTGGCATTGCAAAGAGATGTTGCATCTCTTATGCATTATTTACTGATATTATCATGGGGAGGATTCTGAGGAGTTGTTCGGATTAATTCCATCCGCTGAGTTTAAATATCGAGGTAGAATTAAAAACTACTACTACTAATGTTGATGTTCGGGCAATCCAGCACTGTCCGCTTTATGCGAAATTTTCTGCCACGCACAACTATTCTGTGGAATCAGCTGTCGAGGTATTAGGTACCTTGAAGAAAAGAGCATAAACTTTCTTTAAAACCAACAGCACATCTGCGACTCCTCTGGTGTTGCGGACGTCCGCGGGCGGCGGTAATCACTTGCCATCAGGTGAGCTGCTGGCTCGTTTGTCAACAACTATTCTATATAAAAAAAAGTGTAATAATATAAAATATATAAGCAATTTATTACTTTGCTTAAGTGTGGTTAGATAAAAGCCGCGGCTTAAATAGCTTTCAATGTGAAAACGGAAACAAAATTCTTTTTCCCGACGATTGTTTGAGAAGTTGGTAAACCACCCAAGGCTATTTGTGATGTTCGGAGGCGTGTACCTCGCGGATAATCGTGCAACGTCTGTATCACTACACTTATTTTCCAATTGCGTAGCTCCGAATGTGTTCAGGCTGGGGCGTTTGAAATTTCCTTCAGAGGGTCCTTCCCTAGCCCTGTTAAACACATCGCTGTGAAAGTAACAAGAGGCGCGCGATGGCAATAATGATTTTGTTTTTTTTTTATCAAATGTTGGCATTTTTCCATCTCGTGTATAACCTCGATTAAATTCCAATTTGATTCGTGTATTAATATGAATGAAAAGGAGCGAATATTGAAAAATAGTTAAAAAAATGAAGAGCAGAGGTACCCGCTTAAAATTTACTTCATTATAGCGGTAGTGTTAATTGCTTATTTAGCTGTAAAGAGTTTTGTCTATTATTTATTACTTTATTGTAAGACATAATATTATAATATAATAATTAGGCAGGTGCTAAGTAGACTTAGAAAGTTACATAATTAAATACTGATACACAAACATTCATAAATAAATAAATATATACATAAAATAATGAATAGAAGGAAATAATAACAGATAACAGGTGTCGATAGTCCCAAAAAAACGAACAACACACGAGCTTTATAAAAATGTATGTGTGTATTAGGAGCTTTTCTTATATATTGGTGCAATGAGTTCGAAACCTGAGTAGTCTGTAAGCTACGGCGACATAAAAGGCGAATTTAGAATGGAGCAGGAATTTCTGTGCAGTTGATATTTTAAGAATATCTATCCCTACATCAATCAAGGGGATTAATGATAAAGAAAATATAACAATATATTTAATAATATCCATTTAATCTTTTTATCGTGGATTCCAACCGTCTACTAGAAGTGGTAATTATTACTTCTTACACGATAATATTCAAGAATGCCAATACACATTAAAGAAGAATATAGTTTTATTCAGCCATATTTTATATATATGTACATATCAAATCGCAACTCGCTTGTTGCATAGACCGTACGGCTCGAGTAACCAGTCCCAAATAAAACGTTCAGAGCATTAAACTTGAATTTTCCGAGCGCACACCTGTTTCAGGGGTGAGGCGTTCTCAGTTAACGGGTCTGGTCGTGCCCAGGCAGTGGGAGACACGTTAGGCTGTATGTATGGGGTGTTTTATACCGCTCATACCGTCTGCGTGTTTTTAAATGTTGTATACTATTTTGTTGCGTAATTAATTAAGTCAATTAAATGAATTACAAGTGTGATAAGGTTTTTATATTTATAATTAGTGTTTACCAACAAGAATACCCTTCTTCTTTTTGAGGTGCCATCTCCTACTGGAGGTCGGCTGTCTTTACAGCTATCTGGATTTTAGAGATAGCTGCACAAAACAAGGATCTTGTGATCAGGTTTAGCCATGTCCGAAGATTCTTAAGCCCTCCGAGTGGTCTTTTATTGTTGGGTGTTTTTTTCTCCTGGATTTTTCTATAATTGTTGGAGCAGGTCGTACTTCTATTACGTACTGACCAAATAACTGTAAGAATACAGTCAAAGTGATGGTAAATTATGACTGCCACGACATCTACAACCATTCTAAACAAAGATACAACGCACATGCTTTGTTGTCAGCTGTTACATGTATAGACAACAGTCGTAGAGCTACACTGCAGTTTGTTTCTTGCTGCAGAATGTATAGATGAAGCTCGACTAGGTTAGGACCACGACGTCACAAAATACCAGCATAAAATAGCAGCATATATAATGCTACTGTGTTTCGTCTGGTGAGTGTAGGGACCCGGACACCTTTATTACTGCGACGAGGCATTCCATCTAAGTCCCCAAGGGTGACAAAGCATGTGCATTATGATTTCTTGTCAAGGATGAATGTAGATGTCATGGGCCGCAGGAATCACTTGCCATCAGATGAACTGTGAGCTCGACTGTTACTCTGAATGTGATAAAAAAAAATTGATGAAGATCTTATAGTAGCTTTAAAATTTAATGCAGAAACTTTAGACATTGATCTATATTAAAAAGAGAAAAAAAAAACTGAGAAATTGTAAAAAATATGCTTTTTTAAAGTCAAGTTTGATTTTCAATGACGATGAAATTGATCAGGAGGACTCTGGTGAATTTCGGCCACGGCGATATCTTCTGGTTATTGCCAGATAACATGAACTGCCTTAAGCATTTGCGCAAACACACACGCACTCACTTGTCGTCCCCTTCATTATTGCGATGTAATGAATGTGCCATAGGATCGGAGGGAGGTTCGGATGGTGTGTCAAGTACAAGGTAACAACACACTGCAAACCAGATAACCAACAATTTGTGATACACAATGATCACAAATATCGTTCTGCGGTTGGACATCGAAGCCAGGGCTAAACTAAGCAACCGTCTTTCTTATTACTTATATATTATTGATAAGATTGTTTCAAATTATGACATTATGACACCTCCGAAAATAATACCGTTCAACGATCACGAAGTCGCCTGGACTTTCTGGATAAAGTCTGGTTACCCACCAGTTTTAAAATATATATATATATATATATATATATATATATATATATATATATATATATATATATATATATATATAACATTGAGAGTAATAAACGAGCACAGTTCACGTGATGGCAAGTGATTTCTGCGGCACATGACATCTACATTCATATTTGACAAGGAATCATAATGCAGATTCGTTGTAACCCTTGAGGACTGAGATTGAATGCCTCGTCATCGCACCATTATGCTGCTATTTTACGCTGGTATTCTGTGAGGTCGTGATCCTACCTCGGACGAGCTGACCCATTCATTCTACAGCTATAATTAAACTGCAGTGTAGATCTACCACATAACTGGGCAACATTGAATAATATTAGTTTTTACGGATTTTATCGTGTTTATATGTATAAAAAAAATATCCTCATGGTTTGAGTACTTTACAGTAATTTAATTGGTTTGAGATTTAATTTTTATCACCGGTTCCCAAGTCGATAATGGCACAATTAGGATGTCTTTTGTAGTAATTACAATAGCCTCGCGGCGAATCTTCCTTTGTAGAAATAGGTGTTCTTTTGCGAGGATCTACATATAGTACGTGGGCAACACTGATAATTTTCTTAGTATAAATTGCCCATTCGTAACACAAATTTGTATATAGTCGTTTGTAATTAATATTTTGATCACCAGAAAGGGGCGCTCGTACCTGTTATAAATTGTACGAAATATTGTTTCAATATAAATCAAGTACCTTCGCGTAGTCCCGTTTTGAAGGTCCCGTGTTTCACAAGGGGGAGACACTAAATTAATATCTAATTTCAGGGGTGAGCAACCCCAATTTTCATTAGGCCGGAGAATCTGGAGTGAAAGACGTTGCATGATAGGCTATTAATCTCGTTATGGAGCGTGATGGCTGTTTTGATTAGCCGACACGCGAGCGTAGTGTAACAGTTTAAGTCTTGGCTGGGAATGCCATATGTTATGTTACAAATCCAGGATTTTTAAATATAAAGATAACAGTTCAACTAAATATAAGTGGGTCTATTAAAATTAAGGCCTTTATATACCTATTCCGGATCCATATCGTTATATATAAAAGGTATATAAACGCCGTTGATTCCATAATCAAGATTAAAAAAGATCGTCCCGTAAGTACTAAGATGAAATTTCTCTTCATCAGTAATAAGTTCTCTGGTCTATTTCCTTCACTAAAATGTAAAGGCGTACCTTTCACTATCTCTTGTAAACCGGGTTGCAAACAAATTAAGAACAATGATGTGGACAAGGAACTCTAAATTCCTTAGGATCCGTACATAACTTAATCGTAAAGACAAATATTAGAAAAGGTGGATTTCCGACTTCCCGCCACTCCAAAGTTGGAGACAAACAAATTGATATGATTATAGAAGTTATATGTTGTTATTCCAGCCCGAAGATGCCTGAGAGCCAAGCACGATGGTAAATATATATGAGTACGTATCTATCTAAAGGTAATTATATGCTATCGCTGGTTCCTGTAGCTCAAGTAACAAGAAGTTCTGAACGTCCGAAAATTTTGCCATGAGGTCAGGAGTATACTTGGAAGGAATCTTATAACTAATAATAATAATAATAAGTAATAAGATTAGTAATCTATGTTTTATGTATTTATTAAATAATACGTATGATTATTTTCTTGGATAGTATATATCTTTTTGTATAGATTAATTTTTTTTTTAGTTTTCTTTTTTATAATATTTAATTAACTTTCATTTTTGTTGCACCTACCATATGAATTTCCACACCATAGATTGACTGATAGAAAATGCCTATAGGCATTAAGTCCGCCATTTGTGTCCTAATTATAAGGATTTGCAATAAAGGTTAAATAAATAAATCAATAACTCACTTCCCTTATACTTTTTTCCATCCTGTATTTTACCTAGACATTACTTAATAAATTTTATTTTATAAATTACCCCAAAAAACAATCATGTCTTTATTTTTCGTTATCATGGTAGTCCTGGTTTATACAATATTCCAAGTGTTGACGGTCTACGAGAATCATTTTGCGTAAACCGCGTTTTAAATTTGACGCCGCTTTTCGTGTTTTTAATATCATGTAAATGAATTTATTGCGCGGAGATGAACGCTGATGTTTGAAGCGTTGAAAATACACACGCATATATTTGAATATATTGTTATTATAGCACAAAGTGTTATTTTTGATTATATCCAAATTTAGAGAATTAGAATTGTAAATGTAATTAATAAATATCTGGTTCTGGCGACTAAAATGAAACAATCGTTGCTATTATTATATTATATTAAAACCTTGTCTGCTTCTGTTAGATTGTTCCCTACTTTTTTAATAGAATATATGGCTAACGACCGACCAGCTTACTGATAAATTACAGCCGTCCAGGAAAATCCACAAGATCACATGACTCCCAGGTGTATTGACGTCTTTTAAGAAAGATATAGGCTTTTCTTTCGTCATATCGGTTCCGAAATACCGTTGGCGATAGCTGATTCCACAGAATATGCGTGGCAGAAACTTTAGCATAAAGACAACAGTGGGGGATTGCCAACTAGACGATGAAGGAGATTTATAATGTGGTTCTATCAGTCTCGTTAACATAAACTCATTTTACATTGCCCAACAAGATGCGCCATGTAAAGACGCATAGGAATAACAAGATAAATACATAAATTCAATTATGTATTCATACAGTGCGCAATACATTACAGTGCCGTTAAACGTATCACTTAGTTTTTGCAGTGTAAGCGCCACTGGCGGTATGCCAGGAACTTTGGTACCTACCGGGACAGCCTAATGTCCGACATTGTCGCAAGACATCAGACAACTTCGCACGAGTCCGCCATTTTAAATATATATATATATTTATTTATTTTGGTCTAGATTTTTTTTTTTAATTTAATAAAGTAGTACAGCCATAGTTTAAGTATATAGTTTAACAGTGGTAGAGTTACGCAGCAGTTTATTTCTAGCTGCAGAATGAATGGTCAGCTCGACCAGGGATGGACCACGCCCTCACATAGTACCTGTGGCACTGATATACGTTTTTTTCAAGTGATTCCTACACTCACCAGACGAAACAAAGCAACATTACGTTGCTATTTTTCGCCGGTATTCTGTGTGGGCGTGGTTCTACCCCGGTAGAGCTGACTTATTTAATCTGTAGCTTGAAACAAACTGCAGCGTAGCTCTACCACTGTTTTTCTCTTGCCTTGTTTTTTTATTACATTGAGAATAACAAACGGTTAAGTTAAGTTTATAAGTGCTTAAATTAACAAGGTCAGAGAACTATCTCTTCGGTTACCTATGTATGTCAGCCAAAAACCTCGTAATAATAGTTGAAAGCCATTATATATATATTACCAACAATTGCACTTAATGGTTATAAATGCTCTTACGGAACGAAATATTATTCGCGTTCCATCTTTTCGTGAAACCTGTTTCCTTTCTCTAACGTTGCAACAGTATCGAGACATTTGCCAAAGCATTTGCAAAAGCTTGCTAGACACGAGAGCGAATCACGAAATTGTTTGGCGGAATTCTTGTTTGTGTTTTAATAAATTGATTGTATGTCTTAGGCACTTGTGGTATTAAGGTGGTGGTCATAATAAGTAATCTAGTGGTAGCGCCGCCGTGGTATAGTGTCTAAGCGCTTTCAATTGACGGTGTGCGCGCAAAACCGAGTTCGGTACCCGCGTCGGCATCAATGAAATTGATTAATTTTTAGTGGTGATATAACACGTAATGAGCAGTGATGGAAAACATCGTGAGGAAACTTGAATGTTGAAAAAAAAATTCCAAAAAGTCCACCAATCCGTAGCTCGCGGTTTCATGGTGGAATATGCTGTAACACTTTCTCTAGAGGCCTAAACCCAGCGAGTGTAGGAATCCGGAGACGACCCAATTAGAAATCGAATCGATTTATTAGTATTCTATGCGGACGTGGTCCATCCGATGTCATGCTGCAGTCATGAACAAACTGCTCTCTCTCTACTCTCTACCAGTGTTCAAAAGTGAATTTAATATGTTTTATAGTATTCAACGAAATTAAACTTTTTATTTCCAATGCCAAATTTCAACCAAGTACTTCCTATCTACCCAGCACTCGTGTTTAAGGCATTTTATAAACGAAACGTAATTGGCTGGTAAAGATAAATGGATCCTATCTCCGAAAGAGTAAAGTTGTTTATTAACAGATCGCACTGAAGGTAGTTTTGTCCAACCATCTGCTGATTGGACGAATAAAACTCGTTGTTTACTGTTATGCCAGTTCCCGTTTATTAAGTCAATGGTGTAAGGTAAACACATCAACGATTAAATACCGAATGATCTGATGGTGACCAGGTGTGCAAATGAGATCACGTTGAAATTTTTGTTAGATTAATCTTCACGTATCAATCTTATGAGTTTTATTTTTGTATTAATTTATTTCCTAGTCCAGTATAACTGTGGGTTTCTATTTCTGTTAACGATCAGATCAAAAATCTTAATGTGTAGTTTATGAATAGTTTATTTTGTGGATTTCAAAAGGGGACACCATGAAATAGCGAAATGAGGTTGGATATAGTGGATCCCACACTCATGCAAGATGATTGTTTGTGATGTTAACCCGGTTGATTTCGATCACAGCGATATCTTCTGATTTTCGACAGATGCCATCAACTGTGCAGAATATTTTATAGTGCCGTTAGCATTTGCGTAAACAAAAAGTTACTCGTTGTCCCCTTCCCTTTTCCATGTAATGCAAGTGTCATAACGATGCAAATATTATACACCCAGACCCGCACACCAACAATTTGTGATAGTATTCCAACCAATGTGTATATATTTCTTCAACATACCCTGTTCACTGCTGAACATAGATCTCCCACAGAGACAGACACTCAGCCACCTGCATCCAATGTGGGATTTTCAAGAGTAGAGTGAATAGGCATTTACTGAGCTAGTGGGCCTTACCATCCAGGACTGCGTTTCCGCTTAACATCAGGTGGGATCGTGGTCAAGCACTTGCTTAGAAAGTTGAAAAAAAAACGACTTACAGAAAACTTTACCCGCTCCATCTAGTCGGGTGTTTCGCCATATACTGCGTGCGTCCATATATATCTATAGAACATTATTAACGTCATCCATGACATCACGCATGACCCCTCCGGGTGGTACTGGTACCGAGAGTACGAGAGATATGGTAAAGGTGAGTGTGTTTGCGAGGCACGTACGTAGTGATACCCGATAAAGGTGATACCATCAATGTCTACATCATTACTTGACGCCGGGTGGGGTTGTAGACAAGCTTGTGGACTTGTTTAGATAGCAATCTCGAGTCGAGGTTTCGAACCTCCTTATGAGGGGCCCTCGGATCGTATTATCGCTCCCCTCTGTTGAAGTCGAACTTCTTCGTCCACAGGAGTCGGAGTGCAGCGGTGGTGCAGCAGCTGTCTCCGCGCCAGCTTCGCAGCATAGTCGTCTCCCTACTCAGCGGGCCTACCGCTCGCGATTCTAATTAGATAAAGCTGTAGCGGTCTCTCGACCAACAGCAATACTCACACACTAAAAAAAAAGTAAAAGAACTGTAGCCTCCTTCCGGGTGGTCTATTTCCCTGGATTTTCTTTGCATAATTAGTTGGAGCAGATCGTATTTGTCCTTACGCATATTTTTAATCCATTGAAAATATTTTATTTTATATTTATATTGTTCCGTTCAATGCAACAAAACAAATGAAATACCTAAAAGTTTTTGTTACAAACGCTAAAATATCGCTTCACACTTGAAAGATGAAGTTAAGATAAGACCGAGAGATACTCTCGCTACGCTATCAACGTCGCTGATAGCGTTAGTGGCTGACAGAATATGGGTCGGAACGCACACGACGCCTCAAGGTTTAACGCACAGATAAGTAATACCGTTATCGATAAGTTTGCAGAAACTGAAAGTATTGTTTATGATATGTTTAAAAGTGTCAAAAAATTGTGAAAGTTGGGTTTTGGGGTTTTTACCTTATGAAGCAAATACTTTTGCATTTATTTATTTTTTATGGGTCATCTTCCTAGTGACTAAGTATATAAAGTTAAACTCATCATAAAAGTATAAAAAAGTTATTAGACTAAACTTTTTTTAAAGAACTGTTATTTCCAGCTTCTTAACTCCTTTACTGGCCAGGAACACCTAGCCAGAAGACATTAGACGAGCGTCTATTATGACGTATAAAATATTGGTAACAGTTATTTAAGCGTCTCTCCGATTTTGTGTATAGTAGTATATATTTAATGTTATTGGTATTTTTGTTATTTTATTCTTAAGAAGATTTTTTGGTTGCGTGTTTAAATCCATGTCTACTTCAAAACGAACATGCGTTGTCACCCTTGAGGACTGAGAAGCACAATACCTGTAACTGGATCTCTGAATCCCAACACTGTCACCGTACGTGACAGTATTTTTATAATATTGAGAGCAACAAACGAGCACATAAATGGCAAGTAATTCTTGCGGCCCATGACGTCTACATTCATTCTTGATAAGGAATCATAATGCAGATGCGTTGTCACTCCTCACGAGTAATAAAGGTGTCGGAATCAGTATACTCATCAGAGGAAATATAGCAGCATTATGTGCTATTTTTAGGCAATTGGAAACAGATTTGATGAAAAAAATTACTTATACCAAAAAATACCGCATTACACGTCTTTGATTCGGAGCAGCATTTACCTGAAACAAATACAATACTTTTATTAGTTTATATGTTTCTTTTATTGTATTGAGGGTGACAAACGAGCACACAGTTGGTAAGTGATCCTGCGGCCCTGGGAATAAGATGAAATGACTCATTGCCAGTATATCTCCAGGGTCTCCATTCACCATACAATACCACTGTATATATTCAAAGCCATTATTATTATAATTCATTATTTTTACCTAAACGATAAACATATTCCTAATGAATTAGCCTTTCTGACGTAATTTTTAGGTTTCTGATTTTTTTTTTCCTTTTTTTTCGGACTGATCGCCGCTGTTAGCCCGAGGGCTTTACAGTTTCACCGGGTTGAGAGGTGACCGAGCGCTCATGGCTCTCAGTCGAGACCTCTATTAGTGGGTAACCAGCACAAGGGCTCGGGCTTGGACCGTTACCCTGTTCCACCAAGCGTCTGACTCGAGGATGCCCGTGAAGGCTGAACCTCGGCTCGGTCAGTTGCTTCTGATTAAGGATTATCTACATTTACATCATATCATATCTATTATAATTATAAGCTATCTGTGTCACCCCTTCGGAATGCGTGGGCGCTGGAGTAGAAGTGTCGCAAGAAACTCCAGCAACGCAACTATCTACATGGACTGTAGAGAACCAGCCTGTGACATGGCGGTATCGCGAATAACTATGTTTGGGGTCATCCGAAGTCGCAAAGACTACATTCTAAGTCAACAATTGGGACTTATTTGATGACGATGTCCTCCTGATCAATCTACACCAGGGCGATATCTTCTGGTTATTGTCAGACGACATCAACTGCGCAGAATATATGTGTAGTGCATTTGCCAACACCCAGCCACTCACTCGTACCCTTTCCCTACTCCGATGTAATGCATGTACAATCAGATAGGAGGAAGGGTCAGATGCAGCGTTAGGGACATATACAACGAATCAAGATCTGAATACCAACAATTTATTATGTACAGATATTGCTCCTCGTCTGGGAATTGAACCGCAGCGCAGCGGTAGCGAGGCAGTCTAACCACTACACCACGCGGCCGACAAAAAAGTGCTCATTTAACACATGCTCGGAGGTGAAGGAAAATAGTGAGGAGAATTATATATATTTATATATATATATATCGTAATAGAGAGTTACCGCTATATGGAGTGAAGATATATACTATATATAAATTTAAGGTAAACCAACCAAATTGTGCTCTTTTCTACGTTATAGAGAGTTTACACTGTATATGTATATACTTCTTAGATATGTGAAGTTCGCCAATGCACTGTCGAGCCACATAGTCGTCTATGCTCGCTATACCTTCAAGAAGAGACCTACACATTACTCGAAGGCCGGCAGCGCATCTGCGACTCCTCTGGTGTTGAGGATGTTCATGGGCATCGGTGATCACTTACCATCAGGTGGGCTGCTTGCCCGTTTGCCAACTATTCTAAAAAAAAAATATTGATCTGAGATAGTTTGTATCTCATAAAATATTACACCGATTCAAGGTACTTGCCTTTCAAAGTCAAGTACCTTGAAAACGTGAACAATGCAATGCAATAGGGGTTATATTGGTACTTAAATAGAAAGTTCTGAATTTATAAAATACACGTCTTAACTTTGAATTTGAAATAAAAGTATTTGTATGTAGTATAGGAGAAAAAAAAACGTATAACAAATTCATACATAAAAAGGCTATTTTGAATACAGATCTAAAAGAATATGTTAGTTTTATAGTGTAGCGTTTTTCCAAAAGAGAGGCAGTGTACATTTTATCGTTTACGTACCTATTCAAAGAGGATTTGCCAATTGCATACTTTCTTTATCCAATCTATATCTTTTTATCCAACTTTATCGCGGCTGTCAATACGCAGAGAACAAAAATAAATCATGGCTGCCTCGGCGGGCGGGAAACAAACCGAAATCGTGTGAGCTTGAAAAATGAACATCTCAACGGCTCGGCGTCCGTAAGGGTGCCGTCACACTATTGTTGAGTAGAAATTTTGACAAATCGTTTGCAAAGTAAGTTGTATTAAGTTTTAAGGAACTTATATTTACGTACGTTATTATGAAATCCGTTTTAATTTTTTTTTATTATTTTATGACTTAGTGTCCTACTTTGTGACAGTCTGTGGAGATACCTTATGTTCAGAAATGACTTGTGATTGAGTGAAACGATTTTTTTTTGTGAGTATTGCTGTTGGTCCAGAGACCTCTACAGTTTTATCTAATTAGACTCGGGAGCGGGAGGCCCGCTGAGTAGGGAGGCAACGACTATGCATCCTCGACAAAGAATAACAATGCATTGCCACCTCTATGGACTAAGATCCAATGCCTCGTCACCGGGAATAAGGGTCTACGGATTCACAAAACACAGCAGCGTTATGCTGTTTATTTTCCGTGGTATTCTCTGTGAGGGCGTGGTTCTTTTCAGGTCGAGCTGACCGATTCGTGCTGTATCTAGGAACAAACTGCAGAGTGGTTCTATTTTGGCAATTTATTTAACAGCATTGTAAAAAATAACCCCAAAATTGTGGCCGGCCTCCATACAACAAGCTAGCCGGTTTTTGAAAACTCTTTCCCATCTCCGTCAGACCTGATCGGAATGAAATGTGAAATCTGAATAAGATTTTATCAACAACAACGTATTGCTAGCACAATACATGACGCATTTAATCTCGAAATAAGTTATTAATGTTTGCTAATATATATTTTCATAATAAAATCAAGCATAACTTTGCGTTATCACAATCGAGAAAAACATTTCGCTTTATATCGTATGTTAATGTAATATTCAACGTTTTTTTACTTTTTTTTACGATCTCCTCCTGATTTGAATGTCTGTAAGGGCCCTAAAATGATAAATATTCCGTGCGATCGACAGTTCTAATACGATTGCTTGATTCAGTTTCCAAGTTGGAGAAATACGTTTCAATAACTTTACAGAATTAAAGAACAGATTGGATAAGTTTTGTGTAGAGCTCTATATGTAGCGGAATAAATTGAACATGCTGTATGTATTTGTATTTATCGCAAGTATTCAAATTTATAAATCGTTATAAAGAAGAAATTGAGCTTGATTGGTTAGACTAGACCGGGGAAGGACTAAGCTCGTGAGTGCAGGGTTTCGTAGACGTACCTTTCATCTCTGTCCTTTTGGATGAAAACGCATGTGGATCTTGAATCTTCCGCCGCTACCATCATTTGCCATAGGTAGAATTGTGTGCTTGTCTGTCATGTGTAATATATAAATATAAACGTATTCGTGTACGGGATTCTATCACGTGGCAGATATTCGTAATTCCAGAATCAAAGTATATCAGCAGCTAGCGGCATTAGTGTATCTAACACTGTTTGCGACTGGGCTCACTGTACATTAGCGGGTTTCGTCAGGTCCTCGAAATATATTTTATTTACTTCTACGGCATGCAAGTCCTTCACTACCGAAGGTGAGATACAACAAATAAAATTTCAAATAGCAATTACATTATTGTCGTCACTGAAAATCATTTTAAAAGCTTCTAACGTCGACACGTCGACAATCCAATGCCTTTCAATGTACGACTTCATTCTGGGACCGCACCTCGAGCCATTAACCAATCGACATTTATTAAAAGACGTCTACATCTACTCCCTCGCCGTATTTCTACATTAACATGATTATGCAAGGGCGAAGGCGTACAGTGACATGCAATTTTTCCAATCTCTGACGAACCACCCTTCGATGGATTCCGTGCATGTTTCCGGTACCGTCAATCAGACCTCTCCCGCCATTCCCTGCTGACAGCTACCGGAAGAAAGAAACATTTTTTTTAAAAAAAGCTTGTAAATGTAAATTGAGGCGTGCGCCCGTCGATATCGGGGATTGCGTGTTATTTTTTTATTTACGCTAACAGTTTATTAATATCTTTTTCGGAATTTGTTTAATTTACAATATGAATGATGAATTATTTCTTAATTAGAAAAATTATAATCAGGGGCAATATACCACTGACACAAAAGAGTTTTATGTCTGTATATTACAGCTTATTAATAAAAAATCCTACTTAGTTTAAAAAAAATCTGATAATATTGTCACTTTTGTGTTTATTTTATCGCCATGTTTTCATTTCAATAAAAATAATTATGAACATATGCTAAAAATGATCCACGAATCTCTTGAGCGTTTTGTGTTTTGGTAGAAAGTGAACATTTGGTGAACAATCATTATTATTATTAAAATGAGCCACGTAGAAACTGGCGGCTGCGCGAATGGAACGTCTCGTTCGGAGAAGTATCACGTTCTTACAGATAACAATGTAAAATAACAATGATTTATTTATTATTATAATTTTAGGGTAGCAAACGAGCTTGAGTTCGACTGACGATATCTGTATCTTACAAAACATTTAAGATCCGTTGCCATCCTAGAGGTCTAAGAATTCCTCTTCATCTGCAATTTGGTTTCCTTAACCACACACTCACTATACGTAACACAGCTGCGTCATTCTACTATTTAATGCTAGTATTCCGTGAGGTCGTTTTAAAATAAAAAAAAAACTTCTATACATTGGAAAATGTTTTGAAAAATGTCAGGAATGTACATAATTTTAAGGTTAGGTAAATAAAATAAAATTTTACGTTACAAGTAAGGTGTGTAGATGATTTTTAATGTGTGCGAACAAACACACGAAGGTGTCACTTGATACTGCGTTTAAAAATATTCCGGCTCGAAAATGTCTGTCGATCGACAAGGCTCCGGTCTCCTTACTAACTGACATTTTACACGAAAGCAAATTATTTACATGTGTATTACATGTTAGCAAATATTTGGGTACGGAATAATTTGGGGACAATCTAAATGTTTATGAAAACTTATAGATTGCTACAGAGGTTTGTGGATCAAGTCATACGATTTTATTTTATAGATGTCTTAAAATAAGATTTTAATACGTTTTGGTGTTATTTAGAATTTTATTAGTTATATAACGTTTAGTTTTTTTAATACTATATAAGTTTACTATATTTTTTTTGGTGACTAAGATTCTTCGATAAAAATAACGGATAACTACACACACAAATTACATACTAACATAAGATTAATTTTGCATGGATTTATATAAGTTTATTGTATTTTCTTCACTCTTTCAATTTTTACTAAAGGGTGAATCCCTTTAGTAAAAATTTACCACGTTTTCGGCGATGAAAGAAAAAATCGTGAGCAAACCTGCATATCTAAGAAATAAGTGAAAAAAATATATCTTTCGAAGACATGTGAAATCCACCAATTCGGTGGTGTATTATGCTCTAACACCCTATTTAGAGAGGAAGCCCTAAACCTAGCCGTGGTAGTATCGGGGAGAAGTCGATACGTTCCCAAATTTGATAGACGCCAGTCAGGAAAATGTAACATAGAGTATATGTTTGTACAACAACTGTAATGTAGCCGTTGTAAGGCAGGTCATTGATGAGAATCGTATTTAAAATACAACGATAAATACGACGAGCCTGTACTCAAAAAATGGTTGAAACTAAAAGACCCAGACAACAGTTGGACAGGTCCTCCTTATCAATATCCTTCCACCCCTTTTGGCATTGCAGTATCACTGGGACACAGTAATGCAGGGTCATCAAATAAACAAAAACCAAACACGTGCGCGGTAAGCCAATGTAGAGCATTACCTGAAAACGGGTGCCCTGATTTTATGACATGGTTCTAAATCAGCCTGGTCGGTCGGCTTTGATAGCAACTTTACCTTTTTGAATAGCTAATAACCAAAGGAAGTTAATTCAGTCCTTGTACGCAACATTTCATACTTTTTTTTGGTAGTCTATTTATTTACCTAAAATTATTTTTGTACAATAATATGTGGTTTAAGGTTACGTAACCTTAACTTAAAAATTTCCTAGCTAATTTGGTTTTGCACGAGTGAACGTTTTCCTATCAGGAAATATCAAAATAATAAACAAATTACAATTAACTACTAACCCGTATAATTAACTACTAGAATACATTTTAATATGAAAACTATGGTTTTTATTTAAAATCTTTGAATCTTGAATAACTCTAAATAACTAAACAGAAGTTTCGCGCACTATATATGACCAAATTTGCTGCCGTTCTGCAAATGTGCTCCACTTTAACCCCTTGCAAGGAATGTATCGTATTTCCAGTTTTACAGACTTTACAGTATACAGGTTGTTACTTAAGTAAAAGTATTTATTTTAACATTATATCATACCTGACTGTATAACATTAATATATCCGAATAAATAACGTAAACGCAGTAAAATCAATCAACTAGATAGTATTACACAAAAAATTGATCAATGTAATTTGAATGCCCTTGCGTAACAGTAGTCTTTTGTGTACGGTTCAGAGAAAAATGCGCTTCATTAAAAAAAAAAGCTCTGGAAACGGAAATACAAGAGTTCTATGTTCGAATCGGTCGCGCTAATTCGTGCGCGGCGAGATCAAAGGGCGCGGCGGCCAATTACGGCGCAGTGTACGCGCAGCTAAACGCTCCAGTTAGAATTACTTCCAGATTAAGTTACGAGCTTTGGTGTGTAAGTTATATATTATCTAACGGAAGTACAGATATTTGTAAAAAAAAAGCAAAGTTAAAAACAGATTTTTCGATTTTTATTTTTACTACCTTATGCTGGTTGACTTATGTTAGCCACTAAGATATAATAAATTAGTTTCTTTGTGTAAGGAAACGTAAAAGACGAAAGACAATAATTTAAGTCCTTTTTTATGATATCAAGAGTGACAACGAGCGCGTTTACCTGAAAGACTACGATGGAATACCTCGTTAGAAGTAATCGGGTCCCCAGATACCTACACTCACCATACGGAACACAGCGTTATGTTGGTTATTCTGTGATAAAGTGATCCTTCCTCGGTCATTAGATAGTCATTCTGGTATAAACGAACTGCAGCATGGCTTTACCACGATAAGTTACCTGTCGTTTGAAAATTCCCATTGAATGATGACGTTGAAGTTCTCCGCGTCACTAGATGACATCGATTGTGCAGGATATTATAATGTAGTAAACATTCTCGCTAAACGAAGATATTCATACGTCACGTTCATATTGCTGGTCCCATTTACTTGTACGTACTATCAAATTTATCCTTTAAACTGTCCTAAATTATCATTAACCTTACTTAGGGATCGGAGCAGTACGTCTTTTATCTTTTCCATTTTCCGGTAAGTTCACATCCGTTTGAGTATCATTCTTCACAAAATCCATTCTCTCGTTGTATCCGTCCACAATCAATACACCCTAAGTAATGTGACTTTCACTCCTTATTCTATGCCTAAACCATACCAGCCTGGTACTTCTCAACTTGTCACATAGGTGAAATTTTTGGACTTCCTTTTATGTATTAATTCTTCATCATTTTCATGTTCTGTTACGGTACGCGAGCAATTCCAATCCTCGGTGCTGGCAACAATGAAATTGTTAATTGCAATTTTTAAGTGCTGGTTTGCCATGTATACTCGGAAAACAATACTCCTTTAATCCTATCCAAAGAAGAGGCCAGTTGGATTTCATTCATACCAGTAACTTAACATTATCTCCACATACTGGCTTTCTATCTCTTTCTAAAGATATGAACGAAACCCGTCATCCGCTTCATAATTGTACCACGCGATAAATTTTGTTAGCGAGTTGTAGATGTCGAAACGTTTGGACTATAGCTATGAGCTGTACTGTGGGTAAAATGAAATTTAATATACTATGAAAGTTAAAAACTTTATTTTGTCACAAAACGAGTATTTTGAAGCTTTACATTATATAAACATGTTTGTTTTCAAGAAATATCTACGTGTTCTTTTTTCTTTATGAGAAACTAGTATATGATCAAAATTCGAGTTTAGATTTTTTTTACTGCTGTGAAAGCTTTACTTTACCAGCAAAATATTAGCTGTGAAGACGCATAGTGTTTACATTTGAATATTCAAAACACAACAATACACATGCACTAACTCGTGCAGGTTTTTCAAAACCGATATATGTAATGGTAAACCTGACCTCAGTTGTCAAGGGCTAATTGGCAAAACTACATTAAAAAAAATTATAATTTTAGGATTGAAATATATATAAATATAATAAAAAAATATACACAACAAAAGTTTCAATATTTGAGTTTAAACTCTTACTCCAGGATGATCCATGATAGATCCTTATCGAGGATGAGTGTGGATGTCATGGGCTGCATGAAATCAATTCAATAAAACATTAACAGTTCATCTGATAATAAGTGCATGAGTTGAACCGTTTGTTACCACCGATACAATAAGACAAAGCAAAGACAACTTTTGGCTTTTGTAGAATCTTATAAGCAACCATTTTTAATTTCATAAATATTAATTCTTTTTCGTTCTAGACGTTCTCTCATTTATTACAATGGTAATCACCAAAACGTTGAGACAAAAAATATTTATAAGATGCTCATTATTCACGACACACATAAGGTAGTAATATCGCTCTAGGAGTGTACCCAAAATAAAAATAGTTTTATTACCTCACAGCTTCCACTATCGCTTTCATGTCTTGCGGCGTGTCACTTGTAATTTGTTTGTTCACCGCTTAAGGGGTTCTTCAAAGTCGTTATTGTCGCTCATGTTTATGCCCTACATCATTTAATATTACTACCGGAAGTATGAGGTGGTGTTAAATTTCTTAAATAAGGAGGTTTTGATGTTTATTGAAAGTATGAGTTTGTGATATTGCTAGGGAAAAAAATAATAATAATTATTATTATTATTCCTATAGTATCTGCAAACGGGTTAATCATAACCAGCCTCTCGAATCACCTGAGCGGTTGGGACTCCGGGAAGGGCAGCTCCGGGCTCAAAAGCACAAGGCTGTACTCCTCGACTCCGCTCGTATAGTCCGCAGGTTTCTCTCCATTTGCCCTAACCCTCCACCGTTCGGACTCCCCCGTCGAGGAATTCCCGTCTGGTAGGTATTTATATATGTAATTTATTGTATTTTATATATTTGTTTATAGTATTTTATGGACTAACCCGGCTGAGATAGAAAAAAAATCCCAGAATAATAATAATATGCAATTTTTCCACCACGTCAAATTTACAATTATCGTTTGCGTGACCGTGTGTATGTGTGTGTGTGAGTGAAAAGTGAAGTAATACCTTATATACATAAATCCCACTAGTAGGCCTACGCTCTAGAGAGGATTTTAGATCATAGTCAACTATGTCTTCGAAAAGTTTTCTTTTTATTTATTACTTAGACATGCAGATTTCCTCGCGATGTATTCTTTCACCGTCAAACTCGTGATAAATTGGCACTTGGAATTGCAATTAATAATTATATTGGTGAAGTGAATTAAAAACGAGGGCTTAGACATAGAGCTACCACGGCTCATGTATATTTACTGATTTTTAAAATGATGCATCTAATCACTTTTATAGACAAAGTTCTCAATCACGGCGATATCGTTTGGTTCTTTCCAGACAATTTCTATGCAAATACTGAGGCACTTACTGGTCTCTAATACGATGTGTATGTGATATGAATTCCACGATCGGAGGAAATTTCAGATGCAATGTCAATGATAAGAGACATTTAACAAGCACACGCAAGTGCGAAACACACGAAACAAGTGCATAAATATTTCCGCCGCGGTCTCCCATCATTTTAAAGGCCGGCAACGCATTTGCGACTCCTCTGGCTTTGCAGATGTTCATGGGTGGCGGTGATCACTTACCATCGGGTGGGCTGCTTGCTCGTTAACCACCTATTCTATATAAAAAAATAATCACATAGGAACCCTGATCCCCACGACGGACGGCCGTCATACGAAACGATATTCAAACAAGTTACCCGTACTTTTATAAAATCGTTTTGATACCACATATTTACACGGGTATGTCTGTCTACATCTCATTCAAGATGAGGGTAATGGTCGTGTAATTAGATACAGTATACACTTGCGCCTATCCCCGTTAAAAAAAAATTAAAGGTACGTTTACATTTGAGGACTATGATAGTATGTCTCAAAACCTTTGTCTCTCAATAAGTCGCTGTTTCTCATTGGTATCTATAGAACAGCTGTTATACAGATACATAAAGCTTGTACTCCAAGATTTCTAGTCCTTGATCCATTACAACAGGAATCTAGTTTGGAGTTCGTCTGATCAAGATACAGATATATTTATACCTATGGACTGTGATAGTATGTTTCCAAACCAGACCCTGGTTGAAACACAGCTGTGTTATGAAGACGCTTTTACTCCAATATTCTACTTCAAAGGTCCTTCTTGGCCCTTTGTAATCGTAATCTATGTGTATAAAGTACGATGTAATTATATTATTTTTAATAAAAATAATGCAATGTACAAGATCAATTGGTATACGAGTGTTACTGAAATATCTCATGAACTGCAATCCTCAGAAGAGTGCATTTAAAATTTTCCATTGTATAGAAAGCTGCTCAATGTTATGAAGAAACTTTTTAAATTTAATTTCCGTGACTTAACCACGCTGGAAGAATGGCAGGTCTTTGTCTAAAGGAAACATTCTCAGACAGTCTGAATAGCCCCATCTGGTAGAATGTTGTTTTTTAATCTTACGAGTGGCATTTCTTAAGGAATTTCATGTCCAAAATATTTTAAAAAACGATATCTAAAAGGAACTTTTACCTATATATATATAATTATTTTATATACATTAACTAAAATTTAGAGGAACTGCTGCAGCGATTTGAACTTAGTAATTAATAACTAACTTAGTATATTATAAACTACAAATGTCAAGTGAAATTGTTTCTTTGAGCATAACGGACTCTAATAGGTTACTGACAGGAAGAGGGTCTTTGAGCTGCTATGAAAACAGTTCTCAAGAATTTACATAGAAACTAAAATAATTCAATTAAATTACTAATGAATTATTAATATCCCATCCAACGAGTTGGCAACTTCGTTACGGCGACGGAATAACTTGAAGGTGGCGCTAACTCGTCTAGGAAGTTCGGACAGGGGGGCGCTCGAGTCGGCGGCCTGTTTTAATTGTGACAAGACTAACGCATTTGCAAGATTACGTTGTTGCCAACTGTCGCGGATCGGGACGTCTGTGCGCCACTTGATGCGGCTGGACTGTCGCTCGGTATGCGAATAACAATTAACAAGATTGTTGTTTTATGCAACAGTTACGTAATACAGACGTAGAATATTTTAGATGGATCATCGAGCTGTACCCCTTCAGCTAGACAGCGGAGCTACTACAATACAAATAAATAATAAAACGCTTGCAACACTACGCACATTTTGATGTTATTAATGTCTTTTAAAAATACAATGAAGAATGTTAATTTAGCTTTGACGAATGAACCAAAAAGTGGTCATGCTTCTTGAGTTCCAACATGAATGGGTCGGCTCAACCGAGCAAGGACCATACCGTCGCACTTTGACAGACACTCTCTTTCTTTTCCAGTGTATATTCTAAAGTTAGCTCAAAGCACAAGCTTGTTAAGCTTTGTTGTAGCGGTGAATCGAATTTAAGTAATAGTTCTAGTTACAGCACTGCTAGAATTATTTTAAAGACGGAAAGTAAGAAAGAGAAGTTGGCAATTTGTAGCATTGATATTTTAAAAGACACGAATATTACCAACTCAATTTATCCTTCGAGCGAATTGATTTTATATCGAATACATAATACAAAAAAACCAATGGATTGTATATCCTCAAAACTGTTTACATAACATGGAACCTTTCACATTAGTGTATACTTAATACTGGAAGTTCCCACGCGAGCATCTGCGAGGACACGCAGACGTGACCGCAGCGAGATACTGGATATGGCACAGATGGCTTTCATCGACAAATAATAAAGTTTTTAATCATGAATACACACACAAATTGTACGATGGTAGGGCCACGGTGCAGCTCGTTTCTAGACGCTACATTAATGGGACCAAAGCAAAACCACGCCATCATAGAATGACAGCGTGAACTAGTATCATAACGCTGTTGTGTTTCGGATGGTAAGTGTTGATCTTCGGACCTCAATCACAGGTAACTTATATCTTGTATCTTGAGGAAGGAGATGTGGGCCGTCGTCATCGTTTAAAATCGGGTGATTATGTTCATTTGTTAACCCTAATATTATTAAAAAAAAGAAACGATAATAATTTTCTCCCGGACATCTATCACGAACGGCGACATCAGAGCGAATACGTTTTCACTAAGCCAGTGCATTATACCATTAATGGTTACATCGCCAATTTGGACGGAGTTATTTTTCACTGCAGTAGAAACAACGGAGCCGGTACTATATGCGTGCTATAAGATAAATTTCTTTGGCGTAAATATGCACGCAGAATAAGAGGATTGAACGGAGATAGTTATAAATGTAGATTCAATAAGATACTTGGGAATGCTGCAATTTCTAGCTACATGAAACATGAGCATTAATGGGTCGGCTCGTTAGGGGAAAGACCCTCACAGTATACCAGCGTAAAATAGCAGCATAACGCTTATTACTGGTGACGAGGTATTCGATCTTGTTCTTGTGTGATTCGCTTACCAACTGTGTGTTCGTTTGTCACACTCAATACAATAAAAAAATATTTTTTTACGATGTTTATCAAACAGTTGGGAGTGTCTAAAGTTTAAGGAAACTAACTGTATTTATTATGTTGTTACACTTTTAGTATTTGCTGACGATAACAGTTTGTATGTTATGATCACATGAGCTGTGACGTCATTGGCGCGCCGCCCGAATATGGACGTTTTGTTGAATTTTTGTAGCAAAAATTGTCGTAAAATTTTACTCTTAAAGAAGTCAATTGCTACAAGAAAATCAATAGAGGTCAGGGCAGACGGAAACAGCAATTCCTGTCAATATTCACTTTGAATTTATTAAGCCACTAACGTCATAGCCCTACGCACGGCACAAATAGCAAACTATACGAGCAGTGACTCTAAATCATAATAGTGGTAGAGCTACGCTGCAGTTTGTTTGTAGCTGCAGAATGAATAGGTCGGCACGACCGGGGCAGGACCACGCCCTCACAGAATACCATCGTAAAATAGCACCATTAATCAAAACCAGCATAATGCTGTTGCGTTTCATCTTGTGAGTACGTAGTATCCGGGGTTCTTTATTACTGGTGACAAGGCATTCCATCTCAGTCCTCAAGGGTGATGAAATGATGATCGTCTGCATTGTGATTCCTTGTCAAGTATGAATTTAGATGTCATCGGCCGCAGGAATCACTTGTCATCAGGTGAACTGTGTGCTCGTTTGTTGCTATCAATGTAATAAAAATTGACACATGAAAACTACCATAACTGACGATCGGTTTGGTGACACACGAGCACAAAGTTCAACTGATCGATTAACTTTAACAAAGATTAAAATGGAATGCTCCGGTTTATTTCTTTCAGCACACTATTTTACATTGCTTTCCTGAAAAGCGTAGCCCAAACTATTTGTGTTTCTGCCAGTCAATAAGGTCAGTAAGACGCTATCTTACCTCTACAACAGAACACAAAATCAATAATTCCACAACGTCACACAGAAAAACAACGTATTAAACTCCGAACTGTAAACTAAAGCCAGCTGAGAGATTATTTAGTAGAATATTTAAAGGTATTTAGCAATTCTAAGATGGAGTGCACCATGGACGCCCTGAGCGAAATACTCTTGCATTTTAAAGATTGCGAGTTATTTTTATCGTTCGTCGCCGCGAGTTTACGGTTCTTGCGCCATTTACATTTTACAAGATTCGCGATTGGACTGCGGGCCCTAATTGAATGGTTAGCTAGTCTATTCTATTTCAACAAGATGTCTCAGTTTACATTATTTTACCTATATATAGATTATATATTTTCTATATACTGTTATAACAAAAGATTAGATAACTGAAATGGCAATGGGCTAAATATATAACTCGTTGAATCCATAACCAACGGGAATGGGGTCACTATTGTCGTGAACCATCTCCCTGCACATTGCGCAGTACGTGAGCGTAGTTGGAGTGGTTAACCGGAATGTTAGTAATGTTTATTGCACTTCTACCGTTTTTTTCAACCATACCTTAAAAATCCTGTTCAGTAACAATTTACTAAAAAGATAATGATTTATTTGTAAGTATTTAACAGTGGTAGAGCTACACTGCAGTTTTTTTCTAATTGCAGAATGAATGGGTCAACTCGACCGGGGTAGGACCACGCCCTGACAGAATACCGACAATAACAGCATATGTAACGAAATAGCAGCATAACGCTGCTGTGTTTCATCTGGTGAGTGAAGGGATCCGGAGACCTTAATTACTGGTGACGAGGCATTCATCTCAGTCCTCAAGAGTGACGCATCTGCATTATGATTCCTTGTCAAGGATGAATGTAGATGTCATGGGCCGCAGGAATCACTTAACATCAGGTGAACTGTGTGCTCGTTTGTAACTCTTAATGTTATAAAAAAGTATAAAAATATTTCTACAATTTGTTTTTTATTGTTACTTTCAATAATGAAGTGCTGAAGCTTCGAGTTGCGGTCTGCGTAACTTATGGTCGTAGGTTCAAATCCGCCATTCGATTATTATATGAGTAAACCGTTTTTTAAAAGAAAACTAAACGCAGCCGGCATTTCTTTTTGATCATCAAAACTAATAATGTTAACAAAACAATAATACACACATCAGACGTTCAAACTTCGCGTATTTATATTGCTAAAGTTCCCATAGCTTTGTTCTGTTACAGAACATTGCAATCGTAGTGCATTCTCGTCGCCAGAACTCGTAAGAAGCGTTCTAGAACCGTCGTCTAGTAAAGTTAAAAGGAAAGTCGCAGCAAATAGGCCTCTTCTCTCAAGTGGCTAGTGCACAGTCCAGCAAGCGGCTTGACTATTTATTTTTTATTATATCTCAGACATGTAAACTTGCAAATGCTTTAAGCTTTCACTGCAAAACACGTGGCAAATCAGTACTTAAAATTACGATAAACAATTTCGTCCCTGCCAGCTCCGGGAACGAACTCGTTTTGCTCGCGTACCATAAATTAAAAGCGAGCACTTTGATACTGAGCTACCACGGCGACGTCGTCTAGTGGACTATTTGTATTTGTCTCGTAAGGAATGTTGGCCCGCACTAAGGCTGGATGCACATTGTGTTGCTCGCCGTGATAGTTTGTGTGTTTCACGTGTGTAAAAATTAATTTATTTTTACGTACTCGGCGGCGAGGGACAACACCACTGTGAGGATCCTTGTATGTTTAAGAAATAAATAAAAAATATGTAAACTGGAGAGACGCTTTATTCATGGCACGCTCTAAGCGGACGCTTTATTCATGGCACGCTCTAAGCGGACGCTTTATTCATGGCACGCTCTAAGCGGACGCTTTATTCATGGTACGCTCTAAGCGGACGCTTTATTCATGGTACGCTCGAAACGGGCGCTTTATTCATGGTACGCTTTAAGTGGATGCTTTATTCATAGCACGCTCTAAGCGGACGCTTTATTCATGGTACGCTCTAAACGAACGCTTTATTCATAGCGCGCTCTAAGCGGACGCGTTATTCATGGTACGCTCTAAGCGGACGCTTCATTCATGGTACGCTCTAAACGAACGCTTTATTCATGGTACGCTCCAAGAGGACGCTTCATTTATGGTACGCTCTAAACGAACGCTTTATTCATGGTACGCTCCAAGAGGACGCTTTACTCATGGTACGCTCTAAACGAACGCTTTATTCATGGCACGTTCTAAGCGGACGCTTCATTCATGGTACGCTCTAAGCGGACGCTTCATTCATGGCACGCTCTAAGCGGATGCTTTATTCATGGTACGCGAGTGAACGGGTGACGGGCATGTGGTGCAAGGTAAGACTACCTGGCTTCTTCATCATGGGTCAGGGTTATGCCCTGACCCATGATGAAGAATCAGAAAACTATATTAATATCCAAATGATGCCGTTTCTAAGAACGGCCAAGAGGACATCAACTTTGTGATATACAAATATTGTTCCTAGGCTACAATCCAACCTAGAGCCGTTTGCTCTAGGTTGGATGGTGATCTATTCGCTACGCCATACCGTGGCCAACTAAATACTAAGTTGTTTAAACCTAACCAAACAATGGATTATTCTTTCTTATGATCTTACGAGACGATATATTAAATCCGTTTCAATAAATTGTCTTCCAAGCAAGTGAAGCACTATAATTGACAATAAACCCAGGTTCTAGTAAGTCATTACGCTTCAGTTTGGACAGCTGAGCTATCAATAATTCGCGCCTTTGATCTACCCTTACACCATCAAGAACATACAAGTCTAGACAAACTGAGATCAGAATTCTGTTTCATTTAATCTCATATATTGCAAAATGCTTTCAACTTAAGTGATACCTAAAAACCAACTGCAACGATGAAAAATATAAAACAAGAAACTAACAACTCAGTTATGGTTACATAAAATTAAAATACTTTCGTCCAACCAGAATTTTCACTAGAGATATATATATCATATTATTGTAATTTTAAATATGATATAATGAATTTGTTTCTTAACATTTTTTATAATATCGGAAGGTTCGGACGTAAAGAGTGTATCATGCCGTAGTTTGTTTTGTACGGGGATCCAGGTGACCCAATTTTTTTTTTATGTGACACAGCTCTTCTGATGATAAGTGATTCCTGCTGAAGATGGAATATCTCGTCACTAATAATTAGTGTCGCCGGATCCCTACACTCAACAGACGAAACGCAGCGTTATGCCTCTATTCCGTGAGTGCTTCTCCGGTCATCTGTATCATAGTGTAGCTAGTAACAAACTGCAGCATGGCTCACTATTTAAAATTTAATTAGGTGATAGTTTACATTGCATCTAGGTCCACGGGAGTGACTAAGCATGTGTCCTGAATCTTCGTTTAAGATGGATGTTTAGATGTCATGGGCTGCAGACATCACTTCGCATTACATCCAGCATGTGCACCACTGATGTAATAAAAAAAGACAAAACAGCGATCAATATCAGGATAGAGAATTTTTATCGCAAAGCGATGCGACTCTTGGCGTCATTACGTGAAAGCTATCCGTATGTGCGTATATTAAAAAAGTCTTTCGAGGACCCTTTTTACTGGTGACGAGGCATTCCATCTCAGTCCACAAGGGTGACAACGCATCTGCAATATGATTACTTGTCAAGGATGAATGTAGATTCCATGGGTCGTGGGAATCACTTGCTATCGTGAACTGTGTGCTCGTTTGTTATAATATAAAAAAAGTAAAGTTACATCCTCAATGTTGGACATAGGACCTCGTCTCTAGAGGCTCCACTGCGGTTTGGCGGACTTCACATGATCAAACTTTTTTTTAATTTATTTCTTAGACATGCAGGTTTTCCTCCCGTTGTTTTACCTTCACCGCCAAGCACGTGGTAAATCAGTTCATAAAATTTAAACTGACAATTACATTGGCACCGACATCGGGATTCGAATTCAGTTTGATGACACTGAGTTACCGCGGTTCATTACACTGACGGTAGGTCAGTATATTACGTGAGTATATTAATAATACACATTTTATATGCAAATAATTATTAGATATATATTTTTATACGCAACGTGGTCGTTAGTTGTAATGGCTTTTATCAATATCGCTTTTAAAAATAAATTAACTTCGCTTTACAAAGCAAAGGTATTCGTTGAGCAAATCCGCTAGCTTTCCTCGACTATTTGTAAGTAGTTATAACCATCCAGTAAATCGGTTTGAGCAATAGACTTTTCAAAACACTTAGCCGTTCAAAATCGACGAAATCGCCGCTTTATGAAGGTTAAACGTTTTAACTACGTAACGAAGTGCGTTGAATGAACCCACTGTTTTAGATAGCGATCCGAGTCGAGATTTCGTACCTACTTATGAGGGGCCCTCGAATCGTATTATCGCCCCCTTCTGTTGTCGACGTTCTTCGTCCACAGGGGTTGGAGTGCAGTGATGGTGCAGCAGCAGTCTCCGCGCCAGCTTCGCACCATCGTCGTTGTCTTCCTAGTCGCGAGTCAAATTAGATAAAGCCGTAGAGGTCTCTGGACCACAGCAATACTCACACACACAAAAAAAAACCCACTGTTGACATGGTTCATCATGTCCGATACTATATTTCTATTATTTATCCAAATTCATCCTCGATAATAAATAATTCAAAAAAAATAATTCAGATGCGTTGTCACATTTAATAATGCGAGTAACACAACGTTATCCCGCTATTTCGTGAGGGTGCGGTCCTCAACGGTAGAGCCGACTCATTTATGCCTCAGCTAGAAACAAACTTCATCGTGGCGTTACTATTATAAAAAAAATTAAAACAGACAGACCACTCCGACCACTTAGCCATGCGGTACATGCTAATGAAGATCTAAATCACTGAACAAAATTATTTCGAAAGGGCAAAAGGTGACGCCTCGTAACGTCTCCCCTATTAACATAATGCCAGGCGGAGTGTAAAAAAAAAATTAACGATGAAGCGAGAGCTCTTCTTTGCCGTGGTCCTCCTGGCGCCATTAATTATATCTCCACGCAAGTGCCACTCGCAGCCTGTGGCCTGATTAAGCGGGTTTCAACGATCGAGTGCCGGTGCGAGCAAAATGAGAGTTTTTCAATACTGATAATCGATTGGGAATCACATTTATCTCTTTTTACATACATTTCAAATTAAAAATGATAACCGTAAGAGTTAAGTACAAGTAAAAGTATTAAATAAGCTAAATATTATATTATATGTATATGTATATATATATATATATATATATATATATATATATATATATATATGTATATATATACTCTTTATTGCATAAACCCTATCAAAGTTAAAAGTTC
This sequence comes from Teinopalpus imperialis, assembly GCA_029286865.1. Lineage (NCBI taxonomy): Eukaryota > Metazoa > Arthropoda > Insecta > Lepidoptera > Papilionidae > Teinopalpus > Teinopalpus imperialis. The sequence goes on from JAGSMU010000001.1 coordinate 15,135,300, forward strand.
ACAACGGGCGGACTTAATGCCAAAGGCATTCTCTACCGAATTGAATTTAATTTCATCAATACTTCCTACTAACAGTTGGCTGCAGCGTCGCGGAATTACATCATGAATTACATCGGGTGAAAACCCTTACGGCACTATAAAATATCCTGCGCAGTTGATATCATCTGGAAATAACTAGAAGATATCCCTCATCGTCATTATTGTATATGTTTAAATTGCCATCTCGATCAGTGGCTTGAAGATTTCCAACCTGCGATATGCAGACGATATCACTTTGTTCGCCACCAGTACCCAGCACATGGAAGAACTTCTCGTCAAGATGGAACGCGTTAGCCTTGAGTTAGGACTTAAGATAAACCGGAATAAAACTAAAATGATGATTGTCGACCGCATGAATAACAATTCTCTAGAATCTACACAAATTGCTAATTGTGATGTGGTGCAATCATACATTTTATCTGGGAGCCTTAATTATAAACAACAGTGGAGGTATCGACGAAGTGAAGAGGAGTATGGCAATTTCTAGGACTGCAGTGGACAAGTTGAGGAAAATATGGAGGAATCGCAACATATGTAGCCACATAAATCTTGTATTCTCCATATTCTTGTACGCCGCAGAAACGTGTCCCTGCGGCAAGTAGAGAAGAAGAAGATAGATAGAAATGTGGTGCTAGAGAAGAATGCTCGTAGAAGAGTATCGTGGACTGAATTCCGTACCAACGAGTCTATACTTCGAGAACACGGCATCAAGCAGCGTTTAGCATTTTTGGTACAGTCTCATCTCCTCACCTTTTTTGTTCACGTATGCCACCGAAAGGAGGTGGCTATTGAGCGACTTGTGGTCCAGAGAAATGATGAGGGTACCAGGCCACGAGGAAGATCGCCTATTTGGTGGGCTGACCAGATAAAAGCGGCAGTAAATGGCTCATCATCACTACATGAATGCCTCGTGCATTGCAGATCACTACATGAAGGCAGCCATCAGAGCAGAGTGGCGGCGTGTTGTGAAGCTTGCCACCTACACCCGAAGCGATGACCACGACCACTCTGTCAAGAGTGATACCGACAAAGAAGAAAGAAGTTTAAATTGTCTCTTCTCGTTACGAAAACTCATTTAAGTCAAAGTGTAACAGCTTATTTTCTTCTATCAACTACTCTATAATAAATAACGCACAAATAACATTGAAGTTTAATAACGTATTAAATCACCGTTGTCGAAATCGCCCACAACAACGTTAATAAAAAAACAAAAAAAAACCTGTGAACGGGTCTAGCGTAAAAGTAAATATTTATCCGACGCCATTATACCGTGATCTTCCAAATCCAGCTTCCATTAAAGGAGATAGAATCTATTTACAATGTCAGCAAGCCTGCACCGTGCCGATATTTACGGCGATCAAGCGGAAATAGTTTATGGCCAACATTTGGTGCGTTCACCCCATTTTGTTTCCCGGCAAACGGATTCGGGCTAGGAAATGACTCCATCGTGTTACTCACAACGAAAGGACCGAGACGCGTTTTCGCGTGTTCAAACTATTACACAATTTTGAACTATAAATTTAAAATGATAGGGTATGTAATAGCAGCACAGTATGGATCACGGTAAACCTGGTTTAACAAATTATCGACTCTTTTTTTTTTGACATTATATGCCAATTTTAGGTTGTACAGTACAAGGTCTGATTTTGGCATATTTTTGTTGTAATTTGTAATTTGAAAACTCATTTAAATTTAAGTTTTGTTTTTCACCAATGTTTCGTGTTAAAATTATAGAACCAAAAGACAATTAAATAATTTAATACTTTTGTCAATATTTAAATTCATCTATTTCTCTACGAGTAATTTGCAATAAAATTAACAACGAACGACTATTCTCGAATAGGGACTAACCTTGAATGCCTAATTGCCAATAATTACTATTATAACTTTATATTTTACTATTTATCACACTGTATTTTATACTATTTTATTTATTTATTTTATTAACCAACCAGGCGGAGTTAGTAATGGATCAACCCCGTAATAGTTAAACAACACGAGCGCGTGTAATTAAATGCACATTACAGAGGTGAAATTCTTCAGTAGTCTAAACTTGATTTTTAAATATATAAGTTAGCAAAACAATTAGACTGACAGACAGATGAAAACACCAATGGCCCTAGAAACGTATACACTATAGTTTTCTCTTGTTCTCTTGCGCTAAGTACAAACAAGCAAGCAGCCCACCCGATGTTAAGTGATCAACATCAGAGGAGTCACAGATGCGCTGCCGGGCTTTAAGGAAGGTGTAGGCTCTTTTCATGAAGTCGTATCGGTTCGGAAACACCGCTGGCGACAGCTGATATTCCGTCCCTTTTCCATCAGAAACGTTTCACGTAAAACCTTACACATAGAAAGTTGCAATGAAATTCCACTTCAAAATCTTACTCACATTCCAAAGTAATTTTTCCTCGCTTCACTTAATGATTCACTAAATTTATATTTTCAAAAAGTGATTTTCATTTTGTACAGATAATGGTAAATGCGCGCGTGTACTTAGAGCTTTATTTATCTAGGACGGTATTACCATGGGTCCGGTGGAGCTAGAACAATAGAGCACCGGTCCGCTCCACATTCGGCCCATCACCATGTCAATGGATCGCTTGGCATTGTTCTAGTATTGATCTGTACTAATTAGTTAGCTGAGAATACGTGCTTATGTTTTCGTTCGGAATTGTACGGTAGTCATAGAATTCGACACGGAATATACGTTGAGATGGTATTACATTTGAATGACAAACATCTGACTTAGCTAGAAAATGTTCCCGTGGTGAAGATATTCGGCGGTACAGAGATTTTTTTTAAAGTGAATTCTCAGAGTGAGTTCTAGTAATTTACTAACATTCCGGTTAACCACTCCAACTAATCTGAAAATTATTATGGTTTGTCCCTGCCTTTTAGAAAGGTTAAGAAACGATGTTGTGAGCTATTAAGGTAATTTATATAGATATGATTGACGAACGAACTGACAAACCATTACAATATTAATAGATACGCATTCGATTAAACGTTAGTACGCAAAGCTGTATAACCAAACAGGACGAGGAGTTAAGGTGACCATTGGGGTTAAGAACGAGTGCCATTAACTGGCGATCAGAGTGACGGAAACACTCTGTAGTTTTATGGGGTACGCGATTGTATATCAAAGGTGAAGGGTGGTCGTTAAAGATTAGAGGATCAACGCACACTAGTGAACGTCGGTCAATGTAGTCAACGTTGATCAAAAATATGATTGGAAAGTGTGCATGTGTTATACAATTATTTGATATACTTGGCGATATTATTCTGCAATAAAATATAATAACTATTTATTGTTATTACACCAAAATTGTGTTAAATAGTACCAAGATGTGGATGCTAGAAATTGTGTACTTTCCTTTTTGAATTCTATATACTTTAATGTTTTCGGACCTGAAAATATTTGAAATTGTTTTCGTATAATGAAAATTGCATTTAAAGCTTCCTTTGATTATATCCCGTAACGATTTCTTTGCATAGGGAGAGGTACGAGTAAATCAAGGCGCAACAACGTGTATATCTTTTACTATCTCTATATAAAGTATGTTTTTACTACACTTTTTTAACATATTAAACGTGACAAACCAGTACATACTGCACCTGATAAGTGATAACTTCGGCCCATGACATCTACAACCATCCACTAACCAGATTCAATACATATGTACGTTGTCTCCCCTTGGATGGAATGCCTGGCCAACGATAATGGTTTTCGGATCCCAACCCTCACCATACGAAACACATGAGCGTTATGCTGCCTTTTCTGGATGTGTATTCTGTGAGGGCGTGATCATTGTCCGGTAGAATAAGCCGCAATGTGGCATTTCTTTTCGTATTGAAGATGAGACAAAATGCAGTTCACCTGATAAGTTATTCCTGTCACCCATGACATCTACACGCATCATCGATAAGGAAAATAATGAAGACACGCTGTCAACCCCGAGGAGTGAGACAAGGGTCTCTGGATCCGTACACTCACCATACGAAACACAGTAGCGTTATGGTGCTATTTCATTCAGGCATTCTGTCAGGTAGTGGTCCTCGAGCAATCTGCCACTGTTAGCTTAAAAACACAAGGTAAACACAAAGAACAAATAGACCTGTAGAATATTTCATATTTTAACGCGTATGATTAATAGCACAGTGTATAACAATGAATGTCGAACAACGATGACAAATGAGCCGAATGTTTCAAACTTTACGCAATTCCGCATTAACAGCGTCGATGTTACGAGCGTTGACGTATCGATTCTCGTCGCAGAATCGTAAAGAAACAAAATCTGGCAGCGTCAGCACCTGTGCTCCGTACGTAAATAAGGTTTTTGTCATAAAATTCTTTCGATATTTTTTTAACGCTCTTAGAGGTATTTTTTACGCAATGGTTGTCGAATGTTTGTTAATTTTTGACGATCGGATGGATAGAGTGGTCTGTGTGTTTGACTGGTGCGTCGTGAGTCCTGGGTTCTAGGGAAGAAATTCGTACATATCAATCACAAATTGTTGGTTGCATTACATCGAACTAGAGATGGGGATTACGAATGATTGTCCTATTGTTAGCACAAGTATTTATGGTACTATAATATCATCTTTCCAGTTAATCTGGAAATAAGCAGAAAGGTATCACCGTGGTAATCAAAGGCTTTTACAATTTATGTATGTCTAAAGTTAAGGTGCTTTCTACTAAGACAATGCATTTTGCATTTGTTTCCTTTGTCCAGCAATGGACATAAAAATGCATGCAATGAATTGTTTAAATACGTCGAGATGGAAATAAACAGCTATATACGTATATCCCTTCTCCAGCTTCACCCTAGAGAGCATAGTCCGCATAGCGGCTCCAATGCGAATTGAGGGATCTCATACATCTTCGAAATGTTTTTATGTCTTATATATAAACGATATTCCCGATATTTTCCGAACACGTGGTAAATTAGTTCTTAAAATTGTAATTTATAATTTCATTGGTCGGGTCGGGGATCGAAACTGTACATAGTTAAATGGAGTACAGCAGGCATAAAACTTTATCTCTCTAAATATTACTTACGCCTCGGGCAGTCTAGCTTGAGATGTTCGAAGATGTTTGTATGGTTCACATTATCTATAAAATTTGCAATACTTTATTTAATACTATCAAATAAAATGAGCTTTGAAAAAGCCAATACATTTGTGTACCATAGATATTAAATGTTATAGATACGTAAAAACTAAAAGTTAAGGAGCATCCTATATATATAAAGATCCGATATATATGAGATGGGTTTCCTTCTCTTTTCTGTTCATCTCTTTCCTTTGTATATTAATATATTAAAGAAGAAATATAACTTTTTACAAATATAACTAAATAGCATAAAACCAAATTTCGTCTGTTCATTTTTAAGCGTTAATCTCAAAGATTTCTAACATAATTTGTTCAGTGTTTCTTTTATGGCAAGAAGGGTGACATACGAGCACACTACATCAGATAGTAATGACTGCACTCATAAAATACACAATTACGCATGTATACAAAACAGCTTTTTAAGGAAATTAATTTTAATGAAGTATCATAAAACCAAATATAACCTACAATAATATGTACTCGTATATTAATGTTTATGGTAATATGATAAATAAAAAACATAACATCAAAAAATAAATTTACAGTTGCTTTGTGTAAATTATATTAACCGTTAACATTAAATAATGTATTCATTAAACGAAGTTTAAATGTATAATTAGTTAAGTACGGTTTTATAGTGAAGGGGTCGCAAGGCTTTTTACTAACCTTTTGGCTTTTTCGTGGATCGCGACATAGATAAAATGGTTCATAAAACTATGACTAGATCATAAGGGACAATTTGCAAAAAATAAACAAATATATATATATATATATATATATATTTGTGACAACCCTAATTTAAACAACACACTCGCTTAGTGCACGACTTTAAAAGTGACTGTGATGTTTATTCATTACATGAAGACGTCCTCGAGGTGTGAAGAGGTAATTATATTCTATCACACGCAATATTCGATTGTAAAATTCTGATCTTAGAGTCGAAAATCGTATACAACTGCAATCATGCGAATGAAATTAATAATCGCTTTATCGAAATGAATGTGAGAATGTGTACGCCATTTTCTTGGTTAACAGTGGATAAATAAGTAGATTTTTATAATTTTATCTAATGGTGAGTTATGCTAGTTTGCAGGTGGCTCGGCACCGTGCTACATGGCAATCTATGGAGAACGCAAGCAGTAATCTATGGATAGGCTGTGAACAACTTGATCTCTATACCAATATGATAATGAGGAAGAATTTACTTATCCATGCTGTATAAACTTTTTATTAACACACATTATATTGTTGTGACTGACAGAAATAATGGTAACGAGTGTACATGCGTATAAACAAAAACTAATTTATTACATTAGTATAAAGATGAAATTAAAAACACCTATATACATATTTATCGTCCAAAATGTCAAAATCCGTATTCAAAATGGCGAATCTTACACTTATTTTCAAATATATTACATTACGATATAAGCTGTAATTCTAGTAATCCTCCTACTAATAATAATATTATTTAATTATAAATATAAATAAATGTGAAGTTTGTATACTTGTTAAACAATCACATAAAAATGGATTTGAATGAAATTTGACACACACAGATAGTGTACATGGATGAACACATACTGTTTATCCCGATAAAAGATGAAAGTTGGTGAAAGTTTGTATGTTTGGATGTTTGCACGCAGACGAGGTCGCAGGCAAATGCTAGTTAACTGATAAACTCAAGTATAATAGAATTATATATTTAAAAAAAAAATCATAACCTCAAGGGCATGATATTGGATTGAAATCATAAACTTACTGGAGACGAGTAAGATATCTTATGTAATCAGAAATATATTTTTAAATTGATTGTCATGATACTAATTAGTTTTATAGTACTATACTATAATGGAAAGTACTTGGAAGCGTCAATAGCCGAATGTTCTAAATTTAAGGTCGTAAGTTGCAGTCCGCCATTCGCCAGTCGTGAACCGTTTAAGCTTAGTTGGAGTGCCTAAACTGGATGTAGTAATAATAATAGCACTGCTATTATTATTTTCAAACATCTCTATATATCTCATCATTTATCTATCTATCTAAAAATATCATCTATATATCTAAAAAGTCTTAGAATAATTGAATTGAATTTACCTTAACTGTGCTTTAAAAATGTATTTTCATCATAATTAATTTTTCACTAACAAAATCAAGAACTATACGTAAAAGTTTTTTGTAATGTTTTAGTGTACGTCGCGTCTTACCCCAAAAATAGTGACGATATATCCTCGAAGCGAGTGGGCATCATACGTTTCCGCTGGGCCGTGTTTACTCGAGTTGTGGGGCGGGGGACGACGTGTGGGAGCCGCGGGTTCGAACCTGTCCCCCAAGGTCTCGGTCGTCCACGCTCATTCAGACACGATTGTCTTTATTATCATGCGGCTAATGTATGTACATATGTACTTATGTTAAGAACATAGGTATGCATGGATTGGTAGAAATAAATAATATTTTACAACTTGTCGGAATTTGTTTTTTATAACATTTATGGAATACAACAAGCAGCTTTTTAATTCCAAATTCAAATTCGAAATCAACCAAATAGATGTTTGAATATAGTAGGAACATTATACAAGAGAAAATAATTTTTGGAAAAATCTCAATATCTCGAAAAATGGTGACACTTTTACTAAGGTTATTTTTTTGTCTGGTAGGTAATCCGTAAACCCATCTTCCCCCTAAGTTTGTCGTGCTACTGACGGAACACCTGTATTTATTGGTTGTTACTATATTCCTCACGCTAGTTCCTATGTTGGTATGGTACCTCCCCGGTCGTGCTGGTTCGTGCTGGAGGTAGAAAACATCTACCACTATGGAATGTCTCAAAACAGACAACTAGAAGCTTCTTTCACAAAACGAAACAGGGCAACAGCAAATTATTTACGCTAGTAATCTTTGAAAATGTGCTTTCCCGGGCTCAGCTACACGAAGCTGCAGCTGCTTAATAGTTTCAGTGTGGCTCTACCAACGATTCGAGGTATTTACATAATTTATCTTTCGATATTATAATATACTCCTTTCTCGCTGCGGGTGCAACCTTGCTCAACGCATTAGCATACTAACCGCGGACAAGGCCGCTGGAGTAACATTTCCAAGATTTTAGTATTCGTTAATGGCAATTAAATAATTGAATTATAATTAAAATGAGTATATTACCACTGGAAATGAGTGTGTTTGGAGTTATGAAGTTCTCATTCCAAGAAATTCATAATTTCATGTTTCGGTCCAAATGACCCCAATGACGTTCGTTATACAAGCGATATGTAATTCTTGGTTTTTGGATCTGGCCACCAGAATAATTCGCGTAAACGCCATATTTCGGGCCGGTTTTCACCAATTAGTAGAGTCGTTGGAGTCACTTCTTCTCCAGCGCCCACGAAATTCCAAGTGGTGGCAAATGTCATTAACAATAATAATGTTATTAACTTAGTTATTCCGTTCGAAGTAACTGACCTAGCCGAGGTTTGGCCCTGACGTACACCCTCGAGTATGGCACATGTTTTACATCAGACTAAAATATTAGACGATGAGAGTCGGCACTATAATTGAAGAGTCAACAGCCTAATGGTATAGGGTACGGACTGCGAAACTTAAGGTCCTAAGTTCGAATCCGCCATTCCACTATTGTCGTGAACCACCTTCAAGCACAAGCATTTTCAGCTTAGTCGGAGTGGTGAACCGGAATATTAGTGATGTTATTAGAATTTCTAATATTCTTTTAGAAACTAAACTGCAGTGCAGCTCTACCAAGGTGATGATGAAAAACACGGACACTTGTCTTTAGTTCCACAGTGTATGATGGATTTCCATCACCGAACCTGGCATCGACGAAATTATTAATTTTAAACTACAAATTTTCTCGTGTATCACAAAGAAAAAAATCGTTATAAAGCCAGTATGTCAGACAAAAAGAAACGTACTTTGTAGGCATTTGACATATCTACTCGAATACCCTCTCACGAGACCCACGCCTGTCGTTGGGCCGTGCTCGTATTATATTAGTTGTTAGTTAACCTTTTTATGTTAAGTTACGAGTACATTTAAAGTTAATAACTTACAAGGTAAGGAACCGAGAGTCACTTTCGTTAGAAATTTAAAGACGATACAAGTACAAAGGGGTTTCATCGTAAAACTTTGTAGTGGCTTTAGAAAACGCCTTGTAACCTTTAAAAAATTGTGTACATGAGTACCAAGATAAAAAACTAGAATTCCATTTTGTTACCATAATAGTATATTTTAGTGTTTAACAAAAACAAGTTATTAATAAACCCACTATTAATCGTCAAAGTAGTTCAATGGCTAAAGAAATGAAAACAAGATATACAAACATCAATAGAAGAATCCAATACTAAATAAATACGAGCTCCTTAAACACCGACATCATTTGAATACCCGCCGGCTACCGGTATTGACACTTTTTCGCGCTATTTTTGAAATGAACCAATCACAAGCCAATTGACGAACGGCCGCCAAGTCGCGATTGGTCAATTTAAAAAATGACGCGTACGACAGTGATGATTATTTTTTTATCTTCCAATGAATTTAAGCGAACTTATTAAGTCCACGGTGAGTTAATGGACAGAAAGACCAGTCGAACTCGTTGACAGGTGCAAAGCGCCCGGCAGCACCTGCTGCTTGGATGCAAATCGGGTGTCGGATTGTAATGGAATTTCTATGATGGTTTTTTAACTACCTACGAGTTTTTAAAGATTCATTAGAACTTTTAAACTCTCGTCTTTCATCATTGTCACTTATTTACGTGTAAATTATACTTTCAAAATATTATGAACGTTGGAACCGGTGTTAGATTTTATGGATTTTGAAATTCTATGATCGCTCTTTAACTACATAAGAGTTTGTAAAAGATTTACTACTTTCATATTCTCTTCTTTCATCCATCGCTTATACACATGTTAATTATGCATACGAAATTACAGCCATTGGCAATTACACGTGAATTGCGTGGTTTTTTGGTCCAGAGACCTTCACAGCTTTATCTGATTAAACTCGCGAGCGGGAGGTCCGCTGAGTAGGGAGACAACGACGACGCTGCGAAGCTGGCGCGGAGACTGCTGCTGCACCACCGCTGCACTCCAACCCCTGTGGACGAAGAACGTTGACGACAACATGGGCGATAATACGGTCCGAGGGACCCTCATAAGGAAGTACGAAACCTCGACTCGGATCGCTACCTAAAGGGATTGGGATCGGAAGGGATTGCGTGGCATTTGTTGAAAAACAACACGTGAGTACGTATTTTATGTAAGCAAGACTGTGTCACTAATAAGTGCGGTCTCTTGACATCCCTGTGCCTTCGATGATGGATCAAGATCGGTTCTCAGTGGCAATGATTCTTGGCCTTTTATTTTTTATTCTCAAATATGATCATCCACCTTAAATACAGCACCAATTCAGCAGCATATACGTATGTAAATGCTAGAATGTAGGTGCTAATATTATATAAGAGACAAGTGAAGGAATTATATACTTATTGTCTCCAAAAACGCCTTGTAGTATTTTTAATCAACTGATAGTATGGAAACAAAGAAAGAAAAACTATTCCGTCAAGTTATGAGCGTATTTTAATTAAAAAATTCCCATCGGTACCTGGAGAACTAAAGACGTTATGATTGTTATAGGGATTTAATTAAATCAAATAGCATCTCAGACATTTTAATGAAAATTTTATCGACGAATCGAGTTTGGAAGTTTGAGAACCATGAAATAAAATAGTTATAACAACGTGTGGAAACGGCGCTTCTAGTAATTAACATTGACTAGCTATTCGATGGGCTAACGTCTGCAATTTGTGCATAAATTTAGATATCAAACAGGGTATACAGGATGTTTCGTAAATAAATTACGAAGTTTTTTTCGACACCTAATCGATATGAAGATATATATATATATATATATATATATATATATATATATATACATATATATATATATATATATATATATATATATATATATATATATATATTATTACATCGAAATTAAAAACTAAATTTAATATTAAAAACTCATCTGCAGCTTAATTCCCTAAATAGGATAAATTGAAATTATGTTAGTCCTCAGGGCTGTATGCATGCACACCTCGTTCGATTTTTTTTTACTATCTTTTATTTGATTTATGTTTATTACGGTACCATTTCCTTAAATACCTTAAGATGGTACTTGACTGCAATCCTGATGTTAAGTGGTGATGAAAAATTAAAATACCGCATGCGTACACGTGACAGAATTGAAAATTCTTTGGCAATAATCCTCAATTTGTAAGTATATAGTAAAATAATATAAAGCTTTGTTCTCTCTTTATCTCTCTCTAGGCAATTACATTTTTCCATAATTTTCGCATCAGAAACGTTACATATAAAACGTTGCAATCAGACTCGACTATGTTTTACTCTCATCACGGACAGACAAAAATCCAAGCACTTCAAAAATATGTATTCAAGCTATCTGTTGTTCACATAAGTACGGAAAGTTATATTTATATAAGTATATATTCCTTTAGTCTGTATTTCCCAATATTCTCTTTTTGACAAAGCAACTTTGTAAACCGATGTACGAGGCGTCGACGGACAAAATTCTATTCGAAGTGGGGGAACAAACAAACTAAATCAAATCACCACACAAAGAGATAAAGTTAGAGGAAAGAAGGGTTAGTTGAGTTTCAAAGCTTGGCGGAAATACCTCATGCTACACGTTTAGATTTATCCTCAAGATATCTTTAGTATTTTCCTCTTTCTTTAAATTTTTTACTTAATATTATTATATGTAATAAAACTATAAACTTATATTTATATATAAATATTTGAGGACATATTTTTGTTGACGATGAATGTAGACGTCATCGGCCACAGTTCGCACTTACCGTCAGGTGAACTGTGCGTTAGTTTGCTCCCCATTACAATTATATAAAAAAAGTCATGGAACGCAATCAACATTAATTATTCAAATGATCCGAATGTCATCTTTCGTGGTGTGCTAGTGGTAGAGCTACACTGTAGCAGCATAACGCTGGTGTGTTTCGTCTGGTGAGTGAGGGATCCGGAGACCTTTATTAATAGTGACGTGGCATTCCATCTCAGTCCTCAAGGGTGACAGCGCATCTGTATTATGATTCCTTGTCAAGGATGAATGTAGATGTCATGGGACGCAGGAATCACTTAACATCAGCTGAAAGAACTGTGTGCTCGTTTGCAACTCTCAATGTAATAAAAAAAATCTTTTATTTAAAAAAAAATTAACACCTTTAACTGAAGGTTTACTTTTAATATTTTACTAAACTTAATGATGAATAAGTATTTAGTAAGAAATGTTTTTGTGGTGGCAAACTCGCACTGAAGTTGCACAAAGTAAAATCTAAAGTAGTGGATCATGTCATAAATAAATAAAGCATGAACATTTTAATCCAAACACCCGAAGGATTTGAAACGATATACTACAATTTAAAAATCACCTTAGCTTGATGTTTTTACGCTCATGCGGAAAATGTAAAAGGTACTACGAGATCTTGGAAACAGCAAATAAAAGGAAAAAGTTTGTTTATTACCAAGGAGTCTTTATTACTACTCGTTTCTTTTAATATTCATTGATGACGTCAACTTATGCGAATTTTGCCTTTAAATTTTCAAATAGTCTATTACTAAAAGTTTTACCTATTCAATTAAAATATTCATACAAATTTATAACATTTTAATAACAATATCAACGTCATCATTTAAGCTCATTATTAGCTATTAGAACGTTGTTATCATCAAACATAGCCAACAAAATGTAGAAATATCTTCCCATTTCCGTCATAATAGGATTACTGAATTGATTTTAGATGTCAATATGCGGGAGATATCATTGATGCTATGGCTAAATAATAACGATTTATATTGTAGTTGCATGTTTTGTTTTATAGAACGAGTACACAGTTCACTTGAAGATAAGTGATTCCACTTTTATCCTCGAAAAGGAATCATAATGCAGGTCCGTTGTTACCTATCACGACCAAGACGAAATGTCTGTTTACCAGTAGTAATAAATCTGGATCCCTATACTCACAGCATAACGCTGTATTTCGACTGGTGCATATGTATGAGCCACGGTTATCACTTACCATCAGATGAACTGATCCACTTCGAGCCGACCTATAGTAACGAACAGAATCGTTAATTATTGTCTTTATCTAAACTTAACTAACCTACATTCTGTGAAGAATACAACATCACAATTCGTTCAGAAATTTTGACCGATCGGAAACTTTCTAGATCTAAGTTAACAAGCGCTACATTGTATTAAATCCTCGGGCTAAGGATAATAAATACAAGTTATTACCATGTTTGTGCTTATTTATTTGCATGCAATGCCGCGAGGTCTTATAATATACTTAAATATTTTTATTTCTTATAGACAGCTTCCTTAGTGTGCCTGTGACTTTAAGACTCAATATTGCAAACTAGGTTTGCATCATGTGGACGAACTCTCATTCTCTTAATAATTTTGTAGCTCTGATATATTTTAAAAATTTAATTTAACAAAGACTAATATAAAATTAACTGAGTAATAATATATTATTATTAGTAATAATATCGTTATCGTGGTAGAGAAACTTTGCAGTTCGTTTCCAGTTGTCGCTAGAATGGGTCGGTTCGACTGGGGAATCGCCACACCCTCATATACTGCCAAGTATTCCTTCTTAGTCCTCAAGGGTGACAACGCATCTGCATTATGATTCCCTATCCAGGATGAATGGACTGCAGGAATCATTTTATATAAAGTGAACTGAGCGTTCGTTTATTATACAGATAAAAAACTGAACAATAATAAATATTTTTGTAAATATGAATTTCGTAATATGTTACTTAACATAAGCAGATAAGTTAGTTCTACCTTATAACTAGACATGTACATATGTCTACTTTAATCAACACAAGTTTCGAAATAAGCCTGCACGGGCTACACTTGAGCGGGATGGTGCAGGGAAGTTTGTTAGGCCCTTATCTGTTCGCCTTTGTGTGAGGCGGCTGGAAGCTTGTCGCCCGCCAAATTAAGCTGCAGACAAAGAGTGTTCTCTTCGTGAACTAAATTACAGAATCAACGCTTGTTAATTTATTTGTCAGTAAATCACAGTATCTATGTTTGTGATTACCATATAAAGCGTCTATTGGTTTTATTCTCCAAATTATTATGGAATAACTGTAAAATTTAAAACTGATCAGTTTGTTTTGTAACCTATACAGAGTATAAAAACATTTCCATACATTAATTTTAGAAAATTGTGATTGATCGAAACTAGAGTCCTAATTACAGGCAACGAGACCATTTTATTCCTTAGGGATGACTTGATATCTTATTATAGACAAATATGAATGTATCTCATCAAGCATTAACTTACCTAAAATGAAATTTCCGGTTGTTTCCAATCCCTTTACAACGTAAATTTTACATCATAACAAAAAAAATTGACAATTTCTGTTAAAAACTACTTGTACATCGATCGGCGCTACGTCGCTTCTAGTTACCTCAGTTGTATTTTGCACTCACCTGTAACAAATAAAAGAGAAAAATTAATTTTGGGTAAAGGCTTAGGATATTAATTCAAATACACCATAAAATACAAAAACTTTGGTGAGACTAAAATAAATATTTCTTGAAAAGTAGCTTTGTTTTTGAATTTACGAAATCGGTTTTTGTTGCCAGTTTTAATAAAAATTAAGAACATTTATCATGGCAACCGGTGTTGTATTGTATCAAGTGACCGCGTTGGATTTAGAAGAGGGTAAGATTTATTTAATTTGTAGATAACATCGTGTAAATTGCATAAGCGATGGGATAGATCCGGAGATGTTTAACAAAATGAAACAGAGATAGAAATATATGAATTGACTTATAATGGGAATAAAGGTAATGCCATATAATCTAGTGGCTTCACAGAAATGTTTGGATAATCTTTATGGATATCAGTAAATTAAATTTTAAAATAAGTCACACAAATAGCACGTAGCACTGGTTATCACTTCTACGTGCTGTTTACATTATGGAAGAACGCTTTCCGAGTAATCTTGTTCAAAGGACCCTCAACTAAAAGTAATAGGATAGTGCACCATTGAATTACTACATCAAGCGTGAAGTAATTTTTTAAAGTTTAGATACACGCCAACCACGAGAAGTCTTATGTTTGGCCCTATTGTATTCTATGTTTTACGCACTACAGCCATGACACTGTAGTGTTATTATTTGATGGGATAATGAGGCGTTATTGGCAGTTCATAAAACATCATATAAAACGGAAAAAGCAGCCAGGAAATATTCGAATAATTATTGGCGTTATCAAGTTCATATTGATCTTAAAAAGTAAACCCTTCCTTCACAAACGACACAAATTTGTAATAGTGTCCAAATAATTTAATGGTATAGTTTCGTAGATAGACCTAAAATAGAAATGACAACATTGAATTTTCTAATTATTACTTTCAAAATAAGCTGTCTTGATATATTATTTTAGTCTTTTTTTGTCATACATATAATTCTCACACTAATTCGTCATTTCCGTTATTCTAACGGAAATAACAAACTTGTCGTTTACGCATCTATTGAAGAAACGTAAAAAAATAAAATATGTTATAACGCCGTGTCTATTGCATTATGAGAGCTATGGTTCTTTGATTCAACCATCATAGTTGAGACTGTTGTAGGTTTTTACGATACATCGTAGCGAAATGGTGATAGAAAGGAACTTAATGCTCAAAACCATCTGCTAAGAAATAGTAACATTTTAATTTATTCCGTATAATGCGATGATAGCGGTGTGTAAGTTATATATTTTTGTGTGTTTGTTAATTTTAATGGTGGTAGAGCCACACAATAGCCAATTCCTGGCTACAACATGGATGAGATGAACTGACCAGGGAAGGACCGCGATAACGCCGCTGTGTTTCTCCGGTGAGCTGATTACATACAATAACTTTTACCATAACGTTAATTGTGTAATAAAGTAGACTATGTACACAGATATAAGGTAGTAATTAAATATAAAGATTTTATATATACCTTTTCGTGGTCGGGTTAAAACGATAAGAAAACATTCATTATTTTTTTATCTGACATCATTTCAAATAACCAGACCACGTCGAAGTGAGTTAAAGGAATGACAGTTACATACATTCAGAATGCCACGAATCGGGCATCGGCAGGTGAGCGGAAGAGCAGATGGTGATCAGCGGACGGTGACTGTATTTTTTGGCCATTAAAACACCGAGGTATGAATAATTAATATAAACTTCGCAATATAGTCAAATAATTCATAAGTTAATGGTAAATCTGATTCATTTATCTTGAGAAAAGCTGGACCGATTTGGTTATTTTAAATTTTCTTAATTGACTGAATTGGTTTTTTATGGAGAGCATAATTGCCCTAACATGTATATGGAAAATCGAGAAAACATGGGATTGTGTGAATTCAAAACAATAACTCACAGATATAATTTTCACAAAATTTACAAGACAACAAACAAATTTATTTCTAATAAACAGGACGTCCGTCGCGTAGCAAATAATTAAGTTACGCAAAAGGTTATTTATCTTCAAAAAAAAGAGCCTTCTCATGTTGTCTGAGTATGTATGTAGTTTTGTTGAAAATACGTATCACATAATTATAAAAGCATCTTAAAAAACTATGTAATATAAAATTTCGGATATATATGAATGTATGCTACAAATAGGTTTTATCACTTACGTGAATGGGCCGGCGATGAAAGGCTGGTTTTACTCCTCAGAAGTGACAACGTATCTACACTGTCTCTTTATCGAATATAAATGTGGGTCGCAAGGATCTCTCACCACCGGGGGAGGTGTGCTCGTTTCTCAGCCCAATATAATGAAAAATAAATTAACGTCCACAATCGATTTATGAATATAATTCCATAGTGCGTATTCCAATTTGTTCATAAATTCCAATAATTTATTACACTCTGCTCGCCCTTCTAATAAATAACATTAATCGATTCATAATAAATTATACGAATAAAAAAACACATTCATTAGGTCGTTAATGAAAGTAATTTAAGATGCTCATATCAATTGATTAATTAAAACTAAAAAAATACGTCAATAGTTTAATGGTTTAAGGGTATGGTCTAAGAAACGAAACGTCGTAGGTTCGAAGCTACCATTCGACTATTGCATTTTGTATTGCATTACATAACGAGCACACATTTCACATGATAGCAAGTGATTCCTGCGGCCCATTCCATCTACACTCGTCCTTGGCACCGAATCATAATGCAGATGCGTTGTCACCCGTGAGGACTGAGATGGAATGGCTTGTCACCAATATTTAAGGTCTCCGGTTCCCTACACTCACCAGACGAAACACAGCAGCATTATGCTCCTGTTTTAGGCTGGTATGGCTGTGTGGCCGTGGTCCTACCCCGGTCGAGGTGACCCATTAATTCTACAGCTAGAGTTAACTGCAGTGTAGCTCTACCGCTATACATGCATCTCCTATTACAAGCATTATAAGCTTAGTTGGAGTGATTAATTGAAATGTTAGTGATGTTTTATTTGTAAGAAAACTGTCAACAGTGTGTTACTAAATAAACAGTTTTTCTTTCTTCTATTCAATTACGAAACATAAATAGCTTAATAGTTTAGGGAATGGTCTGCGAAATCTATCGTTCGAATACGACATTCGATTATTTTCGTGAACCGTCTCCTAGCACGAGCTATTTTAGCTTAATTCATGTGCTTAACGGGTAAATTAATGATGTTAATAGCATTTTTAGAATTCTTTGCAGCTTGCTAGCTAGCTCGAGCATAAATGAGTAAACTTGACCGCAGGCGGACTCCGTTTACACAGGATACTATCGTGAAATATCAGATTATAGCTGCTACGTTTCGTTTGGTGAATCCGGAAACCCAGTGTCCGGAAGCTAGTTATTCTTGGTCTTATTTTTAAATGGATTCAAGCCAATGCTTGTCTTCCATCCTACCTGATGGTAAGTGCTGATGTAGACGATGATGATAGAGCGTACTAGCCGAGCAAGTGCCTATACACTCTTGAAGACAACCATATTACGGACAGACTGTTGCATACAAATAATTCCAATCCTTCGCTGTTCGCATTGAATACGTCGAAACATATCGTTTCATCTGAATGCGAGGAATATATATAACAGAAGGTTGGAAACGGGTCCTGGGTCCTGTTATCCGATGATGAAAATGGGATGACAGTATCACGTTATGTAACTCCTCAGCACACTCTACAAAATGTATGCTGTAAAACATAGAGACAGATAACCTTGCACCAGTTCAAGGCTAAATAGGTGGTGTTTACCAAATATGGCTCGTAAATTAGTATTTCGGCCTTCATGGTGGAAACGCATCTATGCATTTGAGTCCTTATCGTGGATGAATGTGGGTGTGGTGCGCCAAATAAAATATTTTTATATTTATATTTGCAAAAAGTCAGACAAAGCCACGAGTCACGTGTTAACAGATAAAATAAATGACACATCTGGGTGCAGTCAAGTCATATGATTTGTTCTAGATAATTCATGCACATAGATGGTAGCGTGGCTTCGCGGTTAGCGTCCCCGGCTACTGAGTCCTTACTTCGAATACCGACCAAAGAACAATATTTGTCTATCAAATTATTATATATGCTTTCCTGTGTGTGATTTATGTATGTGTTTCTACAGAACCTTCTTCCGATGTTATATGGATTCGTCTCGACTAGGGAGCGACGAGAGTGAAATAGAAATAGGCGAGCGACTGTTTGCGCTGTTTTTTTATGATAGATGGTACGCGGCTTTTACAGTTGCACCCGCGGAATGTGGCCGAACGCTTAGGGCACTGAACCGAGACCTGGGGTAATGGGTAACCAGCACAAGGATGCCCGAGACCCGACCCGAGAAGGAGCCTCTGCCTGGACCGATACCGTGCGCGCGAAAGACTGAAAAAGACTGATTCAAGGGTTGATCACTTGCTTCTGACGGATTAAGTTATTGTACGCAGATGACGTCATCTGGTAATAACGAAGATATATTATGATGGATAGAAAAAAAATCCAGATTTGTTTTATCGCCTGTCACATTTGACCATGACGTTATCAAAGTACGTACGAAGTTATCGTCGAAATCGACGCGGAGTGAGTGCGAAGCGAAAAGGTAACATTTTTATGGCAGATCTGTGCGTTGGCTATAAAACGATATTACTGATTCTGTATATATCTAAATGAATAAAAGTTAAATGCTATTCTTTGGTACGGACTTCACTAGAGAACGGTTGGACGGATTAGGTTATTTATTTCAAATTGTTCCTAATTAGGCGTTTATGGTAAGAAAAGACGGAAAAGTTAAACTGCAAACTGGCGAATTCGGGAAAAACTGAACGTACTTTTTTCTATGGTATTTTTGTATAAGCTCAATATTCTCACTAACGACATGAACTATTGATAATTTTCATAAATTCACGATACTATCCACGAATAATTAATTAAAATTTAAACAGGGCAACGTACCTCGGGTCAGCTGGTACTAAAATAAAATTGATTTCTTCTTTACCATCACTTCAGCCCACACTAGTCTTCACTGCTGAACATGTAAGAAAGGTCTCCCGATCGCTGCACTCATCAGATGAAACACAGCAGCATTATGCTGCTATTTTACGCTTGTATTCTGTTAGCGCGTGTTCCTACCCCGATCGAGCTGACCCATTCATTCTGTATTTAGAAACAAACTGCAGCGTAGCTCTACCACTAAATATGTAGAGGTTATGGGTTGCAGTCAATACTCGAATACTATCAGGTAAACTAATGTCACTTTTGAATTTTAAAAAAAAATGCCTGAGTATACCAAATTAAACTCTTTTTGAAACTTCTTAAAACAACAAAAAATATAATGTCTCACACGTTCTTGACAAGTAATCGAGACATCTAATAATTCTTCATAAATTTTTCGATAACATACGTGTACAAGCCTATTCCTATTTTATATAATAAAAGTCGTGTACACGTTTGTCTATACTATAGTATAGTAGTTTGTATATGTATGTTTATAATTTATTTAAACATACAATGGTTGAATTTACTATACCTTAATTTGGGTTAACTGATTCACATTAATGATCTCCCGCTAACTATCACTCGTCACAAGTCGTAAAATATTTAATAATAAAAAACTGTTTTTGATAAGTTTTTTTTTTAACAGGATCGACAAACGTGCTTACAGTTCACCTGATGATAATTGATGACAAAGATGATTCAGGACTCACTTGCGTTGTCACCCTCGAGACTGAGATGGGATAGCTGTAAGGTTTGAGTTCCCGAAACATAGCAGCGTTATGTTCCACGCTTAATATCAGATGGGATTGTAGACACGCACTGGCTTGTAATTTTTAAAAAAGAAAAAAATGGTATCTGTTTAGACTTGATTACACGGTCGAGACCCACATAATAAGTAAAAAAAATACCGGCAGTATATTCAGAAAATTTAAACTGTATTTTATTATAAACTTTGCTCTTATTTAAAAATATAGATGGAAAGTATTCACATAATTTCTATTTATTATGACGAGTTACAAAAAAGAAGTGTTGTTTACTCCTAAACCGCCCGCCAAACGGAAAAAGTACAGATAATACAAGCGTTT
This sequence comes from Teinopalpus imperialis, assembly GCA_029286865.1. Lineage (NCBI taxonomy): Eukaryota > Metazoa > Arthropoda > Insecta > Lepidoptera > Papilionidae > Teinopalpus > Teinopalpus imperialis. The sequence goes on from JAGSMU010000001.1 coordinate 15,156,100, forward strand.
TAAGAAAGAAACGTCAAAGTATGTAATTTGAAATGACTTTTACATTTCGTAAGGTTTTGTTGAACTTTTTACTTCAAAGTCTGTTGCTTCCGGACAATGGAGATCCGAGAGGCGGTTTTATTTTGGCTGAGGCAATTTATTTAATGGTTAACACTCAGCGGAGAGCATTAAGGAGATATCGCGTTACTGAGTACTGAAAAGATCACAGATTAAAAAAAGTATTATATAGTCAATCCTTTTTTAACTTAAAATAAATTAATTTAAATCTGTCTGTAGATAAACACACTCTCTCAAACACATACACACATAATAAACTATATTAACTTTTTATCGTTTACTAATAATGATTTTTTTCGAGTAACCTAATGATTACGTTCTTGTGTATTCTATATGTTAATGTAATATGCACCAAGTTAAATGTAGTTCAAGTGAAATTGAAACAAATAAATTTATTACTCATATATTTTTTGAAATAGAGCTGAAATAAATATTAAAAAAAATTGCTCATAAGGCAATCTACCTTAATCCTAAGAGAACTCATCGGTGTTATGATTATATTAACTATGCTCTTTTGCAAATTCCTATAATAATATTTCTTTTTTTTTTAAGTTAAAGGGTAGTGGGGAAGTTAAGGGGTATGTAGAATACAGGATATAATTTGTGAGAGAAATATCTGGATGCTAGGTTTAAAAGGTTTAACAGATTGCAAGCTCCCGGATAGGGATACTATTAGTTAATTGTAAAAGAAAAAAAAATGATATTAAACGTTAAGATCGGAAGCCGGTTAACTATAACAGGAAGCAAAAAAGATAACAAAATAAAAAATAAAGGATTTATTAAGTTGTAAGCCACACCCCCACACTAAATAAACAACAGGGAGGTGAGTTTTTTCCAAGCGAAGTCATTCCATAATTCAACCTGTTAACGGTGAGATAGTCAAAAAAGGAAGGAGACGCGTTAATCTCTCTGTATGCAAATAGCAGTAAAAAAAAATAAGTCCGCTTTACCACCTGTCGGCAAGTCAACAACACAATAAACACCTTTGTCCGTTTAATGATGTGCTACGATGTTTATCGACTGTCGATATCATAAGAAAATATAAATAACTGGGAATAGTTTTCAAATTAATTAGTTGTCAGAGAATTTAATAGTTTATTATTTGATATATAACGGATCTTGATCTGATTCGGATGATCTTATTTAATGGTAGTCTTTTACAAATATTTTATAAAGTAATTTGAAGTCTGATATTTTAAGTTGGTAATGACTGTTATTAGATATAATCAATATACTCTGGAAAACTTAAAAATGCGGATTTTTTTTATCAAATTTAGAGTTCCAGTGGTAAAGCCTGTGATTCTTTAGCGGCATGAATGGGTCGGCTTGACTGGAGAAGTGGTAAGTCTACCCAATGATAAAGTAGCAGGGTGAAATAGTTCATAAAGCAATATCATGTTAAACGGTTGAGCATTTTGTATCTTTATTGGATTTTTAATCATAATTTATAGTTAACACTTACCATTGTATGATCGTTTTGAATTTTAGCTCGTTTCTTTTCTTCTATTACGTGAAAATAGATTTTAAAATAGATATATTTTCAATTATTTATTAAATTATTTATAATTTTTGTTCGTTAAATAAGGTACATACATAAGAGCGGACTTAATGCCCGGTAACAATTTCTGCCCGTGAAACCTGTTTAAGTCAGAGAAATGCCCGCGATGCAGAAGTGAAGAGCTATCGCAACCATAACGGTGGACAACCTAGTCCAGACCATGCTAGTATCTGAAGATGCATGGAACCAAGTAAGTGATTAAGCAACTACGATGCTAATAGCACTAAGGCGCAATGAGCGAAAAATGCGCAAGGCTTTAAGATTGAGGAAAAGCAATGATTGTTCGACCACGAAGTAATACCTAACGGTGGTCCCATGGTGGATCGTGAAGGTCCCTTAGGAAGGTTTTTAGTAGTGTATTATCCCTAACACCAGGGATTGAGTCCGATACTCCGCGCACAAAGGCTTTTTCCCTCCGTAAAAAAACATATACAAGTATACAAATACATATACGCAAATACCATGGGAAAATACATCACATGTTGTTTGCCTTCAAATAATGTTGTCGACAGAGTTTAGAAAGTTTAATAGGCATTCTTGACATCAATCGGAATGACGTCCTAGAGGAATATAGCCTGTACTGTGAAAGAAGAAAGAAAGAACCCAGTGCAATGGTATGGGAAATTAATTCTCATTCTATTTAAAGATCGAGGTACACGATCAGGAGTAGTATGAAGAAATTGGAAGTCATCTTAAAGATAAGATGATAGTTTGGATCATGCAATATCAAATAAAGAACAAACAAAATTTGTGAGCTACCCCTTTGTCGAATAGCGAGCCATTTGAGTTGTGAACGACGGAAGGAAATGTGTTTATACCAGTCAATAATTGTTATCTACCTATCTCGTGTAAAAGTAAAAAGTGTAAAGTATGTTTTGTTTGTGTACGTGGCCAAACCCACGAATAAAAACTAATGTACAACATAAAATATATACATAGTACTTATATTAAAATGTATCCGCTAATGCAGTTCGCTCTTTTCGATACTGCAACATCAGTAATTGAGAACGAACAGATACTAATTGATTCATTTAGGTCAATACTACTACCACTTAAATTGATATTTAAATAGGTCACGAGTTAAATGTGCACTATAAAACGTCCTGCATCTATGACTCGCTTCCCGTGCAGTTTATAAATAAAATAAATTCAATCGACATTGTTTAACTAGTCGACATTTCCGATAACAGTCACAACACTATTTCAACCGCGAGTCGTTATCATTTCGGGTTTCCGTGTGCAAATGTGAGTCGGCGAAAACAGGTATATTTCACAAGTTTTATGGTGTAGTTTATGCAAGATATTCTATTCCTTTTATGGTACGTAAATAAAGGCGATTTTCGAATGTTGTTTAATTATCAAAAATGGAACTATAAGTTTTTTATATAGGTTGCTGAAAAAATAAGGAACAGTCCTATTAGGAAAAACTAGTGTACAAAATATTCGGATGTAATGTCAGAGATACGGGGTACATGAACAAAACACCCAGACCCTATAGGTTCGGCACATAAGTCTAGCGGTGAACGAAACGTGAAGGTGATAGCTGCGCATGGGTACTGTCACGAACGCAAGTACATTTTTTATGAGTAAGCTAGTTCGTTTAAGCTAGTTATATAATAAATCATCATCATCATCTCACTGATATCATAAATGCGAAAGTTGGGATGAAATTTAGCACGGACATAGATTATAGTCTGGAAGGCTACTTTTTTTTTCAAACGAAGTTGCGGGCGAAGTTAGTAGTTTTTTTTTATTAATTACAAATGGACAGAATGTACTTTACAGTGTAACACAAAAATAAAAGTGTGACAATTTAGAGTATTTCAAAAAGAATTAGATTTGAATTTTGAGCTACTGTACAGCGTGGTGTCGTATCGGTGCGCGGGGCAGAGTACGACTGGACAGCCAATAAGCGCTTACGCATGGCCCTTGAGTCCCTGGGGATACCTTATTTCGACTTCTGCGCATGAATGAAGCAATGTGATACACAAATATTTTCCCGTGACACAACCGCCCTGTACTCTAATAACAAGGCCACGCTGTCGTCAAAATATATCTAACACATAATAAGGCGATTAAGCCGGAAAATGGGCGATATAAGTCTTTACGTAACGCATTGGCTTCAAAAACAATGTACCAATTGAAGGTCAATCTTGTTTAATTACACGTCATATACATTTATTCTCGACAAGGAATCATAATGCAGGTGCGTTGTCACCCTTGAGGACTGAGATGGAATGCTTCGTCACCAGTAATAAAGGTCTTTTCGTGAAGGTCGCACAGGTACGGAAATTCCGCTGGCGACAGCTGATTCCACCGATTAGTTGTGCGTGGTAGAAAAGTTCGCGTAAAGCGCACAGTGGTGGATTGCTAACCATCGAAATGATGAGGATGAAATTTTGAAATCTGTCAATGTTTAAACTCAGCGGCTGGCATTAATCCGAAGAACTCCTCAGGACACTCACAATGGTAAATTCGGTAAAAAATGCATTCAACAACATCTATTCGATATTTTCTCGTTCCACGGTCGAGCCGACTCATTGATGACGGACGTAGAAACAAATCCTAGTGTGTATGATATTTGTTGACTAATTATATGTGTGTAGAAAAAAGCTGTTCTCGTTTGTGCGTAAATCGTTGGCACAGCTAGTTTTGTAATAAACTGAAAGACTATCTTTCTTTGAGAACATCAAGTGTATACAATGTCATGTAATGTCAGACTGAACTATCACGGCTTTCATACCCATGAACAACGCCACTGTCCTTCCGTACAATGATAATATTCATCTCGGTACATTGCATAGTGTATGGCATTTACAAGTTTATTTTTATTTATTTTTTAAAATATTAGGGGTGATGAATAAAGACACATGAGATGCGTAGCAGGCGATACTCTCTCTAGAGTTGTTATTTAATATAATATATATATATATATATATATGTATATATACATACTGTACACATTGTAAATTTACTTTTTAACATGCTTTTATTAGCTTGAACTGTATGTGTGTGTGTGTGTGTTGTGTTTATGAGTATAACACACGTAAGTGCGAATGAAACGGATTTTATTTGTTGTCGTTTTCACCCACCTCCGGATGTCTGAATAATCGGAAATACAGCAGAAGTATTAAGGATAATATAAATACAATTCATGACTATTTTTTTAAAACCTCAAAAATTATTAAATGTATTTATGTATAAGAGCCCCGTGTTGAATTTAAAAAGTTCGAGTTTATATTATAAATGCATTTGATTTCATAGGGCCTCGTATATTGTAAAATTCACTGTGTAAACATAAGACATTAGCTTATATGAGACTTAAAAGCAAGCAGCTGACATTGATGATCACCAACGCCCATGATCATTCGCAGAACCTGAGGAGTTGCAGGTGTTGGCATCCTTATGCCCTTTTTGAAGTATCGAAGTCCTAACGGTACGGAAATATTGATGGTGAAAGCTCATTTTTTACCCTCCAACTAAGCTTAAATGTTTAATCTAGCAGATATAGCCGAATAGTAGATTCGAACCTACGACCTTAAGTTTCGTAGAACGTACCCTAAATACCCAGGTTATTCCTCTCAACCATTTTTATGTGACCTACGAAAAATCCAAATAGGTAAGTAAAAATCCTTCCGCCTTTCATTATGAAATTATGCAAACATTTAAAGTAATAGTTTAATTGCATATAACAAATAAACTATTAATGGTGTTTAATTTTTTCTAAGCAATATTAAAATTCATTCTTTAACAAAAGAATTTAGTGTATACACGTAATATTTATTGAGCAGAACGCGACCCCCAGGGTGACATATGATGCCTTAGCTATTGACGCTTCAATTTCCACCAAAGTATTTGTGCGTTGAAAGAAAACTTCGTTCAAAGCGCACAATGGTCGCTGTCAAGATGGTGATGGAATTTTAAAATCTGTCTACATGTACGACGGTAGAACTGCGAACCAGCAATTAATACAGGCAATAAGTTACTCACGCTCCTTAGAAATAAGTTCTAATTGGCTAGAAACTGTCGTAAGTTTGCCCAGACAGTTCCTTAGTGCAATATAGCGAAGATTCTAGAAAATTCCAATTAGTTTAACCAATTACCCTCAGGCGACTTCCGCGAAGGATGTAAGAATAAAACCTTTCCACATAATTCATTGTCTTCGTGAAGTGTTTCGCCTGAGGCATTTGCGACTTCCCTATCTTAATTTAAGAGGTATTTACAGAGTATATACGAAAACTTTAGTTTATAAATTAGTTATTCGTAAGTTCAATAGAGAGATCAGATGAAAATACAGATGCAGTGTCAGGGAGACGGGACATGCGAGGCAGGACGTCACACAGAATGATTTGTGATGCACATATCTTATTGCTCGGCTAGGAATTGAACTAAAAACTTTGTTTATATAACGACGGCTATGTATCTAGAATACATACGTAGACAAAAGTCTACAGTTGTTATTCTGTATAAGGGCTGACACGAATAATTTGATGACCGTCTGGTATTTAATGAAATGACAAGTGTAAGCATTTATAGGTATGTTTTTTTACAAAGCATGTTATTTATTACTAGATGTTTTATGTAACAGATTTGCCATATAGGGGCAGTGGGTAATACAATGTTATTGCGAGAAGTTTTATTAGGTATACGTACGATTTCATAGTATACTAACAGTTGCGCGCAGCTTCGCATTCGTAGATATATGTATACTAAAATATGGCTCGTAGTTTGAGTAGTCAAAAAAGCTAAAAGCCACAGGTGCACAACGCCATCTATCGAGCTAAACTATAAACTTAGATATAATATTTGTTCCGAAACTTTGTAAAAGAAGCTTTCAAATTGAATTTCATGCTTCTTCCTTTAAAACTGACGAACCTCCTATATAAACTCCCAATTTACCCTCTTAGGGGTAAAATTTTGAGTACATGAAATTTCATGTTTCTTACTTTGAAAATGATGAAATTTAATATAATCGTTCATCCCCTATTTCACCCCCTTAGGGACGAAAGTTCTAAGTAGTCTATTCCTTCGTGGATACTAACTCTAATAACTACTCAACATAAAAGACATCAACTGCGAAAATATCAAGTTTGTAGCTCCAGCAGTAAAGGCTCTGCGTTGATGAATCAGTCAGGACAAGTAATTATATATTATGACTCGACTCGTAATGATACAGCGGTAGTCGCACTCTAGCTTGTTTAATAGAATGTTAGAGTCAAATAGAATAACCGTGCTTTCGTTTGTTGAGTACAAGTATCCAGAGACATAATTACTGAGTACATTCCAAGTCAGGGGTGATCTTGAATCTTTATTGAGGAAAAACGTGTTTATCACTAAACGCCTGGTAAACTGTGGGCATAACCCTTGGTTCCATAAATGATACTAAATTGTCTTTTGTCTGGACTGAACATCGAACTTACTTAACGCCGATTCCGTAAGATATCCCGGAATCCCTTCTGATGTATTAAATATGACCGAGGAGGCAACTTAACTGGGTACTCGTTCCCCCACGAGGTGGTTTTAGAGGAGGTTCCTGATACCAAGAAAATAGCGTACAATAGTTGAATATATGAGTTCCATAGTACTGCAGTACTTAATATCGTTTGTACAGAAATTTCACACAATATTTCACCATGTATGTGAGGTCATTACCACATTGGTATATTTATGAAATCGGTTTTTACCCTTATCTCACGGAAGCGACCTTGTCATCCACATAATATACGATAACGGCTTCACACGATGTTAGTTTGTGCAAACTAAATGCCGCAATTAGTTAAGCGTAATATTTAGTGTAAATTTTTTAATACCAGTTATTTTTCTAATATTCCCAATAACGCATTCGATTCAAAATATCTAATATTTTGCACGATGACAGCGCCGAAAAGACTTGGGCATTTCAATTGCTAAAATAGATTTTCCGCTTAATAGATTCCCTCAAGCCACCTCCAAGTCCACCAAGGGATCCATAAATATACTTTATTTATTCTAATATAAATGAATCAGAATTTAATAGACAGAAATGTAGAAATAAAACTATCTTCAAAGAAATAACCGTTTAACTTCATCGATCGACACACGAAAAAAACTAACTTCGATATCTTTGAACCACGGTCACCGTGCTTATGCAACGGGGCTGCAGTGAGCAGATGGACAAAGTAATGCGCTGACAGATTTATGGCATAAGAATAGCCGCCTCACTCGCACCTTCGCTAACTCACAGATTCTTAAAAGCTGATGTCAGATTTGTTTCTCGGTAAAAGACTCGTCTAATCCACAGAGCAATAAATATTTAGACATACACACAACATAGACATACTACATATATACATATATCTATAAAATATTTACATTTATATATATATATATATGTATATATATATATATATATATATAAACATACATATATATAAAAATACTCTACATGTATAATGTGTAAATTTCATTGTACGTAAGTACACAGAGAAAAGAATTAAGACAGCTGTTTTATTGGTGTGCCACTTTGTGGTGACCACCAAGTGTTGCCAGGTATTTATTCGTTTAATAATATTAAATTAAATTTATTTCTATATATTATTTTTTATTTCTATATATTAAATATTATATAGAAATAAATATGATATAGTAGTACTATAATTTTATACGACAAGTGTCAGTAACTAGTTGCAACATCAACGTAGAATAATCATATACTTGTGTATTCTTGATGGCAAACAAGCAAGCAGCCCACCCGATGGTAAGTGATCACCGCCGCTCATGAACATCCGCAACCCTAGAGGAGTCACAAACGCGTTGCCGGCCTTTAAGAAAGGAACACTGGTGACCTGAACCTCAAGAATAACTGTCTATATAGTGCAGGGATCACTTACATCCTGTGCCAAGTTCCTTTTGTCGTGAGACACGGAAGTCCAAATCAAGGACTAAATTTATTTTATTAAATGTGATCCGTAGTGTCTAAACATTACCTACTCTATGGCAACTGAGTTAAGGTATATTTACAGATCAGCCGGTGTCAAGAGCGATCTGCTGCTATATTAAGAGTGGATCTCACGTCGCGTACAATATTCGTCTTTGTAATAGTCTCGACTTATGGCTGCCATCGTCGCAAATCTAATTTATCTTGGGCCTCACTATCTCACGACGGTGACGTCAAAAGCTGGGTATAAGGTTCCGGAACCGGTGCCAATCTAAATGTAGTTTATCTTCAGACTTATGGATGTATAATGTCTTATAAGTTGAAGTTTTGTAATGGTCATATTCGAGTGTACAGAATAAGTTATTAAAACACAAAATGTGAGAGTGAAATCCGAATTATTCTTCATTTTTTAAAATTTAAAACTAGAAATTACTATATTTATAAGTTTTTAATTATTTTATTATAAATATATTTTTTTTAAACTATGGGTGGCAAGACTATGTTTTACCTGATGGTGAGGGCTGCAGCCAATGACATCAACATTACCTATGACAACTGGGATGTAATACCTCATTACCTGTTGGATTCCTAGATCCCCATAGTCACCATAGTAAAGGCAAGAGCTGTTCTTTTCTGCTGTCTCATGCTAGTATTTTGCGAGGGTGCGAACATTTACGTGGTTTATCCGGCTCGAAGGACCATGCATATAATTGAAGTTGCTAGAAGCTAGCTGCAATGTGAGTCATCCCTAATATTGCATTGTTGTTACAGTGCTAGAGCTACGCTGCAGTTTGTTTCTAGCTGCAGCATGAATGGGTCAGCTCGACCGTGGTAGGATAATGCCCTCACAGAATCCCAGCAGAAAATATTAGCTTAACGCTGCTGTGTTTCTATACAGGGATCCGGAGACCTTTATTACTGGTGACGATGCATTCCATGTAAGTCCTCAAGGGTGACAACGCATCTGCATTATGATTCCTTGTACAGGATGAATGTAGATGTCATGAACCGCAGGAAACACTTGCCATCAGATGAACTGTGTGCTTGTTTGTTACTCTTTATGTAATAAAAAAAATATATTAAAAAAAAATTATATAGTAGCTAGTTTTAGATTTTCGAAATAAAATAAAAGGAAAGAGAATTTCACAGTATTTGTTTACAAATACTTGTTTATTTATGTGACCGTAATTAAAATACTTTTCTAAGTATATAACTCTAAATCCCGCGTAAGAAAAATACAATACATCATTCTCAAGCTCGAATATTGGACAAACAAAATATGTACTTACTACCTTATTAACAAATATAATTCATCAAATGCTATGAGAAATTGCCTCCAAACATTCATTTTATATAAACCTTTCACACGTCGAGAATAAATTAAGATTCATTACTGTTTCCGAACATATTTCAATCGAATAATAAACAAGAGTCACGCTGCAGTTTTTTTTCTAGCGGCGATATGAATGGTTCGGCTTGACCTGGGAAGGACGTGTTTCGTTTAGCGAGGGCTTTTTAGGGCTACAGAGACCCTTCTTACTTGTGACGAGTACCTATTGTCTAAGTTCTCAGGGGTGGACAACGCATCAACATTATAATTCTTTGTCGAGGATGGATTAGAGTGTCATGGCCTGTGTGGACGTTTGTCACCCTTGATACAATAAAAAAAACAATAACTTTTTAATTCAACGAAAAATAATCTGTCAAAGCTGCCAAAACCTTCGCTGTAAAGTAAATATGCTTTCAGTTTAATCAACAACGCCGCATTTCGTCTCGCAGCGCAAAAAACAAAGAAAACAAAAAGAAAAACCGGCTTCCATGACAGGTGACCGGACTATGCTGTTAGTACCGGACTGAAAATAAAATTGCCCGGTGGGCCGCTATCGTTCCCTCACAATGGGAATGTCCGTAAAAAACACAACGGTATACAGAAACTTGTCTTTTTTACCGTACACTGCATAGGCGTATGAGGGCAAGCTATTGGAGAGAATTGGGAATGCCGGATTTTATTTATTTATTTGTTAATCCAACAGCGACTTATAAAACAAATTATAACAAAAACTAAGTCCAAATTCTGGATCACACAATTTGTTAAAAGCTAATACTAATATTTTATTTAACCAGCAATTTTATTAGTTTTGTATTTACGTAGATATCTGAACTAGTGTGTGTTTGTATTAGTGTATATTAGTACGTATGTACTACTTCTGTTTGTATATTTTAAATAGATTTTAAAAATGATACTCAAATCTATTGGTTCTTGAATTGTGGTTCAGAATAAATAACTTTAACAAGGGTATACATAAGTGAGTACATGCAGAAGACGGTCAGACTGCGGAAGAAGTTATTGTAATAATACGTTGTGTTTCGTCTGATGATCACTACACAGATCCTACCGATCTGGTGACGAGGCATTCCATCTTAGTCGCGTCGCAGGGATCGACAACGCATCTGTGTTATGATTCCTTGTCGAGGATGAATGATATCATGGGTTGCTAGAATCACTACCAGTTGACTTTAAGTTCGTTTGTCGCCTGAATATAAAAATAAAGTATTTGCATCACAGAGCCTAGGTCTAAACAAAGGAATAATAGTGCGTCACTAATTGAAGGTGTCCGATTCTAAGTATGTCTCTGACACGGCAACCTTTCTTCGGTCTAATTGCACATGTAATTTTTATTTTATTTTATTCAAATTTATACATATATATTCCATAAATAATATTTTACATTTAAGAGTTACAGTTTATGTTTGCTATATCTATAATGATTTGTAGGTGTATACAAAATTAGTATATTAATATATTAAAATATGTCACAAAGCATCGTTATATTCGTGGAATTAATATCGAACTACGGAAGGAGAAGAGTGCCACTGTTTGCAATAATGCTTCGACATCTGGATTCAGGTCATTCGGTGGGCAATAACGTCCAGTATAAGTGAAATTCCAAATATAGATTGCCTATGTCACACTAGAGCATAAGATTACACTCCAGATTTCTAGATATTGGCTTTAGTGATAGAAATTTTCACCGACATACTGGGCGTACAACACAAGTAATAAATCAATAAAAATAGTAAATTGCCACAGAAAAAATAAACAAATTTACATAAACAATATCATAAACTTTAGCAAACGGAAGTAACTCAGCTTTTGCTGTAACAGAATAATAGGCCCGTGCAGCGCTGGTCTTCTGCCACTCAAATCTCCCTTAGATGTAATGCGGGAGTCGTGAGGATTGAGGGCTTTCTGATCAACATCTAAAAGTTATATATTTTACAAAGTATTTAAACGCAACAAAGGAAAAGATAAGTAAGTTTGAGCAGACAAGAACACTATCTACTACTACTAACTATTACTAATATTTTCTCTTGCATATGCATGTGTGGGTTTGTGTGTGTGTTTGTGTTAATGTATGTCTGTATGTATATATTCTGCAGGTGTATGTATGTGTGCGGTTTTTTGTGTTTTGGGGGTTATTATGTTTGTGTACGTACAAAAAAGTATTTCAGATTCGTATATTTCCAGTAGGCGTGTTTCATATTCTCTGCAGAAAGTTGCCGCTTTAGTAATTCAGATTTGTATATAGCTTTGAATCTTACAATGCTTAGTTTATTTCTCAGAGTAGGAGGCAAGTCGTCCCATATTCTTGCTGCAGCAAATTTGAAACAACCTCTTATAATGTCATTATTAATATCTGATAGAGATTTTCCACTATAGAGCCACGCTACAGCTATATACTAGGAGTATTATATACTAGCTATATCCTACTGTTCGAACATATTCGTATAGGAACACGTTTTTGGGAATACCAGTCTCTGTGAAAGAAATTGGAATACTTATTGGGACGATGCAACCCATATTAATTCTCATAGGTTATATATACCATAAGCAATATTTTACATTTATGACTTACAGATTATGTTTGCTATATCGATAATGATAAGTAGGTGTAAACATATGTTAGTATATTAAAATATGTCACAAAGCATCGTTATATTCGTGGAACGCATCTACGCTATGATTCCTTACGTGTATCACAGAACACAGGAATCATTTACCAATAAGCAAAATATGTGTATGTCATCGTTTTTATAATATTAGGGCTCGCAAATGAACGCACAGTACCATCAGGTGGTAAGTGATAACTGCACATGCTTAGCACACCTACAAACATCAACAATGGTGACAATTAATCACCAATGTGGACTGATATGGAATGCCTAATTATCTGTAATATGGCTCGCGGATCCCAACACTCAACATACTAAACACAGCAACACTATTCTGCAATTTCACACTGGTGTTGTTTGGGCGTGGTCTTTCCCCGATCGACCCAGAGCACATTTTGTGCCGATTTGGCACCAAATGTAATAAAATATCACTACTTAAAAAGATGAACAGCTTGCGCATTGTGATCGGATAGTTATAGTTATAGGTAACAAGGTATTCCATCTCAGTACTCAGAAGACAACTCTTCGACTCTTCGAAGATCTTTCTTGCTGATGGATGTTCAGAGTGCCTACCCCACTGTTAATGCATAGCTTATTCATGTGAGTATATGACAATTAAACTAGACATATAGGCCAGGCTGTCCAACCTAAAAGGCAAAACATGAATGTTATTAAATGAAACAACGCTCCGACCGTATCGACACATTAAAATCTTAATTATCAACTGAGCACATCTCGTCCATAATTTTCGCTAATTAACCGCCTAACGGTCACTATTCAGAGAGTTTTTAGGGTTCCGTTCACTAGCTGGCCAACTTTCACTTTGAAAGATATGTAAAAAATTATTTATTAGCATTGTTTATTTACAAACAAACACATTTAGGGAATCCGACAGAAGTAAAAATATTGCTTAGACAAATACATTTGTTAAATTAAATTAATTGTTCTTCTAACTGAATCGTGAAACTGAAACTGAAGCGTTGTAGCGTTAATAGCCTAATGGTTTAGTACGTTCTGCGAATTTTACGGTAGTAGGTTCGAATCCACCATTAGACTATTGTCTTGAACCATCTCCTAACACAAGCATTTCCAGCTTTGTTGTAGTGGTTAACCGGAATATTAGTAATGGGAATAGCATTGGTAATATTGTTATTTAAAAAAAACTATTACACAACATGTCCGCTCATTAACTAAACGTAACTAAAACAGTGCCAAAGATCTATTCAAATAAATTAATTTATATTTTTTTTAACTAAAGGTGACACACGGGGGAACACATGTCACTGAGGGTAATCGATGACGGCCCAGAAATACTACCAGCCATCCTCCACTAAGGTTTCAACTTCAAGATGCAATGGGACAGATGGAATAGGTAAATAATAAAAATATTTACTTTTTATTTACCTTCAGCAGTGGCAAAACTATGCTGCAGTTTGGACATATCAATAAATATATATATATAAATTGTCAAAAAAATGTACATAAATATAGATATCATTGATTCTGTTTATAAACAAAATGTTATGGAATATAAATAAATATACACTTTTATAAAATTACTGAATTAAAAAATTGTAAAAAAGTAGTGTTCTATTTTTTAAATAATTATGTGAAAACAATTCTGTTAGACACATCTATATTTTTACACACAGTTTTTCTTAATACGATAAACATTTATTATCTGTGCTCATTTTCGTCATACCAATAAAATCTGTGATGCTAATTGGGACGTTATAAAATATAGCGGTAATGCAAAACTTTTTAAATTAATCACTCAACAGATTACTCCTACGAATAACTAAATCAGAATTCAATTAAAAATTCATTTATAATGAATAAGTCGTGAAAGCTAATGGATTAAAAGGATATAGAAGACCAATTGGGATTATGGGGCGGGTGCGTACGAAGAGGGTCCATAATAAATCAATATAAGTATATAAGTATATATATATATATATATATATATATATATAAATATATATATAAGTAAAGTAACAGCCTATATTTATAAATCCCACTGCTGGGCATATGAGTTTTCTCTCTAAAGAGGGTGTTGGAGCATACGGCTCAACTGAGGGTTGGCGGACACGTCTATCGATTTTTCATAATAACTTAAGTTAACGTTTAGTTACAATTATTCCATTCCTATTGATTGGAGCCTCCTTTTAAGCATACAATGCTTGCGCCAGGAGACGGCGCTTTTCCATAACTAAACAACAGGAAGTTATGAAGATTACCCAATACCTTAATTAATTTATTAAAATATAGTGGATAAAAGAAAAGTAAAGAGAAATGAAATCAAATTTAAAACATTTTGTTTGTAATTATGTGTGTGTGTGTGTGTGCGTTTTTTTATTACATTAAGAGTAACAAACTAACACACAGTTCACCTTATGGTAAGTGATTCCTGCGTCCCATGACATCTACACTTATCATCATGAATTATAATGCAGATGAGTTGTCGCGGTTGTGGAATAAGATAGAATGCGCCATCACCAAGTAATAAAGGTCTCAAGATTCGTACATTCACCATAAGAAACAGCAGCATTTTACTGTCATTTTACGCTGGTATTCTGTGAGGGGAGCTCAGCTCCTTCCCTGATCAAGCTGAGCCATTCATTCTGCAGTTAGAAAAAAAACTGCTACGTAGCTCTACCAGTATGTTCTCGTTATTTCCTAGTAACATATATTTTTTTTAATATTAAGGCTGGCAAACGCACACAGGCTTCACCTGATGATAAGTGATGACAATGAGGACTGAGATGGAATGCTTCGTTATCTCTAATAGGATTCGCGGATCCCTGCACTCTCCGTACGGAACACAGCAGCGTTATGCTGATAATTAACGCCGGTATTCTGTGCAGTCCTGGTCGTGAGGATCTTTTTATGATTCGTATCATTCGTTTAGTTAGTACATATTTAAAAAAATAAAAGAACCATATTAATATTTAGTGATAGATTTAAAAAAAATATATTTAATAAAAATGTAACGAAATATTTTTGTAATGCTCGTTCGGATACACGGGTAAAATTCGATTGATGAATAAAGATACAGAAGTACAACGCACAAGGAAATAAAGGTTGTTTACGTTAACCCTTGCATGTATGCGGGAAGCGGATTGGCCTCACGATCACCTTCGCAGTTCTTAGAAGCGTCCTCGGTGATGACATCATTACAAAAGTTACTTTGTAATGATATTATGCATTCAGTGATTATTAATGCCTTTAACTCCTTGGTAATATGTATAATGTAGTGATTCGAATCAGATGCGTTTTGCATATAATGAATTAACAGTGAGCAACATGACGTCAAACCCCAGGATTTATTTTATTTTATTGACGACGCTTTTTTGTAGTATTAAGGATGACAAATGAGCACACAGTTCACACGATGCTTAGTGATTCCTACCGCCCATGACAAACGTATGCAACTTTGATTAGCAATCATCATGCAGTCTAACCCTGAGGCTGTATATGGTCATTCATTGCAATATAAAGTGCTGATTGTTCGGCGGAAAGAAAACGAAATAAAAAATTTAATAAAAACAAAATATACGTGTAAAATTCGTTAGTCCACAGTTGAACCGCGTGGTGGAAGAGTTTAAAAAAAAAACGTGTATATATATTGAAATATCTTTTTTATATGCACAAAGTAACTAAACAATCGTACCGTGAAGAAAGTTTTTTTAGCGTTTATTTACTTTGACGCCGCCGGGTTAGTTCGGAGGAGTGGACACATAAAAATTTCACAGGGACGTTGCCAAAGTTACAATATACAGGGATGGGGGGAAGTGCTTTGTTAACTCTGAATTCTTGATACAGAATCGCATGGTGGTTTTGAATTTATAAAAATTAGGCTAGCTTTGTTACAACTACGAATGTTGACCAGCGGAACTTTCTTGGTTGTCACCTATTCTATAATTTTTTTTTAAGTATCACTACTTTTATATCTACTCCAATCTATATCTGTATCACCCAAGGTTGACTAGTAGAGGATGCCTAAGGCATGAAATAATTAAAGAATTAACAAAAAAAAACTAATGATTTTCTTACGCTGCACCAATTTCAGTCGTATTGCAACATAAATTAAGTTGAACTTCAATTGTTACTAAATTAGTCCGCCGGTTTGCGCTGACCCTTAGCCGACCTTGAAGTCTGACCTACGCCGCAAGGTCGTCAATATATCACCCAAATGTATTATGCAATTGTTACACAATACAAAAATGATTGTTTCGATGCCAACAATTTAACAAATTCGATACAGGCAGTATACGAGTTCGTCGTTTAGAGTCGTCAACTTCGATTTATCTCATACGCGAATTACCAATGTCCGCAATAGTTCTCAATTAGCTTTTAAGAATTTACTTTTAGTAATGAAGCATGTCTACATAATAAATGAAGTTTTACTATACTTGTCGTACTACTATAGTTAGTAGTAGTTTGTACTTGTTGTGAAAATTCCTGGATTTAAGTCGTTTCGAGTCATGTCAATCAATTTTGACACTATATCAAACATACGATAACTGTTTCGATTTATGTCAACCTAGCCCATTGTCCACGATTGTATTCATTCATCTTTAAAAAAATGTACGTTTTAGTAATAATGCAGTTTTACTACACTTGTACTTAAAGAGTCTAACCTAAAAATTACCTGATTTAAGTGGTTTCGAGTCATGTCAAACAATTTTAACAATTGTTTCAAATACATCAATTGTTTAGATTTATGTTATACACGAATTAACTAGACTTATTAAAGTTATATAAAATTAAATGTGACGAATATATGTGATGAATATAAATTATCGAGCGTGCAAATACGCTCGATAATTTATATTCATAATGCGCGATGGTGCGTTTCCATCGCCTGCGTTATTGAGATATCTGTTCTTAGTGCATTTTGTTTTAGGGCGTTTAAGATCACATTTTTTACATCCTATTGCTACAAAAACACTTAAAACTATAAACATACAAACTATTAATTAAAATGTTATTATATTTTTATTAAGGGACGCAAGACTTTTTGACTTTTTCGTGGGTCGATATAAAATTATTTTTATTATATTTTAAGAACTTACTTTCAGTATTAAAATATATTTTTGTGTTATACGTGCAGTTTTATTATACTTGTAAAGTACCTGGCAGAACCCTTACCTAAAAACTACTCGAGTTACGTCGTTTCGATTTGCGTCGCGTATTTCCAGATAACAAGCCGTAAGTACGAAAACTGTCAGTATTCCAATAATCTATTCAAATCACCATTATGTACATATCGCATAAGGTTGATTTTTGCATGCATAAAGGGGGAAGCAAAGTAAATTTATGAGGCAATATAAAGATAATATCAACTAAGCGTTTATACTAAAAGTTGCAGAAGTAATTTGGCCGCAGTCGATGTTTAAAGTTATTTATGTTACAAGAGTTTAATTCTCGAGACTGTGATGTCTTTAACTGATGCAATAGCCCCGTCTCATTCACTCACAAGACGAAGCACAGTACACCGAGACTATTTTAGGCTGGTATTTTCTGAGATTAAGTTGGTTCTTGCTACAGTCAGTTTGTAGCAGCGGCGTGATTCTACCACGTAAAGGTTTTACCGTTACCCTTATACTATTTATTTCTAGAAATCCAATTAATGGTAACGAGACTTAGTCAAAAACGCGACAACGCATGTGTATCTTGAATCTTTGTTAAAGACGGATGTACGTGTTTATGGGTCGTGGACCTCACCTAACATCAGGTGAACTGGCTCATCGTTCTAGAAAAAGTCTAACGTTCCAACATATGACTCTCCCCTTCCTGCTACAGTAAATTTATAGATATAGTATGACTCTACAACGGGAAAATGTTATTAATAGCATATAAAACATTATTTGAAAGGAAAGTAGTTAAAGGTAAAATAGATATTCATCAAATTACTTATATTAATCAACTTCTATTCATCCAGTATTCTAGGATATAAATACGGTTACGATATTTCTTTAATTTCACCTCAGAGTGAAATGGGACGGACAGGAAATTAAATGTCTCGCTCTCGAATATCGCCTACGCAGGGCTCAGAGCCATGACGTATACTAATTTATATAGATAAAGACTAACAAGGAACACCACTACTTAAGCAAGGCTTAAGCAAACTGCATAGCTACTAAGTTTCTTAATTAAGTTCAGGAAGATCGAAGGAAGTCGTAGTTACATTATAATGGTGAACGGCAGAAGCCTGTGGGGATAGTCTGCGAAACTTGGGTCGCAAATTCGAGTCTGTTGTTTGTCTATAGTATGAGCCATGTTCTTACACGCTATAACAGGAATTAGCACATCTAGACATATATCTTTTTAGATTTATAGAACGAGCCACGATGCATTTGCTTCACTTGCCGTCATGATTTTTACCATTGAGGGGGGTTGGCAAATGAGCGTACAGTTCACTGATGGTAAGTGATTCCTGCAGCCCATGATAGACTTGATAAAGAATCATAATGCGTTGTCGCCCATGAAGAACTGAGATGGAATGCCTCGTCACCACTAACACGGGTCTGCGGATATTTACTCACTAGTTGAAACACAGTGTTATACATTTTACGCTGGTATTCTATGAGGGTGTGGTCTTTACCTATGAAAGTTTGCAGCAAGTCGATGGATGCAAATGACTCGGGATAGTGCTTTGTGGAATCAATCAAACTGCACCGTGGCTTTACCACTGTTTAGATATATCCTCAAAATATATACGCATAAATACCGCACCCTATCTAAGGACCTTGCACCAAGCAATTGAATTCCATCAGCACGGCTTCGTATCGCGTATACGCAGGTTAGGGATCGATCTTAGCGACAACAAAGTGCTATCGATAAAGCAAAAACAAATTTATTTTGGCGGCTAATCCGCAGCGGTGTCGGGGAAGGGCCCCATTAAACATGGAGGGGAGATAAGAAAAGCCGACTGGGTCCGCAATGTTTCCGAGTATTAGTGCTGATTGCGTACCTACCCTTTTTACTTCACTTACTTAGGGGGACTTAGGAGAAGTGTTTTTTATAATCTGTGCCAGCTGCTACTATAGAAGAACATATATATGTATATTTATATATATATATGCATACATAAATCATATTATATACATATATGCCCCGTGTCCCTGACCCTGCATTTGAACCTTCCTCCGATATTATTGTACAATAGGTCGGATTACGAGTCAGTGCTGTATAGTAAATGCATACGGCATTATTAAAATACTCTTCGCAGTTGATGTTATCTGGCAATAATAATAATAATAATTAATTGACAGTGGTAGAGATACGCTGCAGTTTGTTTCTAGCTGCAGAATGCATGGGTCAGCTCGATCGGTGTCCACGCCCTCACATAATACCAGCGTAAAACAGCAGCATAGTGTTATTGTGTTTCGTCTGGTGAGGGTAGGGATCCGGACACCTTTATTACGGGGCATTCCATCTCAGTCCTCAAGGATGACGTTGCATGTGCATTATCATTCCTTATCAAGGATGAATGTAGATGGCACGGGCCGCAGGAACCATTTGCCATCAGGTGAACTGGCTCATCGTTCTAGAAAAAGTCTAACGTTCCAACATATGACTCTCCTTCCTGCTACAGTAAATTTATAGATATAGTATGACTCTACAACGGGAAAATGTTATTAATAGCATATAAAACATTATTTGAAAGGAAAGTAGTTAAAGGTAAAATAGATATTCATTAAATTACTTATATTAATCAACTTCTATTCATCCAGTATTCTAGGATATAAATACGGTTACGATATTTCTTTAATTTCACCTCAGAGTGAAATGGGACGGACAGGAAATTAAATGTCTCGCTCTCGAATATCGCCTACGCAGGGCTCAGAGCCATGACGTATACTAATTTATATACATAAAGACTAACAAGGAACACCACTACTTAAGCAAGGCTTAAGCAAACTGCATAGCTACTAAATTTCTTAATTAAGTTCAGGAAGATCGAAGGAAGTCGTAGTTACATTATAATGGTGAACGGCAGAAGCCTGTGGGGATAGTCTGCGAAACTTGGGTCGCAAATTCGAGTCTGTTGTTTGTCTATAGTATGAGCCATGTTCTTACACGCTATAACAGGAATTAGCACATCTAGACATATATCTTTTTTAGATTTATAGAACGAGCCACGATGCATTTGCTTCACTTGCCGTCATGATTTTTACCATTGAGGGGGGTTGGCAAATGAGCGTACAGTTCACTGATGGTAAGTGATTCCTGCAGCCCATGATAGACTTGATAAAGAATCATAATGCGTTGTCGCCCATGAAGAACTGAGATGGAATGCCTCGTCACCACTAACACGGGTCTGCGGATATTTACTCACTAGTTGAAACACATTGTTATACATTTTACGCTGGTATTCTATGAGGGTGTGGTCTTTACCTATGAAAGTTTGCAGCAAGTCGATGGATGCAAATGACTCGGGATAGTGCTTTGTGGAATCAATCAAACTGCACCGTGGCTTTACCACTGTTTAGATATATCCTCAAAATATATACGCATAAATACCGCACCCTATCTAAGGACCTTGCACCAAGCAATTGAATTCCATCAGCACGGCTTCGTATCGCGTATACGCAGGTTAGGGATCGATCTTAGCGACAACAAAGTGCTATCGATAAAGCAAAAACAAATTTATTTTGGCGGCTAATCCGCAGCGGTGTCGGGGAAGGGCCCCATTAAACATGGAGGGGAGATAAGAAAAGCCGACTGGGTCCGCAATGTTTCCGAGTATTAGTGCTGATTGCGTACCTACCCTTTTTACTTCACTTACTTAGGGGGACTTAGGAGAAGTGTTTTTTATAATCTGTGCCAGCTGCTACTATAGAAGAACATATATATGTATATTGATATATATATATATATATGCATTCATAAATCATATTATATATATATATATATATATATATATATATGCCCCGTGTCCCTGACCCTGCATTTGAACCTTCCTCCGATATTATTGTACAATAGGTCGGATTACGAGTGAGTGCTGTATAGTGAATGCATACGGCATTATTAAAATACTCTTCGCAGTTGATGTTATCTGGCAATAATAATAATAATAATTAATTGACAGTGGTAGAGATACGCTGCAGTTTGTTTCTAGCTGCAGAATGCATGGGTCAGCTCGACCGGTGTCCACGCCCTCACATAATACCAGCGTAAAACAGCAGCATAGTGTTATTGTGTTTCGTCTGGTGAGGGTAGGGATCCGGACACCTTTATTACGGGGCATTCCGTCTCAGTCCTCAAGGATGACGTTGCATGTGCATTATCATTCCTTATCAAGGATGAATGTAGATGGCACGGGCCGCAGGAACCATTTGCCATCAGGTGAACTGTGTGTGAGTTTGTTACTCTCAGTGGTCGAAATCACCAACGACAAGTAGGACGTTATTAATATATAAATCCCAGTCTTATGAGGCCTCCTTTTTTTTGTTTCGGTTTGATGGCCGCCGTTAGGCCGAGGGCTTTTACAGTTTCATCGGGTAGAGAGGTGACCGAGCGCTTATGGCGCTCAGTGACCTCTATTCACGGGTAACCAGTACAAGGGCTACCGAGACGGAGCCTTAGCTTGGACAGCTACCCTGTTCCGCGAGAGCGTCTGACGCCTGGGTGACCGAGAGGGCCGAAACTCGGCTCGGTCAGTTGAATCTGACTAAGAATTGTCTCAATTAATATCACTATTATTATTGTCTCAATTATTATCACAACTATTAAATCGGCCTCCTCTGTAGAGAGAGTCTTAGGGAATAATCCACCAAGCGTCTCCACTGCGGTTTGGTGGACTTCGCATGTCTTCATAAAATATTTCTTTTATTTATTTCTTAGAGACTCAGATTTCTTCGCAATGTTTTTGTTTTCACCATTTCATTTCCTCCACCATCAATCACGTAGTAAATCAGCACTAAGAATTGTAATGAACAATTTCATAGGTGCTGGCACCGGGGATCGAACTCTGTTTGCTCGCGTACCGTGAATTAAAAGCTAGCGCTTAGACACTGACCTACGAAGGCTCCACTGGCATTATACTATAATTAATTTTACAATATACCTTATATAAAAAAATCATAAAACAACCTCTTACCCACGAACCTTCAATACAATAAAAAAAAGAAACAGCATTTTCTTTTTTTTATTGTATTATATAGTATACTACAACAAAAAGTTTCAGTTTGAGAAAGATTGACTCAGTTGTTATTTGATTATAGGATTTTTTATTTAGTTACTGATATAAATTTTACAGCAATATTAAACTTAAACACTTGAACTTAATATTAAGAATAACAAAATCATAATTTTCGTCAGTTAAAGTAAAAGCTAAACAGCACCAATGCTTACAAGATAATTCTTACTTTGTAATTACTAATATTTCGTAACGTGTACTTTAATAATGTTATTATTTTATTTTGATAATAAACTGTTTATGTGCGTTATAAGAATTACAGTATAATTTGGTTAAAGTAGTATTTATACTAATTGTTTAATTAAAAAATAAACAACTCACCTGCCACTGGAGAAACTTTCCGCATAACACACCATCGCGACTTCCACTGGGGAAAAAAAACATAATTTAATATTTAATTTGACTTATTAATTTAACTAAAGAATAATAAAATTAATTAAACTGTCTATTAACAATGATCCAACATATATTTTCACTAACGAAATAATAAAGACAGGACAGAGTATTCAACTCTGACTGCATTGATAGCAATTAAAAATATATTACCTTGAAAATATCTCATTTTATTAAAAAAAATTGGTTAAACGTGAGATTGAAACGACTTCTCAAACGACTCAAAGAAAATATTTTATCGTTATACTAACCAAATACAAATTTAATATGCTTTCAATTAACTCAGAATATTTATGATTTGGCGCAATGTCATAAAAATTCATGAATATATCTCACAATATTTTGACTGCGGCATATGATAAAACAGTACTAAAAACAAACGCTTCCTTTACGAGATTCAATAGCTATATTATAATAAATTATCTAGAGATTTTAATAAATATAAGTACTGCATTAAAGTTTAACAACTTCTAAATTAGTTGCTTGTGAAAGTTGCCTCGCCGTCGCCAAGCTAATCACGTGTGTCGACGGCCGCTCGCAACTAAGTTATCTATCTCGCTCTAGCTCACGTCCAAGTGACGACGTCCTCGCTTACTCAGTCCGAAGCACAGTGTTAGAGTGTTCGACGATATTGGTTTTTATAATGTGACCACGATTTTCATTTTATATGCGGATAAAATATATTATGTTACGGCTGTAGCAAGTAACCGTTTAACTTTTTTGAATACGAGGAATTAGAGAATTGGTAATACAGTTTCTAAGTGCTAATTTCAACCTCGGTGATATAATTTGGCCAGATACACATATATTTTATAATGCTGAAAGCATTTGCGCGAACAAAGAGACTTCCCTATTCCGATGTAAATATGTGCGGTAAGATTGAAGGTAAAGTTGAAGCATTTGGGCACACCACGGCCGAGTGCTGCGGTTAGATTACCTGCTGCATCGCATGTATTCTGTTAGAATCCCAGCCGAGGAACAAGTGCTGATTAACTATGCACTAGGCGTTGAAAAAACTTAAAACATTCCGCAGTCGTGAAGTATCGATTTTAGCACCATTTGTCACCATGTTATACGATATAGTGAATGTTCCTTTGTTATGCACTCAAATACCAAACATACTGGATATTTTATTAATTTAATATACTTAAGTAACAAATATGTTGATTTGATTGAAAAAATAAAATGATTATTATTTATTTAACGTCCTCTTCCGTTACAAAAAAATAAAGTAAAAAAACAATAATTAAACAATATAGTGAAGGAACAATCCCGGCTAAGTTAACCGCTTGGAGACAACAAGCAGCGCGATACACGCGCAACAGCGGTGCCCCCGTTTCGACGCCATCTACTTTTAGTTGCGCAGTGTGCGCGAGGTTGGAAGCACGTCGAAGTTTTTTTTTTTAAATGGCCGACATTGACCCGGAGAAATTGATAAAGGCGATGAAGATACGGTCCGCCTTACACAACAAGAACGACAACATGTACTACAGTCATCGCAAGTTCAAAGACAAACTGTGGCGGGAGGTCTGCGAGGAGGTGTACGGCAACTGGGGGCAACTGAGGCCGCCGGAGAGGAGCGAACACGGTGCGTATGAGCTATAATGTTGTTTTGTTAACATAAACACAAAACTCGTATTATATTGGTAATAGACATTACGTAGATAACGGCCGCTATTTTGGATTCCACCTACCGTCCACGACCCGAATATAGGTAAAGAGACATTCGATCTCAGACCTCGGGGAATCTTTGGGATGTCCACGTCTTAGGCCGCAGATTTTCCTTACCATCTTGTACAGTGTGCTGGTTTCTCACACCTAACATTTTTAAGAGTGGTAGAGCTACGTGCAGTTTGTCTCGTCTTGTCGTGGTCCTTCCCCGATCCAGCCAGGGTCGGCTGGACCACGCCCTCACAGAATGCTAGTTAGTAGCACTCAGCCAAAACTTTTATGGATAATCATTACAAAGGTTCCTGTGAAGGAGCCTCGGCTTGAACCGGACGTAGGGTAAATACACGCGAAAGCATGTGACTCGAGGGTGCCCGAGAGGTCCGAACCTCGGCTCGATCAGTTGCTTCTATCGGATTAAACAAAAGCATTTACGAATCGTCATTTTTATACAACCGTCTTGAGATCGATTCTACAGAACCCGACTAGAAACTCGAGTAAGATATACTTTTTTATAAAAAGATAAATAGATTACAAATAGTTCCTAAATTTCGAAAATATATTACTTAACAGTGGAAACGGAAATTATCCGTTGCAATAAATTATTGTATAACGTAAACTAAGCGTCAAGTTCAAATAAATTATAATCAATGATATTACTCGACTTCATAGTTTAATGACGTTACGTGTAGAGGCGAAAATTTAAGACTCAAGTAAAGCGGTAAATCAATTAAATAGTAAATTTATACTTTTTTTTAAGTAACTAATGGTGATAAACGAGCACATAGTTCAGTGGTAAGTGATGACTGATAACCATCTACATCGATCTGCAACAAAGATTCAATAAGCACTTTTTTTTTCTGATGTTTGTGTGATGCTGTTAGTCGTTTGACCTCTACAGCTTTAAAGGAACAGACGCGCGAGCGGGGGGCGATTGCCTCAGAAGGAGGTTCGAACCTCAACTCGGGTCGCTATCAAAGAATGGGGGAGAAAAGACACGCACGAGGCAAACTGCGTTATGCTATTATGACACTTTGGTATTCAGTAAGGAGGTTCGGGTGGACCTATCTCGTGGATCTATCTTGACGATTAAAAAGTGTTTTGTATAAATCAACTTCAATTAAGCTTCTTATGATTTGATTTTTGTTTTAATTTCGATGTGGTCCTTTTCACGTCCAGCAGTACCAACCAAACTGCAGTTTCAGCTCTTCCAATTAAACGTTATTAATCATTGAAACAAATTAAGAAGAAAACGTTGTTATCATTTGTACGCCGTATGTATAGCAATAGGATTATTCCTGTCACGTTAAAGACACCATAAAGTAAAAGTTTTGGTCGAGCATCTCCTAAATCTATGGATGGAGATGTAAGATGTTTTATATATATATAACATTCATGTTTATCGAAGCGAAGAAGGAGTAAGTATTGGAGCTGATATTGTTTCGGCAAAATTATGTTCTTGAATATTTATATACCACTACTTGGCAGACTTTGGTACAATATTGTGAGTACGTTTTTGTATCGTCCAAAACTTCCAAAACTTTGGGACGCTTGGAGGGGGGGGGGGGGTACTGTTTAATAAATAAGACCTGTATAATGTACAAAAGATTCGTTTTTGAAAGAATAAAATTAAATATTACAATGTAATAACAACATGAATAAATAAACTTATTTTAAGATATCTGTACTTAGTATATTTTGTGTTAGGACGTATGTAATCTTACATCCTACTGCTGCAATGAAGCCTTGGAAAACTTCCAAAGCCTTGGAAGTTTAAACGTAGAAATAAATTATTAATTAAAAAGCTATTATAATTTTATATTATATATATATATAGAAAGAGGATTTTAAGTTCTTTTACTTAGCTTTTTCGTGGGTCGCGACATTAAGATGTTTGAGAAAAAACGATCTAAAAAAAACTGGGCAGTTGACAAATTTATATTACTATGTTGTTATAAATCTGATATAACTAGATATAGCTCTGCGCAATAAAAAGTATTTGCGATACATATCTTAATAAAGGACGCATAATTTTCTCATTTACGTTTTTATTATGTCCACGAAACGTAGCTAGTTTTTAGCCAAGCCGTCATAACTCAATGTCTAAGCGTTCGTTATTAAATTCACGGTGCAGGCAATAATGAAATTATTAATTTTAAGTGCCGAATTCGTGTTTGTCGATAAAGGAAAACATCCAGACGAAACCTGCATGACTTAGATATAAATAAAAATAAATATTTATAGACATGTGAAGTCCGCCAATTTGCATTGGAGTCGACTAATACCTTCTCTATTCCCTGCAGTACTTTACCATACTTTTTACATGGTTTTGTATAAAACATTTATCTTTCTCAATTAAATTTATTATTATAATTATTAAGTATATAAAGTAGGCTTACTTAGTATAATAAGTAACCGCCTTTATTTATTCCACTGTTAGACAGAAATTTCCACGATCAATAATTTCTTTGCCTTTTTAATATAATAATAATTTGCCTTATCATAAAAGATGTAGGTGTAATATATTTTTTGTAGACGTCGATTAGTCTGTATCTATCTACTAAATAATAAGGTAATAAAAAGGCACTCAATTCAAAGAATTTTTCGAGATTCGTTTCCTTTATTTATTACGCTAGGAATTTAGTACAATATAACACTTGAATTACTGTAACTTTAGCCCGCTGCTGAACATAGGCGCCATAGCCTATAGAGTATAATCCTTAACCGCCTGCCTCCATCGACTTCCCGCAGACCTGCATAGATCGTCACTCCATCTAGTAATGAAACGCATGTTATGTGTCATTCCTTTTTCATTTATTTTACCTTTAAATATTATTATTACATACATTTTCTGATTAAGGGCTTAAGAGGCGTGCAATTTTGAAATTTCCATTTTCTTTTTTCAATTTCTAAATTCTCTTTACAATGTTATAGCCGGGCCACTTATTGAAAATCAACATTTAAAATTACCGTTTACAGTTTACTGATCTCGGAATCAGAGAATGCGGTTCATCATGAAATATATTCGTGTTCGGTTACTGAACTATCACGAATCCATACGCAACAAACTATAGTACCATTTGAATTGATCTTACCAGACTGTTTTCTTTTGCCACACTGTTGACTTATCAATATTTATGATGTAAAAACGCAACTCTGCCTTCCAAGATACAAGCTTGACTTATGTATTTGTCTGACTGGCGTATAGCAAATAAAGCGAACTTTATTATCATTGGAGTATATTTCTTTTTATCCTCGTATGGTTGGCCAATGAAATAAATATAATAAAATAATAGTACATAAAGTACAACGAGACGGGAATCCTTCGTCTAGTCCAGACTATGAGTCTAGTCCAAAATATAACAAATATTTCTGCTTGAAGCATGTATGAAGTTTGCGCACTTAAATTAACCTAGAAAATTCCTGATCTTCGAACGCTTTCAAGGCACCCAAACCTCGGCCTAAACTCTCCAATTATAAGGATGTGTAATGAATATAATATGCTCAATTGTGAAAGCGATTGTGATATTGACATTTTTCTCGACTCACTTCCTATATTCAGAAGCATAGTAATGTAATCATTCCATCAATACTGCTAAGTTATTTAAATGATTTCGGATTATTTTACTGATATTTGAGTTTTTTTTATTCCGTCAAAAACCGTCAAAAAGTTTTAAATTTTTAATTTACTTTAACTTCAAAGTTTCTTGAATGTTCTTTTTTATGTAAACTGATAGTCTATTTTCATTTTCAGTTAATTGAAATATAGGCGTACCTAAATAGCAAATACTGTAAACAACTGAACATTATATATAGGTACATTTTATAACAATATTATTATGTAATTTTCAACTTTTTCTTTACAAATAAATGTTTACATTTTATCTACCAACATCAATAACGTGTAAGAATACAAATACCATGATTCATACTTGTTAAAATTTGACAGAACTAATCAATGCTTTCGATCAAAAGACACATAAATCTAAAGTAAACAAACTCGTACATTCCAGACGTACAACGGATTCAATTCAAATGCACCGTTAAAGCTACGCCTTCCAAGTCGAAGTCACACTACATGTTTTATTTACAGCAGCCGCGACGAAATAATTTTCAACTAGCGAGAACGGCAACTCGCTTTGGGGAACATTTCTCAAGAGGAACTTGAACAACAGTTTTATGTTTTGCGTCTGAACATCGAGAAACTTTGTATGAAATAAAACTCCCATTAAATGTTACAGTTCGGGAACTACAGAAGAGGTGGAAGAGCCTGAGGACATGCTTCGCGAGGGAGCTATGCAGTCAGAGACGGGAGAAACTAAAACAAGAGACAGGAGGACGTCCTTTGAAGAGAAGAAAGAGATACGAATACTTTGATATGATGTCGTTTCTCATTAATCCTGAAACTGTAGAACGGAGTGAGCATAACGACAGTTCAGATCCCTTAGATAATGACTTTAAAGATGATGAGATTGTTTACAGTTTAAACGATACCTCACAAGATAGAGAACCGGTGAGTACACATTCAGCGGATAATGAATCGAGTAATTTCCAACAGTCATATGTTTACGAAAGGAATGGGACTAGGGAGGAGGAAATTTTGGACATGATGAGAGAAATAAAAAAAGACGAAGGAGACGATGATAGGCAATTTCTGCTTTCGTTAGTACCGAGCTTAAAAAAATTAAACAGTAAGAAAAAATTTGAAGCCAGGATTGAAATATTAAAGGTTTTAAAGAAAATTACTTTTGATGAGAATGAATCTCCAGCATAGAGGGATTACATACGAAATCTTGCACTACGTTATTTTTATATAATTAGATAAATGTAGTATATGAAGAGGACGAAAATGATTTTGTTAACCTTGTTTTATAATAAAATAAAAAAGCCGGTGAGGATGTTTTACAAAAGGCTGACTTTATGTATTAGATAATTCTACCATATATGATATTCATGTTTACATAAAGGTAATTTTCTACTTTAAATATTTTCCAGTTTAATTTTAACCTGCATGCCTAAGAAATAAATTAAAAAATATATATTTCGAAGACATACAAGATGCGCCAACTGTGGAGTCGGATGGTGGATTATGCTAGAGCACCGTCTTTGAGGAGGAGGCTTATGCCCTGAAATATATATAGGTAATTTAACTCTTAACAGTAGTGCCACAAAACACTTTATAAAAGAACAAACGACGCATTTTCAGTCTCAATTGAATTCAGGAGTGATACAAATATTTTAGAAGTTTTTCATGTACTCATACTATTTGAATAGTGGATTTTTCAACAGCCTGTAGCATGGAAACTTCCTGTATAAAGAATAGCTTATTTCCGCCCACCGCTGTTCCCGTGGGAGTTTGCAGACTGAGCATTGCTTTTAAAAATTGTTCCGAGACAAGTTCACGAGTTGTTTTCTTCCACCGTGGAGATCTCCATAAATCTTTGGCAATTGCAATTCACGAGTTCAAGTTGACCACGTACCCAAATTTTATATATTATAAATTTAAATGTTAGACATTTAGATTCCAATAGTAACACAATGTTGTGAATTTTTGAAATACAACTAGTTGGTTTCTGTAAGATTATCCATTTAATACGTCTCAGTGAATTGAACAAAGATGTCGAACCCTGTCCGTTATCGACACGATATCCTGTTTTATTTGCGAGCATTATATTACACCCTGTAGTTTCTCTGTCTCAAAGAAACCCTGTAAAGTGAAACCCATGAAAGGAAAGAAACCCTTTCACATGACAAACGATGTTAACAAAAAATGGAAATATGGCTACAGAATAGTATTTTCTAAACGAGAAATATTTTACTGTTATAAATTTTGTAAGAATATTATATTTTAAAAAATTAACAATCCTACTGTTGAGCATAGGTCTCCCCTCTAGGTGTTACAGTCCACCACACAGCTCCACTGCGGAATGACGGACTTCATATGTCTTCGAAATATTTTGTTTATTATTTCTTAGACCTTCAGGTCCACACGATGATTTCCTTCACCGCCGACGATGGTAAATCAGCACTTAAAATTGTGATCATCAATTTAATTGGTGCCGATACCAGGGACCGAAATCGGTGTGTTTGCGTACCGTGATATATCTACGAGATAGATCGAGAGATAGAGCCACGATGCATTTTGTATCAAGATGCAGCATCAGTCTGCATTATACTGCTCTTGCTATGCATATTACTGTCCTGTCCGGATATTACTGGTGACGAGGCATTCCATCTTAGTTCCTTACTATTAGGTGAAATGTGTGCTTGTTTGTCATCGTTAATGTCAAAAATAAATATATTCATTTTCACTTGCAAAGACATATTGACGTATTGCGAAGGATTGTAATAATTTGCCTGCGGTAGTCTTTCCGCCCGAGTATAATCTGGGTGTCTTCAAGAGAAAGGTGAATAGGCATTTGCTGAGCTGGAGCGGTCCACCATCAACGTCTATGACCACCAGACATGGTATTCAAGCACTGGGTTTTTATATTTAAAAAAAAACATATGTATACACATAAAAAACCGGATAAAAAAATATATTTGAAACCGTTTTCATTATAGATAAAAGCCGATAATTGAAAATGAAAACAGAAATTACGGTACTCACTCTTGTGTCAAATATAGGATAAGACATGAAATAAAGTGTTGTGTTCCTTTACATTAAAGTTGACATTCGTGTAACTGTTTTATATTACGGCAGACCGACAGTTTTATATTAGTGCGAGCCTATTGTGCTGTTGCAGCGTACCGTGGCAGGACATGACGGATCCGCTTGGTGTGGCAGAATTGATAGGACACTGAAGGCCCTATCAATCACGCAAGACAGAATTCTAAATTTCATTGGCGATCCACCACTGTGCCCTTAACGAAAAATCTTCTATCACGCACAATTCTATGTGGAACAGCTGTCGTCAGCGGTATTTTCGAACCGATACGACTTAGGGACCCTCAAGAAAATAGCCTACACCTTTCTTAAAGGCCAACAGCGCATCTGCTACTCCCCCGGTGTTACGAATCCATTCGGCGGTAATCACATATTATTGGGTAAGCTGCCTACTGGATAAGTATATAAACAAAATTTCATTCAAAAGTGATTTCTGCAGAATTTGCCACATTCATCCTCGATAAGCAATCATAATGCAGATGCGTTGAGCCAGACTAACATGGAGTGCTTCGTCGCCAGTATTCATTCATCAGACGATACACATCAGCGTTATGCTGGAATTCAGTGAAGCAGCGAGAAGCCTATCAGTGATGTTAGAAATATTCTCCGAAAATGTTCTCTTCGACAAATTCAAAATCACCAATCGGCCTTTAGTGAAGTTCGTTGTAATAATCGAATTCGATGAGTCGAATGTAAATTGTTTGTCGCCTCGTGTTCCCCTATTCTTGTTATTTGAGAGGTTTAGTTAATTTCATAGTGAAGTGAACTGTTAATGTAACGATTCGTTTGATTGCTAATCGCGTAAAATATGTATATTAACGTTTGCAGTTGATTTGTTTTCGTTGATTGCTACGTTCTAGTTATATCACTGTACAGTTCGATAAAAAGGAAAGAATGGGAAAGACTAATAAAAGAACACTACCTATCCTACCTGTCCAGCTGTATCTACATAAATGAAAAGCTATTCGTTGATAAGCGCATCACTTGGAGAGCGCCTCGACCGATTTGGTGTTTTTTTAATGTTCGTTTAGTTCGTAGTATTTTATGGAAAAATATTGGAAAAGTTCTCTTTGGGTTCTTTTTATATGAACTCGAGATTAGAACGATGAATAATTTTCACAAATTCAATTACAAAACGTTCACAAACAAACTTATTGCATCGACAAAGGCAGTCGGATCGGCTAGTATTAATAAATGTATAATGGTTAATAATATTCAATGTTAACGTTGTATTTTTATATCAACTGTAATATATATTTTTTTATTATATGACGGGTGACAAACGAGCACACAGTTCACTTGACTGTAAGTGGTAAATGTGGCCCATTATTTTAACATTGATCTAGAAACAAAGATTGAAGATGCATATGGCTTGTCATTCCTGAGGACTCCAGATCCCTTCCTGGACCCAATTGGTGTTGTAGTCAGGTATTAAAACAACGCCGTGGCTCCTCACTTTAATTTGCTGTAGTTCATCAAATCATTTTAATTCTCTCCCTTATATGTTTTTTCCTTCGGTTCTGGGTGTGGTATGAATGTCTTTGATACTGCATATAAACCTTCCTCCGACTTTATTGCACCAAAGGTACATGACGTCGAGTTAGTGCCGCTGTATTTGCGCAAATGTGTACGCACCTAATAATATATAATATGCTGTTGGTGCCATATTGTAATGAAAATGATATCGCCGTTGTCGAAATCAACCAGCAGAAGAACATCAATTATTTCGCTTCGAGAAAGAGGAAGCACATGAGGAAGACCCTGGACGCGTTGTCTTCAGTTACTCTACAGGAGTGAAATATTGGTAAATAATGCTAAGTCATACTTATTTTATTACACTTTTACCCAAGTGTTTTTACAGAGTGTGTAAATTGGTTGTAAATGTTTTTTTAAAACACTTCTGCTGACCGTCGTTGTTTGAAGTGTTGGTTTTAAAGTGTAAACTATAACCGAACGCCATTGTTATATCATTTTTACCAGTTTCGTCGTAAGCAATAATATAGTAAACATTACGTAATAGAAAAAACAATAGTATGTTATCCGGTAACATTTCAACACGGATCTTCGATTGGAATAAAAACGTACGACCAGGTTTTAATTAAAGCCGAAACACGGATGTAAAGAGAATTAAATATTCGCAAAATAGATTTAATTATTATATATTATTAACAAATAGATAAAAAAACAAAAGAGTGATTTATAAAGTACATCTTAACGTAATAAAAAAGTTTATTTACAATCCTAGCTATCCTCCGGTCCGCAGCAACGTCCTTTTTCGACTACGTCTCAAAATGAAGGTGCATCACTCTTAAGGATTAATTCAAAAGCCTGTTTACCAGTAAGAGTAAAAAAAAATCTTCACCGTATAGAAGCAGCGTTAAAATTTCAAGTACAGCAAATAGTAAGATCTAGGTTCTACTAAATTCGATATCTGATAGACGATTACTGGCGCCGAGGCATTCCATCTTAGAGCTCAGGAGTGACAATGCATGTGCATTGTAATGCCTTATCGAGAATGAATGTGAGTGTTATGGTGCTCGCTTGTCACCCTCAATACAAAAAGAAAGCGAGTCAACCCCAATCTTGATCCGTTAGAAACATCAGACCGAGCCGAGGTTCGGTCTTCTAGGGCGCCCTTGGATCAGTTGTTTTCACGAGCAGGGTCCAAGCCGAGGCTCCCTCTCCGGAACCTACATAAAATATTACCCATACACAAAAATCTCGACTGAGTGCCCTAAGCGCTCGGTCACTTTTCAATCCGGTGAAACTGCAATGTATGTGTGTGCAGTGTGCAATCTCCACTACTCTAAAAGCATTTTGGCACTACAAACTACTAAGTAAGTATGAACTAAACTAAACTATAACTAAAAGTATTAACTAAAAAAAATCATAAATTGTGAATCTCTTCCAGTGATTCTTTCTCATCGAATGAGTTCGTTACAACACGAAGCGTGCGTTTCAGTGAGCTTTCACGTACGCCCTGCGTTTGTTTCCAACGCACCGCTGAATAGTATGAAACGGTCACGGCGGCAGTGTGTAAGCGTCTGATTAATTCTTTACAAGTGCACAGCATGTAAATAGACGCGTGAAGTATGACGGGAATGTCGCTAAACGGGACATGTTGAAATTTATGTGGCATGTTCACATTTAGCTAGTACCGTACTCACATTAATGGGAACAGGGCAGATTAATGAGGACTTTATTGAAATAGATCAATATTCTCGATCACTTAAGGCACTTGAAACGACGGCATATAATTTTTTTTAAATAAAATCCGTATAAATTAGCTTCAATTAATCAAATATTTATTAGAGTAACTATCTATTACGTTGGCAAATAAATTTTCTCCGTTTTTTTTTATTTTAATTAAACGTATTTGGCATAATATTTAAGATAGTTAAAAAGGGACGTTGCTTCTATCAAAATCTATATTTGTTTGTTTTTTGTTCGAGTTTATTTATGGTAATTTCCGCCTCTTTCGATCTCATTCAAATGCTATGCGCAGAGTTTCGTTTAATAATGATGCAGAATTGAGAGCTGGGTTGGAATGGAAAATTAATTTTTCGAGTAGACGACACGGGGTGATTTTTACCAACGACGTGTTGTAAATCTCGTTTAACGGTAGTTGTAAGTTGTAAACAACAAGATAGAATACATTATCGATTAAAAAGTTGTTAATATTTATTAAAAATCAACTTTTAATATAAAAGAAACGGAAAGACCTTTGTTGACAACCCAATATTTAACATAACACTTTATTGCTAATAAGTTTGATACTGTGCTGTCTGATTGAAAACATCTTATGCAATACGTTTCTACGACTGTACAAATGGGCTAGTAAGCGCACTTGAAATTGCTATTGAAAATTTATTTTGAAGCCACCACCGAGAACCGAACGGTTTAATCACGTAATCTGTGCTTCTGATCTACCATAGCTCTTTTATTTTTGATTAATAGATGTTAATTAAAAAAATAATACACACATTAATTTAATAACAAGATGCTCCAAATATTATATAGGCTGTTGCATAACATTAGAATAGAACTGATCGGAGATACAGGCGGATCGATTTCACAATCAGGGCCAAGGCGGAATTTGGAAACGAGCTCCAATGATGACTACATTTATCTCGGTTCGACATGAAACAAACAGGCCGTCCGCGGGCCAATCTTATTGATCTGGCTCCGATAAACTAATCTGCGGCTTATATATATTAAACTAATTCAGACCAGCCTTTGATCACACAGGCGAGTTGACCCAACATATAACTTCTGTGGTTAAACATTATTTTATTGTAATAATAAATGTTATTATAAGATGATAGTTATTACCAAATTAACTAATGATAATCACGAAGGATATATATATATATATATATATATATATACACATATATACTTTCTAAACCACATGGCCTTAATAATTAACCATTACGATATTAGGAATCATCTTCGCGTTAGAAATTTAATCAGAAATACGGCTACAAGTTGAATAAAGAATAATTATTTTCTCGTTTAATCAATTACAACATGGCCCACGAACGATTCAATTAAACATGATTAGCTTCTGCAATTCAATAGGGAATCAATTGAAGTCATCGATAATGTATACGTCGATATCTACGAGTGAATTAACACCGTGCCAACTAGACGCGGTTTGGCAATCAAAGGCCGCTGTCTACCAGGTTGTAATCATTTCATACATTTAGAGTTTGTGTTATTTATCTAAATAAAATTAAACATATATTTTATAATATTATAGGTGATAACACAATATTCACCTGATCGTAGTCATAACTGCTACCTATAATTTTTTTAGAGAGTAACAAACTCTCACGCAGTTCACCTGATGGCAAGTGATTCCTGCGGCCCGTGACATCTCCATTCATCCTTAACAAGGAATCAGAATGCAGATGCGTTGTCACCCTTGAGGACTGAAGTGGAATGCCTTGTCACCAGTAATGAAGGTGCACTCACCAGACCAAACACAGCAGCATTATGCTGCTGTTTCAAGCTGGTATTCTGTGAGGGCTGACCCATTCTGGGTGTAGGTAACAGACGCACTGAATAAATTATATATGTATATATAGGTACATATATAATATAAATATAAGTTGCAGGAGGTTGCCATAGAATACACCGGAGGAGTTGGCAGTGCGTACCTGGCGTTTATAAACGAGTAAGTTTCTAGAAGGTAACGAGAAATCCAGGATGTTATGTGTTCAAATTAATTATAATCATTATCACAGTGTAGCAATAGTCCACTGCTGAACATACTCCTTCCCCATTGATTGCCACAAAGTATGGTCCTGGACCACCTTCATCCATCGACTTTCCAAACTTTCCATAGGTCGTCGCTCCATCTAGTGGGGGGTCGTACTGCAACGACTGTTCAAGGTTGCCCTACTCAAGAATCTTTCTTCACCATCGGTTATCTGTTCTAGATATATGGAAAGCCCATTGAGCTTGCTGGTCTTTCGAGCTACGACAGTTACCCTGCGGATGTCCAACTTGAGTAACCTATCACTGTACTAATTAATTATCAAAAAATTAAATAGATTTTAATTATGCAAATTTCATTTAAGAGATAAGACAAGTTTATTGCATAATTATTGTAAACTATAAACATTTTGATATTCACAACCGGTCTGTCTATTCACTTCTTAATGAGTTTGTTTATACGGACCTTGAAGTAAACATAAATTTATCATTCATATACTTGACTATTGTTCTTGGAATTACTGAGGTATTTTGTTATCCGCTTATAATAGTTTGTAAATTGCATTTTTTTTTAATTTCATCATACTAAGGGTAACACAACGAGTATACAGTTTACCATCGTATGTGATAAGGAATCATTATGGTTTTATTATAATTTATTAAATTGAGAGTAACAAACGAGCACACAGTTCACCTGATGGCAAGTGATTCTTGCGGCCCGTGACATCTACATTCATCCTTGACAAGGAATCATAATGCAGATGCGTTGTCACCCTTGAGGGCTGAGATGAAATGCCTCGTCACCAGTAATAAAGGTATCCGGATCCCTACACTCACCAGACGAAACACAGCAGCTATGTAATGCTATTTTACTCCGGTATTCTGTGAGGGCCTGGTCCTACTCCGATTGAGCTGACCCATTCATTCTGTCGCTAGAAACAAACTGCAGTGTAGCTCTGCCGCTGTGACTTCGTTGTCATCCCTCAGAACTGAGATCGAATGCTTCGCCACTACTGACAAGGTCTCTGCAAACCTACATAGTTAAATTAAACAAAACACTTATTTCTCACCGAGGAATAATATTAGTACATCGCAAACTGTTGGTTTTCGGGTCTGGGTGTATATATCCCGTATCCCTGACACTGCACTGCATCTCAACCTCATTGCACATGCATTACATCGGAATACCGAATGGGACGACAAATGAGTTGCCTCTGTGTTGGCGTAAATGCTTACGGATATAAAAATATCCTGCGCAGTTGATGTCATCCGACAATAACCTGAAATGACCAGGTCATTATCACTTCTCGCTGGTATTCTATGCCTACATGTTCCCGGAGAGCCGACCGATTCATGCTGCTTCTAGAAATGAGCTTAAACTGTTCTCTACTACTTTATGATGATTACGCGATAACGAAGCACGATACTAAACATGCACCGTACTTCGTAATCTATGATGACGTCGTGTTACCAGCGGAGAATATATTCTGTCTGCACAAAAATATTTGTAGCAGATATATCCATAGAATTTTTTCCCGTTTGTGCTTAATATTTATAGCTAACTTAGATAACTCTTGCGATAGAGTTTTCGCTGTTTACAACGAAATATAAACATGATTACGAACGATATTTAGACGATAGACACGTCCTACACGATCGTACATAGATAAATACATCGTTAGAACAGTATTAGTTGAAAAAATCATTTTTATTCAAACTGATTTTTCAAATTCAATTATATAAAAATATAAACAGAGCAACAAAATATGCCACATTTTATGTTCGTGACTAAAGAAAATGAAGATATATAAGACAATTAACTTTATCACTAAAAAATTAAACCTAATCACTTACGAGTAAACTTTAAAAACACACATACAGATAAGCATAGGTACTTGTTTTATTTATTATTTTCTGTACTCATATCTAATAATCAGTTTAGAAAAATAAGGCACGTCCAATTTGCCATGATTATACCTTTCTAATTATTGAACGATTTAAATATAAATATATTAGATTTAGATTAAAGTTTGATCTTTTTGTTTTTGGATTTAATAATATTAAGAAATTACTTTTATTTGCTATACAGCGATCAGACAAATGAATACATAAAAGCCTCCCAAACTAAGCCAGGCTTGTATCTTTGGAGCCTTTTTTTTGTGTGACGTTGTTGGCCCAGAGACCTTTATAGCTTTATCTGAAAAGACTCACGCGAGAGGCAACGACGATGTCGGCACAAGAACTGCTACTGCACCACCGCTGCTCTCCGAGTCACGTGGACGGAGAACGTCGACGACAACAGCGATAAGATTCGACGGGGACTCATAAGTAGGTTCGAAACTCGACTCGGATCACTATCTAAAAGGGATCAGGGAATAAGAAATTAAAAGAACTATATTACGTTTTGCTTTCCACCGTTTAAAGAGACTAGGCTACGTGAAAGCCGTGTGGGTGTGCTGTTTTTATGAATACTAGTTAGTTCTAATGAGTGACTACATATTTTCTGTTGCATAAAATGAAAGATTTACTAGATTTGTAAATTTTGAGTTCAGTTCAGATTACATGACACTCGCCCGCATGTGACATGAACATAATTTTCACCTTACACAGCTTTGTAGTAAAACCAAACTCGAAATGTTAACCAACCTCATACACAATAGAGATCATAAATCTTCCATACAATGGGCGCAGTCTCCACAGAGCTATAACAGTAGCAGACAGCTTCTTATGCAAATCTCATGAAATGACAAATACAACCCATCCATAAAACAATCCGAAACGACACTATAAAACATCGAACTTAATCTGGTTTATCGACAGCTGTAAAATTTCACATCACTATAAAAAAGCAGTGACCCAGATGCCGGGTTTTCAAATCAACTCAAATAAATAAAATTATATTTTTACTATATCCATTATACTAGAGTACTATTATAAGACTTAAGCAAAATGTAGGGAGACGTCGATGGAATCAGGTCTACCATTCTTATTGGCATATTTTTGGGCTGACCTGACTAGACCGATAATTTCGTAAAAATCGTCTAGTTTTTCGTTTCATTTTTAATAACTCATATTCTAAATGTAATTCAATTATAAACACATACGACTCAAACTATCACCTTCGGACAACAGTTAAACCTCTTTTTACTGAGTGAGTACAATGTCAAGGCTGAATTGAAGTGCAATGTTTGTATATGTAACATTTTTAAAACATTTCTAACGCAAAAAGGGATAGAAATGGGTATAAGACTAGAGAGGAAAAAAGACAGAACTATGCTTTATACGATGATGGGCTCGTTTTTGATCACTCCTTTCATACTATTTTGTCCCTTATTATTATTTTTAACAATATACTAACAAATCGAGTCTTAAATGACCAAAGCAGTTTCACTTCTGTCACGTGTTGAGTTGCACGCGATCTTCTTTCAAGTAACAATTAAAGAGACTAGAGAGGGAGAGGTTCGTAACACCACATGGTGGAAGTCAGTACAGACTAAGGTAACATTGCATTGACTGTATTCCAAATACTCGGTGAGGATATAAAAAAGAGTGGATATATGTTTTTAATAGGAAGAAAGGCAACTAGTAAAAGATAGGATTCGACCAATAAAATAGGACAAAAAGGGAGAGGAAGTACCAAATAGAATTAGAGAATATATCACAAGGTAATGTGCAAATTATAATATTATTTATTTTTTATAATGATATTGGTAAACGAGCACACGGTCCACCTGATGATAAGTGATGATATCCAATCCAAGACAAGCC
Organism: Teinopalpus imperialis; assembly: GCA_029286865.1. Lineage (NCBI taxonomy): Eukaryota > Metazoa > Arthropoda > Insecta > Lepidoptera > Papilionidae > Teinopalpus > Teinopalpus imperialis. Next base: position 15,196,508 of record JAGSMU010000001.1, read on the forward strand.
CATCTACCTGACCTCAACCAAGATTCAAGATGTACCTCATCCTCCTATTTGGTGTCTCCCCTGAGGACTGAGCCTTTGTGCCTTTTTTTAATTAGGTACCCGGAACTCTCCTCACAATTGTTATGATAATACGTCTTAAACAGAGACACCAAAATTGGCAAAACCATAAATTAAACAAAAATCTGACTTAACCAAATCTAAAAATAAAGAAAACAAGGATGTACAATGCATTCGAGCTGCTTATCGGTATATTAATTACTTACGCGTGCTCTTGCGTCACGATACATTGTTTTATCGATATCTATCTGATAAATTTGTTGCTACTGCATGTTTTACCATTGCTTATCTAGGCGCATAAAATGACAAACTTAAAAATATATATAGGTAGGTAGCTCACAGTCCGAGCGCTTATTCAACAAAATCAAGGGTGTCAAGTGGGAACACAGTTCACCAGCTGGTGCTGATGCTGCGATTCCTAAACACCCACGTCTACACTACTACATCCATCCACAAATCCTGTGATTGATTTGCGGTGTTTGGCATCAATAAAAAAAAACAAATTTAAATTTACCAAGCATTCGGCGATATAGAAAACCATCTTGAAGAAACTAGCAGATCTGAGAAATATATAAATAATGAAGTGTTAAGTCAATCGACCGTGGAGACGATTCTTCTTCTTCTTCTTTTTTTTATGGCTGATGGGCACTGTTAGCCCGAGAGCTTTTCAGCTTTTCCAGGATTGAAAGGCCGAGCGCTTAACCACTTAGGCGAGACCTTTAGTAATCTGTATCCAGCACAAGGGTTCCCGAGAGGGAGCCTCGGCTTCAACCATTACCCTGTGCGCGAAAACAAGTGACTCAAGGATGCCCAAGAGGGCCGACCTCGGTTCGGACAGTTGCTTCTCACATTTACCACCACTTCAGAATGAGTTAGCGCTGGAGAAAAAGTGCAAGAAACTCCAGCGACCGTGGAGACGCATGCTCCAATACCCTTACTAGAGAAATGGCAAATATTTGACAATGGGTTTGGTACGAGTATATATTGACTGTCAGGTTAAGTTGAGAATAGTGTATTATTATGTAAGAAATTATTTATTGCGTCGGTCAAGAAAACATGTTTTTGTTTTTACACAATGCTTTTAATATTACGTACGCGGCACGTAAAATCCCACAAAAACTGTGGTCACAGACTGTAACAAAACGTGTCTTCGTGTACAATTGTCATATAGATTCTAGAGCGTTGCATGTGCGATACGGTCACTGTTATATATATAGTATATTTTTAAAACCACGCCAAAACTGAGACTGTCCACACTATTGTGATATATTAAGGACAAGTATCAATTTATCATATATCATTAGGTGTGGGTGTGGTGTCTACGTTTTTCATCTCAATTGGGATATATATTTATTTTAAACTTTATTGGTAACACCTTACAAAAAGGGATACAAAGGACGATCTTAATGCCTTAAGGCATTCTCTACCAGTCAATCCGTGGCGTGGAGAGACATTGTGGTAGGTGTAATGCCTACATTGTACATAAGAAAAATATCGATACTCTTCTTATATCTTCGGGCAAGGAGTTTCAGAGACGTGTTACCTGAAGGGTGAAGGAGTTACCAACGAAGTGGTGAGGAGTTCTAATCATTAGATTCGAAGAGCAGCGAAGATCTCTGTTGTGAGATAAAGAAGTGATTTCTGCGACCCCTGACACCTGAAAACTATGATGGAATGACTCATCACCAACAATTATGGTCTCTGTTTCTCTGCACCCGCCCGTCGAAACACAACAGCTTCAGCCAACCCATTCACTTCGTAGCTGGCAATAAACCGTACGTTTGAATTAATCGGCTTCATTTCGCATGGCCGTATCGATTTTCGTAACAAAGGGGGCGTTAAGTGGCGTGCATGCGTCGGGTTTTTCCACGAACCATTAGAATTAGATACTGCACTGTGATAGCGTCTGTCTGTGCGTATATATATATATATATATATATATATATATATGTATATATATATGTATATATATATATATATTTATATATATAAATATTTATTAAAAATAAATTATTCCTAAATGATTTCAAAATCTTTAGGATCTTTTTTATTGCGTTTATATATAATTTTCAAACATATTGTGTAATGGCATTGAATAAGTGTAAATGGATTAGAAGTAATTCGATAAATTTTGTCTTGGTTGATTACATACTAAGATGATTTAGAATGAAATCACAATCGATTTTTTTTTTATTATATTGACGGTGAGGAACGAGCGCACAATTCACCTGAAGATCGTGGTCCATAACACCCATCATCGATAAGGCCGATCGATAACCCTGGACTAATATGGAATTCACTAGACATTCGTCTTCACCCACCAGACGAAACACAATGGCGTTATGATGGTATGACGCTAGTATTCTATGTGGGCGCGGTCCCGTTTCGTGCAGAGCTATAAGCAAACTGCAGCGTAGCTCTACGAATGTTGTATCACGATTTGATCGGAAACCACATTATACCGATGACAATATTTCTTGACTGGAATAACGGCCATAACTTATTTTCAATAAATTAACGACCGAATACGCAAAGATTCGGTCGTTAATTGACTTAATAAATCACTCAGTTTGAAATTTATTTAAATTTAGAACGATCTTAAAATTCTAAATTTAAAATTTTATTTTTATTTTAAAGTGTAATTATTTTTTATGCAATAGATGGTAAACGAGCTGGCTTGCTGGTGATAAGTGCTCACCAATGTCCATAAACATTATCGACACCAGAGAAGTCAGGTGCGCTACCGGCCTGTACTATATTTAAAAGCGTTTCGATCGTACGTTACCTTACAAGTAGAGCCACGTAACAGCTGGCATCTAGGTGCAACATGAATGGGCCGCTCTTACAGAACATGAAATAGCAGCACAATACCGATCTGTTTTCTATGATGAGATATCTTGGACCTGTATAAACTGACTGAAATAAAATAACTTTAATTCTAACTTATTACCCGACAGATAATTGACGATTCACGATTATCTATTGCCACGTCACAGCATTAAACTAGTTGTACCTACTTAATCGATCCTGAATCGGTTCATGTAAAAAAATTGTTAGATCAGCTGTATTTCGTCTGCTGAGAGTAATCAAAACAATATTAATGGTGACGAGGCTTTTAATCTTCAGAGATGACATACATCCATGTTTGATCCTTGTTGAGCATGAGATTATTCCTAGAAATTTCTTTTTATATTTTTATGTATATATATATATATATATATATATATATATATATATGCATGCATAAAGTTTAAATAAATAAATAAAAAAAAACGTTACAAATCGGAAGTATTTCGCAATAAATTAAAATAATTTAATAATAGAGCGGAAACCGTGAATCATGCATAGATAGAAATCTAAGTACCTACGGCCGTCTCGAGTCTGGGAATATGAATGCCATTGTTTAGATATCGTTATGTAAGTGAGTTAGTATAGTTACTATAGTATAGTTAGTATACTAAGCAAATGATGGCTAGTAAGTGATTTCCAGATGGTCCAAATTTTTTTTTCTAACGCGAATCCCCTATTTATTCGTTTGAAACAAATACTGGTATTTCATCTTGTCTAAAGCCTGGGAATCACTGACCGTCATACGAGCTGTGTGCTAGTTTGACACCGTTTTTATTACTGTTACATTGAGAGCAACAGACACAGTTCACCTGTAGAGTAATGATTCCTTCGGTCCATGACATCTACATTCATCCTTGACAAGTAATCATAATGCAGATGCGTCGTCACTCTTGTGGACTGAGATGGAATGCCTCATCAGTAATAAAGGTCTCCAGATTTCTTGCTGTGTTTCAGCAGGATTATAGTAGTATTCTGTGAGGGCGCGGTCCTACCCGGTCGAGCTAACCCATTCATTCTGCAGCTAGATAAAAGCTGTAGCTTTACCACCGTGAATTACCTAAAAGAAAGTACGAAATTCACAGGAACATTTGACAGCCAAGGTAAAGTAACTGTCATAAAAATATACAATCTTATCTCGCACTGATATATTTTTCGATATCGACACACTGCCATTCGATAAACAAATAAAACTTACCTATTTATCACGAATACACATCGCTCGTTTCAACCCCATCACTAATATCAACCGCTCAAGCAATATTGTGTTCTAAGCCTTTGCGATGAAGTGTACAATGGAGTATCGTTAAAATTTATTACAGTCGAATCTGTTTGGCCTGTTGTCGTTTACTCGTGACATTTGAATTGCTTTTTCCAAGTGTGAACATTCGAAGGAATGCCAATTCTATTTCAAAGAGATAAATATACACTACCACTTTGTAGGTATTTAATTTAGTTTATACATACGTTATAGTCTTTATAATTAAAAAAAAAAAGTTTTTTTTTTAATATTCTTACCGACACTATTAATACTATTGGTAAAATAACTATTACCTACCGTGAACAGTCAAATGACCGGCGATGAAATTAATTATATTTCTTATAGAACGATGATAATAATTATTTAACTAAATATAGTTTGTATATTAAATAAACAATTGTATAAATATTTTAAGAAAAGTCGTGAAGTTGAATGGCGGTATAATAACGTTGTATTTAGAAAATTGGGTAGGTTTAATGTTACCTGTTGCTGTAGGTTGTATTCAATAGTCAGATAGCCGACCTAATGTTTCAGAGACCGCAGTCTAAACCTAATAGCTATTGATATGACGCTGCGAATATAACACATAGGCGGCAGAAAGGCGTCATCTTTCTGACCATGACGAAATTTTATCTTTTTTTTATAATATTAAGGCAACAACATTTCACTTGTGTACAGTTTGTATGTCATGTTTAGACACTACATTTGTTTATGGTATTATTCCTTGTATTACCGTGCTTACCATTTTTGAAAATAATAATTTATGCGTATGCTTTCCTCTTAGTCGTACACTCCTCGCGGAGTGTTCGTCATCCTGGATCGTCTGGTGCATTGGATGCGGCTTTTGCAAGAGTTCTCCATCTCTCTCTATTCATGGCATTGCGTGTACACTTCGTAGACGATAAGATTTGTCTATCTTGTGCGTGATTGACCTTCTACTCTTTCTTGTATCACTAATCGTTGCAATGAGAACATCTTGAAAATTTGCAATCGACGAAACCCTTTGTTTGATGTTAAGCTCTTTCAGGGTGGCAAAGTTAGTGCGGTGAGCAGTACATTTTAGCCTCAGCAAACGCCTCCGGCATAATATAATATATCTTGGACAGTTATTGTCATCTTGTAATAATCTGATTTTTAATGGTAGAACGATAATGTGTGTTTTTAACTGCAATATGAATACAATATCAGCATAATGCTGTGTTTGGGATGGTGAGTGTGAGGACCGACTCAATCGATAGCCAATGGTCTAGGACACGGTCTACGAAGGTTAAGGCCGTCGATTCAAATCCATCGTTCGACTGTTGTCTTGTACAATCTCCTAGCAAAAACATTAGCTTACTTGGAGGGGTTAACTGGAATGCTGGTAACGTTGATATTACTAATAGAATTCTTTTTTAAAAAAAAAACATAACCACGAGTTCTCAAGGTTGACAACGCACACTATCGAATTAAGGCCTGTATTAATATATATATATATATATATATATATATATATATACATAAAAATTTAATGAGTAACAAAATGTAATATTCACGTACCAAACAAGTGTCCATTACGATAAATAAGTGGAATTCTTAGAAAACAATACTCAATATTTACATTGTATAATGATCACGTTATATGCAGTCTTATTACTTACTGCTAAAGGCGAAAATTGTTTGCTGTTTTCAATAGAAAGTACTCATAGCAATCCTTGAGACGGCGTCACACGACTTGGCACATATCAATTCTATTATTTTTATCACTCGAAAACACTCCTTACATAAGATATTAGGACAAAGAACAATAGACTCTATCGTGATGTGATAAAATTAACAATAGATTACGATCTATGCGGTATTAAGTACGATTTGGAGGTTCGCGTTATTTCATAACATTTAAAGAGGTATTATGCAGTCTTCTCAATACAAGTACTGCAATGCAAATAATTGATCGAGATTTTAGTGTCAAAGATTTTTTTTTAGGTCTGATGATGGGCACTGTTTTACAGCTTCACCGCATTGAAAAGTGGCCGAGTATCTAGAACACTCAGCCGAGACCTTTATTTTTAGGGGAACAAGCAAAAGGGTTCCCGAGATCGAGAGCCTCGGCTTGGAATATTACCCTAAACCCAAAGCAACGGACTCGAGGGTGCCTGTGGGGGCCGAGTCAGCTCGATCAGTTGCTTCTATCTGATTAAAGTCAGAGATGAACGATAATCTGTTCTTAATTACGACATTTCAAATATTAATTAACAGGTGACCGCTTACGGCAGTGGCATGCTAGACTACATTGTTGTGGAATTTGATATTAGCCAGACAAGCAATAAAACAAAAAAAAATTATAACATATTTTTTTTTGTTTTATTCTTATCTATGTTGACACAGCATTCAGTCTTTCTATAACAAGAAACTAAGTGTGACAAGAGAGCACACAACTCGAATCACCGCACCCCATAAAACTTACATCCACCCTCAATAAGGATTCATGATGAATAGACGTTGTCACCCCGGTGGACTGGATGGAATGCCTAGAGGATCCAGAGCATACACTCACCAAAATTAAAATCTCCTCAGTCGACCTGATGCGCTTAAGTTGCGGCTAGACACTGGCGGCAGAGTGGCTCTACTATTGATGGAAATAAACGCCTAGAGAAATGCAGTCCTGTTCTATTAGGCCCCAAGTATCCGGAAATACATCTTATGTACATCATAAAATAAGTCATCAAAATGTATCATGTATGATAACGAAAATGACAGAAATCAAAAATATCGAAAAATAAGTGACGGTCGTAAAAATGGACTTAAAACAAACTTAACCAACTTAACCATTACATCTGTGTAAGAAACAGACAACACAGTTTTGTTTAATATCTATTAAAGAATACGAAAGTGTTGTCACAATTCTCTTTTTTGTGTTTATGTGACGCTGTTGGTCCAGAGACCTTTACAGATTTATCTGGGTGGACTCGCGAGCCGGAGCCCGCTGAGTAGGGATCACTATTGATCTCAAATAACATTCTTCTTTTATTATTTCCCAAAAGTTGCTTTTTTGAGATTAGGCATTTTCATTCTAAACGTGGAAGCTTCAATTTTATTATGATTTAATTAGTAAAACTATCAATTCATAAATAAGTTATTATTATTTATTTATTTATTGTATAATTAATAAAAATACACGTTAAGCACTTCAGGTACGATAACAACAAAAAATCTTTAGCCAGTGCAATAAAATGCAACTTTCGTCAATCCTGACAACGAGCGACGGCATCCGCATGGCATAACTCCTGATGACAATGATATATACACCATCAAGGTATTTGTTCACGTTAGCCACTATAAAATATCACGCACGGTTGGATACGGCACTATATTTTAATATTTCATATTCAGTATATAATGTTTTAGACGACGCTCTTGACAACCTACAAATTGTACAATTTTGATGTGTGTGTTTTACATTTGAAGATATCAAAATTGTTATTTTTATTTATTTAATACGTAATCTGGTAATCAGCGGTGAAAGAAACATTGTGAGGAAACTTGGATATATAAATAAATGAATAATAAAATATATTACATTTCGAAGACCTGCGAACCCCATCAATCCACAGTGGATGGAGTCAAGTCTAGGGTTATGCTACAGCCCTATCTCGACCTATGTCCAGCATTGGGTGAATATATGAGAATGACAAAAAAATGCTGTTAACCGTGTTAGTTTGTAGGGCTGTGTGTGACAGGTAGAAAATTTTTAATCGCAATTTTAAATGCCGATTTAACATGTGCTCTACTGGTTCGTATGTTAAGGGTAATTAACCGCAGGCCCAGTTACTATTAGCAAGGCATCCCATCTTCTGTTGTGAGTTATGCGGATTAGTTCCACCCGCTGAATTTAGACGTCGTACATTATACAGAATTTCATCCTCATCTCGACGGTTGGCAATCCACTTACGAGGATTTTTCAGCCACATAGAATAACTCTGTGGAATCTGTGTGTCGCCAGCGGTATTTCCGGATTGATACGTCGTAGGGACCTTCGAGAAAAGAGCCTATACCTTTCTAAGGACGCCAGCGTAATATATATCCCTTGATAAGGAATCATAATGCAGATGCGTTGTCACCCTTGAGGACTAAGATGAACGGCTCGTCATCAGCAATACAGGTCTCCGGATCCCATCGCTCACCAGACGAAACACAACAACGTTATGCTGCTATTTCACGCCGGTATTCTATGAGGGCGTGATCCTACCCCGGTCGAGGTGAACCATTGTTTCTGCACTTGTAAACAAACTGCAGTGTAGCTCTACGACTGTTAAATAATAATATATCATGAAACATACGGTGACCATCGATAACAATTTGAAATTGTTTACAGTTGTTAAACAACTTGTAGCATTGTCATCGTAAGTGACTAAAGTATTTTACGTGCCTTTGATGTGGTTGATTCAAAAAAAGTTTTTTCCAAAAAGAGCCGTTTTTCCTACTTTACAACGGTTTAAATGTATTATGTGGATCCGATGGCAACATTAGACCCAATACTTCTTCACTCGTACCATATTAATAAACTTTGTGCATTGCTCTGTAGTCCCTAATATTTTATGGATAATTACCCATACTTCCGCTTCAAAATAAATATATGCACCAAAGCGAAGTTTCACATACTTTATTATCTTAATTTCATCTCTATAAATACTTGAGTTTTACGAAAAACAAAACTCGATTGTGGCGACTTTCACTTGTTCAGGCGGGCCAACCCAACCGCATTTTTAAAGGGCAGCCGATTTTATTGCGTCAATTACTAGTAAGTGAAATTGATTAATTTCTTTTAGGAGAAAATTTCATAATTTTAAGAGGCTATCAAGTATAAATCAAAAATAGTATAAACGTAAGATACGAATGTGGGTCCGAACATGTTCCCTAGGGAACACTATGATAGGTCCAAACATGTTTCTAATTTCCATAACCATAAAGAATTTAACAAATGGACGATTTATTAGAATTTAATAAGGAGTGGGAATTATAATCAGTAATGACATAGATTGGTACAGTGGTAGATAATGGTGACTCGACCTAAGCTATTTGGCTATACAGCTTTGTGGTGAAGTAGTCCCGATTTGAATCCGCCTCAACGTCGCTTACTTAACGGACGATGACTGTCTATAAATAGATATAACTAAATCTTATATGTTATTTTAGAAAAAACATTGTTTCTACGTCATCTAGTCAAAATCAGATCTGTTTTTTTGTCGCAAATCCCTAATTTCTATGTTATACTTGTAAACAAATTTTGTAAAAGTATTGTAAAAGCTCCTTCTACGTTTGGTTGATTTTTGCCACGACGATTTCTTCTGGTTGTAATCGGATACCATCAACTGGGTAGGATATGTTATAGTGCCGTAAACATTAACTCCAACACGGAGGAATTTACTTGAAACCTGAACCTACCCCTACCCTAATTTGATAGTGTTAAAATGTCTAAAGATGTTTGAGATGTCAGTCTCAATGCAATAAACATTACATACATTCCGGTTGACCACTCCAGCTAAAATGCTTGCGCTAGGACATGGTCCACGACAATAGTCAAATGGCTTTAAGTTTTACAGACCGTACCCTAAACCTCAGCTGCAACGTGACACTATCACGTGATATACCTTTGAAATAATGTTAAACTCACCTTTTTCCCGTCGCGAAACTTGACAGTTCCCTCGATAATCGAATTGGCGGGACTGGAGTCCGTCATTTTGTTTCGAGATCACGTGACGCGACCGCAGCGCCGCTTGGACGGCATCATTAACTAGCACATTATAAACGCACCGCAATATTGCAACTTGCCGACCAATGAATCTGCAACAAAAGGAGGTGATGTTTATGGTTAATTTTGGTTCTTTGTTACATAAATTAAGGTGGAGGGACGGGTTGATGATAAAGATAAGATAATTTTTAAAATATGGTAAATAAATAGTACAATTTTGTACATTCATCCACGATAATAAATTATAATGTAGATGTTTCTCGTGGACTACGATAAAATGCCTGGTAACCAGTAATAAGGTTTCCTATCTTTCCCTCACCATACGAAACACAATTCCCCTGAGATACTATTTTATACTAGTGTTCTATATAGATCCTTAACCCTAGTAGACTACACTTTTCGTAATTTTTCGTAATGATCTCACCTCGTGATAAATGGCGATATATCCGTATATGGCATAAGCTCAGTAAAAGCTTGGTGGAGTTATTGAACTCTACTACATTTTAAAGATATGCTAGATTTAAATAACTTATTAACTCAATATAAACGTAAATATAACCTAAGAAATCATTACTAGAACATCCAACATCATATTACGTAATATATATATAAAAGTATAGTAAGTTACAGACAGTTCAACACACCGGACAAAACTTACCTTAGGCAATAATGATTGTACACTTAATATATAGTCTTACTTACTTATACATAGACAATTGATAAACATCTTAACTACCTACATAATTACAATAAACTATATGTCATAATTAGGATGACCGTGCAGCAAGATAAACCAGAGTGGTTTCCGGGGTGTGTTACCGTTGTTATGTAAATGTTAAATGAAATAAATAAATGAAATAAAAAAATATTTCGTATTGCCTTCGCGGAATGATGCACGGGCAGTTCTTAAGATTCTGAAACCTTCACCATAAACGAGGTGGTAATAAATAGTAAACCACGTACATTGGATTGTTTCAATTACGAGTTGGGTTATTATTGGCTATTGAGTCTTATTTCCCAATGTATCGCATAGGAATAAATTGCATAACTGTCTAAACATAACAATTACATTATATATATATATATATATATATATATATATATCATCATACATATATATATATATATATATATATATATATATATATATATATATATATATATCATAAGTCGATATACACGACATATCGACTTAAGCACTATGTAAGGGATACCGAGCTCGATATTGGTATTGGTCCATACTAATGTATTTTGTTAATAGAAATTTTAATCGCTAATTTACCACGATCATTTATCGATAATCGATGATTTATTTTTGTCCTTCGACGCAGTTTGTTTCTAACTGCAGAATGAATGGGTCAGCTCGCAGGAGGGCCACGTCCTCAAAGAATAGCAGCATAACGCTGCTGTGTTTCGTCTGGTGAGTGTAGGGATCTGGAGACCCTTATATTACTGGTGTCGAGGCATTCCATCTCAGTCCTCAAGGGCATCAACGTTATGATTCCTTGTCTGGGACGAATGTCATGGGCCGCAGGAATCACTTGCCATCAGGTGAACTGTGTGCTCGCTTTGTTACTCTTGGCGTAATAAAAAAAAAGATCACGTATTCGACGGAAAGGAAAACATTATGAAGAAACCTTGCATGTCTAAGAAATAATTGATAAAAAAAATCAGAGACTCGAAATCCATCAATCCGCAATACGGAGCCGCAAGGTCGCTCCGACAGCCACTGTAAAGAGGTGGCCTTTGAATCTATATAGATTGGTAGATCGAGATATTACATATAGATTTGTTCGTGTACTGAATATTGTTTTTGATTCTATTTATTAATAAGCTAGTTTTACTATTGATAGGCAAAGTAAGATTGTAACGTATATACACGCCATGGCTGGACAATTGGTACATCTTCTTATATTATACGGGTGTGACATTTATGGTTATAAAGTTCACGCAGATATCAAGCTTAGATATTAGTCTTATATATTTTCAATAATGTTAGGGGTGAAGAACGAGCTGAACTGTGTTCAACTGATACTGACGGGGTTGACAAACGACTGTGTGTTTTAGTGATTATTCTGATGTCTGCTGCGTTGTGGTTTCCGAGTTCGATTCCCAACCGATGAACGGTATATTACTGTCACTAACACTGCATTGGGACCTTCCTCTGATCTGCATGCATTACATACGGAATAGGGAAGGTGGCGACCAGTGAGTGCCTCTGTGTTTGCACAAATGCTTACGGCACTATAAAATATGCCGCGTTGTTGATGTCACCTGGTTATAACCGGAAGACTGATATCATTAAAACAATATCAAAACAAGATAACATCCTGTTATATAAATTTAAAAATTCCATTACTACAAGTCTGAATTATTAAGCACAAATACCAGAGAACGCCCCGCGGATGGAGCATGGAGCCCCTATTTATATTTTAAGCGAACTAAGTTAATACTTAAATACAGACATCTCTTTGAAGACTTAAGTCGAACAAGAACTTCGGACTGAATACTTAAGTAAGTTCTCAGGGTACCACGTACGGAGCGTGTGCCGAAATATTGTTTCGGATTCTGCAAACTTTAGTTGCTTAATCGGCTTACATTCAAATCAATTTAAGCCTTATTATGTTGAGTATAAGATTGTTTATATATACTTTTTATTTTGTTGGCAGTATAGAAAATTAATATTATATAAATACTTTTAGGAACTAGTAGGATCCTTGAAAAACCGGCCTGTTGAACGCTAATCTATCGCTATTCATGTCTCGGCTTTTTGTGCTTTAAGGAAATTACGTTCAAGTCCTTATTTTCGCAAATGCGTTTTATTTAATGGAGTTACAGTAAGTTTGGTTATGTTACTGCCATACATAGATTTAGATAATACATCCGAAATCTAATTTGACTGAGTCAGTTAATTGTCTATATCTTTCGTACTACTAAACTGTTTTTAATTAAATTTACTCTATACCCAGCGTTAAAATATACTAAACCGTGTACAAATTGTGTTAGGATGGATGGCATCGCAGTTCGTCCAATCGATTCGATTCCCAGCCGAGAAACAATAACAGTGCATCACAAATTATTGATTTTCGGATCTGGGTGTGTTCTACTTAAGTCCCGTGTCCCTGATTAGATTAAGCAATACATTCGAAGTTCTCATAATATATGTGCGGTGTATTGTAGGTGGGTAGAGGGATGCTGCAAATAGTTTCTGGCAAGAGCACCTAAAGCTTGTATTAGCAGGATTAATTCCATCGAAAAAGAATATGCCAATATAATAGTTTGATTTAAGTCATAGAGTCCGACAGAATGCACGTGCTACAGGTACCACTTATCAAATAAATTGAGAAAAAAAATACATTAACCTGATTCACGGGCAAAGATCTCCCCTGTAAAATGAAACAAGTTTGAAACGACCCAAACGAGAGGGAATTTAATATTTGTATTAGTGGAAGAACAAATCGGCCCGGGGCGGGAGACAAAGTTGTAAAATTAAAAAACTTTTCAGCATCTGATCAATACGTCAATCCCGCTTTGAATATTAACGCTTCCAGCGTGTACCGTTAATTTCTTAAATTAATATTGACATGGACCTTAAACATAATTCTGATTACACCATTACTGTAATTTAACATTAAATACACTTTTCTACTCAGGCTAGTATTAACCAGTAGAGGGGCGCAATATTTTTGTTATAAACAACAAATAAAAAAAGTAAAGTAACATGCTATGTATTTATCTATTTATATATTTTATTACATTAAGAGTAACAAACGAGCACACAGTTCACGTGTTGGTAATTGATTTATGCGGCCTATGATATCCATATTCATTATTGATAAGGAATCAATGCAGATGCGTTGTCACCCTTGAGGATTGGGATGCCTCGTCACCAGTAATATCGGATCCGTACACTCACCAGACGAAACACGGCAGCATTATGCTGCTATTGCACGCCGGTATTCTGTGAGGGCGTGGTCCTACCCCGCTCGAACTGACCTATTCATTCTGCAGCTAGAAAAAAACTGCTGTATAGCTATACAACTAATTTAAAAACTACAAATTAAGCAAACTATATCGGCGACTAGAGTTAATGTAGTCAATTCCTCAAAATCGTTACAACTATTAGTAAATTGAAAATTTTATAGGTTACAACAATTGGTTTTTGTACTAATACATTGAGACATTTAGGATAAACCTTGTATCATTAAATCTACGAAAAGGTCAAACCTTTTAATTATTACGATAAAATTATAAACAATAAATGCCAACGCCTCTATAAGCCCGATAAAAGCACGTTGTAATAATTCCCAGTTCCGTAAATGCCCAATGTCCGAAGGGGGCGAATTCAATGAGCTCGCAGAATAGCCCCCCGACGGACGATAAATATGTCGTACGCGATTACGGGATCTGTGCATTTCGCAAATATTGTTTCTGTATCGATTTAAAAGGTGAACTCGTCTACAGAGTGTTCGTTTTTTCTAAATCTACATGTACCTTTAATGTGAAGTAGAAATGGTATAAGTTTACAAAATAAAAATGAGTGATCTATTTTTACGTGCTCTCCAAATTTATTTTGTTATTTTTACATGAGTGTGTGTATACCTTCAAATAACCACATGTATAGCGTAGAGTCTGTTAGAGCATGGTCCACCACTGCGGATTGGCGGATTTCACATGTCTTTGATTTTTTTATTTGCAGGTTCTTCACCATGTTTTCCTTCATAGCAGAGCACGTGGTAAATTGACACTTTATTTATGCAATTTACGATCCATTGGCACCGGCACTGGGAATCGAAGTAGATTTGGTTGCGTAGCATGAATTACCGCAGCTATATACTTATATATATATATATATATATATATATATATATCCTTCATCTCCTAGCTACTTTATTAGCATCTATTTAATCTGTGGGTAAGAGTTCTCCGACGCGAGTGTATTGCGTGTTGCACGAAGGTGAGGTTGTGCTTATTTAAGTGGACTTTAATTGTCCGTCTGTTTAATACTAGTGTAGTCGATCAGCTCATCATTACTAAGGCGACTAAAGAACTCAATAATTGATAAGCGTCGACCTTACAAGCTTCTTTATTTACTTGGATAAAATTATTAGTCGTCGAAGTACAGCGGTACAGCTACGCGCTCTGCTCGATATGGTTAGGACCACGCGCTCACAGAATACCAGTGTAAAATAGCACCATAATGCTGCTGTGTTTCATCTGGTGAGTTTAGAAATCCGGAGACCTTTATTACTGGTGACGAGGCATTCCATTTCATTTCTCAAGGGTGACAACGCATCTGCATTATAATTTCGTGTCTTCGTATTACAATAACTAAAAATGTTGTTTATTTTTAACGCGTTCTCCAAACAATAATAAATCAAATCAGCAACTAAATTTATATCAAATGTTTTTGTATCCATTTCATAAATACAACAAAATCAAACAAAATCATAAATAAAAGAAACAGTACAAAATTTTGCTGTGAATTTATAATACCATCAAACACAAAAAAGAACTTATTGTAATTACATTTACTCAAGGGTGAAGGAAATCCTTGTTACCGAAATCTAATATTTTAATTAAAAATAAACAACGCCAATATGTAAAAAAAAAATCATATGTTGCTGGCAATTAAAAATACCGTCAAACACAAAAAAGAGCCTCCTGTAGTGACATTTACCCAAGTTGATGCAAGTCTTTATTACCGAAATCGAATATTTTCATTAAAAATAAACATGATACACAACTAAAAAAGACGCTTTAATATGTTGCTGGTAATTATTAATACCGTCAAACACAAAAAATGGGCTTTCTGTATATACATTTACGCAAGGGGTGAAGTAAATACTTATTAACAAAATCGAATATTTTCATTAAAAATAAACATGATACACAACTAAAAAAGAGGTTATAATATATTGCTAGTAATTATTAATACCGTCAAACACAAAAAAGAGCCCCTGTAGCTACATTCACGTAAGGGTGAAGCAAATAGTTATTACCGAAATCGAATATTTTCATTACAAATAAACAACACCCACAAATAAAAAAGACACTTTAATATGTTGCTGGCAATTAATAATACCGTCAAACACAAAAAAGAGCCTCCTGTAGTTACATTTACGCAAGGGTGAAGCAAATCCTTATTACCGAAATCGAATATTTTCGTTAAAATTATTAATATCCACCCCATTGTACCGCCATATTGCGTTTAAGGTTCGGCCATTCAATATCTGGAACAATTTATCTGCATTACGCCTCGCCTGCATTTAACATTACACAATCGCTGTAACAAATTGCTATTTCTCTTCGTCAAATATGAAAGGAATTTTATCGGTCATTCTTTTGTTTTGGTGATATTGAATATTATTCCTGATTGCGTAGATAACACAATTTATTATTATATTTTAGACATTTCCCATTATCAATATAGTCTTGTACGTCGTTTGCGTCGCTTTTATTTAAGCAAAAAATAATATAAAAAATGTGCCAACTAATTATTGAGACAATACATGACGCTGATCATATCTTCTGAGTAATGATGGCAGATGGTATCAACTACGCGGGATATATTATATATAAGCATTCGAACAAACCACAGAGGAACTCACTCGTCCATTCCCTAGTCCGATGTAATGCATGTACTACAATTAGATCTGAAGAAGTGTTCAGTGAGACAAAATAACACAACCTGAAATTCTAAAAAGGGTCGGCTTCCAAATCCCACACATCATTCGACTCTCCGCACAACAAAATCGCAACCTATGCAAAACTGCTTGAAGCTGATAAATAAAAAACAAGTGTTTCTAAATTCTTGTTACCAGTTCTTTAGTTCGTGGAGGGATCAAAGCCAAATGAATTAATGAATAACAAATCATAAAGGCACTAAATATATCCCAACTTAAATTTAAGTACGACCCGAAATTTAAAATAATAAAAAACAAAGAAAATTCTCAAAACAAAGAAGATACTCAAAGAAAAAAAAACTGGCAGATATTAAAACGCAGGTAGTTAACAGCTGTTTAGAGGAACATCTGCCGAATAGTTAAAGATGGTATACTTGATTTAATGTCGATATTGTCAATTTGCACACTTTTTCGGTTAAAGCGTTAACAATGCCTATAACTGTTCTTGTTACATCTGCCTTGACACAATAGATAAGGTCCACTGTAGCGTGATATGGACAGGGGTGGCACTTGGAAGAAAACAAAAAGTCGAAATATAATTCTTATTGCGTATTCTTTTGCGTATGTTCTCATATTTTGTGCATTTCTAAACAAAAAGATCTTTAATTGTCGCCGTGACTGACTTGATAGTGGGAGAACTCTTTTAAGAACGGTCATCACAGAAAGAAATTCGTTCGATCTTATTGACGTGGGTTTATTGTTACCGTACGACAAGTGATTAGTGAATTGTTAGCAAATTTATACTGTATTAGGTAATGGAATGAGCCTGAAATGTGCTTCTGTAAGGTAGGAAGCTTTGCACTAGATGGATAACATATGATTTAAAGAAATACCAGAAAGTACGTAGAGTGGTGCTATAAAAAAGTTTTAAGGTGGACAGTCATTGGTTGATATTAATACAATGTGACAATAATATCATACGACAATAAAATCGAGGACGAATTAGTGTTTACGAAACGCACGCACGTTTCGAATATTCACACTACATGTCGACATCTGGTACTGATCAAAAAATGTCGCTTATAAGATTAAACAACACGTAAACAGTAACTGCCAGGATTTAGGTTAAAAAACTTTAAGACCTTAGATCTGGAATCTTGGAACAAGCCGTTTTTGGTCATATGAGATCTGCATTATGATTCCTTATCGAGGATGAGAAAGAGGTCGTATACTAGCCGGAATTGCGTAACTGGTAAATTGTGTGCTCGTTTGTCACATCTATAACATTACAAGAAGTCATTGCCAATTCAATAACACCCTTAATACCCTACCCTTTATACTTTTGATGGGAAATACATAATAAAGGAGGAATGTCAGAAACACTTACCTCGCAATTTAGATCGTTAACTCAGTCTTGCTGAAAAGAATTTCTTCTCTGAGTGAAAGAAAACGAAAACGAAAAAGAAAACTTTTACGAGTGTATTTATTACATATTCTCGTTAAATATGACAAAAGGTATAAAAATGATTACGTATGTACGATATGAATATCATAACAGACTTAATAAATTCTTTGAGACTTTTTACGGTTTCCTTTATATAGATTTTTGGGATTGAATTACTATCCGTTTTTATAAATGCAAAAGCTTCGATTATATATTGGAGACTTTGTGGTCCTTATGTACGATCCGTCTTTGACCTTGACAAAACCTTTTAAAAAAATTGTGACGAAAGTTTTATGTATCTGAGGAAATATTACTTTTCCAAATTATTATGTTTAGTAACTTATGCCATAATTTTATCATTTATAGGATAACATGACATTTTTTTCTTTTACAAACAGAAACTAGTCCGTAAGGTGATTACCTGATGATACAGGGTGTTCAATTTTAGACACCAGTCTCTCATAAATACCTTTTTGTCCCTATAATTATTGTTCTAGTTTGGCAACTAAGTTCTTTCAATTTTTTTTAAGTTTATTTTTCAATAAAAGTGCACAATGTTTAATCGATAATGTATACTCTTGTTGTTTACAACTTTCTCCCACCGTTCAACAAGATTTAGAATATCTCGTTGGTAGAAATCACCCGGTTTTGACTCGTAAATTCGTCCAACCACGATGTTATCACTGCATTAGTACTAAACGAAACTCCACACATGACGTTTTGAAAGACATCGAAAGAGATGGGAATCCACGTTTAATGATTTCTAACAAATCATAGACTGTTAGAATAAAACATCCCACAACACGACACATCAAACAACGTTTAACATTATGCCCAAAGCGTTTAATTACATACATTATATAAAATTAAGAAAAAACTTAGTTGCTAACCCAATAGATGTATTTTATCACATTTTCTAACCTTAAATGGTAAGAAGAAATATATATAATAATAATAAGCAATTGTTATTCACATGATATCGAAGTATTTTAATTTTTTATAAAATTATTGTTAATAAGTTTGTGAAATAGATGAAGAAACCAACAAAGAAATAAAAATATTGAGTGTCAAAAAAATATTTTTTGCCTACCCTAACAATAATCCGGGACAGTATCGTTGACCGAGCGCTTTGTCCGGAGCCACCTGACGGCTCCCAGGCTGCGATTATTATGGCTTTATTATGCTGTCCCTTTCTCTGGAGAAAGCCCTACAACTGCGCCTTCTGTAATTTTCGTTTACTCGTATATTTTCGAAACGTATGCAGATTTTTTTGATTTGATTGGTACAGTTTGGTTTTTGTCAAAGGTTTGTAATAAACATACGATCATATAAATATGATCTAGGGTTTAACAAAAAAAAAAAGCATCATCATCATGATTCAGGCCATCTGCTGAAGTTCTCACACAGACAGCCGCAAAGCATGTATGCATGCTGTAATGGATCGTCCATTACTGCATGCATACATCAACTTAACGCAGACTTATTTGGTTCCATTATCTAGTGTAGGGTCGTACATCGCGATATAGGCCATACGAGGTTGCCACTCGAGAAATGGAGATTCCTTTCGTCCCCATAGGTTATCGGTTCTAGGTGCTATACGTCCGGCCCATCGCCACTTCAGCTGATACCGGTTCTTTGAGCTATGGTAAGTTAACCTGATGGTACATGATTACTGTGTTAAATGATACCTACATTCATCATAGATAATCAATCATGATGTAGATAGATGTCACCCGTGACTAAGACAAAGTAGCCAGTAAAACGGAGTTGCCATATCTTACCTAAAGGTTTTTACTAACCTAAAAAGCACACAGTGCATCAGATGGTAAGCAATAACTGCTGCCCACGAAATCTACATTCTAATCCCAAAGATTCAAGATACACATGATACACAAGATGCATCCGAGGAGTTGTTCGGATCGACTCCAGCCGCTGAGTTTAAACATCATTCATCACGACAGAATTCAAAATAATCGTCTCGATTGTTGGCAATTCACCATTGTGGGCTTCATGCTAAATTTCCTGGCACGCACAACTACTCTGTGGAATCATTTGTCGCCAGCGGTATTGCCGAATCGATACGAGTTAGGGAAAAACAGTCAACAGCTTTCTTTACGGCCCGCAGCACATCTGAGACTTCTCTGGTGTTTGGAATCCGTGCGGCAGTAATCACTTGCTTCAACTGCTTGATCGTTTGCCACCTATTCTTTAAAAAAGAAACAAAAAAACATGCCTTGTCATCCCTGTGGCCTGAGATGAAATGCATCGTTACCTACAATTGGGTTCCCGTTCCGTTCCGTGTTCGAAACGACCTATTCACGACCGCAGTTAGTAAAGAACTTCATCATGGCCCCACCACTGTCTAATACATACGATATTTATAAAATTATTACGGTTTGTTCCATTGATTTGTGCGAGAGTAGAAGTTTACTAGTGCGAATTTCTGTGTAACCATGCGGTCTCTTTAGCATACGGGGTGTTTAATTTGTAAATCTCACCCCGAAACCCGTACAAAAACCGCCGCATCCGCCATATGGTGCGGCGGTTCAACGAATTATACACGGTCAGATCATACCGCTAATTTTAAGGCATCAAAATTAGCTCGTATCACGTTATATTAAGGTTTATTATGGTTCGAATACTAGTTTTGTTTTGGAGTATTTAAGATTTTAAGTTGCTCCCCTGTTGCGTAAATGTGGTTAGGCGAAATCTTCATGTAAGCCGTAATAGTGGAGCGGTTGCTGTAATTTCGGGTACAAAATTTCATCATTACACTATAAAATATTTTATGAGGTTCTCTTTCATTTTATCTTTATGGATGGATATCCGTAAATTAAAAAAAATCGGTAGGATCATTATTCACATAGATCCGTCTTAAAATTTCGAAGGCTGACTGCTGAACACACTAAGAAGGTTTTGCCTGTTACTATCCTCTCGCTCGTCACTGGTGCCTCATAAGTGATTAAAAAGGGTATGAAAGAATCATATATGATACATATGTAAAATGAAACATGAAAGGCTGGCAACCTACCACCTTTGCTCAAGACCAAGCAGATTGGTTTTAACCGAATCTGCATCATTATTCCTTATCAAGAATAAATATAGGTGTCACGAGCTACAAGAATCACTTGCAAACATCGACTTCGAGTAGAGGAATTATATAAAGGTTAAATTCATGGTCGTTATATGTTTTTCTTTTTGTCTGTTACAATACAAAGATATAATTTGCCAATATGAATCATCACATGTCATCAAAATATTTTAATCAACACAAGTTTTTTTGATGGCTAGAAAAGCACCGCGTCTCTGGTGTTGTTGTGACGTTCATTGACATCGTTCGTGATCACTTACCATCAGGTGAGAGATCAGATGAGTTGCTTATTCGTTTGCTATTAATTCAATAAAAAATACAATCTCATGGCCTCTTAAGCAACTTAGACAATTTAAGCTACCACTAATTAAGTCAAGAGAGTCTTTTATTATCACTTACTAAACCAGCAAGTATTCCTTAACTAAGGTAGCTAAAGGATATTTATTAAAAATCAAATACATAATTAATACAATTTTTATAAGAGTATCTAGGTGAGGTGCACACGAGAATACCATCGATCGTTTCCACTTGAGATAGTGCCTACGCGAAACTGTGTAGGGCGTGTGCGCGGGAAGCTTTTCCATCAAGTGTTCACGTGCGTATTTCCAGGCAATGCACATTTGTATTGTGACGACTTTACACTTCCTAGAACAGATTGCAATTCTAGATATTTATAGATATTTAGATTATTAATGGAAATGGGATGATAACAGTGACAGATCTTAACTGCAGGAGGAATTGCTCGAGGGAAGGAATATCAGCGTGAAATAACAGTAAATCGCTGCTGAATACACCGGTTCCATTTCTCACAATGTGGTGTTTCGTATGGTGAGAAAACCGGAGGCCCGATGGCAAGAATTGATGCGGTCCATATCAAGGCATCTTAATACTTTGTATAAAATGGATTAAGGTATTTGTGAACCTGTGAATTGTCAACTCGTGGGTTCGGTGAGTCAAGGTCAGGGATCTTGATTATTATAACCGGTGTGGAGTCATTCGAAGAACAACTCTCTAGACTTTTGAATAGAAATTGAATTGATTGACTCGTTAGTGCGTAGTGCTATTTATAGTAATATCCCTCTATTGTATTCTTTGTCTCTGCTTTAAAATGTCTTCTATGGAAATATTAGTGTATGGAGTGATTTAATTAAATATCAATATCGTCCGTATCGAGGATGAATGTGTTTTATGAGCCGAAGGAAAATGTCGCACTGTCGCGTCCATGGGGCCACTAAAATTTGAATATAAAAGCCAAATTGGCATGACAGTTACCGACATTGCCAAATGTAATTCACACTGCGTCGGCATCATCAAACTCGGCAATAACGAGACGGGGCTTGCCAGACGAATGGTTGCAGCCCGTCTCCATGGCAACGTTTTAATGGGCTATTTGGCATCGCCGCCAAGCGGCGGCGTGTTAGTCGAATCCAACGACTGCACGATATTCACTAAACATTACGATGTTTCATTTAGTTTCAGTTTCTGTTTTAATTGGTCGTGGATTTAATTGAATTGCACAAGTTTTTATGTTTGTATCTCAGTGCGTTCGTTTTTATTTCAGGCGAGCTTTTACTCAACTATTTCGCCAGTTGGGTAACTCGAGACTAAAATGCTAGTAACTAGTTCTATCTTGGTCCACAAAGTTGACACCAATTAAGGTGTGGACAATCTCAGTTTCAAATCGAAAAAGAGAGGTAGAAGATTTTTTTATTGTTATGAGGATGACAAAGGAACACACAGTTCAGGCGTCTAGGTTCCAAATATTAAAGAGACCGTGAAGTCTTTAAGTGATAATAAATTCGAATACATTGCCATATAAAGGATTCTCTAACATAATAGAGTCGAAAATTTGACATTAAAAGTTACACTATGTTTGTTTGTGTTAATAGCATATAAAGACAAAATGCTGTTCGTTGTAAAGTGCATCACTTAAGAAAGGCTGTACTGTTTTTAAATGCTCGTTTAGCCCGAAATAGGTTTTTATTGAAAGAAAAAATGAAAAAGACGTCTGGAAAATTGGCAAAATGGGAAAAAAGCACTTTTTATATAAACTCAAGACCATCAACCCGGTGAAGCTGTAAAAGTCTGCGGGCTAACAGTAGTCATAAGCCATAATAATAATAATACTCAAGACCATCATAAGGATTTGAAAGATATTTTCCACAAATTCACAAAACGATCACAAACAAATATAAAGACATTTGGACAGGCCAACGTCTGTCGGATCAAATACAGATGTCCTTCAGGTCGATTTCAAACACGACGATAGCTTCAGGAACAGACGACATCAACTGGATATATTTCAGTGCCGTAATCATTTGAACACGTGTAGTGTACATGTATACGAGACGTACACACAACATTCAGACCCGAAAACTGTCGAATTGCGAAAGTATATTTATATCATTGTAATGGGCTATACTGAAACCGAACTCGAGCTACTAGAAAAAAGGGCACAAAATTTAATCTAGGAAACCCAACAAAGTCTACATCTATATAGACGGGCAGTTCCTAGCAAAAAATATTCGCGCGAGGCAGGTCGACTTGATCCGCCTGGAGTGGTGATAGTGTTGTGGCTAGGACGAAAAATGTAGCCGTCGTGAGTTCTAATGGTTTGTAACAATAAGTTTCATATTTTTGATTCGTACGAAAACATTTCCGCTAACAGTAATTTATGTTCTTTAAATGGCGTAAGGCGCTATTACTGCTAAAGGTCATATGTGGATTGCTCTTTCTGTCTCCGTCTAATTCGGGATAGGAGATTTTTATATTAAAAAAGGTAAGGGGTTGTTTATAAAATAGATATGGCATAAAATCTTATGGTAATGACTTGCACTGATAATGTAGGACATAGTGGAAGATTATGTAAGTTAGTTTTATATAGGTCCCTACTGATAATGCAGGATTAGTTTGTTTTAGAACATCTATCATGTTCTTGTTTCTCTTTCAATGCCTACCAGTTTACTACCTTTATATCAAGCGTAAACATACAAACAATTTGTAAAACAAAACAATCATATTATGTTATTACTTATAACTGACTACCATCTCATTTTGCACTTTGATCTCAATACAATTTCAAACTTGTTTTATTATACGATATCTTGACTTTTAATATAAGTAATAATAATTGATTAATGATGATATGAAAATCATGACAAGAATGAGAGGAAATGTCTCTCCATTTTCAGTAGCGTAATCAACAAATATAATGGGGAAAAGGGTATTTCGTATTTATATTCAAATTCACGATGCTTTTTTATCATAGTTTATTAACATTTCTGTATTATATATATGCGCAATTTTGTTAACAAAATCCCATTGCTGTGGAATTTTTCGAAATTCTAATCAAAAAACTGCGACAAGTAGTTATGACAGTTTCACTCTTGCTGTTAACCCAACACTTTCTAAAGAATTCTGAAGAGTCAGGGAGTGGTGAAAATCTGTAGGCGCAAGGTCAGGACTATGTTATGGATGCAATATTTGCTGAGGAGCTAAAGTTGTGTGTAGTCTGGCGTTATCTCAATGTAAAACCACACTCTTTCTGTTGATCAATTCCAGCTGTTTTTACTCTATTTCTTGCTTGAGTCTCATAAACTGTTGACAGTAGAGATTTGTTTTGTTAGACGGCAAAACCTCATATACCATACGCACAGCATCATCTTCGGTTTCATTACGTTTTAATAGAGGATCGCAAATGAGTACACGATTCATTAGGTTTCTTTCATTGAGCTCGCGTGATACCCAAATTTGGAGCTTTTTTTATATCCACTTTTTCAAATGGGTCAAAACTGTTTTGTGGTGAAGCTCTTCAGCTATATAGTAACTACTAATATGCTAAACTTGGTAAAAAATGGTATCGACTGTATCTGTAACAGGCCGACCAGAACGAGCTTCATCTTTGACATCAAAAATCCCAACAGAAAACGATTCAACCAATTTTGTGCTTCTCTTAATAACACTGCGTTAAGTCCATAAACTTAACAATCGTTTTATGCACCTTGTGTCGCATCTTTCCCTTTTCTGTAATAAACCTAAAACTAAATGTATCACTTTGGAGGACAGAAACACACTAAAAAATGGCTTTTTTACTATTTTTTTTAACGCAACCTCACGAAACAGCAGTATAACGGTGCTGTGATTCCTATTCTACGTGTAAGGATCCATATTCCATCTTAGTACTCGCTCATTATTGCTAAGTACTTGGAACATTTGAATAGCGTGAGAGTATATCATCTATTTGGTTTATTTTTTTGTAAGATATATAGAACTTTTGTTTGTTTACCCAAATAAAATAAAATTCAATGCCTAAGATCTACAAATAAAGATGTTACCGACTCGAATTATAAAGATATCTTCACTTCGATACACGCGTATCTTCTCACGTCTAATCGATTTCCAACGCAAGGGAATTTTCCCGCTACACCAATGCGACGATAATAAAATACGTGATCTCCAGAGCACCAAAAAGGTAATAAACATTAAGCACTAGACGCAAATGCGACGGAGCCTGCCAAGTTATCATTATTGTTATTGCCAGAATAGGTGTACCATTAATTTGTTTCAGCCAGGACATGTCATAGTTAATCGATCTTATGAATTTCATATGAACGAGTAGCCAGGACACGTTCTGATTGAAGTAATTCATTTATCATATCCATATAATCATACCGTCCATATAATTCTGTATATTATATACGATAATCCAATTATGACGCATGTAACCGGCATATTGTTTCATATTATAATTTTAAATGTTTTGCATAACTAACGATGTTTAACTTAAGTTTAACTTAATTAATTGGGGTGTATTTGATAAAACGATTATAGGGGAACTTCCATAGATGTTTGATGAGCTGATGAGAACCTTATTACTGCTGCCGAGACATTCGATGTTAGCCTTCGGTGGAACAACGTATCGGCATCATGATTCCTTATCGAGGATGAATGTGGATGTCAGGGGCCACGGGAATCACTTACCATCAGGTGATTACTATGTGCACGTTTGTAGGTAACAATAATAAAAAAAAATACAATTAAAAAATATATAAAAACTCCGGCTCATATACGATTTCTTTCATCATCAATTACTAATCAAGATCATCCCAGAAGCAGCGGCACTACCAAAATATATAAAATTGTAAGTTTTCAATAATATCTTAAAAAATTGTATTTATATTTGGTCACCCGATCGCAACACTATGAGTGATTTGGCAACGTTCCTAGCTTAGCAAGTAGTCAATAGGCTACAAAACTCCGAGGTTCATATTTTTTAATCAAAATGTACTCTCCAACCAAAGTTCGGCGGGAACGAGACAAAACTTTACAATACTATAAAGATTTATTCATGCCGCGTTACTTTTAACAGCGCTCGTTAAATTTTAACATTAAAATTATGTTCACAACGGTATAGATTTAAATCGGTACCGAGTTTTATTAATATCTATATAGATTTCATAATAAATTTGCTTATATATCGTGTGAAATAAGTTATTTTGACTTTTACTTTTTTTAACGATTGTGAATAGAGTAAATTTCATTATGCTTTATTGGGTACGATTGCTCGATATCTGAAAAGCATATTTAATAGTCTTGTAAGACTTAATGCCCATATATTTAATAATAAAAGCTAGTAAAGGAAGAGAAAATACTTTTATTACTTAAAAAAACATTTATGTTCATAGCATGATGACACTCCCGGTCGAATTCGACCACGTCATATCCTCCGATGATTGCCAGGTGACATCAACTATGTAAAACATTTATAGTGCCGTAAGTATTTAGTTCTGATACAGTGTCAGGGACACGGGACACATATAACACACATAGACCTTCAGAGCAACCGTTAACGTGCACAAATATTGTTCTTCGACTTGGAATCGAACTCAGGGTTCACGACGCAGCCGCCATACTCTAAACACTACACCACGCAGCAGTGAACATAGCATATTAACAATGTATTTAGTGTTTTTCCTCATGAAATTAACGGTGATAATCGCGCACACAGTTCACTAGACCATTTTCAAAAGACACTCTGCCTCCTGTAGGAGAGACAGGGTTACATGGTAGTCATCTGCAGTGCATTGGGATTGGGAGGGGCTATGGTATCTCCTACGGAACGCACCGGTGCCCCTCTGCAGAGTGGCTTAGCACGTCCAAGGGGAGGCCAAGCTTCCTTTAGCACCCCCGCTGTGCTACAGCAACCCGCGACCACTTCGAATTACTGTCCTCCCTGGGTTCATTTACCCGAGCTGTCAGAGCCCCCACCCTGATCGCCCGCGAACCTTAGCCTTATGCCCGGAACTTAAGGGCTGACCAATAACTACTTATGCTATAGGAAACAACGTTATGTTACTATTTCACCCCGATGAGGTCGTAGACCTTCCACCTCGTTGATTATATGGTTGATTAGACCATTCCTGCAGTGCAGCTGAAATCCATTCACTATTTTGTTCTGTTCTGTTCTACCACCGCCGAGCAGTCGGAAATACCTTTTTACTGGTAATGAGTTAAGAAATATTGTTAGACAATTTCCCATGTCTTTAACATCTTTAACACCATACGCCTCTCCACAATCTGCCGACGGAGAGCACAATAGCCCCGTCTTCGGAGATATTATGCGGTCTTGAAATCACTGTCTGAAGACACAGAACATTTTAGGCAAAATAACACGGAAAAAGGCGGCAGACCTGTTCCTACAAGTTGGTCTGACATAATAAAGAAGGCGGTGGACGGAAGGATGCACTTCGCATATGATCGCACTCAATGGATGATTATTCGTGGCCGCGTTCCTCAGCAGTGAGGGAACGAGGAAAAAAATATGTTTAACATAATTTACAAAGACCAGAGAACCTGTACAAGTATATTAAAGTAATTAGCAGTGATTACCTTGTAAGTTTTTCTAGTTAGTTTTTTATTGCTCTGGCCAAATGCGCAATAAGTGTCAGTGACCTCTGCAAATGTAATTAGGAAACGATCTAACGTTCAATGTGCTGACGTGACGTAATTGACGACTCGGTGATCTGACATTTGACGAATGTGTTGACAGTATCTACGATTACATCTGACATTGAAATGTCAACTTGACAGGTGGAAATATAAGCACAGTTTTTTTTATTATAATTAAAATTTTGGATTAAGCAATTTTACGTGAACACTTTCAGAGTTTTTAATAAGGTACGAAAATACAGTATTGTAGTTTTTATGACCGGAAATGGAACTATAAATATAAAGTATACAAAGATCGTATTACACTACAACACTGGTAGAGCTACGCCGCAGTTTATTTCTAGCTGCAGAATGAATGGGTCACCTCGACCGGGGTAGGACTACACCCTCACAGAAGAACTGCGTAAAAAAGCAACATAATGCTGCTGTGTTTCGTCTGTTAAGTACAAGACCTATTCACTTGCCATCAGGTGGATTGTGTGCTCGTTTATTACTCTCAATGTAATAATAAAAAAGTAATAATTCTATAGAAACCTTATGATACTATTTTGACTACCTACATTTGACTATATATATAGCATTTGAATTATCGCCTTAAATTACTTATTAAAAAAAAATCCCGTATAAATTGTCACGGCGTCAATATTTTAAAATTTTATTTTTATTATTAATTTACAAATACAGTTTTTTATTTTACAGGAAAACATATTTAGTTTGATATACATATATGCCTTATGAAAAAAGTCATAAAATGTAAAGGAGGATTTTTTGATGAAAAATCAGTTTAGCTAACTATAGCCTTTTTTGCATGGTCTGTTTATATTTCTTTACGCTTTTAAAGTATATATTTTGTCAATCAATGTTCTATTAGATGATTAAACAGGTTAAATAAACATTTAATATTTTATTGGAGTTTTACTTTATTTTCCTACTTTAATTAAGGTGGTCTTAAACTTTTTGGCCTGCAGTGTAGATAGTTACAGCATGCAGATTGAGATGTACGATAATTTACTATGTTATGCAATTTCATCTTTCGCAAGTTCAAAGACCGTCGCAAGAAACTATAGCCGTCGTGTATAATCCTTGAACGTGGATTTTAGAGCACGATTTGGAATGGAGTGGAATTAAGATATACATCTCTACAATTCAACGTAACTCGGCGGAGTTGCGATATTAATTGAGATAGATATACAGAGTAATATTGAAATGTATAGAGAGTAGATTGTGGATATAATATTGAATGACATTGCTCTGTGGTTGGGTGAATTATGACCGTACTGACGGATACCGAAAAAATTAAATTAAGCACCGAATTTTAAATATTTTTATTGAATACGCAATTATTAATTTGGCAGCCAATTGATGGAGTAAAACGAACGTACAGTTCACCTGATGGGAAATTATTCGCGCGTCCTATGGTACTCATAGTCTTCTTGGATAAGGTATTATACTGTATCATATTGCACCCTTTAGAACTAAGATGGAATCACTCGTTAGTACAGTGTCCGGATCCCGAAACTCACCAGACAAAACACAGCAGGCGTTACTACTATTTAGCGCTGGAGTTTTGTCAGGGACCGGTCCTTCCCCGTTGATAGGGGCCTTTTGCATCGCAACTAAAAAAAAAAAATCTCTCCCTTGATCTATCCTTGTCCTCTAGTGATAGTTAATTTAATGATCGGTAACTTTAAAACGATCTTAATCCAATAAAACAGTTAAATTTAAACTTAAAATAACATAAATATTAATTAGGACGTAGAAGCAGTTTTCCATTACAGAAATTCAAAAACTGCTTTGTGGTCATGGTCGTGTACAGATCCTAACCAACACAGAAGCACAACTCCAAGCACAAGTCTCACGTTTTGATAAATACAGGGCGAACTAACTTGGAATTCTTGTTTAGTACTCCGGCTAAGTTAGTTAATTCAAAGAGTTTACTCACGACAACCGTCCGATGTGGGATCGATCCGGTCACCAGTTAAGCCACACTCGAATTAGCGAGGAGACCACAGAGCTTGGTTAAATATTTAACTATATCATTGGTGGTTAAAAGTTTGTTCTGTTAACGAAACGTTTTAATTGTTATAATGCTGAATTTAGAAAGTAGATATATTGTCTTGTTTGATGGAAAATAACATGGAGCGGTTGTGTATTATTCATTGGTAATTACTAGTTAATGGTATTATTATTATATTTAATTTTTAAATATTGATATAGAATTACTATAACCGCCAAGCGATTTAGCGATCGCCATTTTAGAAATTTCCCGTTTTAAACGTTATCTACACCGACAACGTCTAAACTTGTTCCGTCTAAAACTTCTAAAATCGTAACGTCTAAAAGTTTCCAAAATCGTAACGTTTAATATCGTAACTTCTAAAGAATTTGCGACGAGACGATACTGGTCTAGGTGATATTTAATATTGGTAGTTATACCATCTGCTATTGGCGATTGATAATCTACTGTCTTATGAGAGAAAGACATGTTTTTTTATGACAATCATAAAAATATAGATTTATTGATTTACTATGCCTCTGTTTACAATCTAGTCTCGAGAAGAAATAAACTTTTTTTAATTGTATTAACAGTAAAAAACACACAAAAAGCACACATCTGATGGAAAGTGATGTCAAGCGCCCCATGACACATCCATCCTCGACAAGGAATCATGATTTAGCCCCATGAGGATTAAGATGTAATGGTTCGTCGTACATTGAAAGTTACTAACTCGCACACAGTTCACCTGATGTTAAGTGATTCCCGCGGCCCACGAAATCTACATTCAATATTGACTACATAATCATAGTGCAGATGTGTTGTCACCCTTGAGGACTGAGATGGAATTCCTCGTCACCAGTACTAAAGGTCTCTGGATCCTTTCACTCACCAGATGAAACACAGCAGCGTTATACTGTTATTTCACGGTGGTATTCTGTGTGCATTTCTCCGAGCAAACCGACCCGTTGGCGACACAGTAAGTAACAAACGGTTGCGTAGCTGTACCACTTTTTAAATGGTCAATTTTAATATATAAAAATCTACATTGCTTAATAATGTTTTTCGCAATCTTATTTACTTCAACTGTCAACACATATCTTAAGATTATTGTTACATTAAGAATAATATCATTAAGAAAAACTTAATAGCTTTTTATTTATATCGCTTGGTAACGGTAAACGAATACGCGACTCTCTTTTAATTTTTTCGTCCAAGACACGAGATGCTATCGCCGATGACCGATACCTACCTTACTGCCTTAATGCCCCGTCGCTAATCGCGTTGTCGCTGATAATGTTGTCCGAACATTCGTGAGTAACCCATTGTCGCAAACCATTCGCGATAACTTCCTTGTCGGTACAATTGTATTTCAGATTTAGAGTAATATAAAAAAGTAAATAAAACAGCATATTTATGTACATGTGGCCCACTGCTGGGCGTAGACCCGCTCTTTTAGAGGATAGATAGCACAGCATAGACGCGTCTTCATTACGTACTGGCAGACTTCTCATATCTTTGAAATATTTTTTTTTACATATTTCTTAGACATTTCAAATTTATTTCTTAAAAATAATATATACACTATTTTTTTAACGCTAAAATTAAAAATTTATATTCGCAATGATAGCTCAACAGATTTATTTAGTTTGTTACAGTTGCGACATTATTACGGCGAAGTGACCGTATAATGTGGACAAAGTAGTTCGAAGGTACGGAAAGACAACAACGAACTTTTGTGAACTTGCTTGAAAATAACGCGCCACGAACTAAAGCCGATGATAAAAAATGGCAAACAGAAACTGGTATAACCTGTACCATCTTTATCTGAACGCAAGGTTGATAATTACGATGTAGCACGGATTTCTAAATTGCAATATTTTTGCGATAGAAAACTGGTATCTAATAGCGGGGAAAACGACACATATTTGCGTAGGAGACAGAGTTTGAATAATTATAAGGCTTTAATCCATTATAAGCATTGCCACGAGTTATTTTTATTGGCAATACATCCAATGACTTGTAGGCTGGGATGTAATGACGACCCTAGACAACTTTTCCATCAATCGTCAACAATTATTCAAATTACGATTTTAACGTAACGGTTTTATTGTAACTACCTTTTATATTCGACGATTCGAGTGCTTTAGAACAAGGTAATAATGACGCAAAAGACAAAATTGGGATGTCAAAAACAACAGTCCATGTAAGAATGAACAATAGAATAAACGCAATGAATTCACAATAATTAGTTTTATTCAACGTGTAGTAATCACGTAAATATAATAATCAATATATCAGGTTCATACTTGTTTTTATTTTATAGAATAGATTGCAAACAAGCAAACAGCTTTTAGGAAATCTTAGTGATAGAGTTTGTGTTAAACTTCATTCATCGGATCACGCCCTCACAGAATTCCAGCACATCGCTGATGTGTTTAATCTGATAAGTGTCACCATGGGTAACATCGCATCTGCATTATGATTCCTTATCGAGGATTGATTGTGGATTTCGAGGTCTGCAGTAATCACTTGCCATCATAATAAAAATATATTAATATAAATAATGTATTTTTTTTATAGAATAGTTGGCAAACGAGCATGCAGCCCACCTGATGGTAAGTGATCACCGCCGCCGATGATCATTCGCAACACCAGCGGACGACCTCGGATTACAACACTCACCACACGAAACACAGTAGCGTTTGGTTGCCATTTCAATATAGCATTCTGTGATGCGCTTTGCTCGAAATTTCGGCTATTCGCTTCGCACTTCACACAGTTGATTCCGCGTTCCAGTGAACATTGATTCGTTAAACATTTTTCCCCTAGAGCTAAGCTATAAAAATTACCTTTATTAAGTTTTGAATTTTACCTTTCTTAAAGGCCGGCAGCGCATCTGTGACTATCTGTTGCGGATATACATGGGTGCTGGTGATCACTTACGACCAGATGAGATTATTGCTTGTAAAAATTAAAAGACTCTCTTATTGTAACGACGACGGCCCTCTCTTCATAGCTCGCTTACAAAAATAAATCTAGTAAATTTCGGCTTCACATCCTATCGTCGAAGTAATATGTTAAAGTTACTAAATATGCAGATGTTCCCTTTACATATTCCTCCTGTTCAAATCTCTCATAGCCTGCTATGCACACATCGACAGCAAATGCCATCAAAGGTATTTACCATCTCGTCTTGTTTATTTCTTCAACTAACGTTTTGATTGCCCACGTCTTGGCGGGCACTAAAATTAATATTGTTTGTAATGTCCATGTGTAGGAACGGAGTTTCCTTTGTTTACATGTTGGGTGTTTAGAGGTAACCGATTATTTGGCTGATTTATGGTTAAGGGGGAGAAGTGGCATTTCCTGTGCGGACATGTGGTTTTTAACGTTTGAATACTTTGTTGGAGATGCTTGTTACTGTTGATGAAGTATTTGATCTTAGCCCTAAGGGATGACATCGCAAACGTATTAGAGTTCCTTATCGAGGATTAATACAGTTGTCGTGCAGCATCTGGTGAATTGAGGGCTCGTTTGTCAACCTCAATATTGCTCGGTTCTAATCTCATAGTTTTCAAGCAGACTGTTTCTGTATATATTCCTAGGCTGGCTAGTTCTTTGAAAAACAGATGAGGAACGAAACAGGTGACTCATTTAAAGGTCCATTCAGGTATTCTATCTTAGTCTATCTTTCCTTAGGACGGATGTGGATGTCGCTGGCTGCAGTCACCGCTTACCATCCAGTGAACTATTACCCCTAATATTATATAAAAAAATACAAAAATATTTAGTTGTGGTCACTGCATTTTATTTAGTTTGTTAATTACTCAAATCTTGACAAAAAGTAATTACTAGATACTATATTACATGAGTAAAAATTTAAATGTAACATTATATTATTATATAAATAGATTACGATGTACAACAGAATAATATAAATGAAACGAGTGTAACCACAGATAACAAATGTTCCTGGGTAAAAAACGAAAAAATATATATAATTAAAATAAAATTATAAATCTATCTAAAATTAAAATAGAGTCCTGATCAACGCATAGTAGAGAAAAGCGCTATAAAATTCTTTATTCATCCTTTCCGAAACGATCGCATCAACAAAAGCCAAGCTTTATGCCTGTAATAAAGCCGTGGACGGCTTTGTGACAAATTTATTTATCGCAGGGCGCAGTGTACTGACTCAGTTTCGATAATAACGAAATTCGCGTTCCTTATAACTCGATCAAATTTGTATCCGTTCGTATTGAATTCATAAGTCAAGGAGCCGTATGAGCTACTATAATTGAGTTATTAAGACTTGTTATATGTTTATTGAAGCACATCCGCTGAGAATATTATTTTAATCACAATCACAAAAATTACTAATACCTTATAATACAATATTGCGTAACGTGGGTAGCGGCCAAATAGGAACCTTATCACCTGAATCGCGCTATCGAAGTTTCCGAAGATTTTTCTAGTTCCTAATTTGAATTAACTATTTTATTTTCACGATTTTTTGTCAAATTGATTTCTGCAACAACAAGAAATTAGCTGCAGCATGAATGTATGTTACCAGTACCAGTATGAAATGGCAGCATAACACTGTTTGATGAGTGTCGACATTCATGTACCCAATTACAGGCAGGTGCTTATTGAATTCTTGTTAAAGCTGTTTTATTCATGCCATGGACTGTAGTTATCAGTATATAGTACCATCAGATTAACTGTGCGTTTGTTTGTTACCACTAATATTTAAAAGAAAATAAAAAACTATTTTAGTTCTACGACATTTAAAATTTAAGCACTATTACGAGGTCCTATATCTAGTGCCCTCGTACACTGTCCCCGAATGTTTTTTTTTAATTTCTATTCTCGGTTATAAGTGATTGGACCAGTCAGAATCACTAGTTACGAGTAAATCGACTATCTGACTGATCCAACTTCATTCTTAAGGAAGTTAGGAAAGTGTGATTAACGTAAATAGAACACCCCGTAAAAAAAATAACTAGTTGTCGACTCGGTCCGATCAGTGTTAAGACACTTTCACGGTTCATCTCTTAGAGAGCTAACGGACTGTATCATTAATATTATATAGTTTTTTAACATTATTAATTCGAGAATACAACTTTGGTCTACATAGAATGGATACGGGAAATTTATACAAAATATTCTTTTGGTCTTGAGGGTGACAAAGTATTAACGGTACTTGACGATAACCAATTCCTGGGGCCAATGACACTCACATACAAGTAAGGAATTACAGTGCACTTTACCCCCACGGAGGACTAGGATGATATGCCTCGTTCAGGAACAAGGGTCTCCGGATTCTTCGCCAGACGAAACACAGAACATTGGCTATTAAAATACTA
This sequence comes from Teinopalpus imperialis, assembly GCA_029286865.1. Taxonomy (NCBI): domain Eukaryota; kingdom Metazoa; phylum Arthropoda; class Insecta; order Lepidoptera; family Papilionidae; genus Teinopalpus; species Teinopalpus imperialis. The sequence goes on from JAGSMU010000001.1 coordinate 15,231,878, forward strand.
CTTGTTCCAAACCATTGGGCACCTGACGCTATCTTTGTGTATTTTTTCTAATCTTTTTTGTATTTACACTTTATTGCATTTACGTTTATAAAAAACAACTTTTCCGACCAGACAACAAAATAAAGAAAATATTATAGATAATAAATCAAAAATATATTAAAAACCACCAAATTATTTACAGTGATGGATATAATTTTACTTATATAAGTAAATAGGCTAATAATAATACAAATATGGTATATAATTTTCTATAGACAGATAAATATATATAGCGTACATAAATATTTATATATATATATTCGCATTAGCATTTGAATGAATCATGTTAGAAGGTTTTTAATTTAACAGAAAATATACAAATTTCCAGTAAACAGTAACAAGCCCTCAGTTTATGATTCGTAGCATTTATTTGGCGATCGTATTTTGATAGACAGATAAATTTTTACTATTTCTATATTTACAACTGCGTTATTTGTCTGGTCCCGAGTGGTTTTATTGGTGACATAAAACGTAACACACTCGTGCCGTTAAATGATGATTTTTATTATTTGTCTATACAGGAATGGTGATTTGGTGGTAAAAAGGTAAATAAATATACAATAATTTAAAAACATTGGTACTGTAACGTGATATGACATTTGTTATAGAATATTTTACGCCATAGTACATTATATTTATGTAAACGTCTTTGGTTGGCACTATATGTATATAGAAACTTAATTTTATAATGTTGTAAATTGTAACCGAACCTAGCTGATAATAAAGAAAAGACTTTTTAAAGGTTTTTTTGTTACATTTTATTTCGTTAAATACAAATTAGAGCAAAAAGTCATTTCTACAATATGTATGTCTGAAGCTGTTTAGTACAATATATATTTCACATGTTTATGCATATATCTATGTATTAAATATGCGGGATCCCTAGATTTTTATTAACTTGTAATAAGTGGAGGATAAAGTTCGGTCCACTGCCAAAAACCTCTTAAGAGTAAATAAGAAAAGAGATATTTAGTTTCAAATAAATTACAACTTCATATCTCATAAAATTGCAAAATTAAAAAAGTGGAACTCTTTGAGTAACAACTTCATCTATTTGTGATAAAATATCTAATATGTAAATCATCACAACGTAAATCATGTATACTATAAAGGACATCAAATTAAACCTTATTAAAACATCATAAAGTTAAAAATGTTGAAAAAAATTTTAAAATGGTAGAGCCAAACTGCGGCTAGATTCTAGCAGCTATAAGAATGGGTCAGCTCATACAGGCATGGACCGCGCCCTCACAGAATATCAGCATAAATCTGCTGTGTTTCGAATGACGAGTGCTGGGATCCAATTACAGAGAACGAAGAATTCTATCCAGTCCTCAAGCATGTGCATCTTTAAGTTTTAGATGAATATATCATTGGCCGAAGTTATCACATATCTTCAGGTTAGGCCAGTACGTGTAGCGTCTTTTAAAAAAAAGCCACATCCAACAACTGTCGATAGAAAGCGAAAAGTCTAAACTAAGAATACAATAAGAGCAGTAATACGAAACGAAAATAACACCCTCACGCCACGCTTTAATGGATGAGAGCAAAAAACAGGAGAAACTAATAATAAACTAACTGTCTGGTCTCCTAAGATACGACCGCAGATGCACAAACTTGGTACAAATGGTTGTTTAGTGTACGCAAATTATATACCTTAAGATGATTTTCATTCATGATCGTCAATTGTTGTTATCTATAGATATTCACGATGAAGAATCAAAATTATGTGTTTTTCAAGCAAATGAGCACACTTTTACATTTATTATGCATATGCGTTGACACCGCGGAAGAAGAAGTTTGAATGCCTAGATACTGGTTATTCCCCATAAGTCCCTTGATGCCAAATCCACCATACTTAAAACAGTAGTGATATGGTGTTTTCTCTCACTGATATTCTTTGAGGTGGTAGTCCATCACCGGTCGATCAACCACTTTTATTATTATTTTTTTTATTTATATTTAGGCGTATCTGCCACTGTAAGAAAATTTTATTGTCGTCCTGTGGGACTAAAATTAACCATTCCTGGTAACTCCTCGTTACCAGTAATGGTTGTAGAGCTCCTCACCACGTGTAACAGATGCTGTGGTACTATTGATATTTGGATTCTGTGTGGGGGCATATCTTTTACACATCTCAGGACAGGATTAATTTTCCGAAGCTAAATCAAGACTGTTCTATAGATTACAAGAATAGATCCAGACAGACAAAAGGGTTGAAAGTATTTTTTAAGTATGTAATAAACAACTTAAACCTATTAGTAAAAAAACTAAAATTAACTAAATAAAAGTAAAGGGTATGAATAAGTTACTACAAAAGAAGATATTCAATATAAAGTTACTCGCGAAAAGATCGTGTTCACACGAGCGTAAATGTATACGACAAAGCTGAAGCAGCGATAGACACTTTCTCACAAATCTAGTTCGTAATATCAAATCCACAGAAGAACGACGGCTGTGTCTATATAGTTCAAAGGATCGGGAAACTGAAGTGGCAGAACGCCAGCCAGATATTTCGTAGAATCGACAACGGACGATATCTCCAATGGGAACTGTCCCCCAGTGGGCACTGAAATCTTTCAAGGACCAGAAAAAAATTAAAGATAGATAGATAAAAAAAGTATAATTTTTACTTTTAATTACTAATTAACTTTTATAGAATAGAGATTGATTTTGTTTTGGAAAGGTTGAAAAATGATCCAGATAAGGTTGGGAATCTATGTTCTAGAGTGACCAGCTTTATACCGGCAAATGTAGTGTTGGAAGATCTCCACAAGATGGAGCGAAGCCCATCGGGAATTGTATAATCTCTTAGAATATGGTCCTGAGAAATTTTTAGGAGATGCCTATGAAATCATAAATAAGAAATCATATTTAATATTCGACGCTAGTATGAACAAATCTTTAAAGTTTCAAAGACGTTCTCAAGCGTTGTTTATAAATAGTTTATGAACTATTGTTAAGATTCAAATAATTTAGAAAGAGTTTTTTAATTTAGGACTTTGCTGTACGACTAAGCTGTCTTAGAACTTTCATTGTAAACAAAAGAAAACGAAAAGTCAAGTAGAAAACAAAGTTGAATTTTAATAAACAAACGACTAAGCATAAATATTACTTGCGAAGTAATTTTGTATTGTTTTAGAAGCTTTTACTTATTCAGGTACATTGGAGATGAATGTATAGAATATAAAGAAATACGCACAAATCATTTACTGTAGGGAATTTATTTTTTATTTTAGTAGATAAAAAATGTGCACACAAATCATCTGATATATAGTATTTCTTGGGGCATATAACACCCACAATCATCCACAGTCAAGAATTATAATGCAAATGCGTTGTCATCCTTAAGGTTTAAGAAAAAATATCTTATTTCCAGCTGCAGCTATATACCATTATAAAAAAAAACGATTGTAATATTAGTTGGTATTTTGAATTACCTATTTGGGGTTATCGCTAGACACAAACGATTGTGTGGCGGGGCTATTGCGTCACGGACGACGACCAATGAGCAATCATAGCCTGAATCGCGATATCCGTATAACCGTATATGTTTCCGAATAACGTGTAAGTGATCACCGCCAACCATCATCATATTTGGGCAAATTAATATATAATTTTTTTCTACGCCGTACCGGTTCGAAAATACCAAAAAAATTGTTTTTGAAGTTTGCTGTAGGCAATTCGAAGGTAAATAAAATGTCGTATCTCAAAGAAAAGAGAGAGAAAAAGACTAATCAACGGAAAGTTTTTACATCCAATAAAACTAAAAGCTGCCTATATCGGATACTTTTTTAGAATTTGGAATAGTTATTAATTGCCTATAGCCTTTACACACTGATTTATATTATACACAAGGCTACGAATACTCACCTTGTATATATTAAATTCAATCTAGAACACCCCTCACCGGTTAACAAAACTCGTATCCAGATTCAAACAACACAAACATACATACAAAAGAAACTACACACGATTTTCGAACACCGAGTGGCAAGGAATTCTTTTGGACCCATTGTGCACCGTGCTCTGGATTTGGCAAAAAAAAATAATGAAGTCTTTTGATGTAGCTCTAAAGCAGATTATCCGTATCGCTAAATTGAATCTTGGCCGTTCTATTGAATGCCATTCACAATATCACTGCCGCCGTCTCCCTGCTAATTGATATTTAGATATTACTTTTCCATCTGCGAGTATATACTATTCCCTATTGGATGAAATGATGATATTCTAACAGTGGTTAGAGTACTTGGCTGCTGCATCGCGAGGTCCTGGGTTCGTTTCTCAGACGAGGAACAATATTTGAGCATCACAGATTGTTGTTTGGTGTCTCTGACACTGCATCTGCACCTATCTGCGATCGTATTGCACATGAATCACATCGGAATCAGGAAGGGACCAAGATTGAGTGTCGTCACGTTTGCGCATAAGTTTGCGGCAGCATAAAATAGTCTGCTCAGTTGATGTTATTTGACATCCAGGCCAGAAAGAGCAAGAGGACATTTTTATGATCAGAGCCATGTTGCATCCTGTTTCTAGGAAGAGCCTACACCTTTCTGAAAGGTCTGCCGCGAACATGCGACTTCGCTGGTGTTGCACATATTCAAGGGCAGCGGTAATCACTTACCATGAAGTGAGGTGTTTGCTTGTTTGACACCTATCCTATAAAAGAAATAAATCATAAATGGTCGGATCAATCGGAAAAGGGCCATACTAACACAGAATACCAGAGTGAAATAGCAAATAACACCACAGGTAAAGAAGCATTGCTTCTAAGTCCTTAGAGGTGTTGACGCATGTGAATCTTGAATCTTCGTTTAGGTGGTTATAAATCATCACGAGTTATCCCTTAACATGATTTCAGGGTCCGTTTGTCACCCCTATTATAAAAAAAACGATTAGAAGGCGGCACGTATTTTTATTTCTAAACCTTGTTAAAAATAGCAATGATATTTGATCTAAACATTTTTTTTAAAATAACTTTTTATATATATATTATTTTAAAAAATTACTGTCAATGTTAATCAAAATTTCGAACCCATAAAAACTCCAACTAATCTTCAAAACTTCTGCAAGGAGATGGTTCATGACAGTAGTTGAAAGACGAATTCGAATTAAGAACTTACGTTTTGAAGACCGCACAAGAAAACATTAGACTATTGACTTTTTTAAACTCATTATATACTCATTATTTTTTAACATACAACAGTGTAATATCATTACCCTAAGATATCACGGAGTATCTTCTTTCACAATGATCGCGTGAAGTAATGAGGTGATCCGACGGTGAGACCAATTATATCGTTAATAATATAATCGACTTGCAACTGCTTTTGGGATCGACTTTTAATTGCTCAGCAATCGAGGAGAATAATTGTACTTTCACTTTATCGCATGTCTCTCTGCGTGCTGGTGCATGTCGGTAGATATTTTTATAATAGCCTACACCTTTCTTAATGGTATGCCGCGAACCTGCGTATCCTCTGGTGTTGCTGATGTTCATGGGCGGCGGTCATCACTTGCTCGTTTACTTCGCCATAAATAAGAATTCCATGTCAACACTCAGAGGGGACAACGCATTTACATATAATTTCCGACGATCGATATATACGTCATAGGCTGTTCTGGTTGATCACCCCCTAATATAATAAATTAAAAAAAACCTTTGCCCAGCGGTATGCGCTTATCTAAATAAAAATTAATGTTTTTCGTTGGTAAGCGCATCACTTGAGAACGGCTGGGAAGATTTGGATATTTTTGTTATATGTTCGTAATAGTAGTAATTAGGTTTTTTATGGAAAGGAAAATTGGAAAAGTTGCCCGGAAAATTTTTCTATGAACTCAAGACCATAGCTGAAGATATGAATGATGGATAATTTTCACAAAACGATCACAAATAAATTTATTGTAATTTGGACATGACAACGTCGGACAGAGACAGGGAGTTGTTAATTAAATATACGTTTTTAAATCTTTAACATAACAGAGCATAGCATCGCACATTATATTATATTAACACGTGATTTATTTTTGGAATGCAAACTCATTGGAACATGCTAGGCCGGTTCCGAAGCACTTGTTATCCAAATCGTAAAAATGTAAAACGCCGATATACCTATAAGTTCAAAGAATTGACTATAATGTGTCACGGTTCAAGTATTCCTTTCATCCAACAGATAGAAAAATATGAAAGATTGATGATTTCTTATATTCACTTGAATATTGCACATTAAATAAAACTAATTTTTCGGATTTTATCGTGTTCATTTTAATCGTTTTATCCAACGAGGGCTTCACAATATGGTCACGAGGACGACCGTGGTGTTTGAGGTGTCGACGTCATAATTAACCCGAACAACTGTCAACTTTTTTAATTATTTAGAAAGGATAAAAATAAATTTCAAAAACTGATCTTAGTTCGATTTAACTATGACTTCAGTACGTCCGATACCTCCTCACCGTGACCATAGGTGCTGTTCGAAACGTCAGCATAATCCATGAAATTAGTTCTATTATATATCTACGGTTTAAGATGTTTTAATTTAAAATGTCTATGTTAACAAAAGAACGTTGCAGTAAGTTCACAAAAATATTAACGCGAACAATTTCTTTAATTGAACACATCAACAAAAGTAAATCAATGGGCAGTGTAAAAAGAAGGATCAGACAATTGACTTCTAACAAAAGGATTTCCTGGTCTCCTTTGAAGTACGGAAATCGTTAAGCGAGTCTACCACGCTCCGGTCCACCGCAGCTCGGTAAATACAAAGGAAAAGTTTATAGACAAAGCTCGACCAGTGTGCTATCGAAAGAAATCTTTAAAGGCAATTAAACTCTAAGTGTGGTCGATCCCTTAACGTCATGTAGCCCTGGTACTTCGATCGTCCATCCTGTGCTTATAACGCAGGTGACGGTCGAGTGACTGTGATCTTACCTACTCGATGTCTCAACCGAGGGTATAAGGTTCAGATCCAAGATGAAGACTTTTGATTTTTAACATACTACATTTTATCAATATATACCAGCATTAAAAATTTTCTCACACAAAATATGTAGTCAAGTAATGACTGGATGATTTCGTACAGCTATTCGTGATGATAATCAAAGTCTGTCTGGAAGGGTCAATCTACCACCTCCAATCTGTTGTTAAGCAAATTGCCAAATATATCAGCCTTATATTGACGGCGCAGTATAATGGTTAGAAGTATCTACAAAGATTACACACAAACAAAAATAGAAACAATTATTTTTTTATAATATTATGTTACTTATAGATATTTACATATATATAGATTTCGATCCTAATTTTAACATAAAGTATAGGCTATATTAATTATGTATGTATATATGTATTATTTACAATTAGTTGATTAGTTTAAGACTTACCTCAAATTTAAAATGAAAACAATTTTTTTCCAAATAAATTATAGTCTATATTAATCTGGGATAGTGCGGGTTTTTCTATAAATGTATGAATTTTTGCAATCAGTTCGTTAGTTTCAGTCCTACAAACAAATAAAAGTACAAACGAATTTAACGTTAAAATCACTGTAGATAAAACGTTCAATCATTAGTTACGGTACCTTTATGTGAAAGACGTTCAGTTGGCGGGAAATTATCCAGCATACAGCTTGGACATGAGGCTGTTCGATGTAAACGTTTACGGATAAACCGTGTTAATGTTGAAATTGCATCGCTGTTTGAGTTCTGTTCCCACCGCGCCCCGTTCCGCAATGACCTTTACGAACGATTTTCCTTTCACGTTACAGAAATGTCATCGAGTGTTGATTTAATTGTTGGAACGTTTTTATTAACAACAATGATTAGAAACGAAACGACAATTTATAATTGTGTAGTTTTGACCATACAGTTTATATTTAATTTGAAGATTTTTTTTATTACATTTAGAGTAATAAACGGGCACACAGTTCACCTGATGGTAAGTGATTCCTGCGGCCCATGACTTCTACATTCATCCTTGACAAGGAATTTAAATACAGATGCGTTGTCACCTGAGATGGAATGCCTCGTCATTCAAACATAAATCGTAGAAACTACACTAATAAAGCGTTTTTAGAAAGATTGAGTTCACAAGGTCAATAAGTAAATGGCGACATTTCCTGTTTGTTGGGTGACCTCGAACGCAAATATACATCAATATAACAAAAGAAATGTAATGTTTTCTTTTAAAACAATATTCAAATTAATTCCTATAAGTTACACACATTTATATTCACATCACTTGATTTATAAGTAAATATATTTTTATAAACTACACTTGGACGACAGACGTCCTGTCCTAATTTCAATAAATTTGTTTGCGTTCGTTTTGTGAATTTTTTAAAGGTATCCATAGTTCTAATCGCGAGTCTTGAGTTCATACAAAATTACCACAGATTATGAAACTTTTAGATTTTCCCGAATATGCCAATCTAACTTTTCTAATTTTACTTTCCATAAAAATCTAATTCATACATTTTCAAGTAATACGCTTACCAACGAATGGCATTTAATTTTTATTTATTATATATATATTATTTATTATATATACAGATATTGTTTAACAGGTATTTCAAAATGTTAGGTTCGGGGTTTCTTTTTCTTATTAATATTGATGGTTATAAATCGGCAGATTTCAGCGATCAATGACATTCCCATCGTTAAGCAACTTTTATGAATAGATATCCGTTATCTTTGAGGACTAAAATAGAATACCTCGTCACCTTTAATTCGGTGATAATTGTTTATGTGGAATAGTAGAGGTAGTATTCTAAATACCATGTCCCACTAATTTTAGTCGAATTGGCCACCCGTACGTAAGCCCCTATCTATAGACGGTGATAACTTGAACCCATGATTCTTACAAAGTCTGGGAACGAGTCAGTGTTTTTAAATGATCCTAAAGTCAATAATACACATTAGCAAGTGATTACCAATAAACACATAGTATCACTTCGAACAAAGATTCAATGTAAATGGTTTTTTTTTTGGTGTATGAGTATTGCTGTTGGTCCAGTGACCTCTACAGCTTTATCTAAATAGACCCGCGAACGGGAGGCCCGCTGAGTAAGGAGACAACGACGATGCTGCGAAGCGAAGCACGAAGACCGCACCACCGTTGCGCTCCGACCCCTGTGGACGAAGAACGTCGACGACAACAGAGGGGGGCGATAATACAATCCGTGGGCCCCTCATAGTGAGGTACGAAACCGCGACTCGGATCGCTATCTAAAGGGAGGAATTTAAATGGAGTTATCACACCTGAGGTATAGACATCAATGCATTGTCAGCTCCCGCTCTACTCATCAAACGTGGCAGCATTGTGCTGGTACTCCTGTGTGGACATTTTCGTTACCCGGTCAAGTCAACCTATTCTTTTCTGCAGGGACACTCTTTATTTATTTTATTTTTTACGACCGACCAACATAGTTCACCTGATGTTAAGTGATTCCTTGACAAGGAATCATAATGCAGATGTGTTGTCACCCTTGAGGACTGAGATGGAATGCCTCATCACCAGTAATAAAGGTCTCTGGATCCCTTCACTCACCAGACGAAACGCAGCAGGTTGTGGTGCTATTTCACGCAGGTATTCTGTGAGGGCGTGGTCCCACCCCGGTCGAGCTGACCTATTCATTCTGCAGTTAGAAACAAACTGCAGTGTAGCTCTACCACTCTTAACTATATCACTAAAGAAACTACTGTTGTTGTTGCTGACGGGCGTCGGTGATCGTTTACCAACAGATCGTATCCTCATTTCACTCCAAAAATAACCATAATGGCCGCCGCGAAGAGTAACCAGCCGCGGCAATGGTCTATCTTACGAGTAACTTGGGTTGTTAACTTAAATAAGAATGTTACAAGTTAGTTTCTTAACAATGTTCCTTTTACAGTCTCGGGGATATTAAAGCAACACATAAAACTGGTATTAACTAATATATATATATTGGTATTATATAATATAATAATTAGTGGTGGTACTCCCATCAGTTTGTGAGATATATCTACATTTTGTCGGTGTGCTTAAATGATTAGAAAGAAGATAAGAAAGTAAGCAAAGTAAAAATACATCCCACTGTTGGGCATAGACTTCCTCTCTATAAATGCTTTAGGGGATAGTCTACGCGGTTCCGCTGCGGATTGGACGTCTCTGAATTTTTTTATAGTTTTTTTACCTACTTTTTCTTTTTCCTTACGATATATACCTTTACCGTCGAGCACGTGGTAAATTAGAACTCCAAGTTCTAATTACAAAGTTAACGACTTTGTAATTGTATCACCGGGAATACAACTCACGTTCCCTAAATTAAAAGCAATCCTTAAGATACTAAGCTACCGAGGCTCATTGAAAAAGTAAATTTGATATTAATGAGATTGTTAGATCGTCGTGATGAGATAGTCGACACAGGATCGGCGGTAGGCTTATAGGTGCTGTATGAAATGACAGCGAAATAACTTTTGGACTTAAAATACAAAAGAATTTCACTAAATTTGATTTGAGTACTTTACGAGCCTTATTTCCTAGTCAATGAACTTGCGCGTTCATTGAAAAACATATACCAACGAGACTAATAAATAGAATATTAAACACAATTGTCCACGATTCGAAGCCACGATGTATGGTGCGCCTATCACAAAGCTAGGTCTTCAAGAAATAATATTACGAATGTATTTATTACGTATGCCATGACCGTCTGTCGTACGACAAGAATCTGAAACATTCCGTAGAGCACGTTCCCGCCAATAGATAAGACGAGCTGGTATTTTGCTTCGAATTGTCTATTCCTTATATGATAAAGCAAACATTCGATGATATAATAGCACGATACTATATCTATCAAAGAGGTTAATTCAACCCAATACAGAGAATATCGTAAATGAACAAAAAATCTGTTGCTTATAAATAACTAACATATTGTTACTAACCACAAGCTAGGTCAAATTAAACCGACTTGGAGACTGTCTGTTGTGCAGTATGGGGTCGCGAGTTGTCGTGTAGGAGCAGCGGGACGATCGATTGACCAAGCAGATGTGCGAGCTTCTCCAACATTGTCTTCGGTTTTTCACAGTACACATCTGCAGTAATGCTCATGCCATTTGGTAAAAAACTGTGAAGGATCATACCGGCACTAGACCACCAAACAATGACCATCAACTTTCTAGAGGTTATTTTTCGTTTAGGGCATTGCTTCGGTGCTGAACCAGGATCTAATCAACTTGCTGAGCGCTTTCGATTGTCGAACAGAATCCACATTTCGTCGCACGTAACAAAACTATTTCATTTCTGTGCCTGTTGAGCAGCGCGAGGCAGGTCTCAATTGGAGTATGCGATCGTTAAGTTCACCAACAGTTATAGCACCCATCTATCAAGCTTTTTTACATTGGCAATTTGTCGCAAATGGACCAATATTGTATTGACGTTAACATCAAAAGCTGCTGCTAGCACGGCTGTAGATTGAGTATTGTCAGCTTCCACAATCGCCTTTAATTCATCATTGTTGACTAATGTGTCCGACCACCGGTGGCCACTCGGTGTCCGGGTCGACCACGAGGTTTATTGTTCAATTCAAAATTTCCAGAATGGAACCGGGCAAACCAATAACGGGTTGTGTGTTCGTTTTTAAAGTTCTCTCCGTAAACGTTGTTGATGTTACGTGCCGTTTGCGCGTTTATGCCACGACGAAACTCATATTCCATAATTACACGAATTTTTAAAGTATCCATTATGACGAAAAATTTTGAAAAGCAATGAAAAAACAAAGCTAATCAGTAAACAAAAGACTGACTTTGTAAACAGAATGTTATGTAAAACAAAATTAATTAGAATTCAGAGCCAATCAAATCTTTTTTTTGGTTTGAAATGGTCAATACTGAAGAACGGCAATTTCATAGGTAAATACCTAATTAATATATATATATATAAAATTCTATATATATATATATTTATAGATTAAGTGGCAAACGAGTAAGCCCACCCGATGGTAAGTGATCACAGCCGCCCATGAACATCCACAACACCAGAGGAGTCGCAAACGCATTGGCCAGCCTTTAAGAAAGGTGTAGGCTCTTTTCTTAAATTTCGCGTGAAGCGCACAGTTGTGGATTGGCAAACATAGAGATGATGAGAATGAAATTATGAATTCTGTCGTGATGTATGTATGTATATATATATATATATATATATACATATCATATATAGGCTTTTATATACTTAACTTTATCTAGACTACTAATAATATTCTAAGCGTTACTTAGCTACAAGCATAGAGCAGCTATGGAGCAGCTATTAACAATTACACACAGAAAGGTACAGACAGACTTAGTTCCAACGTTAAACTTTCGAAGTGATTGCCGAGTGACGGTACCTCGTCAGGACGGTATCGGTCACGGGTTCTGTTACGCAATTAGCAATTCAAACAACCAACAACGTTTACCATTGACAATATGCAGAAAGTAAGGAGAAAAGCGACGGCAACAATTATCTATACTGTTATGTATACAGGCCAACGAAGTGGAGGGCCTTTCTAAATCCAATCCAATCTAGTGACTATATGTAAGTTCGCGTGATATTTATATATACTGGTAAACGCAGTGCAGGAATACTCCTCTAGAATATATGTGTAGTAAGTACCTATGCCAGATAGTGTACAGAGGCAAACGTAGCGGAGGATTACTTCATAAGATTGCTTGTGTGGAATGCCGACATATGCAAGTGTTGGGGAAGTGTTATGTTTACAGGAAACACAGCGGACTTGTCCTCCGTTAGATTACATGTTTAGTAAGGACGGATGCGAGTTTTCGGGAAGTGTCATGTATACTTGAAACGCAGTGAATTTGCCCTCCATTAGATTTTATGTGTACTAACGACTTATGCAAGTTTGCGGGGAGCGTATACAAGTAAACGCAGTGGAGCTATCCCCACTAAATTGCGCGTGTGGAATGCGAACCTTTGCATTTACTGGAAAACTAACGGGACAACTCCACTGTTTTTCCTGTATAGTAACCGCATTGGAGTTGTCCACCAGTAGGTTGCATGTCTTACGCAAGCAAAGCATGATGCAAGCATGAAGCATGAAAGCAAAGATGGTATGTTACAGGCAAACTTAGGGTAGGAACCCTCAGCTAGATTGTAACGTCTAGTAATAGACCTGTGCAAGTTTGCGGAAGTCGAATAAAGCAGAAATTCAAAGGCCAGTGGACTTGCGATGATTAAAATTATGGATTATAGGTAATTACTGACTGTAAAGCCTAGACGGCTGAATGACTATGTACAATAATTCAGGGACGAAGTGATTCAAGTGAATCCAATCCTTTCTTGAAAGCTGGCAACGTATCTGCACTCCTCTGTTGTTGCATGTCTCTATCCAACTTTCCTACAACAACAAGGGTGTAAAGATTTATTATGAGCTGCCGGTAAATTTTAAAATAGATACAATACATTAGTTTAAGGGTCAGCTACGGTCCCGGTTGCTTCACTGGAACTATTATAGCGTTGGGCAGTATCTCCAACCACAACAATTAAATATGTAAAAAAATCAATATTCTTTTGTATTATATTTAGTTGTAATAATTTAAATAACAATAATTATATTTAATAAATATTTGTTATGTAAGATTACATAATCTTTAGTACTTTGACATACAATAGTTACTTTGACATTTAATATTTGCACGCCAAAAATGCCCTAATGTTATTTGCACAATAATAACTTGTAACATCTACCAGCGCACACGTTACGCAAATAAAAAGAATTTGAATTTGAACACGTTATACTAAGTAGCTAAACTTAGGCATCGATATTTTTTTTATTGCATTATAAGTAACAAACTCACACATAGTTCACCAGATGGTAAGTGATTCCTGCGGCCCGTGACATCTACATTCACCCTTGACAAGGAATCATAATGCATATGCGTTGTCACCCCTGAGGACTGAGATGGAATGCCTCGTCACCAGTAATAACGGTCTCCGGATCCCTGCACTCGCCAGACGAAACACAGCCTGCTATTTTACGCTGGTATTCTGTGAGAGCGTGGTCCTACCCTGGTCGAGCTGACCCTTTCATTCTGCAGCTAAAAACAAACTGCAGTATAGCTCTACCACTGCACTTAATTGAATCAAACTTTCGCTAATTGTCTTATATTTAAACAATTTTGTACACATACACTCAAGGTCACTCGTCTGAGTCTTGCTCAATAGCTGAGCATAGCAATCCTTGCAAACATTATAATGTATAATGGTTGAAAGGCAGTGACTGTGAAATGACCTTATGAATAATGATTTAAAATTTTAATTTACTACTTTAAAAGTCCAAGCGTGCACTTTTAAGAGATTTAAGAGACATTTTGCAAAGTATTTAAATTTTCCTCAAGCTATAAGTTGGGTCCTTTTCATTGAAAATAAGGGTGTCAAACTAGCACACAGTAATCAGGGTCCTTTTCACTATATATATATATATATATAAACATTTCTAAATCTAATCCAATCTAGTCATTATATGCAAGGTCGCGTGATATTTATATATACTGGTAAACGCAGTGCAGGAATCCTCCTCTAGATTATATGTGTAGTAAATACCTATGCCAGTTAGTGTACAGAGTCAAACTTAGGGTAGGATTCCTTCATAAAATTGCTTGTGTGGAATGTCGACATATGCAAGTGTTCGGGAAGTGTTATGTAAGATATATATATATATATATATATATATATATATATATTAAATCTGAAAAGAATTGTATATATATACTTAACTTCCTTTATCACAATAGGTTAAAGACTAAGTCTACAGTAATTATTTGCTTTCAATTCGTACGTAAAATCCATTACAATGAGTCAGAAATATTACTAACCGTGTTTACCTATGATGAAGTGTGCGGTCAAACTGGGTACTTTGACACGGTCGTGTAAACTATGTCACACAAAGCTTTTGTTTAGGTGTCAAACTAAAAATATAACTCACTAACGCGTGGAGTGATGGTTTCGGATTCAATTCCTAACTGAAAACTGTGCATATATTATTATTTTTCCCGTCTGGATGGGTTTTTATATTCGACTCTACACCGCATCCAAATGTTTCCCGATCTGTGCCGACAAGGTGCCTGCTGGCGTGAATACTGACGGCACTATAATATATCCCGCGCAGTTGATGTCATCTTCTATTGTTATACTAGATATAGTCCTCTGCAGAACACACTACTCCAACTTTTTCGTTTTGTTTGTCCATCGCCTATGATACAAAGAAAACAAAAGGATGACTTTTTTTTTAAATTTCACTATTGATATGAAATTGATGTTTATTTGCAGCTGCGCCATGATGGGGTTGGCTCCACCTTGGAAGGACCTCACCCTCACAGAAGACCAGCGTGAAATAGCACCATAATGATATCTGATGCGTGTTGGAATCCAGGTCTTCTCTCTTAGCCCTCAAGGGTGGCAACGAATCGGCATTATAGTTCCTTATCGGGGACGAACATAGGTGTTGTGGGCCGCAGGAATCACTCACCATCAGGCAAACTGTGCTCTTTTGTCACCATCAATAGAATATAAAAAAGAACACAAGGTTTAATAATCTATTTAAATTAACTTTCTTTACTCCGATGTACCACCTGGGGGCAAACAATTAATAAAGTAATTTGGATTTTGGATCTCAATTGCTACTTTCTAATTCTAATTCAACCGTAGAGCGCTGCAGGTACTGTTTACCTGTAGCATGGATCTACTTGACCCAGGATTACCAGGGTTAAATAGAAGCATAATAATCTTTTATTTCGTATTATGTCATCTTTTAGTAACGTAGATAACGCGGTATTTCCTCTTATTGCTCATGGGTGAAACATATGGATCTGGAATCTCTGGAGCGTCAATCGTTTTATTACATCTACATTCATCCTTGCCAAGGAATCGTAATGTTAATGTGTTGACATCCTTGACGACTGTGATGGAACGCCTCGTCACCAGTAATAAAGGTCTCCGGATCCCTTCACTCACCAAACGAAACACAGCAGCGTTATGCTGCCATTTCACGCCGGTACTCTGTGAGGGCGTGTTACTACTCCGGTCAAGCTGACCCATTCATTCTGTTAGAAACAAACTGCAGTGCAGTTCTACCACTGTTAAAGATGCATGTTCCAATCCACCATCCGACTATTGTCGTAAACCATGCCCTAGCACAAGCGCCTTTAGCCTAATTGAAGTGGTTAACCGAAATGTTAGTAATTTTAACATTGCACACTGCTAGCAATCTAATGAAAAAAATAAAATGGAGCTGCACATGATAAGCATATATAGTTGCACCGTTGTTTACTATAAAACACGCCAAATAGACTAAAACATTTCTAATAGGAACAGCAATAATTGTTTCAAATCAAACTATGGTAATAGTAAACATGCAATGTGATAGAGCCTCTCAGGCTGAGATTTATAAAGCGTACTTGAACTTTGCTTCGGTTAAACTTCCGTGAGTATAAAACTATCTTTTCAATTAGTTTTAGAGCATCTTAAAATATTACTAGGAGCATGTAAGTATTCGGTAAGTCAAGGATTTTGGTGACTTTGGCTATGCTAAGCATTTGCTGGGGATAGCACTATAAATTTCATTGCCTACTGAACTTAAGCAAAGTCTTAGTGCGCTTTATAAATTACAGCCTCAATTCATCATTACACCTCTGGGGACATACTAATTTACA
The DNA here is from genome assembly GCA_029286865.1 of Teinopalpus imperialis. Classification (NCBI taxonomy): domain Eukaryota; kingdom Metazoa; phylum Arthropoda; class Insecta; order Lepidoptera; family Papilionidae; genus Teinopalpus; species Teinopalpus imperialis. The sequence continues at coordinate 15,248,603 of JAGSMU010000001.1, forward strand.
CGGGTCGGTGCCCTGAAATACCTAAGTATTCATCGATTACTCGTTTTGAGAGTTGTCCGTCGTTTGTGATATGAAAACAGTGGTAGTATCACGTTGCAGTTTGTTTCTAGCTGCGTCATGAATGGGTCGGGGCGATCGAGGATGGAGCACGCCGTCACAGAATACTAACGTAAAATATTAGCATAACACTGCATTGTTTCGTTTGGTGAGTGAAGGGTTTTGAAGATCCTTATAACTGGTGACGAGCCATGACAGTTCTCAAGGGAAACACTACAATCTACATTATGATTTTTTATCGAGAATTAGTATGGATGTCACATGGGCGGCAGAAATCACTGACCATCAGGTGAACTCGTTTAACAACGGCAATACAAAAAATAAATAATATAAGAACTTTAATAAATACGTTTCACAAACTGGAACCGCAAATAAATAGCAACGAAATGATTTGCGAGCTCCAAATGACTTCGTGTACGAACAGTTATCATGTGTAATGATCATAACGGCCGTAGATACGATCCCGGGCGACGATTTATTCATCGGAATACTTTCACACATCTGTCGGGATCTGACGTTGATGGCTGACAGATCGTGTCGAGTTTTGTACGTGGTTTTACATATGGTCGAGACGCTCCAATTATAACAGTATCATGAATAAGTTCATTTTATCCTTGTACGTGATTTTAGGTGTAGTAGAGACGTTTTAATTATACCAGTAGCATAAATAAGTTGATTTGGACTTTGTACGTGGTTTTACGTGTAGTGAAAATGCTTCAATTATAACAGTATCATGAATAAGTTGATTTTATCTTTGTATGTGGTTTTACGTGTAGTAGAGACGTTTTAATTATACCAGTAGTATGAATAAGTTGATTTGGACTTTGTACGTGGTTTTACGTGTAGTAGAGACGTTTTAAATATACCAGTAGTATGAATAAGTTGATTTGGACTTTGTACGTGGTTTTACGTGTAGTAGAGACGTTTTAATTATACCAGTAGTATGAATAAGTTGATTTGGACTTTGTACGTGGTTTTACGTGTAGTAGAGACGTTTTAATTATACCAGTAGTATGAATAAGTTGATTTGGACTTTGTACGTGGTTTTACGTGTAGTAAAAATGCTTCAATTATAACAGTATCATGAATAAGTTGATTTTATCCTTGTACGTGGTTTTACGTGTAGTAGAGACGTTTTAATTATACCAGTAGTATGAATAAGTTGATTTGGACTTTGTACGTGGTTTTACGTGTAGTAGAGACGTCTTAATTATACCAGTAGTATGAATAAGTTGATTTGGACTTTGTACGTGGTTTTACGTGTAGTAGAGACGTTTTAATTATACCAGTAGTATGAATAAGTTGATTTGGACTTTGTACGTGGTTTTACGTGTAGTAGAGACGTTTTAATTATACCAGTATCATGAATAAGTTGATTTTATCCTTGTACGTGGTTTTACTTGTAGTAGAGACGCTTTAGTTATACCAGTAGTAAGAATAATTTGTTTGGACTTTGTACGTGGTTTCACGTGTTTGTAGAGGCATTTCGCATATGACTGGACCATAAATAGGTTGTAGTTATCGGTAATAAATTACGCTATTACAGAATACTAGAACAAAAAGTGAGTTTAAATAATATATAACAAACAATAAAGTAAATAAGTAGCATTAATATCGATTGCGAATTTCGTGACGGGAGGAGATTTATTAAGTAATAACAAAGAGTTGCATGATAGTCTTCAGGGATGTAAACGGAATTTAGATGCAGATGTTTTATATTTCTTGCTAAGCATGGAAGAAGGCGTCTATGCACTGCATGGAACAACTTCTACCATGTGAATGTCACTGTCCTGCTAATTTTAACTTAAATAACATCACCAACCCTTTTATCAGGGACCCTTATAACTAGTGACGAGATATTCCATCTCAGTCCTTGGGACTGACAACGTACTCGCATTGTTATTCCTTGTCGAGAATAAATATGGGTGTAATGTGCCGCATTAATTACTTACCGGGTGAACTGTGTTTACGTTTTTTTTGTAAATTATTTATTTAAACTAAGCACATATATATATTTACATAATTTGCCTGTTTCACACTTATGACAAGGCTTTTTAACATGTATCATGTTCTTGGGCTGGTGGTCCAGGTAAAATTCGTGCGTTCACTCTTTTCACCCACATCCGAATTGCTGATAAAATTATTTCAATTGGCGCGTTAGCACAGTCACTCGTTCTCACCTTTATTTATTATAGTACTTATGTTAGGTGACTGATAAAAAATATCACCATTTCTGCTCACAACCAAAATAAAAATCATGTATTGTCATGATTTTTTTTTAATACTCAATTAATAAATTTCAACATGATACATGATTTTTATTTTTAGTTGTGAACAGAAATGGTGATTTATTTTTATAGAACAGGTGGCAAACGAGCTCACCCGATAACTGATTACCGCCGTCCGTGAACATCCGAAACACTAGAAGAGTCGCAGATGCGCTGCCTACTTGTAAGAAAGGTTTAATCATTTTTTTTTCAGGTCTCCGAATCTGTAGAAATCCCGCCAACTGGTTGCGCGTAGCAGAAAATTCCGCGTAGAGCGCACAGTGGTGGATTGCCAATTATCAAAATTAATCTGAACAACTCCTCAGAACACTCGCCATGGTAAATTCAATAAAAAATGCATAGATTATTAGATGTGTGTTTTCGTTTGTCACCGTGAATTCAATTGAAATATATTATATATATTTTTACCTTTGTACGTGTATCCTATCATTAAGCCGAAAAGTCATCAAATAACAGTAACCTCTTATCGATACCATTACTCTCTTATCGAAAACCAAGTCTTTTAATGTTTGATAACACTAATAACTTCACACAATAATATTTAACACATCACTATACATGTATAATATTAACAAATTATATTATATGTGAAAAATAGTTGACAACGTATGTATCTGGAACGCGTATATAGAATATTGGTGACAATTGCAGGTGTTTATGGAACGTAAACATTACATACCACCGGGTGAACTTCGTTTTCATTGGTCACCTTAGATTTATAAAAACAAATCATCTTTATCTCATTTCATCACTAATCCGGTGATGAACCTAGAGTTGCCAAACTGACTGCTAAGAGACAATATCTTGAGTCACCCGCGTCCAGGTCCTACTGTCACTGCGCTGTTTTCATTACGAGGTATATCGTCACATATAAATTAAAACTTTCATAATTACTCTTCTGTATCACTTGATTTATTAACAAAGAGTATACACGGTTTTGACAGTGGTTGTTACATTGCTGTTTGTTCGTAGTGTATATATATATAAATATATACCCAACGGAAGGTCCCATCATACCTGTCCAATCATCTATATTCCCGGTTCCAAAGATAAGCAACCTATAAATTAGAAAAAAAGAGTCTTATCACCTTAATATATGGTTCATAATTAGGTGCATGTATTGTTGCATTCGACAGTACGGGAACCGGCAGGTGTGGACCGACCACTTTTTTTTTCCTAATTACTCAAAGGCAAACGTACGAAATCCTTTGAGAACTGCACGGCAATTCTATCCTTATTGGGTGTACGACGTGCGGTATATCAGTTTGTTATCTTACACTGTATTGTATGTAGATAAGGGCGTTAATCGCGTGATGTCATACTTGATCTTCAGTCAAGTAGTGAGACCCACCGCTATGCTGGCGGCGACCTACTTTCCTTGCACTATGGCTTATGTTCTAGTATCTAGATAAAAGAAGATTTATGATGTTCTCCGAGTAGTGTGAATTCTTTACTTAGGCAGATGTTTACGCAGTGTTACAGAATGTTAATTAGTAAAGGTGTGAAAATATTTTTTTTTTGGTGACAAACGAGCACACAGTCCTCCTGATGGGAAGTAATGGATGCGCGCAAGATGCCACACGCGTTTTCACAGGACTTGAGTTTGAATGCCTCGAAGCTTATTTTGATAATAAGTTCTATTTTTAACACTGCAGTTCCTTTCTAGTTGCGGAATAAATGTGTCTGCTCGAGCGAGGTAGGACCACGCTCTCATAGAATATCAACGTGAAATAGGAGCATAATGCTGCTGCGTTGCGTCTGGTGAGTGTAGGGATCCGGTGACGTTTATTACTGGTGATAAGGCATTCCATCCCAGCCCTCAAGGATGATAACGCATCTGTATTATGATTCCTTGTCAAGGATGAATGTAGATGTCATCAATATGAGGGCATGGACTATACCGATCGATTCCTGTTACAAGTAGAAACGAGCTGCATCATGGCTCTCTCGCATATAAAATATTGACTACGTATAAAGGTACAATTCAAATAAAAAATTATATATGTATTGCAATACGACTTTACTACAAACAAAGTTTAAAGTAATAATTATTACGATATATTTTAAAAACAAAACGATCGAATTCAACGGCGTCTCGTCGGCAAAGACATGAAATGCTCAATTCAATGATAACGGGCTTAACTTAGTACCCTGCGGAGCCCCAATTTAGTTCCTTTTCGGCACTATCGGCTTTAACTTTTCACGTTCAGCGAATTACGTTAACTTCCATGTCCCGCTGAATTACAGGCTCGTCGGGAAATTAGTAGCAATTTATGTGAGGTTAGGAGAATTTTTTCGGCGGGTCTCGATTAGACGATATTGCTTGGAATTTTGTATTTTGTGTATACCGTTTACCGGTATTGATTCCCCGATTGCTTCAGTGAAACGAAGTAAGCTTAAATTAGATTTCATACCTCATTTGTACGTGACCACAAAAACAACGTATATTAAAGTTCAAATTGTCGATCAACTATTGGAAAATTTTAAAAAAGAACGAAGAAAGTGGTAATGTGTCATAGAAACCGATAACAGACGTAGAAGACTTATTTTTTTTAAGATTATTACCAATACCAATGCCATTAACATTACTAATATTCCGGGTAACCACTACAACTTAACTGAGAATGCTTGTGCTAGGAGATGGTTCACGACAATACTTACCTTTTACCTTACGTTTACCTTAAATTTCGCGAACGACGACAACAGAGGGGGGCCATAATACGATCCGTGGGCCCCTCATAAGGAGGTCGGAACCTCAACTCGGATCGCTACCTAAAGGTAGAAATGTAAGTTTGATAGGAACCCAACTTTAGATGGGATTAACAACCTATACAAGTCTGCGGGAACATTGATGTAATTGGGTCAGGATCCTACTTTGAACCAGTCTGTGATGTGATGGGGAGGCGTATGCACATCAGTGAATTAATAATGCGCTGAAAATGAAGTTCTTTTTTTACTCGCAGGTTCGTGCCTCTTTACGGATTGTTACGAAATATGTAACTCACTATAGCGAAATTCACAGTTAATATTTTTTTTTCTATAGAATACATTTTAAATATCTAAAATCTAGATAGAACATGAATGATCGATCGGAGAAGCATCACTCCCTCACAGGATACCGTCGAGCAGTATAGCACTGCTGTGTTTCGGATGCTGTACCCAATTAAAGATTCTCATTCCATCTCTGTCCTCCGGGATGACACGAAATACATTTTGAAACATGGATGAGGATGATCTTGAACACGATATCTCCCGGTTATAACCAGGTGACATAAACTACGCAGCATATTTAATAGTGACGTAAGCATTTGTGCAAACACAGAGGCATTCTTCCCGTATGTAATGCATGCAGATCAGAGGAAGGTGCCAATGCAGTGTTAGTGACACGGCAAAGCATCAGTATAATCACTAAAACACAGCCGTTTGTCATCACCGACATTATCAGTTGAACACAGTTCAGCTCGTGCTTCACCCCTAATATTATTTTAAAAATATAGGACTAATATCTAAGCTTGATATCTACGTGAACTTTATAACCATAAATGTCACACCCGTATAATATAAAGACATGAAGGTAGTCGGGCCGATGCGAAATCCTGAACAGATTGAATCAATTTTTATAAATCGCGTCTTTACGTACGAGTGTGCCGTCATAGAATTTAAATTGCTAATACGTGCGAAATCCTAACGAACTGTACATACGATTTATTTTCAAGCGAAACAAAGTATATCACGGTTATATAACTTTTAAATTACCACCAATATAATATAATATAATTTATTTCATTTATTTTTGTATTGACTTTTTTATTCCTTTTCTATTAGGGGATAAAAAAGTTAACAGTAAACGCGATTTCTAAAAATTAGTTCTACATGTATACAAGTCAAGCTAGTTAAAATTTCAGGAGCGTCAATGGTTTAGGGTACGGTAGGCGAAACATTCCGTAGATTCGAATCCGCTATAAGACTATTGTCATGAACTATCTCCTAAGACCATGAATTTTAACCTTGGAGTGGTTAACTGGAAGTTTAAAGAATAGGTAATAATTTACAAAATAATTTAGTAAGGTCGAGGTTTAAAATATGTGTAAACCTTGATTAGAGTTGAACACAAAATAATAAAAACATTGAAAAAATAGTGACGTAATACATATTTTGGATTATGTAAGAATTCATCACTTAGCCTGTTTTCTTAGATTATATTAATTATTATATTAGAGCGAGCACACACTACACCTGATGGTATGTGAGAGATGAGCCATCTTTAACAGAGCTTCAGGATGAATCAGCGTTGTCACCCCAGGGAACAGAAGGAATACCGCTATTTAGGCCGGTAGTCTGTGAGGGCTTACTCATTCGATCGGGCCGACCACTTCGTTATGCAGATAGAAATCATTAATTAGTCATTTAATCTAGACTTAACCATTATTAAATTATAAGGTGCCATAAATCTTTTAAAAGCTGAAGCAATTGTCCAGCCATGGCGTGTATATACGTTACAATCTTACTTTGATACCTATCAATAGTAAAACTAGCTTATTAATAAATAGAATCAATAACAATATTCAGTGTACGAACCAATGTATATCTAATATCTCGATCTACCAATCTATGGTATATATATATGGCCACTAACAACTTGTGAGACAAATTAGCAAACAATAAAATAATAGGAAGTCATTTAAGGACTTGTGGAACAAAGTTTTGTATGACGTTAGTTCGGAGAGTTCCGTCAAGAGACAATGAGTGTCCGTGACCCAAATAACATGCCGTGACACCCCAAATAGGGACAATCGGGGGTGGTGATTATCTAAGTTCACTTAACAATACATATAATAAAATCGTAAATAGACTGTTTGTTTGTGCACGCATAACTCCAAAATAAATCAATATGGTTTGTGGTCTTCAGGGACAAATTGATTAACCACCTTATATTAACCGTTGTTTCTTCATTTGATTCGGTTAATAAATAATACATATTTCAATTTTAAAATAAATGTTTAAATTTAAAGTAACATCATGTATATATAAATTCCACTGTCAGGCATAGGCCTTCTCTCCATATAGGATGTTAGAGCATAGCCCATCACGCTACTCAAATGCGCATTTGCGGATTTCACGTGTTCAGACTATTTTTCTTTTACTATTATTTCTTAAACGTTCAGTTTCCTCGCGAAGTTAACGTTGTAATTAACAATTTTATTGCTACCAACATCGATTTCGAACTCAGTTTGCTAGCGTAAAAAAATTTAAAGCGGGCCATTAAACAATGAGCTAACAACACTTCACAGATTCATATAAGAGTATCTATATATACTGACTTGTACTAACTATGCTATATAATTTATCTTAAATACTATCGAATATTATTATCATAAAATTATCAATGGTAGAGACACGATGCAGCTTGCAATGGTTTATATATATATGATTATATTATTATATATATGATTAAGGGGGAAGTTCAAGCCCCCACAAAGAGCAGGATATTTTTCACTGGTCTATACATATAGGATCACTATTGATCGATAATCTATCTAGCATTGAAAACAGACTTTTTAATGACACAAGTACTTTGATTGACAACTTAAAGCGCTCGTCGTAGTCGTTTTTTTAAAAAAAAGTTATATTCATTCCTAGTTCCCTCGATCTAATTAAACGTTACGTTCAAAAAACTTTGAACGGATCGTTCAACTTTAACTGCGTCACTTAAAATTCCTTATTCGAGTAAGAAACTTGGGTTTATTTCAACGGGGCCGGTGGCGACGAGTTTGAGGTATAAATGAAAAATCTTAACCTAGTAAAGAAAGAACTTTCTAGAAAAGGCTTTTAATTAAATTCTCGGCATAATTCTCTGTTATATTCAAGCAAAATTGTGCATTTTAATGAAACTAAGATTTTGAACAATTGCTACTTGGAGTACGTCTTGGAAGTTTTTTTTTAAAAAAAAGGCGTTCAATAACCTAAGTGTTTAGGGCGTGGTCTACGAAAATTAAGGTCGTATGTTCAAATCCTCCATTACTATTGACGTGATCCTTTTCTACGACCAAGCATTTAAGATATAGTTTGATGGTTAACTGGAATCTTGGTAATGGTGTTAGTTAGTAATAACAGGTAAACAGATGTATGTATATATATATATATATACAGAGTTCACCAGTACGTCGGCAAGGACACGATGAATAAGTAAGTGCCTATGTGTTAACGGGAATATTTGGAACATTATAACATATCCTCTGCAGTTATTGTGATTTAATAATAAGCATATCGCCGTGATAGAAATCGACTGATCGCGGACATTGTCGTTATAATAATGAATTGGTAAGATTATTTTAATAATCATACACAAAGGCATGTCCCGACAGTGGAGTGATAATTGTGGATAATGCTGTCTACATCTATCCTTAACAAGGATTGAAGATACACATGTGTTGTCACTTGAGAACTTAGATGGATTCCTCGTTACCTGTAATCACATCCCCAGATCACTATAATTACCAAACGAAACATCAGAGTTATAATGAAATTTCACTCTGGTATTTTATGAGGATGTGGACCCGTGCTTTAGCTAGAGACTAGCTGCAGAGTAGCTCTGCCAACAGACTGATCTGTATGATAAATTGTTCCCACGACGTCGCTACCCGTCGCCAGCAATTATAAGATGCCGAGACCACATGGCGGTACTTAATTCCACTTTGTTAATATCGAGAGACATCGCGAATAAAACGGTCGCTTTGAAAGCGAACGATTGTAATGCTCCAAACGATAACATCAGACTTCTTGGGAACACTTGTGTTATTATTTCTTTCAAATGTTACCATATACATAAAGAATGTTACATATACACTGGTTTCTGAACTTCCTGACACTTAACCGGCGACCACGCCATCGCAGAATATCAGCATTTGGAGTGGTTAACCGGAATATTAGTAAAATTAATAGAATTTTTATTCTTTAAAAAAAAATAACGCTGCTGTGTTTCGTGTGTTTCATATGGTGAGTACATTAGGTGACGACGCTATGTCAGTCCTCAAATATGACGCCATTTTCACTTTGGATCATTGTTGGGGTTGATGTTTGTATTTATAAGTATACATCGCATACGATCAGGTATTTATGGAACAAATTAGAAGATAGAGAAAGAGAGATGTATATTCGTTTTAGTTCTTTTCTTTCTCTCTCTCTCTCTCAGTGAGGAAATCTCTCTTACGAAGACGAAGACTGCTAGCAAGAAAACATCACGAGAGCAATAAAGTACAGACCTACTCTAAAATAATATCCTTGTATTGTAATCTTTTACACAAAAGGACCAACAGTATATTGTATCGGTTTATAGCTTTGTCATTGACCTTAACATGGAACATTTGAATTGTATTTTTGTTTTGGCCACTATCCAAACAACGGTTACCTATTCCGTTTACGAATATACACCGACTTCTAATGCGATCTAATTTATTTATTGATTTTTATTGATGTATAATTCACGGTACGCATGCTAATCGAGTTCCGATTCCCAATGCCGGTACTAATGAAATTGTTAATTGTAATTAATTTTAATTACCACGAGTTCAACGGTAAAATAAAACATCATGGAGGAGATCGTCAAAGAAATTTAAAGAAAAATAGTTCGCAGACGTGAAATCCACACTAGATCTGCGTAGTGGACTACACTCTAACACCCTCTCTAATTTATATAATATATAAGCTGTTACCTTTTGTGCTTTTTATTTTTATTCCAGCGGCCCATCACATCTTCACATCCATGTCAAGGAATCATAGTGCAGATGCGTTGTCACCCTTGAGGACTGAGATGAAATGCCTCTTCCTTCGCCAGTAATAAAGGTCTCCGGATCCCTACACTCACCAGATGAAACATTATATAATAAAGTTTCGAGATGAGCCATTCATTCTGTAGCTAGAAACAAACTGCAGCCTAGGCTACCACTGTGAATATATATATATATATATATACGTATATAAACATATGTCGCTGCAGATATAAGGAATTCCATATCTCACTACATCTAAAACCCGACCCAAAAAATAAATCTGTATTCAAGTTCTTATTCCTTTTCGCGAAACCGGTTGGGGCGGAAGATGCTAAAACCTCGGACGTGGGAACAGGTCTCGACGAGTTATCGATGCGATTATGAAATTATTTCGTTATGTTCACGAAATTAAAACGAAATGCATTCATTGATTAATTATATTTTGATTTATTCGACATACTGACGATTTAAGAACATATCTTGTGTGTATATTGTAAAAATTTTAAAATTGTTGTATTTCGGGTCAGGGTGTGTTGTATATGTTTCGAATCCCCGACACTGCATGTGAACCTTTCACCTATGTTAGATATCGTGATGATCGAAATCGACCAGCAGGACATCGCCATTATTATGAGGGACGGTCGATGGTTGAAGTATAATATGGCGAGATATCATTTGCGGTAGAGAGACTCAGATCTATATATTTCAATACATTAATTTACATAAACCAGTAACAAAAATGTACTCGGGACCCGCGTTGCAGCAATCAGGGTACCACTAACAACTACACCACGCGGCCGTCGCTCGTAATGACGTAGGAACACACAAACTACGGTAAAAAAACGCGTAGTGAATAACTAGATTGCTTTATTATTGTAATTTCTGAGCGAAGCGTGCAAAGCTCTTTGTAATCCGCCTCAGGGTCAACGGCGAAAGAAATCGGGGCGGCGAGAATAGGTAATCTTTTGTTTTTTGCCCGGCACTACGCTCGTTTCGGTTTATTTTCCTTGATTATTGACTATAAGAAGAACGCTCTATGCTATTATTGCTCTTACAAATGTTGGCCACTTACAAGTCTGAATCCGAATATCAGATTCGGTAAAGTACTTTTTATATGGTATAACTTAGCCTTTTCTCATATATAAAATGGGTCATTGACATTAGACTTACAAATTTGTTATTTCAGGAAATATGTATAGACAGTCTCTACGTGGGACAACACTACCCGAGTGACAATATTCGAGAGAAATCACGGCTTATATAATAGGTGGCCCAAGGTCGTGCTTTTTAGCTTGATGGATGATAGGCTGAGATGATAATGATTGTCAAATTAAAAATTGGGTCCAGAAAGAAATGTTTTTTTTTTATTTGATTTTTAAAATGAGTAGCAGGCCTTTATTTGGGCACTCATTGCTTTTCACATAACAAGGTCACCTTTATGTTACTCAAGAGTATCGAGTGCCCAAAATTAACACGTACCGACGGAAAACTATAAATCGTATAAATCGTACAATGCCATCGATAGAAGTATATAGAATTAAAGTATGTACATCGAATAAATAAAAAACATAATATAAACCGATATGACGGGAGAAATACTTTATATTACAGAATTTTCATTTGCTCAGGACCCAATTCCGAAGTCCACGCAAACAAAGCAGCGTGCTGATGCTAGTAAGAAATAATTTTATCTGTAATAGCATACGGCATTTACGTGACCGGTGTTGTTTTCAGTTATGTTGAAAGACTTGATTATTTTTCAATACAATAAGCTAGCTAATGATAAAACGTGGTCAAATTCCATTGGTCTTATCGGTTCACAAGGAGTCAGTTTATCTCCTGTATCTTTCATCTTATTAATCCTAATTACTATGGACATCCTAAATTGTTTTTAATAATATTGAGGGTGACAAACGAGCACAGATAGACTGGTAGTAAATGGCGACCCGTATATAGCTCAAAAAGATTCAAAATGCACATGCATTATCACGTCTGCGCCAGCGCTATTTCTGAAGCGGCTTAGAGAACTTAAAGTACAGCCTAAACCCTTCTTAAAAGCCAGCAACGCATCTGCGACTCCTCTTGTGTTACGGTTGGTCATGGGCGACGGTAATCACTTATCATCAGGTGAGATGCTAGCTCGTTTACCATTTATTCTATAAAAAAAATGTGACGGTAAACTATGCCGGCCATTGGTTGAATGAAGTTTGACACTCACCCACTAAAAGAGGTCTCGACTGAGCGCCATAAGCACTCGGTCATCTCTCAACCCTGCGAAACTGTAAAAGCCCTCGGGCTAGCAGCAGCCATCAGCCCAAAGGAAGTTTAACATGTACTCCACAAGCATCCACAAAGATTTCCCAAAAGTTGTGACTAAAAATCTTTCTAGATCGCATAAAATCTTCCCTTATGTAATTTATTAGAAACTATGGGACTGTCTCCTTATTTAAGAAACAAGTGTAATAACACTTAATCTCTCGACGTTCATAATTTTATTTATCTCTAGATATACAATATATTGTATCATAACGTATATAAATATATATGTATGTGTATAAGTAGCAGTATAGTGTAGTGGTAGTATTACTTAGAATATTACCACTAAGGCCGCTGTGTCGAGTCCCGATTTCGATTACCACAGAGGAACAATATTTGTATATCACACATTATTGGTTTTCGTGTCTGGATTTGTGTTATGTATGCCTCGTGTCCCTGACACTGCATATGCACCTTCCTTCGATCTTATTGCACATGGAGTACTGATTATTGAATAGGGACAGTGAGCGAGTGCATCTGTGTTTGCGCAAATGCTTACGGCGCTATAAAATATTCTGCGCATTTGACGTCATCTGGCAATAATCAGAAGGTATCGCCGCGGTCGTAATTGACCAGAAGGGTAATTTCGTATACTACCAACGTTTTTACTTTTTTTACTTTTCCGCTTGGTCGGGTCTGCCGGGCGGAGATGGCCCACGAAATACGCAGCACCTATGTAATATCGTTTTATTTTACGTAATATAACTTTATTTTTTAAATCTATGGGTACGTGAATTCATAAATAAATATATCATTAAATAATTAACAGATCATGGTGGCGTCAAATGACAAAGAAAACCGATAAAAATTAGGTTACGGCCGTAGTCTAAAGCACCTATGAACTCTAATTGACCTTGTAAGATTGTTGTAAATAGGAAAGCGAGTAAGTCACGTCGATGGAAGCAATGGAGTTGTTAAAGCGTCCAATTAAGGCGCGCGGACACGTAGAGAAAAAGGCAACAAAACATAGATAACTAGAGAACCATTGGAACGAGTTCGAACGAATGGAAACACGGACGAACGAATGACTGTTGAATTTTGTTACGTTTTACGTTTAAGCAATTAAGTATTTTAATATTACTTAATAAGTGCTGCTTAAACGTAGACAAAACTTAACATTCACTCAGTCTTTCAAGCTTCACTCTCTTATTTTTATTCATCCGCTATAATTTGAAGATTACATTACACTATCCGGGGATGACAACTTAGCAACCTAATTCAATTTGAAAAATATTTTTTTAGTCTCATGGCGAAAGAGAGAAAGTATACATTTCAGTAAGAACAAAAAAAATTATGTAATTTATGGTATTATACATGACTTTTTTTTTTAAATAATTTTTAATGGAATTCATCTTCGGACTCCCACATATTGCATAGATAAATAAATACAAGTAGAGCCCACTTTAACGTAGATACTGTATTGACGTAAATAGTTTTTACACAAAAAATTTACAAAACAAAAAAATAATAAAAATTCACAAAACACCAGTGCCTAAATCACCGGACAGTAAAAAACATAACTGACAAAAATAAAAAAAAACAAAAGTCACCAACGTACAAGGTCAAGCGAGTTTAAATAAAAATGTAAAAGCAATAACTCGGCACTGGGCAAACCTTCCTCAAACAAGGAACGTGAGAACAAAGAGTGGGTATAATGCCATAAATTCCTAGAATGCCAATCCGTAAAGCCTAGGTAGTGGGATACCGAGAAATGTTTTATAACCGCCACGTTAGAAGTAAGTGAGACCGGGCAATTGATACGGTAGTCATACCTAGCTACCCAATGTTGATTAATATAGCTATATGGCTGGAATATTAAGTATAGAAGTATCAATAGCCTAATGGTTTAAGGTACGGTCCGCGAAACTTAGGGTCGTAGGTTCGAATCGGCCATTCGACTTTTCGTGAACCATGTCCTAGTACAAGCAGCTTAGCTGGAGTGGTTAATAGTTAACATTAGTAATGTTAATAGCATTGCAAACATGAATGGCGCCGAAGGCCGCGTGGTTTAGTGATTAGAGGTTATCTAACTGCGGATTATATGTTCGATTCCGAGCCGTAAATAACAATTGTATGTTCTATATCCTGAACCTTTTTACCTTATTACGCATGCCTTACATCCGAGTAGGGTAGGGGATGACGAGTGCCTCTGTGTTTGGCAAGATGCTTAGGACAATATTATATATGTATTCTGTGCTGTGGACGTCATATGGCAATAATCAGAAAATATCGCCGCGGTCGTAATTGACCAGGAGGGTAATTTCGGTTACTACCAAAGTTTCTTTTTACTTTCTTTACATTTCCGCATGCTCGGGTCCGGGCGGAGATTTACATAGAAATATGCATCACCTATGTACAATTGTTTTTTTAATATATAACTTTATGTTTTTATTCTGTGTGTCCATGCATTAAATATAACGATACATATGCCGTAAACTGATAAAGAAAACGGGAGTGATGGTTGGAATATCTGACACAAGGCAAGTTTTCGAATCTCTGCGTAATGTTTATATATTTTGAAGAAAGTAATGAAGTAGTTTTGAACAATAAAAATATTTCATTAATATAACCGAACAGCCCTACGTGTAACCAGGTTTTGCGAGAAATCTCATTTGTTTAAACCATTAAGCGTCCATTTCAATTCTACGGCCTCGACATTGAAAAAGCCGCCATTAAAACAAAGGCGACACGACGAAAACTAAGTTTAGGCAAAGGAATTCTTTTCATGTAGCCAACTTACCTCATAATTGAAACCAATAAATGCATTTACATTTTGTAGTGTGTAAAAGAGTTACATAACATGGTCCTCACATCTTTTCATCATTGGACAACAAGACGCACGACGGCTATCCATCCTTTGTTTGTGGCTATTCCTAGCATGAAGAAATGATGAAGAATTGGAATAATTTGCCTGCGGCAGTCTCTCCGTCCGAGTATAATGTCTTTTAGAGAAGAGCGAACGGGCATTAGCTGAGCCAGCGCGCTTTGCCAACAATGTCTACATTACCCCATCAGGTTTGATTGTAGACTGGAGTTTTAAAAATGGTTAGTGTCGCTTATAAAATCTTAAAGGCATAAAACCAACAAGTGTGTGCGATCGTGTATGAATGCGTATTTTGTGCATTATAAGCAATTCGGAACGGTTAATTTTATTCTTCAATACTATGAGTACGGCTCTGTGTAGCTTTATTAAAATAGTCGAATAGCGGATTTGAACCTACGACCGTAAGTTTTACAGAACGTATCCTAAACCATTACGCTATTGACGCTTTATTATAAACTAACACTATTGGTATAGTAACCACATATATTCAAACTTGAATAAAAACCTACACTGCCGTCCAGGGTTAAAGTAAAGCGTGAAATAGCAGACGTAACATTCTTGTATTCCGTAAGGTGAGTGTAATTATCCTATGACCCATTTACAGGGATCCTCAGACCCTTATCTGACGAGGTATTTCACCCTCGAAGGGTGCACGCATTTGTATTTTGAATCTTTGTTTAGAAATATGGGCTGCAGTCACCATTTATGATCAAGTGAACTGTGTTCTCTTTTAATGCCATACAAAAAACATTTGCAAACTGATTTCTGTAATGCAGATAATGTCGATTTTAATCTATAACATAAGTAACTTAGTAAATGAATATTTTAATCGTAATTCATAGCACTGTTTCAATCAATACACTGGTACTTAATCCGTCTGTCTTTCTTAACCGCGTATTCTTTGTGGTAAGTAAGCTAATATAAGGTCTAGCTATAAAATTATTATGAAAGCGGGACAAGAGAACTGTTTTTCTTTTTTTAAATAAACTTTTTCATTCGTTTTTTATTAATATTAGGGTCGACAAACAGGTTTTTACGTACGGATTGAAAACAAATAATCACGATAGATTTATTCATTAACCAACCGGAAATGAAATTAAGTAGCTATGTGTATATTGATAGTCAAATACATTAAAATCGTAAACAAATCTGTCAATCTGTTTGTCTGTGTATTAGTGCGTGCTAATAACTACAATGGTTAAACTAATTTGGATGTGGTTTTCAGTGATGTATTTGTTTGTTGTTTTTTAATCGGTTGACAGATGTCTGTTTTAATATGGACGTATACAAGCGTATAATTATTTGCATTAATATATGTGCACACATACATATATATTAATATGGCATAAGTATAATTCAATAAATAAAGTTAAACTTCTGCCATATAATTAAGAATAAAATAAAATTGCTGCAATTATAATATAGAAGTCCCACCCTTAGCCTTCTCCCTAGACACGATAATATAGGAGAGAGCATAGCCACGTGGCACATAGCCAGAGCGGATTCCACGTGTGTTCGAATTGTTTTTTTTTTCAGTCATACAGTGTTTTCCTTTACCAACGAATATGAGAGTCAAACATCTCTTAAAAATGCAATTAACAATGTTCATTAGTTCAGTAGTGGGGATCGAACTCGGTTTACTCCCATACCGTGAATAAAAACCGAGCGCGCTAAGGCAACGAGTTACCACGGCTCTTAGCACAAGATATATATGTATATATTCCACATCAGCAACGCGACCTCACTTAACCTGTATTAAGCACATACGAAGTTATCGTCTCTAAGTGATGAGTAATCAATCCACGCATAAACGAGCGCCAATAGGCTTGTGATTTAGGGCTACGGTCTGCGAAACTTAACGGTCTCAGATTCGAATCCGCCATTATATATCTATCCGTATTTAAGCTTAGTTGGAATGGTTTACGTGGTTGCTAAAATACGACACTTTCTCAGAAACAGACATCAAGTTTCTTAGACCGTACCCGATAGCATAGCTTAAAGGTGGTAAGCAGTGGTGGCTGTGACCGTATGTCACGGAATTTAAAATAAAAAAAATCACATAAAAATATTTGAAAGTCGTGTGTACGCCAATCGCCACCCAGTCGTAATACAGTTGCATCCTACAGGATGTTTCAATACCCATTCAATTATTTTACTACAAAAGATACGTTCGCTAAATCATGGAAACGGATCTTTTATAGCGTAAGTGATATAGAAGACTGATTATGTTAATCGAGGTATCACCTTATCAACGATTCCTTAGACGCATTGTTGTTTATGATCTACGATCAAATAGTTTCAGATTACTGTAACTATATCTCTATTATCTACGCTTTGGTTGATCAATAAAACCTGACACTATCTATTCTCTATCTATTGCGGATTTTATATCCTTTGAAGTTGTAATTGTAGCTGGAATATATGAAAAAGGCACTAATTAATAATAATTAATAAACGGTACAGAGAAATGGTACTTTATTGTTGGCCATATGAGGAAGTTCAGAGTCACTCGGCGAGCTGATAGAATACGTAACGTAGAAATAAATAATTACCCCGCAGTAGAATGAAGGTAACCTACATAGTTCCAAATATTAGAAGAAGAAAGGAATTTGAGTGGTTACTTCGAACTGGCAGTCGCAGTGTGGGTGTCGCTAGATGCATCGAAGATACAAGTTTCCTGGAAGACCATGGATGCAGGTGGTTCAGATTCGTGCTTCGTGGCAATCTATTGGACAGGCCTATGTTCACCAGTGGACTATGTATAGTGACGATAAAATAATAAAAGATAAAAAAATATCAAAAAATTTTGTTCTTAACACGCTACGTTTGCTTAACATGCATTTATGTACAAACATTACGTTTATGTAAATATTTTTTAAAATTAAAAAAAAAACCCTCTCTAACTAAGTCGCAGTGAGATTGTTGTATTGTCATCGATTCTTAATACGTATGCAGTGAATGAGTATTGAATTGAAAGATTCCATTACGTTCATACATACAAACATACAAATCAAACTAACAAAGCGTGATCTATACGAAGTACTTTGATTCTCTTTAACGTTGTTTTGAATACGCACGCTAAAATGGTATATAATAATAATTAGTTTTGGAAGGACTTATGGATTAGCATTTACATCAATTAATTTATGAATAAATACTCAGTTACCTGTAATTGGGTCCAGGGGTTTTAACACTATGATACACCATTGTAATGCTATTTCACGATAGTATTGATGACGGTTTGGTTCTTCCCCGCACGAGCCGACCCGTTTATATTGTATCTGAAGCGTGGCTCCACCAATGTAACGAAATTTCTATTTAAAAACAGCAAACACACAATACACATATAGACTATATGTAGACCATTGTGTTGGGGCAGTCTGCCACGCGGCTCTTATAAAAATATTTTTTTTAATTTTTTAGACATGCAAGTTTCCTTAGTTTCTTCACCGCTGAGCATTTAGTAAATCAGCACTTTACATAATAATTTAAATTTCACTGATTCCCAGTTCCGGTTCACCGGGAATCGAACTCGGTTTAGTTCGAGGGCCGTGAATTGAAAGCCATGCCAGACACTGAACTACCCAGGCTCTTCGATTGCCTATCTTGATTATTAATTGTTCAATTTATTGTATGCGCGAAGGTTAGGTTGACCACTCTAAACGAAATATTTATAGGTTTTATTCATGTTTATGACGTTTTATTACATAAATTGAAAACGATTAATTTTACGAAATAGACTTATATACCTGTTGGTACGTAAAGTTGTGTTTTTATTACAGCAATATTTATTACAGTGGTGGAAAACTTACAAGACACGACTGTATTACGGTATTAATAAAATGTGTTAACAACAGATTGCAAGAATATATTTATAAAATATATACTGTAATTATACCTATTAAAAACAAATTAATGGCCTATATAGGAAACACTTTTGAACGTCCCTAGTAGTTGCCGCCACGAGGTTAAACTGCAGGTTTGCCGACATTCTCAATTTTGAAATATTCTTTTTATCTTTCTTTGACTTTCAGATTTTCTCACATTTTCCTTCCTAGTCGACCGCATAGTAAATGAACACTTAAAACAGCATTTAGCCAATTCATTGATGCCTAGATAACGAACGACTAAAATTCTCCTCGAGCACTCAATATAATCGATAACAACACAAACTCACTGGCCGGTAAAAATCAAAATAAATAAAAAAAAAGAACGCTTCGAATTAAAATTATAAGTTAAGCCACAACACTAGCAGTCGTACCGTATCGTAAAGTATACTTTCCAACCGTACCCAATAGTGCCAGCCTGCTATCGATAAATTGAAAATCTCCGCATTCAAATCCGCGCATGGTAATAAGTCGTGACAGAGTCGAGACTGAATATCCGCAAACGTAAAGGCAAGCCATGAGATTTGATAATAATACTGCCATCTTTCACTATAATTGATCTAGGTAACTCAAATTTTGTGTGCAAAATACTTTAAGATTTCATTTAATTATATACGTAGCAAATTAACCGGTACAGATAACACACACACACTACACATACTAGTGTGTGGGTAAGCGTGTTGGTGACAAACCAAACTAAATATATATATATAACACCCTATGATCTTAATAGAATTTTCCATAATAAATTAGAGGGACGGGGCATATTTGATATGCCAATTATGTGTAATTGCTTATTAATCGACGGTAGATGCGAGAATTATTAGGTACGATTTGTTTGCTTAGGCGTATTTATAATAATTATTTTATATTATACAACAGAAAACTACAATACTAGTACCTCAGATAGATTAAAACAATTACGCCAATACCTCTAGTTACCATAATAATAAAGTAATCAATCATATAAAGTATACCATTAAAATTGGGTTTATTTTTGTATTTATATTATATAACATACATTGTATAATTCTTACAAAACTTGCAATAACAATTGTAAATAGAAATCACATAAAATACAGAGCAACTACCTATATGTAAAGTCAATAACCTCCTTAACAATAACGTACCTATGAATGAAATAATATATACTAGTTACGTAATTAATCAATTTATTAAATCAACAATAAAGTAGTTGTTCAATATTAAACAACGACAATATACCTAGGTAACTAGATTTTAACACGAACAGTACGTAATGAACGCTTGCCTAGGATGAATTCGTAATTAATTATTTAAATTATATTTAAAATAAACTCCTCATGTTAATCTATAATAGACATTATTTGCCATCGTCATTACTTTTCTTTTTAAAAACATAACATAAGACAATAGTAATTACAAATTCATCCATTTGTTTGAACTCCACGTTATCAGCAGATCTACATGTAAATAGCTTATATCAGTCTATGAATAAAGA
Source organism: Teinopalpus imperialis (assembly GCA_029286865.1). NCBI lineage: Eukaryota > Metazoa > Arthropoda > Insecta > Lepidoptera > Papilionidae > Teinopalpus > Teinopalpus imperialis. The sequence continues at coordinate 15,269,224 of JAGSMU010000001.1, forward strand.
CAACATAATTTACCGTCTAGAACGCAGATCAGAAAAATAAAGTCCTGCAGTCACCAAAACAAGCAAGAGTAATAATATAATAAAAAAAAAGTTTGTGGCTATCTTGCACATGGCGACTATTTACACAAATGTCAAATAATACAATACGATTGTCAATATCCTTGAATAGTATTTACAAACGATGAGGGTATACTTTTTCAAAACATCACTATTTTAAACATATAAAGGTCGAACTTAAAATTCCTATTTGCAATCGACATTCAGAATTTTATCAAAAACCAATCCGAAACATGCAATATAACAATAGGTTGATAAGAAAATAATACTGACCGTAAAATCCGCTCACTTGACGCTTACACTACCTGAGTTAGCAACATTCCAAAAAATACACCACAACAAATATCTTTGCACTAAAAATCAACTGTTGTCCACACAACACTCGTTTTCACACCGCGTGACACCAACACTCGCGAAAACGACAAAGTGTAACAATGTTTTTTTATTCACGAAAGTTATCACGCGACTTTGTAAAATGACGCGACACAACCACCTCGTACAACAATCCGTCTCGAACTGACGCGCGTGCGAGAGCGAGAGAAAGGTCAAAACGTATTCAAATTCTATATACTAAGTGTGAAAGAGAGGTACAAGTTTGAAGAATGAAGTTAGCGGAATCGCGCTGCCGTGACCGAGAATGACCACATGGCACGCATTTTCTTTAGTACAACGATTGCACAAATTGAGAGTTGGCGCGTTTTTGTTAGGAGCCACGTGTTTTAAATTTGTTTTTAAAATAACTTCAAAGCTTAGTGGAGTGGTCTTTGTTTATGCCAGCACTCACAATGTTTTAAGGCCATTAAGTAAGTCTTGGAAACAATAAAAGTATTGAGTACTGTTTTTAAATCAGGAATAATTCTATTATTAACTGGGAATTTTTTTTTTGTTTTATAATAATTTAATGCTTTATAATAGTTTTATACGGTAAATTACCTTAACATATTTTGATACTACAAATAGTCGGTGCACAAATACCGGATTAAAGTTTAGCGGTTTATAAATAGGCAATTATTGTAATTAAAAGATAACTCTTCTTTTTTTCATCAAATAATATATCTAAAATCGTTTCAAACCAAGATAAAGCACAACGTACAATATGAAACTTTTTAATATTAATAAAAAACAAAAAGAAGTCGTCATAGACTAAACTATAATTATAATTAGCCGTGTCAAGAAAAGTCGGGTCGAATGATTGGGATTACGCCCTCGCAGATTTTTATTCTATGAAATAAGGGCGATGGCAGGTGTTGGGATATGATTATGACGATATTGTATAATTACCGCACAGTATCCAAAAATACTCACACAAGACACTTAAGACAGAGACAAAAGATGTTTTAAAGAGATGAGCATAGACAACATATTATAAAGACCGCCACACACTATACAATTCAAACATGTACAGTGAGTGTTGGGTGCTACTCTTCATCCATCCCCAACCAAGATGAAGATACTCATTCCATCGTTTTTCTCAGTTGTGACAACAAATGTCATCCCTAATGGATTTTATGCTTCTTTAACGATAGTTGGTTCACCGGATATATAATAATAGTATTCTTTGGTCATTAGGATGGATACGTAGAATATTTACCTGGTCGAGCTGACCCATGACGGTATCACGGTCTCTCAGCCCTCTGATGTCGAATCATGATTGACGTCAGAACTATAGACGAGATTCACCGCCATTCGACTTTCAGTAAGTTTACAGAGAAACATATATTTTTGTCGACTATATAATCGATAGATAAACATTCTAATCCGATGTACGAGTATATGTCTCTTATCAATAACTGGAGACTTGGCCGACAGTTTGCTCACACGTAACACGGAAGAATTAACGCTATCTTCTTAAGATCGTGTAAACCAGAGGTTCCCAAACTTTTTTTTTCATAGACAACTTTAAAAATTTTGCTGGTTCCGTTTGACCCCCTGCAACTATATTTCTACCATATTCCCAAAACTTGACAAAAACGTTTTACACGTTGTACTAAATATGGAATATGCAAATTTTTACAAGTAACAGTCGCTGAGGTTCTTTAAATATGATCTGCCTACATTGATAGGTGAAGTCAAGTCAACATTTTAGTTCTTCACTATCGAAAGGAAATAAATGTTCGTGGACCCCCGCTTACGAATTATGAACCCCCATTTTTTACCCTAACATAGATCCCCGTCGAGTCTTCCGAGGACCCCTGGGGGCCATCTGGATCACTCTGGGAACTAAGGGTGAATATATATATATAAATATATATATATATATATATATCCAACGTAACCCTAGACCGTTTGCTCCCTGGTCGCGGGATTACCACACAGGAGGCGTTAGAAATCTCTACAATAATCCACTATAATGTATATATATATATATATATATATATATATATATATATATATATATATATATATATATATATACACTGACCGTGTTAAAACGAAGCTACTAGCGCATCTGTTGAAATTGTCCTTCTTTAATTAACAAAATCTTCAGTATGTATCTATGCCGTGGAATCTTCGACCAACTTGATTTACATTTTTTTAATAAAAGAGGTATAGCCCCCGCTGAAACAGAGACAAACAGAAAAATTATGCAGGCCTTGGTATTTTGACCTCATTTCGCTTATTTGTGATCTGTACTGTCAGCATCTAATGATAAAAGGGCTCCAGATAGTCAGTTAATTCAGATGAAGAAGCCGCTGCTGAGTGAATTTAAGATGAATATATTAAGTAGGACTGATCTTAATAATCCAATAACAGATGCTGCCAAAAACATTATGGCGATTATATTCCATCATTCAGCAAAGAGCATGATCATTTATTTATGTTGAGTATTTCGTAAAGTAATATTTTGGTATGTTTTTTATTATATATTAAAAGCGTTAATAGCCTAATGGTTTAGGGCACGGTATGCGCAACTTAAGGTCGTAGGTTCGAATATAGAACTCGACTACTGTCGTGAAGCATCTCCAACTAAGCTTAAATGCTTGTGCTAAGCATTTTAGCTTAGCGGAGTGCCAGTATTTTTTTTTTAAATATTATATTGAAATTGACAAACGAGCGCTCAGTTTAACTGATGGTAAGTGACTCGTAATCTAAATCTTAGAAACATTTCCACTACTGTGAACTAAGATGGCAGATATAACGCAACAGCGTCACGCTCGTATTCTGTGTCGTGATCCTCCCGCTATCGAGCCGACCCATTCATGGTACAGATTGAAACTATTATTATAATAAGTTCTTGGAAGAATCGCCCTCGCTCATCACGCTTGGCTTCGTGGACAAGTAAGTTATTAAGGAACAGTTGGCGATATTCCTCGGTAGCGGCGACTCCGTTGAAAGCTTTTTAGATTTGGACTAGCATATTCTAATGACATTTTATTTTCGTCTATCACAGAGCCTCCTCTAAGATGTCCAAGTGAGATATTAAATATACTATTTTATTCCTTTGAATTACTACCATTATTATTTTATACCGTTTCTTTTATATCCAATCAAACAAACATACAGAGAGCTTTGTGTCCGTCAAGTTAATGGCGAGGTAATTAACTTAACTCCATTGAGTTAATTACCTCGCTGCGGAGATCGTGCAAACAGATTTGTGCCTATGATATGAACAGCAACTACTACTTGCGTGATATATGAATAAAATAACATAAGGAACAATAACATATAATCAATAGTAACTAATAGTAACGGAAAATTCTTATTAAAAGGGGTCAAGCAAAAGCTGTCGAACTAGAACTGAAGAAATTTTAGCACATATATGTGCAAAGGATCATGTCTTTAAATTTTTATTTTTTTTATTTTTAACAAACGTGTCTATGGGCCGTGGCGAACACATACCATCAGATTATCTTTAGATAATGTTGGAGAGCTATGGTACTAAATATTCCGATAACCTGATATCGCAGGTAAAAAGGTCATCAAAAAGAGGTAACACTTTCCACTAATACTTGTCATTTTATCTTCTTTAATCCAGGATCAAAAGCAACGCACAAATTGAAAAGTAGTGAGGTCCAATATAGTGGTGGTAGAGGACATTAAATAAATTTGAACCCGCAAAGAATTAATTATAAAAAAACAACAAAAGGAGTAGTAAGAAAAGTGGACTTCCACGTATTCTGAAACAAGAGACAAGTAATTCCTGCGGCCCATGAAGTCTACATTTATCCTTGACCAGGAATCATAATGCAGATGCGTTGTCACCCTTGACCCTCGAGGAATGAGATGGAATGCCTCGCCACCAACGGTGTAACCTACGGTCTGGAGCGTAGTTCTACCACTTTAAAAAAAAAATGAGTTGATGAGTTATCACGTTGGAAATGTAAAAAGATTTTGCAACTCAGAAATCTTGAGTTGCAAAATCTTTTGAACATGTATAACATAACCATTTAATTTAATATAACACGGTGATAGCTGTCCACTAAACTTGACAAAGCTTATCACCCAAAAACTGGGCAGTAACAAACTACTTTTACGTCAAAACGCTGGTAATAATTATGGTTTGCTCTCATATAATACGGCGAGGGCGTCAACGGCGAGGGCGTCACAAACAAGGATATTCGCGATACCGCCATGTCACTGGTCGGTTCTCTCCAGTCCATACAGATAGAAGCGTCGCTGGAGTTTCTTGCGCCACTTCTTCTCCAGCGCCCACGCATTCCGAAGTGGTGGTACAGATAGCTAATAATCATAGCGAATTTAAAGAATCCTCTGTCAGAAGCAACTGACCGAGCCGAGTTTCGGCCCTCTCGGGCACCCTCGAGTCGGACGCTCTCGCGAAACAAGGTAACGGTCCAAGCCGAGGCTCCCTCTCGGGAGCCCTTGTGCTGGTTACCTATATATAGAGGTCTCGACTGAGTGCCATTAGCGCTCGGTCACCTCTCAACCCGGTGAAACTGTAAAAGCCCTCGGGCTAACAGTGGCCTTCAGCCCGAAAAAAAAAAAAAATCTCATATAATTCAGAAAAATCTCAATGGAAACCACCGTCAAAGGGCGGACATAATGCCATTTTAAAATGTCTTGCAATAAAGCAATAACTGTTTTGAAGTCATTGTTTTTGACCGCAACCCTGCTTACTGCCACGTAGGTTTGCGGTCAAACGACGGACAAGTTGTGAGAAATAGTGAAATAAATTATTCAATTAATGTAATTATAAAGTATATGGACTTTCATGATATTCTTTTTGTATTTGGCGACGACCAACTAGCAGACAGTTCACCTGACGGTAAGGTAAGTGATTCCTGCGGACACTAATACCCAAATTCGTCCTTGATAAGGAATCGTAATGCAGATCTGACGACTAAGATAGAAAGCCTGGTATAAGCCCAGTAATATGGTTGCTCGGATCCCTAAACTCACCAGACGAAACGCAACACCGTCATGATGATATTCTGTGCGGTTGTGAATCTTCCGCGGTTAAGCTAACGGATTCATGTTTTTTTTATAGTAAAGGCGGCAAACGAACATTCAGCCCACCTGATGGTAAGTGATCACCGCCGCCCATCAACATCCGCAACACCAGAGGAGTCGCAAATGCGTTGGCTGCCTTTCAGGAAGGTGTAGGCTCTTTTCTTGAAGATCCCTAAGTCGTCTGGCCAAAGCTGATTCCAAAGAGAAGTTGTGCATGGCAGGAATGAAAAAAAAGCGCACTGGTGGACTGCCAACCATCGGGATGATGAGGATGAAATATGTATATATATATATATATATGTATATATATATATATGTATATATACATATATTTATCTATGCTATTAGATTATTACCCACTAATAGAGTTCTAGACTGAGCGCCATAAGCGCTCGGTTACCTCTCAAACCGGTAAAACTGTAAAACCATCGGGCTAACAGAAGCCGTCAGTCCAAAAAAAATAATCAGACGCACTGTCAGAGATAAGGGACATACATTAAACACACACAGAAAACTAACAATTTGTAATATATGAGCCTGGTACTTAGATAATTACGTCACGCAACCGTGGCAGCGAAATAAATAGTACACACGTACATTTATATTAAGCTAAATTTTTCAATCGATTCAAATTAGATAAATTAATTTACCGATAAAACCATGGTCATCCGGCAGCATAGTGCTCACCACGTGACGTAGTATGATTATGTCACGTTGTAACAGTTCAATCCAACAAAATCAGACAGATACCATAATAATCTTTTTTATCATATTTGCATCTTTATTAAATATACTGAAAATACCTTTGTGTTTGTAAATATTTCTTAGTACGATCTAAAGCTATTTCATTGCAAAAATTCGAACTATCAAAAAAAAGTATAATCCTCCAGACACATTAACCAGAAAACATTGACATTGCAGCGTAGACTAGCCAAGTCTTTTTATTTTTCATCTTTATCTGTCATGCGTGGAAGCTTAAAGGGTCTGTCTAGTCACGTGTCATCAGTTTATTCCCCAGAAGTATCTGACGTCACCGTGCTCTATGTTATATAGCATAGACAAGTTATGTATCCTTTTATTTGCTCAATAAATCATAAATCTTTAAGTATATAAAGAGTTTAATAAAAATAGCTAACATCTTTTATGCCAACAAGTTCGTCGTATTATTTTATTTTATTATTTAAACTTTATTGGTCACACCTTATAAAAAGGGATACAGAGGGCGGACTTATTATATATTATATTTTTTTTATAGAATAGGGGGCAAATGAGCCTGTCGGTAAGAAATTACTGCCACCAAGACCACACCAGACGAGTGGCAAATGTGTTGCCGGCCTTTTTTTAGAAGAAGTTCTATTTAGTTGGCCATAATCAAAACATAAAAACTTCTAGAACTAGGTACTGAATCATTATTAAAAAGTCTATTTTATTACAGCTCACAAACATTCTGGGTTAGTGTGAACCTTCATTGTACACCGAAAATTACGCTACGGTTTAGTTGTCAAGCGTAAAATAAAAAAAAACTTTCCAGTTTTTTTTACTTATAGGGATTCGGTGGACACCGAGCAAGCAACCCACCCGTTGGTAAATGATCACCACCGCGCATAAACATCAGCAACACCAGAGGATCGCAAATGCGTTACCGGCCTATAAGAAAGGTGTAGTCTCTTTTCTTGAAGGTCTCTAAGTCGTATCGGTTCGGAAACACCGCTGGCGAATCAGCTGTCGCCAGCGGTGTTTCCGAACCGATACGATTTAAGAAAAGAGTTCACCTGATGGTAAGTGATGTAACGAGCAATCGTTTCCCACCTATTCTATAAAAAAAATGTATGTAACACAACATAACAATAAGTTATAACAACATTTATAAAGATGATAAGAGACATTATATATGAAAAGTCCAAATATCTTGATTACTACTAAAACCTCCTTTAACAGAGGTCGAAATTGTCAACTTCTTTATTAGCATATCTCGATTTGAAAAGGACACACTTATTAACAAATAACAAGTTTCTTTTCAAATAATTTAACATAAAATGTTACTTACATCTGGACAAATTTTCTTGCATATCTCTCGTCACCTAAATGGATGTCATAAACATAATAAAATAAATGATAACCTCTGACTGGTACACCATAACTTCAACATTTAAGCTTGTGTTCCCATTATATGAAAACAAGGCGAAATATTGTATCAAATCATATACTCGAAGGATAAAAACTCTGAAATAGCCTATATATATTACCTATTGACAAGGGCTGATTCTTTTCTAGCTCAGAGGTTGAGTTCAATTCAGTCAGAGATCTTGGTACATCAGGACAGATCCGTAGGAACATTTTAGTTTTTAGGCTTTTATTACTCTATATATGTTTGTTTTGTAAACAAATGTTGATTGAAACCCTGCAACGTTATAGTAAAGTTATATAAATATATATAAGTTGACCCCACTGTTCGTCATAGGCCTCTTATCTCAAGAGAAAAGTCACGTAAAAAAAAGTACAGTCGCCACAATATACGATGCACCGCACGTGAAAATAACATAATAATCATAAGGTATAGTGGATGCAGGGATCAGGAGACCCAATAGGAAACCCCAGGTTATACGAGGCATTTTATTTCAGTCGGGGTGACAACGCTGTATCTTTGTTGTAGGATGTATGCAGATGTTATTGCTATTATTATAAAAAAAATAAAACCACAAACCGCCATCCGACTCCACTGTAGCTTGGAGGATTTCATATGTCCTCGAAATATCGTTTTACCATTTCTTTACATAATAAATCTCCACTTATTGTAATTAACAATTTCATCGATGCCGGTCACGTGGATCGAACTCGGTTTGTTCGGGTACCGTGAAATTAAAAACGAGCGCCAGACACTAGGCCCGCACTGAACGACGTCTACGGGAATACGATTCTTTTTATAGAAGTGACAAACGAGGACAAAATTCATCTGTATAGTGAAAGATTAATGCGGCCTGTTTCGAACAGATATTTGTGCGTGGCAACCTTTATAAACTGTGTATGTTGTATTTTATAAACTTTGACAGATGTCATTCTCAATAACTCGATCCCTCGGGCCGTTGTATATATTACTGTATAGAGATTCCTGGCGGTTTATTATTATTACTTATACATATAAATCGGGCAAAATTAATATATTTTATGCCGGTTCTGAGAAGATTTGAATAATTCGCGATAAATTTTTAGTATTAGACAAGAATTTCAAAATTAAGTACCCCTAAATTCAGGTAAATTCAAATCTTTTGGTTATAACTAGATGAAATCAACTGCGCAAAACATTTTTATAGTTACACTCACTCGTTGTTCGGTGTAATGTAAATGCAATAAGAACGAAGGAGGGTACGTACGCAGTGGCAAGAAGACGGGCTTACATACAATATACAACACACCCAGTCCCGAAGAACAACAATTAGTGTGTACAAATTGTGGTCCTTGGTTGAGAATCGAACCAAAGGACCCGCGACGCATGTTCGAGATCATCATCCACACATCATCTACATTTTTGCGGCTATTTCAAAGACCAGGACATAGATTCTAAAGCAAATGAAATTATGACAAATAAACATCTCTTAAGTAGACATGCTAGTAAATATAAAAAGAAAAATAAAAGAAACCGTCACGCACTGTAAGCAAAGGCGTAGAAGCAAAAACTTGGACAAGAATTATTAAAAAGGCCGGGAAGGGCTTGCGGAAACGCGGGAAAAACTTTCACGTGAGTTTTTATTTCGCGGCCGCTTTACCCTGAAGTGTGCTACGTCGGAGGATGCCCTTTATTTGTGCCGGTTATGGCTTTCCTACGTGCTGCCACTACGGTGTCTAATTCTATCGTTATTTTAGGACAGATCCTTCTATAAAGTCTTAAAAGTGTCCTAATACTAAGGATCTAGTGAACCTTATTACTGGTGAGGAGGCTTGTGTCATCAAATGTGTGCCAGTTTGTCACAATCGGTACTCAATTTCTCGCGTCCCCAGCACTGCATCTGAAACTTCTGCCGAACTTATTCCTCATAGGACGACAAGTGGAAGCTGCTGTGTTAGCGAATACAAACGGATAATATTAAATTTGCTGACTTTTATTATAACATATTTAACATATAGTTATAGCTAAAATATATCACCGTGATTAAAATCGACCCAAAGGACGGCATCATATAGAATTTATTACCAGGGTGACAATGAGCGTACAGTACAGCTGACGGATAGTGATCACTATGGCTCATAGAAACCAACATTAATTCTGAATAAAGATAAAATAAACCGATAATACCTAAAGACTGAAATGAAATTCTTCGTGCCTTGCTTTCTTTTATAAAATAGATGTAGCAAGTGGACTGTTGTGACGTACATATATGTACTTTATAACTTACGGAAGACTGAAAAGCGCGATGTGGAACTGGATCTTATTTATTACTGCTTACTGTTAATTAATTATATACACTAGGAAACAATTCATCTTGTTCTATACACTGTAACTAGAGATTTTTGCTTCTTATATTTTCGTCTGCAACTGACACCGAGCCGCCTTCTTTCATCTCCAGCGCGCTGCACACTGATTGGTCTGACGAAGACAGACCCCCGCTGGGTACGGTGGCGCAACTCACGGATTTTACACGCCGTTCGACAGACAACACGCCTCGCTGTCCGTAACAATAAATGTCAAACGTACATGCAGTTCACCTGATGGTATGTGTACACCGCCGTCTAGGAACATTAGGAACACCAGCGAAATTGTTCGTACGTTGCAGAGTAGGCTATTTTCTATTAGTCATATCGGTTTAGAAATACAGTTGGTGGCTAAGTCGAATAGGTTCGGGAATAGGCGTGACAGAAAAGGTGGTGTTAAGTGTGGGACACAGTGCTGGATTGTCAATCATCGAGATGGTGAGTATAAATATAAATTTTGAATTCTGTCGTGAAATACTATGCTATATTATTCTATATAACATCATCATATTATTGCATGTTTTCAATGTCACATTAAAAAGTTATACTGAAAAAATTCCGGTCTTTGACAACTCTTGAAAGGAAGTATAAATCTCGTTTCTCTCCCCATATCTCTCTTTCTCTAACACATGCCGCAAACAAAGCTAGCCACATATTAACGTTGAAGAACGTTTTTTTTTAAAAAAAATCCTTAGATTATAGACTTCTCTACTTACCTAGTATAATTGTCAACCTACATGTGGAGCATTAAATTTTTCGTTGGGAAATCCGGATTCGCAGTGTAAAGCACTTAAATGTCAGCTTAGTTTTGTCGCGCGTGAATTTTAGAACTAAGGTAATTTTCATCTCTGTGAACTGGTGATTCTGTACTGTATCACTTATGTATGTACAGAACCAATTTGGGCGTATTCTTAGCTGTTACATAAAGGATAAATTTCTATGAATGAGTATTGCTTATTTTAATTTTTTTAAATGAATATGACGCTTTTTTTGTATTTATGTACTTCTTAAAAAATACAATCATTAAAAATAAACGAAGTCGTGAACGGGGAAATCGCATTGCGTATCGATTTATATACTTAATGACTACTTTATACATTGCTTAGAAAAAAAATATATTAGAAAAATCCTGAAGCCTTGTGGCAGTAAGAAAGTTACAGCTTTTATATTTGAAACCCACTCCTGGGCATAAGCCTACGCATGGTAAATCGGTACTTGAAATTGCAAGTAACAATTTTATCAATGCCGGCACCGGGAAGTGAATTCGGTTTTCTTACGTATTCTAATAGAAACGCAGAAGGCACATTGAGCCTTGACTCTTACAGGATCATGGCGGTCAGTGATCCAAAAGCTTCTGCCAGGTCGAACAATCCCAGCGGTGGTACAAACGTGGACTAAACAGTTTTGAGTCCCAAATAAATAATTGTAATGTATGTAATTATGTAATGCAAAAAGCAATTCCTTACGTCATACACGAAGTTCTACCTCCGGTGTATGAGAATCATCAACCGTTGTATATATTTCACCTCTAGCTTATTTCTTTATATACAATACTGCACTGATTTGATTTTGTGTATCACACAGTTATCATTATCATCATCATCCCAGTGCATCACCAGCCCACTGCTGAACTCTGCCCACAAAATGCTACCAAGAGCGATCATAAACCACCTGCATGCACAGACTTCCCAGAGATTTGAACAGGTGGTTACTTAATCTAGTGTGGGTCGTCCTACTGCGATGGATATTACAAGTTAACCGTTCGATAACCTTTTTATCTATCGGTTATCGGTTCTACGAGCTATATGACCAGCGTAATGCTTCTTCAGCTTACCTTTGATTATCGTCGATTACCTACGTACTACTGCGTATATCCTCTGTGCCAAGTCTATCGCGCAGGGAAACACCGAGCCCAATAGCTCGCTTTTCTATATTTATTTATTGCGAACAACAAAAGAGCACATAGATCACCTGATGGTAAGTGATTCCTGCGGCCCACGACATCTACATTCATCCTTGACTCAGAACCATAATGCCAATGCGTTGTCACCCTTGAGGACTGAGATGGAATGCCTCTACACCAGTAATAAAGGTCTCCGGCGCCTTTCACTCACCAGAGGAAATACAGCAGCGTTATGCTGTTATTTTACGCTGGTATTCTGTGAGGGTGTGGTCCTACCACGGTCGAGCTGACCCATTCATTCTACAGCTAGAAACAGACTGCGGTGTATCTCTACCACTATAATTGAGTGACTTTGAGCTTTATCATACGGCTTCAACAGAATAATCAAGGGTGTAATAAAAATTATGTCCAGGAACCCCGACTCACTTACAAAGTATTCAGACAAGTAAACGTCAAAAGCTTCATTGGTGTAGGGTACGGTCCGCTAAACTTAACGGCTGTAAGTTCGATTTCGCCGTTTGTCTATTGTCGTGACCACCTGTTTTTTAAAGAATAGGTGGCAAACGAGCAACCAGCTCATCTGGAGGTAACTGATTACCGCTGTCCATAAACAACAGAGGAGTCACGGATGAGAATGAAATCGTTATCAACGCCGTCTCCCACTACAGGCAATTTCAGCTTAGTTGAAGTGATTATACGGAATGTTAGTCAATGAAGTTGAGTGGTCGTCAAATTTACATTAGGTACACGTTAAAGTAAATCTTTAAAATACACAAGTTCATAGTGGTTGGCTTATTGACTTTTGTTTCACACAATGTTATGGCTGGTTATTCGATAACAAACAGCAATAACCGTGCAATAGGGAAAAAAAATATTTGTTTAAATTAATTGTGTTAATGTATTATATTCTTTAGATTTATCTGTTTAGATATGAGTAATTTTATTTAATATTTTAAGGCTGTGTTTCTAGAGGTGCTAAGAAAATTTTCCAACGCCCTACTTCAAGGAGACCTATACAGCATTTATGTAGGGTCCTCAACAAGCAACATCACTAATTCTCTTAAACAGCGTAGTGTAAAGCTCAAAAGAACAATGTCCAACTAGCGTCAAAGGCATGTTGCTTACTATAACAAAGACCTGGCCCCTTGAAACGTTAAGGTGAGGACTTTCTGAAGAGACAAGCGGATCTAAGTGATGGGTTTGAATGACGTAAATATGTGAATTCCTTTAAAGATTTATTTATTATCTGTGCATTAAAATGGAGAATTTTCTTTATTTCCTAATTTTGATTTTCTTGTAATACAATTTTATTTTGTGTTAAATGACAATGTACTCATTGATGGTAATGCGAACTACCATGCCATATGCCTATTTTCTTGAATACGTTGCATTCAGATGGACGCTGAGAAATTATTTGAGTCTATTGAGGATGCGAGAAATGTTCACTCTTAGGGTTGTCACCCCTCAAGACTAATTGAATGGCTCATCACCATAAGGCACGCGTACTGTCCAAAATTTGTACTATAAAACACCGAAAGATTAGTAATCTTTGTGGCTCAAGGTTGAACAGATTGTTAAAACCATGTCTGGTTGTTAACCATTTTGCGCAAATGTGGCGAGGCTCACAAAGCTGCAATTATTGCGGGACCGCCTTAAGTGTGATATCAGTATTACAAATACGACTAGACCTCTGTTTTATAATAACTGCTCTGCTTTGAAATAAAATCGTATCTTTCCAAGCTATAAAGTATCTCTCAGATTCTCAGCAGCAGCTTTAGCGGAGCTAAATTTATAATAAGAAAATTATCTTAAAGGAAATTTACAACTACATATATACAGTTACTGGGGTAACTGATAATTTTACAGCATTTGCTATAAAATAAAAATTAAATAACGATTGACTTGTATAACAAGTTTGGAATCGCTACCTCTTGGAAATGTAGCCTCACCCAAACATGCAGTAGAGAGTGAGTGGTGAGCTTTTTGCTTCGGCTTTTGAGCGTTACTTGACTCGGAGAGGCGGCGGGTTTCAGCTGCGCGTTTATACAGAGTGTGCTACAAATGCATTAGGTGGCTTAAATGCCTACGTTATTTGACGCCAGGTGTAATGATGCATTTGAATTCGCGAAGTTGATTGTTACTTGAAATATATGGATTTGATACACTAACGCGCTTACTGAAGTATTTTACCCACAAAATATTCAATGAATTGTTAACAATAATGGTACTAAGTCATACTGAAAGTTTCTGGATTTTGATAAAGATATTATATTATATTTATGATACATTTATTGTTTTTCTAATTATAAGCCCTCATTATTAACACGCTTTTTTAATGTGTGAAGCAGAGGATTCAGTATTCAGTAGTGACCTTGTCAAGGGATTCGTGTAACGCCTTCATCGCCACTTTCAGGTTTGAAAATCGTAAGGTTTATCTTTAATATTCGGAAATAAAAGGAAGTCGCGAGGTAAAAGGTCTGATCTGTATGGTGCATGCTTCACCAGTTTCACATCCGAAGCTTTTACGTATTACGTATTCGTTATCTTAGAGGAATATGCAGACGCGTTATCGTGGTAAGGACGACTTCCTGTCGTTGCTCCAACTTTTCTTAAATTATTTTTTTTTGTCACTAATTCTTCCAAAGACCCATTTTGCTGGCTTTTCAGTTCAAAGCAGTACATTCAGATTTCATCACTTGTTGCGATATTATCGACTGCAAATATCCTTCGTTAAAGTTTTTTATAACTTTACGCCATCACTCGACAGGCAGTAGTTTCTGGTCTTCCGTTAAATCATGCGGTATCCATCGAGTGCAAAGCATCCGAACTTTGAGATGCAGATGTAAAATGTTTTGCACTTTATTCATTACAATGCCGATACGGTACGAATTTGCTGACAAGTATTTTTTTGTCAGTTTACATCAGTTGTCGTACGGTATCAATATTGGATTCTGTTACCACAGTCGCTGGCTGACCATCATGTACATCGTCCTAGAGATGATCGAATCCACGTTTAAATTCTCCGAACCACGAATACACACAGCTGCGACATGGGGCTTTATCATCAAATACCAATTGAAGTCTCTGACCACTCCCTTGTTGACTTAAGGTAAAACGAAAATCGTAACAATTTCACGAGTTAAATTCATTGTAATAGCGATATATTCTTAAGAAGTCCACAATGAAAAACCAAGTGGCAGTCTCGCAAATTAAGAAGTAATTACTTTTTTTTTTTTTGTAAGTGGCCAGTTCCAGATACTTTCAGTATGCCCCGCTATGACATTTATTGTATTTAGGGTGACAATCGAGTACACACTTCTCTTGATGGTAAGTGATTCCTGCGATAATGAAACTTATAACCATCCTCGACAATAAATCATATCGCATATGCGTGGTCACCATAACTAAGATCGAATGCCTTGTCACCATTAATAAGGGTCATGAAAATAGATAGGCTTGACCGGGTAAGAACCATACCCCTCACAGTATACCAGCGAGAAATAGGAGAATAACGCTGCTGTGTTTCATTAGGTGAGTGTAGGGATCCAGGTATCGAAGCATTCCATCTTAGTCCTAAGGGGGTACAACGATGGATGTATTTGTCATCAGTCAATGGCCACTTACCATCAGGTGAACTGTGCGCTAATTTATCACAACTAGTTTTATACGAAAACAATCCTTTAATAGCGGTGAACGAGCACATCACACTTGATGTGGTCCACGCTCGGTTTAGACATAAAATGCAGGTGCATTGCCTCTCTCTGGACTAAAATATATTGCCATTCAACCGCCAACCGGTAAGCTTTTCTTCGCTTAATGTCATAAACAACAAACAAACTGTTATTTTATTCTAACATTTCCAAGTGCGTAGTCCTCCGTGTGCGTGATGCTGCCTAAAGTTTAATAGAATGCTCTTTATTGTACAAGGTATTTTCATCGCGCATAAAATATATATGCAACTTATAATTACGTATTTCAAGCTCAATTTACAGTGTTATATCGACGCTTGTAGCTTCTTTCTAGGTGCAGTATCGGGACCAGGCCTTGACAGAATGCCAAGGCAAACAGCTGTTTTGTTTGGTCATAGAAGGTACCAGGAGGTCCAGTTACTATCAGTTCTCATCAATGACATATAATGTACATCTTTAATTTTGGTAAAGGATGTTGATGGAATATAAACGTTTGCTTAATTCATCAAATTAAAGCTTTATCTAGTTGATCTTCGGATGAACAAAATGAACGAATTGTTAGTACTTATATATAATATTAATATTTATAAGCTTCAGCACAACCAATAGAATGTTGCAATCATTTAATATTAGCTCTCTCATCTACGTTATGAACAAGCCGTTGATTATACTACCATCGAACACACAAAGGTAAAGAATAAAAAGGCATCGGTTCCCACAGTGTTCGGTTTGATTCGTCGATCGTCTTCATGCAGCTAACAGCGGCTTCACTCCGCGGGTCAGGAGCGAAGTAATTTATGAACAAAGTGCCGTTTATTGCTCAACTTTGCCGTTTACTCTTTTCCACGACTCTACCGCTGCCGTATTTATGTGTTGTTCTGTGAATGTTTTGTTCGGAAGCGCACTTAAGTTGCGAATAAAACACAAGTTCTTCAATCATACCGTTCCCGTGGTTTTTATAAAGTGGCAAACGAGAAGACTAGGGTTCCGTAAGAATATGTAAGAAGAAGACAGATATATAAATATATAGATATACAGCAAAAAAAAGAGGGGAGAAAAGTCAAATGGAAATTTTATTTGTTCAAAATGTATACAAGTTGAAGTAAGCTAAGTTTGTATCTTTAATGTTACTTTTTAAAATGTTACGTAATTCGTGAAAATTATAAGTTAAAGTTCCTTTTTTATAAATGATGTTCTTTAGTTCATGTGTTATTATTGCATGTTTCGAATACAGTATCTTTTATATGTGGGTGAATAGGGAAGTTTTGAGATACATATTAGAGTTGTACCTTTTTAAAAATAACATTATATGAAATTCTAATTCCAAAAGCCATTAGAATAAGATTAAAAAAAATACTTTTTTAATTTAATTTGGCACGAGTTGTTTTGGCGGGAAATTGTATGATTACTATTGAATGATGACCTTATTTTTATTCAAGAATTTAGGTAATTATAAACTACATTTTGTTATTTCGAGGTTTTTACACAAAATACTTTGTTGAATTTACACGTTTAGTACTTTTGGTACCTATTGGGAAAGTAGATTTGCACCAAATTTTGGATATAAAATCTTAGTAACGTTGCTAAACGTAACCAAATCGACTATACTAAAGAAAATAAAATAATTGCAACATCAAATTAATAACCTTAGAAAGCGAGAATAGACAGATAAAGAATAAAATTATTTTATAAAATATTATATCTCTTAAGAATTAGCAGGGCTACACCCTTGATACCTAAGCATAACCTAAAAAGGAAAACTCAAATAAAAACATTTCTCGCACATTATTTTTTTTACAACAGATTTCAATGAACGAAACCTTTTGGACGGGCGGCAGTTCTTCAACTGTAGTAAGAATGTTTTCACCTTCCTATAACAATATTATCGCCAGTATTAATAAATGGTTATATATATATAAATAAATATTTATATATATATATATAAATATATATATGTATATATATACATATATATATATATATATATATATATATATATATATATATGTATATATATATATATATATATATATATATATATATATATGTAAATATACCGAAGTTATATAATGGTTATTAGTATTTATGTAACCTTTTTTGTCACATTTAATGCTAAGAACCATTCTCCAACCAATCCCGGGAGTAATTACAGATGATGCAAGTGCTTATGTAATGACTAAAAAAAACATAATACTAAATTAACAGCATTCGTCTGAATGAAGATTTTTTAGATTAGCGGTATTTAAAAAAATATGAATTATTATGTTACAATTAAACTTTTCTTGTAATGTATGTATACAGACTGATATCGATGTGTTGTAATAATTAAACTTAAAAACATTTAAGTCATATAAATACTATAAAAAAATATTTTTATAGCTAAATGATGTTCTCCTGGTCTATTTCGATCACGGCGATATCTTCTTGTTATTGCCAGATGAAATCAAATGCGCAGAATATTTTATAGTGCCGTAAGCTCTCGTCGGTACCTTCCCTAGTGCGTTTGCAATAAGATCCGATGGTGCAGATGCAGTGTCAGGGACACGGGACATGCACGCAACACATCCCGCTCCGAAAATCTGAAAAATGTGAGGCTTAAATATTGTTCCTCGGTTGGAAACATTCTAAGCAAGTGCTTGACCACGATCCCACCTGATGTTAAGTGGAAATCCAGTCCTGGATGGTAAGGCGCACTAGCTCAGTAAATGCCTATTCACCCTACTCTTGAAAACACCCACGTTGTAATCGGAAACTGAATTGAATAATAATTTAAACATCATATACCAAAAAATATTCTATCATAACATGCAGCATTTATAAAATTCTAAATTTTCCTATTTACGTTATCATTAGTGTTTTATGTACGCCGTAGTGTACCGTAGAACGTCTAATCACCTGAATCACGATATCAAAGTTTCTGAACAATACCTTATATATATAAAGCACTCGCTTCCTATGCTTAGCGTACACTAGATACATCCGCGTGTCAGGGCGGTTCTAACCGCCCATAGCTTCCGATTAACCAGGAAACCAGGAAAGGAAAGAAAAGGTGTGGCGTCCGTCAGAGGCTAGGTCCGCATCACGGTTTGACGGTCAGTAGACATCAGCATCCATTCTCAACTCTGGAGAACCTTCCGAGAGCTAGGGAACTGGCAACTTAGGTGGTACTCAGATGGAACGATTTGGTGTACGTAAGAGAACCAAACTCTTTAACCAGCTCCCTGAGCCCGCAGTTCCGTGAGCCCTGTGTCCGATGAAGCTGTAAGAGCCGCATAGGCTAACAGATCTAGCTCCTCTGTGCTTACCATTTAATGCTCAGTAGGAACTGTAGAGGCCACTGGACCAATAACATCTAACATATTAAAAAAAAAATTGCTCAGCATCTAGCCTAGGAGATTTACTACCATAATTAAAAAAACAGTCTTATCATATTTAATAGTGCACTATTAATCAACAAGCCCCAACAACTTGGCTAGAAGCACGATTCTATCTCCTGCATCCATCGACTGAAGCGTCGATAGTTCAGTGTACGGTCGGTGAAACTTGAGATCGTTGCTCCGAATCCGCTATTCGCCGTTGTCTAGTGTCAGCGTTGCCATGCCAAGTAAATGAAATCAGCTTAATTAGGGTGGTTAACCGGAATGTGGTCGGGCCTCGTAATGGTCCACCTTGCGGAGGTAGTCCACCACGCGTGTGGTGATATGAGCTTTCTACTCGAGAACCCTCCTTCCTCACAGTTTATCAGTTTCATTGCCAGATCAGTTGATTAATCATGTGTAATGTATCCATATTTTTTTATATGTGTTTGCGTAAGAAATTATAATAATTACAGGAAAATAAAAAATTATACAAAGCCATCACTCACGTTTAAATTGTTCTTACAGTTGAGCAATGATTTACGTAGAAGGGATTAAGCTTGACTAATACGCCTTGAGGGATCCCTTTGAACAGCGAGCAATTGGAAATTACGACCACTTACTTTGTAAGAACATTGCGTTTAATTTATAGTTAAAAATACAATTAGTGTTGAGATATTGGAGTAAAAAAGTAAAAGTAACCGTCTATATATATAAATAAATCCCACTGCTGTATATTGGCCTGCTCTCTATAGGGGGTGTTAGAGCTTAGTCCATCAAAATCCATTGCGGATTCGCGGACTTCACATGTCTACGAAATATTTTTTTATTATTTCTTACATGTATATTTCCTTATGATGTTTTCTTACACCGCCAAACACTTGGTAAATCTGCACTTAAAATTGCAAAGACATTAAAGAAATTTCATTGGTGCTCGGAATCGAACTTGGTTTGCTCGCGTACCGTGAATTAAAACAGTGCTTACACACTAAACTACCACGACTCTCTGTAGATATATATTTGCACTAACTTCAGTAAACGTTGTGTTAAATTTACCAGTGTTAGAGCCAGTTAAATTCTGGCTACACCATGAATGGATAGGCTCAAACCTAAATAGTCATATCTTTTCCCTTTATTTTTTCTAATCTAGATTTGCTTTTTATCCGATGTCAATATAATCTGTGAAATAAAATATCAATACCAGAATCTAATATTCGCACTATATTCCTTAAGCAGAAAACCCAAAATCACATTTATATAAATAAAAAATTAAATGCTGTACGTTGGTAACCGTATCACCGGACCAATTCGGTTCTATTAAAATGTTGGTAATAGACTGAATAAGGTTTTTATTGTAAAAAAAAATTGGACAAGCTCAAGATCATAGATAGACCACAGAAGACGCACGATTTGAAGGATCGATAATTTTCACAAAACTGTCACATACAATGCATTAAATTGTGAGGACAACATAGGTATGTAGTATTTCACATCAGCTAGTATTTAATACAATGCGATCTTTCATAATCACGAAACCAATTAACAATAAGCAAAGAGAAGTCGTATAATTATTGCATAATGAAGTAATAAGCGCAAATGTATAAAATTGACGCCTTTTTTTTTAATTAGCGCAACTTTAACTCGACTGTGGCGGAATCCGATGCGGTGAGTGCGCCGTTTTAAACGGCACGAGTGGTCTGCTTTCAAGCATCCACCACTAGCCAGGGATTCGCGATCACTTGTACATGGAGCTAGAAAAGTGTAGAGTATTCTTTATAAATTTTATTTCATTATCATTAGACATAGACTTTGAGAAAAGTCCATGATTTTTAGGCATAGCAAAACGTGAACCTAAGTTAAATAATGAAAACATTGATGTTTCACTGAGTCACTGTTTTCATTATTTAACTCGCTCATCGCGCACAACAAAAGCCACACGAAACTATTTGCGACCCTACTCTTCTACCCACACTTTATCTATTTGCCCTTCATTATAAACTCTAGGGTTATAATAAAGTAATAATAGTCTAGCACTTACAGAAGAGCTAAGTGCTAATCTCTTAGTCCTTTCACCACGACTGCTCCAAAAATAATGCCAGTATCCACTAAGATGGCGGAGGAACTTTTTAAACCAGTTATAATAATCTGCGTCAACATGACTCATGTGAAAGGAAGTGTGTACAGAAATCAATATTGATATAAGTTCTGAATTAATGTTAAATCCTTATTTTAAAATATTTTAAACATTTGCTTTTAACTTACCAATAATAACATCTTTACCAAAATTGATTTGATTGAACTATAACCAAACAGTTTAGTCTCCATTTATCATAATAATAATTTACATTTAACGTAACAGCTTAAATTACTTGTAGGAATAAATAATCAATAAGTAAATGCTAACAAATAGTTTGTACTTTAAAAACCGTTTACAGTTTAATAATGCAATATAATAATTAAAGTAACACATGAAATAACTATTATATAACCAAAATCTTATATAACTTTGAGTGGTTTTGCGTCGACTTATATACAACAAACAAGATAAAACAAAATATATGTGTACAATCTCTTACCGCTAATATTTATGTATACTATTAATTCTATTTATTCTTTGACTAAGTAAGTAGTAAGATATGCCGCTCAGCATAATTCTGTGGTAAAAACAAAACACTGATCTGCAGTGATAACCGGAATTTGGAGAATAGAGTTACTAGAGACTAAACAATCAATAGTTACCAAAAAAAAAATCGGAACTGTACGTGCTTTCCTCGCATATTATTATGTTTACTGAAATAGAAAAATATTATCAAATAGATTTGAATAATGTGAAAGATAAAACCTAAATTATGACTTGTAGTCATTAAAATTTTTTTTTTTTGCAGATGTTCTGTGCCCTGCAACCGATCTCGCGTCACGGCCTAACACTGACGGACTATCATGCGTTCTTACGCAACCTTGAATCTTTTTTTTTTTTTATAGCATTAAGAGTAACAAACGAGCACACAGTTCACCTGATGGTAAGTGATTCCTGCGGCCCATGACATCTACATTCATACTTGACAAGAAATCATAATGCAGATGCGTTGTCACCCTTGAGGACTGAGATGGAATGCCTCGTCTCCAGTAATAAAGGTCTTCGGATCCCTGCACTCACCAGACGAAACACAGCAGCGTTAAGCTGCTATTTTACGCTGGTATTCTGTGAGGGCGTGGTCCTACCCCGGTCGAGCTGACCCATTCATTCTGCAGCTAGAAACAAACTGCAGTGTAGCTCTACCAGTGATGATCTGGTTTCGCTTTGAAAATATTGTTTATTTTAATTTTATTTCATTATCATTAGACATAGACTTTGAGAAAAGTCCATGATTTTTAGGCATAGCAAAACGTGAACCTAAGTTAAATAATGAAAACATTGATGTTTCACTGAGTCACTGTTTTCATTATTTAACTCGCTCATCGCGCACAACAAAAGCCACACGAAACTATTTGCGACCCTACTCTTCTACCCACACTTTGTCTATTTGCCCTTCATTATAAACTCTAGGGTTATAATAAAGTAATAATAGTCTAGCACTTACAGAATAGCTAAGTGCTAATCTCTTAGTCCTTTCACCACGACTGCTCCAAAAATAATGCCAGTATCCACTAAGATGGCGGAGGAACTTTTTAAACCAGTTATAATAATCTGCGTCAACATGACTCATGTGAAAGGAAGTGTGTACAGAAATCAATATTGATATAAGTTCTGAATTAATGTTAAATCCTTATTTTAAAATATTTTAAACATTTGCTTTTAACTTACCAATAATAACATCTTTACCAAAATTGATTTGATTGAACTATAACCAAACAGTTTAGTCTCCATTTATCATAATAATAATTTACATTTAACGTAACAGCTTAAATTACTTGTAGGAATAAATAATCAATAAGTAAATGCTAACAAATAGTTTGTACTTTAAAAACCGTTTACAGTTTAATAATGCAATATAATAATTAAAGTAACACATGAAATAACTATTATATAACCAAAATCTTATATAACTTTGAGTGGTTTTGCGTCGACTTATATACAACAAACAAGATAAAACAAAATATATGTGTACAATCTCTTACCGCTAATATTTATGTATACTATTAATTCTATTTATTCTTTGACTAAGTAAGTAGTAAGATATGCCGCTCAGCATAATTCTGTGGTAAAAACAAAACACTGATCTGCAGTGATAACCGGAATTTGGAGAATAGAGTTACTAGAGACTAAACAATCAATAGTTACCAAAAAAAATCGGAACTGTACGTGCTTTCCTCACATATTATTATGTTTACTGAAATAGAAAAATATTATCAAATAGATTTGAATAATGTGAAGATAAAACCTAAATTATGACTTGTAGTCATTAAAATTTTTGCAGATGTTCTGTGCCCTGCAACCGATCTCGCGTCACGGCCTAACACTGACCGACTATCATGCGTTCTTACGCAACCTTGAATCTTTTTTTTTTTTTTTTATAGCATTAAGAGTAACAAACGAGCACACAGTTCACCTGATGGTAAGTGATTCCTGCGGCCCATGACATCTACATTCATACTTGACAAGAAATCATAATGCAGATGCGTTGTCACCCTTGAGGACTGAGATGGAATGCCTCGTCTCCAGTAATAAAGGTCTTCGGATCCCTACACTCACCAAACGAAACACAGCAGTGTTATGCTGCTATTTTACGCTGGTATTCTGTGAGGGCGTGGTCCTACCCCAGTCAAGCTGACCCATTCATTCTGCAGCTAGAAAAGTGTAGAGTATTCTTTATAAATTTTATTTCATTATCATTAGACATAGACTTTGAGAAAAGTCCATGATTTTAGGCATAGCAAAACGTGAACCTAAGTTAAATAATGAAAACATTGATGTTTCACTGAGTCACTGTTTTCATTATTTAACTCGCTCATCGCGCACAACAAAAGCCACACGAAACTATTTGCGACCCTACTCTTCTACCCACACTTTGTCTATTTGCCCTTCATTATAAACTCTAGGGTTATAATAAAGTAATAATAGTCTAGCACTTACAGAATAGCTAAGTGCTAATCTCTTAGTCCTTTCACCACGACTGCTCCAAAATAATGCCAGTATCCACTAAGATGGCGGAGGAACTTTTTAAACCAGTTATAATAATCTGCGTCAACATGACTCATGTGAAAGGAAGTGTGTACAGAAATCAATATTGATATAAGTTCTGAATTAATGTTAAATCCTTATTTTAAAATATTTTAAACATTTGCTTTTAACTTACCAATAATAACATCTTTACCAAAATTGATTTGATTGAACTATAACCAAACAGTTTAGTCTCCATTTATCATAATAATAATTTACATTTAACGTAACAGCTTAAATTACTTGTAGAAATAAATAATCAATAAGTAAATGCTAACAAATAGTTTGTACTTTAAAAACCGTTTACAGTTTAATAATGCAATATAATAATTAAAGTAACACATGAAATAACTATTATATAACCAAAATCTTATATAACTTTGAGTGGTTTTGCGTCGACTTATATACAACAAACAAGATAAAACAAAATATATGTGTACAATCTCTTACCGCTAATATTTATGTATACTATTAATTCTATTTATTCTTTGACTAAGTAAGTAGTAAGATATGCCGCTCAGCATAATTCTGTGGTAAAAACAAAACACTGATCTGCAGTGATAACCGGAATTTGGAGAATAGAGTTACTAGAGACTAAACAATCAATAGTTACCAAAAAAAAAATCGGAACTGTACGTGCTTTCCTCACATATTATTATGTTTACTGAAATAGAAAAATATTATCAAATAGATTTGAATAATGTGAAAGATAAAACCTAAATTATGACTTGTAGTCATTAAAATTTTTTTTTTTTGCAGATGTTCTGTGCCCTGCAACCGATCTCGCGTCACGGCCTAACACTGACCGAGTATCATGCGTTCTTACGCAACCTTGAATCTTTTTTTTTTATAGCATTAAGAGTAACAAACGAGCACACAGTTCACCTGATGGTAAGTGATTCCTGCGGCCCATGACATCTACATTCATACTTGACAAGAAATCATAATGCAGATGCGTTGTCACCCTTGAGGACTGAGATGGAATGCCTCGTCTCCAGTAATAAAGGTCTTCGGATCCCTGCACTCACCAGACGAAACACAGCAGCGTTAAGCTGCTATTTTACGCTGGTATTCTGTGAGGGCGTGGTCCTACCCCGGTCAAGCTGACCCATTCATTCTGCAGCTAGAAACAAACTGCAGTGTAGCTCTACCACTGATGATCTGGTTTCGCTTTGAAAAATATTGTTTATTTTTAATTTTATGTAGGATGTTGAAGAGTGTCGGCTACGGGGCTCCTCTGCTGATTGGTGGGTTCTACGCGGTAATTTTCTTCACCGCCAAGCAGGTGATGGTGCCCGTACCGAGAATCGAACTGGTTAAGTGATTAAAAGAAAGCGTCAACTATCCCGAATTTCAATGCAAATATAGACAGCGAGAAAAACACCTGTGTCAAACAGCGAACTCTCATCATAAAGGTTCTTTAACCTTTTGGATACGGATCACTAAACAGAAAAATCCACTCTAAACTATTGTATAATAAAAACTTCGTAAAAATATTTCATGAAAATATTATATATAAAAGTATCTTAAATTGCTTTCTCTATAATTTTCGTTCCAACTGATTTATTTGCATTAATATAAACAGGATGCCTCATGATTTCTATTTCTGTTTATTTGTTGGCTGAAGATGCAATCGATATATGCGATTGATTTTAATTTTTATTTCATTTCATTGTTAGAGTATGGTATTGTTTCCCTTCATTTGATCTTTGATTTTTTGATCAGTGAAACTATAAAAGCTCCCTAGAGCTAACAAAAAGCGGCCATCAGCCCGAAAAAAAGGCCTCTTCGGCTACGTCTGCAAAATGGATAGGTTGTGATTTTGATGAGCCACAGCCACAGCATTGTCACTAGCTATATCATGAATGGGTTGGCTCGACCGGGGAAGGATCATGCCAGGACCAGTGTGAAATAACATAAAGCTATTACGTGTGGTGAGTGTAGGAATCCGGAGACCCTATTACAGGTAACGAGGAATTCCATGTCAGTCCTCAGGGGTGACAACGAATAGGAGGATGAGGTGCATCTTGGATCTTTGTTGAGGATCGATGTTTTGGGCCACAGTCATCATTTACAATAAGTGAACTGTGTGCTCGTTTGTCACCCTTAATACTATAAAGATAATGATAAAATGGCTACATTTCTCAGGAAAACGTATCAATCACAAAATATGTAAAATGGCATTAGTTAAGTAATTGCTCCAGCTTTAGTAGAAAGATTTACATCATGGATTGACAGATGAACTCTTAATGATCATGTTGTGAGTTAAACTAAAGCGATACTTTCTAGATATCAATAAATGATATTAACTACGCAAGAGATTATAGAGTGGTACACATTCGCGCAAACGCAGAGGCACTTGCTCGTTGTTTTTGGAAGACCGAAAACAAAACAACACACCCAGACCCAGAAACCAACAAATTGTGATGTAGAAATATTGTTTTTCGCCTGGAAATCAAACCTGGGACATTGAAAGGTCATATTGCTAAGTGACGGCTGAAAGGTGTGTCCTTATTTACTATTGATAAGACATATTTATTTTGTGAAATAAAACATCAACGTGAATAATAATGGAACGACTTAATTCAAATTACAATTTTGCTCTCAACTAAAGGACCATTGGTTTTAAGTAGAAAAATACATTCATTTAATCACGGCGTCGCGTCGCGTTGGAAGCGGTCGTTCGTCGGTACTCTTACTTAATGAAATTGGCGGTAACAAGTTGGTTCTCTTGTTTAATTAAATTGGCGGAAACTTGTTGGTATTAATGAAATTGATACTAATAGAGAACAGAGTGTAGGACGTAAATTTTATTGCATGCACTTTTCTGTAGGGATGCAGGAGCGATTTATTGCACAAAGACGCGGTACGTTAATGAAAGTAGTACCGCGTCTTTGTTTTGTCGTTAACTTTATTATATGTTGAAAGTTCAATTATATTCCTATGGTTCGCAATGAATCTTAAATATGTTAGAGCTACGTAACAGTTCGTTCCTAGCTGCTGCACACACGGGTCTGCACGACTTGCAAGGACTACGCGTTCACAAATTGCCAGGGTAAAATAGCAGTAGAACGCTGCTGTGATTGTTCTTGTGAGTTTTGATATCTCTTACTTAGTGAGATATTCCCTCTTAGTCTTCAGGTTTGACAACGCATCTCAATTATGTCTTCTTATCGTGGATGACTATACCCACATTGTGTGTAACTTTGCCACCTTCAATATAATAAAAAAAAACTGACATTGACTATTGCTGATTTAGTTGATGAAAGGCAGATGGCTTCAGATCGGACTTATTGACAATCTCTAGGTATTACCCATGTGGGAAGTGATCAGGAGTGACTGATGATGGACAGACTATGATGATGTTGAATAAAAAAAATTACGACTTAATAAATATCTAGTTATTTGATGACTACGAGGCGTAGTCCTTTCCGTTCGATTCCCAGCTGAAAAATCAATATTTTTGCAACACAATAAGGTAGATCTGTACACATAGACAAAAAAATTGTGTATGTTCCGTGTCCTGGATACTGCAGCTGAGCTTTTTGTTTATTACACTGAGAGTAACAAACGAGCACACAGTTCACCTAATCGTAAGCGTTTCCTGCGGCCCATGACATCTACATTCATGCTTGACGAGGAATCGTAATGTAGACGCGTTGTCACCTTTGAGGACTGAGATGGAATGCCTCGTCACCAACGACATAACGGTCACAGGATCGCTACACTCGTCAGACCAAACATAGCAGCATTATGCTACTATTTCGCGCTGGTATTCTGTGAGGGCGTGGCCCTTTCCCGATCGAGCTGACTCATTCATTCTTTAGCTAGAAACAAACTGTATCGTAGCTCTACCACTGTCAAAAGTTCTTACTATTTCTATTAGTGTACATGGCGGCTGCTTCGCAAGTCCTCGATAGGTTTTCCAGCCGGGGAACAATATACGGGCGCTTTAGAAATTGTTGTTTAGCTTGTTTAGGCGTGTTATATGCATGTCCCGTGTCCCTGACACTGAATTTGAACTTTCCCCCCGTTATCAATGCATATGCATTACATCAGAATAGGGCAGGGGATAACGAGTAAATTTGCGTAAATGCTTAAGGCACTATACAAATATTCGTCGTAGTTGAGATCGACATTACCACATCGGACTTTGGAAAGGAACGTCGAGTGAGTGCCTTGTTTGTGCAATTGTCCTCGACATTATAATATATCCTGTGTAGTAATAGCATATGATGATAACCAGAATAGCAATCATTGCGATGTACTTACACTAAAAAATCAATCAATCAATATCAGTATCAATATGGAATTTAAAATGAAGCCTTCGTCAATTAGCTAATATTTTGGCAAAGCTATAATCTCCTTTTAATTAAAGACGAGTATGTGATTCTATGTTTGTGTAATAATTATAATTAATACATTTCAACTCAGAGCTCAGCTTCGGTTCAAAGGAGAAAATAATATTTATAATTAATACCGTGCGAGATATTCAATGGATTTCTTTTTTTTAAATATAATGATGTTTTTGGAATTTACATTAATTAGAGTTGCAAAAAATAATTATTAATTAATTTATTTATTCTATATGGCGTTAACCTATATATTTCGTTTACCATAAGGCTATTGACGCTTATATGCAATTATTTTCAAATATTATATACACATACTCACGCCTTTTGATAATCGAGGTAGACAGAAACAGCAACTACAGTTTACATCTCAACAGGAACGTGCTACATTATTAATTCTTATCGAAGATGCTTACACGAAGGAATCACTTACAATTACGTGAAGAATGCGCTTGGTGGAGTTTCAATTTCACAGTATTTAGACTTTTTAATCGTAATAAACGATTTACAATTTGTAAGGTATTGTAAGGTGACACAATCCAATGGGAAGTGATTCCTATGCTCCGAAACCATATTTATTCTCAATAAGGAATCATAGAATCATTAAACAAATGCGTTATGACCGCTTTTTATGGTTTCATAATTGCTCCATAATTTGCATACTAATCATAACATAAATAAAAATGTTATTACTATAAATATAGTTTGTAAATATATATATATATATATTTACAAACTATATCGTGTCGTGTGCCGCACGCCACGTGTCCACTCACTCAAGCGTGACCAACTTCAATACCAGGCCATAAGCAGTCCCAATAACCCGCTCCATTAACTTATTCATTAGACCTAATTATACTAACGCGATTTATCAAATTGCACCCCAGGTGTGGCCCTATAGACCCTATAATAAATTGGTGCGGCAAACACATTATCCTAATCATAGGCCCCGTCAATGTTCACCCCGCATTGTGGAGTAATATATATTTTGCGCAAGAGCAACATATGGTTCGGGAATTTTTTTTTGAAAAAATAAAATATGCGTCGGCGTATATATTCGTTAGAAATGGCGTATGGTTGGATTAGAAAAAATACGAGTTATTAAAAGTTATATAGTTGCTTTACAGTTGAAATGGGATTCAGTAAATCTTTAGGATTGTTTAAATGTCAGTTTAAGAGTCACTTAACAGTTTATTCCTTGCGCACCAATATGAATCGGCCGGCCCAACAGGGAAAGGGCCACGCCCTCACAGAATACCAGTGTAAAAAAGCAGCATAACGCTGCTGTGTTTCGACTGGGGAGTGTGATCTGGTGATGAGGCATTCCCTCTCAGTATTCAAGGGTGACAACCTATCTGCTTTATGATTCCTAATCGAAGGTGGGTATTAAGGGCCGCAGAAATCATTTACCATCACATGAACTGTACTCTCGATTGTCACTTTTAAGTGTTATAATGAAGATATAAAAATATTTTCGTTCGTAAAAAAATAAATACAGAAGCTTTTTAGAATCTGTAAATAAAACCCGTTATGACGGACATCAAAAAATCACTCCAGCCTTGAGAAGGTATTGAACTATAGTCCGTCATGCGAAACCACTGCAGATAAGCGAAATTCATATGCCTTCGAAATAAATTTATTTATTTATTTTTGCATTCGTAGTTTTTACAGCGATGTTTTTCATTACCGCCGAGGAAGCGGTAAAGAGCACACGTGCATCAACAAAAATTTCATCTACTTAAAAATTCAGGCTTCAGAATCCGTTTAAACATTTAACGTAATGATCATAAGATCTATATTGAAACGTCTTGCTTTTACCAATCCATTTTACCCCCTGTACCATACAAACAAACGTAAAAACACGTAAATAGACTGGGACAATCGGTGTGAACGCATTAACGTATCGGTAGTAAATAAAACAAATTTAGAATATCCATTAGACAAAGACATTCAAACAGCTAAATATAGACTGACAATTTAGGTAAGTTTTGTTTGGTAATGATTATGGATGTTCATTAGAAACACTTATCCCTAAATCTTTTGTGGACCAACTAGACATGAAGACATCGTATTTCATACTATATATATATACATATATATATATATATATATATATATATATATATATATCTATATTCTTATTTTTTATTCTTTATTTTTATTTTTATTTTTTATCTTTATTTATATTTTATTTTTGACGCGTATGTATAACTCAAGGAATTCCATAAGGATTCCAATTAAAATCGTGAAATTATTTTCTCTAATTTATTGAACGGCCTAAAATTTTAATCGTGAAAGCCTTGAACTTCACTACTTATTTTTATTTCTGCGAAACGTTCTACGAATCCCTTTTCACATATCATTTCCTTTTAAAGAATACTATGCTGTTATTATCATGACATACCCGTTAATTCTCAACTCAACTAAGCTTAAATACTTGTGCTGCAAGATGATTCATGAAAGTACTCCGAATAACGGATTCAAAACTACGATGTCAAGTTTCGGTGACCGCACCCTCAACCGTTGGGCTATTGACGCTTGAATAAGAAAGGATTTAGAGTACATTCAATCGAATATAATTCCGAACCAAACGAATCAATACAAAATTCTCACAACAAAAACCTAGTTTAATAATACTATATTAGAAAATAATTGGGCCCTCGCCCTCATGATATAGTGGAGGGTACATATTGAAGCAGCACGTGTCGGCATTGCGCCCTGTTTGTTTGTTTGTTTGTCTGTCACTCACGATTGTGACTAACAAAACAATGTGACTTTGAACGATGTCATTATTGTAGTAATAATTTCGTGTTAACTTTTTATCGCCTGCCAGGGAGCAGTTATTTTTTGCTCATATTTATTGTGTTTTTTTAGAGAAAACAGTTGATAGTAAATTATATTTACCAGCCTATTAACAATGTATTAGAATAGACGATACTGTAGCGCATGCTATAAATAACAATATCCAGCAGACAACCTTTGGATGGACAGGATTTGAACATAATAAAAATCTGGTTAGGAATCTAATCTCAGCAAAGATCCTAAATGCGCGTGCGTTACTAAGTTGTTAGAATGACTTGCTATAAGTTACTGGATTTCCTGATACCTACACGCTGCTAGTTATTCTGCTATTTGACGTTTATTTAAATTGTTGCAATGTACAAATTCATATTTATAATAATACTTTTACTTTTATTTATATATTTTTTTTGTTTTGCTATTTTTATGCAATCGCTTAACTTAAACACATTTTTCTAGTTATCCGGAGACCCTTATTACTGATGACGAGGAATTCAACCCTTAGGGGTGACAACGTATCTATATAATAAATCCTTACCGAGAATAAATGTGTCATTTATCATCACCAGACAAGACACTGAAAATTCATTCCTTTTTTGTAGTGAAGGTGACAAACCCACACACATTTCACTTCACTGTAAGTTATTCCTGCAGCCTGCATGACACACACATCCACTACTGAGGACTAAGATCTAATGCCTTCTAGTGTTATCAGCTCTGAAGACCAAGATCGAATATTTCCGTCATTTCATTCAAAGTCTCTCGAAATAGACTCGCGTATAGAATCCCTTCCCCTACCTTGCACTGTTTGAGCCACCACCGCTTGCGCCGCCGCCGCCCGGACGCGCTTTCATAATAAAACTGTACTTAGTATTTTTGTTTGTAGTATGTATTATTCCAATAATTTTGTGCGGAATTTCTGGAAACTTATTTTTTTGATATTATTATTGTTAATAACCAAATATTCTGCCTGCATATTTAAAATCTCTTACCAATACTTATTAATGTTCTTTCTGATAATTAAAAGACTAAATAGCGAATAAATACTTTAGTGTATTAAGAGATAATACCAAAAACCCTGCAATAGTTTTTGAAATAATCGTGAATACACTAATACACACAGTCCAAACAGAGAACCGTCTTTTGGTTGTCGTATAACGAATAACTGGGCCTACCTAACCTCTAGTAAGTAAACTGAATCGCTTTTCACATTTCATTGATTTCAAGGAAATGCTCAACAACTGTGATATCTTGTTTGCATAATGCAGTCGCCGTGTCCTTTGTCAGTCTGTTAATACGCCGCTAACTCCGCCCTCCATCCCCCTTCCCCGTTAACCAGTAAGTGAATGCAAGCCGGGGCTTAGCTGCACTTAAACGGAATTGTTAATGCTAAGTCTGCTTAAATTTCTCCTACCTAGGTTTTGAGGATAACCAACAATTTATGTTGTTCACATACTATTGACTGTGGTGACACGACCACGCTGCAGTTTATTCCTAGTTAGTTGAACGTGTCGACTATGCTGCAGTTTTTTTATAGCTGCAGAATGAATAGGTCAGCTCGACCAGGGTAGGACCACTCCCTCACAGAATACAAGTGTAAAATAGCTGCTTATCGCTGCTGTGTTTACTGCGGTGAGTTTATAGCATCCCGAGACCCTTATCTCTGACGAGAGGTGACGAGGCGTTTGATCTTTGTATTTACAGGTGACAACACAATGCATTATATTTCTTTGTCTAGCATGAATGTGAGTTTCATGGGCCGCAGAACTCACTTATCGTTAGGTGTACTGTGTGCTCATTTGGCACCCAAAATACAATTAAAAAAATGTTCCTTGACTAGAAAATTAAGCTGAGATCGGGGACTCACTAGACCTGGCCCTGGACTTTGACAACCGTGACCAACGTTAGACCAAATCCAGTATTTAAGTAATGTCCTTAAGTTATGACAAATCAACAATATGACATGCGGTGTTTAATTAAAAGCTTTAAAAGCTGTGTTTAATTAAAAGCTCGTATGACGTACGTAGTTTATCAACGATCGTACGTCATACGAGTTGGAATGTCCGCGTACGTTGTATGCTGTCCGCACCCTGACCCGCCGCGCGGTGAATATGTTAGCATCAACAATTGCTTCTAGTTAATAACCATGCGGTGGGACGTAATGTGGACAGTCTTGGTGATATTAGAATAAATATAATTTGGTATGTCAATGGGAAAAGGATTCACTATAGGTACTAGGTGCCTAGAGGTGCTAAAGAAGAGATCATCCACAAGAAGGGGTCCAGATCAGGCGACTATCTTTGGGACTTGCGTAGAAGGGAGTCGATAGTAATTTCATGGCAGGTAAACATTGATATCGTGATTCAGAAGTCACGGTCTCTCAGTGGAGGTCGCTTGTTACGTAACTATGCTGCATTACCAATTAATGATATGTATTTATGATGTGACGTATTTTTTTGAATCCTGTTTCGAATATCTACGATCAGTCCTTGTCTATGACTGGATACATATAATTTTTTTATTATTGCAAATAATAATACATTTATTACTATGAATACATATGAAACCATGGGTAACAAACATAGTTTACCTGTTGCAAACCTGAACAACGGGTATAAATGGAAGTGAAGAAACCATTCAGCTTGCCAATAGATGCTTCCGGTTTGCTTTACTGAAGAGACGATAAAAAGCATCGTAAGCTATTTAATTTTTTTTTGTATAAAAACTTATCAGTGATTTTTTTCCTGAAACTTTACTCTACTATATATTTTACGTCTCTTATCTTATAGCTATATTAATAAATTCAGTTTTGCCTAAATTAAACTTACACTGCTCCGACAAAAATAAGGGTGATACACGGGTCGGTGTACAGGATCGCGAAAATCGTGGTTACCCCAACATCGTAATCTCAGCGTTTCAATGTGAATGTTATCCATGTTTTAATCGATCGCCGCATGCGATGGCTTCACGTTCATCCAGCGCATTGTATCGATTGCGTTATCCATATTAATATTGTTTATGTCCTCAGATCACACCAGCCGACGTTTTTCTTAATGGAAACGGTCCGTTCACATGCACGGGTATAATGCATCAAGTAAATGTAATTTTGTTAATGTATAGTGGAAGAGGACCTTAAATATTTGATTTTATTTAATAAAAAATAAAATGACTGCCGTATTAATGCCGTATAAAAGCACTTTGATTAATTAAGTTTTAAGGAAGGTTTTGGCATTCGTTTGCAATGCTGGCGACGGGGGAACTGATAAATATCCGGCTTAAGTTTTGTACAATTTGGTAGAGATACGCTGCAGATAGTTTTCGTATCATGAAAGGGTCAGCTCGACCAGGGAGGACCAAGTCCAGCGTAATGATGCTGTGTTTCGCACGGTGAGCGAATGAGGGGATCCAGTAACAGGCAACCAAGGATTCTATCTCAGTCCTCAGGAGTGACCACGCATGTCCATCTTGAATGTAAGTTGAGAATGGATGTTATCAAATTTTTGAATATAAGACGTATTAAAAAAAAGTAATCCACAAGAATCTCTTCTTAATGCCTTTATCGAGTTTGCTTTACATATTGAAGAATACTTGCTGGCTTTATTCAGTCCATACCTTGGTTTTAAAGCCAGGGCTTACGTAAATATTTATCTACAGATAATGTCCAAGTCCAAAACAAAATTTTCTTTTAAAATTATAATGAAATTCTTTTGCTTTATATTCTACTTTTAAAGCTGTGATCTGATATGTATTCTCTTTTAATTTTATTTTTAATTGCACGTCTAGGGTAACCTTTATTTGTCGGACTCTTGGAAATAGTTTTTAAACACTATATAAATCATCTAAGGTTATTAATATACAATTCTACTTAGAGGCGGCCACAGCATGCATTTAAAACAATTTTCGTACAATAATTTAATAGTTTTTTTGTAATAAATCTAATATTTTCTTATTATATTCATTTGTTGCGCCGACATTGGATTGTATATAATACATTTAACAATAACTTACAAACTCAGGCAGTCAGACAAAGCGTTAAAAACTAAAGACCTAACTAGACGTAAATACTAGCTTTTTCGTTCGTCACGAAAACCTATAACGTTCGTGTAAAAAAGAAATGTTCTTCCGGTATTTAGTGTAGTCGGTAGTATGTAGTAATAATACTACAACTGGTAGAGAATATGTATTTTTTTTTCTTTTGCCTTACTTTATTTTTAAAACTGATGTCATGTTCTAAGGATACATGACATCAGATATGTCATGCATGTATATACAGATATATATTTTTTGAAATTGTAATACTTTTTACTTTTAATGCAGCACCAAGGTGGGATTTAAAAATTTGCATTTATGGCTGCTTTTTAAAGGGCGGCGAAAGGCATTTGCGACTCTCTTTTTCATTATATTGAGGGTGACAAACGAGCACACAGTTCACCTGATCGTTAGTAATACCTGCTGCCCATGATATCCAAACTCTTCACAGATAAGGAATCATAATGCAGCTCAGTTGTTACACCCTAGGAATAACCTCTTTACGTCTAAGTATATTATTTATTTTCGTCTTATCTTTATTAATAAATGTTTATTTATTATTATTTCTGTAAAGCGGTAGATTAATATGAATTGATTAAATGGTCGTAAGGAAGGATATTAATAACGCAGCAGGGCGCGGGGGTGGTTCGAACGACTCGCAGGGTTCGCGGCCGACACGTGCGGACACAGCTGACGGACGGGGGTGACTTTTTTTGGTCACACTCCAAAAGGAGTAAATTGAACGTAGCTCTGTAATTTTTATGATAAATGTAAACATGATTAATTGGGGTACGTTATATGCTTTTTTTTTGTTTTTATTGTTGCGAACTCGAAACACGAAATACTTATGCAATCAATAAATAAAGAAATGAGGTCTGAAGATTTGCCCATTAATTAGGCCTTTTTTACGTAACCGTACCATTCGAAACACAGCAGTATCCTGCTGCCATTTCTAGCTTGTATCCTGTGAGGACGTGATCCTTTCTGGTTCAGCTGAACCGTTCATGTATGCATTATCTGTTATGTTTCTCTATCACTGTTTTACTGACAGTACTATAAGCGCATGTGACGATCGTGTGGTGTAGTGGTTAGAGTACCTGGAAACTGTGTCGCGGATCCTGGGTTCGGTCCCAAGCCGTGGAACAGTATTTTTGTTGGTCTGGGTGTGTTACTGTGGTTGGTCTGCGTGTGTTGTATGTCTGAGGTTGATCTGGATGTGTTGTATGTCTGTGGTTGGTCTGGGT
Organism: Teinopalpus imperialis; assembly: GCA_029286865.1. Lineage (NCBI taxonomy): Eukaryota > Metazoa > Arthropoda > Insecta > Lepidoptera > Papilionidae > Teinopalpus > Teinopalpus imperialis. The sequence goes on from JAGSMU010000001.1 coordinate 15,305,690, forward strand.
GTGTTGTGTGTCTGTGGTTAGCCTGGATGTGTTGTATGTCTGTGGTTGGTCTGAGTGTGTTGTATGTCTGCGATTAGCCTGGATGTGTTGTATGTCTGTGGTTGGTCTGGGTTTACTGTTTGTCTGTGGTTAGTCTGAGTGTATTGTATGTCTGTGGTTAGTCTGGGTGTGTTGTATGTATATATCCCCCGATCTTATTGCTCATGCGTTCAATAGGGCAATCATGCGTGCATTATAATAATCGGTACAGTTCATGTCATCTTTCAACAACCAGAAGACATCGCCGTGGTCGAAATCGTCCAGAAAGATATCATCGTCTTCACCATAAGTGCTGACATTCACTATGTGAAGTGAATTTCTATGTTTGGGTCATACGCGAATGGTAAGGCTTTATATCGGTATTTATTGTAAATCGTGTAAACTTAGGTTTAGAGGGATATAAAAGAAAATGATAATATTGTCTCTATCTACTAATAACTTAGATCTATCTATATATAATAATTATTGTCATTAAGGACATGATAAAAAGGAATAAACAATGATTGCTTGGTCGCGTCGCGTAATTACTTTGGAATAATCAACTTTTCGTACTCGTGTTACCTTTGATAAACGTCTTGGTGCTTAGACAATCAGGAATGCAGCTCGGCCGAGCGCACCCAGGAAGTAGGCGCTTACCATAAACGTCGCGGACTAGTTTCTCCCCGCGGCGCCGCTTGGGAAATTGATCTTCACTTTATTTCCAATAGAAATTTTATAAAAGTGTAAAAAGTTGTCGTGAATCACTTTTGTTTGAAGGCGACATTTATTATGGTTAAGTTGCATTTTATGTTTACGCTTTTTACTTGTTTTCACTGCATACCGTTTCGCTTTTTTTTTTTGCATTAGCGGGGTAGCAGAGAATTTATAGAGAATATATTTATAAAACTACTTTTGTTTTGGATGTGAACAGCGAAGGATTGGATTAGTTACTTTTTCGTTTCAATATAGTTTGTATATCTTCAAGAGTGAATAGGTAATGCCTAGTTGAGTTAGTGTACTCTACTATCAAATTAGTATTCATAAGAAATAGAATGCGTTGTTATCTATTGACTAAGATCGAATGCTGTTAATTAAAACTCTCTGCGGATTTTATTTTTCACTACTTCATCATCCGCCATCGCCTAAACTGCTGCTAATTTATTTACAATGGTAGTGCTACGCTATACTTTGTTTCTTGCAACAGTATCAATAAATAAGCTCGACTAGGGACTATGCGAACACTGATCACCAGCGTGATATTGCAGCGTTATGTTGCTTTGTTTAGGACAGGAGTGAAGGGATCCAGGTAGGGGATAAAGGTAATGTTTTTGGTAGGTAAGGCTTTCCATCTTAGTCCGTAGTTGATAAAGCATGTGCGTCTTGAATTATATCTTAGTTTAGTATATAGATGTCCATGTCCTGCAGTCATCAATTTGTCATTAGATGATATCTGACTCCTCTAATGTTACTAAAAAATTTTTTCATTAATTCATTTAGCCTATTGTACAAGATAAAAGATAAACTGTCTATAAAAGAGAACATATCCACTTACATATATTAACAATCATATCAAAAGTGAGTTTCACTCGACGCGACATATGGACGAGACTCCGGGCTTAGTTCACCCCCATTCTGTTCGACATCGGCTTTTGTTACGGTTGACTTCCATTTAATTACTTTATTAATTATACATAGCAGTTCAAAAGTTTTTGTTACAAAAGATTTGATATATGTAGAGCAAGCAGATGTCTCTTGGTGTCGTGAGACGTAAAAGCAAATGATAAATTAATGAATGTTGCCTGAACAAGAATTTGATTTTTTTTTTTTTTTTTGATTAAAAGAGTGTTAGATACCTTAATATAAGGCGAGGTAAAAGAACAAACAGCACATATGGATGTACATGAAAGAAGATGGGTAATAGGTGCGCTGTAGGCCTTTCAGAAAGAACTCTCTGCTTGAAGGTCCCTAATTCATAAAGTTATGGAAATGCTACAATCGTCAACCGATACCTTGTGTTAGTTGTATGGTTTATTACACTTGAGATTTAGGATAGGATGGCTTGCAACACATATAAATAGAGCAGAATTTAATCTATGGGTTGTTATTTTGAAGATATTCCCATGGATCAAGTTATACTTGCTGTACAGCCTGCATATACCTTAATTGTAAGCAAAAGTCAATCTAGATTCTGGCAACAACTGTAGTTCCCGGCCTAATGTGGCTTACAGACAGTTCAAGGCGCCGGGCTCCGCTGAATAAAGAAGTAATATTATCACGATTAAGGTTTGTTCCAATTGGGACTATATTTATTCAACTTTATACGTATGTATATATTACATAATTATTTGTGTACAATCCGCCATTATTATTCCGTTATAATGTAGGAATAAAAAAGAGACAAGCTTTTTTAAAAAAATTGTTCGGTATAATGAATATTAAAATATGAGTGTTATGATGAAACGCCTCGTTGATAATAATTGTGTTCCAGATATTCAACTATTTCTCCCATCTTGCAAAAAAAAGCAATAATATTTTTTCGAAGTGCTCTGTGAAAACGTGATCCTTTTTTTTATTTATTGTGTTTTATGTGGTGCTGTTGGTCTTAAAACCTACACAGCTTTAACTAAATAGACTCGCGAGCGGGCTCGTTGAATAGGGACGTAATGCTTGCTTGGCCGAGTTGTTCAAGAATTTCCCGATCGTCACTTGGTGAGTGAAATAACCCAGAGGCATTACGACTAGTGACGAAACATTCCAGCTCAAACTTCAAGGTTTCCAACGCATTTGCTTTATAAGTCTTCATTCAGCATCAGGTAAAGGTTACCAGCAAGTACTATCATATCATATAATAGATAATATAAACACATATCCATTTAATGTTTAAAAATCTACAATAAAGACTTTATTTATCACTTTACCTTCATCGCCCAAAGTTTATTTGCTAATGTTTGAATAAACATACAAACGTAGATAGATAAACATATTGGAACGTGTTTGAACAGGTCAAAGTAGAACATACCAGTCGAACAGGAAGACGATATTAATAACGTACTCTAGACAGATAGACAGACAGGCGATGCAGTAATAAGGAGAGCTTTGATGCGCCCCGGGAGCCAGATGGGAGCATTGGTGTGTTCGTCATCGCATATTGATTATTGATATGGGTGCGTGTGACGAGTGTTCAATCTTGAACTGTAATAGCGAGCGAGTAGTTCATTATGGGCGGTTTAATGGATACCTTTGCAGTAGAGGTGAAATATATTATACTTAGCTAAGTAACGTGATGTTATTTTAGGTTAAAGGGGTTTTAAATGTTCTGTATGTTGATTCATTTAAACAGATTAAATAGCTATAAGGTTGTTAAGATGTATTTCTTCTATGGAGTGTTAGATCTGATATCCCTTCTTTTTTCATTAGCGTAAGGGTTTTATTAAGTTTCTTCGTCCATACATTAAGGATATTCTGCTATAAATAGGTATATTGGAGTTCTAAGCAATTGCAAATTTGTATTACTCAGATGATAATTTTGATAAAACAAGGCTCTGGATTATTAATAGAGTGATTTTAACATGGCAGAACGATAACGTTATATTTGTAATTTGTTGCATGACGTTTGTGGAATAAAGAATATAATATAATTGAAATTATTGTTCCATTATAATATATGATAGAAAAGAACAGAGCAGAGCAGGGCAAAACATTGCAGAGATGTGTAGAGACGGTATCGGTGGGGGAAAATTGTACCAGCACTTCGGTTCTGTCGCTTTAGTAAAGTTTCTTTTTGTCAGAACCCAAAGAAAGTTTCCTGTGAAGCCTGTAAAGCTTAGTTTCTCTTCTTTCGTTAAAATAAAATAATATGAAATAAATAAGGTACAGAAAAATCGTGTCGTCGCATATGAAACCTTATTATAAGAATCGGAACATTTTACGTACTATCAAATTGAATGGTCGAGTAATAAAATGCCAAATAAAAAATGTTTGTTACACCATATTTCTTTTTCTTTTTTGCTACAGACGCTGAAAGGAATTCTCCGCACCGTTTCGTATTACAGAAGTATTAACCTACAGATACTCTCCAGTTTCTATCAAAGGGCCCTTAACCCATTTACTGGTCAGGACATATGGGAAGCTGTAAAAGGGTCATTGAAAGCTTGACCTCAGCGTATTCAGCCTAATCGACCTGTCAAGAGATATAAGCTAAATACGCAGTGATTTCGCTTTTTTTTCTATTCTCACAGTGAATAAACGTCGTTAGGAGGACATGAAGTGATAAAATTATAGAGAACTTGTTTGATCATCGTTTCAAAACTAGGGGGTCACGACCTCTGGGTATGTCGTGTATGTTATTAAAATGGTCGCAATCTATTCAATAAATAAGACTAAGATACGATTAATCATTAAAATTACTTAATACGAAGTTTAAACGTATAAATAAGCTTTTCTCTAAAATGTTATTATAATTTTACGGTGAAGGGTTTTCGCAAGGTTTTTTACTTACCTATTTGGCTTTTTCGCGACATTAAAATTGGCGATAAACAAAAAATTTTACTTTTATTCTTTCTGAATACTTTTTGTACATATCCTTGCGGTAAAAATGCGATTGAATTTCTAATCCAGGAATAATAAATATAATATGATACATATGTTTCTTAAAAGTTGTTACTTTTTGAGTTCTTCTCAGTGAATATACCTCATTAGGGAGACATGAAGTAATGAGATTATGGAGAACTCGTTACATAAAGCATTGTACTAGTAATCATTCAGACTACTTTTGTCCATATATCCGTTATCCTTTCGGTAACAGATGGATTAGATTTCTGACCGGGGTTTAATGTTATTTTATACGTTTCATACAAATTTATGATTTTTACGTCTCACTCAGTAAACATACATGGTTAGGGTGACATTAAATAATAAGATAATTAAGAACTTGTTACATAAAACAATTTACTAATATTCATTTTGTTGCAGCATACATATATGACAAAAATGTATTGACATTTTTATCCTTATTGGCATACTAATATATAGATACTCAATTATCCATAGACAAGAAGACATCTACCTTCTGTTATGCCTTAGCGATCACGAGCTATTAGCTATAAGTGAGATTTAATAAATATTCTTGAATTGTGCTAAGCTATCGTACGACGACTTCAAAGAACATTGAATTTGTTCTTTGAAGTTTTATACGTAAAATTACTTGTTTATAGTGCGGGTGGTCCGAGAGGCTATGGTTGGTTAACTTCTCAGGGGTCCACGGAGCCCCAGCGATTGATTCGCAGCTCAATTCTGTTGACGTTTTTCCACAAAGTAAACTCAAAAGGTATGAGGGTTCACAAATTGTACATGATTTTTGCGTAGTAAATTTATAGGATACCAATAAAATATTATTTGCTATGAGTAGGGTGTGTCAAGATAAATTAGCATTTAATAGCTTTTCTCCGATATATTATAATACCGTATTTATAGTAACGACGGTCGAGTGATAAAAGTACATGGCTTATGTGTCTTGGATTCAATTTCGAAATGTGTATGTCGACCGTGGTAGAGCTACACTGCAGTTTGTTTCTAGTTGCAGAATGAATGGGTCAGATCGAAAACCAGCATCACACACAGAGAATACCAGCGTAAAATAGCAGCATAATACTGCTGTCTTTCGTCTGGTAAGTGTAGGGATACGGAGGCCTTTTTTACTAGTGACGAGGCATTCCATCTCATCATGCATCTGCATTATGAATCCTCGTCAAGGATGAATGTAGATGTCATGGGCCGCATGAATCACTTACCATCACGTGAACTGTGTGCTCGTTTGTTACTCTCAATGGAATTAAAAAAAAAACCCAACAAAAGCTAACTAGAATAGACGACTAACTTTACACCTGATCACTTTTCATTTTTTGTTCATGATGTGTACATCCGTTTTCAACAAAGATTCAAGATGCTCATATCGTTTCCACTGAGGATTGAGATGCTACTTTACCTGTATGTGGGTTTTTGAATCCCCAGCAACCACAAGAAAAAAAGCACCTTTATGCAGCTATTTCATGTTGGTATTATGTAAGCGCGTGGTCTTTCCCCGGTCAAGGTGACTCATTCATGCAGCAGCTAATTTATAAGTGCAGCATGGTTACCGCTATTAAAGGACAGTCTCAGCTTACTTTTATTGTTTTTTTTTCTCTTGTAATTCTTGTGAACTTGAAGTGGTAACCTCTATTATAAAAAAACAAATATTGACTGAACTTCCCATCATAGCATTCACGAAGTATTCATATCTTCGAACGTTTAACTTTCTTTCCCAGCCGGGTACAAGGCAATGAAGTGCCAATAACTCGAACGGGGGTGGGGATAAAAATGGGAGGTAATCCGACACTGGCTATTCAAATTCAAATGAAGAGACCTTTTATAAATCATTTGAGCTCGCTTCCGAAACCGCTTACCCTTTCATACACCTGTACCGTCAGAATATTCAATACTTTTTTTCATTGATTTAAATAAGACATATTATAGTATCTTGAAGACTCACTAACTTACTATAAGTGGCAGCTTATTTTTCGGGCTGATGGCCGCTGTTAGCCCGGGGGCTTTTACAGTTTCACCGGGTTGAGAGGTGGCCGAGCGCTCAGTCACAAGACCTCTATTAATGGGTAACCAGCACAAGGGTTCCCGAAAAGGAGTCTCGGCTTGGACCGTTACCGTTGTTACACGAGAGCGTCTGACTCGAGGGTGCTCGAGAGAGCCGAACCTCTGCTCGATCCGTTGCTTCTGACTAAGGATTATGTAAATTAATATCGCTATTATTATTAGCTATCTGTACACCATACGGTCTAAACCTAGAGAAATATATATTTTGTTTATGTATATTAATACAATAATATAGTGTGTAGTTAAATTATAATATATTTATATAGGGTTATCACGTATCGCATGTTCGCAGTTTATAGCCGGACCACGCGAAAGCTTTCGCAGCAGGCGCGGTACCACCAGCGTCGGCCGTCTCTCGGTAGCCCTGTCTCGGGGGAGGAATTCACGATACTAGTCTTCCCTCGCTCCATCAGCTTAATTCTGCCATGGAGTAGTAGTACGGCTCTATTATAAGGGAACCAACACCGTTCTTTCAAACTTAAAAAAATAAGCATTGTTGTCAAAATGAGTAAGTAATATATATGTATATATATATATATATATGTATATATGTATATGTATATATATATATATATATATATGTATGTATATATATGTATATATATATTAGGCCTACGCTACAGTTTCTTTCTAACTGCAATATGAATGGGTCAGCTCAACCGGGGTAGGAGCACGCCCTCACAGAATACCAGCGTGAAGTGGCAGCATAATGTTGCTGTGTTTCGTCTGGCGAGTGTAGGGATCCGGAGAACTTTATTACCGGTGACGAGGAATTCCATCTCAGTCCTCAAGGGTGACAACGCATCTGAACTATGATTCTTTGTTGAGGATGAATATAGTTGTCGTGGGCAGCAGGAATCACTTACCATCAGATGAACCGTGTGCTCGTTTGTTACTCGCAATACAATAAATTTATATATATATATATACCCTGCCGGCCAAAAAATTAGAGACTGCGCATAAACAACATAATTATCCATCAATTGTAATAAAATCCCATACGATAAATAAAAGAAATCTCATCTGCATATTCTATTGTTAGTATCGAATATTTAAAGAAATCATTCTTTTGTTTACTTTCAAGTTATTAGACAATAAACATCTATTGTTTTCAAACACCGACAAGCACTGCGCTAGAGCCAGGTGGTAGAGTCGTAATAATATTTTTATAATGTCCTCATTACTAATTACTTTGCTTTTGTTACGTATCGGTCAATAATTAGCTTTATAGAGTTATTTAGAATATTTTAATTATTTAGAATATTTATATATTAGATATTTAGATGAGAAATAGGCACAAGTGTGGGTGTTCAAAAATATGGTTTGGCCTCCTCAGAGCCCGGATCTCAATCCCATTGAATTTTGTGGGAAGAGCTTGATAGGAACATCCGTAATCGTGGCCCATCATCGCGACAAGAAATGTGGAATGCTTTATGTGAAATTTGGAACAATATATCACAAGACACCATATATGTATATATATATATATATATACATATATAAGTATGGTAAAAAATTAGTTAGTTGGTAGGTAAAAAAGAAAGTAAAGTAACAGTATAATATAAACTCCGCTTTTGGGTATAGGCTTCCTCTCTAGAGAGGGTTTTAGAGCATAGTCCACTACTACGGATTGGAAGACTTCCACGCATTTCCTTAAAGTTTTTTTGTTATTATTATTTCTTAAAAATCTTTATTAAATTAGCACTTAAAATTGTGATGAACAATTTTCAATGTTATATTAAATGTTTAATAGACAATATAAATATATTAATAGTTTAGTTTTTCTGCAGTCATTACACGAAATAGTCAGGTTACCGGCACACGCCTATCAAACAAGCCCGGGACCAACAATGGGCCCGAAACTCCATACGTACTACCTACCACAAGGCCCTTTATCTGCCCATATCCCGGATTACTGCGGAGCTTGTAATTTGACCTATTTAATTGGTAACTATTCTTCCGATATACACCGTATATATACGGTTTAAAAGGTGTAGCCCGTTATTTACACGGCCATTTGTATGTTTAAAACTTTCAAATTTCAGTACCGCGGGTTTTATGAACGTAACTTTTTTTATGATATTTGAATGGTGACACGACTCTCGATAAAGAATCACAATGAAGATGTGTTACCGCATTCAATATAGACTACCTTGTTTAGAGTTATAAAGTTTTTAATACTAATAAAAAATCAACAATTTATGTTAGGCAAACGAAAAGGCTTAGAAGCCTGCTACTAGCCCTACAAGTAGACAAATAATATAAACAGTAGATAAGTTCATTTAAACCAAAATTCAACAATTCTTATAGGCCGACTAAACATTTCTTTCAAATACATATCATGTATACAATAAATTATCACTTGCCATAGCATTCTCAAAAATTAACATATCCAAATTTCCACGGCCCATTACTAGGTTATATTTTTTATTTACATTACTAAATCTTTTAGCGAGAAAAAAAAAGGTAGGACTATTAACACGTATGTCCCGTACTCATTTAACGCGGAGTTAAAAACGTGACACGTATCGCCTTCTGTGACGGTTAATGCTTTTTCACATTACGTAACGAACCGCTCATACGTGTGAACCGAGGTGTCACGACACTGCGACATCTACCGCCAGGCGATAACAGACGGATAGACTATTTTTGAGTTCAGTTTCGTTATATTGTACAGTAAAACCCTTTTAATGTAATTTAACATTAAATACACTGTTCTACTCAGGCTGTTAACCCGTAGGGGGGCGCAATAGTTTTGTAGTAAACAACAAATAAAAAAAGTAAAGTAACATGCTATATATACATTTATTTATTTATTTATTTCATTATATTGAGAGTAACTAACGAGCACACAGTTCACGTGATGGCAAGTGATTTAGCGGCCTATGATATTCATATTCATTACTGATAAGGAAACATAATGCAGATCCGTTGTCATCCCTGAGGACTGAGATGGACTTCCTCGTCACTATTATAAGGGATGAAATGAAGTATGTGTCTCATGATTCGAAGATACTGGATTCTTGTTGGTATGTTGTAGCTATATCTATATATCTATATCAGCACTACTCGTTCACTTTTGGCGGAGGAAGCCTTTAGGGAAACCTTCTCTTAGATAAAACTTTATCTCTACGTGGGTAACGGACGGTCCCACAATGTGAACTCTCAAAATCCCTAAGCCTGCCGGCGATGGATCTGATCTAATCTGATCTCTGATCGCTTCCCCTTCCACCCTACTCACCAAAGGCTACGCAAGCTAGGGAAAGCGGCGAATCGTAATTTCAGGACTCCTCTCCCTCTTCGAGTCTACCTTGGTTGGGATGGGAAAACGGTGCTTCACAATGGCCCACCCCTGTCTACCAGCACACAACAGATGTTGACCCAGTGAGCCCACAAAGAGTAGCCCGCAGGATCCAATGCCCACTTGGTCACAACACACACAGGGCCGAATTACAGATAATGCCATGCCGAATTACAGGCCGTTTCAATCTTTGTTCAGGATGGGCGTGGGTACCATGGGTACTGTGTGCTCGTTTGTCACCCTGAATACAATAAAAAAAAATATTATTCACCGTCAGTTAACTAATGAATCAGCTCTTAAAAAATCTATAAGCATTTTGTAAAATGAGCTGTTATGATCTACCAAGGTTAATAAGTTACATGGACTCTATTTAATTAAGCCTACAATAGTGTATTTTACTCCTACAGTATTCATTAATATAACTGGTTGGATTTGTTTCATTGTTCTAAACAATTGAAAAGGCCGTGTCAAAAGGTTTTGTGCGGTTATTAACCGTACATGCCCCGAGCTTCTAGCAATCGATGTTTGTGCTCTTTTGTAAAAGCTTTTGTTGTAACTAAATTGAAATTGTTTTCAATAACGATTCCTTTGTGGGTGATGTATTATAGATAAATCCTATAAGTATGATGTAATGCAGCAGTATTATGGATATATATATGTATATATATATATATACCCTGCCAGCCAAAAGTTTAAGACCGCACATAAACAACATAATTATCCATCAATTGTAATAAAATCCCATAGGATAAATAAAAGAAATACATATCTGCATATTCTATTGTTAGTATCGAATAATTAAATAAGTCATTCTTCAAGTTCAAGTTATTGGACAATAAACATCTATTGTTTTCAAACACCGACAAACGCTGCGCCAGAGCCCGGTGGTAGAGTCGTAATCATATTTTTATAATGTCTTCATTACTAATTACTTTGCTTTTGTTACATATTGGACAATAATTAGGATTGTTTAGCTCCTGAAAACACGTGTTTCTGACTTATTATTACCCGAGTTTACTTGGGTTTGTTCACAAACAATCTCAATTAGTCTAAACTTGTGGTTTCTACAGTAAGACGTTATAAAATGGGAAAAACTCGAGAAATGAGCAGTGAAGTGCGTTCTGCCATCCTTGTTTAACATAATGAAGGTAAATCCGAACGTGTGATTGCTTCACAACTAAAGTTATCGAAGACATGTATTGTGGATTCAGGGCAGTTTTCAAGATCGTCCACGCTCAGGAAAGCCGACAGCTACTACGTCTAGTGAAGATAATTTCATTGTTGTTACCAGAATGCGAAATAGACGCTTAACAGCAAATTGGCGTTGAAATAAAAAAAAACCCAAGTTAAACCTTTATCATTGCCACAAAACAAGAAAAAACGGATACAGTGGGCTCTTACCCATCGAGATTGGACTGAAGAAGATTTTAAAAAAGTGCTTTGGACCGATGAATCCAACTTTGAACTATTCGATTCAAAACGTATAATTTACGTTCGACGCAATGCGCAAGAAAAGATGATTTCAGATTGTGTAGTCCCAACAATCAAGCATGGCGGTGGCTTAATTATGGTCTGTGGTTGCTTCTCTAGCCAAGGAACTGGCGATTTGATTAAATTGAAGGAATTTTGAAAAAGGAACAGTACAAAAACATTTTAGAACAAAATGCGAAATTTAGAAGAGAAAGAAGCACAAGGGTTGTTAAAAAATATGGTTTCGCCTCCTCAGAGCCCGTATCTCAATCTCATTGAACTTTTGTGGGAAGAGCTTGACAGGAACGTCCGTAATCGTGGCCCATCCTCGCGAGTCTTCGGAACCCATATATTCACCACACCGAACACAGTGGGTTTATATTGCTATATCACATTGATATTATGTTAGGGCGTGGTCCTTCCCCATTGAGACAAACCAACCCTGTTGAGGCTAGTCTCACTGCAATGTGGTTGTACTGCGTAAATCAGACCAAGTATTCTATATCTCCTCCCCACAAAGATAAATTTTGATAAGAATCCTAATGATAGATATTCAATTACTAGAGTCATTATTGGTTGTATTTCGTTAAATACTCCACATATCTAAATGATGAGCCGCACGGCATGGGGGCGCCAGTACTAATAGTTTGAACCGACTATAAAGATTACATTCCAACAAATTTATTGCACTTACTTAGACGTCGTGTTGTTCCTTCATAACGGTTCAGTTTTGTCCTGGAATCTTATATCCTTTTGGTAGGTTTCAGACTACGGCTGTACTTTCTTGTTTTTACCTAACTATACATGATGGCTGCTGGTAGTGGTAAGTGCTGCAGGTACTGTGCTTTTTTCCCCCGGAGGATTCTCGCCTCTTAGTAGATTTCACAGCCCTCATCGTCCACAGATATAGTCTGAGTAGGGAGGCGCGCTCGTGTTCCGGTGTACCTTGCCTGGATGGGTGGATTGGCAGAGGTCCTCTCGTTGAGGAGGGGCCACCACAAGTGGGGTCGCGGATGTGTACGAAAGCGTAGCGTGCGGCGAAGACGGAACATGATGGGCCCCCGTAGCTACACTTAAGACATTTAAAAAAATAAAGGGTGTTCTGTACGTAGTATGGCTACCGCGTCTCAGGCCTTGAATTTGATTCATCCGAGAAACTAACATTTGTTTGCTACAAAATAATACTTAGTGGAATGCTTCGTCATCAGTTATATGATCAGGACATTTATTACTTGTTATGGTTTTACTTACCTATACAGACACGGTGGCGCTCGGATTTTTACGCTCTATTTTGTGAGTGCGTTGATTCTTTGGTCAAATCCACCTATTGATATTATTATGATAGATATATTAAACCTTTACACTCGGAGCAGTTTTTAATATGGCATATTTGTTACTCCCGACTAATTTTTGCTAACTCTAGGACAATTCTACACGAGCGCGAGTGTCTTCATGGAAGATTAAAAATCTTTTTGATATTACAAAAAGTGTGTACTGTTTAAAATTACATTTAAATAATTCAATATAACGTAATAACACAATCAAAAAGATTAATAACATTTTTAAACGTCGTGTTTTAATGAGACATCCGATTCCAAAGGGTTAGGTATCGTGGAGACTACATATATCATTAAGTTATCTAATTGTTAGGTCTGAATCAACAAGTATAATAAGATCCCTAAATATATGTATGTATGTTGGTTCATTTAACGATCTGTTATTATAACCGAAATATAAAGAGCGAAAGAGATGGCATGCAAATTTGGGTCCTTTATAAATTACAAATAAAGTAATAAAAAATTATGGCAATATTAGATAACGAATTCAACACAATCGACAAATTTTTATTGCTATGCTCTAGCCACTGGTGATAAAAAACCCAAGTGAAATAGAGCACACAAGGTTTTCCTTAATGCTCGATTCTCAATTTGTTAACAAAATATTTTTCGCTTAGTCTCTATAAGAGTGACATTAATTTATTTTATTTTTACAAAAAGATTACTTGCAGTTCTGTTAACGTAACTAACATTCCGGTAAATCACTACAACTAATCTTAAATTCTTGGCGGATTCGAACCTGCGACCTTAAGTTTCGCAGACCGTACCCTCTAAACCTTTAAACATCGATCTATAAATATTTACGGTTATTATGTATATTTATATATATCAAACATTTCAAATGAAGTAATTTATCTCTTTCTAACTCATAATTAATTCCCATGTTTTTCGGAGGATATTTTTTACGGAGTCCCGTGGGCCGAGGATCTAGGATGGGGGTGCGAGCAGATGGCACAGTTAAATTGAGGCGGTGGACTTGTTTAATTACCCCTACTTTGTTCGTGTTATTTTCGGCTTAAAACCGTATTTTGTGTGCGGTAGGTTGCGAGAGCTGTATTTTAAAGTTTCGTTTATTTTTATTTTTATTTGAAAAGACCTTGCGGTGATATACGAGTATGTGCGTCTACCTTTTAATTATCTGTGATAATAAATACAGGTACGAGGTATACATATAAAAGATATTCAAATTTTTATATGTCTTATGTAATAAAACAAGATATCCTCGAATAAATGTTTTGAAACTTCTTTATTACCTCTATTTTATTTTTCTCGTATATAACTAACTCGGTAACAGGATGTATAAAAATCCCACTGGGCACTTCTCTCAAGAAGGTGTTAGAGCATAATAGACCACGCGGTTCCATTGCGGATTGGTGCAGTTCACAAGTCTTTGAAATATTTTTTAAGAAGCATGTTGTTTCACGATATTCTTCTTTAACGCCGACCACGTGATATAATATAATCAGCACTTGAAATTGACGAGCGAGCGTTTGTATATATATATATATATATATATATATATATATATATATATATATATGTATATGTATATATATATATTTATATATAAATATATTTGGAAAATTTACGCTATGTTAATGAAATATAAGACCACGGTTTAGGAGCAAACATACTTTTAAAAAAAGTCGATAGAATGCTATATTTCAGCTCGTTCACTCTTTTGTACTCTGTCTTGTTCTTACACGAGTAATAATTGTTGTCCAGCCAATAAGATGCGTTGCATCTTTCTGTTCGTTTCACTTTTGTGCTTTAGGTCCCCATACCGTTGTTAAAAAGCTTTGCATCAAAAAGCTATTTGCTTTAAGTTCGAACATTATGTACAATAACTGTCCAATTAAATTCATATGGTACAAAATAATAAAACATCATAAAACTGTTGTTATTTATAACTATACGAGTTTCAACGTAACTTTTTAATACAGACATTTGATTTTTAAGGTGTTGCTTGGTGATGGCTCTGTACACATTTTTATATGCCTTCCTAGATTAGATATGACACGACATCTGTCGTGTCGAATGCTGTCTCGTTTGATGGCAAACTTTAAATTGTGGCTGTTGACATCTTATGAGTAAGGAAAAGAGTTCATTATTTCGTGTTTCGCGCGAATGGTAAGTATGTTAAGTTTTATTATGATTAGACATGTTAAGGTAATGTTTGTGTGATGGGGTAGGTTACGAGTGTATGACACGATAAAGGGTTTAGATTGTATTTTATATTAATATGATAGTGTTGATCTGGAATACACTTCGAAGATTATTATGTTTGTATTCCTTGAGTAAATGAACGCTTTCGTATTGCGTTTTAAAGGTTGCTTTTATATTAGGTCTTTACCTATGAAATTGCCGTTCTTGAGTATTGGCCATTTCAAACCAATAAAATGCAAAAAGTTTTGATAGGCTGTGAATTCTAAGTTCAAATTATGTTTTTTAAAAAAACTTGACATTCTTTTTACAAAGTCAGTCTTTTTTTTTTATTGATTAGCTTCGTATTTTCATTACGTTTGAACATTTTTCGTCATAATGGATTCTTTAAAAATTCGTGTAATTATGGATTATGAGTTCAATCGTGGCACCAACGTTTACGGGGAGAACTTCACAAACGAACGCACAACCCGTTATTGGTTTGCCCGGTTCCGTTCTGGAAATTTTGACTTGAAAAATGAACCTCGTGGTCGTCCGGACACTTTGGTCTACAATGATGAATTACAGGCGATTGTGGAAGCTGATGATACTCAATCTGCAGCCGCACCAGTAGCAGCTTTTGATGTTAACATCAAAATAATATTGGTCCATTTGCGACAAATTGGCAAGGTAAAAAGCTTCTATCTATGAAGCTTTTTCCCACGTTTTTTTGTCCCACGAATTTAACAATCGCCAGTGCAACGTACGTGTTGAGACCTGCCTCAAGCTGCTCAACAGACAGAAATGAAAGAATTTTGAACCGAATTGTTACGTGCGACGAAAAGTGGATTCTGTACGATAATCGAAAGCGCTTAACAAGTTGGTTAGACCTTGGTTCAGCACCAAAGCAATGCCCTAAACGAAAAATGACCTCTAGAAAGTTGATGGTCACTGTTTGGTTGTCTATTGCCGGCTTGATTCGTCACAGTTTTTTACCAAACGCCATGAGTATTAATGCAGATGTGTACTGTGAAGAACTGAAGACAATCATGGAGAAGCTCGCGCAACTGCAACCAGCTTTGGTCAAATGGTCGTCCCGCTGCTTCTACACGACAATGCCCAACCCCATACTGCACAACAGACAGTCTCCAAGCTGCAAGAGTTAGGGTTGGAAGCTCTCCCTCATCCACCTTGCACCCACTGGCTATTACTTTTTCCAAAATTTGGACCACTTTTTAGCGGGAAAAAAAATCAATTCCCGAAAGGCAGTACAAAATGCCTTTGAAGAGTTTGTTGCCTCCCGTCCAGCTGATTTTTACAAGAAGGGCATCAATAAACTACCACTGCGTTAGCAAAGATGCATCGATTACATGGGTGATTACTTTGAATAACAGAAATAAAAAAGTTAAAAAAAAAATACTTTAACTTATTTCATACAAAACATTGCCGTTTTATTTAAAAAAGACCTATTATAACGGTATCAAACGAGCATACAGTACACCTGATAGCGAGTAATGACTACGTCCCATGACATCTTCACCCATCGTAAACAAATATTCAGGATGCACAAACAATGTCATTCATGAGGACTGAGATGAAATGCCTCGTTACCTGTTACTGTTCCGTCTCCTATTGCGCCGAATCAATAGTGACGCAGCTAGTAACGTGGCTCTACCACCGTTAAAGATTCGCTAAATATGCTTAATGTTACTTTTACTTAGTTGTTTCTACTTTATTTAAGGAGAAGTCTTAAAATCGTAGGTTACCTATACTACAGTATTTTCAAAATTAAAATTATTATATGTTTCATATTATAATATTATATATTTACTATTCAAATTTATACAGTACAGTTTTTTTTACAGTATAGGTGGTACATCCCTAGGACATTGGCAACACCAGAGGAGACGTAGATGCACTGCCGGTCTATAAGAAAGGAGTAGGCTCTTGTCTTGAAGGTCACTAAGTCATATCGGTACGGAAACACCGCTGGCAACAGCAAATTCAACAGAGTAGTTGTGCGTGGCAGAAATTTTCGCGTAAAACGCACAGTGGTGATTTGCCAACCATAGAGATGATGAGAATGAAATTTGAAGTAACTAAAGTAACAGCCTATATAAATGAATCCGATAAATCTTTTTCTGGTATTGAAGGATAGACTTCCACACGTTTCCACTGTCCATTGGCCTATGACTTAAAAATATACAATATTTTTCTTCTTTAATCTATCTTGAGACATGAAGGTTTTATTGCATTTTTTTCCTTCACTGCCGAGCACGTGATGATCAACACTTAAACAATTACATTGGCACCGGCACCGATCGAACTCGGTTTTCTCTCGTAATGTAATTAAAAGCGTGCGAAATATAGTAGTCAGTTCTTTGAACGGAATATCCAGTCACTTGCCTGTATTGTTTAGTGGTTACAGACAACTGCCTGTTTACCTGGTGCCAGTGATGGTTATACCTGAATAGTTCGATGAGGAAAAATGGCAGTTTAATATCCAGCAAGGTGCAACACAACGATTCGTGTGGACAAATATTTTTAGTGTTAATGTTTAATATAGGCCCACGACATTTTCATTTATCCTTGACAAGGAATCATAATGCAGATGCGTTGTCGCCCATGAGGACTGAGATAGAATGCCTCGTCACAAGTAATAAACTGTGAGGGCGTGGTCCTACTCCGATCGAGCTGACTCATTCGTTCTGCAGCTAGAAACAAACTGCAGTGTAGCTCTACCACTGTCTAATTGTTATTGTTCATAAGATCATGTCAGAAAGACATCATCATCATATATTAGATCACCATTTTGAGCTTATCGCACAGGCATGGCTCAATAGGCTCAATGTGAAGAAAAGCGAAAACTTGTTTTGACACGAACTCAAAGACATGACTTTGTGCGAATACCCTCGGGATATATCCTGACAGCCGGATGTCGTTAAGTCGTCGGAGAACCTGGCGTCTGAGTGTGTTGGGTTTGATCCCCATTCGGGTAACAATATCTGTTGGCTTTCCGGTCTTTGTGTTATCAATACGTTGTAGGTTATTTTCTTGAAGGTACTTAAAACGTATCGGTTCGTAAATACCTCAGACGACAGATGATTCCACAGAGCAGTTGTGCGTAGCAGGAAATTTCACATAGTGGTGGATTTCCAACCATCGAGATGAGGATGAAATTTTTAACTCTGAAATTATTACATTGGGAAATGGACAACTAGTGATTGCCATTCACTGCAGTACCATAAACTGTACTATATACAACATGTATAACTATAAACTATATAATGCGCTATAGTCGATATCGTGGTCGAAATCTACCTGTAGGTCCACATCATGTCCATTTTAAATACAGGCAGATGCTTCTGTTATCTTTTATTTTTCAGAGAACTTAATCCACGTATTTCCGTTAGTATAAATTTCGACTGGTAAACGAACCCATGTTTGTTAAGTACCCTCACCAAGAGTTGACAGTGTATCGAAGTAGTTTTAAAGAAAATTTTGTTCGGATTAGAAGGAGTTACTTTTAGTTAGTTCTATCAAAAGGGACTATTTCGCGGTACACCGGTCGTTTATATAAGCTGTCATAACTTCTCGATATTGTCTGCGAAGCGCTGAGAACTTCAGCCGATTTATTTTCTGAATAGTGTAGGAGTTAGTGGTAATAAATAGATCGAAATAAAATGCATACCATCCACGTAAAACCGTAGAACGAACGGTTTTGTTCTATTGAGAAATGACAACAATTTCACAAAATAAATTTTATTTCTTGAATTTTCATGTTTAGGGCGAAAATTTAAAAAAATTCTGCCTTCACATATTCCACCTATATATATATGGAACCCACTAACACCACCTACCGACTACCGATCTTAGTGCATTGGAAGATTCTCTGGTATCTCCTACAGAACCGGTGCCGTTGTAGAAGAGGCACGTCATTCCTAGCAGCCTTACTGTGCTAGTACAACACGGGACCAATCCGTATTACCTCCCCGGGTTCACATTATGGGACGAGCGAGACCTGATCCTGATCGCCCGTGAACCCGCAGTTTCCTTTTAGTCGCTTCTTACGACTAGCTTATACATACCAACAATACTGTGGTTAATCCTAGTCTACAGGAGTGTCGCATGTCTCTCCGGATTTTGAATATCTGTTGAGGACAGATGTAAATGTCATGAGTTTATACCTAATAACTATACCCCTTAGTTATCACTTAATAAAAAATATGAACAATAAACTGTATGATTGTATGTCCCTCCTAATATTATTAAATAACTAGCTCTGCCTGCGACTTCGTTCGCGTAGACTACAAGATGCTTGTATATACATAGCGTAGTGTGTGTTTATACCAACACTTTTTTAGAACTTTTAAGGTCGAAAAATTCCGTCATACATGATTTTTGCGTTTACGCAGCACAAGGAACGGAAGCCCTCAATGAAAAAAAAAAAATAAAAAAGATAATTAGAAAAGAATTTTCGAATTCGAACCAGTAGTTCCTGAGATTAGTGCGTTCAACCAAACAAACTCTTCAGCTTTATAACATTAGTATAGATAAAAACCATAACCTAATTGTATACCAATATATTTTTAATCTGTTTTTCGAATCAATTTTAAGCATATTTTATTTATAATTAATTTTAATCTGTTGACTTTTTGATATTGTGTTTTCTTTATTTTTAACTTTAATCTATATAGAGATGACTAATTTGCATATGGATTTTATTATAATCAAATTGTTCCTTAAAAAAAAATTAAATTATAAAAAAATCCTTTGTAATTTAATCTGAAGTATATGATTATTATTAATTGTTTGCACAGGACTACTTGCTGTTCACAGAATACCTACCAAAAAATATTAGTACTGAATTATCGACACTGGACTTGTCGATCTGTAGTAACGTTGTAATCAATGTTAAATAATAAAAATAAAATTAATATACTTAGAGTAAGATCACATATGTATGTAGAATCCATTTCCTTAACTCATGTATGTAGGTGTAATGGAATGAAAATTATGTAGCAGCGATCATGACGTTATTTGTGTAATTCTTTATAAACTTTGCGCTTGTTATATAAGTAAGTTATTTTGATGAAATTAGGTTTTTACATTACATTTGTACATATCTTGTAAGCTGATTAACGTTTAAATAAATTCTTTAAATAAATTGTTTAACATTGTTCTAGGAGTGACACAAAGGTTGGAAAGCAGATGTTCCCAAATCTTTTTATTCTGTATTCCTTTGGCGATATTTTTGTTATCTGTGAATATATTACGTGTATATACTTTGCCCACTGCCTAATATTGAATTATAATCTAAAACTAATTAACTGTGAATGGAATTTGGACAGCTGGCTTTGAGCACAATCAGAGTTAAGTGCTATAAGATAATAATAATAAGATATCCAAATCAGGTCCCTTATCGTCAAAATTCCCTCGTCAGTTTTATACGTGCATCTAAAATTTTTATAATGTTATGCAAGTTGTAATCGATCCCTTGGGACCGATATAGACCGCTGTGGGATCTAACCAATAACACCCTTTAACATCAGGGGATGTAAAGAGAAAAACAAAATTGAAGTAATGATTTCGCGAATACTAGACATCAAAGAAAACTAAGTTTATTGCTTATAATTAACTGTGAATTTAACCTATTTAATTTCCAACATTTTGCTTTTAAGGCATTTTTAATCATGATCACAGGATGATGTGTTTGTCTTCCTCATGTCATAGTAAGCTATATATTATAAATTGTCAGATCGATATCTACAATTTTTTTTTTTGTTGTTCCAAATATCTTTTCAGCTTTATCTAATTAGACTCGCGATCGGGAGGCCCGCTGAGTAGGGAGACAATGACGATGCTGCGAAGCTGGCGCGGAGACTGCAGCTGCACCACCGCTGCACTCCGACCCTTGTGGACGAAGAACATAGACGACAACAGAGGGGTGCAATAATACGATGTGAGGGGTCATAAGAAGGTACGAAACCTAATGTTAGCGAGTTTGTTGCTTTGTATGTAAGTGCTTAATTAGTAAATTTTAGTCCTCATTTTGATAAGGAGCATAAAGAAGATAGGTGTAATCTATTGAGGTGGGTGAGTTAATTTAGTAAATAATAATACAAACGTTTACACTTTGAATAATTTTAAAAGTTCACCGACTCCTGTAGTATATTGTAATCGTCAGGTGCGTTCGGAAACTTGGTGGAGCGAACATTTTCAACTGCCATTGACGTGGGTTCAGAACGCAACTCTATTGAATTATTGCTAAACTTTTCGAGTTCAATGTTTTGCCGTTTCCATATTCATCTCTCTGTCCGCTGTTCGTTTGTTGTTTGCTCCAATGGATTTTAAATGAAGAAGGGTAACAAATGCCTTTTGAAATAAATAGAAATATCTTACACGTTATTTCTCTATTATCTTATTTATACGAGTATATAATGTTGCAATAATGGTTTATGAAAGTAATGGTGATAATAAAGGTTATAAATTATGTGAATTTTATTAAAGAAACTTGCATATGCCTATATATATATATATATATATATATATAGTTATTTATATATGGGCAAGTATGTGTCGAAGAAGGGGTGACAGACACACATAGCTTTCCTGATGTCTAGTTATACCTGCAGTCCATATAACCACCATTGCTCCTTAATAAAGAATCATAATATAGATGCTTTTACACCCCTGGAGGAACAAGATGGAATCGCTCGTCATCAATAAAATGTCTGATTGATGTCCATTATATTAAAAACAATCAGGTAAGCGTTGTAATTAGCGCTTTATCGAACGCATTTTAACTTGGGTGTTAAACCATAGAATCAAATTATATAAGTACTAGCCTATATATACAAATCCCACTGCTGGGCTAGGGATGATGTTGTAGCATGGCTCCACTGCGAACTGGCGCACATATATTAAAAAAAAAAACATTTATTTCTTAGAGATGCAGTTGCCTGACGAAGGACAATTTATAATTTCATTACCTGGCAGCTGGGATTGAACTCAATTTGTTCGCGTACCGTAGGCGAGCGTTTAAAAACGGAGCTACCATGAGTGTCTCATTATAAACAAAATATATTAATAATCTCTCACATTAATACACGAAAAGCAATAAAAAGAATCCCTATCACCCAAACGACGCCTCACATTACCGTCATTTATTTTCATATTTTAATACGCACCCAAATAATAGCGATATCAATTTCCCGCGCATTTCGACTGTCGCCATGTTGTCGCGCCGTTCTGTACGTAATGGCTGCTAATTGGTGCAGCTGATCGAGCATGAACACCACATTAATTTGATTGTTGCGATGAATTATTAGTCTTGTATTTGATATCATACAATTTAGTATTCCATTAAGGAAGATTGCAAATATATTAAATAAATAACACATTTCCGTACAGTATGAAAACCGTAGTTCAATTTATTTTGTTTTTTTTCCCTCAGTGTGTTAGATTGGAGAATGCTATTATTATATTGCGGGCTATGACCTGATTCTTGGTCCATACTTATCATGTTTAAAACATGCGTATGGTTTTTTGTATCCCGGGGATGTATATGTCACGTTTCATGAGTCTGCTTGATCAAGGAAAGACCATGCCATACCATCGCAGAATGCAGTGTGGAATAACAGCATAATGCCGCTGTTTCGTATGGTGAGTGTAGGGATCCGAGGACTCAATTAAAGGTAACTAGGCATCTCAGTCCTCACGGGTGACAACGCATATACACCCTGAATCTTTGCTGCAGGAGGGTTTAAATGTTCCGTAGTTATAACTCACGGTTTTGTGAACCCTATACATTTGTCACTCCTTGTTTTATAAAAAGAAAACGGAGTAAATAAAGTTAAAAAAGAATAATTTAAACAGTCATACGTTAGTCGATTTCCAATCATATTTAACTACCAAAAGTACAATCATCAGTTGATACGGAGATTTCCGATATTAAATGGTACTGAAAATTTTACTTAAATTTTTAGCGTTCCACCGATATCATCATAATTGATGTATACTGTTTCTTGCAATCTGCAATAGGTCGCTTTAGATTTTTGCTACGATAAGTGAGTAGGCAGTTGTTTAACAATGCGTCGGATTCACTCGTCGAATGTAAAAATGTGTGTTAAAGGGATTGCAACACTTTTAGAAATTTTATTATTTTTTTATTACAAAAAAAAAATGAGAACAATGTATAAGTTTCTGAGCCATGTATGCCCAGCAGCAAAGAGGAGTCCTATGCCCAGCAGTGGATTTAAACATGTTTATAAGCTGTCACTTTGAATACTTATTTATTATTGTTATATTTTGCAAAATTTTAGATTCACTTTATTCAGAGATATATGGGAGATGAGATAGGTGATAAAGTTTACATTAAAATTACATTTTAACTAAGGTACGGTATATAGTCACAAAAGGACTAAAATATAACATAATTTACACTCGTTTAATATAACAGAAATTTTGATTAGACGTAGAGGTACTTCAGTCACGATGCATGTGTTCGTTCCGTACAAAGTCGATTGCTATGGGACCCGATAATCTTTTGTGTAAACTGACGTTTAGTGCAAACAAAGGTGTAAGGAGATAGTACGCCGAAGTCTATGGGAAATACTAACATCGAATGTTAAGTTAGGGTCAAGTTATTTTTTAGGATATACATATAGCCTTAGGTCTTTCTCAGGGTAAGACTATTTTGCTTTTTTTATAGAATAAGGGGAAAACGAGCAAGCAGCTTTATATAAGGGTTTGGAGTGTTTTTAGTGTTCTTAGTCTGGTCTGTTCACCAGACAGACAGAGGTGTGCCTGGGATAATGAAAAATAATTGTAAATGTTAGTAGATAATATGATTGAGTAATGGTTGATCTACACTGAAGCTTGTTTCTAGCAGAAGCATGAACACATTAGCTCACCCGGGGAAAGTCCAAAATACAAGCGTTTAATATGAGCGTAACGCGGTAATATTTCGCACATGAAAATCACAAAAATCATTTTTTGCAAACGATTAAGCAGCTCACCTGATGGTAGGTGATTACCGCCACCCCTGGATATCCACATCAGAGAAGTCGCAGATGCACTGACGGACTTAGATCCTTACTTACCTTACTCTAAGATCTTGATATGAAGATGGTATTAAATTTGTCTATAAAACTAATTCAAAAATAGTTAAGAAATTCAGTAGCTTGTTTATAACTGCAACATAAATGGGTCGGCTCAACCAGGAAGGACAACGCACTCTCAGAATCCCAGTGTGAAATATATCATAATATATATAGCGCGATTCAGAAATAGTGCACAACGCCGTCCATTACATATATAATCTTTCATCCCCTATATTACCCCCTTAGGGGTGTTATTTAAAGAAAACCTTCTTAGTGGAGGCTTACAACATGAAAGACATTTGCCAAAATTTCAAGTTAGTAGCGATTTAGGCTCTACGTTCATGAATCAGTCAGTCAGGTCAAGTAATTATATATGTATATAAATATACATATATATATATATATATATATATATATATATACACTTGGTTATATACAACTTCTGACAATCTTCCATTGCGAGATGTCGTCATACAAAAAGGTGCAATTGTACGACATAAGTACATAAGCTATCACACATCTGTATTATCACTTTGAAAGATAATCAGAAATTTTGTATTTTCAGCCAGAAGGAACTGCATTTGTATATAAAAAACTTCCTTTGACACTACTGCACATTCATTACTCGGAATAGGGAAGGAACTGCCAGGTACATGTGATTCGCAGTCCTCATGGGTAACAAAACGTGCATATTTTTTTCTTTGTTGAGTATAGATTTGGATGTCATTATATTATTTTTGTATTCCGAAGTAAGCGTTCGATACTAAGATATCTCACCGCTTGCCATTCATAAGGAAAACTAATATTGCAGAGGAAACCGAATATTTATTTAGGCACGAGATGGGGAGCCCGCATTGGGTACAAGTTACGTGATATTGCTTGATATGTAATTACTTGATATTAATGTGGCGATGTATTGCATGATGGGAAATAAATCATCTTCCCCGTTCCTAAATTAATTTTGTGATATTTTTTTTATGTACTTCATATTTTTTTTATAATATTATATACATAGTTTACCTGATGATAAATAATGACTCAAGGAAGATTTAAGATGCACTTGCGTTCTCTCAGTTGATGATTGAGGTGGAATGCAATGAATCTGTTATTTGGTCCTATTCGAAGTTTGAATCTTCACTAAATCATTTGATAGTACGAATTAAAACTAACATTTAATTTAAATTTATTATGTTTTATATATAATTCATTATATTATAAATCTATTATATATTGTAGAAGTTAGTAGTGGTTCTTTATTCCAAATCAAGACAAACTGTGTATTCCAAACTTAAATTTAACAAGCATGTGACAGAACATACGATCCGTCTAGGTTTATACATATACTATATATTTTTGTATTATTACATTGATAGTAACAAACGAGCACACAGTTCACTTGATGGCAAGTGATTCTTACGGTCCATGACATCCACTTTCACCCTTGACAAGGAGTCATAATGCAGATGCGTTGACACCCTTCAGGACTGAGATGGAATGCCTCGTCCCCAGTAATAAATTTCGTCGGATCCCTGCACTCACCAGACGAAACCCACTATGCTGCTGTGCACGCATTATAGTGCTATTTTACGTTGATATTATGTGAGGGCGTGGTCCTACCCTATTCGAGCTGACCCATTCATTCTGCACTTAGAAACAAACTGCAGTGTATGCAAACCTATGTATATAAATATTTTTATTTATTTGTCTTTAAAAGATTGTACAACAAACATGGTTATACCTTCAGCACGAAATTCAACATTTAAACTTTTCAATAGATGGTTTCATTAGTACCGGTACCGGGGATCGAACTCTACTCTACTTAAAACTAAAAGCGAGTACTTAGACACAAAGCTGCCACGGCTCTAACGGAAAGTTAGTAATGTTAATGGAATTGCTATCATCCTTTATTAGAAACAATCTAACTACATGGGTAACAGTTTTATTATTTATACTTGCATGTCAAGATGTGCTTAACTTTGATTGCGTTCTATATATAATTTATAAAATGCCCGCCGTGTGGGTCCCTCGGGCGGATCGCTTTGCAGAGGGAAGATTAATTAGTTTATGATATTTGTTTACATATAGCAGTCACTTTGCTTAATGACCTACCGAAAAACATTACGCAGCGGATGGTCGTGAGTGATTACATTGACTGTTACAAAGGAACGTACAGTTCACCTGATGGTAAGTGATACCTGATGTCACTATAATAATCATAATGTAGATGCGTTGTCACTCTTGAGGACTGAGATGGAATGTCTATTACCAGTTATATAGGTCTCCGGATTCCTACACTCACTAGACAAAATACTGGAGCCATTGGAGATTCATTATTATTTGCAATATTTCATTATTGACATATTATATATATATATATGTTAGGTCTTTATCAACGCGCAGCAACGGCACGTAACATCAACAACATTTACGGAGAGAACTTTACAAACGAACGCACAAACCGTTATTGGTTTGCCCGGTTCTGGAAATTTTGACTTGAAAAATGAACCTCGTGGTCGTCCGGACACTTTGGTCAACAGTGATCAATTAAAGGCGATTGTGGAAGCTGATGATACTCAATCTACATCCTAGTTAGCAGCAGCTTTTGATGTTAACATCAAAACAATA
Organism: Teinopalpus imperialis; assembly: GCA_029286865.1. Taxonomy (NCBI): domain Eukaryota; kingdom Metazoa; phylum Arthropoda; class Insecta; order Lepidoptera; family Papilionidae; genus Teinopalpus; species Teinopalpus imperialis. The sequence continues at coordinate 15,332,332 of JAGSMU010000001.1, forward strand.
TTGGTCCATTTGCGACAAATTGGCAAGGTAAAAAAGCTTGATAGATGGGTGCCCCACGAACATCGAATGGAAGAATTTTGGACCGAATTGTTAGGTGCGACGAAAAGTAGATTCTGTTCGACAATCGAAGGCGCTCAGCAAGTTGGTTAGATCCTGGTTCAGCACCAAAGCAATTTAACGAAAAATTACCTCTAGAAAGTTGATGGTCACTGTTTGGTGGTCTAGTACTGGTGTGATTCATCACAGTATTTTTATCAATCGGCATGAACATTACTGCAGATGTGTACTGTGAAGAATTGAAAACAATGATGGAGAAGCTCGCACATCTGCATGCAGCTTTGGTCAATCGGTCGTCCCCGCTGCTCTAACACGTCAACGCGCGACCCCATACTGCACAACAGACAGTCTCCAAGCTGCAAGAGTTGAAGTAGGAAGCTCTTTCTCATCCACAGTACTCACCAGACCTTGAACCCACCGACTATTACTTTTTCCAATATTTGGACAACTTTTAGCGGGAAAAAAATTCAATTCCCGAGAGGCCGTTCAAAATGCCTTTGAAGAGTTTGTTGCCTCCCGTCCAGCTGATTTTTACCAGAAGAGCATCAATAAACTACCATTGTGTTGTTTTAGATGCATCGATTACATGGGTGATTACTTTGAATAACAGAAATAAAAAAGTTTGAAAAAAAAATAACTTTAACTTATTTCATACAAAACGGCAATTTCATAGGTAAAGGCCTATTCAATATATGCAGATTAAATTTATTTACATTCGTACTTTTTATTACTAAAGAGTAAATAAAAATGAATGAAGAGGCTATTCGAATAAATAATGTTAATTGGTCCCAAAACAACAGATTAAAAGAACAACTGGTCAATTAAAGCCCTTTTAAGTCTTTCCTTAAAATACGCAATGTGAAAAACAGCGTAAATTTGTTATTGTCAATTAATCTGAATAAAAGTTAAATATAAAAACATGTGAGGCCTTTTTTGTGAAATGTAGGATGGAGTGTCATCCTAATTAAAATGTGTTTGACTGTCAATTAGCGAGGTCTCGGTGGCGATAATAGTGTCGATTGTTGCAGACAAGGATGTAGTGAGGTATAGGTTACGAGGGTTGTGTGTACGTAATAACTTTGTTTCGTATTCAACCTTCGCCTAAAATTTGAGTGTGTATTTTATAGTTCTTATTTCAAAGAATGCATTTGTATACGGAAGTCAATGTACATAAACAAATAAGTAATTTTAATAAAGGTTTAGCAGAATAAAACCTAAATAACACTCTACAAATTCCCAACTGATGCATACAGATCACCTTTTTTGAAAGTTATTTGGCAGTTTAAGCTTTGCGGAAAGTTTAAGTGTGTGAATTTTTTATCTTTCTTATTTTAACGGATTTGAACGCGATGGAAGTTTCACACTACAAATATAGTTTTAATAATAGTTTAGTACAACAAAATCTAAATAACAAGGTAAAAATATACCACTGTGTAGATATTTGGGATCGGATTTAGATGTACACAAAGATAACCAAAGACTTTCTTTTGTGTATACTTGTGGAATTATAAGATTTATCTTCACTAGCTGAACTCGTCATTCCCTACCACCTATGTTCTACTGCTGAAATTGAATTGTTAATTAAACACTAGATTTATTCATATAATTTATTTCCAGAAAAAAAGAAGAGGATTTAATATCAAAAGGCATTGTCTTATAACTTTTGATTGAGCAGAGAATATATTTTACGAAAGTCACAAGAAATCAAGTCCCATTTTTTTATTAAGTTAAGAATTTAGTAAAATAGAAACTAAAACATTAAGAAAAGAAGATCTGATCACTACCACGTTTTTATTTCACGAAAATTTTCTCATCATGTTTTTGTTTAAATTTATACATTTTTATTAAATATTATAACTGAATTTATTTTGTGCCTATGAGCGTACTCGTACGTGCTTTTGGATTTTATTTTTTTCTTTTATTTTGTTCGAAATTTTGCAACTTCTTTCATTTGTATATTTTAACTAAATATATTTTGAGTTTGCAATGTAACAGTTTATTTGCGCAAATGTGAAATTTGCGTATTTCCTCTTACACATTAATTAGTCTAAATGGAATTTCAGCCACAATTAGCAGTAACTTAGTAAAAGCTCCGCCATCGTACTGTCTTCAAGCTGTTAACTACATGCTTAATTGTCTAAGTTGAGAACAATTACCTGGCCGTCGTGTAACCACACGATTGTTGTTGTCTAACTATTGTACTAACTTTAGGTTCTTAACTTTACTATAACTAAAGTTAAAGTTACGTACGATAAATATATAGAATAGTTACATTAAAAATAATAATGTTTTATAAGTAGGCTAGAGCCACGCTGCAACTGGCTTGTAGCTGCTACATTAATCAGTCGGCTCAATTGGGGAAGGTTATGAGTCTGAAATAGAATAAGGTTGCTATATTACCAATGGTAAGTGCAAGAACCACGGGACCAAGTTATAGGTAATGTGGCATTCTCATCCCAGTAGGCAGGGGTGACAACGCATGTGCGTCCTGATATTTGGTTGAGGCTGGATGGAAGTGTCATGAGCCACAGATTTTTTTAAATAATATTATCAATGCTATTACCATTACTAATATTCCGGTTGACCACTCCAACTAAGCTGGAAATGCTAGGAGCTGGTTCACGACTATAGTCGAACGGTGGATTCGAACCTACGACCTTGAGTTTCGCAGACCGTACCCTAAATCATTAGACATTGACGCATATACATGAAAGAACATATTTAATTAAATATAAAAGCCCTCCAGTGTATTTCGAGTTTACGTAGAGTTTCGTAGGATACATTCACAGTGGTAGTGCTACGCTGTAGTTAAAAATTACGTTGTCACAGAATACTGGCGATCAAAAAATCTGCATACTGTCATTGCTGTGTTTTGCATGGAAAGAGAGATTTTGCATCGAATACGAAGACTTAATTATTTATCAAATTTTAAAGAAGCTTTTAAGCTTAGTGTTATAAGTGTTTCTTTAGTCGTGACATGGATTAATAGAAAAGATAAGAAATAGATGCTCTTAGATATAGGTTAGATTAGAAATAGGGCATTTATTATTTCTATTATAGGTGCTTCTCTGTACATTACATTTTAATACAAACAGACAAATTTTATATTGTAATGGTTACGAATGAACTGATCTGGATATCGGTCGAACAGATGTATTTCGTCTTCAAGTTAACATATTATATAAAAAGCTGCCGTTCGTTTGTGAGCGCATCACTTGTGAACGACTGGACCGGTAAGGATATTTTTTATTTTAAATGAAATTTGATGAAAATTTGGCAAATTCTGGAAAAATGAAAATTATTTTTTTCTATGGGATTTTATAAAAACTCAAGATTTATTACCTACATAACACACGATTTGAATGATGGATAATTTTCACATATTCACAAAACAACAACAAACAAATTTATTGAATTTTGGACAAGACGACGGCTGTCGGATCGGCTAGTTGTTAATAATTGAACAGTTTCCGTCGGTATGTTAGTTTGTGATCAAGTAACAGTAAATATGCGAGACAACCAATCACGTGCTAATTTGATGGAGGTGAAATTTGTATAGACTTGAGTTTACTAGTACGTAAATCACTACATAGTATGAAACAACTTCAATCGCACACGTCCGCCTTGAAACTCAAAACTTCGTACGAAGCTGAACTTGGCTGTATTAATTAATGTACATAAATTATTTTAAGCAGTTAGTACATAGAGAGTAACAAACGAGGACACAGTTCACCTGATGGTAAGTGATCCCATGCACTACAGCATAGATATGCTAAATAAATAGATAGTTATAGTTGTAATTAAAGAAATAGTATAGATAGATCTAGCTACACTGCAGTTTGTTTCAAGCTGCAGAATGAATGGGTCCGCTCGGTCGGGGTAGGACCACGCCTCACAGAATACCAGCGTCAAATTGCAGCATAATGCTACTGTGTTTCGTCTGGTGAATGTAGAGATCCGGAGACCTTTAAAACTGGTGACGAGGCATTCATCTCGGTCCTCAAGGGTAATAACGCATCTGCACTATGATACCTTGTCAAGGATGAATGTTGATGTCATGGGCCGCAGGAATCACTTGCCATCAGGTGAACTGTGTTCGTTCTGCTCGTTTTTTACTCTCAATGTAATAAAAAAAACACTGTTAATAACAATTGGTTTTACAAAGTTGAAAATAGTAAATCGTTGCAATTTGCCTCCTGAGCTACTGCAGTATAATCTTGTCTTGACGATACATCTTAAGAGGGCCAAGTCAAAAGAAATTTGATGCTCCTCACTCCTTGAACATTTATTAAATCGATTTACATGTTTTTAAATGCATTTTTGGACGATGCGGATATATGCTCGCAGCAATGAAGCTTACTAGAATTGATCCATCTAAGAATTATTGACTATAATAAATGTTTAAAGTATGTTTTGAAATTTAAGCCACTACTTTTGATGAGTCTGTTTCTGCACGAGCTACAATTTTCATTTGTTTTGCTGAATTTAAAAAAGCTTAGCGGGAAAGATTTGAAGATAAGGCGGCATACACTCAAGAAAAAGTACAAGCAGTACAAAGATAGGTTATGTCAGTACTGCTTTCCAAAGAGTTATCCTGATAGATCCCAAAGCAAACAAAGTAAAGGTGACACACGAGCACACTATAGAACTAAAAGTCAAAATCATGGCTTGGTCCCGCACATACCTACATACGATTGCCCTCGAAAAATAGTTAAGACTAACTAACCGGCTCATGCGCACCCCTGAAAGCTAAAATGGAATGCAACGTCACCAGCAATTTGGTGATGATTTCCTATACTTGCCATACGAAACTGTGTTTCAGTGTTATATATCAGAATCATCCTCCGATCTTATCGCACATGCATTACATTGGAATAGAGAAGAGGTTTGAGGCTGTTTGCACAAATGCTTACGGTACTATAGAAATAAGTGCAGTTGATGTAGTCTTGCAATAACCAGAAGATATCGTCTTGGTCGAAATCGACCAGGAGGACGTCACATACATGTATATATATAATGTTTACTTATATAAATATAAATATATATTTTCTATATAAATTAGACTAGTTAAATTATAACCATTAAAGCCTCTTCAGTCGTGAGCACTAAGCAAGGAGCGCCACGCTAATTAACGAGTTGGCAACGTGACTGGCAATTAGGGATGAGCCTCGGCTGCGATGGCAGCGTCGATTGTTGCAGACAAGGATCGAGTGGGGAGCAGGTCACGAGGGTTGTGCGACTACGTAACGAATTGACTTCATTTTTAAATTCAACGTTTAAAGGAAGTTCGTGTCGTGTTTTTAAAAATATCTTAATCATTATTATCCCCTGCCTGAACGAGGTATTCTATTTCAGTCATTGGGGATGATAACGCATGTGCTGAATCTTTATTTCAGTCATCACTTATCATCAGGTTGAACTGTGTGTTCGTTGACAACCCGTGATACTTTAGAAAAGAAATATGAAAATTCCACTATCGGGAACATATTGTCACCAGCATTTTACAATTATATCATTCTTTTAACGCCAATTTATATTAATCCTACAATGAACATTTTTTTTCTTAATTTATACGTAGTAAATTACTTTTTTAAATATGAAATTGGATTACAAAAATGTATTGAAACAATTTATAAATGAATGAAGAGAGAGAAATATAAAAGAGATTTCGAGTAATAAAGTTGATTATCGTGTCATTCAACGTCGGTCATTCGTTCGCTGATAGTTCGTTTATTTATAATTTTTTTTAATGTCATTATAAATGCAAAATAAAATTGATAATTGAGTATTAAGAATTATTTTTTAAAATTGTTAAACGTAATTTGTTGAAACATTTACTTTTAATGTAATAATGACATTGATTTTCTTCACCTGTCCATCTTTATATCGACGTTAATTGGTCAGATAAGTACGGAAAAAAATATTGTTAAAAAACTGTAATGATCAGATACCTAAAAAGGAAGCAGTAAATTATCTGATATAAATCTGCTATTATATATCTGCTTGTATTTTGTATAAATTTTCTTAATAATTAATATACGACTTAGGTATCTTAAAGAGAAAGACACATTTCTTAAAGGCACGTGCGACTCTTCAGAATTTGCGGATGTTCATGGGATGGGAAAATACCTTCATGTACTTCGTGACCTGACATATTCACCTATGTTCGGAAAATAACATACGATTGTGTATTTTAACGCAGGTATCTAAGTTCCGCCTGTTTTCGTAGTTTGTAGCAGTGTTATTCGCTTTTCTTTTTTAATATTTTTTTCTTCCTTTTAAATTATTAACATAGCTACCATACTTTGTAACTGGCAACACTAATCGGGATGAGGCTGAAGCTTTTAACGTAGTTTACACTAGCTCATGCTGATATAATATTATATACTAGCTTGTAATAACTCTGAAGGGTTATTACAAACTAGTATATTTATATAAAATTATAAATCAACATTATTTATATTATGCCGCGACTTGTCGGTTTTTCGGGCAGACATCAAAGAATTTCGTGCGCTTGTTGTGAGAGCACACACTAGTAAACGAATTATTAATTTTGGAAACATCGATCAAAGTGGTTTTTAGTGACAACGACTATATTCTACCTTGGTCTACGAGTTACGGTTACAGACGACGGCCGTCAACCTCTTGTCTTCGATTTAATGTTCACAATTATCTTAACGAATATTTCTGTATAAGTGTTGTTATTCGCCCAAATCTCTTAAGGAAGTTCGAACCTAGGCTCTGGTCTTTATCGAAACCTTTACGACTTGTAATATTTGTACCGTACGCACTTAACAAATACATTGGTGCAGTTGCAAGTTCACCTCGACGTCCACATTTGAGACTGTTAATGCGTTAGTTAATGCGTAGTTAATGAACACAAGAATCTATCAGACTACGCTATTACTACGATTGCAGAACATCAATTCGCCAAACTTCGGTTACCTTTTGCATTTTACGATGCGATCTTACGAAAAGCCAAACAAAAAATATTATTTATCTTTAAGCGTTATTAAGCTTGCCCTTATAGCCCTTTGCACTTGGAACGATTTTTAATATCCAACAATATACCAACAAATCCCAGACTAATTTTTATAAATAGCTCTAAGATAATTTTTCACGTTACCGCGGGCACCTATTTAGAAGCTTAAAAATGATTATTAATAAAAACTTAGCAGTGATCCCTACACTCACCAGACGAAACACAGCAGCATCATGCTGCTATTTCAAGCTGATATTCTATGAGGGCGAAGTCTTACTCCGGTCGATAGGACCCATTCATTCTGCTACTGGAAACTGCAGCGTAGCTTTACCACTATAAAATTGTAGCCAGGTGTGATTGCCACTCATGACGTAACCAGATACGCTAGACACAGTCGACATAGGTCGCAGTCGCTAAATTCTGAAGTGATATGCCACAGATCGATAATGGTGATAGGTTTTAATAATAGGCGGGTTAGATTTTTATGTGTTCTTAAATACATTATTTTTCTTCTTCTTCTTTTCTGTATTCCATTCTTCTATTCTGTATACCCAGAGAGCTTCCGCCTTCCGAAGATGTGGCTCAAGCGGTTGCCATATCGAAACAAGGCCAAAAGTCAACGAGAAGTGGTTCGTGTGTTAAACATGAGCTAGTCTGCTGTGTCCAGACTTTACCGACAATGCCAGAAAAAGCGAATCTGGCATAAGAAGCTGCACGACAGAGCCTCCCTGGCATTCAAGTCCGACAGGAGCTCAGAGTAACGCAAGGAGTAGTTTTTGCTATTGAACAGTTAGAAGAAGAGTAAAGGCGGCTAGCCTTACTCCAAAACGGCCAGCTACTGGCTCTTAGTTGATCCCAGCTCATTGAGCAGCCCGACTACGTTTTACAAGAGAACACGTAAACTGGACGGGCGAACGGTGGAGCTATGTTCACTTAATACCATGGAGATACACTCTGCTATGATTCAGATGAAATGGCATCAATAGACAACAGAAGATCTGGAGAGCGTTTCGCCCAGTGCTGCATAAGTGAATATGAGGCATTTGGAGAAGGTACCAGGTTGGTTTTCATCAAAACGAGCGGCAGATTTGGAAGTTTGACGGCGAACCGATATATTTTAGAGATAGTAGGGGATCATGTCATTCCATACGTTGTTCTCTCGGTGAAAATTTTGTGCTAATGCAGGACAATGTCCGTCTACATACTGCAGCTTCTGTTCGTCGGTTTCTGCAGGTGGTCGAAATTGAGTGTATGGAGTGGCCAGCACGTAATCCGGACTTAAATCGCATTGAGCACTTATGGGACGAGCTTAAAAGAAAAGTTCGGGCAAAGAACACTGTTTCAGCTACAAGTTCGGCTTCATGCCGCACTCGCTGTAGAATGGGATTGATGTTTCTCAAGAAAAAGTGAATAATCATATCCGGCCTATGAAGAATCGATTAGGGGCTGTAATTAAAGAAGGACTTGTTAGAAAGATTGTAGTTAATGTAAGTAACACTAAATATTGAATTGGTTTTTTTATTATTTACTTTATGATTGCTTTGCTTTTTGTCTGTGTTTTATTTAGAGTGAAAGTTTCCTTATTTTAGTATTTAAGAATTATAAATAATTAAGTATAAATATCTTTTTTTATTAATAATAAACAATTTATAATAAGAATGTCACCTAGATTTTTTACGAGAATATTTTGACCGCAAGCGTACGGCGTGAGTCGTTTTATTATCTCACGTCTGTAATGAATTATATACATACATATAACTTATAATAATAATGTTACGCAATTATAATTTAATAACAATGTAATAATAAAGACGCTGAAATAAGTAAAACTTCCAAGATTTTAAACGCCAAAAAAGTCGATCACTAATTGAAATTATGAAATGTAAAAATGAATTACGCGTATTAGCATGCAGTAATATTTGAATAATAATTTAACACAAGTTATTAAGCATATTTTATATAAGTTAAGTATTGATAAAACAAGTGAAGTCTATGGATGGGCGGTATTTGCCAACAGATGTTTATGGTGGAAATTAAGATAATTCTGAGTCGACCCACAAAGTTTTCCTTGGTCATTTATCACAGTCACTCTAATTTATTAGCCATTTGTTTGACGTTCTCTTCAAATCTATAAGACTTTCTATTTTTATAGCATGATTTTATTATATTGACCTGTATATGTATATAATGGATTTTTTTATTCAGTTTTCATCAACTTCTGTCAACGTCTGAAAATTCTGAAGTTTCGCAAACGTGTTAGGAATCGATGATAATATATAATATAATGATGACAACATGACTATGGTTTTTGTTTTATTTTTTTTAATTCTGAAAAGCATACATGTTTACTTAATCAAAGTTTAGTACATGAAGCTTTAGTATTCTGTAATAAATAAACACAGTTGTAATATCTTACGCATTTTTCGGTTTTTTCATTTTGAAGGAAATTAAATCATATGGTTGGTTAATGTCAATCTAGTGGATTTTGAGCATGGCGATATCATCGAATGTTACTCGTCCAATACTGTAATATGAATTAACCCCCTGGTGTCAAGCAACATAACAACTAGAGACCGAGGTGTATTTTGTTTTTGTTTGGCGAAGGCTTTCACAGTATCATATATATAAGTATCATATGGATAAATGACCTTTACTTAAAACCAAAACCTTTATTAATGGGTAATCAGCACAAGCATTCCCGAGAGCCTTGACTTGGTCTTTTACCCTGGGCGCAGAAGTAATTCGAAGGCGTCCGAGAGAGCCAAACCTCGGTTCAGTCATTTCTTTCGGGATTAGAGTATTTCAATAAATTAAGTTTACTTACATATTCTCTACTCGTATGAGAAAAGAAAGCCCCGGTCACTCAGTGTCTAACTAATTCAAGTCACGGTACGCAACAAAACTGAGATCTATTGCAATTTTAAGTGCTGATTCGCCACGTGTTCGATGGTGCAAGAAATCATCGTGAAGAATCCTAATATAAAACATTTTGAAGAATTGAAGTCCATCAATTCGCAGTGTAGAGTCTACCACTCTAACACTCTCTATTGAGGTGACCAGCTTTAGGATGCTACTTTTCTTTGAAGACGTGCTAAAAAATAATATAAACTTATATTTTAACTTAGTACAAAAATTATTTCATCGGTGACCAAAAGGCAGGAAAAGGTTACAATTAAACTTTTGAATATAATTGGAAATAAAATATGTCACGAAGAAAATTATCAAAGAGAAATAAAACAGACAATCGTTTATTGAACGTTCGATTATATTGCGGATAATAAAACAAGACAAACGACGATAGCGTCGATTGTTGCGGTTGGTGCGAATAAGTGATTTATAGAAACGTTTAATGAAAGAATATATTTTAACGAAATTAACGTCCAAATAACGAGATCGATATCATTTGTTATCCAGATACGTATTATTTCATTGAAATTAAATTCATTCTTTTGTATCGTTTCGTGTCGTGTTAAAGAGAGAAGGAATGTCTACTGGCCTTAAGAGCCGCGGATGTCTAGATTCTGTTGATGTTGATGCTAGCTAGTTAGCTTATGCGGCTCTTACAGTTTCATCGGACACAGGGCTCACGGACTGAGGGGTACCTGATTTGGTTATGTAGTTTGGTTCTCTTACTTACTCAAAGCGCTCATACACTGAGTGTGTTGGTTTGCTCTGATCACGTTCCTATCTGATAGTGCCACCTAAGTTGCCAGTTCCCTAGCTATCGGAGGATTCTCCAGAGTAGAGAATGGATGGTGAAGTCTACTGACCATCCGAGGTTAGGTATGCGGACCTAGCCCAGGTGGGGACCACCTGATGTCTGGTCAATCGAATACTGGGGGCGATGAGAACCGCCCTGACACTCGGGTGTATCTAATGTACGCCGTGTCGCGAAGATTGTGTCCTAGTTGACGAATTTGGTACTGGCTCGTAGGTTGCGGTGTTTACCACTAGCGGGTTGGAGTGCGAAAGCGCTTACGCGAAGAAGCGCAACGAGATAGACTGTTAGTATTCCGGAATGGTGACGAAGTGGAAGCCATTATGCAGATCGATATCGCGCTGGCACGGTTCTGCTCCGGTCGCTATTCAGGTGAAACGGTTTTGGACTGTCTGTAAGAGATTTAATTTGTTCGCGGCTACGTGGGCGAAGACGACGCTGGCGTAGGCATAATTGGTCTTACGCAGGACTTATATGGTGAGCTGGTGAAGCTGGCTTATGACGAACTTTGTCTTGTTCCTCGCATTTTTGATATGCGGGCGGAAACTAAGTTTTCGGTCAAAGGTGACCCCTAGGTATTTGACAGTTTCTTCCAATGGAATGGGTCGGTCGAAGATCGTGATTTGTCCTAGTTTTCTACGGCTTGGTACTGGTGCCGTGCAGAATGGATTGGCTGAGCCTCTCTTGAAGAAGACGGCTGCACTTTTGTCCGGGCTAATTTCGATTCTCCACAACCGAAACCAATTCCCTCCTACTCCTCCTCCGGCCGCTCCTTTGCCGGCCGTTTGAGGAGCGTGTGCTGTTGATTTGATATCGGAAAATGCGATTCGACAAGCAGGCTCGTATTATGTGCACGAGCCTGTCCGGTATGTTTTGTGAGTGAAGTTTATAAATTAAACCGTTATTGCCAGACTTTGTCGAGTGCACCAGTACCTACTGGGTTTTTGATGGTGAGCCCTGCAAGAATGTGTTCCGTTAAGTGGAATGTCAACGTTGAAAACTAGAGTGCCTATTCCTCAATCCGAACTGTTCGTCGGGAAGTAATCTATTTGCTAGGTTGTGTACTTTTAGTCGCCTAAGAATAATCCTCTCGTAAACCTTGCCCAGGAGGCTGATTGGGCGATAATTTGGGCTTCCTAGCAGCTGGGAAGGTTCCGCGGTTTGTGCAGTTTGGGAATCCCGACGACATCCGCTTCTTTCCAGGCATCCGGGAAGGAGCAGCTGGTTTTTGGTAATTAAAAAATAAAATGATTGGAGGAGGGGGCTTTACTTTACGCTCCGCGGGGGGCGGTTGGGTTTGGCGAGCATGAGGGGCTGCCTTCTTCGCCGGCGTGGTGGTCAGGGAGGCCGATCCTGGCCTTACGAAGGTGGCCGTGTTGAAATCGGCCGGCTGTGTGGGGCGATTCCGCTTGTTAGAGACGAGGGTGAAGCCGCGCCGAGAAGCGGAGGTGGGTGGACGTGCTGAAGGTGCGCCATTTTAGGGACGACGGGGTCCGGTGTGCGTAAATGACGCACTCACACGGCGGTAATTCGCCCACCTCACATCCACTGTCGAATTTTGTTTCAGGCCCTTTTATAACTACTACCACTGCCAATTAAAACTGCCGCAATCGTACTGCACGTATTAGAAAAACAGACAGGAGGCGCATGGAGCTTCCTGAACGACTGTACCACTCGAGAGATCCGAGTGAGCTGGCGAAAAGGCCTAAATTTGGCCGCCGATGCATTTGACGAATCGCGCGTTAATAGGGATTGGGTGCCACAACTCGTGGCAGGTAGAAGTGTTATGTCATCCCGCTATCATACTAAAAAGTTGAAATCGCTTATCCTCAGGTAGCTATGTTAGGTGCTAACTCGACCTTAGCAACATTCGAGGGTATGGTCACACGTTGGGAGCTCGGACGTGAAGAGTATGATATTGAGAAGAGAGTGAGGCTCTTTATTGACGCGATCGACTCGCAGTATGAGTAACTCGTTTATTACTCCTAATATTATATAAAAACAAAATAATGAATCTATTAATAATTACTGATAGTTCAGCAAACACTTAATACTAAAGTTAGTGTCGAGAATTACAGAGTTGTTTTAAGACGTCCAGGTAATTGTTATAAACTTAGACAATTCACCACACAGTTACTGACTAGACAGGATGTTACCAAGTTGCCGCTTACTTAGGGTAAAGTTTTAGCTTACATAAACTATGACTTTACTTAGGATTATTATGATTATTTATTAGTACAATTCTATAATTTATTTTTTATAGATATACATACTTGCATCATTGATATTTTATCTTCTATAGATCGAGGAGGAAGTGGATCAGATAAAATCAAATGTTTGTATTCTGTATAGAAGTGTTACACTTACTTAATGATTGTCGTTATACTACTATTGATAAACAGACCTTGGAAGAACAGACGAAAGAAACTCAGTGCAAATATTATTGGTAAGTGAATCCTGCGTTCCATGATCTTCACATTCATCAAAGTGTGATCATTCAAGTTGAAATAAATAAAATAAATAAATAACTTTCGATAGTTTTATGAGATTTTCTTGTAGAAACGTATAAATATCACAGTGCCCTTGGATTGGCATAAAACGACTATGCTGCTATTATGGATTGGATTTGGTATAATTTTTTTTATTTACTCTTTATTGCATTAACCTTAACAAAGCCAATTAATGCCAAAGCCATTCTCTACCGGTCAACCCAAGGTGTGGGGAGATATGTGTATGATAGGTGTAGTAAAAGAACTAAAAATAACTAATACAAGCAAAGAATAATGCATTGACTTATAGATATTAAATACATAATACATGTATAAAAACACAAAATATATACATACATACACCACATACATATAAAAATTTACACATGTATATATAAATATATATTTATATATATATTATATTATCTAACTTCAGATAACTTAAATAAGTAATCATGAACTAAACTTTTAAAACTGTTTTTATTACTGGCCTTCCTGATTTTATCGGGCAAGGAATAAATTGAAAAAGAGTACTGTAACTCGGACAGCAAATGAATTTGCAAGAAAACCAGTAAAGTGAGCTGGAATACAGATCTTGTTATTAAACGAAGATCGAAGAATTCAGTCAAGAGATAAAGAGAGATATTGGAATTTATCTTTAAGATAAGAAGGTGATGACGGATCATTGAAAATGGAGAAGAGAACAACCAAAAATCTAGAATTACGCATTTGTAGCCAAAGAAGGTGAAAGCCAATTATGCTGAGATCGATATTGTGACATATGGTCATATTTACACAAACTAAAAATAAATCATCATGCAGTTGTTCAACAGGCGCTCCAGCTTGTTAAGAAGTTCAAGGGAGAGGTCCGGGTAACACACATCTGTATAATCAATGATAAAAAATTTTAACGTTTGTACAAGCGTGACCTTTGCTTTCATGGGAAGGAAATGCTTTACACGATAAAGAGACTGTAATGTGGCAGTAACTTTGCGGATAATTTTATTTAAAAGTGTTGTCAATATGTAGACCAAGATTTTTCACAGAACTATTAAATGGTATTCAAATATTATTATAATAGACAGGCCGTAAATTTGAAATGTTAATCTTAGCTAGCATCTTGGTGACTCCAAAACGAGATGACCAATCCAGAATAGCATTTAAGTTACAATTGTATGTATTTATTAATTATAATAATATATAATATAATAGACTCTAGCATAAGTTTTATGAACGAAAGTGTAGTGCCCAAATATTATGTTATTTTATTGCATCCAGGTAAAGTGAGCAACAAAGGAAGAAGAAGCGAATATAAATAATAACATATTTGATTGTTGTATTCGATGTGGTTTATTATGGATAAAGTAATAATGTTATGACTTCGCTTTGTGTTTGCACTCAAATTTCAATAAACCTTTGTCAGGCGTTTGTGTCGGTACAACTTAAAAAATAATTGAATTTAGACTATTTTTATTGTATCGAGGGCAACTAACACAAGCACATAGTTCACCTGATGGTAAGTCATTCCTGCATTCATCGTCATTCTGGATTCATAATACAGATGCATTGCCACCCCTGAAAGCTAAGATCGAATGCCTCGTCACCGGTAGTAAAGGTCACCGGATCCCTATACCCACCAAACAAAACAGCGTTATGCTGCTATTTTAGCGGCCCATGACGTCTATATTCACCCTTGACAAGGAATCATAATGCAGATGCGTTCTCACCCTTGTAGACTGAGATGGAATGCCTCGTCACCAGTTATAAAGGTCAACGGATCCCCACTCACCAGACGAAACACATTAGGCTGCGATGGTAGTCTATGAGGGTGTACCCTTTCCCCGGTCGTGGCGACCCAAACATGATATCACATGAAACTAGCTGATTCGTTGCTCTACGATGTATAAACGTGATAGAACATATACAAATGGGGTTAATTTGTGTGACGTCGCGTTACATTGTGACCTGCTTTCCTCCTGCAGTTGTCATCTGAACAATGGATGCTGCGTCGACGTCGACTCTCCTGCTAATTGCCAGTAAAGTTGCCAACGGGTTAAATAGCGTGCCACTCCTTTGTATATTTCACGACGGAAAAAGCTTCAATATGTCCTAGTTTTTAAAACCTAATTAGGATTATTAAAATAATTTTATTAATCGGACTATTACAAACATTTAAAAAAAAAAAATAACCAAATCGGTCCAGCTGTTTTCAACAATTCGAACATTCAATTTCTTCGTATTATATAAAAGTGGTAGATCTACACTGCAGTTTTAGCTGCAGAATGAATGGGTCAACTCGACCGGGGTAGGACCACGCCCTCACAGAATACCAGCGTAAAATAGCAGGTTAATGCGTGTCTCGTCTGGTGAGTGCAGGGATCCGTTGACCTTTATAACTGGTGACGAGGCATTCCATGTCAGTCCTCAAGGGTGACAACGCATCTGCTTTATATTATATAATTATGATTCTTTGTCAAGAGTGAATGTATGTAGATGTCATGGGCCCCAGGAATCACTTAGCATCAGGTGAACTGTGTGTTCGTTTGTTAATCTTAATGGAAACAAAAAAAAGTAAAGTAAGGTATCAGTTTAGATATATATAAATATATATATAACTTCTACCGTTGAATATAGGCCGTTTCAGAGAGCACTGGAGCAGTAGCGAGTCGCTCGCCACTTGAATTAAAACATTATATGATATGAATACAATTATACAGATATAACGTAATAATAACGTTATTTATTAGATTGGATATATAACATAAAAAAATAAATAAATAAAATAAAAATAGATTGTACGAACAACAGAAGGGTGCGACACTTGTTTTATGTAGTTACGCGTACCGGTTTGGCACAGCGGCCCGTCAGTGCGAACAGGTAGATTTGCTCATACGCTCCGCCCAACAGTGCGAAAACGGTTCCCATGAAAAGTGCATGTCGGTTGCACTCCCGCGCAGCTTACCCTTACCGCTTACGTGTGAACTTATCATTTAGTAGTTTTGCTTCTCTATTGTAATTAGTATTACTTCTATTTTCTGCTTACTCCTTCTTATCTGATATTTCTTCCGTGCTATGCCTTACGATTGTATACTGCAATTATATTACCGCCCCTAATATACTCTTGTGGTTTAAAAGTGTAGGACTTTAATTTATCTGCACGGACAGTGTCAGCAACACATTGGAAACTCCCACACCCACAC
This sequence comes from Teinopalpus imperialis, assembly GCA_029286865.1. NCBI lineage: Eukaryota > Metazoa > Arthropoda > Insecta > Lepidoptera > Papilionidae > Teinopalpus > Teinopalpus imperialis. The sequence continues at coordinate 15,348,778 of JAGSMU010000001.1, forward strand.
GGCCAAAAACCCTAAAGAGCATATTGTACGCGGTTCCATTGTCGATTGGAGGACTTCACAAGTCTTCGAAATATATATATATATATAAATTTATTTCTTTCTTAGACATTCAGGGTTGCTCCTTCACCGTGGAGCACGTGGTTAACAATTTAATTGGCGTCGGCACCGGGGATCGGACTCGATTTACCCTAAACTTAGACGAACCTTTCGACACTGAACTACTGTACAGCTCACGAGTTTTTATTTGAAATGTTTAAGTTGATAATAAATTATCTATTCATCGATTATTAATCGATAAATAAAAAAAAAACTTTTAAAAAAAATCTAATAAGACATTTAAAGTTTATCTTTTAAATAACTTGCCTTTAAGATTGAATAATAAAACTATTTTATAGTGGATAAAACAGTACTAAAGTTATATATTATATTTAGATATACATCATTGTTATAAATTCATATGGGAAAATTCCATAAACAAGATTATATGAAACGTTAAAGTTGTGAACTTCTGGCTCCGATACGGAACCTGTTTAATTTCCTGCCACGTCTGAATTAAATGAAGATTTATCTAATCAGAGGTTAATGCTTAAATTGCTTAAAGGGTTAAACTTTGTCTTCGAGGGAATTTGTTGAGATTTTCTACTACTACTCTACTATATAATTTTTTTAAATTTTCTTGGTTTTTTATTGGCCCTCATGGATGACATCCAGCCAGTCTAACCACTATTTAACTACCAATTATCAGATATGTAAATTAACAATAAATTAATAAATATGTATTAGGTTACCAATAACGAGGATATTTTGACACTGGTAGAGTTACACTGTAGTCTGTTTCTAGCTGCAGAATGAATGGGCCAGGTCGACTGGGGTAGGACCACGCCCTCAGTGAATACCAGCGTGTCAAATAGCAGCATAATGTTGCTGTGTTTCGTCTGGTGAGTGCCCGGAGTGTCTGGATCCGGAGACCTTTATTACCCATGATGAGGTATTCCATCTCAATCCTCAAGAGTGACAACGCGTCTGAATTATGATTCAAGGATGAAAGTTGATGTCATAGGTCGCAGGAATCACTTGCCATCAAGTGAATTGTGTTTGTAATTTCGATTTTTAGTTGTTGCTGTTTTTCTGGTTGATTTCAATAACGCGTTTTCTTTTGGTTATAACCAGATGACATGACATACGCAGGATGTTTTATAGTGCCGTAAGAATTAACGTTAAATATTCTATATTATCTCATAGAAGCACTCAATTATCGCCTCGTTGTCTTCTCTGGTTCGATGAAATGCACGAGCAATAAAATCGGGGGAAGATTACAGTTTCACCGGATTGAGAGGTGACTGTGCGCTTATGGCGCTCAGTCGAGACCTCTATTAGAGGATAACCAGCAGAAGGGCTCCCGAGAGGGAGCCTCGGCTTTGACCGTTACCCTATTGCACGAGAGCATCTGACTCGAGGGCGCCCGACTGAACCTCAGCTCGGTCTCGGTTTACTTTTGACTAGACTTGAAAGACTTAGATTAAGTGGCAAAGATACGGGATATCCCACACCTCTCACACTTTGCCCAGACTCAGAAACCAACAATTTGTTATCATCACTAAAAGTGTTAAAAAAATTATCTCAATTTATAAACTAATAAAGTCTTCCATTTGGCGAGAATATATATTACCAAGCTATTACTTACCATAAGTCGTAAAACATTGTGTAACTTAACACATTCGAAGAGGAAGTGTTAACTTAGTTATTACTTTAACTTGTAACTTACTATACCATTTGTACAATTTTCAACTAATTATCAGTCAACAGTACGAATGATACTTTCATCGGTAATCATACTATATGGTTCAATAGGTTCACGACCTCGTGGTGAGTGGTTAGTGTAAGTAGAGCGCGTTGCGGGTCCTGGTTTCGATTCCCTAACTGAGTAACAATATTTGTGTATGACAAATTGCTGGTTTTCGGGTCTGAGTGTGTTGTGGGTATGTCCCGTTACCCTGAAATGCATTTAAACCTTCCTCTGATCTTATTACACACATACAATACATCGGAATAAGGAAGAAAGCGACGCGTGAATGCATCTGTGTTTTGGGCACTATAAAATATACTGTTGATGACATCTTACAATGACCAGATATCGGAGTGGTTGAAGTCGACTGAACATCAACATGATCAATAGATTTTTAATATATACACTTAATGATCCTATTTTTCACTATTATGGTCGAGCTGATTGAGCAGCTGAAAAATAACATAGAGCGTAACATTACTGTGTTTCGTGTGGTGAGTGTAGAGTTTCGCCGGCCATATTGCAGGTAATATGGCCTCAGTCGTGTTGATATTGTGCATGTTAAATATCAGTTAAGGATAGATGCAGATGTAATGTACAATTTATTTCATTTACTTTAAAAAAAAGGTTACAAAGGGATGACCTAATACCTATTAGTATACTCTACCAGTCATCCCATGGTGGGGTGAGATAATGTGATAGTTATAGCAATGAATAATAACATTGTAAAAAAACAACTTTTTTATTACATTGAGAGTAATCTCGCACAGAGTTCACCTGACGGTAAGTGATTCCTGCGGCCCATGACATCTACATTCATCCTTGACAAGGAATCATAACGCAGATGCGTTGTCACCCTTGAAGACTGAGAAGGAATGTTTCATCTCCAGTAATAAAGGTATCCGGATCCATTCAATCACCAGACGACCTAACCTGTTCATGCTGCATCTAGAAACTAACTGCATAATAATGTATAGGTATCATAATAACTAATAAAAATATTATACATAATAAACCAACAAATATATAAAAAACAAAATTAGGTATAGGTTAAAATTATATATACGCTTACTTATAAGTAAATAATTTAATAATAATATGAACATATTATAATATATAATCTTCTGTACACAGATAAATATATATAAAAAACATACATATATAAATATAGCGGTAGCCAATAATGAAAAGGTAGACGAAAGAGAAGTGTTTAATGTCGCTGAAATTTTAAAATATATACTTCTTTAATTTTACGTAAGGTCAATTTTGTTATTTTGTTCTCAATAAATATTCATAACCTTCCTTATAAATACACTACAAGAGTGAGCACTGTTTATTCACTTTTAATAGACTTTTCCTTTAGTACCTCTTTGTGATAGGCTTTCTCAAAGAAGCTCGTTCACTTTGTAAGTAAAGTTAAAAGTTATGGAGGATTTGCTTAAAGACATCCATTTTGTATTATAAATTCCCAGTTTTCTTAACTTTAACACGATTTTTTCGCATCGCTATTTGCTGAATGATCTTTGAAAAATTTGGAGAAATTTAATGTTTTTATTAAATAATGCTAGCAAAGTTATTAAAATTACGGTTAAACACTCCAACCGACTTTAAATGTAAGGAGAAAACCGTCTACACACGACAACAATACTCGAATGACGAGAAAGAAAAATTTACGCTTCTTGAACTTATAAAAGGGTTGTGACATGCTTATTTTAAATGTCTTTCTATTACGAAAGTAACGTTAAAAGGTTAATGTTGGAGAAAAGATAAGAAAGTCAGTGTCAAAATCGGGAAACATCCAGAGAAGGCAATAATTTTTTAATTAACTGAAATAACTATGCGCTGGCGGCCTATACTATTTCTATCCTGAACAAAGAATCGAGATTATACTATTTTATTTATCACCCCTGACTGGTTTCACATTTCACCTGATGGTAAGTGATTCCTGGGACTCATAACACCCACATTAATCCTCGATAAGTAGTCATAATATCATCCAGTAATGATGGCCGCCGGATCCCTACACTCATCAGATGTAACGCAGCTGCGGTGTAACCTCCCGCTGGTATTCTGTCAGGGCGTGGTCCTTCCGCAGTCGAGCCTACTAATTCTTGGTGCACCTAGTTGTGTAATAACAAGCTGCACAGTGGTTCTACCACTGTTAATGATACACGAGAAAATAATATCTAATCATTGTTCTAATAAATTATACGAAATCTTAAACGCTTGTAAATAAAAGCCTGAAAAAGTTGAAGGAATAGATACTAAAAAACCTTCTCGATCAGAAGTAGCATCCGCGTCACATCGTTGTGCCACATTAACTGTATTGGAGTCCTCAGATTCCTAAGCTCACCACACAAAACACAGCAACCCTTACTCAACTTACCGACTGTCTGGTCGATTCGATCCATGCCACAGCTAGTAACTAGCTGTAGCTTAGTTCTATCAATGTGGTAACCGTTCTTAAAAGTTCTTGTCTGAATGAAAATGTTTAACTGTCCTATTTTTTTAATTCTTATGAACAATTAAAATACCACTTAAATATTTAGATTTACATGCGTACATGTAAATGACAAAGTTGTCCATCACGGCTGACATATCATGGAAGCCAGAGCTCACTTTTGATTATCAGCTTACCATCATATGTCAGAGTCAGTTTAACGAGCGATCAGATTAGGTGGGCGTTCATTAGTACGTTAAGTAAATCTCAAAGTAATTGCTCACAACGACCGAATGTCACGGATATCTTGATGGTTTATGACTATTTACGTAATGACAGATTGCGTGCACGTGGACGAAAACATTCTGTTGTTTTTATGCTTTTTTTTCTATATGTACTGGTAAAAGATATGCAGTAGATACCATTAGCTAAAATAGTTACCGAAGCCAATACTCTTGAAGCTGTGAATTGACAAATATGAGAATTCGATAAACCAGCACAACCAACGAAATCGACAACGTAAGGTATGTAAAAATAGAAGAAAAGGTTAAATGAATACAAAAGGGAAACCAGTTTGTGGACGATGCGGAAATCTAAATCATTTGTTGTAAATTGTTACGGGCTAATAGAAAATTTTGGACAATTTTGCAAGACTCGTCAAAAACTGTGACATAAAATAGTAACATGGCCATAAGCACAAATATCTAGACTTTTTTTTTTTTAATAAAAGAGACAAACGAGTTGAGGTTATCACTTACCATCAAACTGAACTGTGCCACGTCCCATGTTATCTGTAATAATAATAATAACAATGTATTAAACAATACACAATATACATAAAATGTACTTTATTATACTTATTACTTATACTATATATAATTCGTAGGTAGTACAAAAAAAAAAAATAAGAACAATAATTCACTTGAGCTTCTTAGTTCGATCACTTAAACTATGAACATTCTTTGTTAAAGAACTTTCTAAATATAACAAGATACTGCATGCCTGTACCTTAGAATACTCGTCTCTTCCGGGGCATTCTTTTTATTACGTTGAGAGTAGCAAAACGAGCGCACAGTTCACCTAATGGTAAGTGATTCTTACGGCCCATGACATCTAAATTCATCCTTGACAAGGAATCATAATGCAGATGTGTTGTCACCTTTGAGGACTGGGATGTAATGCCTCGTCACCAGTAATAATGGTCCACGGATCCCTACACTCACCAGACGAAACACAGCAGCAATGTGCTGCTATTTTGCGCTGGTATTCTGGGTGTGCGTGGTCCTGCCTCAGGCGAGCTGACCCATTCATGCTTTAGTTAGAAATAAACTGTAACGTAGCTCTACCACTCAAAATAATCAATTAGGTAAGCACTTAAAATATCTTATATGATAGCAATAATTTTATATCTACTATATTAGTTATTTCTTATATTCTCCCCTATCGTATAATGTTACAATCTACATCATTCAATACGCATATAGCGATGTCACACTTGAGAACTTTATTTTAGATTAAACTCCTGTATTCAAAATAGAAGCACTATTTATAGATTGTCTACGACAGTTCAAAGATTAATTCTATCTCAATAAATCATTCAAATACGAAATAAAAACTAAATATATAACCATGAAATATTTAAACTAACTTATCTATAACTTGAACCGCGATTATAAGCAAGTTTAGAAGGTAAAGTTGGCGCATTAGTAGGATAACAATACGTTGCTGGGTAATTGTTTTCAAATTAGACAATTCAGCACGTAGTTCCTGACAGTTCGTAGCTAGCGAGCATAGCTACGGACTTGTCAAGTTACAACTTACATGAACTTAACTATAAGTTTATGGAAATAAATAAGTAACAGTTTATATATATATATATATATATATATATATATATATATATATACATAAATTCCACTTCTGAACATAGCCTCCTATCTACAGGTTGAGTAGAGCATACATGCGACTCCACTGCAGACCGGCAGAATTCAAATATAGTTTATTGACTATTTCTTAGATTCTAGGTTTCCTTACGATGTTTTCCTTAAATCACTTTCTCATAAATCAAACCTCAAAACCGGAAATCGGTCCATTCGCTTACCGTAAATTAAAAGCGACACACAGAAACTACGACTCGAGACTGAATTCGTTTTCCTCTGACCTACTCCATTTGGATAACGATCCAAAGTGAGGTCTGGAACCTTCGTTTCTTCGTCTTCAGTACTCGGTGTGCAGCGGTGTTGCAGCAGCAGTCGAACCAGCAGCATCGTCGTATTGCCTACTCGCCGGCCTTTCAGTGTTTCTGTGTCGGTGGAAATGTGGAGGCCACTGGCGACAATAACAATACACATAAACATAAAAAAAATTCTATCGACCATTTAGACCAGTTTCAGATTGCAGGAAATCAATGGATGTGGGATAGGGCAAGTATCTTCAGTGCTGTTATCCTGATAACTTTTGACGAATATCATGACATTTCCTATAGACAGTGGTAGAGCTACAATGCAGTTTAATGGTAGTGCTAGAAACAAAGGATCATCTCAACCGGGGTGGGACCACGCCCTCACAGAATACCAAAGTAGCAGCATAATGCTGCTGTGCTTCGTCTGGTGTGTGTAGACATCCGGAGGCTTTTGTTACTGACGAGGAATTCCATCTCAGCCCTCAAGTATGACAACGCATCTGCATTATGATTCATTGTCAAGGACGAATGTAGATGTCATGGGCCGCATGAATCATTTGGCATCGGGTGAACTGTGTGTGAGTTTGTTACTCTCTATGTAATGTATATTTTTTTATACCAATACTTGACCATTAATATTCGCGGGACGAGACGAGCGATAAATTTTACTATATTCCTATCCAATAATTAAAATATTTTCCTATCCAATTGCAGATAACATAAGATTATTCTTACATTTTTTTCCTTACCTTTATCATCATAATAGCCTCGCATCAATAGTTCACTACTAAACGTAAGCCTCCTCCATACATGGCTACAAAGTACGACCCCGAGCCGCCTGCCTCCATTGGCTTACAGATAGGGGGTCGTACTACACTACTCCTCCACAACCTTTATTAAGTTCCAGGGTTTACCCACTAAAAAGATATTCAAGTCCGAACTAACTGCATTATAACGTTTAAATAAAATTGGACCAAATATACAGGAGCGAACGCACAACAAAAGCGAAACCTACTCACTCTGCCATTCATAAGGGGCCATTGAATTCATTCAAAGGCTTTCATTCATTCATATGCTAATTTAATGGCCTCACAAATTATTTTCCGATATTTATTGCTTGTTGGGGATTCAATTAAACTCGAAAAATAAAAACGTTTGTTGTCTAACAAGAATTCAGATAATAAGTCATATATAAGTGTATTTTATTAAACCGACCGATTATTTAGATGTTTGTCTGATCATTTGTTATCTATAGACTTAGCTTACATCTCAACTTAAAAGTTAATATATCAATACATAACAGTGGTAGAGCTACACTGCAGTTTGTTTCTAACTGCAGAATGAATGGGTCAGCTCGACCGGGGTAGGACCACGCCCCCACATAATACCGTCGTGAAATAGCAGCATAACGCTGCTGTGTTTCGTCTGGTGAGTGAAGGGACCCGGAGACCTTTATTACTGGTGATGAGGCATTCCATCTCAGACCTCAAGTATGACAACGCATCTGCATCATGATTCCTTGTCAAGGATGAATGTAGATGTCATGGGCCGCAGGAATCATTTGGCATCGGGTAAACTGTGTTCTCGTTTGTGACTCTTAATGTAAAAAAAATAAAAAAAATTATAGATACTAATAGAAATCACTTCCGGACCTAGTTACAGGAAACGAGATATTTCATCTCAGTTCGCCGGGGTGACAGCGCATGTATTGAATCCTAGTTGAGTTTTGATGTAGATGTAATGGACCACAGTTGTCACTTGTCACCAGATCTCAATTTTTATTTAAAGAAAATATATATTTTGTTATGTCTTGTGGTTTTGTATGTATATGTGGTTATTTGGTTATATTAAAATCTAACCAAAATAAAGTCGCCAAAAATAATTAAAGTAACAAAAATGATTTTGTTTAATCTCTATTTAGTATAATATTCTCGTTGACATTTAATTTAATTTTAAAATCTTACGTTATTATTTTATAAGGCTATTATTTAATTTTGATAATCTAATTCTGTTTATTGTTTTTATTTTGATTTAGTAATTGCTTAGTTTTCTCCAACTTTTATTTTTGTATGTAATACGATAACCGTTAATTATAACAATTGATTGTATGCTTCTTTAATTGGTGCATGCATCAGATTTGACTTTATGTATTTATGTATTAAGATTGTTTTTATGTATGCGCTGTAAATCACACCCAAAAAAAAAAAGAAATAAGAGAACTGTATGCTCGGTTTCCCTCTTTGAATAATAAAAAAAAAGATAAATGCGATAATCATGTACGTATAAATAGATATATGTATGTCCTGTTTTCAATTTCAAGGGGTGTTCATTAAATTTTTTATACGTGTGTATACGTGCCTTATATATTATACTCGCCCTTGCGAAGGTAAGGCCGGATTAATACACCTTCGCAATATATCGTGGCCACCACGAATTCGCACGCATTCGCGGCGACACTAGCACCAACCATCGATTGACAGTCGTTCCTCGGCATGTTTCCACGTTTAAAAAAGAGCGAGCTGCAACTTAAATAAAACACTCCTCTCACTCTGCATCTCACATTATCTCCTCCTCTCTCTCTCTATCTCTTTCTGCCCCTAGTTAAGGTGATCCCCTTGATCCCCCCTAACAGCGCCCTCGATCAGCGTAACATGGACCGGCCGAGTGTTAGATTCTCTTCGTTGGAATCAATGTAACCATATCGAAGCTCCTGCTGCGCATTAACGCATTAACAACAATAATTTCAGTTTACCAATCAATAAAATTATTTTAATATATTTGTTTCTTCCCATCATTGATAATTTGATTTGTTTGTCTCATAAATTTCAAATGGGTGCTAGAGTCTTCCAACTCGGCGTCAGCGGGACCAGAGGAAAAAAGTATTTCAACATGGTTATGGTAATGTGAAATAATATTTAAGTAATCGATACAATTAACGGAAGGATTTTATTGTGATGCAGAAAAGGTTGGGCATCTGTGATTAAGAAGACTATTGGCTGGGGTATGAGAACATATTTACTGTATATAACATATTTATTGTAAATACGGGTGTGTAACGTCTCTTAGCATGGAAATTTTTATTTCACCCTTCTTCACGACTTCTAGATATTTATTTTAAAAGGACTGCGTTTTATCCTTCGACGGAGAAAGTTAGTCTGTTATGTAAAGCGAGAAAACTTTTAGTGTATCAATAATTTCTGTAGCTTTTTGAAACTTTCAATGGTCATACTTGGTCCAGAATGCTTCTGAACAAAGATACCATAAAAGAACGGAGACGTTAAAAAGTTTAAATGTAGCCTCTCTTTTCCCTTAAAATCTGTAAAACTTTGAGGGTTGGATGGGAAGGTACATCTATGAAATGCGCAAGAATATAAAATTGTTTTATTATGTTTTATAAGGAAAAAAAGAGGTGCGAAAGTGGAAGTTTGGAAGTCGGTATAGAATGACCAGCGGTTTAAATTCTAGTATATCAATGAGTTATACTTTTCGCCTTTTTATCTGCAAAAACATTTATATATTTATTTTTTATAAAACTCGGATGCACAGCACGCAGTTCACCCGTTGGTAAACGATAACTGGGGCTTATTACAGGATATAGGTGTTCTATATCCTGTAAAAAGATTCGAGATTCATACAAGTTGTCCTCGGATTGCTGTTGGTCCAGAGACCTCTACAGCTTCATCTAATTTGACTCGCGAGCGGGAAACCCGCTAAGTAGGGACTAAGCTTCTTTACTGGCAGTTATTAATAGTAAACTCGAGTAATTGATCGTTATGCGGTCTGTAAGGTTGAAGAATTATAGACGAGAGGGTGGTCTGTATTAAAATTTATATATTTAGGGTTCCGTACAACTGATGGAAAAACAGAACCCTAATAGGACCAATTTCTTGTCTGTCTGTTACAGCTTGAATGTCATTTTTTATTATTCAATGTCTAAAAGTAAATGAATGACTTAAGCCGCTAGCCGTGTAGGGAAGCACCCCCACACACTGTCAAAAATCAATTGAAAGGAGTTCTCGTTGAATCTGACTATATATCTTCATTAAACTCGGATATCTTAAGAAATTAAATGGCTTGGAAGCTGAAGCTACTGAGGTTCTTATAGAGGGATAAGTGCTTTAGAGAGATTAGAAACCTCTTCTAAAGATATAGTACGATAGGCAGGGACTGCTAGATGGCATTAATCTGAAAGCTAGGACAGGTTATTAGTTTTAAATACTTTATAAATACTTTATTAGCTAATGTGCCAGTGTGTCACTTATAATGACACAATACATACAATTTATAAAACAAAGATTGAAACTGACTGTTGCATGAATGTTCGAACATGGTGGGCAACCATCTCACTGAAAACCAGCATATCGCTGCTGGATATCCCGAGTGGTAGCAACTTGTTACCGAATAACTGTTAAAGAGTTACTGGGGTGGGATCCTTGGGAGGGATGATATATCTAATAGTAAATCTATGGCTGCGTGGTGTACTGCAGTGGTGAATTAGAATACCTGGCTACATCGCGAGTCCTGGGCTCGATGCTCAGCCATAGAACAATATTTATAGATCACATATTGTTGGTTCATGGATCTAGTCTCCCTCCGATTTTATTGCACGTGGATTATATCGGAATAGGGAAGGGGACGACGAGGGAATGTGTCTCTGTTTTTGCGCAAATGCATACGGCACTGTTCAGATGTCATCTGGTAATAACCAGAAGATATCTCCGTGGTCGATATGGACCAGGAGGATATCCACAAAGTAATGTTGTCGTGTATCGTATGGTGAGTGTAGGAGAGTAGAGACCTGACTTCAGGTGAAGAGGAATACGTAGGCGTTTTTATGGTAAGTTAGACCCCTCTACAAACAAAATTATACTCAGATTACACGAAACGTTAACGAGTTGTTAACTTCTTACTGCGACCTTACACGGAACCCGTTTAATTTCCAGCCACATCCGAATTAAATGAAGATTTATCTCGACGAAGGTTAATGATAAGCTAATGACTGGACTTAAAATGGTTAAGGGGCTTTAAAAAAGTTGTTTTAATGCTAGTTCATGGGACTGTTGACTATGTAACGTAGTTTATATATATATATATATATATATATATATATGTACTGTTTCATAAAAACTTTTCTTTTTTCAAATTTATAATTATTTTGAATTTGGAACACATATTATTTTAAAAACTTCTTTCGATTTTGCGCTATTTCACATATTTTTTCGTGTTCATTATCAAATTACAATATGGAATGGGGTGTTAAAGAAAATAGGATTGCAGTGATCGCCTTGCACAAAGTGGGTATGGAGTCGTCGGTCATATTCCAGACACTTCAAAAGCTTAATATTAGCCGTGTGTTCGTATATCGTACTATCAACAGATACAATAACACTTCCTATGTCGAAGACCAGAAAAGATCGGGGTGGCCGCGTGCTGTTAGAACCTCAAAGGCTGTTAATGGTGTTAAAGCCAGAATTCGTCAAAACCCCATTAGGAAGCAAAAACCCTTATCGCGAGAATTTTATATATATAAATATATATATATATATATATATATATAAAAAATAAAATATTTATTAATATTCCATAAGGAATTATACTGGAATTATAGGGAAGGGCCTACATTTTTTTAGGCCGGGCCGGCAGCGTATCAGCGACTCCTTTAGTGTTGCGAACTTTCAGGGACAGTTTACCTGATAGTAAGTGATAACTGTGGGGCCTGATATTTACATCCATCCACAACAAAGATTCAAGATCCCTTGTTACCCATAACGACAGAGATGTATTGTTACGTCATTTGTTATTTGATTGCCTATATTATTGTTGTAGATTTTATTTTCGTTGTTTAATATTCACTGGTTTTATTATTGCACAATTCCCTTGTCGCCGTAGTACAAGGTTAAAAAAAACTTAAAACTTAAATGACTTCACGGATCCAGTGCTGGATTTAGAGCTGGGATTAGATCTCTATAGCGTCTTCTGTATTTCCGGAATGATACGATGTAGGGATATTGATGCCAAGAATGGCATCTTTTGGTCTAACCTGTATCGCTTAAAATCAGGTATGGTAGTACCGTTGGCTTATTTTAAAAAAAACGTGGTTTTCAAAGTTTAAAACTCCCGGGGCCACTGTGTTGGTGGGAGGAATACAAATTCAATTTTACAATTTATTGCTAACGCTCTACTCATTATGACATTTATTGTCTTTCGAACCATCATAAGATCTGATGGCTTCAAACTGTCAAGGGTATTGTGCTGCATTGTCTATATTACACAATTATCTTTATTTTATTACATTGAGAGTAACAAACGAACACAGTAAATTGTACCTGATGGTAATGATTCCTGGGGCCCATGACATCAACATTCAGATTCATCCTTGAAAAGGAATCATAATGCAGACGCGTTGTCACCCTTGAGGACTGAGATGGAATGCCTCGTCACCAGTTATAAAGGTCTCCGGATCCCTGCACTCACCAGACGAAACACAGCAGCATTATGCTGCTATTTTACGCTGGTATTCTGTGAGGCGTGGTCATACCCCGATTGAGCTGACCCATTAATTCTACAGCTAGAAACAAACTACGGCGTAGCTCTACCAGTGTTACACTCTATACCTTGGCGTGTTGCAGACAATGAGGTTTTGTTTTTTTTTACAATTGTACTTTACTTTTTAAAATTTGATTTATTATTAGGGGTGCCACACGAGTATATAGGTCCGATGTATCTTTAAAAACGTTAATGTACACACTAACGTTGTCGTATATGGAGTGCCCCCTTACTTGTAATTGGATCCTCTGACCCACAACTCTACACTCACCATACGCAACACAGCGGCATTACGCTCGTGTTTTGCTGAGGCGAGATCCTATACCGGTAGTACCAACCCAATCGTGATGTAGGTAGCAACTAGTTGCATCGTGGATTTACAGCTGTTAATGTTGCAGGTGTACGTAAAAGGGTTACAGGTAACTTTTGAATTTTCAACATTAAGTCTGAAAAGAATACTGAATGTCTTTATGCGAACTTATCATGTTGTATAACATATTGATGTTTATATGAACACTTAGGAATACACTAGATAGGAATTAAGCTGCTATTGACGGGAAAACAGATGAAAAATTGACATGACGTACTACCCCTACCCTGATTAGGATAGATGATTATATACATATTAATAAAATAGTATCTGTTAATACTAACGGATATCAAATGTGTCAAAAAGTGCAATAAGGCGAAATAATTTAAAAACATTACGGCATTGTGCCGGTTATCAGTTGGGTCGCTGCATGAATGGGTCGGCTAGATTGGAGTAAGACCACGCTCTCACAGCATACCACCGTAAAATACTTGTATAACGTGCGCGTGACGCGGCATTCTTAGTCCGAATAACTGCATTATGATTCCTTATCGAGAATAAATTTGAGTGTCATGAGCCTTAGAATCACTTGACATCAGGTGTGTGCTTATTTGTCACCTTAAACTATATATATAATACATTGAACAACATTTACTTTCGCGATTTTCAGTCCGCGTAAACATTAATGTCGAGATTTATTTCATGTACTAATGAACGCCTCTCTAATCTGATCGCTCGTTAAACTGACTCTGACATACGATAGTAAGCTGATAATCTAGGTGTGCTATGCTAGGCTGCTTATTATCATTTGTCACATTTGTTCGCATTTTCAATTCTTACAGTCAGTCGGCTGGATAGGAGGACCCTCTCAGATTACTAATTTCCTATAGTGAGTGTAGAGATCCGAAGACCTGATTAGAAGAATTCTATCTCAATGCTGAGAGTTGACAACTATTACAAACTTCCGTCAGATAACCAATTAATTGAGATTACAATTTATTTAATTATTCCAATATTTTGATTCAGTTAGTTTATATTTTTATGATCTCAAATATGTAGATGTAACAGCAAACAATTACGTTTCCCGCCCTCCGGCTTTGTATGGACTTAACGAAATGGTTGGAATCGGTAATTGTCAATAATTAATCATTATATGTTATTACTATGTATCGAATACCATTATTACATTTCTTCGATTAATGTTAATTTTTTTTTTATATACAGGTTCACTTACGTGCGTTCACATAAAACCTTATATATTAAAAATATGTTAACATTATCACAATAACTATATATGTGACGCACAATTACAAGCGAACACCACATGTACAGAAAACAAGTTTATACGCTATACAATTAATACTATAAAAATACAGGACATTCCTAACTACTTATTTAAAATTAAAGATAAAAAAAATAATAATTAAAATTTAAATTTGTGACATTGACAAAACTTATATCCAATAATATTACCTAATTAATTAAATTGAAATTATTATTAAAACGGTTGGAATTCTACGGGAAACCCGAAATTTAAAATGTTGCAATAGTTGGGGGCAATCAATCTTATTATTAAATATTTTTATTGCGAAGATGTCAACTAAGAATCTACGTTTATCTAATGATGACATTTTAATATATCTGTCTGTCCTCATACGATTGAATTTTTTTGGAAATGCCATTTGTGAACGCCAGACTAGAGACGAACCTTCTTTGAAGACGTTCTAATCTCAAAGAATGTGTTGAATAATGTAGCCTCCGAACGGTAATGCAATATTCTAGGGATTCTACAAGACTGTTAAATAGAATAATCTTTATTTCGTTATTTTTAAAAACCTTAGTATTACGCAGAACAAATCCTAGTGTTCTGGACGTTTTCTTAACCACATTTTCTGTATGAGGAATAAAGGTGAGTTTCTTTTTTTATTTATTTATTTGGAATAACCAACAGCTACATAATATATATTAAATCAATAATATAATATAGCAGACACAGTGTGATTATGTAGCCAACATCGTTATTCACAACTTAAGTAAAAAGTAATAAGAAACTAAAGAAAACAATATTATAAAAGTATTAAAGTTGAGTTAAGACAGAATAAATGAATACAAATTTAAAATTTAACACAATTAAACAAACCAAAATTAATAAGATTATGATAAGTTAACTTACATCTTCATAGCACGCACAACACTCCCCCTGAACGACGCAGGAAATGATCATTGTACTACCTCATTACCCTCCACAAGGGGGCACGCTCGCCTGCGTGCGTCTTACATCGTTTTAGTGCAAACAGAGCATTCTTGAGTGCCTCGAATATGACATGATCGGGCAGGTACATGTAGTTGTATTTGTCTAGTAAGATCCATGCAGCTAAATTTATGGTGTACAATATTGTGGCAGCAACATAACATCCAGAAGATTGCGTCTTCTGTCAAGTGTGAGCAAATCATATTTTATCAAAAGTGAACTGTATGAAGACTTAGAACGAAAACAACGATAATGCATGGACTGTAGAAACCTTCGCTGTCAAGAAGTTCCAGACCGGCGCGGCATACTCCAATTGAGATCGTATTAACGACTTATAGAGCAGAAGGTATGTAGATGGTCGCTTGAAAGGAATAGAGGTACGCATTACAAGACCATACATTACCTACTATATGATCCACATGGACATGATGGTTGAGCTTGCAATCCATATAAACACCGAGATCTCTTATCACAGATACTTTTTCTTACAGCGTATCACACAACGAATATTGTTGTTATGTGTTATCAATGTTATTATTTTTTTTTGAATAAGTTATAAATTTACATTTATTTATCATGTTCTTGTCAAATATTACACGTAAATCCCATATCTCCTTTACTTTCACTATGGCATTATCTCCGATTTTGTAGACAGAGTCAAATGAACTCTGTTTTCGTGTAAATTTCATATGATAACATTTTTCAGCATTCAGTTGCATGTTGTTGATATTACATATAATTACTTGATTAATGTCTTCCTGAATCAAAATTTGGTCGTCGATAAAGCGACATGTTGCAACTAATTTGAGGTCATCAGCATACATAAATGGTCTAGAGTGTTTTATGTATGAAGGTAAATCATTTATAAAAGCATTAAATAGCAGGGAATTAAATGTTTATATCGATACGAGTGTAAGAGATGTTGTAAAGTGAATGTCAATTTAGTAGATGTTCGTTCGTTATCAAATAACAAAGTGGATATGGAGACGTTGAAGGCAAAGCGTACTAACTAAGCAAATAAAAAAATTACTATTCTGTTGAAAACATCTATATTTTTCAGGCTAATTATACCGATCCTTCACTGTTCGCATTAAAAACGTCGAAGTTTATCGATTCTTTCGAATCGGTGAACTGTGTCCTGGTTTGTCAACTATAATATTACAAATATTGAAAATTAATTTATAAAAATTAATGCCAAAATTATGTAAATTATATAAAAATAAGTATAGTTATCGTTTAAATAAAAAGTTAGGTAAGGTTAGTTCGATCCAGAGGTCATTCAATTTGGATGGCCAGCGTTCGGGAAATTGCGGCATATATTATGGTCGAGAAACTCAATGCTTAGAGACAACAATAATAAGTGCGTATTGCCTATGATGACCTACAGAGCTGAGAAGTGGTCCTTCACTACTGGCCGAGGAGGTCCTCAATCACTAAGCGAGCTATGGATTGGACTATGCTCGGTGATTTTCAGCGTTATCGAAGCTAAAGTTGTAATAGGCTAGCCAGGGAAAAAAGGTTCACGACCGGCAAAGCAAAAGTTACATCTATGTTGTATACGATGCAGTATTAGTGCAGATAATAAATTAGAGAAAATAAATC
The DNA here is from genome assembly GCA_029286865.1 of Teinopalpus imperialis. Classification (NCBI taxonomy): domain Eukaryota; kingdom Metazoa; phylum Arthropoda; class Insecta; order Lepidoptera; family Papilionidae; genus Teinopalpus; species Teinopalpus imperialis. The sequence goes on from JAGSMU010000001.1 coordinate 15,365,895, forward strand.
AGTATCGATAACCAACTTCATTTTTTCCACTTGGAACTTCCATCAAACCATTTAAGTAAGTTTTTCTTCTGCATTTCCGCAAATTACGCACGTATCTATTAAATGTCTTAATATCTAGTTTTCACAATAAATAGAAAAAACTTCATTGACATTAGCAACGGAAATCATTTGAACATTTTCTTAATAATTTTAAATACTATTAATAATATATGCGTCATATAGGTTTAATCCGTATACCGTTGATATATCGTTAGCGGAAACTTGTGCAGTTGTTAAGTTATAACGAAGTTAACACTCTGCGTTTGTGTACTAAATTTGTAACTTAGCTTACGGTACTAAGTTTAACGTAATATATCTATAAACACCACCATAAATATGCAAACAATACCAGTTAGTATTATTTTTGTTACATTCTTGGTGTTAATAAATTAAAAGCCTAAATATACGAGTATATTTAGGCCTAAGGTTGGCAATCTATGGGGGAGGTCTATGTCCCATAGTAGCCAGACAGTGATTGAGATTGTTTCTAGCTGCATAATGAATGGTTCAGCTCGACCGGGGTAGAAGCACAACCTTCTGTGAGGGCGTGGTCCTACCAGCGTAAATAAGAGCATAATGCAGCTGAATTTCATCTGGTGTGTGCAGGGATACGGAGACCTTTATTACAGGTGACTCCATCTCAGTCCTCAAGAGCGTTGTCAGCATGCACATTATGATTCCTTGTCAAGGATGAATGGGAATCACTTACTATCAGGCGAACTGTGTGCTCGTTTGTTACTCTCGATGTAATAAAAAAAAATCTACACTGAAAATTATATAGACTTCAAACATCTGCAAACATTATTATTGTGATTATAGCAAAGGTTAGGTGAAGTTAGTGCATTAGGTAGGAGCAATATATGTAGATGGTGGTTACGCCGGGTCCAGGTAATTGATCTAAACTTGGACATTTCAGCACGTAGTTCCTAACAGTTCGAAGACAGCAGACATGCTGAAGCTACTCGTATTACCAAACTACCGCTTACTCGGGCTAAACTTTTCGGCAAGTTATAATAAGTCTAGTAGGCCTGTACTATATATATATGTATATGGCAATAGATCATTCAACAGTATTAGACCGTGCATTTCTGATAATCAATATTAATAATACAAGCATTCTAATGTTGGTAGAATATACTATAATTATATCATGCGATCTGAAAATAAAATTTTTCAGATTGCGTGATGTGTTTTTTGGTATCCTTCTAGATAAAAAACAGAAATCCAGAGTCTACTTTATATTAAGTACGAAAGATATACTTTTACATATACAAGTATCTTAATACATACATGTCATACCGTAAAAGCTGATGTTTAGTTAACATCTTTACTGACCGCCGTGTTCAGAAAGAAAAATTTACTATTATCATGCTGGTATATTAAAGACCATCGTTGACTCCGCTATTACTTTGTAATAAAGCGTGTATATCATCATTTATATCTTGCTAACCAATATGCTGTTCTACTGTTTACAAAATTTTTTAAATTCTTACTCACTTCTCACTTTTTTTTAAAATTTATTTATTAAAATACATTAAATTTAATTACTACAGCGAGTACAGGAATCCGGAGATCTTTATTACTGGTGACGAGGCATTCCATGTCAGTCCTCAAGGGTGACAACGCATCTGCATTATGATTACTTGTCAAGGATGAATGTAGATGTCATGGGCCGCAGGAATCACTTACCACCAGATGAACTGTGTGCTCGTTTGTTACTCTCAGTGCAATAAAAAAAAATCTTTCTGCATAAAAAAACATTGAACGTTTTTTTTAATGTTTTGTTAGTGACAAACGGACTCACAATTCATCTGATGGTAAGTGATTCCTGCGGCCCATGGCACTCACATTCATCCTCGGTAATGGATCATAATGCAGATGCGATGTCATCTATTAGGACTAACATGGAATGTTGCACCAGTCTCTTCAGCTGGGTTATTGTACTATTTTACGCAGGTAGTCCGATTCGTGAAGTAGTCAACCAAAAATTGCAGCATAGTTCTACCATTGTTAAAATAAATATCAAATATGTTTTCAGTTGAAAAAATTTCATTCATTAAAAGTTTCGATAAATCACACATTTACGTCATCCAAAGCGAAGAGTTTATTGTCATTTCTCTTGTTTTATTATTCATTATTTAATCGGATATTCCATTTTCGTTTACATTTTTGTGGTATACATTTCGTGATATACGAGTATAATCGTTAAATTATTTTTACATAGAATTAAATAAGATAAACAAAGTTATATAAAATTTTAATTACAGAAATTCGTTTGTAAATAATGAATTTACGTATATCTATTACATAACTATTAAGTATTTCATATAGTAAGATGTCATTGGACTGAAGGAAATTATTGACTAGAAATTTTTTGTTAGAGGCGATAAACTAGCTAACATTTCACCAGATGGTACATGATTGAGGCCATTTATATCCAACCTCAACAAAGATTCAAGATGCAGATGCTTTATCTCTTGTGGGACTGTTAACCTTGTAATGGTTAAAAAAAAATGGGTTTTCCTTATTTTGTGGTTTGCAATAACTCAATAAGTGTAAGCATAAAAAAAAATGCACCCACCAGACGAAACACAGCAGCATTATGCTGCTATTTTCCGCTGGTATTCTGTGAGGGCGTGGTCCTACCCCGGTCGGGTTGACTTATTCACTCTGCAGCTAGAAATGGACTGCAGTGTAGCTACCACTGTTAAAAATACTCTGTAAATAGTCCTCGTCCTCAAAAACAAGATGGTGAAATGGTATTAAGCTGTTAGATATTGACGACACTTTTAACCAACAGGAGATACTATATACTACGTACTCATTCCTCAAATTAGCTTAGACATAAATTTTTGTCATTGTTGTCTTGCGCTAGACAATTGTGGAAAGAAAAAAAATTGCGAATCAGCCTGTGGTCAAAATGATATATAATGATATATATTAATGATATATTATTATATAATATAGATTTATTTTTACGTATAGTACTCAAACGCGTATAGGATTTTAAATTGGAATGACAACGCTATCACAGAATATCAGAGTGAAATAGAAACATAAATAACGCTACTCTTTCACATGATGTTTGTAAGAAACCGGTTAGGAAAATTAGTAAATGCTTCTTGCATCCCTGTTAAATATAGATGGGTTTAATGGGCCATAGACCTCACTTACCGTAGAACCCTGCCTGCCCTCGTATGCCACCCTTAATTGTATATGAAAAACACCCCAAAAGAAAATGTTACCAAATATTTTGTTAACATATGGTCTAGAAAATTAAACACAACGTCACAACAATTTGACTAATGGTGGATAAGACAGTATGACTATGACAAACGACTAAGTAAAACTTTTTGCGTCGTTTCTGACTCCACTTCATTTGCACTGTGAACTTTGTCAACGAAACCTAATACAAAGACCTGATGGTTCGGTGCTAAGCGCAGGCAACTATTAAATCGGTACGTTCAATATATATGACTTTTATAGAATATATATAATATTTTTTTTATATAAGATAAGAGTAAGCTTCTTTTATAGTTCCACAGGGTTGAATGGTGACCGTACGCTTATGGTGCTCAGCAGAGACCGTTATCCCTTGTGCAGGTTACCCACTAAGGATAATCTGCACAAGGGCTCTCGAGAGGGAGCCTCGGCTTGGACCGTTACCCTGCTACGCGAGAACGACTGACTCGACGGTGCCCGAGAGGGCCAAACCATAGCTCAGTCAGTTGCTTCTGACTACGGATTATCTAAATTAATATCAGTATTATTATTAACTATATTTTCTTAAAAGTCCCTGGGTCGGCGGTTCTAGTTCTCTAGTCGGTTCGGAAATACCGTTGAGCAACAGTAGATTTCACCGAGTAGTTGTGCGTGCCAGAAAACTACGTGGACATTTCTTCTCAAATATTAGATCAGTGTACACGTGTAAATGTGATTCAGGAATAATTAGGTAACTACGAAAACGAGATGTAAAACAGAAAGCGTAGGTACCTATCGTGTAGCGGCAATTTTTTTAAAAATCATTCATTAAATAAGGTTCGTAATTTTATTAGTGATGCTATAAATTGGTGACGATACCCCTTTGAATCCGGAGGACATTACGACTGTTTGATGATTGTAACCAGTCACATACAGTCAGCCCTGCATCTGATCCAAGAGGTTTAATTTCGATACGATTAGATGAAGATTAATTGGTTTTTTTAAATCATTTACTGCATATGAATCATTATTAGAAATTTTTGTATGAATTGTACAAAACTTTGCCGCCGATATAGTATACGAGAAGGTAACGAAAAGTCTTGGATTAAGATTAATTTTATATATTTACGAAGACAAGTTTTGGGTTTTATATAAAGTTTTCTAAAAGGTACTTCCGCTTTTAAGCGAATGTTTCTTAGTAATTTTTGGTAAAGTGGTTCAGGTTTCTACATTTTTGAAAAGTGTAACGTTAAACATAAAATCATTGTAACGTTAAGAAATTTGGGGGTCTATATAACGGAGAGGATACATTTTTGTAGAAGTACATCGCAATAACTTTGCTTAATATAATATTTTTATAATGTTTTTTATATTATATTTAAAGTTACGGTATATTGCAAAAGTTTAAATTATAACTGGTATATTATAAGTATTAGTTACTAATAAACAGATTTTTTTTCCACTAAAAAAAGTTAGACTTTTAACTTCACATTTTTTATACGACCTTATTTGAGTATTACATAAAACAAAAATGTAATTTTTAGAAAGTGTATTAAAATTTAATAGAAACTTTGTTCCCTTCTAGTGTCTTCGTTACGAAGGATTTCTAGACAAGTTATGAATATTTATTGATAACAAAATGAGAACACCTCGAGTAAAATTGCAAATTTTAACGACTTTGAGGTATATTTTATAGTGGAAATATTATATAATATTTTATATGTTCTCCATGCACTCTTGAAGAGTTTCACGAAGTCTTGAGAAGTCATAAGAGAATAAGGAATTAGACAATGCATAAATATTAATCGGTTTATAACGTACTGACGAATTTTTGTCTTTCATAAATAAATAAGCATACCAATAAATAATAATAGCATAGAGCATCGTTTCTCAACCTGGTGGTCTCTACCCCGGTGTTGGGGGTGGGGGTTCGTGTTTGTTTTTATTAAGGGGTCAACCCTTGAGGTAGACACATATACATGGAGACACATACAAAAAATATAAATAATAATACATACATAATAATATAGATTTATATATCTATATACAAATACATTAAACAATAAATATCATAAATCACATAATAAATAAATAAATATCAAATAATATACATCTGAAATATATAATAAGAATAGTTAATGTAAATAAATGGATATAATGAATTAATGATTAAATGATTTTCTCTATGTACTGTAGTGTATGTAATACCTACGAAGCAGTGTTTTAAAATAACTTTTATTAGGAGCTCGTTTCATGTCATTGGATAGAACGTTCCAGAGTTCCATAGCCTAAACAGTAAAAGAAGAATTAAAGAAACTAGTGTTGTGCTGTGACATACGAATCTTGATACGATCAAAAGGACGAGATATTCTTATATGACTACTCATATAAGAGTATCTCTCTCACACTACATAAAGATGAAAATATTTCTTAAGATAAGATAGTGAATTAGAATTGTATAAAATTGAGTATAGGACTTGAAGAATTCTGAATCTACGCCTATGACCGATAGGAAGCCATTTAAGCATAGAACGATTAAAGGTGATATGGTCATACTTACTTAAGCCGGAGACAAATCTAATACAGTTATAATAAGGGTTAACAATTACAGGGAGTTTCTAGTAGCTCATATGAAAAATCATTCAAAGTGCAAAAGTTTAAAATAAATATAAAAATATTTGGTTGCCACACACAGTATTATTCAAAAAACGAACACACAATTCAAATGAAGGTCACACAAGGCGCTTCTTGACATTTACGTCATTCTTTAATAAAGATTCAAGATGGAATGCCCAATTATCAATAATAGGGTCTCCGAATCCCTAAACTCATCCTACGAAACACATTAGCGTTGTTCTACGACGCTCGGAGTGTTTGTTCTGTGAGGGCGAGGATCTTCTTCACTCGATTCTTTTTGCAAATATCAATATACTAAAAATCACTAAATCTCTCAACCTTTCTTTCGTCGCGACACACTTTTAACGAATTTAGAATTTAACGGTATAGCTTTTACATTTCCAAAATTTGGTAGTACACGAAACTGCCACGGCACAGTGGGTGAGTATGAGAATCACTGTTCTATAGCGTTGAGGCGTGTACTATTAACGCGATAAAATAGCAAAAAATAAGTTTTATGTGATGTTTAGTGTGTTCTTTAAAAAAATCAACAATTTCAACAGTGGTATAGCGATGCTGTAGCTAGTTTAATGCTGCACCGGATGGGTTGGCACCATCGTTGAAGGTATCCCAGCAACTCACAATAAGCATGACAGTGAACTGTGCTCTGTGCTCGATTGTTACCGTTAACAATATAAGAAATAAGATTACGTCTAAAACTTGTTAAATAAAATGAGAAGCATCAAATTAAAATACGGACGCAATGCGAGAACAATGCCACCTATTCAGAAGCGTGTTCGTATCATTCAATTGCGTTCGTTCATTCGTCAGCGGTTCAATTCATAAAATCTTTCTTTTCTATTTATCATCCTTTGCCCTTTGGAGATTTAAATGGGAAGGATAAGAATTTTTAAACACTCTGTGTTTAAAACGTAAAGTAGGTTATGCTAGCTCGACACGGCAAGATCTCATGATACTGTGTGCTCCTTCTGAGTATATCAAAACAAAAATAAATAAATGAATAATATTTTTGTTTCTTTGTGAGTACATTATGTTTCTTTTTTGCGATAATATGTCCAACACCAGGCCTGCTGGAAGAGATTTTTATTGTAAAATAAGCTGCGCCTTTGTACATACATTTCTTATCTTAATGTCCTTATGTAAATGCTTTCTGTAAAAGTTAAATAAATAAATAAAAATATAGAAATAAATGAAAAATAAATAAATGATTATATAAAACGTCAATAGCGTCAATTTATCAATTTATGGTCTATAAAACTTATGGTCATAGATTAGAATCAGCCATTTGACTTTTGTCGCGAAGCATTTGGATAGTTGTTTAGTAGTTGTCTTTCTGGTTAGGTGGAGTGGTCAATCGAAATGTTATAAATGTCAATAGCATTTACATAACACAATATTTATATAAAAGCACATATATATGTATGTACATACATGCCTCATACGAAATATCATAGACGAAAAAATATACAAGTATTATATATTTTTGATAATATTTCTGACATATTAGTTAATTTTATAATCTCGAATTCTATGATGATTTTTTATTGGAACTGTAAGGTTCGACTGTACTAAAATAAGTTAAAAGAAAAACCATTCTGTTCAATCATAACACAGAAACATGCCTGTCTATCAAGTCAATCACTCGATATTTCACCCATAAGGACTTTTTATTTTCAGCATTTATAATAGAAAATAAAAAGATAAAATAAAGAAAATGTCAATGGTTGTTTTTTCCAGTTGATAATTTTATTTAATTGTAGCTTCTTCAGACTTCCATTTCAGAAAGCTCCTGCTTTGTTGATTTAGTGGTCTCCACCGTCAACATTTACATCACCGCTTGACACTAGGTGGGAATGTAGACAAGCACAGACTAGTACACATTTAAGAAAAAAAAAGAAAAAAGAGACCATTTACTTTTCAATTTTTAGCTTGTGTCGCAACAACTTGACGGACTGGGTTTTGATCGGTGTCATCATTGATGTTGTTAATTGCACACCAAATAAAAAAAATTGTCTGCATCATACTCCGAAAGACTTTTTAAGTCGCGATTAGTCTATAAACATTCTCATGACGAAGATAAAGTTGGTAAAAGAAGTAAAACTCTCAAGTTCAAACAATTCCGTGTCACGAGATGTGCTTAGAGCCGTCAAAGAAAACCATGACGCAAACAAATTTTATGTTAATATAAAGTGAAAGTAAGGATAAAAATTGAAACGTCAATAGCCTAATAGTTTAGGGTATAGTCTAAGAAACTAAAGGTCAAGCACAAGCATTTCCATCTTAGTTGTAGTGGTTAACCGGAATATTAGTAATGTTAATAGCATTACTAATATTGTTTAAAACAACAAAAAAATACTCAGAAAAGTATAAACACACATATCTTTGACTGTAATGGAATAAAAAGCGAGCAGATTTTTCATATATTCCTCTCAATCACTTTAGATAAAGCGTATGTGATTAATGTATAATTGGATTTAACAAAATATCCGACCGAACGTCCAGCAAAAAACAATGAAACGTATTCACAATTCCATTCAGAACGGCTCAATAGCATTCATTCATTCGTTCACTAATGGAATGCCTTACAAAATTATTTGCACATTTTTGTTATCGCCCGGAAATTGTATTAAATTCTATAAAGTCTTTGAACGTTAAGTAATACATTTTTTTCTTAATTTGTGTTTGTTACGTAAGGATTTTAACATGAAACTGTTCGAAAAATAAATTTCGAAAACTTATTTATTTTTGATTTTATTTTTATTTAATTTTACCTTATCAGATACAACTGTGCAGAAAAAACATTGGTGTAAACACTACGATTATATTTTCCTCAATTTCAATCACAGTGATGTTTTCAGACTTTTATCAGATAATATCAAATGAGCGGGATATATACTCGTATGCAAAAAAATCGTCTCAAGTGACATGCACGAGGTTGCATGTCTAAAAAAATAACTGAGCGCTAAATTATAATTTTTTTTTGAATAATCAAAGCTGTAATTTTTGGCTTCTAAATAATATGCTTTTGAAATCGAAATAAAGCAAATGTTATCTTTTCTAAGAATAAACAAACATGTTTTTATTGTAAATGTCATGCCCTATAAAAAGTCATTTACCTGAACTATCTTTATCAGATATCGTCATTCACGTTCAGACATCAACACACAGGTACACTTATCCCTTACGATTAAACACAAACATTACTTAAAAATGACACATCTATTGAAAAAGTGATTCGAGCTGTTACCCTATCGGAACGAGGCCAGAGTGTGCGAGAAATGGCTCGTGTGTAAAACATGAGCTAGTCTGCTGTGCCCAGAATTTACCATCCATTTATCCAGGGTAAACCGAATAAGCGGATCTGGCATAAGAAGGTGCACATCACAGAGGGATGACCGATTCCTCGTCAGTACTTCGCTCAGAAATCGGGCCCTCTCTGGCATTCAAGTCCAACAGGAGCTCAGAGAAACGGGAGGAGTGGCTGTTAGCGGCTGGATAGTCAGCAGAAGACTAAAGATGATTAACCTGACTCCAAAAAGGCCGGCTACTAGCCTTAAGTTGACCCCAGCTCATCGATCAGCCCGACAACGTTATGCAAGAGAAGACGTAAACTGTACGACGAACAGTCGAGTACTTCTCAGATGAAAGCAAAGTGTGTCTCCATGGCAGCGATAGACGACAAGGAGTGTACAAAAGACATAAAGAGCGATTGGCCCAATTGTTCCTGGATATGTGGGTGGGCATTTCAATGAAGGCAAAAACCGAGTCGGTTTTCATCTAAACTAGCGGCAGATTTTGAGGTTTGACGGTGCACCGATATATTGAAGAGATATTAGAGGATCATTACATTCCTTACTCAGGCTTTATCGGTGAAAACTTTGTGATAATGCAGGACAACGGCCGTCCACATAGTGTAGCTGCACTATGAATAGAGTGACCCACACGTCAAGTCAAGACTTAAATCCTCTTGAGTACCTATGGAGCTTAAAAGAAAAGTTCGGTTTAGAAATCCTACGCCAGCTACGAGATTGGAGGTTCAAGCTGCACTCGCTGATGAATGGCCATCCCATTTCGTTTCTCAAGAAACAGTGAATATTTTTATCCGGTCTATGAAGAACCAGGGGAGTAACACTAAATATTGAATTGTTCTTTATTATTTAATTTATGATTGTTTTGTCTTTTAGTCTGTATTTTCTTTGGAGTGAACGTTTCCTTATTTTAGAGGTTCAATTTTGTATAAATATTTTTTTTAGTATTAAAAAAGTATTTATTAATATGATATATCTTTAATCTACTATAGAAAAAAAAATCTTAGCAACAGATTTTTACGAGAGTATTTTTACCGCAAGCGTAAATTGTGAGTCAATTTTTTTGCACAGGAGTGCATTATTGTGCTGCAAATGTGCCCATACGCCTTCGTCTACTCCCAAAGTCCAATTTCTACGTCGCGAGAATTAAACCCGAAAGCCAACAATTTATATTACACATATGTTGTACTTGGCTGTGAATAAACTTCACGACTCACGCACGAAGTACTCCTGTTACGGTAGTATACTATGTCATTCGAAAGGAAAATCGAAGTCAAATATTATCAAAGTACATATGATAACAAATAACTTTTATTCTACAACTTTATTCTGATGTAAATAATTTGAGAGAAATAACAGAGCAAAGTTTTCATAACAAAATACGGGATGTCAAACAAAGCTTTGTTTACACTTGAGGCAAAATTTTAGGTCAGTGTACACGTGTAAATGTGATTTACGAATTATTAGGTACCTACGATTCCGAGTAGTCGTAAATCAGAAATCGGAGGAAGTTATCGTGCGATGGAATTTTTTAAATTTCATTCGTTTAATAGGGTTGGTAATTCGTTTTTTTTTTATTATTTTTGTATGGAAACAAATCCATTTCGATGTAATAATAATTTTCTGAAACGGGTATTAGTTTTGACGGACTTTGGTGGCGATATATTGTATCTATTGGATGATTTTGTTACGCGATATCTTCTGGTTATTGCCAGATGACATAAAGTGCGCAGATTAATTTATAGTGACGTTAGTATTTGCAAGCATGCAAGCATTTACAGAGGCATCGGTCGTCCCCTTTCCTATTCCAATGTAATGTATGTGCAATTAGAATTTAATAAGGTACAGTTGAATCTGTACCTTATTGGACCTATCATGTATTATATACCTATCTGGACACGGGACAGACATCCAGGAAGCAAAAATTTTTGATCCACAAATATAGCTCTTCGACTTGAAATCGTAACCAGGACCCATGACGCTGCTGCCGGATAATCTTACCGTTACACCATGTCTATGATTTTATGAACACTGACCGATCAATCATTATGCGGTCATCATTCGACCTCACAGTTTATGTTATTACATCGATCCGTGAGACTTATCGCTTTATTTATTATCCATCGCTTCCTTTGTGGGACAAAATTAAATAGTCATTGCATTAATAGTCAGCATTAAAATAAAATATCCATATAATACTACTTAATGGCCGTCATCGCATAAATGCATTGTTAAATCATATAAATGCATATGCGTCTAACTGTACTATAGTTTGGTGTTAGTCAGAAGCGCAATGCTTGTATCCTTTTGGGATTGACATTCCTCATTTGGGTATACTGAGCACTCGTATCTATCTCGTGCAGCTTCTTTGTTTCAGGGCAGGGTCTTTGGTTCTTTGAAAATATACAAGAGACAATTAGTTAGCTCTCATGTTTTAATTTGAAATTCATCGACTCGTGCCAGTTTATTATAAGTTTTAATATTATATAAATATACATCACTGAGGTAACCGACATATCGGAAGGATAAGGCATAGGAGCAGTAGGCTGAAGTGTCAATGGATTGACTATTTAGCTCGTAGAACCGATAACTGATGGGGAAGAAAAGTTCTCGAGTGGCATATCGTATATGACATAACAACGTGGTACGACCACCCCACCAGATGAAGTGATAAGATATACAAATCCGCGGGAAGTCGATGGATGCAAAAGCTCGAAAATGCATCTGAACATTCCTCATATCCTTTTCGTGTACCGATCGAATTACGACGAGCTAACGGGTTAATTCCAATCCGCCTCTCGAATCACCCGATACTGTTGGGACTCCGGGACGGGCAGTTCTGGGATCAATATCAGAAGGTGGTGCTCCTCGACACCGCTCGTATAGTCAACAGGTTTCTCTCCCTTTCGCGCTACCTCTCCATATGGACCCCCGTCGAGGGATTCTTCTTGACCGACCAGGCGGAGATAGGAAATAAAAATATCCCCGTAACAAATAATATCAGCAGGTTGCAACCTGGTAAAAATATACCAATCAGTATTGCACACTAATTTTGTATCCTATAGAGTTTATTTAAGATTCTTGCAGAACTGTTATTATAAAGAACATTAGTTAATATTTTAACACAAACTGAAAACTACGTGTGAAGTATATTTAAGCTACGTTTTCGTCGTGGCGGATGTATCACATACCAGAATCTCCGGTTGTTTTTATTGTATTGTATATTTGAGAGCGTTTAAGAAACTAATAAAAATTCAGATGCTTTGTCACCCCTGGAGACTGCGATGGAATACCTCGTCGACAGTAATAAATGTAACCGTATCCTTACTCACCAGACGAAACGTTTAAAACAATTGTAGTTATGATGAAAGAAAGCCAAAATCAATATTTCGGAACGAATTCAACAGAATAAAAACATTTATAAATAAATAGTAATAACTCCTTACCGATGAAGAGATTTTTTTTAACATATCAGTTTTTAATTCATTCATTCTTATTGAAATATCTCATATTATTTTTTAATAATGTGTACTGGTAAACGGTCTAATGCAAACATTCGTAGTAAATCATAACCTCTATTTTTACAACCGACAGATTTTACCCCTATCATTTAATGCACAATTTCTTTTTACATTGAGTATATTTGACATTCACTTTTGAGCAGTTTTAAATTTAAATAAAATTTATCATTCAGTATTGTAATATATTTTGTATGGTATACATATATTTTCGAGCACAATTTAGTATCGCCCGCGAAACTATAATCCCCTTTCTGTCTTATTAAATGACAGCCAGGGGGTATCTTGTATCAAACACCTCATCTTTACGATAAATATTGTATGCACGTCTCCAAAAGAAAGAAGGCGAGAGACTAAGATCACCTCAAAGTCGCTGTTCTATTTTAATATTGTAATTGTCTTTAAGCAATTTATCTAAAGCCAGTTGTTTAGGTAATTTTTTAAACAATGTATACATATTTCGATTTGGGAACACTATTCTTTAATTCCCTACTAACCGTAGTCCAAATTTGTTTTCTTCTTGTTAACACTCATAATAGATCTCATTTCATATTCTAAATGGATTTTTTATTATATTCAATGTTCATTCAACAATTCTAGTTTGGTGTCTAGACTATCAGACTGTTGTTCATAAACTAATTAGCACCATTTTCTCTGTATTAAGTATTACTTGATAGCTTAAGTATGTTTATGTAGCCGATATTTACACAGCTTGCTTTAACGAAACGAACCGAAAACGATGACTATATCAAACAGACTTAACTCTGGCTTATTCGTAAGAATACCAAGACGTGACTTCTCCTATGACTTGGACCTATTATAAGGAGCAATGACGGGAGGTGAAAATGCACTAAATTATCATATTATAAGGTCTATTGTCCTCCCGCACCGCCGGGGCCCAGCAGCACCGTGACCGTGGTAAAAGCTTCCGGTGTCTGTACATAATTATCTTTGCATATTTATAAACAAAACAACGTTGTTGAATCGCATGGAGTGTAAGAACTTTTTAAAAATATTGAGCGGTGAATATAAGTGAATTATCATACAATATTTAGGGAAGGAAGATTCGGATGGCAATCTCGTATTGGACCTTCACTAGATGTTTGTGAAAGTTTGCTGGAAGTCGATGGATACTGGAGTCTTGGGATTGTGCTTTGTGGCAATCTATGGGGCAGGACTATGTTCCGTAGTGGACTAATTATGGGATGAAAATACTAGTTTCGCACTCTAGAGATCTATTTAAAGGCAATATCTTATCAGCTCTTTAATATATAGATTTGTACCTTTACCTTTACATTCAAAATATATATATTTACAAAAAAATAAAATAATTGTTAGTGTTTCATAGTGTAAAATAGCATACAAGAAAATCTTTTCTTTTTCGTAGACGACTGAAGCATTTTCTAGGTTAGAAGCAAAAACGTTTTATTTATATTGTTCGTAATTTTGTAAGAAGCCTTGAGCGTCGTTACGGTATAGTATACTTCCGTTCGGAAATAAAAAGCTAGCATTTTTATAAACGTTTGCTTATCGCGGGTTGGCTTACTCCTCTCTGCGCGTGCTACTCATTTAAAAATTCCATCTTGTCTTCTCAAAATGTTTTATTTTTATTAATGTTGCAATGATATATGTTTTTAAAGCGTATTATAAGTCACTTTATACCGCGAACCACGGCTCTTTGTGATCAACTTTCGTCAGCGTTATTGTCTTCCAGTTACAATAGCAGGGTCTTCAAGAAAAGAGAGTACGTTTTCCTCGAAGATCGGCAATACATTCGCAGAGTCCCTGGTGATGCAGATGTTCATTGATGTAAGTGATTACCTGGGTGACGCCCTCGCTCGTTTAACGATCTCTATTATAAAAAAAAGCACGTCGGTATCTGTCTGTATGAGTCGGGCGTTTTTCTTAGTTTACTTCACGTAGTAAATTTCAGCGTTGTTATAATAAGCGATTATCCAAATACAGACGTGAGATTCGAAAGTCGAATTGTCACGTATATGTATGGGTAAAGTGGAAATGACAAAAATTTTCGATCTGGTTTGGGATGTCGATTGAAGGTTTTTTGTGGTACAATCTCAAGAATTGATAATTCGTTATATTGTGTTTATTTTTTGTTGTATCTACAAAAGAAACGCTGTAAAAAATCAAGAAACGCTGTTGTTTATGTGGACATGATAAATTATTATCTTTCAGTTTTATCAGTCAACCATTTGAACATTCATTGCATTCCATTATTCTACCAATCTTCTTTTGTACGTGCTTGGATTGGGAATGAATGATGTAAGAAATAATTGTTTTTTAATTTACGTGGTTATTTCTAAAGCTGAGAATAATAATTTCTATGCGTCTATCTGGGATCAAACTAAGGTTTCTCGATACATTATGAAGGTGCCTTGGCATTGAGCTATTAATATCACTGATAGATTTTTTTTTAAATCGAAAATGACAGAAGATTATACAGCTTACCTGATGGTAACTGATTTAGACGGCTCATAACACCAACACTCATCCTCAATAGGGAATCATAATGCAGCTGCCATCCATGTGGACCGATATGGAATGTCCCGTTACCAAGGGTCTCCGTATCCCTGCACTTCACCAATCGAAACACAGCAGCGTTATGCTGTTATTTTACCTTGGTATTCTGTGAGGACGAGTTCTTCCCCTTCATTCATGCTGCAGCTATATACAAACTACAATGTAGTGTCCATTGTTGAAAAATATTATTGATACATACATTAATAACGAAAATTATATGATACTTCAGAAAACCCGGAAATAGCGAAAACATTTTTTGTAAAATAAAAACTCTAAACAGGAATCTAGATTGAACCTATTCATCCATTATATATTTTTGTTTTGATGCCTTGACATTCGTCACGGTTATGTCTTTACTTCCGATAAAAACTTTACTATTACAGAATGATTATGTTATTAAATTCTTATATTATGATGATTTCCGATGTTGGACATCAAACGGGAGGAGATAGTTATGTTAATATAGGATATTTCATAAAAAATAATTAGAATATACAGACATGTTATTTAATGAATGATAAAAGTACTATTAAAATTACTAAAACTCTCGTTAACTTCTGCTGACTATGGAATTAAGTTTTTCTTTATTTACATTCGTTTGATGTCTTCAGTCTTCTGTCACGTCTTCCGTACACAATAGGATCATTTTCAAAACGTCAATAGCCTAATAGTTTAGGATGCAGTCTGCGAAAGTTTGGGTCGGAGGTTCGAATCCGCCGTTCGGCTATTCGGTCATGAACCATTTCCTAGCACATTTTCAGCTTAGTTGGAGTGGTTAACCGTGATGTTAGCAATGTTACTAACATTGTTAGTTTTATTTTCAAGACTAAATATTCTTGTAATGTACGAAATACAGTTAAATGGTATTCGACCGGGGAAGGATTACGATGTTAGAAAATACCGCTTAAACAATATAACTCTCTGTGTATTATGTCCTTATTAGAACTAAAGTTATCAAAGATTTAATGGTCAGTTATTGCCGTATAACGTAACGGTTTAAAGTACAGTCTAACGTGGTAGACTCGAATCTGCCATTCGGCTATAGTCGACGCATTATGAACTGAGGCTTCGGGCCATAAATCATATTTATCTGTCTGTCTCGCTCGCACTTACAGGTCTTATCGAGAGGTGTAGTGATGTGCGTAAGAATTGTAGAGGTGCATATCGATATCGGGGTAGGTACGATCGCTATGCTAAATTATGTTAAGTATTAATACGAATAATTTTTCGCTATCTGATATCTGAAATAAAAGCTTTTAATTTGTAAGATAAAATGTTTGTTTCCACGTATATCATAGTATTATAATCATATATATATATGATCGTAATGTGGCTAAGTATCGATAACGCGCTGCATTGCGTGCACATTCCTACTGTCAGTGACATTTACTGCCCGACGACTCAGTCGAAAACGCGTCGACTATAGTATCGTTAGATGGCTCTCATGTAATTTTAGTAATGACAAGTATTTTAAGTACAGTACAGTTGTTTCGCTTGCAATTATTTCCAGTTCGCGCATTATAACTTCACTTCAATCAGCTTTTTATTAATCAGTACGTATTTTGCAAATAATTGTCTTCCTCCTGATTTATATTATTTTGTTTATAGCATATCTGTTTAAACAATCATCTACGAGGTGTCCCAAAAAAAATTACAGAATTTTGTTCATGTTTATTTTTAATATTTGGGGTGACTACATAGGTAAATGATGATTGGAGCTTTAGAAATCTACATCTAGCCCTAGGGCCTGATATGTAATACATCGTTACCTGAAATCAGATTCAGAATCGTTATGTTATTATTCAACAGTGTTAGAGCTACACTGCAGATTGCTTATAGCTTCAAATCAATTGTTCAGCTCGACCGGGGTAGGTCCACGGCCTGACAGAGCACCAGCGTATATACGTAATACTGCTGTGTTTCGTCTGGTGAGTGTAGGAATCCGGAGAGCTTCATTACTGATGTCTAGGCATTCCATCTCAGTCCTCAAGGGTGACAACGCTCTGTATTACGATTCCTTGCCAAGGATAAATGTAGATGTGATGGGCCGCAGGAATCACTTGCCATCAGGTGAACTGAGTGTGAGTTTGTTATTCTCAATGTAATAAAAAAAGAAAATAGGTCGGTAAAGTTTCAATGTGAGTATATATCAAACGAAAAAGGTTTCATATGAAACTAGTTCCTCAATTTCTCTCATGTCTTCATCTTTCTGAGAGTGGTCATAATCGTCACCATCAACATCGTCATCACTACTGCTGCTTGACATTATAAAGTTAACGGAACATTAAAGCTTTCCCCATCATTTTCAAACATTTCCATTTCAGTATTCATTCATAATTCGTTTCACTTTTTCAATAAAAATTAAAAAAAAATATTTTGTAATAGCTGATATGGTTTTGGTATATATTATATATACAAATAACAAAATCTTTTTTAATTTTTTATAGAACGAACGTTATTGTCGGGAAAACAATTGTCTTTGCAAACCGAACTTTTAAAGTGACAGTTGACAGGTCAAGATTATTGACGTTTCCATTTCGATCATATTATAGTTTCTTCTTATGTTGCTTTGTAAGCGACGTATAATTGGATAGATCTACTTCTTAAATTATATTATCATTAAGATTTATCATTTACACAAATGCATAAAAAAATAAGGGATTTACAAAATTTTAATATTTTTCCACGAGATCAGAAAACAAAGGAAGATGCTTATTTTAGTTTTATGAGAGATTCTTGAGAAAACCGGTCGCATTTCGGTCCGCGCGCTACTCAAATTCTTATTTCCTCTCTCGAATGAACTTTATGAGGTATTTATTATATAATTGTCTTCTTGAAAATACTACTTATCTAATAAACATAATTTACACATCTTTAGTTTGGTTTGGTTTGGTTATTTTACTGTTCTAATTCGTAATTTCTTTTAATCTTCTATACATACAAAGACCGACTCATCACCGTAGAGCCTAGAAGACTGAAGATAGAAACACAATATTTGGACCGTAGTTTCCTTTCGAAACGTAAAAATACATTAAGGAAGGACATACGAAGACAAATGACCTGACAGACTTACTGACTCATCATCGTAGAGCCGATACAACTGAAGCTAGAAACACCAAGTTTGGACAGTAGTTTCCTTTTGAAACGTAAATATGCATTAAGGAAGGACATACGAAGACAAATGACCTGACTGACTTACTGACTCATCATCGTAGAGCCGATACAACTGAAGCTAGAAACACCAAGTTTGGACAGTAGTTTCCTTTTGAAACGTAAATATGCATTAAGGAAGGACATATAAAGACAAATGACCCGACCGATTTACTAATACATCATCGTAAAGTCGATATATACTACTGAAGCCAGAAACACAAAATTTGGCAGTGGCTTCCTTCTGAAACGTAAAAATACATTAAGGAATGACATATGAAGATAAATGACTTGACTAATTTACTAACTGATCATCGTGGAGCCTAATACTACTGAAGCTAGAAACACCAAATATGGACAGTAGTTTCCTTTCGAAATGTAAAGATACATTAAGGAAGGACACATGAAGACAGATGCCCTGACTAAATGACAGATTCGTCATCGCAGACCGAAAACTATTGAAGCTCATGAAATGTGGACGGTTTCCTTTTGATATGTAAACATAAGGCGCTGCTGAGTAAGGATATTGTGAGATCCAACCGATAAAATAGGCAATGAAAATTTGTATGTAGCTTTGTCAAAATTTAAAAATTACAAAATTGTTCAAGTTTTTTATGGAAATTTAAACCTTTTGTGCATAAAATTGGGGATGTAAGATTGTTTGTACCGAGTAGTTCTTTTCGGTTTCGTAGAGTGATACCTCTGTCGCACAATCAAAGTTAATGTGCGACGAAGATGATGCTCTATAAAACCGAAGGTTCCCGAGCATACGCAATTGTTCCTATCTAAAGATTGATGTGTATTACTTGCTGCCGATTGTTGTTCATTATTATTATATTTTCAGTTTTTCCATTTTTCTAATAAAGTTCTATAATCACAACGTTATAAAAAATATTGGTCAAATATTAAAAAAGAAATTGTGTGGTAATCGTAGTCTTTTATACTTCCAAATAGTAAGGCAGAAGTCATCCCTTATTCGAGGAGAGCATGGATATTGCCCATTAAATCAATCACTATTCACATAAATTTTGTAGGCATCCTACATACTAGCGATTTATATTACTTAACAAATTCAAATATAAAATAAACTAAAATCGATAATATATTAATTTTAAGATTTTTGCTTTTTTTTATTTTATAATTGTTAATAGCAATTTTTAGTGTTGAGTAAGTGAAGGACACCTGAATATCGTGAAGAAAGCTGCATTTTTATGAAATATATAAATAAACTAAATCCCACTGTTAGAGATGGTGTTATAATATACTACGCGTATCCACTGCGGATTGGCGGACTTCACATGTCTGTCGAAATATATTTTTACGACACGATGTTTTACTTCACAGTCACAGTTAAAATCATCAGTTAAAATTGCGATGTATATATATATATCCCTATATACGTATATATACATACACATATATATACATAATACCTTTCTCCCACCCTATTGCACGTCAATACATCGGATTAAAGAAAGTGACGAGTGACTCTGCGCTCGGCGACCTCGCGGCCCTATACTTTATCCCGCCGTAGATGATATCATCCGTTAATAAGAAGACGATATAAAGAAATATATAGATATATAGAGAATATTGGAGCATAATCTGCGTTGCTTTTGAAATATTCTTTTTACATTTAAGACATGGAGATTTCCTCGCGATGTTTCACTTCACCACCAAATTTGTTTCACTTAAAATTGGAATCAATAATTTCATTGATGTCGGCACTGGGAAACGAACTCGGGTTGCTCGTCAAAATTAAAACGAGCGCATGGACACTGATCTACCACGGTTCCTGTTTTCCATTGTTTCACAAAAAAGAATTATGTCACGCCCCCAAAAAATCCTAAAAGTAATGCAAAAAGCCTTGCCACCCCTTCACTATAATATTATAATAACATTGTAATTAATTATAATTTTAAAAGTTTCAATGTAAATTTTTTGAAAATTATTATTATAAAGTAAAAGTAACTAAATAAATAAATAAAAAGGAAATTCGATTCGATCGAAAAATCTATTACTCGATTTATGTAGTAATTCATAGTATAACGGTCATATAAATAGCAACGTTAGCACTAAATTTAGTCTAATCAGTGCTTTAGATTCGATCTGTAGTTTAATCCTGTATGTGACGTCAAGACGTTATTGACTTGTGATCAAGAATTCTTCCCTCATTAACATATGATATGAAAAGATATATATATATATCTTCTGTTCTACTGTACGATATCTTATGGTTATTGCCAGATGACATGACATGCGCAAACACAGAGGCACTCACTCGTCGTCCCCTTCTCTATTCCGATGTATTGTACATGCAATAAAATCTAAGAATGCAATGTTAGCGACAAGCGACAAACGCACAACACAGCCAGATCCAAAAACCAACAATTTATGATTCGTATCATTATTGTACGTCGGCAACGAATCGGACCCAAAATACACGACGCAGCAGAACTCTAACATGCTATCGAAAGAAAAATGAAATAAAGTTGCTAAAAAAATGGTCAAATAAAACGATCAAGTTGTTTTTAGATGTGGAGAAGGCACTCTTTATTCAACTTGAGTATCAGAAAAACGTCCACTAAATCAATCACTGTTCACGTAAAAAATGTAGGCTTCGTACACGCTGACGCCTTTTCCCTTTCAACTGTAAGATATCTTAAGGCATTAATTTTATTTGAATGCATTTCTGTCATTAGGGTATTATATATTTTTCATTGATTAAAAGTGAAAACGCGAGTAAGTAAGTTTGGGTAGATTTTTGACCATAGAACGAATAAGAAAGAGTTACCACAAGATTAGATAGATAGGTCCAGCCTGGGAAATGGACAATGCTCAAAACTTAGCGAGGATCTCTTTAAGAAGGTTTGAACCTCGGCACGGACTGCTATCGAATAGGTGAGGTCAAATATTGTACAGTAGCTTTCTGTATATATACCACGTTTGTGAGAAAACTGCTAGCGCGGCCGATTGTTGTCCACAGCTTCACCTGATGACGTGGCAGTAGGTAGAATAAACGACATCCTTGACTCAACTTCACTCTTGCCTTGAAGATCCCTTTGTCATATCTGTCGGGAAATACAAATGCCAGGAGATAGATCAAATAATTAGCTGTACTCATTATAAATGAAAAAGCGAACCTCTTGGTATAACTAATCCGTGTAATTCCTGCACATTCTCCAAAATTCATCCTATAGAAAACAAAAAGAGAGGGAAGTCTTCCGCGACATTTGAGTCTTCCTATTTTTGCCTGGGTGAGAGAGTTATCCTTGATTAGTTTTGACTTATTTATCCATTATTATAAACAGTTTAATTATTTGAAGCATATTTCTAAAAGAACCGATGACCAGGAATATGTAACACTCTATTCTTATTTTTTTGCAGAAGAGGTATAAACTGCATAGTAGATTTGTATAAAATAGGTTATTCATTTATCATAATACCTTTTACATATATATATAACGGTTACAAATCTTTAGTCAAATGTGAGAAAATTGCAAGTTTAATATGTCAGACGGCCTGAGGAAGGTCGAGAATTTATTGTGGGTCGGAGGATTTGACACGGACGATAGTGCGGTAATGAGATATGACGTGTTACGTTTGGAACTCATGTTAATATAGGTATCTCAACACACAGTTCAAGCTCATATTCTTGATTTGGACATTGACCTTCCTATAGGGCGGACCCATGCAGTCAGAAACTGACTACAACATGGCTTTAATACTGTAAAAAAAGTAAATTAATCTCATAATTTTGCAATAATGTACTTTATTATATATATATATTTATACTATATCTATATTATATATAGATATCCATTAATCAAAATGTTGAGTTTGCTCTGGAATTTTCTTTATTTTGTTTTCTGCCACCTGTTCTGTGGTGAAGTATGACATCGTTTTTTTTTATAGAAAAAAGGGAGCAAACGAGTGACGGGAACACTGAGGTGCTCATGACGCCCATGGACAACCGCAACACCAGAGGAACTGCAGATGAGTTGCCGGCCTTTAAGAAAGGAATAGGCTCGCTTCTTGAAGGGCCCTAAATCATACTGGTTTGTAAAAAACCGCCGAAGACAGACCGTTCCAGAAGGTGTGAGGCAGAAATTTCCGCGAGAAGCGCACAGTAGAGGAATGCTATCCATCCAAGCGGTGAAGATGGAATCTGGTGGTCGTCACGCCACGGGACGGGGTCGAATCGATCCACTTATGTTTCACTATAAATTGGTTAATATACTAAATTAGAACTATAACTAATGAACTTGTTAGTTGTATTTTCAATAGCCGATTCACCACGTGATCAAGTAAAGATAAACTTCGCAAATAAACACGTGTAAGAGCGTGAAGGATTGTTTTCCAATATGATTTTCATAATACTAGGGAAGCCAATAAAACACAGTATAGTAAATTATTATTTTGGCCCATGATATCCACTATTATTCGTGATAAGGAATCTTAATTTAGAAGCTCTGTCAATTCCTGAAGACTAAGATGGAATGTGAGACAGTGACAGCAGTATTCTAATGATTGCTACACAAATAGACAGCTATATCGTATAGAATTTTGCTAGAATGCACGCGGATTTGGTTAGGTTCGGGAGTTCGTCTCGCTGTGGATAGACCGTAGTAGAAAAATAAAGGCTAAATGCCAGGTCTCTAATGATGTACATAAATAGATAGATGTATATTTAATTTGCGATGTAATATTTTCTTTATTTAATTTTATAATTTCATTCTATGGATATAAACTGAAAGTGAAATGTTTTACATAAATAATACTAGCAATTATTAGCATTTAATAATAAAGCTAATGCGTAACAAACATTGCCGTTCACCTCTCGAACTAAGCTGAAATGCTTGTGCTAGGAGATTATTCACGACTATAGGTAAAGGGTGAATTTAAATCTATGATGTTAAATTACGCAGACGGTCCCTTTATTTTTTTCCTAGTCAAAAACTTTATTTGTAGGAATATGGATTGTACAAAGTACAATTCTAATTAACATAGTATCCAGCACATTCTACCGCAATGGCATACAAATAGTGTAGATTTATCGAATAATTACCGTTTATTATTTTATTATAACTAAGCCTTAGTTTGAAACAAAACAAAGAAATGGTCGAATGACTCGCGAGTCTTATGAGAGATTCCTGGACCGAGCCAGTGAATTTCTGACGCAGCAGTGGAGTACCGCGTAGCCCGCCGCACAAATATTTCCTATTTCCCCGCCTGAGCGCATTGCGATGGTATTCAACGAATAGTCTATATAAAGACCGCCTTTTATGATGGATGAAACAAACAATCTTAGAATTTTTTAAACTCCATTAAAAACATATCCGCTTTAAGTCAAACTTTCAAAAATTCTGTAACAAAATATTTCCTTAACATCTTAAAACTTACAATACGACTGTAGAATATTTTGTACTGGTACATATTTTTATATATTTGTAAAATATTGTTTACTTATCTTTTTGTAGTAAAGCCATACCTTATGAAAAATTCTTTTATAATACTAATAAGCACTTCACCTGATGGTTGTCGCTTCTAAAGCTAAGATGGAATGTTTGATCATCTGTACTTGGGTCTCAGGATTCCTATAATCACCAAACGAAACACTGCAAAGTTATGCTTCAATTTCACGCTTGTATTCTCATTTTGATTAGGTCATGATCCTCCCCCAATCAGGCGGACCCTATAGAGCTAGGTAATAACTGTAGCGTGGCTCAGACACTGTCAAAAATTCTATTTACCTATTATCCAAAAAGTGTAGAGGTTTTTCTATTATTTAAGTTTCTTTTAGACCCCCGCATGGGTTCTGCGTGTTGGGCTATTCTCAATCCACTAAATGGCCATATTTTTTTTGTGGGCCATAGGTATATACCCTATGGCCCACATGGGATATAGTTTCTCAATAAAAAATGTCGATACATACACGTATTCACGTTTAATAAAACTGTATTATATTTAATTATTTTTATATTAGTATATATATATATATATATATATATATATATATATATATATATATATATATATATATAAAAATCTACTACTATATGTATTATATATTTAATTAGATGTCTCGACATCAGAGAATGGTTCTCAGGTTCCCTATACACACGTTGTTCAAATTAAAATATATCTAAATTGAATTAATTAATGAAATAGCTAGAATCCACAAGTTTAAATACAATTTATTGCAATCCAAGTGAAATTGGTTTAGTCAGCAAGGACAGCGAAACCGAAATCTGCCTTGCGGTCTTACTACGAAATTTAATTTTCCCCACCCATTTATCTAAACGTATGCAATGTTTAAAAATAACCCTTATGTCTTAGACACTAAGTCTTCAGTATCCGCATAGGATATTTGGGTATTCTCCTAAAGGATTTGCAGTGATGTGGCGTTATATAGGGTTCGACTTGAGCTCCAACTCTACATCGAATAAAAAAAAAATAGTTTTTTTTAATTATAAGGCGAAGGAATTACCTACAACATGTACAGTAATAATCGTATAGCCAAACTGCAGCTAGTTTTTGGCTTCTTCATGAATGGGTCGGCACGACTGGGGACGGACCACGTCATTAGAGAATACAATGAAACAGCAATATAAAGAGGCTGTGTTCAGTATGTTTAGTGTTGAGATTCGGAAATGCTTATTACCGGTGATTGGGCATTCGATCTCAGCCCTCAAGGATGATAGATGCATTATGGTTCGTAAAAACGAAAGAAACGAAACGGTGCAACGTGTCGGCTAAGTTTACTCTGGAATTGTATTAGATCCCCTGGCGATTCATGTTGCTGTAGTTAGATGAAACTGCACTAACAAAGCAATAATAAATACACGCAAATAACTGTCACTTCTAGATGTTTGTTAACTTTACGCTGCAATACTATTAGATCGTGGTCCCCTGGTGAGCCGACCGATTCGTGTAGCTGTAGCTAGATTAAACTGCACTAACAAAGCAATAATAAATACACGCAAATAACTGTCACTTCTAGATGTTTGTTAACTTTACGCTGCAATACTATTAGATCGTGGTCCCCTGGTGAGCCGACCGATTCGTGTAGCTGTAGCTAGATTAAACTGCACTAACAAAGCAACAATAAATACACGCAAATAACTGTCACTTCTAGATGTTTGTTAACTTTACGCTGCAATACTATTAGATCGTGGTCCCCTGGTGAGCCGACCGATTCGTGTAGCTGTAGCTAGATTAAACTGCACTAACAAAGCAACTCTAAATACACGCAAGTAGTTTTCACTAATATCTAAACGGCTCAGTTTTCGTAAACGGATTCCACCGTAGAGCTGAATGCTCTCGAAATTTAATGAACGTAACTACGACTGGCTTCGTTAACCACTGCCTCGTAGTATTAACCCCGTTTTCTGCCTTACAACAAAATAGCACAACGTAAAATAAACTTTTGCCCTCAAGAAATATAGTTGAAATTCGATCGGGCGTACGGTGGCCAGTCATTTGATAGACTTGAACATGGAAGAGGCGTTCATGTGACAATAACGACAATGAGAAGCCTGTCGTTAGTGGGTGTTCTTCACTAATGAACAGGAATTTTCAAACTATTGAGGTTTCGTCAAATAGTTGAACATGATACTTAAGTACGCTATCGATATGATTATTGTATTATATTATATCTATTAATAAAGTAACAGCCTGTATACGAGCATACAGTACGAAGTTACTTTATTAATATATATGTATATATATATACATGCTACAAGGATTCAAGATACTATACTAAAATACAAAGTACATGATAGCATAATATCTTGAATCACCCTGATGACTGATCCTCGATATCAGCAACAGGATTCCAAAAGCCAGCATATGAAACACAGCAGCGCTATGATGATATTTAACAATGGTTATTGTAAACAATAAAAACTATTCCACTCATATAAATTCCATCAATCTCTACTGTTACAGTTAAACTTTGAAACGACAAGATGGTTTAATTTGTAAATTTTAACTTTAATCCTATGATTATTTTTTAACGTTATTTACTTTTATCATATAATAATTATGTTACTTTTAATAAATTCAAATGTTTTATGATGTTAAGGCTGGTGTCTGTGTAGGCCTTCTTTTCGTGCTAGAGCAGGAAACAAGTGGCAGTATAGATCTACCATTGCTCCATTTGATGCTGGTACTATAATTTGAGTTTAAGCTCTCGACTGAAAGCTTCAGTGGAGCGCCATTTATCTGCCCTAACAGGAAGACTTAGTAGTGCAATTTATGTAATTAAAAAGATCAGACAACTTACAAATTTTGGAACTAATGTTGAAATTATATTCATTTTACAAAAAAGAACTATTCCCACTAATTATAATCTAAAATCTAGAGTATGGCTAAGGGCAAAATTTAAAGAATTAGCATGTTAACTCACAATATATTTACGATAACATATTGCTTACACCTAAGAATTTACAAAAATTGTGTACCTGCTATCAACACAAGAAACAGAAAAACACTTGTGACACCTATTTTTCGTTTATAAAAGGTACAGAAGTCGTTCTTGGGCAATATAGCATATGCATATTTAATAGAATTCCGCAAATAATAATTGATTTGCCATTAAACAGATTTAAAATTTTGGTAAAAAACCAACTAATAAACAAATCCTATTACTCTTTGTCAGTATATTTGTCCACTGTGTGTGTGCTCGATTGTCACATTCAATAGTATAAGAAAAAAAAACTCTTATTATTTTCGAAGTCATTGGTGTATCGTGAATATAGGGGAGGGGTGTGTGACAAATGCATTGATTCCACTCGCGATGCAGCTTTTAAGTAAAGTGAACAATTTTATATCGGAAACGTCTTCATACTTCTATGTTGCAGTTATTGTTTTAAATATATATATATATATATATATTTAAGTTATTACTTTTTTTATAATGTTTGCACTACACCTACCACAATTTCTCTCCACGCCACGGGTTGACTGGTAGAGAATGCCTTACGGCATTAAGTGCCCTTTGTATCCCTTTTTGTAAGGTGTGACCAATATATTTTTCCTTCAATAAACCAATTTTTCATATACACGTCTTATTTATTAAACAGAACGTTACATATTCAAAATAATTAAAAAGTTGAAAAAAGTTTTTATGTAACAGTATTTATGGCCAGACTAGTTGATGTAGATGTTACGGAAAGTTTACAGTGGTGGAGCTACACTGCAGTTTATTTCTAACTGAAAAATGTATGGATCAGCTCGAACGGGGTAGGACCTCTCCGAATACCAGCGTAAAATAGCAGCATAATGCCGCTGTGTTTCGTCTGGTGAGTATAGGGATCTGGAGACCTTTATTACTGTTAACGAGGCATTCCATCTCAGTCCTCATGGGTGACAACGCATCTGCATTATTATTCCTTGTCAAGGATGAATGAGATGTCATGGGCTTCACTTAACACCAGGTAAACTGTGTGCTCGTTTGTAACTCTCAATGTAATAAAAAAAAATAAGTCATCACTTACCATCAGGTGAAGCACACTCCTCACTCGTGTGTCAGCGCTGTTACAAAAAAATCCGCTCTATCAAAATATGACTACTAAGACTATCGTCATATTATATATAACATAAATGAGAACCAGTGAAAGATTTATTTCCCTACATATTGAACACAGGAGTAGTTGTGACAAATGAAGTGAAAAAAATTGATTTCACTCGCGATGCAGCTTTTAAGTAAAGTGAACAATTTGATATCGGAGACGTCTTCATAATTTTACGGGAATATTGTAGACGGCAAGTATTGTTCTGATATTGTATATGATAACTTTATGGGTTGAAACGTCGCAGTGCTGGACAACCCTTTGACACATTACATATATATATATATATATATATATATATATATATATATGTATATATATATATATATATATATATATATATATATATATATATATATATATATATATATATATATATATGTATATATATATATATATATATATATATGTATATACATATATTTATATATATATATATATGTGCGAAAGTGCCCTGTACAATGTAGCTCATGGTACAGCTCTCTCCATTTCAGTATATTCAAGGGACAGTCTTGCATGACATGGTTCCAATTTTTTCGTAAACTGACAAGTTAATTCTCAGCCCTTGAACATTTCCTTGACCTTCAATTTAAAAAAATGTCAACATACTTGTATACAAGTGGACATTTCTTCTTGTCTATTTTCAATATATGATTATTAATTTGAGTTTGTATGTCTTAGTACTCATCTATCACTTATAGTAGTATCGCTAAAATATAATTTTCACTATATATATCAATTTTTTTTTTTTCTTATATCTAGGATTATTTATCATTTGAAAGCTACTTACTAATGAATTTAAACATAGACAGTGGCCTATTACAAATTCATATTTTATTTTTTATAATATTAAACAATTTTAGGGTATATGTAAAAAAATATGAAGTAATATCACGAAAAAACTATATCTACCATAAAATTACAAATGAATTTGTGTATGAATTTAGTACATATGTTTGAGTTTATAAATTGAATAAAAATAGTTGACAATTCATATGCAATATGCATTTGAAGTATTCTCCTCGTGTGTAGGACTATGTTTAGTACTTGGCTTTGTCAATAGCTTTGAAGCTGAGACTTACACAGGTCAGCCTGTCGTTGGTTCGGCTTGGGGTGGCCGCCTAGGTGGATTAGTTGAGCCCTATTTTCAACGCACACACGGGGCGGAAGTGAAGAGTATGGGGTGCTGTTACTACTGCCCTCCGCAGCCGAGGTTCAGTCGCTGAGAGAGAAGAGTGTCGATGCTACGTTGCCGCACTCCGTATCCTACCCGGCGGAATTGTGGTCAGAAGTAGATAGGCCTGTTGCACCTTAAAGGGCTGGATTGGTAATGCAGTGTTCTCTTTCCTGTACCCATACTCCCAGGGTAGCCCTGCCTTAGGCAGGGAAGATGCACCTTATACACAGTATGCATTTGAAGTATTCTCTCCGTGTGTAGGAACCCTAATTCTAATATATAGGTCAAAGAGAGTTACAACCTTAATATGTCGAAAAGGGACATTGACGAGATAGGAAGGTGGGGAATTTATTGCGGTCGGAATATTCAACGGGCAAGTCAGCGCCGTTATAACCTACCTGAATAGATAGCAATAGATGTATACGTATGATGCTAGGGTTGCCAACTGTACCGAATTGTTATTTATTGGTGGTGAGCGCAGGGATCCGAGGACCCTTATTACTGATGGTCATCTTAGATGAAATGCACCGAAACCATTTGCGACGCACTTGCATTGTGACTCGTTATCAAGGATGGATGTGGGTTTTGTTTGAACATGGTCCGTAGGAATTAGTGGTTGTCTAGCTGAAGTGAGTTCTCGTTTGTCATATTGAAGACAATCAAAAATACTACTTACAACATCGATGAGTTAGTTCCATTGGAGTAGAGCAACAACATCACATAAGGCTGGCGTAAAATGTCAGCACAACCCTACTGTTTTTTTGTGGTGAGTGCGATTTGTCCTTATGCTTATCCTCGAGGGTGGATATAGATGTCTATGAGATGCAATGGTTGCAAATGTTTAAAAACCGGTTAACTGTATCATCATAACCGTTAGTTCTACTGAAGTATTTTTCCCTGATGGCTGTGGATAAATATTTAGTCACGACAGCTAAAGGTGTTAATTTTTGGTGAAACTAAGGGTGATAAATGGGCACACAGTTGACCTGGTTTTAAACACCTACATCCATCCTTATCAATAAATATTCAAGAAACGCCCGTTAGGTCATCCTTGAGGACCGAGATGGAGGGTCTTGTTAGCAGTAACTAGGTTTCCGGATCAAACGTAACACACCAGCTATTATTATATTTTCTAGTTACAGGATCTATGGGTCCACTCAATTGAGGAAGGACGACAACCTTACATAATTTTTAATTTGAAATTTTGGCAACCCTAGATGAAGGGATCGCGTTAATATCTTAAATTTTATTACGGTCTCTTGAGTCGGTTTTGAATGATATAGTAGCTGTGAGCTTTATGTTTATTTTTAAATCGATACCGATTTTATTACCTGGCCAATGATTGAATGTAATTTAATTTATAAATTGTATAATTATTAATATTTTTTTAATTATTAATTTATTTATTTATGGTGGCTACCAATAAATTGCATAATGGATGATGTGCTTATCTGACTAGTTAACTTAAGTAAGTAGTCACGAATCAAACTGATTTTATTATGCAAAAAACCCGGTAAAGTGAGCTGGAACACAGATCTTGTTATTAAACGAATATCGAAGAATTCTGTCATGAGATAAAGAGTTGTGAGTGTGAACGAAAAAAAAATAGTGGAATTTATCATTAAGATAAGAAGGTGATGACGGATCTTTTAAAGTGGAGAAGAGAACTAGCAAAATTCTGGAATTACGCCTCCGTTGTATAGAAAGCCAATTAAGCTGAGATCGATATTGTGAGATATGATCATATTTAAGTCAAATATATTATCTGTTATTATTTTGCAAATACAGAATAAATAAATATCTGAGTTCAATATATTTGTATGGATTTAAATACATGAAATATTATTGGCTATAAGTTGGCATTTGAAGCTAAAGTTTTACACTTCCCCTATGCCGCAACGTTGTTGCTGGGAATGTAAGTTTGAGATAATTGTATTTCTTTTGCTTATTCCAAAAAATACAATAATTAACATTCTAAGGGAAGAATATTTTGTTAATGAAATTAAAACCATTTAAATTGTAGTATATTTTATACTAGTGTTAGTTAAGTGTCCTTGAGCCAATGGGTGCCGTTTTATAGGAAATAGAGGACATAATGATGACGGCGATATGTTCTGCTTATTGCCAGATAACATTTAGAGTGGTAGAGCTATACTGCACTTTGATTCTAGCTGCAGAATGAATGGGTCAGCTCAACCGGGGTAGAGACCACGCCCTCACAGAATACCAGCGAAAAATAGCATCATAATGTTGCTGTGTTTCGTCTGGTGAATGCAGGGTTCCGGAGACATTTATTATTGGTAACAAGGATTCCATTTCAAATCTCAAGGGGGACATCGCATCTGCTTTATGATTCCTTTTCAGGGATAAATGTAGATGTCATGGGCCCCAGGAATTACCCCAGCACTTACCATCAGGTGAACTGTACGCTCGTTTGTTACTCTCAATGTAATAAAAAAAATGCGGAGAAAATTGTATAGCGCCTTAAGGATTTGCACAAGCAGAGACGAACTTACTCTATCTTCTTCTTTCCTAATACAGGACATAGCCGGGAAGTAGAGAATGATTATACAGGCCGTCCGTATACAAATTATTGAGTCTGCCTGCTTATCATAATGCTTATCAAATTTATGAATCTCTTATCCAATAGATATTAAAAATATATATAATGAATGCGTGAAAATAATCTGCGATACAACTAAAACATACTGAAGAAATATTATATATTAAAACTAATCTATTAATTACACAAACTATTTTCTATACAAAGAACCATTTTTATAAGATTTTCTCGCAATTTTTCAACGTAGCGTTACATAACAAAATACAAAAAGAAACTTTTAACACTAAACTAGAAGCTTCGAAAGCTTTGTCTCAAGGTAAAATAAAAAGTTCAATATAAAATTCCTCGGCTTTCACAAGAATGGAGCTAAGATAAACAAATTTTTCACTTTATACATAGTAGGACACTTTTCTATTAAAGTGAAAATTACCAATAATTTCACGGATTACTCATTGATATATATGTAATTACAACCCACAAACTACTACTCTCGTTCATTTGTTTAATATTCAATTGTTATCATCTTTTTAAAAGAAGACGGTACAATGGGCGGACTTATTGTGTTGTGGCAACTCTACTAGTCAAAGAGACATAACTGTAGGTGCTAACAAGGGAATCCTTAATATTAACAACACCTGTATATATAACACACACCTGTATGATATATAAATCCATTTTACTTTATTAATTTTAGTTGTGTGGTCTTTAAAATATGCTTGCGAATGTACACAGCGGAGTTGGAGGTGGAGCGGTGCATTCATTCGGAACGCCGAACTAAAATCCAGCCTACGATTTCATTTCTAAATTAAATTTCGACATACCCCATGTCAAGAATACAGTCAAAGATGTGCCTTATTTGATATACGATAGAGTCGTCGGGGTTTACAATAGTTTTTTTTGTAGTGGCTCACTATATTGATGGTAACTAGAGTGGAAGAATGGAGTGTAATGGAATCCGTGTTGCACACGTCTAGGCTGGAAAAGACGCTCAATTTAAACATGGAATGAGTTTAGATTTTCTTTTATTTTGAAACTGCCAGCTACATTTTTTAAACTCTTGGATGAGATAAGAAAATAAAATTAAAAATACATTATTGCACTCTGCGGACTTTGAAAATGTACGATTAATTATTTCTTCACATTAACGTCGATTTATTGTTTTCACAGTTAAATCTGGACTCAATTCTACGAGTGCATGCACCCTTTAAGACTCTAGATACTGCCGACAACGGCGTTATTTTTCCGGTTAATACCATATGACGTCGAAATGAGATATCTGTTCGAATGGAGTTCCTGTTAAAACGATTTATAAGGGCTTGAAGTACGGTCTGCAAAACTGAATGTCGTAGGTGTCATTCGAATATTGTCGTGATGGTTCACGTGAGGGTTCCTATCACAAATATTGTACATATGTTGGAGTGGTTAAAGGGAATGTTAATAATGTAATAAGAGTGTGCGTGTGCGTGTGTGAGAGTACCTAGACTTAAATATACATAAAGTTTTTGAGAACGCCAATGAAATCACGAACCTAAAATATCAAGCTCAAAAAAAATGTTGTCTTGGTGATTTGATGAACTTAGCTACATCAAACTTCGTCAAATGTTCCAACTGCTCACTAACTGTAATCTTCGAAAAGAATACAACAATGTAAATTGAAACTTTTCCCTAACGATATAAAGTTAAAAATCGATTGTGTGTTAATGGCAAACATTTTGACAGACTCGAACATGGAAGAGGCGTTCCTCGGGTAATAATGACAATGGGAAAGCTTGTAGTTGGAGAAGAGTTGTTCACTAATGAAGAGGAATTTACAGATTCGTGTTGCCATCGTTTCGTAGGAAAACAGTTTATTTAACAAATGCTATTAATTATCCATTTACGAGCGACTATTGGAAGGTTAATGCTTGGTGAACCTTCCCTTTTGTAGGATTGTTTGTGATATGTTTTTTTTAATACCTGACGTTTTCTGTTAAAAATCATTTTTAAATTAATTTACATAATTTTTATGTATAAGAAAACTGAAACAAGAAACTATGTATAAAGGCGCGCCTTATTTTAACAATAAACATCTCTTCCATGCGGTCTGGTTTAGGAATTATCTTAAAAAAAAACGAAACAGCCTAGTTAATTTTTTTTTATTACAAACACATGCATACGAATATATAAATAATAATATATAAATAAATGTAAATATACTAATGCCATATAATAACGATAACATAATATTTAATAATATATTCAGCTGGATAAAGATATGTGTTCCTTCACTAGTGTTTTTAAAGTAATACCTATAATTTCATTTTTTCATGTTGTTATTACATGATAATATTTAATTTTATATAACTACATTAAAATTTATTCCTTTAATACACAAATCTTTTGTATACAGGTCTTATTTATTAAACAGATTGCGACCTCCTTCAATACCAAATGCGACTTCCAGATTGAGAAACGATTATTCAATATGTTATAATTTCCATGAAAAGTATCAAAAATATCTAAACATTACTTGCGTTCTACAACATTCCCGTAGAAGTTTTTACGTTGCCGATATTAAATTGTTCACTTTACTTAAAAGGTGCATCGAGAGTGAAATCAATGATATTCAAGATAAAGTAATTGCCTTGTATATAATAAGAGCCTTTTCTTTTATTTGTATTGAAGGTGACAAACGGACACACACACAATTAATCTGATGGTATTTGATTACTCCCGCCCATGACACTTACAGCAATCCCTAACAAAGATTCAAGATGTTCATGCGACGTCGTCTCTGAGAATACCCGAGTCTGCCCTATCGGTAATTGGTTTAGTAACAGATATCAAAATTTACGAATGAAAAACTCGCAAAACAAATGACAAAAATTTTTGGCCAAATTGGATTTTTAAAAAGCAATTTGTTATGCGCTTATAAATGCAAATAGCAATTATTTAACATGCAACATGAAATTTATAAATAGTGATTTAAATTTTAAATAGTATCGTGAAAGACGCACTCACACCGCACTTAATTACAGGAATAATATCAATTTAATTGCAGGATTTACAACAAAACAAGCGAACAGCTTTATTTCCAAGGATTTT
Source organism: Teinopalpus imperialis (assembly GCA_029286865.1). NCBI lineage: Eukaryota > Metazoa > Arthropoda > Insecta > Lepidoptera > Papilionidae > Teinopalpus > Teinopalpus imperialis. The sequence continues at coordinate 15,400,685 of JAGSMU010000001.1, forward strand.
CGCTATTATAAATCAATTTCACGTTTGAGTTATAGTTTTCCCGCTCTATCCAAAACATTACTGTCGTACGTTACATTTTGAAACGTAACTCGTCAAGATAAGGTATTATTTTGGATGAGAGATTAAACAAAAGATTTTAAAACGAAATAATCATTTCTCATTTGAACAAAGAGCTGTCAAGGGAGAGGGGAACTATGTAGAAATTTCAGGCGCCTGTCGGTGTGGCCACTAATGTGGCGTGTACAATAATTAATTATATTTACTTGTAATTGATTGACGGTACTAACATATGTCGGTGTCGTGGCCATACGTGAAGCTATAAAGTCAGAGCTCCTTCATGTACCCTAAATGGCCGTCAAAAATACGAGACGATCGTAAGTGACGCTTGACAGAATAACAAAGTGAGATAGCATCATAATGCTTGTGTGTTTTTCGCGTGTTGGGTGAAGGGAGAACAGAGGAGCAACGATGCATTTCATAACGCATGTGCTTATTGAATCTTTATAGATGAATATAGGTGTATATGTTAAGCGAAAACCACTTACTTTCAGGTGAACTTTTTTTTATTTAATAGGTGACCAACGAGCAAGCAGTTCCCCTCATGGTAAGCGAATACCGCCGTCTACTGACATCCGCAACACCAGAGGGGTCAAAACAGTTAGTGTTGTATTTTGTCGCCTTTATAAAAAAAATATTGTCTTCACATTTTTTAATATTTCCGTTTAGCAATTCTCTGGTGTGGTTAACTTGAAATTTAAACAGACCTAACTCATCTCAGCGTCAAGATAAACAGCGTGAGCCATCCCTATTTTATGAATTTTTTAATATTCAAAATCTAATATAAAGCTAAGAAATTTAAAAAGGCTCGCGAGGCATGTTTAATTTTAAAAACTATACCATCTTTCGCCGGCATCTCGCTGCTCCGTTTGAGAGATCGTGTAGAATCAATTGAACGAAGAGGCCGTATTGAAATTTTAAACGGTTTACGAGATTGCCAGCCTATGTTCTATAAAAATAAATATATTTACAATATCATTCCTTTTTTAATTAAACGTTGTGTCTTTTAAAATATTACGTACTATCTATTTTATTAGATGGATAATTAAATTTATAATTAATAATTGAAATTTAGAATTAGACAAATACCTCATAACAATAACCGTAAATTATTTAGAACCAAAATTCTTGAAAACTACCTGAAGTATTTCAAGTAATTTACAAAAGTAATTTACGTAATGATGGTCAGGTATAATAGGTTATGTATACTATTTTCAGCAGAGTTTCTCTTAATAACAGTTTTATAATAAGTGTTATAAGGTCAAAGGCCGCTTACTGGTAGACATAAAAATCATCTAAGCAACTTTATACAGTTTAGATATTTACGGAATGTGATTTAACAACCATCCAAATAGTAGAATTATATATTGATAATTTATTATATGTTTAATTTCTAATAATTATGTTACACGAAAATATTCTAATAATAATATAATAACGAAGCTGAATTGAGTAAAACTTCCAAGTCTTCTATTGGCGCTAAAACAATTGTTCACTAATTGAAATTATGTAATGTAAAAATCAATTATGTTTATTATTATGTAGTAATAATTGAATAATAATTTATCTCAAGTAACTAGGAATATATTATATAATTTTGTATTCACAGAAATAGTAAGTATATAGTATAATCTATAGAAGGGCGGTATTTTCGAACACAAGGCAAAATAAATATGAAAACTTTTGGGTAAACAATACTAAAAAGAATGCATAGAAATGCTTATTACAAATTAGTACTATTCATCTAAAACTAAACTAATATGGTACATGTGGACTGGATTTCTAGATGAGTAGAATTTATTCTAGATGTATAGAAGTTCTGCTGATTTCTTTATACATTATTTATATAAATGTGAAATTGAAAAAATAAGAGATGATATTTATCTATAAGTATTAACTAATACGTAACTTTTTTGATATATCCAGTTAAACATAAGGGAAGCCGCCCTTAATTTAACTGGATTTGTCATATTCAGATAACACAATAGAATTAATTGGTAGCTACCGTTAATGTTTTTTTTATAGCATTAAGAGTAACAAACGAGCACACAGTTCATCTGATGGTAAGTGATTCCTGCGGCCTATGACTTCTACATTCATCCTTGACAAGGAATCATAATGCAGATGCGTTGTCACCCCTGAGGACTGAAATGGAATGCCTCGTCACCAGTAATAAAGATCTCCGGATCCCTGCACTCACCAGACGAAACTCAGCAGCGTTAATGTACTATTTTACGCTGGTATTCTGTGAGGGCGTGGTCCTACCTTGGTCGAGCTGACCCATTCATTCTGCAGCTAGAAACAAACTGCAGTGTAGATCTACCATTGATGAATAATAAAAAATATTGTATTTATATATGTATATATTTATCTTTTTGCTTTAGTGTTTATATATATATTTTATATATTTTATATTAGCTATTCTTAGTTATTGAATGTATTAATTAGTTACTGTTACAGGCGTCACTAATCTCACCACATCTTGGGTTGTCTGGTAGAGAAAACCTTTAGCATTATCGCACTACATAATTGTGAACCTTTAATTACGTTTAGGTTAATGCAATAGAGACTACATAAATAAATAAAATAACCATGAAGTACTGTCTCCATCCATTTGTATCAACTAAGAACATAAACAAATACTAATTAAAACAGAAATTCAACGCATGCTCACACTCGATGCCAATGTAATAACAAAACAAAAATATATAATAATGCATAAATAAATAATTTTACTAAATTAGTCATGTCATTCTTACTTCCAAAATAATCATTTAGCGTTACTGTGATTCAGCTGGTGAGGGAAGATAGAACTCGTCACTGGTGATATAGGAATACATCTTGGTCTACAAGAGTATCAATGCGTCTAGATTACGATCGCCTCCCTATTAGACAGCGGTCCGAGCCGAAGTTCGAACCTCCTTATGAGGGGTCCTGGGATCGTTAATCGCCCTCCTCTATTGCCGTCGCCGTTCTTCGTCCACAGGGGTCGGAGCGCGGCGGTGGTGCGGTAGCAGTCCTCGTGCCAGCATTTCCAGCATCGTCGTTTTCTACCTACTCACCGGACCTCCCGCTCGCGAGTCTATTCCTACAAAGCTGTAATGATCTCTGGACCAACAGCATCACACATTCACAAAAAAAAGATAGTGTACGTTATAGACGGTGCAAGATATGGTGTAAATATTTAAGGGACTATAATATACCCCGTCCAGTTAATGCCATTTGATGCGGCTTGAATGTGTAGCCGGGTCCCCTTATAGAATACCAGCGTGAATTAGCAGTATAACCCTGCTGTGTTTCTTATGGTGAGTGTCGGGAATCGAGGACGCAAGTTGTCGGTCATGAGTGGTGCATATTCTTTGCTGAGAATGAACGTAGATGTCTTGGGTCGGAGTCATAACACACCGTCACCATCAACTGCCACGTATACTAATTTAATAAAAAAATAACTGAATACCAATTTTCACTGTCTCGTACTGTAACGCGTAAATAAATTTCGTGGCCCCAAAAATAAAATGAAGTCACCTTATTTACTAGCTAATTGTTTGTAACAATTATCCTCATACGAGATTTTAACATTCATCCCTTTTGTCTAGCAGAATACCCTCAATTTTATTTTATAATTAAAGGTGTTAACTGCCCATAAAATAATTTATATGTAACTATGTAAGTTATAGACATACTGATAATTAAAAAGAAGCTGGTTGGACAGTTGCCGACAGCGTATTTGCGACTCTTCTGGTGATGCGGATGTCCATGGGCGGCGGTAATCAATCACCATCAGGTGTGATTACATAAGTGTAATCACACCATCACTTACAAGCCATCACTTACCATCAGATGGGCTGCTTGCTTGTTTGCCATCTATGCTATAAAAAGCATGCTTATATGCTTACTAGTCGAATGGCTATTATCAATTACAGAAATAGTTAATAGGTATATTAAATATATAAATCCCACTGTTGGGCCTCCTCTCTGAAGAGGTTAGTGCGTTGTTGGAGCGTAGTGTCCACCACGCGGCTGCACTACGGATTTGTTGACTTCACATATCTTCGTCATTTTTTTAATTTGGTATTTCTGATCGAACTCGGTTTGCTTGCGAGCGCTTACACACTGAGCTACCACGGCTAAATTTGTGGTATTATTACAATATAATATAATAATTATAATAAACTAATATTGTTCTATACGGCGATAGAAATCGATATAACATAAACTGTCTTTCACATTTAAAACTATTAATTAATTTGCGTCACAAAGTAACATTTGTATATATCTAAAAAATTTCATTAACCAAAAATTACATGGCTAGTTTCCCGGATATTCAGGATCATGCCATGGGAAGAAACTTAATAGTTGTTGGAATCCAACAAATAAAAAAGAAAGATTTAAACTTACGTTATAAGGTCCAAAGAAAACAAGCTATATAAAGAATACTAAAAAGGATATTGAAACACTATCCACCATGCTGTTTCACTGTGCGGACTCTACATGTTTTCGACAATTTTCTTTTTTCTTATTTCATAGACATGCAGGTTTCCTCAAGAGACTTTCCTCTATAGCCGAGCACTTTTAGAATACATTGCGATTAACAATTTCATTCGCGTCGACGGCGAGGATCGTACACGGTAGCAAGTGAACCGTGTCGTTATATTGCCTTTTTTGATTTTATTGAATTTTGAGCAAAAAGCGAGCACACAGTTCACCTAATGCCAAGTAATTCCTGCGGCCCGTGACATCCACATTGATCCTTTACAAGGAATCATAATGCAGATGCCTTTTCACCCTTGAGGACTGAGATGGAATGCCACGTCACCAGTGTTAAAGGTCTCCGGATCCCTACAATCACCAGAAGATAAACAGCAGTATTATTCTCTTATTTTACACTGGTATTTTGTGAGGGTCTGGTCAAGTTGACCCATTAATTCTACAGCTAGATAAACCTGCAGTGTAGCTCTACGACTATAAAGTGTATTAAAAGCGAACACTGAGCTGTAAAATCTAAGTAAATACATATATATTACAATACAAAAATAAAAAATACAAATTATTACTAATGATCTGCCAAAAAAAGCACGCAATTCAATTCAATCTTGAACTTACCACGACCCGTGATCTAATCAAGATAATGTAATAAATGAAATTTTGTAGTAATATTGCCCACAATAAGGATACGTAAAAATAATTTACGAGGGTGTAAAATGGTGATGAATGAACCGATCGCTAAATATTTTATATTGTTTAAAGACAGGTTATAAAATTATTATTTTATACCATATATTTTGGACTAGTGTACGTAAATACGTGATTCTTCCGTCGCCTTTTTCAATTAAATTCAATTCAATTCATTTATTATCGGATAACAATGATCCATTAATACATTTATACATTTAAATAAATTACAATTAATACACAACACACATAGACAAAAACATAAAATAAACAGAGAAAATAAAACAAACAAAGAATAACAATAAACAATTAGGTCTGCTCCACTAACATTATAAAATTATTAAATGTCAAATATAGTTAAAATGTCAACTTAAAGCATTAATTGCGACTTCTATTATTATATTTATTTACCTTTGAGGTTATTATTATTAATTAATTATTTATTTATTAGTCAGTAAGTGAACCTTGGCACAATGGTTCAAGTACTGACAGTTATGACCTTTGCGTCATAGGACGTCAAGACGCACGGCGGGTCTTCATCCTTTCGTCGGGGATATCGCTGCATCGTTTATAATGCGAATAGCGAATAATTGGATTAATATGTCTGCGGCAGTCTTTCCGTCCGAGTATATTGTGGGTGCTTTCAAGAGACGAGTAGGCATTTGCTGAACTAGTGCGCTCTACCATCAAAGCGGCTTAACATAAGGTGCGATTATAGCTTAGGAATTTAAAATATCACGTCGCGTATTGGTGTAAGTAGAGACCAATGTCTTCTGATATTATCATTTTATTTATTATTATTTATTTTAGAAATTGGCTAAATATTGCATGAGGTAAAATCCAAATAACCAATTTGACAGACATTAGATTTTTTTTTTGAGAGTTGCATACGAGCACACAGTTCACCTGATGGCAAGTGATTCCTGCGGCCCATGACATCTGTATTCATCCTTGACAAGGAATCATAATGCAGATGCGTTGTCACCCTTGAGGACTGAGATGGAATGCCTCGTCACCAGTAATAAAGGTCTCCGGATCCCCAAACTCACTAGACGAAACACAGCAGCGTTATGCTGCTACTTCACGCCGGTATTATGTGAGGGCGTGTTCCTACCCCGGTCGAGCTGACCTATACATTCTGCGGTAAGAAACAAACTGCAGTGTAGCTCTACCATTGTTGTTTGTTTGTGTTTTTCAAAGTATTATTAGTGACAAACGAGCATATACGAATAGTTCACTTGGCGATAAGTGATTTCTTCGGTCCATGGCACTCACATTCATCCTCCAGTAGGAAGCACAATGCAGATGCGTTGTCACCGTTGAGGAATAATATGGAGTGCTTCTTCAGTAATAAAGATATCCCTACACTCACCAGACGAAACACAGCAGCGCTGTTTCTATTTCACGGTAATCTGTAAGTAAGAAGAGAGAAAGAGAATGCTAAAAACAAAACGCTTCCTGGACTAGCACTGTTAATATAAAGACAAAAAATATATAAATATAAATACATTTCCGCTACCTAACTTACCAATGTGGCACGACGCTTAGTGACGTAGACGCCTTCCAATATATAAATATAAATACATTTCCGTTGTCTAACCTACCAATGTGGTACGACGCTTAGTGACGTAAGCACAGTCCAATATATAAATATAAATACATTTCCGCTGCCTAACTTACCAATGTGGCACAACGCTTAGTGACGTAGGCACAGTCCAATATATAAATATAAATACATTTCCGCTGTCTAACATACCAATGTGCCACGACGTTAGTGGCGTAGGCACAGTCCAATAAATAAATATAAATACATTTCCGCTGCTTAACTTACCAATGTGGTACGACGATTAGTGACGTAGGCACAGTCCAATACAATAAATATAAATACATTTCCGCCGCCTTACTTAACAATGTGGCACGACGCTTAATAACGTGGTACAGTCCAATACAATAAATATAAATACATTTCCGCTGCCTAACCTACCAATGTAGCACGGCGTTTAGTGACGTAAGCACAGTCCAATATAATAAATCGTCTAATAATATCCCGGGAAAAGAAGGCCGGTCCGTTTGCACACTTGCCTTCCAATCAAGGTAATGCGATAGTTGAAGTGGATATAACGCGAGGCCTTTGTGACGCAAACCGCCTGGTGTATGCGCTGGACAGCAAACAATGTTTTGAATTGTTTATATTGTATACTGTACGGTATACTGAATTAATATTTTGTTGACCGAAGCCTGATTGAGTGAGGATCGTAAGCCTGGGGTTATTTAAGGTCCTTTAATGTTTGGTTTCTTTCTATTTCGTATCGTTCGTATTGCTATTGTAACGGCGGTATACAGAAAATTCTAGTGTATCATGTCAGTTAGCTTTTGAAATTATTTGAAAATATGGTTATTTGAAATTTGTTTCTAAGTGTTTAAATAAACGTATGTTATCGTTTCCAAAATTGTTAATATATAACGAACGTTTTTAAAAAATGTATACGTTATAGGATATGCTGTATTATTATAACGTTAATTTGGATTATACGATATGTGACGCCTCATTAAATCAGTCAAAATTACATGCTTTATAATTATCATGTCTAGACTTTTTACTCGTCTAATTAACATTCATTAAGTAACATTATTTTGTGCAGTATTGATAAATAACATTATTTTTACTATGTTCCGTATATACAATAAGCGTTTGCTTCTAATTCACAATCAGCAAGCCGAATTCGAACCCCGGTATCGGCTTCAATGTAATTGTTAATTGCGATTTTAAGTACTATTTTGCCAAGTGATCTGTGAAGCAAAACATCGTGGGAGAAGCTGTATACCAAAAAAATAATAAAACAAAATGTGTTTCGAAGTCAGCCAGTCTGCTGTGTTGCGTGGCGGATTTTATTGCACTTTCTAAAGAGCAGAACTATACCCACCATTGGGACTAGTATACGTATATAGGTTACTTGACTTTCTCACATTAATTTAGTCTATAACTCTGAGCCAATTAGTCTCTATTTGATTCGATTTCCATTAATTTTACATTTCTTTGAAATGTTCAAATGAATTAATTGTCTTGATCTCTTCATAATTGGCGTCACTTTATTGAAGGTAATTGAGGCCTTGATTGAACTATTCTCCATTAATATAATTAACAACGTTGCTTTAAAGAAAATGTTTTTTTTATTGCAATCATTGTTGATTTAACTGCTTAATTAAATTTTATTTCTTACTTTTTTTTTGAAGTAGTACTTTAAAATTACTAACACCGTTAACCACTCCAACTAAGCTCAAAATATTTGTGCTTAGAGATGGTTCAAGTTAAGTTAAGTGTCGCAGACACTTAAGTTATAGATTTTTTCTGAAGAAAGAAGAGAGAAGAGAAAAATTGTATCGGAAGCAAAAAGAAAAATTATTGCTATAGTGATAATTATAACAATTCGTGATAATATCTGAATTTTGATACACTATGCTCTCAATTTGGTAATAATCTATATTTTTCAGATTTACTTCACCAATTCCAATCGTATGCTAAAGTAAATTAAGTTAATTTCCAATTGTTATTACGTTAGACCATTCGCCTACACACCGTTAGTCTAGGTTGAACCTTACAGTAGTTTGTTAGTAGGTTCACACTGTAGAATGCTGTAGCAGTCTGTAGGGGAGGCTTAGATTTATATCGGGATGACGTAGCATGCTTGGGTGTACTGGTGAGAATGAACCCAGCATCTATTGAATACCAAAAAATGCAGCAAGTCAATTGATTATCTTGATTATAAAAGAATATATCGAAGAAGGTATCCAATTATAGGCAACATGCTATTTGTTTTTTTTATAGAATAGGTAAACGAGCGTGCAGTCCATTCGATGGTTAGCGATCACCGCCGCCCATGAACATCCGCAACACCAGAGTAGACGCAAATGCGTTGCCAGCCTTTAAGGCAGAGGTATTCCATCTCACTCCTCAGGGTGCCAACGTATCTGCATCTTGAATCTTTGTCGGGGATAGATGTAAATGTGATGGGCTACAATCTTCACTTACCATCTCGTGAACTGTGTGCTTGTTAGTACCCCTAATATTATGATAAAAAAAAAACCAAATCAATAACGGACAGTTTATTCACCGTTTGCAAACTTTATGTCCGATGATCTTATTTAGATTGATTTTATTAGATTAGAACAATTTTTTTTTTCTATCTTAGCTTTTTTGTCGTTTTGAAAAATGTTACAACTCGAGTTACTTGCCAAGTTTTTTAGGTAGAGTAGATTTTTCTAACTAATTGTACCATAAAACTGACAACAGAAGTAACAGCTATATATAAAATAATATATAATACATAATATATATGGATGATGTTTGACATCATAACATAGCAATGTGATGGAAGTCGGTGATCCAATTACTGGTAGCGAGAATCATCTTACTCCTCAGAGGATAATATAGGATCCTGATGCCTTATTAAGGATTAAACATACAATGTCATGCGGAAAGCGGTTTCAAGCCCAAGCATTTTAAAATACTAATAATAATGAAAAACTTTTCTTCTTTAATTTTCTCCCTGTATCAATAATTTTCAGAGTAAAAATCATGCAAAGATTTCATAATAAAAAAAATGATTTGAACCATATTAACAGCTGTGTTTACATAGATGGTCAAATTTGGGGTTAGTGTACACGTGTAAACACGGTTAATGAAATACCTGAGATAACGAAAGAAGCTGTAAATTAGAAATCGTAGGTACCTATCATGCTGTGACTTTATTTAAATTTCATTCATATAATTTATATTTATACTGAATCTAAAATTCTTTAATATTTTACGGGCAAAATAAAGCAACATTCTAAATATAGAAGGTGCTAGAACATAATCCACAATGCGGCTCTGCGATGGTCTACACATGTCTTTCGATTTTTTTTTATTTCTTATATGCAGATATCGTTATGATGTTTTCCTTTACACTAAAAATCCAAAGGCAATTCACCAAGTAAAAAAACTAACCATTTTATCGAATTCGGTTTGTGCACTATGAATTAAAAGGGAACGCTCATTATTTTATTTTCTTTTTAAGATCAATTATACATATTTATAATATACACATAAAGATATATATAATTATAGATCATATAGGTATGTCTTTTCTAGGGAATATACTTTTGCAGGAAGCTGTATTCACACATATGAATTTTTTTTTTCCGAAATTTTATAATATATTAAAAAACAATTAATTTAAAAATATAAATGATATTAATTAAAGAAATGATTTTAAAAAATGTAGTAGCAAGAATTAAAATTAACAATAAATATTTATATATCAATTTAACCGCAATAAGAAATAATTTTTAACCATAACGCCGAATTTTTTTTTTCGGACTGTTGGCCGCTGTTAGCCCGAGGGCTTTTACAGTTTCGCCGGGTTGAGAGGTGACCGAGCGCTTATGGCGCTCAGTCGAGACCTCTATTAGTGGGTAACCAGAACAAGGGCTCCCGAGAGGGAGCCTCGGCTTGGACCGTTACCCTGTTCCGCGAGAGCGTCTGACTCGAGGGTGCCCGAGAGGGCCAAACCTCGGCTCGGTCAGTTGCTTCTGACTAAGAATTATCATAACGCCGAACTATTGGCGTTAATATCATAGTAATATTTTTTTATTTATCTACGAACTTCGTAATGCTTCATTGCATCCATTTGCATTCAAGGATAGCACAGTTTTTTTTGCCAGTTATCACGCCTACTCAACTGTGTAAGGTCGGTAGTGAGTCTGAGACTTGATGGCTTGTTTCACCAGATAGGTCCTATTCTTCAATAGCATCAGGTGTGTTGAATCCATTGCAATGTGGGTATCGGGAATTATTCTAATATTTGTGTGCACCGTGTCTAACGGTTATTACGTTGTTACGGGTGAGTTCTTGTCTAATTTTTTTATTATTATTATTATTATCTTAAAATTTGTGTGTGGTGATAATAAGTACACAGTTGCACTGTTGGTAAGGGATAACTGTGGCCCATGATATCTACGTCCATCCGAAGACTAATACCTTATCTGGTAACCTGTAATTAGATCCTTGTATACTTACTAACACCATTAATCCGATAGAAGCAACTGACCGAGCCAAGATTCGGCTCTCGAGGCCACACTCGAGTCAGTCGCTTTCGCGCACAGGGTAGCGGTCCATGTCGAGGATCCCTCTTGGGAATCCTTGTGCTGGTTACAGGTTAAAAAGGTATAGTGTATAAAAGTTTCAGCCCTCGGGCTAGTATTGGGTATCAGTCCTGAGATAATACCTCACCAGAAATGCGTTTTATTATTATTTCACGCTGGTTACTGTCAATAACATAACAGTAAACGGCAGTTATGAATGTAGTATTGTGATCACATATTTGGTTGCTGAAATAATTGTTATTTAACATTAAATTACAGGTGGAGTTTGTTTTAAATCGGCATTAAGTAAATTGATTTAATAAACATCTTAAATATTTTCATATTTTTTCTTGAATTTTTCTGCTTTATATAATGTTTACTGTAACTGGAATAATAACATTTAGTATTAGCACTCCATTTTAGGAGACGCCCAAGGTAGATTAGGATTTTTTTTAGGAAGATAAACTTTTGAAACTTTAAAAGCGTCAATAGCCTAACAGTTTAGGGTACGCTCTGCCAATCTTAGGATCGTAGATTCGAATCCACCATTAAACTATGGTTGTGAACCATCTCCCAGCAAAAGCATTAAAAAACAACCACATTTCCAAATATCTGTGTGAAAGTGAAATTTGGTTTATATGCATCTGATAAAAGATATAGTAATTTTTAACAATAACTTCTGAAATTCCACATTTTGAGTAGTCACATGATTAGTGACTACTCAATAAATGTTAGAATATATAGAACCTATTTGTGATTGATTTCAGAAATGTTATGCCAAGTATTGTAGGTATACTTTAAACGTATTAAACAAATTGGCCAAGGTATGTAATATTTTCAAAACTATTACTATATTTTATACAAAAGAATACTATTTATTTACTACATTTAAATAACACACACACATAAATAGTAAGTGCAATAAGTGAATATATCCACACAGTGTAAATAATACTTACACTTTAACTTGCACAAATTTAATAAATAACATTGTTTGAAAACCTCACCCTAGTCTTGTTATACTCTTAATAGACTTTATAAGATCTATGCAGGATGTTGATTGAAACGTCGGCATATATAACATGGTTTAGCCACGCTGTAGTTTGATAGTAGTTGTAGAAAGGAATCTTTTGATCGGAGCAGGTCTTCCATAGAATAACTGAGTAAAATATTATGTTAGTGCTACTGTGGTTTATCTTAGAGTGATACCTCATTGATGTGGAATTTCTTTCGGCTTCAATAAAAGTCCATTTCAAGTGCAACGTGATGTAACGATAAAAATTTCTATATGTAACGTTGAATGAAACGTTTTGTACGCGAAAAGGACGGTAAATACGTACTTAGCCAGAGAGAAAGAGAGAATATGCTCTTTTTTGTTCCTCCTTTTTATTACTCTCGTTTGTTTCTCCTCCACTGTTCGTTTTTATCCTGCTTTTGATCATTTTAACACCCTCATCTGTTTTAGATCTAATAATAGTATATTTTTATATTAAAAATTGAATACTTACAAATTCAAAGAAGTCATCAAAGAAGTTTCAAGACGGTCACGTTTACTGAGTTGCACGCGCTATTTCTTACTGATTATATTTGACTTTATTTCTTGTCATTTAATTCTTAGATTTTTCCTCGATGGCTTTCACGATGTTTTCTTTAATTACCGATCACGCGGTAAACCATCACAACTTTAAAATTGCAAAAACCGTTATTTACCGTCACCGGGAATCGAACTCAGTTTGATCCCGTATCGTGAATTGAAAGCTGCAGCTTTCACGCTACTCGTATATGTAGAATAAAGGTGATATAAAATCATTTTCTTTTTTTTTCATTACATTGAGAGGAACAAACTGACACACAGTTGGCAAGTGATACCTGTGGCCCACGACATCTACATTTATCCTGGATAAGGAATCATAAATCATATGCGCTGTCACCCTTGAGGACTAACATGGAATGCCTTGTCACCAGTAATAAAGGTCTCGGGATCCCTGAACTCACCAGACAAAACACAGCAGCATTATCCTACTATTTTACGCGTATTTTGTAAGAGCGTGGCCATAGCCCCGTCGAGCTGACATTAATTCTGCAATTAGAAACAAATTCTACCACTGTAAACACACACATTTACACATTTTTTTTTCATTTACATTCATCAACATTTCACGAAATAATGTTAAAATATACAACAACAAGACAAGATAACTTCAAAGCATGTAATTTAGACTGAGAGACTAGAGTCGTTACATACAAGCCAAATTAACGTAACGTAATTTATAGGGTTGTAAGTTTGTAACATAATTTATAAGGTTAATAATTTATTAACAATTACGTAAATAAAATCTAAAATGTATAGTAGACATGGCTTTGTCGCGGGTCCTGTGTTCGATTCCCAGCCGAGGAACACTATTTATGCATCAAAAATTATTGAGTTTCTGGGTGTGTTGTATTTCTGACACTGAATCTTCCTCCGATGTTATTGTACATTAAATTGGATTAGGAAAGGCGACGAAGACGGCACGTGAGTGGCATTGTTTGCGCAAATAATTACGGCACCATAATATATTATGCGCAGTTGATATTATCTGGTGATAATCATCAGATATAACAGTGGATAGTTTTTCTAGTTCTCAACCAGAAAATGGGTTTTTTATTCTCATAACTGCTCGATTGGAATACCGCAACGTTGCTGGTACATGAAATTAGTATTTTAGATAGACCATCCCTAGTTATGCCGACTGTGTTTTTACCTTAATGTACGCGTGTTTTTGCAGCATGGCTTTACCACATAGATATTCGTTTTAAAAAAAATGCAGTTCTATTATTACTAACATCCCGTAAAACACTCAAACTAAGCTTAAATGCTTGTGCTAGGAGATGGTTCACGACAATAGACGAATGGCAACCTTAAGTTTGACAGACTCAATTTCAACTCAAGGAGGTTGTTAAGAGAACATTTTATTGGAAATGAGCAAATGATTGGGGTAGTTTTGAAAGAAGCTCCTGTAACTCCTGATCACGACATGTCATCGCTAGGATGCACGAGCCCTGGGGATACGAGCGCACTAGGCCTTTCCTGTAACATTATAAAAAACATAAAACGGTTTCTCTCTCAGAAATAATAAAACTAAAACAATTGGCAACAAAATATTATATATATATATATATATATATATATGTGTGTGTATAATATCATAACATAGCACCTACGACTCTTTTTTTGTTGATCGTGCTCGTTTCCCATCATTTGCACAAAAAAAATTGTGTAAGAGACGGATAATTATGGAAGAGGAGATCTGTATCCACTCATGAGTATGGTCATTATTATCAATAGTGACAATATTATTCATCACGAGTTGACGTAGTTTAGGTTCCGTAGGTTCGTATAGATTTAAAATTTTGGTTAACAAGTTGGCTAATCAAAAAATATTACTACTCTTTGTTAGAATAGTTTGTCTGACAAATTTGCTAAGACCTATGACCTCTGGGATTAACACTGGACAACTCTTGGAAATTTTGTAGCCTATATATTTAAAAAAGAAAAAAGAGCAGCTAATCGAGTTTCTTGCCGTTTCTTCTCGCTAGGAGATGCCTTCCAACGCGGTGGTCCTATTAGCTATCTTGATGATTCAAAAGTGTTTTGTATAAACCTACTTGAATAAAGCTTCTTTTGATTTGATTGAAAAAGGTGAATATATCACCGTAGTAGTGATTTCAGCGGTCCATGGCATCCAAATATATCTTCGATAAGAAATCGTAATGCATATACAGTAATAAGGATCTTCGTGTCCTACGAAAAGCAGAGGCCTTATTCTGGTATTTTACTCTGCTATTCTGTATGGGCGTGACCTTTCCTCGGTCGAGTCGATCTATTCAGCCAGTAACGAACTGCGTCGAATCTCTCCACTATTAGACCACTTATAGAACCAGCGACTGTCCAGAGTCAGGTCGAGATACTACATTCATATACCACTCCATTCACACTTCAGCTCTACCTTCTCGGACTAGAACTAATAATGACTGAAGCACTCTTTGCTTATGCATGGCTTGTATATATTAAAAACTTACTTGCAGTAACAGCCGGCCCGACAATGCGGTAACCGTTTAGGTATCATTTTCACCCTGTTAATTCTGCTCTCACTCTGCCAGCAGGTATAATCCTCATAGAATGAACAAGATTTGTAGACCTCGTCGTGAGGACACAAGTTCTCTGTGTAGAACAGTTTATTTATGTACATTATTATCTTCGAGAGATCAGTATAAAGTGGTTGACAATCTAGTATATAAAATATGGCAAAACAACAATAATTATGTTCTTTAAGCGGGTTTATTAATTTATTTATTAAAACTTTTTGCACAAACAGTGTACACAGGCGGACTTAATGCCTAAGGCATTATCTCCCAGTCAAATCTTTGGGAGGAACAGAAAGATTGAGTAGGTGCATTGATACATTTTTCAGTAAACCAGCATAGGTATACATAAGAACTACATCTATTCTAAGTATATATAAATATAATAAAATACATACATACATATTTATATACACATCAAATATATACTTATACATACACTATACATATATAGTTATATATACATATATTAATGACGGACTTAATTCAGACGGATTTAATGGGTTTCGGTCTGGTCGAAATTTTCTGGTTCATAGAAGATGATATGAACAGCTGTAGTGTGTGCACAGGATGTATTATATTATGTGATGTTATGTTCTCCTGGTTGATTTTATCGTGTAGATGACTTTAAGTTGATATTCTATGTTTATTCTTAGTTCAGATTGTTGAATCTTGGTTAAGAATTAATGTAATAGTTACATATCCAGTCACAGTTCACCGTTCACTGTTCACTCGTGTGATCTCTAATAATTATAAAAAAAACGGTGTATACTCGTTAGATAAGTTAAAAAATAAATAATCACATCAAGTTTACCAATTAGTCTCAATACAAAATAAAAGCTAATCTGGGAGACTGATGCCTAATAAACTAGGTGACAAACCTGTATTTCAGGTCATCAGGTCTCCCTCCCATTTGTTAATAATTAGTACATAAAAAAAAACAAACAAAAAACAACTAAAAATAATAAAATCAAAGTAAAATAAAAAATAATAATAACTATTTACACGCCCTAATCTACCTTGGCATGGACAACACGTGCCACGTACCTTCAAGTGATTTCTGTTCGTTGGTCATGCCCTAATTTCGTCATAAGCAACGCTCCAATGACATCGAAAAAAGCTTGCACACAATGACATTGTGATAAGACAAAAAATACACACAAATAAATAATTTATTAATAACTTTGCATTTAAATTACTAAGCATACATATATCAAGATAAGAATTCATAATAGAGGTCAGTAGCTTGCCAGGAATCGAATCCAGAAGGTACAAAGGTGTAATAAGATTGAATTATGTTTGAATGCAGTGCCATTAATACGAGTATAAGATAAAAATACAGGTACAATAAAAAAAAATGTTAAGCATAAAATACATTATGTTAGGAATAAATTATATATTAGGTATCAAACTGAGGACCCGAGCCCCAATAGGTAGATACCTCATCTACTAGACTAAATATCAAAACATCATATCTCAATCCTGCAATAGTTTAACCCTGAAGGTCCTATGCTTATACTGGGAGTATTCACTCAAAGATTTTAACTGAAATATACACTAGAAGTACATTAACAACTAAAACATTCCCACAAAAATCCTTTTGTCCATTTAAATATTTTTTACTTTTTCTAAATTTATATATTTAACACCGGGTGGTTAATTGGATTTAGAAAACGTGTAAAAAAAACTCACTTAACATGTTACAACTCAATTTCCTTATGAATAAACAAAAAAAGGACACAATAATAACGTTCCTCATTGGAAATGCTGTAATTGGCTAGCAAAACTGTACCGGTAGGAAGTAACTGAGTAATTGCGAATCAAGCGTGACGGAATTGCGTTTCATTAATCAAATGATCATTTAACTCCACGTGTCGGTTAGTGATTAGGTTTTTATTGTTGGAACATAAATGTCGAAGCCGGGACTGACTGTAGGTTGAAAATGTAGAAACGAGAATATAAAGCAGATATATATAAGGCACGATTAAACCTAAATTTGAAACTAGAAGCGATTTGGTATATATTATAACTTTTTTAGATTTTTATTGTATTGAGGGTTACAAAAAAGCACACAGGTTACCAGGTTGTTATTGATACCAGAGACCTATGACACTCATTCATCCTTGATAAGGAACCACAATGTGAGAGCGTTTACTTTTTTTTTTGAAAATAAACAATATTAGGAATGCTATTTACACTACTAATATTCCGGTTAACCACTACAACTAAGCTGAAAATGCTTGTGTTAGGAGATGGTTTAAGACAATAGTCGAATGGCGAATATGAACCTACTACCTTAAGATTCACAGACCGTACCCTAAACCCTGAGGCTATTGACGCTTCAACTGTCACCCTTGAGGGTTAAGATCGAATAGCAATCAAATTTTTCTAGGGCATCGCAGTCCCAGCTCCATTTGACCATATTCAACGAAGAGCGGCTCGAATCGTCAATGACCGGGTACTTTCTGCTTGATTCAATGGCATTGCGAACAGCTATAGCATCTTTATAAATTTATAATTTTTACCGAATTTTACATGAAAGGGTTCCGAGGAGTCGTTTGGATTAATTTCATTCCATCTCATCATGGTTAGCAATCCATTACTGTGCACTTGACGCGCCATTTTCTGCCATGCACAACTAGTCTGTGGAATCAGCTATCAAGAACTGTATTTCCGCACCGATAAGACTTAGGGATCTTTAAGTAAGCTTAAACCTTTCTTAAAGGCTGGTAGCGTATCTGCGTTGCGAATATATTTTTCAGGTGTTGCGAATGTTCAAGGGGAACGGTGATCACTTACCATCAGGTGACCTGTTTGATAGTTTGCCACCTTTTCTACATAAAAAACCCGTCATAATAGTCTCTGTGTTCCTACACTTACCAGTACGAACCAGTAAAAAACCCGTCATAATAGTCTCTGTGTTCCTACAGTTACCAGTACGTTTCCCGGTCGAGTCAACACATTCATGCCGCAGTTAAAAACATCTTGACTCTACCATTTTTAGTCTTTTTTCTGACTCTTGGTTCACCTATTTTCTTGCAGTCAAACTTTTTTGGGTAACATGAGAGTAAAATTTCAAGGTCGAAATTTATGCATTTTTCTATATGTAACGTTTAATGAAACATTTCCGAACTGAAAAGGAAGGAAAATAGATACTTGATAGGGAGAGAAATATATATGTAGTTTTACTATATACGTTGCTGGTTTAATTTTTTCTTCTCTTTCTCTATCGCTCTCTTATGTCTGTTTCTTTAAGTTTACCTTGCGCTATAATTGTATATCTTATTTTAACGACTACTATGGTATGATATATTGTCATAAAATCTCATACACACTACCACACTGCAGTAGACTGCTGTCTTCTCCTGCCTTAATTTCCTTGTAGAAACTAAATGTTTTAGTTCTTATAAATCCTTTTGATACAGCACAGTGGAGTCAACCTTTATTGATACGATTGGAGGCAGGCTGGCGATCTCCTGTAATAAAAAAAAACTGTCTACGTACAGTATTATGGAAAAAAGAACAATACGTTCTAAAATTATTTTTCTCTTCCTTGTTTGAAAAAACAAACAGCTTCTCGTATCAAGATGTATTGTACATGCTTGTCAGGTATTTGGAAATAACTAAACAGTTTTATAATAGAGTGGAGGTATATGTAAAATAGATCAGTCGATACGCCACCAGTGTTTGATTTACCACCTCTCGTATATACAAATTATTTTACATTGCTGGTCTTTACTGACTATATATATTGGCTTTGGTGTTCTTAACTTAAAAAGTAATTTTCTTTCAGATGAGTGTCCAACTAACGAAGAGTATCTGCTGTGTGGATCAGCGTGCCCCTTCAACTGCACCAACCCACCAGAACAGGTTAGCTGTACGGACGAGTGCATCGAGGGTTGTTTTTGTAAGGCTGGCTATCTGAGAAACGATACAGGCACCTGTGTGCCCATGGAAGAATGTGTCAGCGGTGAGACCACCATAAACCTTTCCAGAAATCGTTAGTAAAAATAATTCCCGTAAGATGTGCCCATACACCGTGTTTCTTTGTACTTTCATACGCTTGAGAATCATCAACGAGGCTTCACAGATACCAACGTGTAGATCGGGCGCTTGGCTTGGCTTGTGAAGGATTGCAAGCATTTCACTGATTCGATATGGTGGCGGTTTTTTTGTTCTTAAATCAAAGAACGCTTGAAGCAAGCGATTGCGAGCTACCCACACATTTGCAAGACATTAGTGCAGTACGTAATTTTCTGCTATGTATTTATTTATAATACTTTATGGAAATGGCAGACTGATTAAACTTCTTTTATTATTATTATAGAATAGATGTCAAACCAGCAAGCTGTTCACCTGCTGTTAAGTGATGACCACCACGCATAAACGTCCGTAACACTAGAGGAGTTGCGAATACTATTATTTCGTAGCGGCCAATGCTACCAGAAGGAGTCCTATATACGGCCATCCTCACCGCCAAACATGCTCGGTGACTCACTATGTAACTTTGCATTTGCAAACGTATTCTTCTCTGTTTAGCATGCCGGCATTTGCCAAATGTTTGGTACCAGCAGGTAGTACAAGTGTGTGGTGTAAGCTTTACAGCAAAACAGAAATATTCTAATATCTATAATAATAGTCTTCAAATATCATATGCTGACAAAGTTGCAATTATCCCTCGGTACATAATTATATTTTTTTTGCTTAATAAAGCGCGCGTCACATAATGTAAAATCATTGTCGAAGACGTGCACATTTTGTGATGGCATCCATCACAGGGTTGCTGAACCTTCAGCATCTGTGTGACGCACTCTATAAGTGTATGGTTTATGGGCGTGTATTATTTGATATTTAATAAATATTTTTTTTACCAAATATAACTGATTCGTTACACTTGCTAGTGTTGCGTTGGCTACTGTAGTTCCTAAGGTACCGTTGCTCATCACTCAGATATCCCTCTTATCCCAGGTTCTTACTATACTCACAATAAACTTCCACTCCAATCCACGAATACATTGGAAGTACCTCCGATTTATAACGGCCAGGGCGTCGCAAACACGGTTATTCGCTATACCGCCATGTCACTGGCCGGTTCTCTCCAGTCCATATAGATAGAATCGTCGCTGGAGTTTCTTGCGCCACTTCTTCTCCAGCGCCCACGCATTCCGAAGTGGTGTTACAGGTAGTTAATAATAATAGCGATATTAATTGAGATAATCCTCTGTCAGAAGCAACTGACCGAGCCGAGGTTCGGCCCTCTCGGGCACCCTTGTGCTGGTTACCCATATATAGAGGTCTCGACTGAGTGCCATAAGCGTTCGGTCACCTCTCAACCCGGTTAAACTGTATAAGCCCTCAGCTAACAGCGGCCATCAGCGCGAAATAACTATCTGATTTATATTATTCACGTTAGTAAGCATATGATAGCCATAAACATTAAAGCCATTAGATAGCGTTAATATTAAAAGAAATGGTGTTTAATTTTAGCGAGGCAGAGCTGCGGTGAAAACGAAGAATTCATGTCATGCGGAAGCGCTTGTCCTGCGACTTGCTCCCAGCCGGAGCCTCTCGACTGTACCCTGGTTTGCAGTATTGGCTGCTTCTGCAAGTCTGGTTACTACCGGGACGAGGGAAGCGGTAAATGTGTCACGTTGGATAAATGTTCTGTCAGTAAGTATTTGTGTTCAGATCTACTATACACAGTCGAATTTTGTATGATGTGATCGGAAATTGGGACCAATTTAACTTATTTTCTTTCAGGATCTTAAGAATCTCATACAGCCTTTTCAAGAACAACAAGAATGTTTCGAGAAAAACAAAAATGGCATAATTAAATGTTCATCGTTAGTTTGAGCATGTTTTTTTTTTATGAAACTACGGTCAACAAACGAGCACACAGTTCACCTGATGACATGTGAAGACTGTAACCCATAAATACTTACATCCATTATCTTTGAAGATTCAAGATGCGCTGATTTGTCACCACTACCGATTGAGATGCAATGCCTCGCTAACAGCCGCTGGATCTCCGCATTCTTGCACTCGTGGTGAATATTCTGGTGAATATCACGTATGAGGCTGTGGTCCTGGTCCAGGTCGAACCGATAAATTTCCGCTGCAGCTTTTGTTGAAAGTTGTTAATTATTCCATTTGTTATTGCAACCATGAGCTGTACCAATGATATGTATAATATTTTTTATTACATTGTGAGTAACAAACGAGCACGCAGGTTGCCTAATGGTAAATGATTCCTGCGACCCATGACATCTACATTCATCCTTGACAAGTAATCACAATGCAGATGCATTGTCACCCTTGAGGACTGAGATGGAATGCTTCTTCAACAGTTACCATAGATCTCCGGATCCCTACACTCAGCATATGAAACACAGCAGCATTAGGCTGTTATTTGGCGCTGTTAATATCATATTGCAGCTTAGCTCTACCGCTGTTAAAATATAACTATAGGATACTAGTTTATCTTCGAAAAGGCTCGAATAGTTTTGTATTTGTTCTTTCTGTGTACTGATTTTCCTTTAGGATTTTGTGCTCAGTTTTTTTTCAGTATAGTTCAATTTTTGTACACTTCGGCGCTACTGAGGTAATTAGTAATGTCTACAATAAAACAAATGCGATTTATTCAGCTTTAATCATTCACTAATCTACAATAAAACACTCTTACATATAGTATATAAAGTTCACTATTCATGTATTGTATTCTATTCATTAACAATACCTATATAATTTAAAGTAATTGCGTTTAGAATATTACAATAAAAAGATAAATAATATGTTTAAATTCGATATGTCTCCAAATTGAGTCCATTTTTATTTTATTTTTATACGTTGACAATTTAGTACAATATTACTCTATTGAGTTCCACTACTTAAATAAACTTAATTCAAAACTTATTTTTGCTTATAATTAATAACAGTGATGTCATTCCGAATTTTTATTTACTAAAAATATACAATATGTGTTATTTAAATTTATTATTATTTTAATTACATTCATACATTTATGTTTAAATATTGTTATTATTTAGTGACTAACGGCATTCGAGATGTGCACTATTTGATTTTGATTTTTTCACTTCAGTTATCTAACTTGATACATTTACTTACCAATATATAAATACCTTCCGTTGCTCCCTGGTAGCTTAATGTTCGATTGGTCACTTGCAATTTCATAGATCGTTGCATACCTAAGTTCGAATCACGGTGCTGGTCCAATCAAATTGTTAATTGCAATTGTTCGATAATAACATATAAGCTTCCGATGTTTACCTTTACCTGCGGTAAATGAAAGGTAAGTGGAAGCGTGTTAAAGAGGTATATTACAAAGATACTCTCTGGCTCTCTCTGTTTTGTTTTTCTCGTATACGATAAATATCATCATCGTCATTTCAGTCCAGCACCAGCCCACTGTTGAAGATAGGTCTCTCCCATAGACTGCCATAGTACAACCCTGAGCTACATTCTTCCATCGACTTCCCGTAGATTTACATAGGTCGCCACTCCATCTAGTGGGTCCTACGTTGCGATGTCCTATAGGAGATTGCCACTCGATAACCTTTCCCCGTAGGATCGATAGTTCAAGATAAATTAAGTTATATCTATAGATAGATACATATAACTTCACTGTACTCCGTACAAAAGAGTTACAAATATGGAAAAGAAAATACGTTATTTGCACAAAGGATGACCTTATCGTTTATAGCGATCTCTTCATAATCGTTAGATGGACAGAATCTACAAGAAAAAATTATTACTATTCTTTTTATAATATTAAAATTGACAAACGAGCATACAGTTCACCTGATGCTCTGTGGCCGATTGTGTCTTAATTTATCCTCAACTAAGCTTCAGGATACGCATCTGTTCTCTATCCTCGGGACTAAGCTGGAATGCCTTATCATCTGTCACGAAACACAGGTTAATTAGGCTGATATCCTATGAGGGCGTCGCACTTCCCCGGTCTTATTGTTAAAGTACATAAACATAATATTTTTGCGGAAACAAACAAACGTATAATATATAATACCTAATCAAGGAGAAAAGCTCGGTAGTGGAATCAACTTAATAATTTTA
Organism: Teinopalpus imperialis; assembly: GCA_029286865.1. Taxonomy (NCBI): domain Eukaryota; kingdom Metazoa; phylum Arthropoda; class Insecta; order Lepidoptera; family Papilionidae; genus Teinopalpus; species Teinopalpus imperialis. Next base: position 15,424,253 of record JAGSMU010000001.1, read on the forward strand.
GTTGCTACTACATTGTTGTTTGTAAACATTTACCGAAATATTTTTTATATATTTTATTATATAATAATTTACAATTTCCAGAGCCTTGTTCCAAGGATAACGAGGTCTACGACATGTGCAATGCAGCATGCCAGCCTTCCTGCGGAGACCCAGACCCTATCTGCACGAAGGTATGTTCGGCAGGCTGCGTCTGTTCCCCTGGTCTCCTCCGTAGTGCTGACGGTCTTTGCGTCAGTGTCGATAAGTGCCCCGCGAATAGTACCTACACTGGTCCTCTATCCAAGTATTTGAACGCGATCAATAAAATCCTTCATCTCTCATACGTTTAGTGATGTAGACATAGTTTGTTATCGATAGTATTTATTTATTGCATTAATAATATTATTTAATCGATTATTTAGCTTAATAAAGTTTTTGTTGACAGAAAGATTTGTTTAATATTTTCCTCATCATGGCATGTGATATCTTTTGTTGATGAAAACAGAGCGGGATATGTGTATTACGGTTCCATAAGGACTTGCTCAAATAAAATACAAGATCACGGAGGAGATATTGTCACACAAGACATGAAAACACCTCGACAGAAAAATAAGTATATTAAAATAATATTTTATGAATTACATAAATAACGTTAAAGCCAATATGTTAAATAAAATTATTGAATAACTGAAGTCCGATGTCATGCCTTGATTCGTTACTGGTAGGGTTATGATATTAGCGATCTGAAACAAAGAATATGTTGAATAATTGGTATATGTTTTCGTATATGCGTATTGCTGTTGGCCCTAATGTCCTCTGAAGCTTCACCGAAACAGATTTGCGAACTGGGAGCCCGCGGGCAGGGAGCGCGACGACGTCGCTGGCCTTATGATAGCTGCAACTCTTCTGTACTCCAACCTCCAACGATGACAACAGAGGGGGGCGAGTAAGGATCCGAGGACTCTTCACAAGGTTGAAACCTCGTCTTGAATGGATATCGGAAGTAGAATTATTAGTATGGTACTCCTTAATATGCTCCTTATTTTTAGCTATTATTATAGCTATAATTTATTCACGAATTAAGAGTATACACATACTTCTAAATAGCGTAATGTTTTTATAATACCGTTTCTGTTTACTCCGAAAAATTTTTCAGTGGTAAGTTATTTCCAACTTTGAAATAGTAACTCGATATCAGCCAAAGAATTGAAAATAGTGACATCTGTTGTCAAATTCTTGAACTGAAAATTCTACCTTAAATATTTTGAATTAGCGACATCTGTTGTCGAATTCCTTGACTACAAATTCTTTCTATAAATAATCAGGAAAATAATATTAAAACTTTATGGTACTTATTATTTTTAAAACATTATTATTAAAGTATTATATTTATTACACTTTTATGATTTTTAAGCGGTCAGATAAATGTAAAAACACTTAATTTCTTAGGAATTTTAAAGAGACATCTCATAGTTAGTAACCGAACTAGTTTAGTTGTCATTTTACGGCAAAATCCTCGACCCGTAATGGCTGACGATTTCCGAGTTCATACAATTTCCAACAGGTGGCAATTATAATACAAGCTAAAGTTTTGATTTGTCAATACGTATCTTAGAAATTTCAATTTAATCATACTTTATATTATGCTTGTTATTTATCATTTTATGCAACAAAAAAAAACCGATTAATTACATATCCGGGGCGGAGTGAATACCGATTTCTTTTATAAGATTATTGCTGAATAACGAGCACACTGTTCGCCTTGTATATTACTAGTAACGGGTTAACCCTGTCTACATCTTCAATGAAGATTCAAGGTGCTCATCACTTCTGAAGACTGAGATGGAATGCCTCATAACGTTACCTATAACAGGATCCATAAATCCCTATATCTCTGATATGTGAGGGTTTGGACCTTGTATGATCGAGCAGACCATATCATGAGGCAGCCAGTTGCAAAGTAGTTCTATCACTGTTAAATAGTACATTAATAACTTATTTTTGAAATATATTTTTAACAACTAGCTTATTATGTAAAATGCCTATATACAGTATATTAAATTCGTGTTATAGGCCGCTTTTAAAAATCGACCTGTCCTCCCTTTAGATAGCGATCTGAGTCCAGGTTTCGTACATCCCTATGAGGGGCCCTCGGATCTTATTATCACCCCCCTCTATTGTCGTCGACGTTTTTCGTCCACAGGGGTCGAAGGGCAGCGGTGGTGCAGCAGCAGTCTCGGCGCCAGCTTCGCAGCATCGTCGTTGTCTAGATAAAGCTGTAGTGGTTTTGGACCAACAACAATACTCTCACATAAATAAAAAAATATAATAAAAAAAACACAGTATATTAAATGAAGTCGTTTTCTACAGCGGCCTACGCAAGATTAGCTCGTGATCTAGGCCGCTTTTGAATCGACCTGTCCTTCCTTAATGATAGCGGTCCGAGTCGAGGTGCGAACCTCCTTATGAGGGACCCTCGGATCGTATTTAGCTCCCCTTTATTGTCGTTCTTCGATCACAGTGGTCGGAGAGCAGCGGTGGTGCAGTTGCAGCCCTCGTGCCAATATTGCCAGTATCATCGTTGTCTCCCTACTCAGCGGGCTTCCGGTTCGTCTATTTAGATAAATCTCTAAAGGTCTCTGGACCAACAGTATCACACAAGCACAATAAAACCCTGAGGATCGTGCCCCATGACGTGCAATTGTAAAGGCTGATGCGTAACAGGGGTTACAGGCTGATGGGAGAGGCTGACCACGGAGAGCAGTAGTGGTGGCTAATGATGAAGATGTTATAATGTTGATGCTATGAAATATATACTTATCTACTTTGAATAAATTAAGTCAGTTAACTATGTAATGAGGAAGAGAAGTTATGATGTATGCTTCCAATCCGTCACCAGTATTTGTTAGTAGATTTTACCTAACTGCTTCCTAACGACACAGACGTCACCTTTTTGTACTTGTCCTCCCTGATGCCGTAAGCTAAGTAGGAGTAGGAAAGGAAGTCGCTGTGGTTGGACACCAGTTGGAAGACCATGTTGCGAGCACCGGTCTCGCCTCGGATCAGCTCGAAGTCCACCTCTCCTGACGCGTCAGTTGTCGCTGACACCTCTAGGTAGGAGATTACGTAGCCTTTCTGTGGATTGAAGGAATTTTGGAATTATATTTTGTGTGATAGACTGATAATGTGTCGATTAATCTGATATTAAATTCTATTAAATAAATGAGGGCGACAAATGAGCACACATGTAGTATCATGTACTAGTATGTCAACCGTTCCGTGCCACCAACAACTATCTTCGATGATGCAGCTATGGATTAAGAATTCTTCAACACCAGTAATGAGGTTGAATTTGATACCCATTATAATGGCTTAATGAGCTATGTTATGTCTTATTAACTTCTTATTAAAGTTTGTCTTTTGGATAAAAAAAGAGACCTTCCACCATAGTAGGCCGTCAGCCCGGGGAGTATCTAATGCTCCGATGTTTGCATCAGATCTGTTTTATACGACGCTCTTTGAAACTTTGATATCGTGATTCACGTTTCACGTCACGGCTTGACATCCATGACGCAACAGCATTGCTATACTATATATTATAAATGTCTCTATATTAATAATAAAATTATATAATAGAACGAATGATCCAAGTAGGTTTCTTCCCCTAATTATTTATACGCTAAAGTAACATTGAATCCGATCACAAAACCTACAAATCGGTGTAGGTAGGCTGACCACTAAAGCACCGGACTGTGATTGACAAAGCATCTAACTTTGATATTAATGGAGCGGTTAACTTCCGGAGTTTGCGGCGTCCTGAAATAAATGAACCTTATATATTTACCAAGATATAGATAGTGACATGGTTTTCAACATTCATTAAAAGACATAAATTATAGTCTTATAAAAGCTTAAAAAAAAAAAATTTATTTGAAAATTTACATATGTTTTTTTTTAGATAATTTATGTCTGGTCAGAAAATCTGGCTGCTTTGCGTCTATTCATCCAACCGAGGAACATTATTTATATATAAAAAATATTGGGTTTTAAGTATATATATTAGGTATATTTCAAATTAACAATACTGCATTATTACTTTTGTGTTTGTGCCGCGTCTCGGAGTGGTTAGAGTGTCTGGCTTCTACAGGGGTCAGGGTTCGATTGCCAGCCGAGGTTGTAAATTAAACCCGGGTGAGTTGTGTGTGCGCCTTTTGTCCCTATCAATGCACTTGAATCTTCCTCTGGGCTAGTTGCACATATGCATTGAGCAAGGGGAGGTACAATACGCGATTGTTTCTGTTTCAGACACTATAATAACAAAGTAAAATATAAAATAAGGCCGGCAACAAACAACTCCGCTGATTTTGGATGTTCATGAGCGGGTATTCGTGATACGTGGGTACTTTCTGGCTCCTTAATTATAAACAAAGATATCACACTCGATTAGAAGCCTCATCATCAAGGTGACAGTTATTGGAAGGTTCACCCACATTCCGTACGCTCCACGGGCGTTGGCCTTAAGTTAGGTTATATCCATCGATTAGAGATGATTCCATTAGTGAGGGCATGATTTCGATTCAGCGTATTCACATGTGCTCCGTCAAACATCAAGGTGGCTTTCGTGTAGATGATATTGGTAAATTGGGTATAGGTACATTTTCCGTTAACTTGGCACGAATTCTCTTTTGCTGCATATAACACCTAAATCTATCATCAACAAAGATTCAGTGTGTATGTACGTGCGTTGTCACCCTTGAGGAATAAGATGGAAGGCGTCGTTATATGTAACTATGTCTTCGAACCACACACCTCTACACTCACTATACGGGCCACAAGACCTTTATGCTTCTATTTACGCTGGTAATCTGTGAGGGCGTGCTCCTTCACCTGTCGAGTCACCCAATTCATAAACCTAATAACAAACTAAAATGTGTCTCTACCACTGTAAAACAATGTGTTGCACACAAATGTTGTTCCAGGCCGGCAACTAAATACCGTGGCTGCAATGCGACAGGTAGATCACCTATCTAACCACCATTCTATGCGGCCGGAATGGTGATGTATAAATAGTTGAGCATATATGCCACTCATATTATTAAAAAAAGCTATTGGCTAAAATTACAGAAAATGTTTGTTGTAATATTACATTACTACAAACATTTTGTAATTTACTCTAGTAGGAAACTGTTCTAACGTCTGATACTAATTATTATGGTAAATTGCTCTTGTCGTTGTTTGTTCTGTTTCATTACGTATTTATTGCTATTTATAGGTGTTATGTATTGCTATTTATATGTAAATATAACTATATAGTAGTGTATATATATAGACTTTTATATATATGATATGTTATTTATTTTTATAAGCAGAATTATTTATGATAATAATAATTGTCATATTATATTTTTTTAATTTTAGGTTTTTTTTGTACAATGTATGCACTACACCTACCATAATTTCTCTCCGCGCTACGGGTTGGCTTGTAGAGAATGCATTAAGGCATTAAGTCCACCTTTTATACTCATTTTAGTAAGAACAAAGTTGTAAATTAATAAACTAAGTATCGTAAAATTACTATACTTGTATTTATTAGTATTATGGTGTGTAAAAACTTGCTACAATTGTTTGTTGGAAATTTTATGATTTTTATCTCAGATAGTATAATATAATCTTCATAACTTCTCAACGAGTAAATTAAATGTACACAACTATCTCCGTATATATATATGTGAATAATTTTCTGTCCGTGTAAATTATATCCCCGGCGCTGTACATTCAGGCCACGTCGGTAATAAAAGATTTTATCTCCTCTCTCGTATGGGCTTTTACTTTGAAGATCACTGAAAAAAGTCCGGCACCGTGAAAATTAAGTTGTACAGACTGTAATGTTAGGCGTTGTGAGTATCCCTAGATACGGCATCTAAGCCCTCAACGGGGGACAACGCAAATACATTTTAAATAGGAGGATACGCGTAGCCGTCACTTCACACATCAGGTAAACTGTGTGCTCATTTGTCACCCTTAATATAATAAAAAAATAATAACTTGCGCATAATACGTTAAAGTTTATCAAAGATGTAAATGTTCTTTTCTTTTCTCCTACGTACTTACTTTTCTTTCGATTTGTTTAGAAAGATCGTATAAAAATATCAAATAATATACTCAACCTTACCGTAGTTTCCCATTAAGGGTTCAATTTATTGACCGTGACCGATTTTTCCAAGAATGCGTAAAAACAAGATTTTACGTGACGTCGTAAGGACAATAGACAAAAAAGGATATTGAAGAATTTACAATATTAAGAATTGTAATAATTTCATCGCCACGGTGAAATTGTGTGAGTAATTGAATTTATGTAATTAAGAAAACAAAAGATTTTTCACATCAGCATGAATACATCATTTCGATAGTTTATATATATATCGGAATACGGAAATATGTCATGACGACCGCGTGGCGGAATGGTTAAAATACCTAGCCGCGGTCTGTTCTGTGTGGGTTCAGGGTTCGATTCCGAGCCGAGGAACAATATTTGTGTGTCACAAATCATTGGAAATCGGCTTTGGATGTAATGTATGCATGTCCTGTGGCCTTGACACCGCATCTAAATCTTTCGATTTGTAAATTGGATTAGGGTAGCGGACGTCGAACGAGTGCCGCTGTGTTTTCGAGAATGTTTATGGCACTATAATATATCCTACGCACTTGATGATATCTGGTCAACTATTATCTTAGATCAGGTTGTTGAGACGGAGAAACTTTGCTACATAGTATGTATGATCAGCGAAAGTCTTAGGGACACAAATTACCGATAGCGAATAATCGCTATATAAATAAAACGTCCGTTTATATATATTCTCAATCCGGCCGCATGGCTTAGTGGTTAAAGTCTGCCTATAACATTGCGGCCACTGGATTCGGTTGTCGGCCCAGAACAATAATTGTGTAAAACACATTGTTTTATTGTATTAAAGATATTGCAGCTTGTTACTATTACCGAAATATTTATGTAATATTCCAGGATTGGACGTGTTTTTTATTAATATTATATCCTTAATGGTTTTTTTTGGTTTAAACAAACCAGTTGCTCGAGTCGAAGTAAATTTTTGGAAGCCTCACAAGTTATTATAATTGCGTCGTGGTACCTTGTGAGAGCGGTCGCTTTTAATTCACGTTACGGGAGCGAATCAAGTTCGATCCCCAGCGCCGGCACAATGAAATTGTTAATTGCAATTTTAAATGATTGTTTACCACGTGTTCGGTAGTGAAGGAAGATTTCGTGAGGAAACTTACATGTCTACGAAGTAAATAAAAAAATAGCTCTACAACAATCACAGTAGTAGAGCTACGCTGCAGTTCGTTTTTAGCTGCAGAATGAATGGGTCAGCTCGACCGGGGAAGGGCCACGCCCTCACAGAATACCAGCGTGAAATATCAGCATAATGCTGCTGATTTGTCTGGTGAGTGTATGGTTACGGAGACCTTCATTACTAGTAACGAGGCATTCCATCTCTCAGTCCTCAAGGGTGACAACGCATCTGCATTATGATTCCTTGTCAAGGTTGAATGTAGATGTCATGGGCCGCAGGAACCACGTACCATCAGGTGAACTGTCCGCTTGATTGTTAGTTGTGTTGTTATTGCTGAGCAGTAGGGATTATATATTTAGGTTGTTAGGCTTAACATATTTATTTTTACGCTACGTAGACAGGTTGAAGGTGTAGTCGCACAAAGTTTTTTTAATTTTCCGTACTGTCAGACGTTTTCAGCAGGTTGAAAAATGCTTTGAGGCTGTTTTAGAGTAAGATCTAACATATAGCAGTAAATTAAAAAATAATACATGCCAAACTAGTTTTCAGTAGGCTGAAACAACGGTGATTTTTTCTTAATTACTTGGCACTATTTCTCGAAATCTCATTTCCAGGCTTTTTCAGGTCTAGTTATACCCCACATGTCTCCGTCTATCAAATTGTCAAATCTAGAAAGCGTGTCTAGCATCCAAAATGTTCACGCTTATGTGTACAAGAGGGAGACAGTTATATTCGACTGAAACATCCCCGAATTTATAAAGCTATTCATTGCGAGTATATAAACGAGTCGCGGGTCGCGGCTACGGCCAGTTTTCGATTCAGATACATAGAGAAGCGATACTCATCGTATAAAATTAAAAGCGACTTATTTTTAAAATGAATAGATGCCAAATGATTCCTTTTAGTTCAATATAATTACTATAACTATAAGGCTATTTGCCATCCAACGCTTTACCTCGTAACAATAATATATCCGGTTGCAATGTCAAAACAAAATGAATAATAGCTGTATATTTAAATGATATAGTTTCTCGCTTTCCTCGCCCATTTTTTTTTAAATAATATTAGCAATGTTAATATCATTACTAACATTCCGGTTAACCAATTAAGCTCAAAAATTTTGTGTTCGGATATGGTTCCCGATAATAGTCGAATGGTGGATTCGAACCTACGACCTTAATTATCTAATCGTTTTGCAGACCGTATCCAAATTGACGCTTCTAGTATTCATATATTGTGACATAGTGACACATCATGGAATGCCTCGTAACACAGTGTGACGTGCAGTGCGTGAGTGAGACCTTTATTAATGGTGACGAGGCATTCCATCTCAGTCCTCAAGGGTGACAACGCATCTGCATTATGATTCCTTGTCAAGGATGAATGTAAGATGTCAGGGGCCGCAGGAATCACTTAACATCAGGGGAACTGTGTGTGTGTTCGTTTATTACTCAAAATGTAACTACTAAAAGTATTTCAGGTGTCCCAGTTACAGGTAAAGAGTCCATCACAGTCCTGAAGCAGATATATAGATATAGATACGTAGTTATCACCCACCATCAGGTATATCAACTATAATAATATAAAAAAATCAAGAAACATTATACGATTTGACACTAAATATAAATCTGTTAATATTTTTTTTGTCACTTTCCACCAATAGAAACATTTTATTTTTGTACTTTCTCTTTTAATTCTTTAAATATTAACTATTTTTTTTTATTTATTTAATAACTAATAACAAGTATGCAAAAGACTGACTCGATGCCTAGAAGCAGTTCAGCGTACTTGAACCATAAATAGGTCGAATAGATGCACATGAGATGAGAGATAAAGAAAAGAAATGAGATTTAGGAAATTCGATATCAAATATGCAATAAACCCAACATAAAATGCTACGCTGAACAAACTTTGACAATAATTCTTGCAGCGTGAAATAGGATCGTATACCTGCTTTATTGTTTGGTGAGCGTTTGTTGATACCAATACTAGTATTAGTTCTTTACGCAGTAATTAAATATTTCAAACACTCATAAGGGAACGAATTCATGTCAGAAAATAAAACCATAAAAAACATTCTCAGCCAGTTACAGATTAATTAAAACCTCCTTGCGGAGTTGGAAAAACTCTACAAGCAAATTATATCGCATTATCTGTGGTAAAAGGCATCTAAAACGCAGGCGAGACCTCATAAAGTGGAATTACAGGGCATACTTTTATACGGGCGGGCATAAGCGACAATTTTGTAGCCATCTAATCAGTGGGCATTCGGGCATAAAGGACAGCCTAAGTGGTTTTTAAAGCGTAGACCCTGGAAGAGCTACGCGGTTGAAAGGGCACTTAGGAGATTAGGACAGATTTAATAGATGTAAAGATGAAATTGAGAGCCGTGGTCGCACAGGGTATAAGCGATTGCTTTTAATTCACGGTACGCGCGCAAACCGAGAGGGATTCTCGGTGCAGGCACAGTTGAAATTGTTTTAAGTGCTGATATACATACGCGCTCGGCGGTGAAGGAAATATTCGCGAGGGTTACATATCTATGAATTAAAAAAAGTTTAGATGGCTTAGTATTGTAGCTCAGCTACAGATAGGAAACAATAATAGTTGAATACTAGAAGTGACAATTTATTTTTTATTTCATTTATTGTTGAATAGATACATAATATACATATTTAACATGAGCTTAACTTAAGGCCAAGAACGGATTTACATTATTCAGATAATTAAAAATGTAAAATAAAATAATAAATTTAAATAGGTTCAACGAAATATAAAGTCGAAGTATCCTTAAACATGTCAAAGACGATGCGGAGATGCGGAAGGTGACCTGCCATTTGGCTGACGACGGTCCAAAATAATCATAGAGAGATAGACCTTTATGAAGATTCCGCTAGAACTCGTGCCGACTGGAGGGTTGGTATGAGGAAAGCTGACCCTAAATAATTTGGAAAAGGCTTAAGAAAAATTCAAATAAGAGAAATATATACACAATTAACATTGAATACAGTTCACACCATTAAAATATTACGTCTAGAATTTAAAAAAAACAAATATATCTAGGCGCACTATTGACTGGAGCATTTTTTATAATATTAGTGACAAAGGAATACGCAATTCACCTGAAGGTAAATGATAACTGTGACCTGTAAATCCAGTAATCTCAGATTAAAGGTGCCCATGCGTTGTCACCCGAGGTATTATATGGAATGCCTTGTTACCTGTAATCGAACCCGGGATCCCTTCTCCCATCTTACGAAACACAATCGCCTTATGCTGCTTATTTAGATTAGTATTAAGTGATGTTTTTTTTATTTTTATTACCTTGAGAGCAACAAATTAGCACGCAGTTCACCTGATGGTATGTGATTCCTGACATGACATCCCATGACATCTACATTAATCCTTGATAAGGAATCATAATGCAGATACGTTGTCACACTTGAGGACTGAGATGGAATGCCTCGTCACTAGTAATAAAAATCTCCGGATCCTTCAGTTCCTCAGACGAAACACAGTACCGTTATGCTGTAAAATAGCGCTGGTATTCTGTGAGGGCTCTGCACTCGGTCGAGCTGACCAATTAATGCTGCAGCAACAAACTGCAGTGTAACTCCACAAAAAAACTACAACGTAACTCTACCAACTCTACGCTAGCTAATCACAAAAGTACTTTTAATCATATCTTACTTCACTTATAAATAGTAACACAACATATTATGCTGGATACAGGCCTCATTCTAGATATGATACTGTATTCTATAATGTAGGATATTTAGTCCACAAGGTATTGGCCAATTTCCCATGACTTCGAAATATTTTTAATCTTTTATATTTCATAGACATTGCTTATTTACTCATAAAATTTTCATTCACCGACAAACTGTAAATCAGCACTTAAAATAGCCTAGGAAATGTAATTTGTTGGCGTATATGTATATTTGGTCTAGTCGTACAGGGATCTGAAAACCCTTATTACTGGTGACCCTCATTACTAAGTTCTCAGAAGTAACAACGCATCTATTTTTTTTATGTACTTTTTGTCGCTCTCTCTACTATAATAAAAATGCATTTTAAGTTATATAGTAAAAAATATTTTTACCTTAAGCGGTACATTTATTTGGCTCCGTTGCCAAATGATAAACATATTAATAATTATATTATATTAACTATAAGTTTGAGCAAAATTCAGAATTGTTCAAATGAAACCTATACGGCTCCTCTACTGTCATTAAATCCGAATTAGTTTGTCAAAAGATAGGAACAATGGAAGAACAGACAATACAAGTTGGAATAGTGAGAAGCGAAGCGGAAACCAGTGTTGATTTTTTTATTTTTTATTTTAAGTTTTTTTTAATTTTTATAAGTTATAAATATTTGGAGTCACACTGTAGCTAATGTCCAATGGCTTCTCGACCTCTCGAAAAGGAGTGTTACGCCTCTCAGATTACTTAAATATCAGTCATTGTTGTCAATCAGGTGAACTGAGTGCTCAGTTGTTACCATTAGTATTAAATAAAAATCAATGTAAAGTAATTATCAAAAGCTAAAATATTAGTTGGATTCTTCACAAGAGCTTTCAATTTCTCGGTACACAAGCGAACTGAGTTCGATCCCCGATGTCTGGACAATATGAAATCGTTAATGACAATTTAATTTATTTCTGTGTGTGTAAATTAAGAACTTCATAGTGTATTATATTTTTAGTTATTAATGTAGGAACTTGCATGTATTGCTCAACATTTTTATTGTAAGTATTATTGTCAATTACGATTCTCGACAAACCTCTGTGCTTTTCTGAATGTTCTTTTATGTAATTAAAGTGTTATGTATTCTTATCATAAAAAGTTAAAAAAAAATGGTGCCGATTTACAGCTCGGTCGACGGTGAAGGAAAACATCATGAGGAAATCTTTCTGTCTAAAAAATAATAAAAGCAAAATATTTGAACTATTTATATATATATATATATATAACAAAATATTTAAGACACGTGAAGTTGTTCTATCACCCTCTCTAGAGCGCAGGCTGTCAATGGCATTTATGTATACAAGCAGTTACTTTACTCTATTTTTTCCGTTATTGATATGTCAGTTCGTTTTGCATTTTATATATGCACTAATGAAAATAACGCTTATCGCTCCGCTTATCACAATCGCCATACTCTAAAAGTTCCTTACTAATGACCGACGAAAGCTCGCCGCGCTCGGTAACGAACCTATAAAGGCCCCGATTTTCAGACCGCGATGGTAATCCGACGAACGCGTGAAAACAAAGTATTTTATTTGAATTATATTACAAATGTAGTATAGTCCTGTATTTATTTATTTTTGTGAGTTTGAGAATATGTTACTTTTTTTCGTTGAAATCTTCTATAGCAGGCCTAATGGAAGTATTTTTAATGTTAAAATAAGCTGTTTCATTAATATAATCTAATACATTTCTTTATTTAATTTTGTTGTTTTAATACTGTGTGCTAAATAAATAAATATATATTGGAACGTGGCTACGTTTACTTTACCCTGCGAGGTTATGCTCCGTGAATGATAAACAAAATGTGGAAAATTTTAAAAGTGTATTTACATTAGCAAAAAAAATTAAGAGAGTTGCCGCTGAGATGGGAAGTTTCCTTTTTTTAACAGCGACGGAATTTTTATTCTGTATACTTATTAACACGAATGAATCTTTTGATTTTTAGTGATGATTTACAAGTTTTATATCAAATTAATTAGTACATATACACAACAACCTGAATTCATTGCAACACTGGAAGATCTACTCTCTACAATTAGGAGAAGCCTCTTCGTTTTTTACGTTATTTATCGAACACAGTGCCAGAAAGAGAGAACAAGCAACAATAATGGGAAACATAATTTGAAAAATGATCTTTTAACAAATGTTGAAAACAGGCATTCACTCGTCATTGCCTCCCCTAGTCCGATGCATGTGAAATATTATCGCAGGAAAATTAAGATAAAGTGTCAAACACACGCCAAATAAATTCAAACCCGAGCGCCAATTAATTTTGTTGCCCAAATGTCACTCCTCTTCTCTGGAAATTGAATAAAGGATAACGTTGCCGTTATTATATGTATATATATATATATACATATAATAACGGCTATATCTATATATATATATATATATATATATATAATAACGTTGCCGTTATTATATATATATATAGATATATATATATAAGTATATAGTGTAACTTACTTTAGCTGACGCAGTGACAGTCACGAAGAACGGATCGTAGTTGTTTCTATGCCGGAACCTATCGGAACCACCACTCATTGGCAAGGAGTCTGTAAGAAGATACACGAAACGCATGAAAAACTCTCTGCATTGTAAAAGGTTTAGCTCGATAAAAGGACCACGCTTCACAAATTCAAGTCCTTCACACTCCTATCTATATTCGTATATCGTATCCTCTTAGGTGCATAATGAGTCGTAATAATGTAGTTATTAAGGGCTGCAGCAAAGACTTCACAGTAGATGAACTGTTTGTTACCTTTATATAAAAAGTTACCCTTACATAAAAGCTCCAGGCACATGCAGGCCAAAAGTTTAAGACCACCTTAAATAAAGTAATACTCCAATGAAATATTAAATGTTTAATTAACTTGTGTAATCATCTAATAGAAAATTGATTGACAAACAATATACTTTAAAAGCGTAAAGAAATATTAACAGACCATGCAAAAAAGGCTATAGTTCGCTAAACTGATTTTTCATCAAAAAATCCTCCATTACATTTTATGACTTTTTTCACAAGTCTCGGTATACGGTATATTTTTAAGAGTGTATTGTGATATATTGTTCCAAATTTTGCATAAAACATTCCAAATTTCTTCTCACGAGGATGGGCCACGATTACGGACGTTCCTATCAAGCTCTTCCCACAAAAGTTCAACGGGATTGAGATCCTGTCTCTGAGGAGGCCAAACCATGTTTTTTAACAGCCCTTTCTCTTCTAAATATCCTCTACTAACTTTGAGCTATGCTTTGAATCATTATCTTGTTGGAAAATGAATCCATCTCCAATTAATCGCAACCCGGAAGAAACGGCATTTTGTTCTAAAATATTTTTGTACTGTTCCTTTTTCAAAATTCCTTCAATTTTAATTAAATCGCCAGTTCTTTAGCTAGAGAAGCAACCTCGGACCATAATTGAACCACCACCATGCTTGATTGTTGGGACTACACAATCTGACATCATCTTTTCTGGGGCACTACGTCGAACGTTAATTCTACGTTTTGAACCGAATAGTTCAAAATTGGATTCATCGGTTTTTTTCTTGTTTTGCGGCCTTAGCAGAGGTTTTCGAACGGTAATGCGACCATACAACTTCGCATCTCTCAGTCACCGTTTTACTATAGTCAATGATAAATGTTTAACTCTGATTTTGTTTACTTCAACGCGGATTTCTGGTGCTGTTAAGCGCCTATTTCGCTTGCTGGTAACAATGAAATTATCTTCACGTGGTAGCTCTCGGCCTTCCCGAGCGTGGACGGTCTTGAAAACTGCCTGTCTCCCTGTATAGAGTTATTTTGCCATGAATGACAAGTCTTAGATAACTTCAGACTTGAGGCAATCTCACGTTCGTTTATTATGTAAAACAACGATGGCAGAACGCACTTCTCTGGTAATTTCTCGAGCTTTTCCCATTTTATGACGTCTTCACTGTACAAACCACAAGTTTAGATTAATTGAGATTGTTTGTGAACAAACTCAAGTAAACTCGGGTAATAAGTCAGAAACACGTGTTTTCAGATTTTCTAAATTTATTGACCAATATGTTACAAAAGCAAAGTAATTAGTAATGAAGACAATATAAAAATATTATTACGACTCTACCACCGACAGAGCCAGGCCCTAGCGCGTCTGTCGGTGTTTGAAAACAATAGATGTTTATTGTCCAATTATTTAAAAGTAAACAAAAGAATGACTTCTTGAAATATTCGATACTAACAGTAGAATATGCAGATGAGATTTCTTTTCTTTATCCTATCGGATTTTATTACAATTGATGGATAATTATGTCGTTTATGTGCGGTCTTAAACTTTTGGCCGAATAGAATAGAAATATATATATATATATGTACATACAATTCTAAGTTTTTATAATAATTCTTCATCTATGATAAATGGTAGCGATATGTGGATAAATAGTCAGTGGCCCTCCTTAGTGCATTAATGGACATTAAGACGTTAAACGCTAAGACTGGCGTACCCTAAGTTCGACGAGAATGTATGGATCTGTTAACCCCGTTCTATATACCTGGAACTTTTAAATATATGTATATATATATACATATATAGATGAGACCTACGCTCAAGAAGATTATTTGATAAAGAAGTGTTGAATCGCATGAGTGGAAATTATCATAGTCGCTGGATTTTCCGTATCTTCGTGTTCGTCAAAGGCCGATCTGATAGGCATACGATTGGCATTTTTAATTTATCTGTAATATATTTATTAAAAGAAAAACGATATAAATATAGCTAAATGTATAAAATGTTTTGTTAATTTACTTCGTAAATTAAGACGCTAAGTTAAACAAAAGGTAATTAACCTAACTCATTTACTATCTCGCTTGTCAACAGAAGGTGTACAAACAAACAAGGTAAAATTAAATTATTTTACTCTTTTCATAAGTGGTCACAATTTCAGCCGCTAGAGGACCCTTTTTTTGGGTCAGACACACATTATTCAACATTAAGACTTGTTCAGTCCAGGTGTGATAATTTGAAGGCCATTTCGTTTACCTAACAGATTAGAGTTTAAATGAGATGGGGCGATTCGATTGGGTCTTAGATAGAATATAGAAAGCTTTCAAAATACCACCCAAATCTGTAGACACCATTGCCTAATGAACCTGGACCATCTGATAGCAGAAAAACTTTCCTAATATTTTTTTATGAAACTAAGAGTAAGAGTGGCAAACAAGCAAGAATTTCAGCTTATAGTAAGTACTGAAAATGGCTCATAAACACCTAACTCCATCTTCAACAAAAATTCAAGGTGCACATGCCACCCTGGAGGACTAAGATAGACTGCCTCGTTAACAGTATATGATTCATAGGGTTACATTACATCATCGTTAAGCCATCGGATCGCTACTTTCAATGTTGCCTGAATATACGACGACCGTTTAAAGTTAGAAAATCTTTCAAAACATTTTTAATAATAAGGATGTTCAAGCTCACTTGATAGTACGAGATGATTGCAGTCTATAAACACCTACATATATCCATCCTCAAAAAGGAATCATGCGTTGTTACCCTCTATAACAATCACGTAGTGCCTCTTTACCGTTTATTGGATCACCGGTTTATGCTGCTATTTCACGATGCTATTCTATGTGGGTATGATCACTCCTAGGTCGACGCGCCCTATTCTCTTTACTTGTATTAAAATATACCTCTACATATATTGTATTAAATTTAAATTTGTTTCTTGTACTAAAATGTCAAATGTCACTTGTCTTAAACTAAAACATCTAGGTTATCCAATATAGACATTGAAAATAAAATTCGAAAAGAAGCTTAATACGTACTTTCATATTCAATCCCAACTTTGAAATTCCTTTTCTCGAATAAATGCGGGTAGCACATACCGAGGGAAAATAAAAATAAAGTTAACACAATTCCCCGAAACATTTCTATGAATAAAATACTCGACACTGCACGAGTAGATGCCAGATTTTAAATTTCTGAAATGTACCTTTATACGGCTTTATCGCAGTCGATGTCAATAGATAAGTGTGCTCTTTCTTCTGAGTTTAGATAATATTGAATTTCTTCAGAGAGATACCGTGGGCATTGAAAACATGAGTAGAATCGCTGTCGTAACTTTCGACGATAAAGATTTATCTTTGCAACTGTATGCGATAGATCGTTGAGTTATTTTAAGCGATTTTTGAAGGTTGCTGAAATTGGGCCGATTCATTTTAGATTTGTTTGATGTAATTGAATTGATACGTGGTAGAAAAAATATATTGTATATTTAAAATATTCTGTATTATTAATGATCAAGATTTGTTCCTTATCGATTCCGACCGCATTGATATCATCCGATTATGGCGAGATGATATAAGACGCGCAGAATGTTTTTTACTGGAGACTTAGATTGTTTTATACTAGCATATGCATTTGCGAAAATACAGTGGCATTTCTTATCCAGCGCCTACGCATTCCTAAGTGGTGGTTCAGATAGTAAATAATAATACTGATATTAATTCAGATAATCCGTTGCCACAAGCATCTGAATGAGCGACTCTCGGGCACCCTCGTGTCAGTCGCTCTCGCGTAACAGGGTAACGGTCCAAGCCGAGGCTTCCTCTTAGGAGCCCTTGTGATGGTTACTAAAAGAGGCTATCAGCCAGAAAAAAAAGACACTCCCTCCTCGTCCCTTTCCTATACGTCGTTATATTGTAATATATGTACAGTGTAGTGGTAGAGCTACACTGCAGTTTGTTTATAGCTGCAGAATGAATGGGTCAGCTCGATCGGGGTTGGACCACGCCCTCACAGAATATCAGCGTAAAATAGCAGTATAATATTGCTGTGTTTCGTCTGGTAAGTGCAGGGATCCGGAGAACTTTATTACTCGTGACGAGGAATTATATCTCAGTTCTCAAGGGTGACAACGGATCTATCTGCATTATGATTCTTTGTCAAGGGTGAATGTAGATGTCATGGGCCGCATGAATCACTTACCATCAGGTGAACTGTGTACTTGATTGTTACTCTCAACGTAATAAAAAAAAGAAATACATCTCACGTTCGTCACTTTACTAGATTCTACTGCATTTTTATTTATTTCATCAATAGTCTTTAGCGTGAAGTAATAGCCCCATTTGATTGGTCACCGAAGGTAACTGAAGATCTAATTGTAGGTAATGGGGAATTAAATTTCAGTCCTCAGGGTTGACGATATATAATTTGAAAAGATTCAATTTTGAGTGGAGAATTGTTGAGAATGTATGTTGGTTATGCATAATTTATGCCTCAGTCATCATTTAATGTGACGTGAACTATGTGTTCATTTGTCACCCTTAGTTTTATATAAAAAATAAAAGATATGACTTACTCTCACCGCACTTCTTTGTATTATAATGTTGTTTCTCTCGGCTTTCAGTTAAACGTCATAAGAGAGATTGTTGTATTGTGGAGAAATCGTTTGATATTAAAAGCTTTTTAAGTTATGCGTATCAGAAGAAATCTTTCATACAAGGCATCGTTAGAGTTATGATTTTCTGAGTAAAGGTTTGGAGTTCTTTCAAGGCTTTTTTCTTTAATATTTGAAACGACAAACCACCACATGGTAAGTGATAACTGATAACTGCGGCTGGTGATATCTACATTCATTCTTGAACAAAAACATGTTTTTTGTTACATGTTTGTGAACATACATGTTTGTGAGCTTACATGTTTGTGAACATACATGTTTGTGAACATACATGTAAGTGAACATACTTGTAACAAACTAGCTCACCTTTTGGTAAGTGATGACTGCAGATCATAATCATCCTCATCGATCAAGAAAAGTTCAGGAGTGTGATGGAATGACTCGTTACTTGTAATTGGTCTCCAGTTCCCTACGTTCACCATGTGAAACACATCTTACTTGTGCTGCATTTGCAATATCATTGTATGTGAAGGTGCGGTCAATCCCCAGTAGAACCGATCCATTTATGCAGAAGATTAAGAATTGTCTATTTGCTATAATAGCTACATGGAATGTACCTGGTTTATCTAAATACATTATAGATAAGTATTTTCTTTTACTTACATTGGGTTGCGTATATATTTTGTAAAAATTTAATTCTTCGTCAACTTTTTTTCTTATATATATATATATATATATATATATATATATATATATATATACATATAGGTATATATAAATCTATCATTACCTCCAACTTACTTTACACAAGAAAAGCTAATCGAAAATAAATTGACTATCAAACCTAAATCTTAATTTTCTCACAGAAAATGGAATAACACGGAACTCTTACGACTCAAGTTCAGCGCGCACTTCACCCGGTATTTTAATGGACAAAGTAATAAAAGTGCAGTTGGTAATAAGTAAGTATGCATTTTTGACATAGAATTTTTGCATGTTCATTTCAAAGTTTAATTTTTTGAAATGCTTTAGTCTTTTTGAGTTGCCACTTCTACTTTTTTTTTTTTTGAAAAATGAATATTAGCAGTATTTTAACATTACTAATAACCGGTCAACCACTCCAACTAAGCTAACGATGCTTGTAGATGCTTTACAACAATAGTCTAATAGTGGATTTGAACCTACGGCCTTCTATCTATGTAGAGCGGAAACATTCTATAATGTATTAAAAAATTACTTTGAACTTGGTGAATTATGCAACCTTTGGTACTTTTTTTTAGAATGATGTATATGTGATAGCCTGTATGTAAGTACACGAAATTTCCTAACAACAAACTAGTCTGTGGAATCAGCAGTCACCCAACGGTATTTCCAAACTGATACAACTTACGGACCTTCAATTATAAGCTGGCAATGCTTCTGCGACTCTTCTGGTGTCGCGGATGTTCATGCGGTGATCATTCGAATCAGATACTTGGTTTGCGACCTATTCTATATAAAATAATGTATATATATAGGAATATATTTATGGTAATGGACTTTTCTAATTCAGTTTTCACCCACTTCCGGACGTCTCAATAATCTGGAATTACGTAACGAATGTATTACGAACAGATGCAAATATAATAATTTCAATAATATGCGTTCTGTATTATAATAGCTTTAAACATTATTATGATAATAGTAAGACTAAACTACTGTTGAGGTCTGGTATGAAAGTGTGGTACTAACCCAATTGAACCGTACTACTCGCGCTATACATTAAGTAACAAGCTAGTTCATACTTGCGGCGGGACTCTTTCTCATAAGCAGATCAGTGTAGTCATCAAGTTCGAAATAATAATTCGCAAACCACTACATGAACGCACATAACACGATTTGCAATAGTACGAATGGACGTTTGAGTGATCTAGAGTAGATAAATGGGCAAAGGCAAATGTAATAAGTATAAAAAGAAAAGTAAAGTAACATCCGACATGTTAGGTCCTTACATATGAAATTAGCGTATTAAAAGTAAAAACCTATTTATTTATGAAAGTATATTTATCATTTGAAGTGTTTACCAATATTATCTATGCACTTTCGCCATTTTATAGGCAATTTATTGATTCCATTGCTGAAGAAGTTTTGAGAGCGAGAATTAGTAAAATATTTGAAAGCAGTTTGGACTGTCTCATCGGAATTGAATTAATTTCCTTGCAAGCAATTATCCAAATTCCGAAAAAAATGGTAATCTGTTGGAGCAAGGTCCGGGAAGGATGTTGGGTGTCGGAGACATTCTAATCGCAGCTCCTTAATTTAATTTAGCGACCGCCTGTCGTAAATCATGATTTGCAATTATTGACAGTACAGATCTGTCGTAATCGTCTGGCCTGATCTTAGGAAGCTGTAGTGTTTGACACCAGCACTGGTCCACCAAATACTCATCGGTATTTTTTTCTGAATCAACTTTCGCTTGGGACAGGATTTGGTTGGTTCTCATGGGTTCGATCGATATGATGAGCGTTTTCGATTGTCGTACAGTATCCATTTTCATCACAAGTAACGATACGATTCAAAATTACTGTGTAAGTACTGTGCTTTCTTTTCAGTAGTTTCACCATACACATCATTAACCCTTCAAGCTGTTTCTGAAGACAGTTGGTCTTAGAAACTGAGCTAGCACTGCTGTCTTAGACACTAATTTACCACGACTGTAATGCAAGCGTAACGTATTATAATAAATAAGAATATCATTTTATCATTTGTTTCAATTGACTCAGCGCTCAGTGAAACCGACGTAGGTGGCGTTGCGTCAAAATCTATCAATTTGTCGTCTACATGCCGCTTATAAATAATTCACGAAATGTCAATTAAGCCGGGACCAACAGGAGGCCCCGGTTGTCTAATGAGCGTTTATTAAAGGACTGTTATGTTATGCTAATGATTCTGCATCTAATTACGGTGTGCCAGGATAACTCGATGGATATGTTTTGAATATCACAATTTTGATTGCCATATGAG
Source organism: Teinopalpus imperialis (assembly GCA_029286865.1). Taxonomy (NCBI): domain Eukaryota; kingdom Metazoa; phylum Arthropoda; class Insecta; order Lepidoptera; family Papilionidae; genus Teinopalpus; species Teinopalpus imperialis. The sequence continues at coordinate 15,445,682 of JAGSMU010000001.1, forward strand.
ACGGTCAGGATAGGTTTTGTAATTAAAACATTAAAATTACGCTACCACTTCACGATAATTGTTTTTACGCAATTGAGTTAAAAACTAAAGGAGTGTAAAAGTAGATAGAAAGGTGGATTATTTTGAATATCAATGTGATTTATAAAAATAAGGAATAACCTAAATATAAATCCAATTGTTGGGTATAGGCCCCCTTTCAAGAAGTTTACTAGTTTGTTTTTGTTATAATAAGAATATTAGCAATGCTAATTAACATAACTAATATTCCGGTTAACCACTGCACTCCAACAAAGCTGAATGAAAATGCTTGTGCTAGAAGATAGTTCACGACAATAGTTGAATGGTGGATTCAAACCTACGAATAAGTTTCGCTTTCGTTACGGCTATTAACGCTTCACATCGTATATTTTTATTATTTCTTAGATATGCAGGTTTGTTTACAATATTTTCCAAATTAGCATTTAAATTCTGGTTAGCAATTTCGTTAGTTTCTGTAAATTAAGAGTGAGCGCTTAGACATTAGTGTCTACACCGCAGTAGGTTTCTAGCTGTAGAATAACTGGGTCTGTTCGACCGAGGTAGGATCATGCCCTCACAGAATACCATGCGTGAAATAGCAGCATAATGCTTCTGTGTTTCGTCCGGTGATTGTAGGGATCCGGAGGCCTTAATTACTTGTGACGAGGCATTCCATCTCAGTCCTCAAGGTTGATAACGCATCTGCATTATGATTGTATTATACAAGAATGATTGTAGATGTCATGGGCCACAGGAGTCACTTACCACCAGGAGAACTGTGTGCTCGTTTGTTACTCTTAATGTCATAAAAAAAGCTCTTGCTTTTAATTTACAGTAACCAATGCTCATGTACTTTAATAAAGAGAATTTTCTTTGAATAAATACATCCCGTTAGATATTTATATATATATATATATATATATAAATATATATATATATATATATACCTAGTCCAGCCATAAGGTCTAAGTTCTGTTACAAATGAAAATGCAAGGTGGCCCCTTTGGCTTTTATCTTTTTTCTTTGGCCTTTAATCTGTTTGGCCACGAATTTATGGATTTACGAATTGTTTCCAAGAGAAATTTTGCCACTGCTTGCTCCAAAGATTTTTTATGAGACTCAATGAACAAAAGGCGTTTTGATCGATCCACTCTCTTTAATTGTAAAGATATATTTAGAGCATGTCCTGCATATCGACGATAAGCACCGAGGTTCAGGTCTTGTTTTATAATACGCGACAGAGTCCTAGCGGGAATCTTCATTTCTCACGATAAGATTTTTTTCTTCCTAATGGGGTTTCCACGAATTCTGGCTTTAACAGCATTAACAGTCTTTGTAGTTCTAACAGCACGCGGCCGCCCCGATCTTTTCTGCTCCATACCCACTTTGTGCAAGGCGATCACTGCAATCCTATTTTCTTTAACACCCTATTCTATATTGTAATTTGATATGAACACGTAAAAATATGTGAAATGGCGCAAAATCGAAAGAAGTTTTTAAAATTATATACATGTTTCAAATTCAAAATAATTAAAATGTTGTAAAAAAGAAAAGTTTTTGTGTAACAGTATTTATATAGCCAGACTAGTTATATTATAATATATATTAATATATATATATTAATATATATGCCTCGAATTTATCATGATAATCATAGTTTATCCATAGTCCACTGATGAGTAAAGCCATAAAACACGATCCAAAGCCACCTGCGTGCATCGACTTTCCGCAAACTTACATAGGTCGTCACTCCGTTTCGTGCCACCGTCCTAAACTGCGATTGACAGTCCGAGATCCCAGCTATATATACCAATATATGTATATTGTATATATAGTTCAGATGTATTTATTGGACGCCATGCCGAGATATTAATTACTAAGGTATTATATAATATATACACTGTTTACTAATGTCAAGTATCACAAGTGTTTGTTTAGGGGCCGTTGTGTCAACTACGCTAATGTGTCCACATACACTTGTCCGCGGGCATCAATATATTTATTCCATGTTTGTATTTTTACCTTTTAGTCACCTAAATATATTCAAACAAATAATATTTTATTTGTAAAACATATATAGTATAAAGTAACCTCCTTTGTTTCTTTTTTTTTTTTGTTTCACCGGGTTGAGAGGTGACCGAGCGCTTATGGCTCTCAGTCGAGTCTCAATATATGGGTGACCAGCCGTAACTCCTCTAGGGAGGAGCCTCGGCTTGGACCGTTACCCTGTTTCGCGAGAGCGTCTGACTCAAGGGTGCCCGAGAGGGCCGAACCACGGCTCGGTCAGTTGCTTCTGACAGAGGATTATCTTAATTAATATCACTATTATTATTAACTACCTATTCCACCACTTCAGAATAGGTAACTCCAACAACGCTTCTATCTGTAAGGACTATCATATACTATACACGTATACATATCATATACTTTAATTTTTAATTTTATTTAATTTATGAAAAGTTTTTATTGGAACAGGACACAGAGCTTTCTTGAGCGTTTCCGCTTTGGACTTTCCGCTCGAGATATCATGAAACAGTATAATTTCTCGTAAAATTTAATCTTTTCAAAAAGGTAACGACATATCTTACAATAAGCCACCAGATTAATATGGTTTTATAACAGATTTTTGCGGTAACATAGACCGCCCTCAGTTCATGGTTAATCACCCATTAATTGGGTCGTTACCCAGTCGTCCGCAAATTGATTGTATTTTCGTTAAGCCCGCAACAGTAAAATATGTATGTATATTTAACTTCATTCCATTCTGCCATATAATTAAGATTATATCATTTAGGGCGAACCTTCCCTTTGGTTTTCGCATAAGCTAATGTTTTTAATTATACCTTGAGGTTTAATTATCTAAATATATAGTTTTATTTTGACTTCACAATTGAATGAGATGTTTGTCGTCTTCCCTCCTGTTCTGTACTTTTGTATTAACGGACCTATATTTTTGTAGTCTGAGAGTTTAGAAATGTCACGAGTCCTAAGTTTTATTACTCCGGAATGCACCTGGATACGTAGAGCCAACAATAGGGCTAAGTGGTGCTTATTGGCAGAGACGATCTACATATGGCCATGACGATGGAAAAATGTTTAAGCAACGCATGTGCGATATTGTTGTGGATGGAAGTAGATGTCACCCAGAACAGCCATCAGCTGAGCTACGTTCTCGCTTGTCACACTCAATGCTATAGAAAAAAATATATGTATAATTAATATTTATTTGTAGCGCAATGTTCCATCCAACTCTAACCCATATCAAGTATTATATGGGTATAATAAAATTACGAAAACGCATTACGCAACATTCAAACGCTTTATATGTGTATATATATATGTATATATAAAACGTTTGTATGAAATGATAATGAATGAGAACGACTGAGTGAATAAAAGATGAAAAAAGTGTAATGTATGATAGAAGAACGTATGGATAGGGCAATGCTTTTTAGCTCGGGACGACGACAAGATGCTTAGATGCTTTAAATTTGAATAGTTTTGTTTTACTGTATTTGGTGTTTTGGGAAAATAAATATACGTATAGTTTATTATATATATTAATCTTACAATTTTGTTATCTATTTATTTTCACTAGTTAAATTAAAAATAAAAACCTTAACCAAGCACACTTTTTATAAGCAATTAATGTAGTGTGTTAATAAATCTATTTAAATACTTTTCCAATATTTTTTTCTTTTTCATATGTAAATGTTGCATACGCATGTTAGTGGTGTGTAAATTATAAATATAATTTCTATTGTTTGTGTTATCTATTTGTCATAATTATAGTATTTAAAAATAAACAAACAATTCGCCTGATTGTAAGTGTTCACTGCGGTATGTGCCATTTACATTCATCCTAAACAAAGATTCAAGATGCACATCCGTTATCACTCCTAAATATTGAGATTGAAAGCCTCGTTCCACTCGTATTCACAAATCCGTATACTTAACAGACGTAACACTGCAGTATTATGCTCGTATTCGGTGATGGCGTGGTTCCTCTGCGGTCAACCTGATCTATTCCGCTCTTAAAAATTGTCGTAACATATTGAGAGCCGTAGTAGCTGTGTGTCACCGATCGCTTTTAAATCACGGTACGCGAACAAGCTGAGTTCCTCACCGGTGGCGGTACAAAAGAAATTGTTTATCGCAAGTGTTAACGTACCACGTGGTCGGCGGTGAAGATAAATGTCGTGAGGATACCTGCATGTATACGAGTAAGTCATAATAAAGAAAATATATTACGAAGACATGTGGAGTCCGCTAATCCACAGTGGAACTACTTGGTGGACTATTTTTTTTATTAATATAGACGGCATACAAGCATGCAGCCACCTGATGGTAAGTGATCTCCGCCGCCCATGAACATCCGCAACACCAGAGGAGTCGCAATTGAGTTGCCGGCCTTTCAGGAAGGTGTAGGCTCTTTTCTTGAACCGATACGACTTGGAATATACTGGACGATACGAATTCAGAAGCACCACTGGCGACAGCTGATTCCACAGATTAGTTGTGCGTGCCAGAAAATTTCGCGTGAAGCGCACAGTGGTGGATTGCCAACCATCAAGATGATGAGGATGAAATTTTGAATTCTGTCGTGATGTTCGATGTTTAAACTCAACGGCTGGAATTAATCCGAACAAGTTCTCAGAACATTCCCCATGGTAAATTCGGTAAAAAATGCAAAGAGATGCAACATCTCTTCGCAACGCCAGTGAATCAAGCCGATCGGAAAGTATCTGTTCATCGACGATTCGATTTGCTCTCCGTTGAATGCGGTCAAACGGAAGAAGAACTATGGTCTAGCATCCTCACTAGAGAGCTATATGCTTTGCTGTGGAATTTTATATTGTGAAAATATGTTTGTTTATAAATAAATAAACAATTATTTCGTAGAAAAAATAATATTAGCTCGTATAATGGCCATGGGATTTTCATTTGAGATTAGGTTTGAGCAAATGAATAGAGATCAATTGGGTTTGTGGTCAAGAGCTTTTCATATTTTAGTTTGGATGCTTTTTATATTGTTTTTAAAAAGAGCAGGGAGCTTAAAATTTATCTGGTAATTATGATATGTCGTTAAGGTTTTTTTATTTTATTTTTACTTATTTAACTTTTATGTACACAAAGCATTTATATAAGAGAAGTATTATAGGTATGTACAAAGGCGCAGCGTATTGTATAAATTAAAATCTCTTCCAGCAGGCCTGGTGTCGGACATAATTATCGGGATAAAAACATAGTGTACCCACAAAATAAAAAAAAAATAGATATAAAATAGAGAAATACTAATAATAATAAAATAAAAATAAGTACATAACTATTTATATATACATATATATATTTATACCATACAATAAAGCTAACATAATATTTCATTACATATTCAACTGGATAAGGATAAGTAGTGTTCCTTCACTAGTTTTATTACTCGATATTTTAATTGACATGTTTAGCATCTGTCTGGAAAATGTCTCTTCTTAATGTCTGATGGTATTAGTTTTTCTTAATCAGATCATTCTGTATAATTGTTAAACTGGATTTTCCACAATGCAAATATCAGAATTGCCGCAAAATTTTTTTTTTTTTTTATAGTATAGGCAGCCAACGAGCATGCAGCGCACCTGATGGTGAGTGACTCCTGCAACCCATATGACCCATAATTATACATAATAATACATAATACATACAATACAAATTCGGTAAGTGATATGCGTCCCATGCCATCCACATTCGTGATCTATAAGGGGTTATAATGTAGATAGGTATAAATATGTTGTCTCTCTTTGTCTTAGATGAAATGCCTAGTGAGTAATAAGGGTCTACGAATTCCTTCCCCTACCAAGCGAAACACAGCGCTTTGCTATTTCGAGCTGGAATTCTGTTAGGACGTGGTCCTTTCCTGTCCAACCTATTAATACCACAATTAGAACTGCAGTATGGCTCTGCCAGTATTAAAAGCTTAGGTTTAGTTAACCTAAACTCGACACCTGTCGATCATTACTGGTGATACTATCATCGTACTTTGCAGATAAATGTTCGTGATTGATCCGGAAGTAAACATTCGATAAACTTTTAAAATGAGATACGAAGACACGATCGCCAGTCTTCATGATACGCATGTTACTAAGATAATCTATTTAATTTTATCTAAGAGAATCAATATTAGTTATTTGATCAAATTAGGATGAAAATTCGAAAATTCAATCCTTTAATTAACGTACATTTTGTACAGAGGTCCTATTTAATGAACAATTCGCGACCCCCTCATATAACGACTCCCAGGTTGAGAAACGATGGTTTTAATATATAAAAATATTCACAGGGATCAGATTCCGTATATTTTTATATATGTATCTATGTATTTATATATCTTTCCTCATAAATGTGTTATATATGTACATATTTATTGTCATAAATATCTTTTTTATAACATGCACCCGTCATATTTTCTCTCCTTAACTCAAAACTAGATAGGATATATGCCTTTATTTATTATTAAATCCGCCTATTCATAGAATTAAAATGAAAATAAAGCGCAAATAAAATATTTATAAAATGTTCAAATTATTAACATCATAGACTCCAAATTAATCACGAATAACTTATATTTCGATAAATCCTTTTTCGTAGCGCTCGCTAAATGTTATTTGGCAAAATAAAAGCTAACATTGGCCGACCGTGAATATTTCCCAGAAACATCGCCTACGAATCAGTGTGTATGTGAATGTATCCAAATTTCAATTGAAATTTGTTTAAATTACACCAGTGTATCCGATCAAAGAGTTCGAACTTTGTTTATATAAAAGCGGAAGTATAAAAAGCTTCGAGTGTTTGCTAAAGTGCGGTCGCACCGTCGTAGACTTGAAACGCGCAAAGGGGTGACTGCAGTGCGTTGGTCCACAGGTGGGGGGTGGCAACCCCGTCTCATTTCATCCCGTCTCAGTACCGTGTCGACCGTCCTGAAGAGCGGATGTAGATAATCACGGGCTCGAGTTTCGTGGACACGCGAAAAACAACAACAAAGCGTCGTGAAAATCGTTTCGAAAGTTTTTCTTCGTTCTGTCACATTTTTCGTGCCTAGAATTATTTTCCGTGGGACTTTTTCTTTTTAAATTTTCGCGTAGTGTAATTGTGATTGGATAGTGTTGTGAAATAGATGTGTAAGTGTCGATGATTATCAATAGAGCATATTAGAGTGCAGTAATGGATGGGGAGAACAGGATAATTTTAAACGTTGGTGGAATCAGGTACGTTTAGATTATAATATAGTTGTTATTAAAATAAACACATATGCTCCTTTGTCAGATTATAGAGTTCATTTATTTTCTGTACATTCCATAGCAATTTGCCATGGACGTAAATTTGCAAGTTAAATGAGATTATTCAAATGAGCCAACTATTCTATGAAATGTCCACATTAATATGAAGTTGAGTAAACAAATAGAGACATTGGAAAACTATGAAAATTATGCGGTTATTTTGTGAATGCTAATCCACGAATGTGTCAGTTCTATTTCCGGTTCGCGCATTATAACTTCACTTCAATCTGCTTTTTTTTAATCAGTACGTATTTTGCAAATAATTGTCTTCCTCCTGATTTATATTATTTTGTTTATAGAATATATGTTTAAACAATCATCTACGAGGTGTCCCAAAAAAATTTTGTTACTTTTTTTTTTAAATTAGGAGTGACAACATAGGTAAATGATTATTGGAGTTTTAGAAATCTACATCTAGCTCTAGGGCCTGATATGGAATACTTCGTTACCTGTAATCAGATTCTGTGTTCAGAGCAGCGTTATGTTATTATTCAACAGTGGTAGAGCTACACTGTTGTTAGTAGTTTGTTTCTAGCGGCAGAATGAATGGGTCAGCTCGACTTTACGACTCGACTTTACGATACAAAACATATCTTATATTTGACCATATATGACGTACTTGTAATATTTCGTAATTAGTATAAATTAGTGATGTAGTAGCTCCACACGGCTCTACAAGACCTGCCGATAAAAAGCCCTCGACTTCCTCGGACACATTATGCAGTTTTCAAAGCACTGTCTGTAATTGCAGATTATTTTAGGCAAACATGGTCGGTAGACCTGCTCCTTCCTACAATATGAATATATACTTAATTCTTTATTATATCATATCAGACTTAATAAAGAAGGTGGTGGGCGGTAGCGTGCGGTCCACTTTGCACATGGCCACACTCAATGGTGGCTGATTGTGCGTGGTCACGATCCCCAGCAATAAAGGAACGAGGAAGAAGAAGATATATTATTACTAAGTTTTGTGTTACCACTTAATTATCAGCTAATAAATTATGCATTATGAATGGGTCGGTACGATTCGAGTAGGACCAAGCTCCGACACTACTGTATGGTGGGTGTAGGATTCAGAGACCCAATTACGGGACGAAACTCTCCATATAGTCTGAGGATGGATGAAGATGTCATAGGTCGTTGCCGTAACTTACCAATATAATAAGGAATACATAAATCATAACCAGTTAGATCTCAGGTCTCTTCCGTCCACCAAGCGAAACTCTAAGCTAGTACTCTGGTATTCTGTGAAAGCATAGCCCTCACTCGAACTGACCTTTTTATCATACATCTAAGATATAGCAACGACATGGCCATACCAATATCCCCAATGAGCTAAGCAATGAGAGATGTTACATATGAACATAAGTTTTTAATAGTAAATGGAAAAAATAATGGAACGGACTTTAATAAAAAAGGCCTATACATTTATTAAAGGCCAGTAAACCATTTGCAAGTTCTCTGATGATGTTCGTAGGCAGTGGTGGTCACTTACCAACTCTTGAGACGTCAGCCCAATTTCAAATTCCAAATAAAAAAAATGGGCTGAGATGATGAAGTAAGAAAATCTGGTTAATTCCAACTTCTCGAGGTTCTTGAGGCGGTTGGAACTCAGTAACCGGCCGCTTTGGACTTTAATACAGGTGGTGGTGTTTCTGGATACCACCCGTTTTGTCCCCCACTTTCTCTCCCTTTCCCTTAGACCGTTTATCCCCTTGTCTACCTAATCTATATTTATTTGTAACATTATTGTATTGTATATATTTATTTTATTATCTTAGGTCTTATTCTAAACGGTCTTATTTCTGGTTAATGATATCCCGTTCATAACATCTACTTAAATCCATCCTCAACGGAGATCTTAGATACTGTAAGTATCTTAGATCTCCCCCGAGGACTAAGAGGGAATGTCCTCTTTACCTGTATTTCGGTTCGTAAACTCACAATACGAAAAAACATAGCTTTATGCTTTTGGACGATGGTTTTCTGCGAGAACGTGGTACTAGAGCCGTATCCAGGCTCCACTAGGTAAATATCCTACAAAGTATAATATTTATATAATATAATAATGAATTGAATTGGTTTTATGAGTAGTAATAGTTACGTCCGTCTGATTGTAAACTCTTTTTCTACTCCCTAATTACGTAAAAAATTAAGCTTTAATAAGGGTAACTAACATCATAAAAAGTTTGGTTTATTTTCGGCTTATAAACTTTTTTATGTATTATAATTTTAGGGTTACCTTATGGTAAGTGACGATCTGTCTATGACATCGACCATCATATCGACATTCATCTTCACCGAAGTTTCAAGATTCCAGAAGATATGCATTGTCATCCGTTAGGATTGCAATGTCCCCTGTACCTGTAATTGGGTCTCCAGATCTCTAAACTCACCATTCTAACAGTGGTAGAGCTACACTGCAGTTTGTAGAAAAAATGATAATGTTGTTCTCCTGGTCGATTTTAACCACGATAACTTCTGATATTGCCAGATAACATCAACAACGCTGTTTATTAGTGCCGTAAGCATTTGCGCAAACACCCAGGCACTCACGCGTCGCCCCCGTCCTTTGTCCGATGTAATGCATATGTAAATGTAAGATGCAGTGGATACGGCAGATACCTAAATCACACCTAGCTATGTTCAAAAACTAAAAATATTTGATACACGAACATTGTTCCTCGACTGGGAATCAAACCAAGAAACCGCGACGCATCAACCAGGCACTAACAACTACACCGCGGGGCCGAAAAGTATACATGTAGTATGCTATCATAGTATGAAATAGAGAATTTTCCTTTTCAGTATGATCAGTGTCAGTTAGTAAATCACTATAGAAAGCGGAAGCGTTTTAAAATAGCTCACAATGAAATATAAACCTAGCGAATGCGTTCGCTTTTTATTTCACAACGTCGAAACTTCTATCTCGATGGTGGAATCCAAATCTAAAATAAATAATCAAACTGATGACGCCGACGCTCAAAATAGTCTTACTATTGTTAAAATAAACAAGTTAAAAAAAACCTATGTTAACGCGAACTTTTATAGAAGCGTAATGTATCATAATGTCACATACAATGATATTATATACTACTTTAACCTGATAGAGCAAAAGGATCAGAATGCCCCGAGTATTAAAAAAATACCAACATTAAATACAAATTAGTATTGCATGTTGGTATTTTTTCTCATGCTCTGCTATTTTGTTTGACTGAGATATGGATGGGTCGACTCGATCGGGGAAGTATGGGTTATATAGGATATATACCAGCGAAAAAAAGTGTTATGTCATTGTGTGAGCGTAGGGAGGCTTTTCGTCTTAGTCTTCAAGATGGTAACGCATCTATTGTGATTCCCTATCGGGGATGAATGTGGGTTTTACGAGCCGCAGCAATCACTGACGGTAGGGTTAAATAGGTGATTTAAAACAAAAGAAAACAGTCTACGGGACATATTCCATTCCGAAAGAAAATCCCGCTAGAATAATTAACCCACTGGTAATGCACTGAGCTACAACGGTTTACTAAAGCAAAATTAAGAAGTGAATTGTTTATTTATTACAATGGATAAAATATGTTGCTATGACTATTTCCTTACAAGTCCTATTTGTGTTTTTGTCATCGGGGAGATAGATATCCTTCCTTCAGGGAGAGACAAAGTTATGTGGTATTCCTAGCCCCCGGTGTGCTACGACAACTCGGGGCCACTTCGAGTTACTGTACTCCCCGGGTTCGCTTATCCGGACGGTCAGAGCCCCAACTTGATAGCTCACGAACCCGAAAAGTCCTGGTTCTGCCTTCGGGTGTTCACTTCTAAAGTCACGGTACGCGAAAAAAATTAGTTTTATCTCCTGTGAAATTATAAACACACACTGGCTTCTCGGCCTGAAGGTAAATATGGGAAAATCGTTCTTAGAAAAATATTAAAGAAATATTTTAAATATAGTATTTGTGGAAGATATGGCGGACTATGCTCCAATATTCTCTCTGGAAGGGTACATATGGTGACACCAAACCTATGACGTAAGTTCAGCAGGCTGCACTATTAGGCTATTAACGCTATATGCTATATGCTACTGTACCTATATGTCTATACATTATGTTATTACATTACTTTTATAGTAATTGACTTAGTAACCTGTGAGCAAAACGATCAAAGAAAACTTGTAGAGTGGAATAATTCTTGTATTTACGAATGTGTGTACGATTGTTTTGTTAGAATTCATATATGTGGATTTCCATCTCTTTAGAACTTTTTAAAATATGCGCCGAGTATCGTTTAATACCAATACAAAAATTTTCGTGAAACGAATTTTATAATTCGTGATTCGACTAATGATTTTTTCCTAAGCTAAACATCAAGGTAGAATTAAATATTATGGATTAAAATTTTAATATTTTTTTATTAAAAAAATATATTAAAAAAACGTAAAGAACTTAGTTGCCAACCTATTAGATAAAAATACTAAAAATATCTACAAGCTATTAATAAACGTGTTACTCCGTCTACCTACGTCTGATGGTCAAGTGAAGTAGTGATAGTACAGTGTTGACCGCGGACGAACATATTTTGTTTATAATGTTGCCAGTTAATAGAAGACTAATCTTCTTTGTCTGATTACTTAGATTGAGATCATATACATATGTTATCCATGTGATAATATCAAATGGATCTTTTGGTTTATTATAGACAAGCTGTAGCTATTTTGTTGTCATATCATGTATGGGTCGACTTGACTAGAGAAAGATCACGCCGTCACAGATTGAACTGCTGCTGCTAACAATGCTTCTGTGTTTCGTAAGGTGGATATATCCTGTGTTGTTCAACCTGCAGCTGAACCTTCTTCCTATATTGTTTCACATACATGACTAAGGAAGGAGACGACGAGGGACTGCCTCTGTGATTGTGCAAATGCTTTAAGCACTATTATACTTACGGCAATAATCGCGCAATGTCATCTGTAATAGTCTAAAAAATATAATTTTTCGTTATGATTATTTTCAAATAATTAAAAATATAAAATATATTGCTGTAGTCGTAACTGATGACGAATATATCATCATTAATTTCTGAAAAAGATTAAAGTAATCAAGTCTGGATGAGGCAGATCAGCCGGAGAACGTGTTCGTTCATAATACAAACCACAAACACAATTAAAGTGAGTTTCATAACGTCGATCCTCCTAAATTTGTTCATAGTAATTATGATATAGCTGAATAAACATTTAATGTTTACTTCAATTAATCAAATTTAGACGAGATGGGAAAATATCTTTAATCAAAATTCCATAGAATGTTTGTCGGAGTAAATATTATGTAATAAATTATTTGTGACTAATCTTTCAAGATATCGAAAGCCGTATTATCTACTGGCAACTCAGGACTCACGATCTGGGTGAATTCCAATTTTGATATACAAGTAACAACCGTTAGAATTTAAATACAGTATGTCAGAAAAAGAACTAATCGAAATTCTGTTTTTCTTTGTCTCTCACTCCAGCAAAGAAATATAATTAAATGGAATGAATATTATCTTATGAAATAAAATAAGTCTCATATGAGCACGGTTTCAACTCTGCTCGTAGTGGGTATAATTTCCATAGTTGCCCCGCCTGCGTGCGGTTGGCGGTAATGTTTTGATTAGTATTCGTGGACAGGGGAAGTGAGGGGGGAGGGTTTGATCTTTTATTGAAAGACTTTACCCGCGTTACAATGCATCCCAACGCACAACTTATATACACAAACTTTGACCAATAAGCTGCGAAGGCACTGGATGTTATGGTTCGGACATGTTATTAGGAAAACGGTAGAATTCATGTTACTAAGTACTAAAGACCAAGGATTAGATGATGGAATTGTAGTGGAAATGATATAAAAGGTGGATCTTCGCTTAATAGAAAAAGCGGTGAATGGAAAGAGACGACGTAATTCTGGCGATCTGGTAAGGGTAATGATACCCACATATTTAATAACGACTTCATTGTCACTCTTGAGAATCCACGTAGAATGTCTCGTCACTAGCAAGGTCTTTCATTTCATTTACTGCTGATGATATTAGCAAAAAACAAAACTGGTGAGTCTAGGGATCCATGGACTCTTGTTGCTGGTGACGAAACACTCCATCTGAGTTTTCAGGGGTGACAACACGTCTGCATTATGATTCCTTATCGGCGATCAAAGGCGGGAATCACTCATCATCTGGTGACAATTGTGCTTGTTTATAACCATCAATACAATAAAAAGAAAACTCTCGACGCAATTCGAAATAAAGATTCCGTGGTTGGAGGCAAATGCGTTTTAAAATAGAATGCAATCAAAAGGTAACACGATACGTGTACACTTTATTTTATTACGTCAAGATCATCGTAAGAAATAGCAAAGCACACGTACTGAGTTAAAGCAAACAATAAAAGAGCTGAAATTGAGATCGTAAAGTGTTTGAAATAAAATTGGATAATTTAACAATGGTGGAGACACGATAACAAAGAGGTTCGACCTGGGATGAACCACGTCTTCACAGAATACCATCATAACGCTGCTTCCGTTTGGTGAGTTTAGGGGTCCGCAAACTCACGGCAGATAGCTCATTATTTTATAAAGAATGCTAACAATACTTATATTCCGGTCAACCACTCCAACTATGCCTAAAATGCCTTTGCTAGGAGATGGTTTACGACAATATTCGTATGGTAGATTCGAATCTACGACCCTAAGCTTCGCTGACAGTGCCCTAAACTAAACCATTAGGCTATCTGTCTTGATATTGTCACTTCAGTCTCACTACTTCATCAGGGATGACAACGCATGTTGATCTTGAATCTTTTTTGAAGACGGATGTGTAGTGTTTATAGGCCACTCGACACTAAGAATCCAATAAACTGTATGGAGGTTTGTCGCGTTGTAATTTTATTAAAGAAAATATTTTCTTTCTACAGAAACTAAAGTCTAATTAGTCCAAGGAACATCTTTCTAAATACTAGAAGAACTGGTGGGCTATGGAAGGTGTTACTGTATTCATCGCGTACTGATGCGATGGTAAACTTAGAACTGGTACTAGCAATGAAAATGATTTTTATGATTTTAGGGGTGACCAATTAGAACATGGTTCACTTGAAAGTAATTAAGTCTAGCCGTTGAGTCACACCCTATTTGATCCTCGATAAGAAATCATAATGTTCAAGTGTTGCCACCCCTGAAAACTAATATGAAAGGCCTCAATACTGGTAATAAGGAAACGAAATATAGTAAAACTAATTTTGTATTTCGGAAATATCCTGGCCCAGTCAGTCCGACTTATCCGTACTACAGCTAGTTCATAACTTTACGAGTACCATGTAAAAAGCTTTGGGCTAGCCAACCTGGAACTTATTTTTTGGTTGGACATAAGCCGGTTGTCAAAAGTCGTTAACTGTCCAGGTTGGTATAGTGTATGCAAATGACGCTGGTATTTTGGATAAGAAATTGGTTAGTATACGTTTTTTAGCCCCATTTTTAAACTCATCATATCATTCCATATAATATGTTATTATATATGATATTCTAAGTGCAAACCTCTTAGATTATGCTTCTAGAATAGATAAGTATTCTAAGATACAGGCTAGGTCTAGTACAGATACTAGTACCGACGAATAATATAGAATAACTTTTGACTATATTTAGAAGTTTTATGAAACAAAACGTTCACACTTTTAGTAGTCGAACTAACAGGCACAAGTATAGACGTTCAAGTAATTTCTTTCTCACCTACAAATTGAATATTTTTGTTATATGATGATGGAATATTATTATTATTATTTATACGAGTTGATAATCTTCATGTGTTCGAAGGTTATGAGGTGACACACGAATATCCAACATATTTTTTACGAGTATTTTGTTATAAGTTCATTTTATATATATTGTCTACTTTTATTTATTTATTTATTTACTCTTTATTGCATTAACCTTAACAAAGTTAAAAGTTCATAAAAACGCACTTAATGCCTCACATTCTCTAGCAGTCAACCCAAGGTGTGGTGAGATGTGTGTATGATAAGTGTAGCAATACTCTAATTAATAAAAGAAAAAAAATAATACATGCAAAGAATAATGCATACACATATAGATATTAAATACATAATACATGTATAAATACACAATATATATACAAACATACACCACATACATATATAAATTATACATATATATATATATATATATATATATATATATATATACATTTAAATACATTCATACATACACAATAGTATATAATACAATAGCGGTAGCTACCAATAAATTTCATATGTGGATGATAAATTTATCTGACTTCAAATAATTGAAGTAAGTGATCACGAACCAAACTTTTAAAACTGTTTTTATTGCTGACCTTCCTGATTTCATCGGGCAAGGAATTCTTGAGTAGTGTAGCTCGGACAGCAAATGAATTTGCAAAAAAACCGGTAAAGTGAACTGGAGTACAGATCTTGTTATTAAACGAAGATCGAAGAATTCTGTCATGAGATAAAGAGAGATATTGGAATTTATCTTTATAAGATAGGTATAGGGATAGGATAAGAAGGTGATGACGGATCATTTAAAATGAGATGAGAAAAAGCAAAATTCTGGAAATACGCCTTTGTTGTATGGAAAGACAATTAAACTGAGACCTATATTGTGAGATATGGTCATATTTACGCAAACTAAAAATAAATCGAATGCAGTTGTTCAACAGTCGCTCCAGCTTGTTAAGAAGTTCAAGGGAGAGGTCTGGGTAACACACTTCTGCATAATCGATGATAGGCAATATTAATGTTTGGACAAGCATAACCTTTGCTTTCCTGGGAAGGAAATGCTTTAGACGATAAAGAGACTGTATTGTGGCAGTAACTTTGCGGCTAATTTCTGTGACTTGTGTTCGTCATTTAAAAGTGTTGTCAATATGTAGACTAAGATTTAATGTATTTCTTAGTATATATCCAAGAAAAATTAGATAAGAAAAGTACATTAAAAGCCGCTGCTTATTTTGAAAACAAAAATCTCTCTCAGCAGGCCTAGTGTTGGACATATCTTCGAAAATAAGAAACATTTATAGATAAATTAAAAACTAAATTATTATTTCGGGAGAATATTTCTTTCAATCTCCTCCTGATCGGCCAATAAAATAAGTACTTTTTTTATGCATTGAGAATAACAACCGTTTACCTGATGGCAAGTGACTCTTGCTGCCCACGACATCTACATTCATCTTTGACGAGGAGTCATAATGCAGATGCGTTGTCACCCTTGAGGACTGAGATGGAATGCATCGTCACCAGTAGTAAAGGTCTCCGGATCCTTGCATTCACCAGACTTAACACAGCAACATTATGTTGTTATTTCACGTTGGTATACTGTGAGGGTGTGGTCGTACCCCTGTCGAGCTGACCTATTCATTCTGCAGTTAGAAACAAACTGCAGCGTTCTACATCTGGAGTAATATTAACAATATATTATTGCTATTATAATTCATAGCTAGCATCGTGTTAGATAGTATCAGTTTTCGAAATTTAATGATAAATACGAACACTCCGCTCATCTAATGGTAAGTATATACTGCATTTAATAATTATATGTTATGCGAAACGACGGTGCGCCAATATTGATCTATTTTACTTGCGTGAAATTTGTTAATAAATAAATAAAAAATATATACTCACGCAGATATTGAACTATATATGAGTGATATGTGTGTGAGAGGTACCAGATAGGTGCTAATGCCGTCAAGGATCAAGTACAGTCCCAAAGAAGAGCCATGGTAGAGCGAATGAGGATCTAATTCCCCCATCCCCGTTCCACTGTCGGACCTCACGACGCACTGCTGGATTTCATCCTTTTGTTGTGAACATCCCTCAAACCAGAACGAAGCGCTTTGCTTCGCCTTTAATTATTCGTACAGCAAAGGACTGGTATAGTTTGCCCGCGTCTGTCTTTACCTCCGATTACAATGTGGGTGTTTTCAAGAGTAGAGTGAATAGGCATTTACTGAGCTAGTGCGCCTTACCATCCAGGACTGCATTTCCGCTTAACATCAGGTGGGATCGTGGTCAAGTACATGCTTCGAGAGTATAAAAAAAAATCCAAGACCAAGATGTTGATGGATAGTGTCAAAATATATTTGAGTACTACAGCTTCTACATTACCATAGAAATGTATTTTATAATTACATTCTTGTACTGCGTATCTCTTCATATTGGTGAATGTTTTAAGTAAATTTATAATTGATCAAATAGTGTCACGGGATGATTATGTTATGACCGGCATATATGTATGTTTCTATCTGCAATATCGGTCCAGTTATTACCAAATGAGATCAACTGGGCAATACAGCCACTCGTGTCACGGAAAACATTATAGTGGCCAAAGTATCCGTGCATATAAAATCACTTTTCAATGCTTTCGCTAATTAGTTGTAAGACGTATGCTGTATATTCCTTCAACTGTATATTTTATGTGACGGCTGCGTGGCGTAGTGATTGGAGTACCTGGCCGCAGCGTCGTAATTCTGGGTTCGATTTCCAGCCGAGTGAAAATATTTGTGCATCACGAATTATTGTTTTTCGGGGTGTGTTCTAATGGGTAAAAAGGGTTTTCAAATTTTATAAGTAAATAAAATGCAGTAAAAAGTCTTTGGTTGTACTGTTTGTGTATAGCTGGTTTTGATACCATTAAATAGATGACAATTTATTCACACAAAAATAAAAGTTAAATACGGTTTCCCGCCGTTTTCGCCAAAATGAGTGATTCTAACCAAAAATTCGGAACATTTCGAAGTTTTATTACAAGAAAACACAAAACGCGATACAAGCCGCGAAAATATTTGTGACGTTTATGAACTTTCAAGCAAGAAATATCAAGAAACTTTCAAGCATTTTAGTCCGACCCGTAATGTATGTGACTGCTTCGTGTGTATTCGAAGCTTCCACCAATCGTATGTTAATGACAATGTAGTATGCCTTTGTGTTTGTGCGAATAATTACGATACTATAATACATTTTGTGCAATTGATGCCATTGAACAATTAACTAGATATCACCGTGCGTGCGTGGCTATAAATCATAGACCGTTTTGAGATTGACATCATTTATAAACACAATATAATTGACATTACTCCTGGCAAACGCCCAAACCACAATTATCACCTCGATGATAGAGATATGGCGTCACTGATAGATAAGGCCTTGTTCGGTACTCTCCTCGCTATCTAGCCAACACGTGATTACACCAACTGACGTAAGCAGATCACAAAAATTATCCACATAAACTGATGATTTACGCCCCGACACGTACATTTCCTTCCTGTGTTATTTCAATGTTTAATAATAAATCAATACTGTTTTGTTGCGTTG
This sequence comes from Teinopalpus imperialis, assembly GCA_029286865.1. Lineage (NCBI taxonomy): Eukaryota > Metazoa > Arthropoda > Insecta > Lepidoptera > Papilionidae > Teinopalpus > Teinopalpus imperialis. The sequence continues at coordinate 15,464,399 of JAGSMU010000001.1, forward strand.
TAAATATTGATTTTAAATTTCATCGTTATAAACTGAAACCTGGTCATCAGTTTTCGTATATGCTTACATTGTTTTAGAGGTTAGTAATAAAGCCGTAGGTGGTAACTTAGTGTCGGGCTAGTTTTTACCTCATGCTATGCGACCAAACCGAGTTCTATCCCCGGTGCCGGCTCCAAATTTAAGGGCTGATTTTTGACACTTTCTTGGAGGTAAAGGGACTTGTGATTAAGTGCAGTACCTTCACGTGTAAGAAATAAATAAAAAAGTACTTTTGCAGTTCCTGGTGAGGCACCGAAGAGGCCTATATATATATATATATATATATATATATATATATTATCACATTATTATAAGCATGATGAATGGGTCGACCGGGACACGACAACGCTGAAATATATTATATACTATATTTTGTATACCATAGTTAGTTATGATAGAGATCACCAACTCTATCAGTTCACATTACCAGTTATTCTGCACACTAGATCACGAAGTGTTTGGATTACATCGTAAAGGCAAAACCATTATGACTAGACTAGTTCAAATGCAATGTAAAATTGTAAACGTGACGAAGATAAAATTGCTTGTTGGTCGAAACGTGACATAAAAACTGAAATCTTTTACGGCCGTGGCACTGTTTTAGGTCGATATTTAATAAACACGTCTAACCTTTATAAAACGTAGCCTTACGTAAAACTAAATTGATGATCTTTTATGACGTAGGGAAACAGCTATAAACTGTGAAAAATAAAGTAAGCTCCACTATTGGCGGACTCCACATGTCCTCAAAATATATATATTTTTAATAATGAAGAATAAATGTAGCATCTGTATTAAGGGTCATCGCAGGAATCACAGCATCACGTGAACTGCGAGCCCGTTTGTCACTTTAGTTAATTTTAATTAGTGTAAGTAGAGATTAAATTTGATACCAATAGAGATTAAATTTAAATGGGATATGGTAGCGAAACGCTGCCATGTTTCTTATCGTGAGTGTGGAGATCCAAAAATCTCCATCTCTATTATCTTCTGGAGTGACAAGGTATGGTTGTTCAGAATGCATATGTATTCCATGGGTTGCAGTAAGCTGAACTGTGTGCTGGTTACTCATCATATATTTGGTACTAATTTAGTCCGAATAATTAACAAAAAATTAAAACTTACGGTAGTACCGTTTAACTTTGATATCAGAACGTCAAACCGGGTGTGGTTTGTCGTTCTGATTCTCTCCGTGACCGTGAATGAATTATAGAACTCGAATCATCAAGATAAGAAATTTTAAAATAAAAACGATAACATTCGTATAATTAGTTTCATTCAATAGATGTTGCGAATTTCGAATAAATGTTTTATTTAACTCAATTTCCTAATTAGCTTTAATTTACTTTATTACTCGTAATATTTTGTTATTGTTTTGAAGATATTTGAAGTTCCGCCCAAAATTGTTCAACTAATTTGGAGATGGGTGACGGAATGCGCTACAAACGCCGAAAAACTTTTTATTAGGTCTTTACTTATGAAATTGCTGTTTTGTATAAAATGAGTTAAAGTATTTTTGTTTCAAACTTTTTTAGTTCTGTTATTCAAAGTAATCCCCCATGTAATCGATTCATCTTTACCAACGCAGTGGTAGGCCATCGCAAAGACCTATCATAAATGTACGGTAGGTAGACTGTTCCTAAAATAAATAAATAAATTTGCCTTAAGAATATATTTGCTTTTATCGTCGTTTACTTACTTTCACTAACTTGTTTTGTTTTAGTAACTTTATTTGCACATAAAAATTATGTTTAATACCAAGAGATTCTTCTCTCCCACTCTTGTATAAGAATAATTTTTATTAAAGATATAAACTATAGTGAAAAGATTTTATCTATACTAAGTTAGTTAATCATTTATGGTGCAAAGAGCGATTACCTTATATCTATAAAAATATTCTAGAGAATATAACCATGGCCTGAAGCCAGGCTACGGAGTTATATCGAGCTCCATCATGAATGGGTCATCTCGACCGGGGAAGTGACACGATTTAGAAAACCACCATAAAATACAGCGTTATATCGGAATACCTTTATTATTGGTAACGAGGACCGTCGTGGGTGAAAGCACACCCGCTGTATTCCTTATACAGAATGTTTGTCGCAGTAATGTGCACATTTGTCATACACAATTTAATAAAAAAAAACTTTCTTAACTTATTTATTTACTCTTTTTTATATTAACCTTAACAACATTAAAGCTTCACAAAGGGCGGACTTAACGCCAATGGCGTTCTCTACCAGTGTAAAACAAATCGTAATTTATTCACGGTACTCGAGTACACCGATATCGAAGCGCTGTGTCGGTAAATTTCAGTGCTGATTTACTACGTTCTCGACTGTGTGGAATCATCCTGAGGAAACCTGTCATAAAATATGTCTAAGCAATATATAAAATATCAAAGACATAACCGACAATCCGTAGTCAAGCAAGTCTTATACTACCTTACCTATTACCTATATATGTATACGCTACGGTATTCAACTATTATCGTAAATCATCTAATAGAAATAGATAGATAGATAGCTTGATTAATAATGATAAAAAAATTACAAATGCATTCTTAACAAAAATATTAACAGATAAAATAGCAAGAAATCTCTGCTTGAAACTGCACGCTATAAGGATGACGCACTCGCTTCCCACATCCTTAAAACGTAATCAAAAAAGTGTAAAACAAATCGTAATTTATTCGCTGACTTACTATTAAGACGTACTTTACACTCGCAAACAATCGCCTGAATGACAAATTACTGCGAGTTATTTACACACGTTCGTATGATTTACACTCACATTCAGCGAGCTCCGGCATTTGCTTTAATATCCTGTACCAAATGTTAACTATAAATTTATTTAATGTAGCTGAATGTGGAACCGTGGTAGCTCGCTGTCTAAGCACTCGCGTTTATTCACGGTACTCGAGGACACCGAGTTCGAAGCGCTGTGTCGGTAAATTTCAGTGCTGATTTACTACGTTTTCGACTGTGAAGAATCATCCTGAGGAAACCTGTCATAAACTATGTCTAAGAAATATATAAAAAAATCAAAGACATAACCGACAATCCGTAGTCATGACATGCAATATATATATATAGCAACACGAAACATAGCTGATATAGTATTCTTATTAAGACTTGCGCAAAACAGAGTAGACAGTCCTTTACTCTTAGATAAATTACAATTTTTTATACCACAAAAAGCTATTTCACGACGGAAACATCCTATTTTCTACATACCCTTTCACGCAACAAAATATAGAAAAAACTCATTTTACTTTCGTGCTTCAAATTTAATTAACAAATACATAGAACAACATGACTTTGATATGTTTAACTTAAAAATCAACACTTTAAAAAAAAACATTGACTAGAAATTGGTTTGATACTGTAGCTTAACATACTCTTTTTACTATTTCTGTTTTGTTTCTGTTTATTTGTTTTCTGTTCAAGCAAATGTTGTTGTTGTCTTTATTATTTTAGATTAAGTCTGTATACATATATTATAAAAGCATTGCGGTGAAGTATCTGTACTCATGGGGTCTATTTTTAGATATTGATATGTGAAAACATGTTACTAGCTTATTTATAGTATGTATATAAACCTAAGTTATTTTGTAGTTTGCTGTATGTTTTCCAAATAAAATAAAATAAAATAATGTATATATATATATATATATATATATATATATAAATATATGTAGGTAAAGGGACAAACACACACACAAACATGTATAAATATATATACTTGTGTGTTTGTCTCTTTACTTTTTGTGTGTTTTACACATTCAAGTAAACATGTGCACTAAAAAACTACACTCATGAGCAAAAATATCGATTCAAGCGTCTTGCACAAGGTTGAATGAGCACATCTGTTGAAGAAGTGGCTCAAACGGTTGCCCTATCGGAATAAGGTCAGAGTCAGCTAGAAGTGGCTCGTGTATTAAACAGGCGCCAGTCTATCACCGATTCATCGTTAGTACTTCGCTCGGTGGTTTCCGGGCCATCTCTTATGTTCAAGTCCAACAGGAGTACAGAGCAACGCCAGGAATGGCTATTAGCTGCTGGAAAGTCAGAAGAAGACTAAAAGCGGTCAACCTGACTCCGAAAAGACGTGCTACTAGCCCTAAGTTGACCCCAGCTTGTAGAGCATCCCATGATGAAAGAGAACACGTGAACTGGACAGTGGAGCTCTGTTCTCTTTTTAGATGAAAGCAGAGTGTCTCCATGGCAGCGATAGATGACAACGAATCCATATTGCATCTTCTGTTCGGCGGTATCTGCAGGAGGTCAAAATTGAGTTCATGGAGTAGCCAGCGCGTAGTCCGGACTTAAATCCTATTGAGCATTTATTTACAAAATTTCAGTTTAGAAATCCAGCCACGAAATTGCAGCTTAAAGCCGCACATGGTGAAGAATGTAGTGGCGTTTCTCAAGAAATAGTGCAAAACCTTATCCGTTCTATGAAGAACTGATTAGGAGCTTTATTTGTAATAATAAAAATATTAAATTTGTGATTGTTTTGTGTTTTTGTCACTATTTTCTTTAGAGCGAATGTTTCCTTATTTTAGAGATTAAGACGAATTTGGTATAAATGTTTGGTTTCATTAATAAAAAGAATTGATTAATATGGATGTAATCTTATTTTAATTTTAAAGATACTTATTTTTATAAGACTTTATCTTCACCTTTAATCTACTATAGTCAAAAAATCAAAGCAATAGATTTTTTACGAGAATATGTCGACCGCAAGCGTACGGTGTGAGCCGATATTTTTGCTCACGACTGTAGATATAGATATAGTTATAATATGTATTGTGAGAAATTTATCAAAAGAATTTAAGCAAAATTCTAATTTTCAGTTCTGATTCACTTAGTTTTATCTCCTGTGTGAAGATTATCTCGGGTTATCATCCGATAGTAATATCATAAAATTTATTTTAAATGTTACATTATCCCCTGAAATGGATTTAGATTATAACAAACATTAATTATCTGGTTAAGTCAACATAAATGTAATCCAACCTTTCCTTTCAAAGGTTAAAAGGAAATATTTTGCCTCTCTATTTATGCCCAAAGGGAATGGCCTCTTTTACGCAAGCTTGTTTGAAATGGTAACTAATAATTCTAATATTATTATGCCCTTAATCATGCCCTCGAATCGCCTTTAATCGAAAAAGTTTCTTTTTTAATTATAAAATTTTAAATTTAATAAGTTCCAAATCTAATAAAGTAAGTAACGTAAAGGTAAAATTTGGTCCTCTTGCCTTTTTAATGTAAGAAAGGAAGATTTTTACGAAATATTGCTTAAGAAAAATAACTGAATGTATTTTGTATTTGAGGGGACCCGTTTATAGTAGACGACATATTTTTCATTATCTTCAATGTTTAATTACAGTTCTAGGTTCTGAATTGCCAAGTGAAGAATCGAATGTTTAGGAAATAAATAGAAAAAATTAATATTTTGATGATATTTAAATTCCGCCAATTCACATTGCAGCAACGTTGTGGACTATGCTCTGACATCCACACAACATTTTTTGTCCTACAGCGGTAATCATACATATATCCTATATATAAATTACTTATGTTAGTTAACCATAATATCGCAATAGAGCCGCGTCGCGAATTGGGGTACCATACCAGGCGTTTCTAAGTAGGAAACCTTAAAAAAAACGTTTGAATAATTTTTTTTTTAAGGTTTCTTTGCATTGAAAAAAACCCTCAAATGTTTTATGTTTGCTCTGCTGCGTCGTAATTTGCTTTTTAATTTTATTTTTATATTAGAAACAGTTCGGAATATGGAAAAACAAATATTGATCTTATTAAAAAGTATTAAGGAGTTTATTTTAATTAATGTTTTGTAATTTTATGGATATGTGGGCCTATAATCGGGACGAAAATATATATAATTTAAAAACGGTAAATCATAGTTAAGTAGATATGAATACCAATTTTTGTAAGCTATTAAATAACTTGATAATTTAGATTCTGGATACACAAATAGATCGATACACAGGAAGTGTTATTTACCAACTATTGCATTAATTATACCAATACTGTAATAATAACAATACCAATACCAATATTGATTCCCTTTCTGAATTTGGATTTAATGTCGATAAACAAGTCCACGTGATAAAAAGCAACGTTATAGGTTCGAACAATGCGTGTCAGAACAGAATTCTTTTCGAAGTTTAGCCTGATGATAAGATATGTCTTATAAAGGCGTATGACGTGTTAGGTACGGGGAGACTGAAATCTATATTTTGTTATAAATTGAGACGGTCTATGTTGTCTCTGTTTTAATCCGTGGTCAGCAAATGATAAATCAACTCCTTCTATCAAAGTTAATATTGTTCATGTAAAGTTTTTTTTTGTGTGATAACAAACTGATTAATATAGCTGAAAGATTATGCTCTAAAGGTCTAGTTTCATCAAATCTTCTGTTTGTTTCCACAATTTTTTTTTTAAAGAATATTAGTAATCCTATTACCATTACTAATATTCCGGTTAACCACTACAACTAAGCTGACAATGCTTGTGCTAGGAGATGCTTCACGACAATATTCGAATGGTGGATTCGAACCTACGACCTTATGATTTGCAGACCATATCCTAAACCATTAGGCTATTGACGCTTCAATTGAAAATGTGTGTGTGTTCTAAAAAGATGTGTATCCTATTTACAGGAAGATGCACAATATATTAAACTTAGCAGCACCCACAATTCTGTCTTAGCCACTCTAATGACTCAGCTATATATTCTTAGTATATAAATGGCAGATTTAAGAGCATGTATGGTCTCTTCGAGAGGTACACTTCAGTGGAAGAGCCATGATGTAGTTAATTACTGGCTGTAACATAAATAGCTGGATCGACCGGAATTGAGCCATCGAAAAACACTATCATGGAATAGCAGCACAACGATGCTGTATTTCGTATGGTGAGAGGGATTCTGGGTCAAGGTTACAGGTGACGACGACTCTTGTCTTCGATCGCTGGATCTTGGATCGCTGTTGATTATGGATGGATGGATGTGGACCGTGGCATCCATTACCATTATGTAAACTGTGTGCTCGTTTGTCACAATAGATATGAAAATTTACGCTTTAAGTCTTTGTGCGCTTAACACGAAATTTTCTGCCACGCACAACTAATCCTTGCAATTAGCTGCCGCCAGCGATATTTCGAAATAAATACGATTAAGGGACCATCAAGAAGAAAGGTTACTCCTTATAAAGGCTTTCGATACACTTGCGACTCCTCAGGAGTTGCGGATGTTGGTGTGCAGCAGTGGTCACTTACCACCAGGTGAGCTTCTTGCTCATAATATGTACATATGTTATTTATACAAACGAATATGATTCACGAGCGTATCCCAACATTTTACTTTCATTTCCTGTTTCAAATGTTGACGATAAATTAAATTCACGTTCTGCAGAATGTTTAGAGGGGCGTAAAATGTTAGTACATTGATGATCAATCTCGCCCACGACATCTTACGGGCACAACCAGAGTTTTTTTTAATTATAAGTCTACATTACAGTATAGACTACGTCAAAGATGTAACATGAATGAGAATCGATAAATTTATTTGTTATGCGTTTGTAAATTCGTGAAAATTATCCATCATTGTAACTCTGAGTTATTATTGTATTGAGTTCAATAAAATTCCATTCAATAAGTACTTTAAATGCTTCCCGAATTTAACTAATTTCTGGGCAATTTCTTAAATTTTTCTTTTCATAAAAACTTAATTCGGACTATTACGAACATTAAAAAAATACCAAAACGTTCTCAAATGATGCGTTAAACCATTTAATATTTATTATTTTTCATCATTTAATATTTTATTTGTTTATATAGGACATATACTTTTTTTAATACATGTGTGACGGTAAGGCAAACAACAATGTTTCAAAACAATTCATACAAACTCTGTCGGTTTTGGACATTAAATTTAACATTTATATTTCAACATCAGAATAATTATAAAAATTAACTGAAATTAATTTAAAGCTATATCATGGACAAGTAAACTATTAATTGTGTTGTCCCTTACAATAATGAAGTATATAAACAAAGCCATAGGGACCGGAACAGGTCTGTATCAAGGACGCAGGTGTACCTAAGTCACACGCAGAACCAGAATTTTTATTTCGGAAATGTTTTCCCAGTTATCAAAGTCAAAGTTATTTATCTCCCATTTTATTTTGTAATTTATCCCAAGGGTGCTTTTATATTAATTTAACCGAATAAAAATATTCTTTATTAATAATTTTCTTCCCTTAAATTTAAGTTTTCTTTTGATTTATATATACAAATAAAATATTATTATATCAAATTATTGTTTTTGAATGCCACCTGTAAGTAGAATTTTATATTATTAGTAACCTTAAGTGATCATATTTATATAGTGTTGAATGCAATAAATTCTATTGGTGATTAGATATAAACAAATAAATACTTATTTAAAGGCGGCCTTATCATTATAGGTGTCTCGCGCGTGTGTACACATATGTGCCGAGTCCCTGATACTGCATCTGACCTTTCCCCGATCTTATTGCATACAGTAAGTGCTTCTTTGTTTGCGCAAATGTATGCAGCTCTATAAAATATTCTATTTGACGCCATCTGGTAATAATCAGAAAATATCGCTTTGGTCTAAATACATCATAACGATCATTACCTATCAAATATACAAATATGTTTAGACCAATACCACAATAAATGTCAATACCATTATTATAAAGTAACCTGCCATCAATCGTTCCACGAACTATATATACTCTAACCATCACATACTAACAATATATTGAATTCAGATCCACGGGAAAACAAAAGTTTAGGTAATATAAAATTTCTTAAAAGAGAACAAGCCAGTAATTTTTGTTAAAATCGATTTTCGGCTGAATTGGTCTACAAAGAAAATTTTACTGTGTATTAAAACGGTTGTTCTGGACGGAGATTCTCACCAGTCGAAAACTTTTATTAGATGGATGATGATTATTTGAGTGCGTCTATGTTTGCACAAATGCTTACGGCACTATAAACATATTCTGCGCAGTTGGTGTCATCTGGCAATAATCAGAAGATATCTCCGAGGCCGATATCAACTCTGAGGTCCACATCTCATAAATCTGTCGACAATAATACATGGATTAAAATGGTGCAACGGTTAAAATATTTGAATAGATATAAAATTGCATTTGCATTGCGCTTTTGCTAAGATGCTATCGTAGCTGCAGAATGAGTGGGTCAGCTCCACCGGGTTAGGACCAAGCCCTCACAGAATACCAGTAGTAGTAGTACCGTAAAGTAGCGGCATGATACTGCTGTGTTTCATCTGTTGAGTGCAGGGATCCAGAGACCTTAATCACTGGTGCTCGTCTCGGATTCCACCTCAGTACTCAAGGGTGACAACACATCTGCATTATGATTGTCAAATTGACTTATCAAGGACAAATATAAATGTCATGGGCCGCAGGAATCATTTACCATCAGGTGAACTGTGTGCTCGTTTGTTACTATGTAATAAAAAAAGCCTACACTAGGAAGTGGTGGATATAATTTTGTAAGCTATAATAAAAAATAATGAAATAATAAAACAAAGTTATGGAAAATAACAATTATATAAATAAAAGATAGCATGAGAGTTGACAAGAGGAATAATATAGTGCATCATTCAAGTGTGACTTACAACTAAAGGTTTTTAGTTACAAGCTTGACTTAAGTGGGTGTTGTTTATACACGTGCGCTAAATTTTATTACCACAGCTTTGTATGGCTCCCTGGGCACGTACACTGTCGCAAAATACGCTTAAGCACGAAAAAATGTGTGTGGTGTGTAAAAATATATAAAATTATATTATATACACACTAGTTGATTTCAAAAGTTTCCTTTCTCTAAAAAAATCAGCAAGCTTAAGTGTCATAAAGTTAAGTCATAAGCTCATAGAGACAATAACTAAGGGGGAAGGAAAGTTCTTTATAATAGCATTATAATAATAGAGGTGATATACAAGCACACAGTTCACGTGATGGCAAGTGATGACTGCGCCACATTACAACTACGCCCATCCTTGACTAAGATACCTTCTTATGACAAAGACGAAATTCGATGTGACGTGTAATTTATTTCCCCAGATCCCTACTCACAGTAGCAGCGTAATTCTGCTACTTCGCACTTCACACTGATATTTTGTGTGATATGCGAAATATACATAAGGAATAAGGTTCTGGAGTGGCAGTGGCAGAATAGGACGAACCACCGTATGGAGCGATTGCCTATGCAAGTATGGGGAAAGTCAAGGGATGCAGGTGGCTCAGTATCATGCTTTAAGGCCATCTAAGGGACCTGTGACCCGGGGTTGGATTGTAAATAAGTACTGGCTTGAATTCATTTTAAAACAATACAAAACACCTTAGGGAAATTTTTACTAATCCAAATTTAAAATGGAATAAACTAGGCTAGATTCTATGTAAATTATGTCAATGTCATTATCACTATTTCAGCTAATCACTAGTCCAATGTTAAACGTGGGCCTCCTCTGGATAGAAGCCGTGAAACATTATTCTGAACTACATGCGTCCAATACTGTAGACCGACATAAATATATATAGAGAAAATTTTCGATTAATAACAGGATGCAGACAAAGAGAGCCATTTCAAGTAAAGTTTTTGTTAAAAGCCATTCTCCTATCTTGTTTCTTATGATACACAAGACTTGACGAAATTTAAGATAATATTTTTTACTCTTTGCACGCGTAACGTATTGTTCTAAAACAATTTGTTCTAACCGTGTGCCTTAATACTTTACATTTGGAATATTTTTGCTTAAGTGGAATCCTCGAAAAATTTGCTTGCTTATACGACACGGTATCATAAATTTTAACTTATGACCAAATTTGTGACACTTCATTTACTCGCTTCTATCTGCGAGAGACTGAGTATAATATTCCTTTTTATATTTGATTTTATTTTCAAGTAGTTGAGGTGAAGGTCTATTTGACTTTTGTTATAAGTTGATGGATGCAGCTGGCTCAGAAAGAATTTTAGTTAGAATATTCGAGAAATTTGCTGGCTTATGCAATATAATATCGTAAACTCCAACTTACGATCGATTTTGTGACACTCCATTAATTCGATTCTCGCTAGGAAATTATGTGTAATATTCTTTTTTATTGACTAAAATATAGTTTTTACCGATTTTAAAACATTTATTTTTAACTTTTTTATAGCGACGTCTCAAGTATATAAATATCCGTCCGTAAAAACTTGTTTGGCGTCCTGATGCTTTTTATTATATATTATTATAGTTAGCTCTAATTACCTTTAGCTTTTAATGATTTCTTATTCGTTCTATCTACGCGGAATTTGTGATATTACTTGATGTATGACTTCTACCTAGTGGTAAACATATACCTATATGATGTATGTTTTCCTCTAGATGAAGTTACTGGTATCAGCATTGGTAGTGGGCAGTATAACATGATAAATTGATGGATCAAGGTTGTACAGGGACTTATGGAAATTTTAAAAGATATATGACGCTGAATAACTTTTGGGTACGTTTTTGTCCGAAAACATTAGTAGAGTTTCGGTACAATTTGTTAGCTATCAAGGGTAGAGAATTATAGTAGCTTTACGTACTCATCGATTATTTATTTTAAACGTAAATAATTTGGCAGATGCCATGCTAAAGCATATCTTTAAAAATTATGTATCAGTACACAATTTACTTTAATTTTATTTCTGCCTTTATGCCATTACACAAGATATCAACGTCAAGCCTGTCTGTCAGCGTGGAATAAAATGGTGAAATGTGTAGTTAAATAAACCAGAGAATCCGATTTAATTAAACTACGAACATTTATAAATTGAATAAACTTTGTTTTATGAAAATAAGGGTGACAAATGAGCACACAGTTCACATGAGTACTGCTCGTAAGTGTTATCTAAGGTCCGTAACGCAAAATGTCAAGATATAGATGCGTTGTTATCTATGAGGACTCAGACAGTTATTCACAATCAGTTACAGTTCACTGGATCCGTAACCTCACCATATGAAAATGGTGATGTTTGATTGGTGTTCACCTCTCTTTAGATTGCAATCCAAGTCGAGTTTTCGTACCTCCTCATGATGGGTACCTCGGATCGTATTATCGCACCCCTCTGTGGTCGTCGACGTTCTTTGTCCACAGGGGTCGGAATGCAGCGATGGTGCAGCAGCAGTCTTCGTGCCAGCTTCGCAGCATCGTCCTTGTCTCTCTACTCAGCGGGCCTTCCGCTCACGAGTCTAATTAGATAAAGCTATAGAGGTCTCTACACTAACAGCAATACTCACACATAAAAAAAAGAAAATATTGGTATTATATGAGGGCGTAGTCAGGTAAAGTTTCATGACGCTACGCTATCACTGTTAAAAAATCTTTCAATAAACTTCGGAAAAATCGCACATACATGTGTACATACATAAACCTCTATTACTATAATTATAAAAAAATAAATATCAAGTCAAGAACCTTTAGTCTAGTGAAAAGTTTTTCAAAAGAAGTCTAATTCTCTATCTGGATAGAAAGAAGAAAAATAACAAAGCAAACTTTGACAAATAATATCTAATTTTCTTTGTATTCGATTTAGACGATAGCGTGCACCAATATATACTATGTACATAATTGAGATTTTTTTTTTAAACTTTCTAAACAAGTGCTTGACCACGATCCCACCTGATGTTAAGTGGAAATGCAGTCCTGGATGGTAAGGCACACTAGCTCAGTAAATATCTATTCACGCTACTCTTGAAAACACTCATATTGTAATCGGAGGGAAAGACAGACGCGGGTAAACTATTCCAGTCCTTTGCTGTACGAATAATGAAAGACGAAGCAAAGCGCTTCGTTCGGGTTTGAGGGATGTTCATAACAAAAGCATGAAATCCAGCAGTGCGTCGTGAAGTCCGATGGTGGAACGGGGATGGGGGATTTAGATCATGTAATTCCTGAGCACACTCTAAAATATATGAAAAATATACGATTGTTTATATATTTTATAAATGTATTATATAATGAAAAATAGATGATTACTTGAAGAAGAAGAAATAGCATGTAAATATATGTTTCATTATTAATTTATTATTCACATCTGAAACGGGGAATTGCATGAATTATACATACGTTTATGTAATCAATCAGATGATTTTTTATTATTATTGGGGATGACAAAGAAGCACACAGTTCACCTGATGGTACGTCATGACATCAACTCGTTTATCCATCCTCAATAAAATTGTATGTGCGTTGTCATTCCTGAGGAATGAGATGGAATATCTTGTTGTCATAACCCTACATGACCCTATGACGAGCATACGAAACACAGCGGTTGTATACTGCTATATCATGGTGGTATTCCGTGAGGACGTGGTCCTGGTGAAGGAACGAGGGTGGTCAACTCATTCATGTTGTATCTAGTTTCCTAAATGGAACATGGCTAGGCATAAAATAGGTGGCAGACGCCCACTTGATGGTAAGCGACTACCGCCTCCCATGAACATTGGCACCACCAGAGCAGTAGCAAATGCGATGCCTGAAGAAAAAAATACGGATATACGACAATTTCAACATTTTGTGAGATTTATTCGTCTTGTTGAGCAAATCTCCATTTATTTTTCCTATTGTATGTATAGTGAATGTGTAACTTCCAATTACTTTCATCAGTTTTAAACCAGTCATTTTTCTATACGGCCAATAAGAGAATCTCTGCCGACGGAGTTGATGTACCCAAGGTACAATCGATAACTTTTCGATTTTCTGGTTCGGATTTATGGTGAACGTGACAACTGAGCATACATAGCCGCATTCATCCTCGATAAGGAATTATGGAGCACTAAGATGAAATGCCTTGTTACTAGTAATACCTTTTTTTATTGCATTGAGACTAACAAACGAGCACACAGTTCACCTGATAGTGATTCCTGCGGCCCATGACATCTACATTCATCCTTGACAAAGAATCATAATGCAGACGCGTTGTCACCCTTTCGGACTGAGATGGAAATCCTCGTCACCAGTAATAAAGGTTTTCGGATCTCTACACTCACCAGACGAAACACAGCAACATTATGCTGCTATTTTAAGCTAGTATTCTGTGAGGGTGTAGTCCTACCCCGGACGAGCTGACCCATTCATTTTGCAACTATAAACAAACTGCAGTGTAGCCCATTCACTAAACGAAATATGGCAGCGTTACGTTCATATTCTTTGAGGGAATGTTCCTTTCCTGGTCGAGTCGACCTATTCATGCTGAAAATAGAAAGAAATATGGCATTAAGGTACGCTCAAGAAATTGTTTTAGTTGAAATAGTTTCTGCTTAATTGTAAGGACTAATTTTAAATTTAATTAAAAATAAATATTAAATGTATTAAGAACCAAGACAATAAGGGTAATGCCGTAATTGTATCTTGGTTATAACTTGGAGTAACTTTAAAACTAGACAAAAGGTAACGAAATGAATTCCCCTCGTTATTACACAAAGATAGTTTCTATAGGGATGCGTTCATTGTACTCTTTACTTTAATCTTTAAATACCTTTTTATTTGAAGTATTACGGTAAGGGTGACACACAGTTCACCTGAGGGTAAGAGATCTACATGCGCAGTATATGGGGACTATTGAGCACAGAGTTCAATCGATGATGATAACTGCGGCCCATGACATCTATAGCCATCCTCAATAAACATTCAAAATGCACGTGCGTTGTCATCCCGGAGGACGGAATCCTTCGCTACTTAACTTGAGCTTCCAGATCTCTTTAATTGCCAAAGAGAATATAGCAGCGATATGCTGCTATGTAATACTGGTATCCTATGTATACTGGTAGTGGTTGGGCTGCGGTGCAGTTCCAAGCTTCAGAATGAATGGGTCAGCTTGACCAGGGTAGGGCCACACCCTCACAGGATACCAGCATGGAATAGCCGCTAATAACTGCTGCTGTGTTTTTTCTGGTGAGTATAGGTATCCGGACACCTTTATAACTAGTGACGAGGCATTCCTCAGTCCTCTCAATGTAATACGAAAAAAAAGGGCGTGGTCCTTCCCTGGTCGAGTCGTACCTATTTATTACAATTTGAAACATAAAACAATCGGCATATTATAAAAAGAAGAAGAAGAAGGAGAAGTAAAAGAAGAAGAACTCGACTATGAAATTGAACAGGTCAGTGTTGATCTCATTTGTATGGCGATGCTTTATGATATGTGACTATATCTGATTTCCCTAGAAGATCCAACCTTTTCAAACTAAAACGAATAAATCAACTACTCGTTGATTAATAAAAAAGTAAATTATACATATTTATAAAACTTCATGTACATCTTTAACCGAATTGTGATGTTGAATTCCTTGCAAAGGAACCGCGAGTCTTGCCAAAAATATTTCGAAATAAAAACATTACAATAAACAAAACATCGTAATTTAAAAAGAAATAGCTGGTGGTACCATAGGCTTGGGATCCTGTGATTAATGTGGAACCCAATATCATAAACGGGAATCGAGATCAAGATTATTTTTTACGAACGGCTTGTGAATGCTTTTAGTAATTTACTAATTCCTCCAAGATGACAACGCTACATGATGATGCCTTATCAAAGATGGATAGGGATAGGTGTCATGGGTAGGAGTTATGACGATGAAATGTCCTGTAAGCTGTTTGCTTTTTTGTCACGGTCCCTAAGTCGTATCGGTTCGGAAACACCGCTGGCGACAGCTGATTCCACATAGTAGTTGTGCGTTACTGGAAATTAAGCGCACATTGGTGGATTGCATACCGTCGAGATCATATTTACCAAGATAAATATTTCTAATATGGTTTTATTTTAATGCCTAAATGTAGTCAAATGCACATAGACTTTATAAAATAACTAGTTTGTTTTTACTACTGTACTGTACTGTTTGTTAGTACTCTAGCAATTACCAATTGCAATTACCTTGATCATTTTTTTTGTCGTTTTTGTTGTCTATAACTATATGTTGTTCGTACTTCAATATATTCATACGAGTAGATAAAGTTGTTAAAATGAAAGTACCTGCAATCAATCAATGACGTCATCTTTTAATCTCCCCACAACGTTATTCATTATATTGCGCAAAAAATGGAACACAAAGATTAAAATATGGAAGTGAAGTGGATTATATATTATTCGTATTATATTCAGATAAAATAAATATCTATAATCGTGAATAATAAGAAAGTAATATTTCCTTTCAAATAACAAATTGTAAAAGTATTTACTGATTCGTTTGGTAAGGAAGCTTTTTACTTTGAAAATTTATTCAAAATAACGATAAGTGTAATTCAAAAATAAGTACATTAATTAATAAAATGAACTACAAAATTATTTAAAATATATTTTGTATTTCTTTGAGTTTAATGAGAAGAATATAGACATAAAATAAAATTATAAATATTTATGAGACTGCTGAAGTTCAAAATATGCACATTAATTTGCACTTGTTATTGCATAATTTAATTCATAACTCATATGCTTTAATTGCACTTCCTGCTTGCAATGTCTTTACTTTATAAAGTACGAAAATGAGATTCGTGATGTTGCATTCCAATTACGTAATTGATACAATGAACGTGAGTGGACTGAATGATTAGTCAAAACAGCAACTAAACCGCGCTGGGTTAATTATGCTTACTAACAAATTTCCTTGTATCCTGTTGATGATTTATATTTGACCGTTATCTATATAAATAAAAATATAATGAATTATTGAAATAAGAAAACAAAGTTATACTTCGCTTACTAGTATAAACTAAGGAGTATTCGTTAGAGCGTCACACAGAAGCGAGTTAATGGAGTGTCACAAATTTGCTCATATGTTAAAATTTACGATACTGCAGTGCATGAGGTAGCAACTTTGCTGAATCCTCTTAAGTAAAAATGTTTTAGATTTTGATATATGATGTTATGGGTTGTCAAACGAGCACACAGTTTACCTGGTGGTAAGTGATAACTGTGAAATGATGACATCTTCAACAAATATTGCACATGTATCATGATTGCAAATTTCAAAGAAAATTACTCTGTAAACTTTGATGAACACAGCGTTATCAAAAATCGTTTAAATTGTATGCGTGTAAATCATATCAGGAAGGCGATGGTGTGTTTAGTTTGGTGTGTAAAATAATCTAGGAGACATTATTTTTATTTAAGATATATCAATTACGTATATATATATATATATATATATATATATATATATATATATATTATACTTGTATACTGTGTATAGTATATTTAAAAATGTATAAACTTCATGTAATCTTTAGCTGAATTTGGACAGTGAATTCCTTGCGCATCCCGAGTCCTGCCAAGGATGTAGGTATCTTAATTAAATAAATCACAATATACAAAGCATCCTAATTTCTTTAGAGATAGCTGGTAGTACTTTGGACTCACATGATCACAGATGATTAATAAAGTAAGAAACCCAATTTTGCCTTTTTTATGAATTTCATTTCCCATTTTAACGCTTGTGGACGGTTTTAGAAATTGGTTTTGAAAGAAATTTTGTGGGGACCAAGAAAAAGGTCTAAAACTTCTTTTGTTATTTTATATATAAATATGAAATTGAAAACAGCCGTGGTAGCTCCGCGTCTAAGTGATCGCTTTTAATGTCCATGACATCCGCGTGCTCGATTCCCGGATCGCCAATAAAATTGTTAACTGGACTGGTAAATGCATGCATGTCTAAGCAATAAAAATACACCTAGTTGTGTGTATGTTAGGTTACCTTGACACTGCATCTAAATTTTCCTCAGAATTTTTTGCATATGCATGGGACTAAACATGAGAATGACATGTGAGTTCGACCCTCCTCTTTGCGCGAATGTGTACGGCACTATAATATATTCTGCGCTAATGCTATTGATATTACTTATTACGAGGAACTCAATCTAAGTCTAACTCCGGGATGACAACGCTGTATCTTGATGCCTTATCAAAGAATAGGGATAGATGTCACGGCTAACAGTAATTACTGTCCTGTGCACTCTATATTGTCTTTAAAATTAAACATAAAAAGTTGATGAGTATAAATAAAATACTAAGACCGTACACCGATACAGATGACGTCGTGGCGTTGTAGTAGGAGAGGTTGAATTGTGTGCTGGTTTCGATTTCGAGAAGGAATAAAATATTTTACGTGCTTTTTGTTGTTTCGGGTTTTATATATTTACTTATTTAATTATTTATTTATTAAATGGATTACCAACGCACGATACAGCATTTATATTTTATACTGTACAAGAATAAGGTATTCTATGTAACTGTTCCTACAATTATAGGTAACCACAACATGCTTAAAAATGTGTAAACGAATATAAACTTAAAAACAGGAATTCAAAACATAATTAACAAGATGTAAAAAAATTATATGAAATTGTTAACATTAATAAAATTACGTTTATAACTTGCACTGGAAATTGAAAGAATACCAATATGGTAGATAAATTGAAAGAAATTAAAATTAACAAAATTTAAATCAAAAACCTTAGAAAAGAAAACAGATTTTAAGTAATGTACGATTGAATTTATGTATTGACAAAAATGCACATTCAAAATTGTACGTAGTGGGCACAGATATAATATACATTGCAGTGGATAATGAACCAAATTCGCATGTCAACAATAATAATCAGAGGGTTAATGTTGTCATTATTTATCATGCTTAGATCGTGTAAGCTAAAAAATAAAAATGTAAATTAAATAAAATATAAATGTAAATTAAAATGTAAAGTAAATAATAAAAAGTTACAAATGTTAATAAACAATGTTAAATACTTTTTTTTGTTAATTTTTAATTATGTTTAAATAAATGTTTAATTTGTTAAACAAAATAAAACTATTACCAATTATCAAACAAAATAAACAGAAATATTCAATAACGTTTCAATGGTATAATTTAAATAATAATAAAAAAGTTAAGAAAACATATTTAAAAGTTGAAAACAATTACTAGGAGATTTTAGGTTCATGTTTTGGTGTTCTATATACCTTGACAATGCATCCCAATCGTATCCCAAACTTAATGCTTATAAGGTAGATCGAAATTGAGGCTCCCTCTCGGGAGCCCTTGTGCCGGTTACCCATAAATAAAGGTCTCGGCTAAGCGCTCGACCACCTTTCAACCTGATGAAGCTGTAAAAGCCCTCGGACTAATAGTGGCCAGTAATCAACATAATCAAAAAAAAAAAACTAAATTGGAAATTAGAAGAATACGCGTTGTGAATGCTTGTATGTTTGCTTACTATATTCTACTTATATTCTGGCTATTTGACGTTTTTCTAGGGGTGACAAAAGAGCACACAGTTCACCCGATGGTGAGTGATGAGAACGACATCTTCATCAACAACTCAAGATCCACATGCGTAGTCACCGATGAAGACTGAGATGGAATTACTTTGTTGACTGTAATCGAGTCAGTCTTCTGTTAACAATCAGGTAATACGACCGAGGCTGAATCCAGAAGGATATAAATATATTTATACAACTGTCGCAAAAATAAGATAATGCCGCCGAGTAAACGCCGGAGCTCAGAATTAGCAATTTTACACCTAAATTAAAGCAAATCACATTATAAGCCGAATACAAGTTTTCGAAAACGGCCTAAAGTTCCTTAAGATTCGCCGGAAACTCTAAATGGCAGACATAGTACGAAATTTTAATGACCCAAGTTGCTCGGCAAAGACAACAAAAGAGCCGGTGCTTAACTTCATCTGCTTCCAAAGCTTGGCATATTTTGTGTAAGCTAAAATATTTACGAGATTAAAGATGCTTGGCATATTTGTGAAAACGATGATACGATGTTAGTTTTGCGAAAGAGCAAAGAGGGTAATAGATACTTTAAGATTAGATTAGAATCGCAAAGTACTAGCGTGAAGTTGATGCTGTGTTTCGTATGGTGAGTTTAGAGACCAGTGATTCAATTTCAGGAGACGAGGAATATCATAATCCTCAGGAGTGACAACATGGCACATCCTGAATCTTTGTTGAGGATGGATATATTATCTGGACTACATTCATCACTTGCGATAATGTGAATTCTGAGTTCGTTGGTTATCTCTCATATAAATAAAACGCTATTTCATAATATCTATATTTTATAACGCTATTCATTAAATTTTTAATGAACTAATTCCTAAAATAGCAATCTTATGTATATGTAATACAATAAATATCAATATAAACGTTACACATCGTAATTTTAAACAATAGAAACTGGTCTAGTTCTTCACAATACCGCAACTGCTCGTACATATATAACACATATATAAATAAAACGCTATTTAATAATTAGCCCGCTATATATTATAACGCTATTAATTAAAATTTGATAAGTTAATTACTAAAATAGCAATGCAATGTATCTGTAGTATAATAAATATCAATATAAACGTTACACATCGTAATTTGAAGCAAAGAGTCGGGTTTAGTTCTTCACTATATCACAACTCGTACTTTATAATATATAGCATAGTATAGCATAGTATAGTAGTATAGCGAGTTCTATGTTTAAAAAAAATTGCAACATATTTTTTCGGGGCATACGATCTCTGTTCTCAGGGTTGACGTCGCACGTGCATCTTGAATCTCGGTTGAGCTTGTATGTAGATGAGATGTTATTATAATAAGGTGAACTCTGTACTTGTGTGTTAACCTTAATATAATAAAAAAAAACAAAATCTCAATTTCGTGCATGTTATTACTAGCACACGAGTTGTATGCTATAAATTATTCAACACATGTACTGTGTCGTAAATCAAGGGCAGACATGTCCTTTACGCCTCAATGCGTCTCTACTTTATTACAGATTACAACTCTAAGGATATTGGTTCCCTCGTTGCCAAAAATACTGAATAGTTAAATAATAAAAAAAACAGTATATTTATCAGTGGTAAAGCCAAGCTACAGTTTCTCGACCAGAGAAGGATCACGTCCTCTCAGATGACCAGCGTAAAATAGCAAGATGATGCTGTGTTTCGTTTAGTAGGTATGCGAAGGGTCTTATTACTGGTGAGGAGAGGTTCGATACTCGTGGGATCTGTACTTTAGTATCAGCTTCTGAGTTCGATTAACGTTAATATTACATAATATATAATAATATAGATTTCAATTTAATATTATTATATATTATTTTTTATAGAATAGTTGGCAAACGAACAAGCAGATGGTAAGTGATTACCGCCGCCCATGAACATTCGCAACACCAGGGGGGTCGCAGATGCGCTGCCGGTCTATAAGAAAGATGTAAGCTCTTTTCTTGAAGGTCCCGGAGTCGTATCGGTTTGGAAATACCGCTGGCGACAGCTGATTCCACAGATAAGTTGTGCGTGCCAGAAATTTCACGTAAAGCACACATTGGTGGATTACCAACAATTAAGGGTGTGTGATGAGGATGTAATTTTAAAATCTGACTTGATGTTTAAACTCAGCGGTGGGAATTAATTTACTACGTAAAGAAGAACCAAAACCGAAACTATTATTGTATATTTAATTCGTGGAACAATTTAAAAACAAATAAACAAATTTATACGTTACGGTGACAAACAACGCTCTCCAGGAATACACGTCATATTCTTTACATATACGTCATTTGCGTGTAAATTACGATCGATTAGCGGTAGCGTAATCTTGCGAACACATTTTCATATAATATCAGTGAGTACCTATAGATTATTTTACGCTTCTATCGACCTTGTGGTCAAATATAAGATACATCAAGCAAGCCCAATTGCCCGAACCGATAATCCAAGATAGATCAACTTTACTCAGAAAAGTGAGGATACACACTCCAAACAAGAGGACCGGGGATAGAAGAAGACCCCTATTGATTATTTTGTCGAGGTCGATTTAGCATTGGACCAATTTTTTTCCTATTTATAGTGAATGAAATGAATTAAAGAATCAACTAATTTTATAGAAATTTTTATGATTATTACTCTATCCAGAATCCAACGAAGTCCCGATGCCATCGTGCGGCGAGCATCCAACAGAATCAACTCCTGTTTATGAACTGCTTTTAAGCACTTCGTAATTAAGTTCCGCTGAGTTTACTGTTCCACTTCATGCGGTTGCTTCCAAATTTTATTTATTTTCCATCTTTTAATTAACTAGCTTTCTTATCTGCCTGTTAGTTTGTTAGTTATTCAAGAGTACATATAATTTGAACTACGATTTTATTTTTAGGGACTTAACTACAACGCAATTGTAATATAATTTTTAAATTTTTTCTACTACATCGTGAGTAACAAACGAGCACACACCTGATGGTAAGTGATTCCTATGAATCTGCGTTGTCACCCTTGAGGGCTGAGATAGAATGACTCGTCACCAGTGGTACAGGTCTCCGGATCCCTGCACTCACCAGACGAAACACGGCAATAATATACTCCTTTTTGACGCTATTATTTTCTGAAAGTGTGGCCCTACCCGGATTGAGCTGACCCATTCATTCTGCAGCTAGAAAAAAACTGCAGTCCAGCTCTGCCTCTGTTAGCCAAATTTGACAACTAATATGTATAGGGCTGGGAGGGATTATTTTGTGCTTTTCACTCCAATTTAAAAACGAGGTATTTTCGTCATAGTCAGTTTAGACCATCACTGGTCCACTGCTGAACATAGACTTCACCCACGGACTGACACAGACTGCGATCCTGTCTCCTCCAAATCCACCAGCGTCGATCGACTTTCCGCAGAATTGCATAGGTCGCCACTCCATCTAGTGATTATTGTCTTACGCTGCGATGTCAATACGTGGTATATTAAAAATATACAAACGTTTGTAAAAAAAAATTCGTCAATTTACACCTATATATCACATTGGAATATTTATTCATTATATCGGTTTTACTAACGATATGAAAATCCAAAAAGTTTTGTATACATTCAATGCTTTGCGAGAATAATCCCCTTCAAACTTATTTCATTCTATGTATCTTTTTCTTCAGTCAGTTATTGTTTTGTAATTTTGTTTCATTAATCGATGCTATTACGAAATACATTAACATAACGTATTTTACTGTTAGCAGTCCGATTTGAAAATTGTAATCCACGTTTTTATATATATTTCTTTGCTTTGAATGTGCAATGTGCTCGCACATAATTCAACTGATCGTAAATGATTGTGGCTCCACATTCATCCTGAATAAGGGATAATAATGCAGATGTGTCGTCGCTTCCGAGTGCTAAGATGCATCGTCACTAATAGTATTAAGAGACTCCGGATCCCTACAGTCACCAGCGGAAACACATTTAGCAGATCCTCGTAAATCGCTCCTTCATAAATAAGCTGCTCTTAATATTGTGCAGATTAGGACCTGCCGCTTTGTGGCAGTTTACATACCAAAACTGATAGCAAAAAGATGTGTTGTATCAACACAAAAATCCTAAGGATGTCCCTCGTCACAACTAATAGTCATTACAATAGAGTTGACAAAGCTAACAATCGTTCAAACCAATCATTTTAATATT
This sequence comes from Teinopalpus imperialis, assembly GCA_029286865.1. Lineage (NCBI taxonomy): Eukaryota > Metazoa > Arthropoda > Insecta > Lepidoptera > Papilionidae > Teinopalpus > Teinopalpus imperialis. The sequence goes on from JAGSMU010000001.1 coordinate 15,487,972, forward strand.
CCAAAATCAACACGTCTAAGGTATATTTGCGAGTTGAATACTCGAACTCGAGTGTATTTGATTAAGAATCAATTTTGGGTATTGTCGGAAAATCGCTTTGTTCTTAACGATCACACAATGGCACAATGGAAACCATTGTTCCAATATAAAATGGAACAAATGAATATCAGGTAACATTTCTTGCATGTACGAAATTGTATGTTTATTATATAAAGATCTTTGTGACGAATTTATTTCGATAAGATTAAAATGGGGAATTGCTTTTATCCTTGAATCAATAGACTAGGGCTTATTGTATTCGATTTATATCTCAGCTTCCGCTTTAAGATTTTTCTATGTTCATTAATTCCTAGGCGTCATTTTTAATAAAACTATGTGCGATAAACGAGCAATGGTAAAACGATAGTATAGCGCACTGTGTTTGATCTAGTGAGGAGGTATTCTATCTTGGTACTCAGGGGTCTAAATATTGTTGAATATAAATGAGGGTATTATGGATCCACTTACCATGAACTGCGCGCCCGTTATTCACTCTGATATCATAAATATGTCGATGGATATCTCACCTGATGATAAGCGATGAGGACCCATAATCACGCACATTCATCCTCAATAAAGATCCACGACCCAAATGAGGCCAAAGTGAACAGACACCTTCTAGGCAAAGGTGAACCATATTAGGCCTCATCTTCGCCTTCCATCAAGCGAGTCTGTAGTCAAACGTAAGCCTATTCAATATAAAAAAAAATGCTTGGTCACCGCTGAGGTCTGAGTTGGATGATTTAACAACAGTAACTCAACAACCAAAGATTGCAAGCTGTTATTTTACTCTTACATTTATTTATAAAGATACATGTCAAAATAATACGTAACAAATATAAATATATAAATATTTATATATGTATATATATATATATATATATATATATATATATATATATAAACACATAAATACATAAATACCAAGAGGAAATATATATATCAGAGGTTATTTGCCGTTAACAGAAATAATTAGATTTAAAAGAAACTTTACTGGGTACATTCCTGACATCATCCGGAAGGGCGTTTCAAAGGAGTATGGCCTGTACTATGAAAGAATATCGGAAGAATCCAGTGCAATGGAACACTAATTCTCATTCTATTTAGGGATCGAAGTACACGGTCAAGAGAGGAATTTAGAAATCGGAAGTCATCTTTAAGATAAGATGTATAATTTGAATCATGTAATATACAAGCAAAAGAACAAGCAGAATTCTAGTGATTCAATGTGATCATACTTACGTATTAAAGTAGAACTAAATATTAAGGAATTATTTAAAAGACGCTCCAACTTATTAAGAAGATTTTGTGATAAACCTGGGTAGCACACGTCACCATAATTGATAACAGGAAGAACAAGGTGGTAAACGAGCATAAGCTTGGCTTTGAAGGGTAATAAGTTTTTAAGACGATAAAGAGAACGCAAGGTGGGAACCACTTTACGGCTAATCTCAGAAATCCGTACAACCAAACCAAGGTTGACTACAGAATTACTAAAGGGAATCAATACTCCGTTATAATAAACGAGAGGAAGGCTTCCATAGTCAACCCTAGGAAGCATCCTGGGACTTCCGACCACCATGACTTTGCATTTCCCTGGATTAACCGCAACCCCATGTCTACGTGACCAATCTCTAATAGTTTCCAGGTTATTATTAAATATTTCAATGGTGTTATTGACATCCTAGACTTTAGACTGCACATAAAACTGTAGATCGTCGGCAAACAAATGGTACGAGCTATTTAAAACTGAGGTAATAGAATTTATAAATAATGAAAACAAAAGAGGAGAAAGTATTCCGCCTTGCGGTACACCATTGTCAATATCAGCCCAATCGGAGGTATGTGATCCCAAACGAACTAACTGCTGGCGACCGCGAACATAGGATGAAAACCACTCCAAGGCAGGGGTTGAGAACTTTAGAAGAGAAAGGCGAGATAGAAGGATATCGTGATCAACTGTGTTAAAAGCGTTCGAAAAGTCAACAAGCGCTACCACCGTAAGTTTATGTTCATCCATGCCTTTTCGTATGTCATTGATGACTTTAATCAATGCAGTGGTAGTACTACGACAAGAACGAAATCCGGATTGAAATGCACTCAGCAGGGTATGTTTTGTAATGAAAGAAGAGATTTGCTTATGAACGCAGGCTTCTAGGACTTTTGATAGAAATGGGAGAATTGAGATAGGACGAAGATGATTAGGCACATTAGGATTTGGAATCTTGGGCAGGGGTAGCACAAAAGCGTTTTTCCAAAGTTTAGGATATTGACCTGAGTCTAGGGAAAAATTTATAATGTGGGCAATAGCTGGAAGCAGGGACTCAAGTATCATTCTGTGAGGGCATGATCTTTTCCATTACCATTCATGCTACAGTCAATAATAAGTCAGCATGTGAAATCGAACAATCCACAGTGGGAAATGCGCAAACACCCCCTTTACGGAGGAGGCTGTTGCCCAGCTGCAAGATCGTATATATCATATCGGCTATTTTTTGCAGTCACTAACTACATTAGTCAATACAGTGAGTGTTATTTTTGTTTGTTTAGCTTAAAACACGTGACATTAAAAATATTGCGAAAAATATTTATTTTTGTCAAATTCAATCTGTGGTTAATTTATTCGTAGTTATTTATTATTTAGAAAAACAATAGGTTTTTGTTATTTCATTTTTAGAACTAACAACATTTTACCGGTTTCACTGCGGGTGCCAAGTCCTACTGAGCGAGCCAATGATTACAATTAAACCCCCTGAGGTTCAAATCTGCGGTGAACTTATTTCGAACTGCAAAAGAAAGGAGAAATAAATAAATCATTCGGTATTTTCTCAGGCCAACAGTGAGCTCTTTTGGGCAAGAAGAAAAACCATTTTCTTCGACTAGAATGTCCATGAGGATTTTAAAGTGTTGCAAACACTTTAAAAAAGTATGTCATATATGAACATATATTATAATCCACGATAACATAGAACGTAAAACGTGTTCGTGATAATATATTGTATATTTAAATATAGAAAAAGCTGTTTGGTTTTTAAACTTGATAGCCTAAATTTGCTTTTATTGTGTTGACTTTAAAAAATTATAATGAAATAAAAATAAGTGGTGTAATGTAAAAGTTAAACTAAGTGAAAAATACTACTCCACCAACCCTTGTGATTTATTTGATATAAAAAAGCAATCATTAATTAACTCCTAATAATACCCTTATTCACATCTTTAATGGTGAACGATAAAAACAAAAGTTAAGAATAAATTTATGGGTATATAACTAAGCTCGTACGCTCTTAATCAAGTTAGATAAAGATAAGAACATACCAAGTGGAGCTACGCCGCAGTCTGTTTCTAGCAGAAGCATGGATTGGTCGGCTCAACCGTAAGGACCATATTGTGCTATGAGTATAAGGAACCAAAATAGAATTACTGGTTACTAGTTAAGGATGGACCTAGGTGTTTATGGGTCGTAATCAGCATTTAATTGAACTTTATTTCATAAAAAAACAATGTATTTGTTACAAGCTTTTTCTTCTTTTTCTTTTTTTACCCATTTACATGGGAACGACCTCGATCTACTTTCTCTATGGAGCATGGTTTTATGTTGTTAAGGTTTTTTGAGGTTTCTTTCTAAATCGACATCAGCCACGTGGCGGGTAGTCTTTGAAGTGTTGACTAATCTAGGGCAAGATTCACTATATTATCATCCAGACGTCTGTATACATTGCCGTTGCCACCGCAAGCTTTTTTCTTTGACCTTATCTTCTATAGGTGCGACTTTAAAAATTAATAAAACTTTATACAAGAGTTACGTCACCATTTTCACGTAAGTTACGACAGCAGAGTCCTTCTCACGGATTACAATACCACCAACATATGAATTAGTGTTAACTATAAAGTGTTTCAACATGTGGCCGTTGGAACCATTGTAGAAAGAACTTAAAAGATAACAAATACTCTCTCACATTCACGTGCTGATTGATTCACATGAATGTTAGAACCATTGCAAACGTGACATCACCTCTCTAGCTTTATTTACACTGTAATTAATATATAAGCCTGGAAAAATGTTAGAATAAGTTAGTCGTAAGTTACCAGTTGTATTGTTAGGATAAATTTTAAATAAGGCTGTTATAAAATAATAGTACGTCAACTCACTTAACTCAAGCTGCAACTATTACATGAAATAAAAAAAACAAGTTTCTCTGATGTGACGGCGTCTAGTAGAGGATGATGAGATTGAATTGAGATTAATTGTCACGATGTCAATGGTGATATGATGACGTTGTAGCATATAAATTATTAAAGTAATTTTAACTTATAAATTTTTACCACAGTCACTTACGACGATATGTATCTGTATATGATGACTACGATATGTTATCTTAAATAAACACAAAACCCTGCCTTTTAACTTAAATATAAGAAATAAAAGAAGAAAATACAACGTATCACCGGTCCCTACCGCTAAAATAATGTTTGCAATATAATAAGCGTTCGGCTTGTCTTTATAATAAAATAAACAAGGAAATAGATATATGTACCTATATAACAAAAACTATTTTGAGTTAAAAAAGTTTTAATAAAGTGGATAAGTACCTTTACACACGAAAACAGAAACACTTATTGACAATATAACATAAGCGCAATTGAAATCGAACACACACACATATACATATATACACACCCATAATTACAATTGTTTTTTTAATTTGATTTAATTTCTCTTTTCTTCCTTTTATAACTATATTTTAATTATTCCTTTTAAGGTATTAGGTAATTTTTATAATTTCCTATTCTTTAGTCATGTTAGAGCGGAGCATCCTGGCACAAGTATTGTACGCTTAAAAGGAGGCTCCAAACTATACCAACGAAATTATTATATATATAAATATATATATATATATATATATATATATATATATTATAAAGAACACACAAATATAAGCATTTATTTTAAAAGTATTTATCCTACCAAATTTTTAAATGAAGGCCATAACAGAGATATTAAAGTGGCGATCTATTTTATTAAAATAAAGTTAGTGGTTTAATTAAAAAAAACTATAAAATTAAGAACTTATATTTCAAGTGTTTTATTACAATCGTGATACGAACGAAATACCAAATAAACTTATTAAAACCAAATTTTGTTATTGTCATTCAAAAACTATGTTCGTTTTTAAGTACGCTCGATAGAAGTTGTATGTTCTTCTTTGGTTTAGTGACAAACTACAGTGGAACAAAAGAACTGAAGAGATATCCTCGTCAGATTTTCTCTTTTTGTAATATACTAATGATTTTTATAACATTTGAAATGAATTAATAAAAATTAAAAAAAAAGAAACAAGCCGCTATAAAACGTGTACTCATTATCATCATAGCCTGTTAATAGTCCACCGTTGAACGAAAGCCACTCCCGTAGAGCAGAGAGTACTACGAGAGTATTAGTGGTAGAACTACACTGAAGTTTGTTTCTAACCGCAGGATGAATGGGTCAGCCTGACCGGGGTAGGACCACGCCCTCACAGAATACCGGCGTGAAATAGAAGAATAACGCTGCTGTGTTTCGTCTGGTGAGTGATGGGATCCGGAGACCTTTATTACTGGGGACGAGGCATTCCATCGCAGTCTTCAGGGGGACAACGCATCTACATTATGATTCCTTGTCAAGGGTGAATGTAGATGAACATCAGGTGAACTGCGTGCTCGTTTGTAACTCTCAATGAAATAAAAGAAAAAAGATTGATAATAAAACCTGAGTAGAGCGGAGAAGAACCTGCATCCAACAACTGCCCCCAAACTTGCATAGGTCGTTACTTAATTTAACGGGAGATCGTCCTACTCTATGTCTGCCGTTCCAAAGTTTCCACTCTATAACCTTTCTCCCTCTTCTTTTATCTTCGGTTCTACGAGCTATGTGGCCGGTCCATTGCCGGCTTACTTATCATTTGAGCTATGTCGATCACTCTCGTTTTTTTGCACTAAATATATACAAATTTAATTATTATTAACGAACCTTCATTTTGTTAAAAATTTTACCCTCAACGTAAACCAGTTAATAAAAGTTTGAGATGATTTTAATTTATTACTTTCCTTTTAACTGCGGATATACCGAAATCAGCCCACCGCAAACCAACGTCCTTTATCGATCTCGCGCTAAAACGACCGTAGGTTCGAATTTTACTGTGGACATTTAAGTTTGGACACTTTTACGTACAAACAAATCACTCCCTAAAGTTTTTATCATTAACATTTTTTTCTAATACGTTAAAACCAATTGATATGAATAGTAATTTAATTGTAGACACATTTAAACATTGTCAGAAATTTTCTACGAAAGTAAGAGGCAAGAAATTTTAAAGTTTTATTTTGTAGAAACGAAATTTAATGAAGTGTTAGAAAGGCCCGAAACCTCCTACCGTCCACAAAGATAAATAACCGAGATTAAACTTTGCTGAGAACTTTATTTATTTTGTTAACGACGATTGTAAATGTTGTGTTAAATTTGACAATTTGTAGATTTTTAAACATTTCATTACATTTTGTCACTCATTAAGCGAGCGTACTAAGTTTTCTTTTAATAAAGTGTGCTAGCATATTTATTAACGTTTACCACGCCAACTTTTGCTTGAGCTTGATATGCTTGAGCTCGGAGATCGAGAACCATATTTTGGATTCATTCTCGACAGCCGTTACATTTTCAATCGCTTGGCCACTCCGGTAATTGGTGGATGCTCTGGAGCGGCTGCTACCTACTTTTGGGGTCTGATGCGAGTTGTAACCACCTGTATTTGGGTATGCGTAGGCCGTGACAGCAACCAGCAACTTTCTCATAAGGACTTACAGGGGAATGGCAAGGGATTATAACAGAATACCGCTATCTCATACAAAGTGGTATGCGTTTTAGTGGTATTCCCTCCTTGGGATTTAGGGGCATAATTGCTTGCACAATATGTAGAGAAGTTATATATTCATATTCGTTAAACCGAAAATAACTTATTTAGGTTGGTAATACTTAGATAATGAAGAAGTAGGAATATTTTACCATTCCTTCTGAGCTACGCATAGACTCGGCGCAATCTGGTTACTGTCTTCGAAACAACCACATCGTATATTTAATGTATAGCGCAGTGTTATAGTAAGATCAACAGCAACTACTAGGTTTGTAAGTGTTACCCATTTCTTGTGACTTTGTATTAAAGACAATTACTGTTTAGTCTAGACAGTTATATATATATCTTAAATAATAAAAATAATAATTTATAAAGTATTATATACATAAAATATATATACAATTAGTGACTTTAATTATGACAATGTGTTTTTCTAATAATTATTAACTAGTATATATTTTATTTATATTCAATTATTTCTGTCAAAAAAGGCCATACTTGATGTCTGATGGAATGAATTCAGTGAAAAAGAGTGACAGGTAGAAACAAGGACGGTAAAACAAGGTAAACGAAAATAACACACTTTCTTGTTTTGTTTAGAAAACTTTGTTTCATTACAATTTTGTTATACCGTCTTAAAAAATGTCAACATTAGACGGAGAAAACTCTTATAAAAAGCTCTTTTCAGATGAGACAAAAAAGAATTTAAAGTTTGTTTAATTAAATTGGCACAGAAACGTTGTTACCTTAATAAAGTTATAAATATATAAGTATTTTATGTTTTTTTTTGTGTATGAGTATTGCTGTTGGCCCAGTGACCTCTACAGCTTTATCTAAATAGATCCGCGAGTGGGAGGCCCGCCGAGTAAGGAGACAACGACGATGCTGCGAAGCGAAGTACGAAGACCGCTGCCGCACCACCGCTGCGCTCCGACCCCTGTGGACGAAGAACGTCGACGACAACAGAGGGGGGCGATAATACAATCCGAGGGCCCCTCATAGTGAGGTACGAAACCTCGACTCGGATCGCTATCTAAAGGGAGGATTTTATGTCTGGACACAGCCTTTTCTCTATAGGAAGTGAGCACAGTCCACTTCCGGTAAGGGTTTAATGAATTCTTTATGCCTATAAAAAAATATTCAAATGGTGAAATACTGTGTTATAAATGATGTGTAGGGTTCCGTAGGTTTAATTACAGGTAAAGTGCAATGTAGGGATCTGAGTAATCGCCATACGAAACACAGGAGCGTTATGTTCCTATTTCACTTTTACATTATTTGTGAGGGCGTGGTTCTTCTCCAATTGAGCCTACCCATATATGTTGCACCATTGGTAAATAGAGTTAAAAGCTGCAGATAGATATTTAGGTATTTAGTGATTATCAAGAAGATTGAAAATTGAAAGATACGATGCATGAAAATGATAATCATGATTGTAAACACAATGTTAAAATTGGTATAGTTAGTATCATGTGAACTGAGTGGGGGAAGTGATACAAGAGAGTCTAAAATCGCGTCATCTCACATAAATCGGGATTGTTGGAATCAATTTATAATAAGATTTTTTGAAAACTATTTTCAAGTTATAGAGTCAAGAATTTGTTAAGAAATTTAAGAAAAAATGATTAGTGCATCTACAAATCAGGTCAATAAACCAGCGATATCGTGTTCAGTGGATCAAGTATGACGGAATGAATCTTAAGGGAGTTAAGCCTACGTTAATTAGCCGTATGTTGTAGATGATATATTATAACTCAATAAATAAGACATTTTGGAAAATGTACTATATATATTTGTAAATATAATAATTGTAAAACTGTTGAAAATTTTAATATAAATAAAGCCATTGATCTATTTATTAAAATTGTAAAAATGGTACCGAAGTCAATCATACGACTTAAGTTCGATTAAGCTAAACTTAATATAAAGGCCTGGCTTATAGCAACAATTATGTGGTGGACAACACGATCAACTTCACAGCTGTAATGGAATGGTGTCTAACACCGAATAGTTAAACCATCTTATTCGCGTGTTAGAGAAATTTTTGTAGAACTAGTACAAAAATTTAAGTGAGAATATGAAAGTAAGGAATATACCAAAAATCTCGGAGTCTAGATTATAAAACTTGCCTCTAAAACTGCCAAGGCGAATACACAAACCGACCAATAGAGCTGTCATCTATGAGTAATGTCGTAAACTCACAGTACACCGATCTTCTCTAGTAAAGTAAGTGCAAACATGCTCTCACAGTCGTTTTTATAAATCTCACAGACTACCTATATCTCCATAGTGCTTTTTCACCAAATCTCTAATTAGCTGGTAAATTTCTTAAAATTAATATTTTGTAATCATCAGACAGGATTTCATAAAGAAAAGGACATTGAATATGCATTATTATTTTTAACATCAATTGTATAATCAAAGTTGCATGACGATTGGGCAGTATTATGCATTAGCGTTTTTACGGATCTAGGCAAGGCTTTTAACACTACTATCGCGTCGTTACTTTTGAGGAAACTGAACTACTTGGATATCAAGAGCTAGACTTAGGTTGGTTTAAGGTTACCTAAAAGAACGAATACAGTGTACGAGGATTCATCGGTTGTTAAGTAAAATCCAAACCCTACCGTTTGGGGTACCATAAGGAGATATCCTACCGCTATTCAATGTGTATATTAATTATATCCACAACTTACCCATTGGAAATACTGAAATTGTGTGCTAATCCGATATAAAAACTGTTATTTTTCACTGGGTGACTTTGGAATAACCCCTAAAGTTTAATACTAAATAATTTTCTTGTCGTTGTGAATCGCTTATTTATGTAAAATACCTTGAAGTTCTTACAGATTCTTGCGTCTTGTTAATATTTATTTATATTTCGCACTATGGTAATATCTCATTAGTTACTGGATCACTTACTAAGGCTGCACTGCAAAAGCTTTTCTAATATAAATGAGAACGCACGCTCAATTTTTTTTATATATTTGGCGTGACACATAGATCACGTGACGGTGATTGAGAACATGACTGTGTCCATCCTGAACAAAGATGCAAGAAGCAGATGCATATCACCCTCGAGAATATATAATGTTTCAGTACCTGTAATTGGGTCTCAAGATCTTTTTTTTTGTGTGTATTACTATATGAGTTTTGCTATTTGTCCTGAGACCTTTACAGCTTTATCTCTCGCTCGCGAGCGGGAGGCCCGCTGAGTAGTCTTCTCGGGATCATTCACCATACGAAACAGATAATTTATGTTGCTGTTTCTCGATAGTATTTCATGAGGGCGGCATCCTTCCTCTTTCCTATTCAAGCTAGAAACTATATGCAGTATGGCTATAACACTGTTAAAGAGATATCTGACAGCAAAACTTTACTAGAAAAGCGTGTTAGTCAAATATATACGAGAACTCTTTGTAGCGCTTTGCATATCTTGCACATTTACGAGTCACTAAAATTAACATTTTCAAACATTAACAAACCTCAAAAGCTAACAGCTTCTCATTATTCTTTATTATTATCATCCAACAGTTTTTGATGTAGAACCTCCTAGGTTTATCTCACTATCAAGGTGGTGGTGGGCTAACTGTAAAACATGAGTATTATAACCCTTTTTTTATTTCTTATTCTTACTACGTTTTAAGAATTTAATGCACAGGTAGTAAAAAATTTACCTATATACGGAAATGTTATTTAATTATTAAAGTTAATTATTCACGAGTCTAGTGAAAATTTTACGAATTTCCGCAGTAAATGTACGTGGTTATATCAAAATAATTAAAAAAGACGTAACGGGGAAGAAGATTCGAAAATGGTGACTTTGTATACCCACAAATTTATACTACGGATACTGAAATGAAGTACTAAAATGCTTTTTAAGTTTCGTAACTTTAACTGGCTGTTAGCCAAGTAACAACTGGAAGATGTCGGAAATCGGCGGAAGAACAACTTTAGTACAAACTCTTACAACAACTTATTAGTGAATGCGATAATTCGTAGTTAGATCACAGAACTTTATCGATTTAAAGTAATCCCTCTTTATGATTTGCATCTATTGTGATAGTTGAAAATTAAGAACTGAGGGTAAATATCAAAAATATAACCCGGCCAAAATAAAAGGGTAGGGCTTCACTGATTTTATTTACAGGTAACGAGGCATTTCATCTCAACCCTCAGAGATGACAACGCATGTGGATGTAGAAACTTTATTAAGAATGGATGTTGACCATTGACCGCTGTTATAACTTACCATGAGGTGAACTCTGTGGACGTTTACCTAAAGTTTGTGTGACCTGAATTCCGATGTAGCCGTGTGTTGAAATATGCTCTAAAACCCTCCTTAGAGAATTGTGGCTTATGTAATATATAAACTGCCTCTGTACTAAATTTACTACACATTAGAGAGGATAGAAACAAAAAGTAATGTAATAAATTAAAATAATTTCAAGGAATGTTTAGTGAGTTTTCGACAAATTAGCCTTGAGTCTGTTTGTGTAATTTGGAATGTAGTATAAATAAAGAAAACATTAAAGATAAGTGGAATCTCAAGTTCCTTAAAATTATTTATCGAGAAACGTGCCACATTACTTCGGTCCAATGAACTGAAAAAAAAACAAGGACGACGTTAAATCGGCCTTCGTATATCAGAGACTGACAATGCTAAAACAAAGAAAGTTAATAATTTATGGCACTATTAAACACGATTTAAAGACCAGAGGTGGACGGACGCCTAGATCAGCACATTTTTATAACACTCCAGAGATTGTAACTAAAGTTCAACTGACTCCTTATACGACGGGTTTCTTTATGTATACTTAGTTGTAAATCAAATATAAAGTATAATATATATATACACTACTATATAAATATATTTAAATATAAATAGCAATACATAATAAACATAATTAAACATATAATAAACAATGACAAGAGTAATTAATTAACATCAGACATGTTTCTGTACCAGCCTTTTCAAGAAAGATTATTCGATTCTCTTCTTATATCTTCGGACAATGAGTTCCAGAGACATGTAACCTGAATATATATTTAAAAGTATACCCAAAAGTTAACCCTCTGTTGTACTCATTATGCAGTTCAGCACACACATTTGCCATAAAATTGAAAAATTATTTTGCTAAAGAATTTGTTTTAGCATGAATTTCAAAGTTTGTTTAACTTTGACTGCCTAGTGTTTAGAAGAATGGGTCTATGTCTTGCTAAAATTAAGGATTAAACATTATATTCCTCCTTGTCGATATTGACCATTAATTTGGCTATAAATATATATCCTCCTAAAAGTAAAGCCGGCAAATACAATACACACAGAAAATATCTAAAACTCAAGCTTAAAATTTATTAAAAAATATAATAAACTATGTTCTTAAATAACCTTAGAAATTATTAAGATTGCTTACAACAAAAACCACTTCATGTTTATTTTTTCATTTGCTGCTGAACAAATGAAAAACTTCGTGTTTCCTCTAAATATGAGAAAGCAGAAGCTGTATTTTAAGTGTTAGTTAAAATGAAAGAAGTTTCTAAGCGTCTTTCATTACCATAAACAATATTGTCGGTATATTTAAGCAATATACAAACTAAAAGTAAATGGTTAATTATAAATGAATACAAGACAGTGCATGTCTTTAATCGTATAAAACATGGACTCTCAACCATTTTTATGTCACATCCCACGAAAAAGACAAAAAGGTAAGTGAAAACCTCCTTCACTATAAAATTATAATAATATTTTAATTAATTGTTTATGTACACAAAGCAAACTATTTGTTTATTTTTTCATCTTATAATAACGAATTTATATAGACCCAGTCGTAATATTCAATATACATAATATTGAATATTGCGACTGCCCCCGGTCGAGAAACGATGATATATGGTGTTAAGTGTTGACGTGTACGTTGACTGTAGAGCGCACCAGCTCAGCAAAGGCCCATTCACACTTCTCTTGAAAACATCCACATTATATCCTTAAAGAAAGGAAGGTTACCCTGCATGCATCTTCAGTAGGGGATGGGAGAAGCATGTTATGTATCGTCATGACATTAAGATGGTATTTATTTGTGATGGGCAAATCGGGCTTTATCATGAAATACCAGAAAGGTGGAAGTCTCCTGGGACATTGGTGTCTACGACCGTTGGTTACGCATTATTATACACGCACCATACGAAACGCTGTAGTCTGTTTGCTATTTATGCCAATGTGTATTCTGTAACCCTAAATATTTAAAAAAGTAAATAATTTAATTTAACACCGTCAGGAAACCAAGGTTCCCTAAGATCAGTTTCTCCTTACAAATAATTAAAAGAAACCGTACAGAATTGAAGGTACATATTTTTTATGATGGGAGTAACTGTGCAAACAACTGATTATAACGAAAAGTCGTTAAAATGATAGTAAGGCGTCTCAAACTGAAACACCTTTGCGTAGGTATATTATTCACGAAGTAGTAAAAGTTTTCAATGTTGTGAATATTGTTTATGAACAGTACCTGACGCAGACTTGGGCGGTCTTGTGTATATAACATTGTTGCTACGTATAGTGTAGAGCGTAACAGTGGTAGAGCTACACGGCAGTTTGTTTCTAACTGCAGAATATATGGGTCATCTCGACCGGGGTAGGCACGCCCTCATACAATACCAGTGTGAAATAGCAGTATAATGCTACTGTGTTACGTGTGGTGAGTGTAGGGATCCGAAGACCTTTAGTACTGTATACGAGGCATTCCGCCTCAGTCCTCAAGGGGGACAACGTCAAATTATGATTCCTTGTCAAGGATGAATGTTGAAGTCATGGGCCGCAGGAATCACTTACCATCAGGTAAACTGTGTGCTCGTTTGTAACTCGCAATGTAATAAAAAAAATATCTTTATTTATACACCACAAAAAATATATTGCTTATTATTTAATTTCAAAAATTGTTTAGAAAATATTGAATGGACTCCATTTCTGTCAGATGAATTGTGTCCTCGGCTGTGACCCCATAGTATAATAATAAAAAAAAAATCAGTTGTTTAATACAGTAAAGTCTTCAATTATCATTCTAATAACTTCATGGGTTCACGAGGTTGCTACGCCAGAACTTTATCTTTCCCATCGGTTATCGGTTCTGTGATTTATATGGCCGAGCCGTCAATTACTTTTTTCTACTGTGGATATGATCGTTTCGAATTGTATCTCTTATAAGCGGGCAATCTTCTTTGCAATTTTATAGCTTTTTTCCATTCAATTATTAGTAAGTTTTTATTTGACGTAAAGCAAAAAGATCTACATGGCAATACTTAACAATAAGCTTAAGAGTGTCGCGTAGCTAATCTTTAACAATTTCCGGGTACGACAGGAATTACGTCATCCACTTAAAATAAATTCTCCTTTGCCTCTTTCATGTATCGTTCTATATAATTTTTGTATTTTATAATATTTCGTTAAAAAAATGTTCTACGTTTAATTGTTTTGTTGTTTTAACTTTACCGCTTATATTGTTTTTATTAGCCCATATCAAAATGTCTATGAAACTAAACTTAAATTTTGGAATGCTTAGCTGAAATATACGTACAAAGTAATGTAAATTTTCATTTAAATAAACGTAAAATTACTGTGTTTATTATTCAGTGTTCAAAGTATTTCGCGTTAATTCCTCGAATTAATAATGTTTTACTTAGATCTCTCTTTTGCTACGACGCCTACATGAAAACGTAATTTAACATTGATTCCCGAAAGGATATGAGACAATAAAACAATCTAAAGGAGCTTTAACGTATTTAACGTATAAGCGATTTATTGGGTATTATCAGGAGTATGATTAGGTATAGAAGAAAGGACAATATAATAAATATGTGTTTATAAATTGAGACACAAAATAAGAGCACAAATCGTGTTTTTTTTATTATTAAATATTACAGTTTTCCTTTTTTTTTTATTACCTTGAGAGTAACAAACGAACTGTGTGAGTTCACCTGATGGCAAGTGATTCCTGCCGCCCGTGACATTTACATTCATCCTTGACATGGATAATGCAGATGCGTTGTCACCCTCGAGTACCGAGATGGGATGCCTCGTAACCAGTAATAAAGGTCCAGTTCCCTCCACTTAACAGACGAAACAACAGTATTATGCACCTATTTTACGCTGGTATTCTGTGAGGTCTTACCCCCCTTGAGTTGACTCATTCATTCTGCAGCTAGAAAAAAACTACAGTGCAGCTCTACCACTGTTAGAAGGTGAGTAAGAAGGTGTACTTAAAGGGGCAGTGCGCTCTAAACCATTCAAGTCGGTATTTAATGACAACATTACTTCCTGGGCTAGTTTCTAGACAGGCTCTACGCATACAAAAGCGTAGAACATCCTATGTACATCATATAATGTGTATTAATAGTAAATTTAATGTAATTAATAGTAAAGGCTCGCAGCGTATCTGCGACTCCTCTGGTGTTACGAATGGTCATGGGTGGCGGTGATCACCATTCAGTGAGCTGCTTGTTCATTTACCACCTATCATTTAAAATCAATTAAAATGACTGTTTTAACAGGAGCGATATCATCTGGTTTCTAACAGTTTTTTCTTAAAGAATGCAAACAGTTCTCTTAACTTTCATAATATTAACACCCCTGTAAATATTAAAACGATATATAAGAGAGAACCGAACTTTGCAGTGACGACAAAGAAATAGATCTACTGTCTTTTTTACAAGTGGATTAAGTAATCGAGAAAGATCAATACCCTCATAGTTACAGTTGTGTTGTGTTTGGTGCACAAAATAATCTGGATCAATCGCTAGAGACTTATTTTTTAAAGATCTTTAGCTATTAAAATTACTAAAAGTCTTATTAACTCTTGTTTACGACAATAGTCGAATGATGGATTCGAACCAACGTCTACAGGTTTCGCGGACCGTACCCTAATTGACGCTTGACGCTTCAAGAAGATATCAATAGGAGTATTATAGTTCCCATTGCCCAGTGCCATGTCTATCCTTGTCGTCCCCGTACATATTTTATATACATATGCTATAAAATCCAAGGCGGGTTCGTATAATGTGTCAAAGACACAGGAAATACAACACAACAGACCGGCACTTACTACGACACACGTCACTATACCGTTTAAAAACTTTGCTAATTATGTGATTTCGAATATTGATATTAGATATTTTTTAATGTTAACTTCGCTTTTAATTTTTTTTAATTTAAGTGAACTATATTTTTCTATTGTTAATATTACCTTGCAAAACTGTTTTTATATATTTTATAATTAAAAAGTTCCGATTTTAATTACCGAATGTTAATTAATAAAAATTAAACTATGGACTAGTGATGGGCTGAAATGATGATGACGAATTCAACAAATTACATGAATAAAAGATAACTCATTCATAATTTCGCTATCTGACAGTCACGTACTGAGTAGTACCATCCATTCATCGGCGTTCATGGTTTTTATCCAGGAGAACGTTGAGTGAGGACTCGGAGCACGGACGATTTGGCGTTTACTTCACTGTGTTCAACTGATTCTAGCGATATCAACCGAATTGCTTGGCTAGAAAAATCGAGACAGTTCAGTGTTCAGTTCCGAGTTACCTAATCCATATGTTACTTTGTCTTTGCGGTATGTTTTAATCTTTTATTCTGGGACACTTACAAGAGAAAGCAATATGGTATTAAGTACCTCACGATCTTTTCACAAGTTGATTTGATCGCTCTGTAAATGTTAATGTTTAGAATGAAACGTGATAGAGTTCAAACTCATATGATGTGTATAATTTATAATATGTAATTGTATATTTTATGTATATGTGATACTGGAATATCTTGTCAAAGTTGTTATAACTGGTTACTAAATTACTTTTGTAGATGTAGATGATCGCATTTTAGTCTTCAGGGATGACAGCATACAAGGTACACTCGCATTGATTTAGGTCGGAAATCATAATAAGGTAAAAAATACCGATATATAGATATATAGATATATAAATATCATAATAAATGCATAGTAGTGTTAAGCTGCTTTGTATATCAGACACTTACAAAATATTAGCGTGAAATAGCAGGACAACTCTCTTGGGTTTCATATGGTGAGTGTAGAGATAGAATAACGTCAGTCCTCGGGACGTCAACGTATGTACGTCTTGAAACATTGTTACTTGCCATTAAATGATGCCAGTTAATAGCCTACAAGTTTAGGGTACGATCTACGAAACATCACATCTTTCTATTATTGTCGTGATCTCCTTGCACAAGCATTGAAATTAAGTCAGTGTGGTTAGTGGTGTACGAATGTTTGTAATATTATTATCATTGATAGCGTTTTGAGTTTTGCAATCTTTGATTTACTTTAGAATTTTGATCTCAACAAGATTTTAGTTTACAATGTCAGTATCTAGGTGTTTTGTAATCTCAATGGAAGCGGCATTTACCAAATTACTTTCATCACAAACGCCATTAAAAGCCTACATTAGTTTTATTTGTCTTTTACGATCCGGGTTAACGGAATGGGTTGCGATATTTTATCGTAACTGCTAAACATTAAATGTTGAATGCCTTGTAGTTCCAATTTTAACTCATTGGTGTCAAATTTATTATCAATCTGGCTATTTGCTATACTGTCATCATCAGTAACAGCCCTCATCAGTCCAGTGCTGGACATTGGCCTCTCCAATTGCAATTGATCAGCTACTCACATTCAGCAACCGAACTAGACCAGGGTCTGTGCTAGTGTGTTGCTGAGTGTTCTATTTTTGATAGCGACGATGATACGAAAATGTGTTCGCAGTCTTTTGGATACGTAGCTTCCTATGGATATGTGCCAGTGGTGCAACTTTTTGTTTAAGCTGGATTATCTTGATCTATTAATACATAAATTGATTGATGAATATATTGCTATGAGGTAAGCTTTTTAACCTAACTTGGGCTGCATAAGACATTTATTACCAAATGACTTAGGTGCTCGTTTGTCGTTAAGTATTTTCATTAAGAATCAAGATTTAAATGTGTTTTAAATGAAAAGTTTAACCGTCATTAGTTCATTGTGTGTAATATCGATCTCTATATCTATTTATCTTTTCTTTAGCGTAATTGGAACGTGGATGTAACGTTACAATTACGTCAAACGTTAATACTGTTTGTATAATGTTGTAGTATTGAATAAAACAATTTTTCACATATTTTATGGCGTTTTGTCTTTTTACTTTTTCTAGCCAGACTCTTCGAGTGGTCACAATATTCTTTCTGCTTCATTTCATACTATTCATGTGCAGTATTTGCTATATAAGAAATCATAATTTTGTAGTATTTTTATTAGATTTTATTATTTTTATATACTTCACAAATCGATGTTAATTTTTCTTGCTTAATTTCAGTAAGTATCTACGAGTATATCATTTGTAAATTTTAATGGATTTTAACGAATTTCAACTCACATTGTTTTCTTTTAAATTATAACTGAACTTAAATTAATCTTAAATTTACATATTTAAATTTTGGCTTTGTCTTTTGGCTGTTGCTCTGTAATTAGTAGAATAAATTGACAAAATATATGTCGATTTATTCTACTAATTATTATATTGTCGGTCATTATATTTGCATTCAGTCTTCATCTAAAACTGTAGAGGCGCTAATCCATTGTTCATAAAGTTCTCATCTATGGTATTGTATCAGTGGCGACACTATGTTGACATTGAAATAATCTGGCTGAAGATTAATTATAAAATTAATAAATATTTTATAATTAATCTTCAGCCAGATGCATCTAATTTCCAGTTGCACCATGAATAGATCGCCTTCGCAGGGAAAGGACCACGCGCTCACTGAATACGATCCTGAAATCGTAGCATAATATTGATGTGTTTAAGTGGTGTGTGAAGGGATCCGAAGACAATCTCAGTCCTCACAGGTGCGTTATGATTCCTTACCGAGTTTGAATATGGGTGACACGGGCCGCATGCATCAGTTACCATCAGGTAAACTGTGTGTGCATTTTGCACGGTTAATTGAATAAAAAATTGGGGGTGACAATGCGTGTGGTTATATTGAGGACGAATGCAGATGTCACGAACGGGCGGCTGGTATCACAAACCATCGGGTGAACTGCGCGGCTCGTTTATGTCCCCTAATTATATAGGGCATAGGCCTGCTCTTTAAAGAGGGTTGGAGCATATGCCCTACAGCGGATTGACGGACATGTCTCAGAATGTTTTTGATTATTTCTTGGACATGCAGATTTTCTCACGATGTTTTCCTTCACCGCGGAGTACGTGGCATAAAATGTCATTGATACCCGCAATTGTGTACGAGCTCAGTTTCCTTGCGTACCCTGAAATTATAAGCAAGGGCTTAGAGAATGAACTCAGATTTTTAACGTACACAATTTTTAAGCCCAAGAGATTAGAAGAGTATATATAAACTATATAGATACGTTTTCAAACTATTTTGAGCGTTCAAATATGCACAGCTATGTTCGTAAATAGCAGCAAAATTTTCACAATGTTTCCGTACCTCTTTTAAGCTCTTGAATATTTTATCGTGTTAAGGTAAGTTTGTTCACTCTTAGCCGCGTTGAGAGCGGAACACTCACGTAATGTTCTTTCTAAACAATGCATCATAAACGCCACCGTCGTGTACGAAACGACATAACTGACCGAATAAATCGGTTATGCACATTCTCATAGAGTTCGCATAATAGCATAAGTTTTAAGGAACCTTTAAAATTTTAGCATACCCAAAAACTCTATCAAGGTTTACAGTATATTGCATAAAATTTTAATAACGATTACCGGAAATTTGTTCATAGTTATATATATAGCGCTACGATCACGTTATCATCTGTTTAAGCAATGCTACATGATCACTTCAACACACATATGAAACGAAAGGACATAACTAGAATAAATTGTTATGCACATGTCACAGAGTACGCATAACAGTTTAATAAAGTTATTGAGAACTTTTATAATGTTCTATTTCGCCTCTCATTAAATCGCGTACCCAAAAATTCAATCAAAATTCTGGGTATGTGGGGTCCGTTTAAAAAAATCGTCACGTTACTGAACATATGTTAAACAATGCTACCGTCACGTACGTAACTAGCGGAATAAATTAGTTAGGCACATTGTCAACACAGAATATTCAAAACAGCATAATAAGCTTTAAGGAACCTCTGCAATAATGTATGTCATCATGTATGTAGATTTTAATTTTTTCCCAAGATAATTTCCTTTACAGCCAACTAAGTGGTAAATCAGCATTTAAGATTGTAACTAATAATTTTACAGGCACCGTCACCGAGGATCGAACTTTATTTGCTATACCACTATTATAAAAGAGGTATCTTTATACTAATAATGATGTTACTTTACTTCTTTGTTTTTACTAAGGCTAATGTGAACGACGCATAGTGTTACAAAGGTATAAGAAATAGGAAATATCTTTTATAATTTTTCTAATTATATTAAAAAAAAACAAAAGATGAACTTTCTTTTGCTAACACGTTTAATAATAATTTATGCTATGCCTTTGAGCATCATAAACAAAAAACTCTTCGACTCAGATGCACTGGATTGATAAATTTTCGTTTCAATAAGGCCCTGCTATTTTTATTTGATTGCGTAACATCAGCCAGGAAATGGATCTTAGGGTATTATTGTATTCTCCAGTTATGTTTTCCACAAAATACCATCTTTTTTTCTGAGTTACCGAGGACCTGAGCTTCTCTTTATTTTTTATTTGATACATATCGTGTCTACATCAAGATTCAAGATGTAGGGGTGGAATGCATAGTCACCCCTATGCGCACCGTAACCATTCGTAAACAGAGATGGTGATAGATCGACAATTCTTATTTAATTCAGCTACTGATTTAATCATATGCAAACGGAAAGTTTCAGAATTCACATGCGTTGTCATCTCTGGACGCTAAGATTAAAGTTTTCGTCGCTTATAATTGGATCTCCTGATACCTACACTAATCATACACTGCAACGGTATGCTTATATGGGTAAATTTTATACGAGAGCCTGGTCCTTCCTCGGTCGAGCTGACTCTCTCATAGTGCAGCCATAAACTAGCTGTGGGTTACTCCACCATTGTAAGCATACAATACAAAATACAATTTAATTTTACAAACGTATTAAAAATACATAACAAATATAATTATTTTATACATATTATGGACACAATTTTAACTTAATTAATGTCACACTTGCATTTAAATATTGAATTTCCGTTAGTTAATCATAATTCCGTGGGTTAATCAGTTATCGTAATTAATACACGTTAAATCATTAGATTGTTAAATGGTTAATGGAAATATAAATCAATTCTAGGGCCACGTGGCGTAGTGATTAGAGTATCACGCTGTTGTATCGTGGGTTCTAGGTTTCATTCCTAATTTAAAAACAACATTTCTATAAAACAAATGGTTTTGTGGGCGTATTGTGTGTATTTCACTGGTCCTTGATACTGTATTTTAATGAACAGATCTCATTATTAATAATAATAACAATTTTTAGCAGTATTTACATATATTAATACTGTATATAATTAAATATAAAAATATAATTGTCAGTCGGAAAAATTGTTTTATTCATTTCCTCTACGTCGGTTTCTTGAGGTGATAGATCAGCAATTAAAATTGTAGTGAACAATTTTATTGGTACCGGAGTCGAAAGCAAAGAAGAGCACTCGAAACGTCTGAAATTAAAATAAACGCGATATAATTCGGTAAAATTAATTTTATTCAATGTGTTGCGTTCGAGTTAATATAAGAAATCATTTACATATTGTTTTATGGTTGTCGCAAATTCGTTTAATTATATATTTATTATTAATTTATATTTAAATTCATAAATATATAACAAATATAATTCCATCCTTCAGAGGTCGAGTTAAGTAGCTAATCTTGCTACTTTCGACGATGATGTTACATTGATGTTGTATTTTATTACCGTTAAAAGCAATTTAATATGCCACGACTTTGTGCCCGTAAGACCCAGTTAAGATCGTCTATAATATATGAAGTGTAATGATTTATTTAGGATTTTATTTACTACCCACGAAAATAGATGTTATGTTCCCTCTTTTCTATCATTGATGTAATACACATGTAAATAATACCAGCGTTTCTAGTTAGTTTTTATATGGTTGAGATCGATGTTTGTATCATTATATATGTAATCTCTGTAGGTTAAAATGGCGCTCGGAATCTTTAAAACCTTTCACAACTCTTCCACTTTCCCCTAATTTGAGCTGTTGATTTAAGCGTCAGACGTCTGCTTTGGCTTCTTCCGTCTCTTGGTAATGCCTTGCCTAGGTCTTCTTTGGATAACGATTCCTAATAATAAAACTACTAAACATCTGTGGTTCAAATGTGAACAGATAATGGAATTTGCTTTCGTCCTAAACAAAGTTTCAATCCTGAAATTCAATCCTGAGAATCCTCTCACTCTTAAGAGCTGAGATGAATGCTTTGTTACCTGTAATTGCATCGCCGGACTCTCACTATGTGAAACTGATTCACTGTCGTTGCGAAGTGATCTTGCATTTCTTTGCATTTTTTACCGAATTTTCCATGGGGGCTGTTCTGAGGAGTTTTTCGGATTCATTTCAGCTGATGAGTTTAAATGTCGTACATCACGACATAATTCAAGATTTCATCCTAATTATCACAATAGTTGTCAATCCACCATTGTGCGCTTCACGCGAAATTTCCTGCCACGCACACCTACTCTGTGGAATCAGCTGTCGCCAGCGGTATTTTCGAACCGATACGACTTAGGGACCTTTAAAAAAAGAGCCTACACCTTTCTTAAAAGCCAGGAACGCATTTGCGACTCCTCTGGGGTTGCGGATGTTCATGGGCGACGGTGATCACTTACCATCGGGTGGGCTTTTTGTTTATTTGCCACCTATTCTATATGTTAAAAAATCACAGCAGAGTTATGCTGTTATATCTTATGCTATAGGACATCTTTCCAAGGTCTAGCAGATCTATATATACCGCTGCTAGTAATCAGACATACTTCGAGAGAGGAATATCAATATAAATATTATGCAATAGTAGAGTGACTTTAATAAATGTGAGAGTTATCGGTATAGTTGTGCTCAAATTGTTTATAATGTGAATTGGAAGAGACAATTTAAATAAAATTAAACTACAAATTAAATCTTAAACACAAGCTTATTAACACTTTGGCCTAAACTAAAGCTTTTAAATTTTATTTACAATTGCAATGCTTAGGTGCTCTTTAAAGGTCTTAGCGACTCGGTGATACTTCCAAAGAGGATTGCTACGAGATACATAAGCCTTGTATTGTACGACAGATTATTTGCGATTTAAGAATCACCTCGCTTTTATTGCTTCACAGGCGTAATAATATATCCAGAGTATTCATAAATATTTTATTTTGTTAAAATAGATTAAACAAAAGTTCGGATTTTATCCCGTTTATTTTAAACTTTAGCTATATGTTTCTAGTTCTTTAAATTGCTCATGATTAGGCGTAGTAAAAAGGTGTACGATGTTCAGATGTCATCATTAACCGGAACTGTGGATCATTAAGAATATAAATTATTAAATAAATTAATTAAAATTATTTATTTATTTGAAAAGACACACGTATTGCACATATAACAGGTTGAATTCACTTTTGATATATACATCAATCACATGTATGAACAGCACACGCTATTTAGGTATCTTATAGTTAGAAGAAATTAAAAAAAACAAAGGAATATAGAGGAACTTAACCGTTACGTCAAACTCGACTCGTATGACGTATCGGCTAAGTTAATAATAAAAGTGCTAATATAAATAAAATATTAGATTTAATTTAAATATTTAGCATCGATGGAATGATTTCATTACTATGCTTTTAAATATAAGAAGTGAATCGTGAAAACTATCTATATCACAAACATTTTTTTTTTATTATATTGAGATTAAAAACGAGCACACAGTTCACTTTATTGTAAGCCCATGAAATGTACATTAATTCTTGACAGGAAATCATAATGCAGATGCGTTGTCACCCTTGAGGACTGAGATGGAATGCCTCGTCACCAGTCAAGACACAAGACAAAACACAGCAGCAATATTCTGTTTTTTCACGCTGGTATTCTGTGAGAACCTGGTCTTACCCCGAATGAGCTGACTCATTCATTCTGCAGCTAGAAACAAACTGCAGCGTAGTTCTGCCATTGTATATTACATTATACATTATTCATTACACATCATATAATTGAAGTTTAGGCCAGCAACTTTGTTTATCTATATTATATTTAAAATTGATAAATATTGGCTAATCGAGCGACGATCTATGCAAGTTTGCTGGAAGTATGCATGCAGGCGGCTCTAGATCTTGCTTTGAGGCAATCTATGAAGGAATACTTTTTTCAGCAGCGGATTATGGATTGTTAAAAGATAAATGACAGATTGCATTCAGATTTTTTTGGAGTCGTCCTGTTCGTCTGTTTTCACTTTGAACTACTGCATAAATTTGGATTACATTTTCAGAGATATATTCAAAAGAGAGTTTTTGAATGGAGACCACGAATCGGCAAACGTAGTGTAGGGCGCCCTGTAACTAAGTGGGACAATGATATTCGTAGGGCAGCGGTCGGAGACTGGGGGAGAAGAGCTCAGTGGCGTACCATGGGCGAGGCCAGACAACAGTTTAACTTTTAATAATAATACTAAATAATAAAACAGTTCATTGTCACAGAAAAAAATCAACTTTACATAAACAAAATTATTATATTACTTTGACAATCGGAGATGACTCAGCTTATATTTGTTTTGCAGCCACTCTCTTCTCCCAAAAATGTAACGCGGGAGTAGTGACAATTGAGGGCTCACCAATCACCATCTTGAAAGTTACATTTTACAAAGTGTCTACTACTACTAACTATTACTACTAAATACGTTTTCTCTTGCTTGTATATATGTACATGTGTAAGCTTGTGTCGATTTTTGTGTGTTTATATATGTGTGTGTAAATATATGTGTTGGTTTGTATGTATTTATTCTGCTGATAAAGTGAGCTTTTTTTTAGTTTTGGGGTTATTAAGTTTGCTTAAGAACAAAAAAGTCTTTAAAATTTTCAGTAGGAATATTTCATATTCTTTGCCGCTTTAGTAATGCAGATTTATATATAGCGTTGAATCTTACAATGTTTTTTCCTTCATTTAAGTTATTTAACGAATAAAGTATATATGTAAATATCTGTTCCCGTCATAGTTTGAAGATAATTTTCACGTCGCACACGTGACGTTGATGTACAGTAGAAAATTTTCACAATGTCCCCTAACCTCTTTTAAGATCTTGAATATTTTATTGAATAACGGAAAGTATGTTCATACTTAAATGTGTTGAAATTGGAACACTCACGTAATGCTCTTTCTAAACAATGCATCATATGCGTCACCTTCGTATGTATAAAGGGCTTGAGTACCATTTTATCTACAAGCACTCGGTGTAATGTGGTGTTATCTGTGTTTATAAATAGTCTTGGCATAGGCCTTTATCTAGAGAGGGTGTGGGATCATAGTTCAACGCTGCTCTATTGCGAATTAGCTGACTTTACATGTCTTCTAAATATTTTTATATTCCTTAGGCGTATCTGTATGTAAAATCCTAAACAGGTTTCAGGACACCTGCATATTATCTCTGCAGTACTCTAAGGTTGATTGGTAAAGAATGTCCAAGGCATAAACTCGGTCTTTATATAAACTGTATAATAAATAAATAAATAGCTAGAAAATAAAACTCTATGGTAAATTAGGATTTGAAATTGTAATTAAGAGTTTTATTGGTACCGGTAACGGAGAACGAACTTTGTTTGCGCGCGTAATGTGAATTGAAAACTATCTTATCACGGCTGTTAAAATCTCAATAGCATGTCTCAATGCATAGGTGTAGTTAATTTTGACAATAAGTGTTTTTGGTGTATTTCCATGGAGAAACTAGTGTTGGACACGAAGAGTTCGCCACTTTCCCGGTCGACGGAAAGTTTTACGGTTTATGTACCCATTTACACTGCAGCAAAAAATTTGCTATATCGTGGTTCTACCAAAGTAAATAAAAACCTTCCATGGTATGTCATAATTTGCAGGAAATTTTCAAAAATTGCAACCCTATTTTATGTCTTCCAATTTTATAAGAAGAAAGTTTCCTGAGCTTTCTAAACCTTTTATAACCTCCTGTCTAACATCGAAAAGGATGTTCATCCTTAGGTTTGAAAATAAACTCACGTAATACTCTTTCAAAACAATGAATCATATGGGCTACCGTAATATGACGTATACGGACATAACTGACTGCTTTTCTTTTATATATCATGTGCACGTAAAAGTGCAATTTAATAGCATGTCAAAAAGTTCTTTCATCAAGTCTGTTATTTCAGGGTATTTATTTCCATTACTAATCATAATACATAATAATATTTTTTTATTTCATTATTCCAATGTTCAAAATCATGAACTTATCTGAAGATCTACCCATACATAACACATTGGATTGGGGTAGTTGATGTTAGTGTTGGTAGATTTATGTCTGTTACCCATAAATAGTAATAAAGTTCTAGATAGCGTGTAGACGCAGAATGAATGGGTTGGCACGACCGGGGTAGGTTCAAGCTCTCACAGAATACCAGCGTAAAAGTATTTCGTCTGGTTAGTGTAGGAATTGGAGATCTTTATTACTGGTGACGAGGTATTCGATCTCAGCTCTCAAAGATGACAAGGGATCTGCGTTATGATTCCTTGTTAAGGATGAATGTAAATGTCATGGGCAGCAGGAATCACTTACCATCAGGTTAACTGTGTGTGGGTTTGTTACTCTCAACATTTTAACAAAAATATGGTTCTGATGGGTGTTCTACGGTATTTTAGGGCATTGGGGATGTTTAACGCAAAGTTTTTAAGTCCAAACGGTTTTTATGCCATTATTCACAAGAGGGAAGCATCACAGATGCGCAGCACCAATGGTATTCTGAGGTATACATTCGATTGGTGCATACGCATATGCCCGATGGCCAGGGATGTCAGAAATAAATATTATAATTATTATCTTATGCTTACATAATAAGGAACTGCTATTATGTTAGTCTGAATTAAATAAAAAAAACCCAGCCAGCTTTTTAACACGAATTTTAAGAAATGTTCATAATATTAATATGTTATATATTATATACAAGTCGACTAGTAATGAGCGAGAGAGAGAATATTGTCTTTTAAAAGAAAACGGAACATTATATTATTTTAATTTTAACATTTTAACATTGTATATATGTATGTATTTAAAGATGTATATTGTCTTTGCTTTAAGGCATTAAGTTCGTCCTTTACTTTTAGGTGTAAACACTAAAGCTTCAATAAATAAATAAAATAAATGATATATTTTCAATGTAAGATCGCTTGCTTGTGTCTTATATATATAATTATTATAAATTAGGTTTCTATTGCTTTAATTAAGACAAAGAATACACTCAGAATTTAATTTAACTAGGAAAGAATGGAATGAATGGACGTCGATGGCAAAGAAAACTCTATTGTAGAGCTAGATTAGATATCTGTATGATATTCATAGCTCATTACTAGTCGAATTGTATATAATATATAACATATTAATATTATGAACATTTGTTAAAATTCGTGTTAAAAAACTGGCTGGGTTTTTTTAAATTTAATTCAGACTAACATAATAGCAGTTCCTTATTATGTAAGCATAAGATAATAATTATAATATTTATTTCTGACATCCCTGGCCATCGGGCATATGCGTATGCACCAATCGAATGTATACCTCAGAATACCATTGGAGCTGCGCATCAGTGATGCTTCCCTCTTGTGAATAATGGCATAAAAACCGTCTGGACTTAAAAACTTTGCGTCCAAACATCCCCAATGCCCTAAAATACCGTAGAACACCCATCAGAACCATATTTTTGTTAAAATGTTGAGAGTAACAAACCCACACACAGTTAACCTGATGGTAAGTGATTCCTGCGGCCCATGACATTTACATTCATCCTTAACAAGCAATCATAACGCAGATACCTTGTCATCTTTGAGAGGTGAGATCGAATACCTCGTCACCAGTAATAAAGGTCTCCAATTCCTACACTAACCAGACGAAACACTTTTACGCTGGTATTATGTGAGAGCTTGGACCTACCCCGGTCGTGCCAACCCATTCATTCTGCATCTACACGCTATCTACAACTTTATTACTATTTATGGGTAACAGACATAGATCTACCAACACTAACATCCCCTATCCCAATCGTGAGGAAGTGTAAGAAATAATTTAAAAAATATATATATTTCGATGGCAGTGTAGCTGCATGGCGTATTACGCTCTATCTAGAGAGGAACCTATGCCCATATATATATATATATATATATATATATATATATATATATATATATATATATATATATATATATATGGGTATAGGTATAAGTAAGTTCATTACCTTTCGAATTTATAAGAAACTTTTTCAATATATTCTGCTTCAAGAAAGTTCAGTGCTTTCTGTAACGAGATTTTTAAATGAAAAGGCAGTAAGCCTTAATGTAGTTTGTGATCGCTTATATAGCCCAGTCGCCTGAATCTCTTTGAATACTTGAGAATATTTTACCTCAATGCCAACCCAAGAGAAATAAGATTATGCAAACGCATTTAGATTAGATTCGATGTGGACCAAATATCGTAAGATTAAAAGATATAGTTTTCTCTTTTAATTCGCAGAGAGAAAATCTGATGTTAATTCTCGGTGACAGCACCAAATGTAATAAGTAAATTATGGCCTATATATATTGTTCCCATTATTTATTATTTCCCTGTTGGGAGACCACAGACCTCTTCTCTGGAGAGGGTGGTACAGCAAAGTCGCGACTCCAGTGACTTCACATATCTTTTACTATTGTTTTTCTTCCTATTTCTTAGACAAACCTCTCTCGAAATGTTTTCTTATAACCCCAACACGTGCTAAATCAGAACTTAAAATTGCGATCAACAATTAAATTGGTACTGATCGAACTCGATTTGTTCGCTTACACAATGAGCTACGGCCACGACTCTAATAAAATCAATTACCGAACCTGCTTAAGAAATAAATAAAAAATAATCGAAAACATGTGATGTCCTCCAATCTGCATTGGACGCGTCCCCACGCGATCCTTTCGACTACGCTTGTTGGAGCATAGTCCAAAGAGTCACGTTCTCACTCTAGAGTAAGCCTTAACCCAACTGTAGGATGTATTTATAAAGACTTACAGAGATTTATGTATCAAGTTACTTTATTTTTTTACATTTTGACAGTGCTATAGCTACGCTGCAGTTTGTTTCTACCTGCATAATGAATGGATCAGCTCGATAAGCGTAGAACCACGCCCTCACAGAATACCAGGGTAAAATAGTAGCATAATGTTGCTGTGTCTCATCTGGTGTAGACCTTTATTACTGGTGACGAGGCATTCCATCTCAGTCCTCAAGTGTGACTATGCATCTTCATTATGATTCCCTGTCTCTAATAAGTAGTTATTGTATAAAAATCACTTGAAAAACATTTCTCGATATTTTTTCTCACAAAGGTCGTGAATTTCAAAAAGTTATTTAAAAATTTTAGTTCGTTTCCAGAAATCGCCCTGAACTTGTGTTAGTCGTGCGATTCAGCACGAGTAGTTTTTTTTTAATTAAAAAGAGGGCTTGTTACGGTATACGAGTATTGCTAAAATTTCTATTCGCCCTCCAGCTAAGCTTAAATATTCTAAGAGATAGTTCACAATCATAGTCT
The DNA here is from genome assembly GCA_029286865.1 of Teinopalpus imperialis. Lineage (NCBI taxonomy): Eukaryota > Metazoa > Arthropoda > Insecta > Lepidoptera > Papilionidae > Teinopalpus > Teinopalpus imperialis. Next base: position 15,517,701 of record JAGSMU010000001.1, read on the forward strand.
TTTGAATTGAACCTATGCACTGAAGTGTCTCAGAACATATCCGATATTATTAGGTTATTGACTCTTTTAATAGTATCTGCTTGATATGTATATATTTGTTGAGGAAAATATTACCAACAGCACTGCTTGTATTTTATATAACAAAAACAGTAGTTCTTTTTGTAATATATCACAAAATTTCAGGCAAGTGCCGACATCAACTGTTCTAAGTTTCAACTTAATTTGATGAAAGATGTTCAATTGAACATCGAAATATTAATTGTCATATATAATAACGGAAGTTTAGCCACGATTGATTATTGCTACGGCATTGGTGGGTCGCCTCGACCGTGGAAGAACGATACCGTCGTAGTAACCAATCTACAATCTATCCAACTACCTGCAAAACGTATGATTGAAAGGTACTTAAGGGTATATTTTAGAAACTTGAGGAGCTCGTATATCGAAATAATCTATATGTATACAAAATTATATATTTTACCGTGTAGCTTTAATTAATTGCAAATAATCTAAGCTTGACACTCATCAACTTTAATCATATATATTACTTATATTCTAATAATATAGGTCTCATATTAGATTACGCGATCCTTACTATCCTAACCTTATATCAGTTTATATTACAGATATGTTTGATTTGTATCTTTTGTCTTTTCGTAAACATAATTACCTTGTTTTAACTCAGAGAACGTGAGTAATAAAAATAAATAATGACATTTGTAAATATACAGTAGTAAATTTTTTCCAAGGCCGTTGGTAATATTGGTCGCATATATATTAATCTTGGAAGCAGTATTTTATAGGTCAATTAGAGATCTATATCATATCAATAATAATATATATGCATATTATATTGAAATCATTATTTTTTAGATCAACTAGTGATCTATGTAATAGCATGCAAAATAAAGTCAAGAATATTTTGGTTGATAACACCATACCATAGAACGAGAACCTCGTGAAAGCAATTTTAAACAAAAAAGGCAATATACCGACGTATTAAAATTATAAATGTAGATTTGTTGCCACTCTACGTTGAACTACAACGGACTACTGAATGGATTGTGATGAAAAGTGCAGTTAAAGATCGTTTTGTAATTTTTAAGTTTGTAACGGAGAGGAGTTAGAGGCGAAGTCGCAGAAACAGTTTTTTTTAATTTTTTTGTCACTTCCAGGCATTTTCAGCAGACTGTTTAGGACTGTTTCAGAGGAAAGCTTAACACAGTGGTAAGCGGGCTGAAATATGTTTTCGACAACTAATTGGCACTATTTACTAAATATTTGGTTATAATCAGTTTTTCGTTGTAGCTAGTCCCTATCATGCGTAAATCCACTCTCCATGATTTCGTGCCGTGCATAATGAACACGATTGTACTGTATAAAATTATATCCCGATAAAACGAGTTTAAATCGTGAGTGGCAGCTGTTCGTCTTTGAAGTTTTCTAATGGGCACGGATGATGTCGGCAGTTAAATAAATCTCTTGGCATCATTCGTGTAACACATATGGTAGACATGTTTATAATATGTTTAAAAGAACTTTATTTAAATACATATTTATTTATTTAAACTTAATATTGCTCACACCTTATTAAAACGGTCACAAAGAAGATTTAATGCCATAAGGCATTCTCTAAAAAATAATTAAATTACTTTCGTAGATAAATATATACATATATATGTATATATATATAGATGTATATATATATATATATATAAATTATTTTACTTAAACAAAATATAAACATAATTTAACGTATAACCGTAGCAAATAATGACAAGAAAACATAGAATATAACGCCAATGAAACGGTGTTTTATTCGTAGGTGTGTCGGTGGGTTAAAGAACTAGAATTTGATAGTTCTTGACTTGATGAAAAGCGAGTGCTTAGCACTAAGCTATCACGACTTTACTTTTGTAAGAAAATAATTAAATTACTTTCGTAGATAAATATATACATATATAAGTACGGAAAACAAATTCAAAACAAAATGTAATAGGAAGCTTCTAGATAAGACTAGAACAAATTAACAAACTTATCAGTAAGTGGGCTTTATATGATTATGTTTATGCTTTTTAATGTCACGTATATATATATATATATATATACATATATAAATTCGGAAAACAAATTTAAAACAAAATGTAGTAGGAAGCTTCTAGATAAGACTAGAACAAATTAATGAACTTACCAGTAATTGGGCTTTATATGATTATAATGTTTATGCTTTTAATGTCACGTATATATATATATATTTATATATATATATATATATATATATATATATATACAAATATATGTATATATACGTGAAAATGAACAATGTAAAACGTATGAGCTATGTATATATTATATTCCTTCTTATTATTTATAATGGGAAGCACAGCAGTACACTGAATAAGATATTATTAGTAACATCTTCTTTTAATATACTTCTAAATAATAATTGCACTGACTGCAACGAATTAATGGTAGAGGTTTTTTTTTTATAAATAAAAAAACAATCATAAGTAATAAAAAAAAATTACCAGTCCATCGACAGGTTAGAAGGTGTCACGCTGGTGTTTGGCACGTAAAATTTCGAATTATAACTTTTAAAAATGGTGGGCTTTGCCTGCCAGTGGTGGCAGAGTACTACAATGAGGTTCTAAGATATACCTTCGGTGCGAGAGGAGAACTAAGAGGAGATATAAGAGGTCTTGTCGTTCTCTACTCTTGTCCTTGTCCTTCTGATGATGAAAATGATAGAAAATATTTCTTCTTAATCATTAAAATTAAGCTCTTTATGTCAAATCAATCTAAACATTTCGGGCAAGTAGTCGACATTTATTAATTAAATATATAATAATAATCAGAATGTACAGTACATTTATGTATTAATGTTGGGAAATGATTATAAAAAAATATCATTCTAAAATGATATACTTTTGTTAGACATGCCGTAACAAAATAAGAAAATGTGACGGTATATTTAATAGATAAAGCGAAAGAAATTATTACGTTTATTAAACAAGCCGGCCGGTTTTCTGTACGGCATTATAAGTGGATGAATTTATTAAAAAAAACAAATTTGTACATCTAAAATAAATGGCTAAACTTTCTTTTCTTTTATTAAGGAACGGTATAGAAACGTTGGGTTCAATTTATTAATGTAATTGAAACTTGTCCTCTATATCTTATTCTATTACTTTAGTTGTTCATAAATATTTCCTTCATTTTCATCATTAAGATGAAATGTTTTCTATCATTTTAGGTATCATGAGCATTTATTAAAATATATTATATAATATTCAATGCTTGTATTTAAGTTGCCAAACTTAAATAGTTACCTTCCTCGTCTAGTTTCATCCTTATTTAATTTATAAATTTCGAATACTTGCCAGAAATGTTTAGATTGATTTTGAATAAAGAACTTAATTTTCATGATTGTGGAGAAATGTTTTGTATCAGGGCATAGCATTTATCGCTTGTATTTAAGTTTGGCTAATCAGCTTCTTCGCCTTCTTTCAAGGGCTCTGTGAAAAAAAGTATTAACACATATTTTTATATCATTTAGAACTATTTTGATCATTGCAATGTATATATAAATTATATATATATATATATATATATACATTAAAGCTAGATTGTTTATACTATATTGACTTTTTATATTGGTATATATATATTATATACCAATATAAAAAGTCGTTCAAATTTTGTGTAATAACGTTATGAAGTGTTTGTGAGAGAAACGAAGACGCATATGCGTTTCCGTGGTCCTACAGTGTGTGGTAAAAATGGAACATCGTGGTGTTTCAGTCGGCACCCCTGATAAACACATAATTACACTGTTTTTTATTCCAGTTAGTTAGAGGTATCAAGTACTGTTTCCCTTTTATTTTTGTCCTCTAGAACCAAGTCTGCGACATAATAGACCGATCAACTATTGGTTATTGGTACAAACTAGTTGGATTTCGGACCAACAAATCGCTTTTCACGTCGAGTCGATTCACTCATGTCGCTAGATACTAGATACTGCATCGTGACTATGCTACTTGTACTACGTATACACTAAATATCTTATTCTGAGCTCTTTAAAATAAATAGATAGAATTCATGCACATTCACGAGAAATGCATTAGATGATTAAGGTACAAATCGCCTAATGGGTATTTTGTGAAACGGCTACCCGTACAAGATTCATTTCAAATATCTTTTTGAGTGAGATCCATAACATCGGCCTGTACAATACTATGATACTATGATATAGTCCTCTGCATATTTTGATATTTGAAATGCTTTAAGAGCTTTAGTAAATCAGTCTCAGCAATCATTCGTAAGCTTCTCACGAGCTTTGCTAGTTATAGAGGATTAACAGTAACTCTAAATCGAGATGGCCTTTCTTTTATAGGGGTTGAATTAAAGTTACAGTTGTTATCCCATAAAGAAGATTTTCGATACATCAATATAGATGGTAATATTGATTTATTTAAAAAAATTACTTGAAATTGATAACGTAATATTTTTTAGAATTGAATCTACACTTTGTAATTATTTTCCTTACACACTGTAGACTCAATACCTTTTCTGTCTAATTGTTTATGAGAATAACAGAGCCGAGGAGTCATCTAATAAATTATACTAAGATAATAATTGCCTGTATTCTCAAAGACAGAATAAGAACGAAATTTCGTTCATGGACTTGACCAGGTTCTATTCTTTTTTAACTTGCCAAGGTTTTGAGAAAATATGAATAATATATTCTATAAAAACTGCATTAAATAAGAATAACCCGGGTGTTTGTGTGCGAAATTCAGATACCGTGCAAAAGAATATGTTTAAATTAGCATGCATTAATGTTAGGTGCATCTAAGGGACATGGGGGATGAAATTAGTAACTGATTAAAATTTCCATTCAATTTAATTGCATCTATTGACTAACCGCAATTTTGCCTCTTACGGTGGACGTTCGTCGTCGACGGCGTTTGTCAAAATGATGTTTCACATTATAACATTTCTTCCTTGTCAGTTGTCGATACTTTTTTTTTAATTATTGGGGTATCAAGCGAGCACACCTTTGTCTATGACTACTATAAATCATCAATGTGACCTTTATTGCTGATGCATTATCAGTCTTTAGGGCTTGGAATGCCTTATTACCTGTATTTCGTACATGCAAGTATAGTGGCAAGTTACAGGTCGCAATTATCACATACAGTTAGGTGCCCCGTGTGCTTGTCACTCCATAGAGAATAAAAATATGATTGCCTTCAATATTATGCTAGTGCATAAGACTGTTTAAATTGTCATCGTACAAGCGATTGGTAAATATGAAATTGTTGCCTGAATAAAACATATCATCAAACGGCCCAAAAGCACATGCTCAACGAAATATAATAGCTTTATCATCACACGGGCGTATTTCCTAAATAATATATGAGAACGTTAAGGTACAATTCGCTGTAACAGTCGGATTTGTTTCTAGGTACCATTTAGGGCTTATAGAAATATTATATATTCAGGCTATATACACAATGTATTGCTCGTTTTTTTCTACGTACTATATTTATCTTTTTTTAATAATATTAATGGTGACAAACGAGCACACATATCACTTGAAAGTGTCATTGATAGATGATCACGTGATGAATGGCAGCCCATCTATGTCCATCCACAGCAAAGATTTTTTTTTTATCCGGACGTTTCGAGTGCATTACAGCAATCATGGACACGGGGAGGAATTAGGTATTTGACGTGCTGATATTCAAACTGGTTTTATCTATATATATGATATATGAATCATATGTGTTGTTATCCCTGAAGACTAAGATGGAATGCCTCGTTGCAGCTTGTCTACCAACTGTAATACGGTATCGGCTCGACCCGGGAAGGAACCACGTCCTCCAAGAATACCAGCACCTCATAACAGCATACAGGGAACCAACTACAAGTAACATTTTTTTTTTTTTTATAGCATTAAGAGTAACAAACGAGCACACAGTTCACCTGATGGTAAGTGATTCCTGCGGCCCATGACATCTACATTCATACTTGACAAGAAATCATAATGCAGATGCGTTGTCACCCTTGAGGACTGAGATGGAATGCCTCGTCTCCAGTAATAAAGGTCTCTAAATATTATATTACTATATAATATACTATAAAATATTCTGTAAAACTAGCCAACATTTCTGATAGCCATTTACAACATGATATACGGCACCCTTTATTGATCCTTTAAAATTCAAATAAATCACCACTTATCATTAAAGTTATTTATACAATCAATTCTAACTGTTTCTTTAGTAAAAATATTATATTTATTATATTATATGACTCGATATCTGTGAGTATATAAGAAAAAACTATATTGAATTGAATATGTTAGTAATTTAAATATCAAATATAAAAAAATATATCACTAAAGTTACTTATACGATCAAAATTATTTGTTTATTAATATTTTTTTTTGTTCTATTAAATGGTATTTATAAGTATATAATAAAAAAATAAATTGAATTGATTATGTTAATAATTTAAATATCATATTTAACATATATATAAATATATATATATATATATACATATATATATATATATATATATATATATATATATATATATAATGTTATCGAAAAGGCTTTTTCCATTAATATATTCGTCTATGATTTAATAACTTTAATGTAATAAATAGGAAAATAATTGTTCTTTGAGTAGGTTACTTGTTAGTTCCTTAATACGTTCTGGAAGCTTGTTATATAGTTTATATATTTGTATTGCTATATCTTATTATTGCTTTTGTGAAACACATCAGATTTTTTGGAATTATCGTATTATTTGGAATATATTTTATATGCAAACACACATTTCAAATAAATAAATAGCGATGATATTCTTAGTTCTTTAAAAAGTGGTCTACAACCATCTAAATAGCCAGCTGCAATATCCTAATACAATTTTTTAAATACGAAACGCTCTTGGAAACTCGTCTTTATTACCCCATAGTACAATTCCATATCGAAAATTTGATTTTAATCCGTCGGAAGCAACTGCGCCAAGTTTAGACCTAATAGGCCCTCGAGTTCAGTCGCATTCGCGCGCAGGGTAACGGTCCAAGACGAGGCTTCCTCTCTTATACCCTAAGCGCTCGGGCTTTTCAAACCGGTGAAGCTGTAAAAACCCTTGGGCTGACAGGCGCCTCCAGCATTCAGCCATAAAAGAAGAATAAAAAACCAAGTGAGGCTGCTTCATTGATATTATCTAACACCGTTTACGCAAGAATCTATTAAACTTATGTAGATTTCATGCATAACAATCATCACACTCGTTCGTCACCTATAAAATTTTAATATTCTAGACTAAAAATTATGTTGTTAGTACATTCCTAAATTTCTGAACACATCTAAAAAGTGGAAACCAAATACTTGCTGAAACTTTGCTCCCACTAAGTACGGGGATAACTAACCAAATGCCGACGTTCGATACTCGTAACTTAAAGTTTCTCGAGCCCCAATGAGTTCCGCTTTATAAGCTTTACCTAACAAAGTTTTTGCACTTTACCTCATAATCGGATATACTTTTTTTTATCGGTTCCACATTATTTTTTTATTTATATATGTATGGTTATAGTTTCATATATGAATATTTTAATGTATGTTTTTATTTAAATATATATGTTTATTTGTATATATATTGGTATATATATTTTTTCACATATTTGGATATATTTTTGTACTTATGTTTGCATGGTACTTATATGAAATCTTTCTGTGCAACTGCCCCAATGATCTCTGTACCACCCAATGGTATACTGGGAGATAATGCCTTTGCCATTAAGTCCTTCAATGTACTAGTTTAGTACATAAAGATTAAATAAATAAAATAAATTATTTTCTAAATTATTTATATACTTTGTTTATAATATAAAGTTGACAAACGAGCACGCAGCTCACCTGATAATGCCTGCGGTCTATGAAATCTACATCCATCCACAACAAAAGTTTAAGGTCTACATGAGCTGTCACCTATGAGGTTTATGATGGAACCCCCCTTAACCTGGTCCCCGGATCCCATTCACTATACGAAACTATATGACGTTAAATTGAATATTAAATGTATAAACCCTACTAACTACTAATCAAGGATGAATGCAAATTTCTCTCAAACCGGTGAAACTGTAAAAGCCCTCGGGCTAACAGCGGCCATCAGCCCGAAAAAAATTAAAAAAACAAATTCCTTTTTCTTCATTATCATTAGCATTATCACTCTGCTTGGACAAAGTCCTCCTCTCCTATTGCACACCATTGAGAACGATCGTCGTCTAGTCTCATTCATTTCCTTTCTTCATTGTTATAGTTTATCTGATCGAGAAAAGAACTTACGCTATTTATTTATAATGTTACGGGTGATGTTAAATGGTTTCTGCGCCTCGTGTAGTCTCCATTCATCATTAACAAATATTCAAGATTTAAATGCGTCGCCACCCCTGTGGACATAGACGGAATACCTCCGATTGTTGAGCCTCCATAACGTACGAAACTCCCTTTCCCGGTTGGGTTGAACTATTCATGCTGTATCAAGAAACTAGCTTTAGCGTGGTCTGACCAATGTTTAACGTTTATTTAAAAGGTTCTTGTGTTCCATAAGAAACTTCTTTGTCCGATGACTTTACGGATCAAGTTTCTTTTTACATTAAGACTAAAACTTATTCAATGAATTCTGTATTTTGTATTATTATAAACATAAAATGCTTACTATTTTTTATTGTGGTGTTAGAGTGATTGTACTTGTATCTAGTTACAGCATGATTTGGTCAGCTCGACAGGGGAATGACCACAAGGTGCTAAGTTCTGTTTTATATATACTTAAGCCGCCCGCATCTCTTGTGCTAATGAAGCATAACATTAGGGTAAATGTAAATAAGAATATATGGCGGAGTGTGGTGAGCAAACAAGTCACAAGCTTAACATTTATTATAACAACACAAGGAAATTGCTTTTCGTAAATGTTACTTAAGGTCGGGTTAATGACCCAACTGCGACTTAGTTATGAAGGTTTCTTATTGCACTCAGAAAATTTGTGCAGGTGATAATCTGTGGAGGTCATATAGCTAGTCTGGTGGCCGTATCAGGTAAATTTTTTTTTACTTAATGCTGGAAATACTATTGACATAACTAACATTTCCGTTAAACAACTCCAACTGAGCTTTAATGCTTGTGCTACAAGATGGTTCACGAAAATAGTCGAATGGCGGATTCGAAACTACGACCTCAAGTATCGCATACCGTACCCTAAACCTATTGGCTATTATGCTTGTTATAGGTGGCAGTATCTGGACATCATCATTATCACCAGTCTGTCCATAATTGTTGAACACACTGTTGAAGCACGATCCTGAGCAAGTTGCATCCATGGACTTCCAGCAAACTTTAGGGATATCGCCATACACTGCGACTGTCGGTCTTAGGTTCCCACTCAAAAATCTTTCTTCCCCATCGGTGAACGAGCTATATGGCCATTGTCTGGACGCTCGCGTTTTAATTCATAGTAGAGGAGTATACCAGAAATTATTTAGGAAGTTATTAACAATATTTAATAGACATATAAAATAGACATATCCACAGCATTATACAATTTACATTCATAATAAAAAATTATTTTTGCTTGAATGACTCTTTTTTTTATTACGTTGTGAGTAACAAACGAGCACACAGTTCACGTGATACCATCACAGTGATTCCTGCGGCCCATGACATCTGAATTCATCGGAATGCGTTGTCATCCTTGAGGACTGAGATAGAATGCCTCGTCACCAGTAATAAAGGTCTCCGGATCCCTACACTCGCCAGACAAAACACAGCAATATTATTCTGCTATTTTACGCTGGTATTCTGTGAGGGCGTGGTCCTAACTCGACCGAGCTGATCCATAAATTCTGCAATTCCCATAGATACAAACTGCAGTGTAGCTCTACCACTGTTAACTCTCGTCTTCTTCTCTTTCTACTTTCTTCTCTATATTAACTTCTATACTTTTTCATTTAAAAAAAAAGAATGCTAGCAATGCTATGGAATCCAACTAAGCTAATACTTCTGCTACGAGATGCTCCACGACAATAGTCGAATGGTGGATTCGTACCTACGACCTTGAGTATCGTAGACACGTACACTAAACCATAAGGCTATTTTATCATTAATATTTAGACGTATCAGGTATCGCAAAATTTTCATTTTCTCTTCTCTTTGAACAATTTGAATACCTCGTCATTCGTAGACACTAAGAACCCATTCTTAAGCAATTAGTAACAAGGCTTACAGCTCTTCTTTGTTACACAAAGAAAAACGCCTAAAGTAACCGCTAACACACTTGAACTTTCCTCTCAGTTAACATGGCTGTAATGCTAACGTTAGCTCCATTATCCTCCATACAAGTTTAAATTTGTTAGACGAACTCCTCCAACGAACTTTACCCAACAGAGCTGTGGTTACTGTTTCTGAACATTGGAAAATCTGCATGGTTTAAATCGGAATATCACCTTTAATTCACAAACAAATGGGAACTCGAATATTTTTCGAAAGCAAAATATAAACAACTGTTACAAACTTCCGGTCCTACTTAAGCCAGTTAACCAAATATTTGAGTTTATATTTAATTATTCATATGTTCCAGTTTTGTTAATTAGCAAGTTTTATTTTTTTGGTTTCTCGATTAACATTAGATTCCAAACAGTAAATAATTGCCTTCCTCCTACCAACTTCCGGAGTACTGAATATAGTGGGTAGTAGCGTAGCAGAGAGAGATAGTCAATAAATAATCAATATTTCATATTATAACTTCTCGAATACTTTACTTTTGTTACATTTCCATAGTAAATGCTCATTACGAGTATAAAACACAGTGTAAATGTCAGCTCATTTGTTGTTTGCTCGCAATAGAGTAACAATGCGTGGAAGAAGAATGCGGGCTTATTCTGAATATAAATTATTTTACTGCTGTTCTGACACTAGTGGTAGAACCATGCTGTAGCCAGTTTCTAGCTGGATTGTGTATCTACTCTACCAGGGAAAAATAGCAGTATAACACTGCAGTGTTTTGTATGGTTGAATGAAAAAAAAATAAAGCATCCGGAGACCGAATTACAGATAACAAGAACATTTTATCTCAATTCTCAGACAATGTATGTGCATCTTGAATCTTTGTTGATGATTGTAGTTATCACGTACCGCTGTCAGCATTTACTATGGTAACTGTTACCACCCCTTATAATATGAGGCGTGATTCATCAAATTCGATGGAGAATAAAATGTACATCTTTTCCCAATAAACGATTTTTACGTGGTATAGCTATTCTGCAGTTTGTTTCTAACTGTAGAATGAATGGCAGCTCGACTGGGTTAGGACCGCGCCCCCACAAAATAGCAGTGTAATGCTGCTGCGTTTCGTCTCGTGAAGGGATCCGGAGACCTGTATTACTGGTGATGACCTGCATTCAATCTCAGTCCTCAAGGATGACAACGCATCTGCATTATGATTGGATGCATCATCCTTGTCAAGGATAAATGTAGAATCACTAACCATCAGGTGAACTGTGTGGTCGTTTATTACTCTCAAAATAATAAAAAAAATGACCATAAATATAATTTAAATTCATTCATTCGATACACTTTCATATTTACATGTTACAGATATTTAATATACATTTCATTTTGTATGGTTTTCCTCGACAGAAGATAAAATAAATAAACTTTAATCAAGGAACTCCACACTTTGGTTTACTGTGGAAAAATAAAGAAGGAAATCCCTTTATAATTATTTATTTTTGGTCTGATCTACGTAGAAGTGTACCTCGATTCCTAAATAGAATGAGAATTAGTATTCCATACCATTGTACTGGGTTCTTCCGTTATACTTTCATAATACGGGCCATACTCCTTTGGAACGCCCTTCCGGATAATGCCAAGAATACACCCAGTAAAGTTTCTTTTAAATCCTTTCTTCGACAACATTATTTGTCATCAAATAACATATGATATATATATATATGTATATATATATATATATATATATATTGTTATGTATCTATGTATTATTTGATATTTTTATCTCAATAACATTTTTTTAAATTTTATATCTTTACTAACATATTCTCTCGAACTCCCAGGGTTGACTGGTAGAAAAAGGCACTCGGCATCAAGTCGCCTTTGTAAACTCATTATTTATGGAACATAAAGAATAATTAAATAAGCGTCTAGAGTTCATGTAGTGGTATCTCTGATTTGGTATTTAATTTTATTAATCATAGGATCCCATAGCAATGTTAGCACCCAGCTATCGAGGATGTTTTATTTTCGATAGTCTATATAGATAGGAATCAGTGTTCCTTTTCGAGGATTTTTGGTATGTCAAATCTGATCTAACTGCAAACTTCCAAGAGTTGTTGATGCTGCAAGTTCCCTTACGAGGAGTTCGTGAAGAAACCAACAAGGGTGAACTTAATGAGCAGAGGCATTCTCTATCAGTCAACCCCGGGAGTTCGAGAGAATATGTTGATAGGCTTTAATTTTAATTAAGATTATTTAGATATAAATATCAAATTATTTTAATCTTTACTGGGCGTATTCTTAACATCATCCGGAACTTCTAACACGGTCAAGAGAGAAATGTTGAAATTGGAAATCATCTTAAGATAAGATTAATAATTTGAATCATGTAATATAGAATAGAGAACAAGCAGAATTCTACAGCTATGCCTTTGTCGAATAGAGAGCCACTTGAGTAACACCACATATTTTGCTGTCTAATCTTATCTCTAATCTTCTTTTTACTTTTTCATCTGAATCTCCCTCACCAGACGAAACACAGCAGCGTTAACGCTGGTATCTTGTTAGGGTGTGGTGCTGTCCCGATCCATTCCCGCCGTAACTAGATATATGTTGCAGCGTATCTCCACCATTTTTACTTTATATAAATAAGAATATTATCCATTTATCTATCCAAATAGCCAGCTTTACTAGACAATTTAGTTCATTGCCTTAAATGAATGGAAAAGAAAATTTGATTTTTGAAAACTGCACTGCAAACTTTACTTTGTTCATTGAGCGCTATTCAAAAATACTAATTCAGGTTGAGCGTTGGAGTGCATCGTTAGACGTGATTTGCGATGACAATATTTAAAAGAGTTATTTAACATATATGTGCAAAATACACAAACGAACCAAATTAAAAAACCATTATGTTTTTTTTATTTAACAAACAAAACACAATATTTTATCTTAATTAAAAATGTATATATATTTTATTTTATTTATTTATTTGATAAGTACTATTTACAGGTTATTTAAGGTCCTTATAACTAAGTAGGTATAAGACAAGATGTGTTTAAAATTACTAATAAAGGTCAGTGTGCTACCATCTACACTAGGAACACCTGTATTGTAGATGACGTATATACTAGAATAACAAGTTAGTATTTAATTTATACACATTATTAGGAAAAGTTTTTGTACATATATAAAAATAGTATTATGAAGTAAGGACCACGATCAAAGAAAAGTATAATTTTAACGAGAAGATAGAAAGACTTCGATTATATCTTGTACAGACAATAGTGATATCTAACAATCGGCACAAAGATTTTCTTTGCTATAAATTAAAAACGGTCATTAAAATTAAAAGTAAAACTTACTCATAAATAATAATTACTTAATAAGAAATAATTTATAAGTACTTTTCCAAGTTTTATTTTATTATACTTAATTGCTCTTTTACTGCCAGTTTTTAAAGTTAGTCTCAAGTTGAGTTGTTACAATGGGATCAAACAATCTTCAGTTCAAATGTTTGCCCAGACTAAAGTCTGTATTATTCTCATAACAACACTGTACAAATATTTCATTTATTATTATACTCGGATCCTGGGGTACGTTCATTAAACCATAGAACCAGAGAACCATGATGACTGCGGTATCGATACCTTCATCCATCGTAAACTTAGATTCAAGATACATTATTTGTGTAGGATTTAACACCTCATCGAAGTGTTCTGCCCAGCGAAGCAACGCTTCTTTTGGATAGGTCAGTCTTTAGGTCGGAAAACGAGGAATCTGTTTTTGTATCGTTACGTAAAAAGGTAGGTACTTTTTACGTAACGATACAAAAACAGATTTTAGGCTGTTAGCCTTTCTGTTCGAGATCAAAATATATGAACTGAAGGACTTCAGTTCACACTTTTCAGAAGTTTTGTAATTACACTCCGTATTTCTGCATAAGAACAATCAACAAGTGATTGAGTTTCTTTTCACGAAGAGTTCGCAAAAGTCATCCATTTAGCATCCAAGAGTAGGATTCCGTCAATAATGGAAGCTGCATCACCAAATTGGCCATTAAGATAAATGCAAGTGGCATTAAGATTACGGATGTGTCTCGGAAAGATAAGCAGCGTTGTAACTTTTTGTTCTGCGCCGCACGAAGACTAGCTAGTAGTTTAACTTTATATTAGTCCATTCGGTCCATTTATTGGCAATACTCATCTCTCTTTTAATTAGCAAGTCTATGCAGTATAATATATTCAAACAGATGCCATTCTCTAGACCGAGAATGCATGCAAAATATATTTATCTGTAAGCTTAGGGAAATTGGTAATATAAAGGCAAAACGGTTAAACACTTTTCAATCCCCGTACTTCTGATATTGATTATTCCACTAGATGGATTGACCTATGCAACTTTGCTTGAAGCCTATGGATGCAGATGGATGAGGATCGTGCTCTTTTGGCTATCCACGCCATGTCCAGCATTGGACTGAACAAGCTGTGATGATGATGCTGCTTCAGAAGTAGTATTAATTTGTTCTATAAGATGCAGGACTATATTCAAGCCATCAAAGCTTTTATTCATCACTTGAAGTCAAAGTGGGTGCATATATAATAACTAGGTGAAAAAGTTCCCTGGGCCGTGTGTGAATGTGAAGGGGGAATCATTAATACCTCTTTATGTAAAATAGACGAATTTGGGTCATAAATAGAATTCACATTTCGATTGCTATACTAGATTCGACGAACCATGTTTATGTCAGATAAATTTTACGGATTACAAATGCAAATTCAATATAAATTTAGTAGTTTAGGAAGAAATAATAAATTAATTTTGACAATTTCGTTAGAGCGATCTCAAAGTGTCAGCTGTTCTTAGTTTTAATCAAACCCAGTTTTTGTATCAATTTAATTGTAAGTGAAATTTGCTTAAATTAGTTGATTAAAGGAAGTTTGTAGAATAATTTTATCAATAATGTTAGTAATTTGAATAAATTCGCCAACGATTAGCAATTATTAAATTGAAAACTGACTAAAGTTTGAATAATTTTTCCAGACAATCTATATCTAAAATCTTTAGTGATAAGTCAACAAAACTCTGTAACGAATATATATTTAAAAGGTAAATATATATTTTTAAATAAAGTGACGTAAGTAATATAATTACCATTTCAAAATTATAAGGATTAAAAGATTATATTATAACTATTTCAGTGCATCATTAGAACAATCCTCTCCCACACAGGCAGTTGAAGAGCCACGCTGTAGTTTATTTATAGCAGCAGCATGTATTTCCTCAGCTCAACCGAGGAAGGAATACAGGCATATTCCTGTGAAAAAGCAGCACACGGTTTAGGTTCGCGCAAGCACTGCTCTGATCGTCATAATTGTTAATTAATAGTAAGGAAACAGCCTATATATATGTATATATATATATATATATATATTATATAGAATAGTTGCAACAGTAATCACTGCAGCCGAGATCCGCATCAATACGAGAGGAGTCGCAGATACGCTGCCGACCGATTTCTTTAAGAAAGGTGTATGCTTTTTTCTTGAAGGTCCCTAAGACGTATCGGTACGGAAATACCATTGGCGACAGCAAATTCCACAGAGAATTTTTTTCGCAGTGAACTGCACAACGCGTTCCCGTAAGGAGAGGGGGAAAGGGGATGGCCTCCGGCTTCTTCACTCGCTGGATGAAACGCAGAATCTTTAAGCCGGTATTCTGTGAGGTGGTGGTAATTCTCCCGTCGAGCCAACCCATTCATGCAACAGCAAAAACTGATGCTGTGCTAAACCACCAAAAACAAATAATATATATATCCCACTGCTACTCATATGCCTCTTCTCTATAAAAGTTATTAGGGATTGGTCCACCTTGCCACTTTCAATGCGGAATAGTAAATTAGAAAAAAAAAAAAAAATACATATACAGTCTGCACATGTCTTTGAAATAATGTTTTTTAATTTTTAGTCATGCACGTTTCCTCATTTTGTTTTTCTTCTTCATCACTTAAATTAACAATTAATTTCATAGCTGCCGGCATCGAGGAATGACCTCGGTGGCTCCCATTTATTCATACATTTTTTTAAAGAATACCTCCAATTTTATTTACATTACTAACATTTCAGTTAACCATTACAATAAAACTTAAACGCTTGCGCTAGGAGATCGTTCAATAGTTGAATGATGAATTCGAATCTACGACCTTAAGCTTCGCTGACCGTACCCGAAACCATTAACCTAATTAATACAAGGTCAAGACTTTAATTTGACGCTTCAAATTAATGTCTTGACCGCCTAATCAATGTCGACAAAGACATCAAGTGGCTTTCTATACCCTACATGGTTGTTTATGAATACGCGTAGATTACGGTCAGCAAATCAACCAAGCTACTATATAATCATATTACTTAAGATACAATTTTTGAAGAATATTTCTGTAAAAGGTTTGTGAATTTGTAATCCGTAAAATAAGATATCCTATTCACGAGCTTCTTGGGAAACGGATTTAATAGGATTTGCAGAAAGGCAATGTTTTTTTATGAAAAATGTATCAATCGTAATGTTAAAAGTGTTTTACCCGGAGATTATATGGTTTTAATTAGGAGCACGTAAATATTTATTGCATATTCATTTTTTGTAACATTGTTACTCTTAACGAGCACACAGTTCACCTGATGGTAAGTGATTCCCGCGGCCCATGACACCTACATTCATCCTTGACAAGGAAACATAATGCAGATGCGTTGTCACTCTTGAGGACACGGACGGAATGCCTCGTCACCAGTAATAAAGTTCTCCGGCTCCCTACACTCACCAGACGAAATACAGCATCATTATGCTATTTTACGCTGGTATTCTGCTAGGGCGTGCTGGTATTCTGTTAGGGCGTGCTGGTATTCTGTTAGGGCGTGCTCCTATCCTTTCGAGCTGACTTATTAATTGCACAGCTAGAAACAAACTGTAGCGAATAATTCTATTTCTATATTCACAATTATATAAGAATAAGATTCGAATTCGTCATACCTACTATTCTCGTGTGCTATCTACTAGTACCTACAAGCAATTTAGCTTAGTTCGAGTGATTCCACGGAATGGAAATGGTAGGAAAGATAATAACCAATGCTCTATTAATAATAAATGAAAAAAAATAAAAGATTATAACTACACAGATTTTTTTAACAATAAGTGAGCTTTTAAAAATAATAACTGATATTAAAACCTAATCTTTAAAAAAAAAAATTACAATACCATTTTTTTATATATAAAAAAAGAAAACAACAACGAACTTTCTAAGAAAGAGTTAGCTACTTAATAAAAACTGTACTTATTGAAGTAAAATAGTAAAAGCGGTATTTTTAAAAAGTTTCAGGTTCGGCGAATTCGGATATCTTCTTGCGTATTTTGAAGGTATAGAGTGCACCACGTACTTGTGATATTTGGAGGAGCGTTAAGAGAACCTATTTCAACATAAAAGTTTTTAATTTGTTCAATTATTATTTATCATCAAAATCCAACCCGTAAATGATTATAAAAATGATTATGTAATAGTAAAAGGTAAATAATAAAATAAAATTCTTAATAAGACTGCAATTTTTTTAGAAATGGTGACAAACGGTCATGCAGGTCACCTGATTGTAAGTGGTTACCACCCACCATGGACATTCGCATCACCAGAGGCATTGCAGATGCTCTGCTGTCCTTTAAGAAAGGTGTAAGCTCTTCTCATGAAGGTCCCTAAGTCATATCGATTCGGAAACACTGCTGGCGACAGCTAAATCCACAGATTAGTTGTGCGTGGCAGAAAATTTCGCGTAAATCGCACAGTGCTGGACTGGAAGTAATTTTGAATTATGTCAAGGTTAGTTTTCTGGCGCCCATGAACATTGAACTGAACTGAAATTGAACCATGAACACCTGAGGAGTCGGCATTTAAGAAAGGTGAAGGTCCCTTAGTGGCATCGGTTTGGAAATGCTCAGCTGATTTCACAGAGTAATTGTGTGTGGTAGACAATTTCAGAACACGTCCGGAAGTTGTTGAAAATTTAATTGAAAGATTCCATTTCATTCACTGATACATACGAGTCCTGTTAATAAAAGAATATTAATTAGTGTGAAATTTTGATACTACTAACTACGAATAAAATAATAGACTATATAAACAATAATACCTTATTATGATATTACAAATTTAAAACCAATATTATTTTTTTAAAAAAAATAAAATACGTTAAAGCTTCATTACAATTATAAAATACTGGTTATTGGTACTTAAAAGGAGAGAGACAGGTACACCTAAATATTTATGTGTATAAGAAAGACAACACAATCAGAATGACGAATTTTGCGGAGAACGTCTGAGAAAATTCCTCAGCTTTGTGTTAATGTCTTTTGAACGGAGTTTGATAATCAATAGGGCTCATCCAAAATATTTTGTAATTTCTTTTATCCTTAATTTTATAATTATCACACTAGATGGATTAATCTATCTATTGTGATAATTTAAATAGCGATGACACACTGATATAATAGACCAATCGAAGAATTTGAAGCGACAATAGGATACGATCTGCAAAACTTAAGGTCATAGTTTCGAATCCTCCATTTGACAAGCACTTTAAGCTTAGTTGGAGTGGTTAGCTTGACTTTTAGTAATGTCAATTACACTGATAGCATTCTCAAAAAATATTGAAGGCGCTATAAATATTTCCTTAAATAGTTAAAGCTACCCTTTTTAAAATAGATTTAATGTAAAACGATTAGTGGTAGGGAAATTATGATTTATTTAGTCGTTGAGTTTAAACATCGTACATGAGACAAAATTCTAAATTTCATCCAATCCACTACTGTGTACTTTACGCGAATAATTTTCTACCACGCACAAACACTTTTGGGAATCAGCTGTTGCCAGCAATATTTCTGAACCCGTATGACTTCGGGGCTTTCGTCTCCTCTGGTGTTGCGGATGCCTAAGGGCGGCGGTAATCACTTATCATCGGTTAAGCGGATTGCTCTTGCGCTATTCTTTTAAAAAACGTTGGCATATCGAAATAACACTGTCACTTGCTTATTCTTTATGAGGTGAAAAAATAGTATCCAAGGGGGATACGATTTTTTTTCACCGGATATTATACAACTATGTCGTTTGGAAAAAGAAAGCTTTACGTATTATATATTATATGTATATATTATTGTACGTTTCTCTTTCAGTAAATGTTTGTACTTAAGAAGGTGTGGTGGTAAAAATATTATTGAAAATAAATTTGCACTGAATTTGCATGAATCTATTGCAAAAGATTGCTTCCGTTATTTTAATCAAACAACTGTTTAACATGGTAATCAATCAGACTAAGAAAGAGAATCAGTAACGAATACCAATATCGGGCTACAGTAATTCAACTCAAAGGCCAGGTAATCTTTAGGGAAATCATCTAAGGTATAACACACACAACAGGCGTTAGCGAGAACACAAGCGGAGCGTAAAAATGAAAATGTTAATATTAATTTTATTTAAGCGAAGAGATAAACAGCTACTCACAAATGTATTAGTCAATAGGAGATTTTATACAAACGCGGACTCAATAAAAAGCACTAAAAAATTACCATAATTTTGCATTAATTTCTTACATGAGATAACTTTTAGCGTGGCAATAACTCCAGGTTCTCCAGATTTCAACTGCGCAATATATGAATGTAATAGTGACGTTAATATTTGCGCAAACTCAGAAGCAATTTCTCTTCGTTTCCCTTGTCAAATATAATGCAAGGCCAGGTAGATCTCGGATATTTATATATTTAAAAAGACACACCAATACCATACATACTATATAACTCAATTAGAGATTAAATTTCAATATGAGAGAAGCATTTGTAATATACTCGTAGATACAAATATATGACTGTAAACTGATATTGAAAAAAAAATATGAACGAAATGTTATGAAATAATGATCAGATCAAAATATGAACATTAAAATTAAATAAAATTTAAACAATTTAAAAAAAAACAGTTTTACCGGCTCAATTAATAATAAAAAGATCTCTAGTATTAAAAAAATAAAATAAAATTTATTAAGAACGTTCAAATTAAAAAAAAAGAAACAGTTATAATATAAAAGGTAATATTAACTGACGCCGTGTTGGTCATAAGGTTATTTGAGGTGCATATATTACTGTCTTAACAACAAACAACACTTAACAAAAAATAATTTTCCATAAACCTTTAATAAGAACCATTTTATCCTTTGGTAAAAATCAATATATATATATATTATTACATTGAGAGTGATAAACTCACACATGTGATTTCAGCCGCCCACAACATCTTTATTCATTATTGACAAGAACTCATAATGCAGATGCATTGTCACCCTCGAAGACCACCTGCAAAAAAGGTCTCCTGATCCCTACGCTAGACAAACCCCAGCAGCGTTATGCTGCTATTTTACATTGATATTCTGTAAGGGCATGGTCCTACCCTGGTCGAGCTGACCCATTCATTCTGCACACTTCAATATTTTAATCTAAAATAAGGGAATCTTGCGGGCCACTCTATTCACATTCTTATATTCCACTGCGAACCTAATCAGAAGAAAATCATGGGATAGAAATAAATAATCCGACTTTCCACGCGGTAATCAATTGATGGTAATTCACCGAGCTTTCGGACGAATGAGATTCTCACTGGCGAAGAAAAGTTATTTCTTTTCATTCCCTGTAGAACGAACATCAGTAGCGTATCAAATACGTATGTCACTTTCGATATCATCAAACAGAATATACGAATATCGTGTGAATGAAAGAGTTTACGAAAGTTGAAAGCTTTAGAAATAAAAGTTATCAGATAGTTAATTTGAATTTTGACCTGTATATGATATGATGTCATATTAGGATCAAAGTGAAATGTTTATATGTTTAGATATTTTTTATGACATTTATTTTTTTATAACGTTAGGGATATCAAACACGGATTCCCACATTCAACTAAAACAGCACATACACTACATTCATGCGTGTATTCCGAGGGGCCTGGTTCTTTACCAGTTGACCACTTATGTCGAAGCTAATTTGCTACATCGTGGCTCTACCACAGTGCATATTTTTAAAACAGGAAGGTATTTAATGCATATTTATTTCAAACGTTACTCTTATGTATTGGTATATTACACTCTATTGTTTCAAATCTTTTTTTATTGTTTTGTGGGTAACCGATAAGCACACAGTTAAAGTTTAATTCATCTAACGTTAATATTTATATATTTACGTTAGATGAATTTATATATATTTTACCTTATACTCACTATTACCGGTTAAAATTAAAATTTTATAGTGTAATTAAAGATCTAATTGGATTGCACTAGAGACAGAACTCAAATTGCACGCGTTCTATGCTATTATTAGACGACCCAAAGGCTTCTATTTGCCATCCGATAAGACAGAAAAGAACGCTTGGAAACCTTGTCGTAGTTATGTATAATTACTTGTTGTGTATTCTCTCCCTCGGGGCGTCTGGAGTATTATCAAATCAATAACGATCAAAATATTTATTACCATAGAACCAAACAAAACATAAAAAAAATATTTTTGATTGTAAAACCAAAGTGAGGCCTTCTCTTCCAAGCACAACCTAGGGGTTGGGTAAACTATTCTCGGAAATAAGTGGAAGGGTGTACAAATACAAAGGAAACATGAAATACTTTCTATTATATTATAAACATACGTCGGGGTCCCTCAGCTGGTGACCTGCTGGTCTACTTGACTTATCGATGGGCGTAGACGCTCGAGTCGAAGGGCCTTGGCGGTTAGTCTGGACGTAGCGAAGGTCTTCGATCGCATTTGGCACAAAGCGCTTCTTTTGTAGCTTCCTTCCTATGACGCTTCAATGAGGATATATGTATATCAATATATATATATCAATATATATATAAATATATTATCTTTTATTACAGATACGAGACATACAAGGCGACTCTTAAAAAAATTCCTGCTACGCGCCTCTCGCGGCTGACAGAGGCACTCGCGAACTACGATCCAGTGCTCAATGAATATTTTTTCGATCGTCATCCCGGTGTTTTCGCGCAGGTCCTCAATTATTACAGGTAAGATCTAATAATTGTTAAGTAAAGTAACAACCTGTATATATCCAACTTAATTCTACTCTCTAGAGAGCGTGCCGTTGGATTGGAGAACTTTACATGTGTTTGAAATATAATCTACTTAATTTATTAGGCATGACGGTTGCCTCAAGATAGTTTCATGTACTTGTGGTAAATGAGCACTTAAAACTGTAATTAAAAAAAAAACAGTTTCATTGGTACTGGCACTGTCAATTGAACTTGGTTTGCACTTAATGGGTCTAATATTCAACAGTAACTTAATATTTACATAATGAAGAGAAGCCGAAAACACAAAGCAGTTTTTACGTAACAATGATAGATCACGTTGTCACAGAATAATATTCAATTAAATAACAGTATAATACTGGTTTGTATCGCATGTTCCTGGACACGGGGATCCAATAATAGATATCGAGGCATTTAATCTCGATCTGCCGGCTGGCAAGGGATATGCATTCTGAAATTATGTTGAAGTTAATGGTGATAAAATTAGGTTAGTATTGGGATTACCAAGACTGGAAAGAAAGATGGCGATTAAAGAAATAAATATTTATTTTATAAATAAAGATAATACAGAAGTGGTTTTTTATGACTAAGATAAAGTTTCAGTACAATCCTACAATATTACCTTTTTTTTAAAACATTGACAGTAACAAATGTTCACCTAATGGCAAGCGATTCCTCCACCTCATTACATCTACCTTCATTCTTGACAAGGAATCATGATGCAGATGACATGTTAGCCTTGAGGACTGAGATGGAATGCCTCGTCACCAGTAATAAAGGTCGCCGGATCCCGACACTTTTTATGCCGTTATTTTACGATGATATTCTGTGAGGGTGAAGTCCTACCCCAATCGGGCCGACCCATTCTTAAAACATGCTTCAAACCAACTGCAGTGTAGCTCTACTACTGTTAGCCTTCTGATTTGAGTTTTACATTACACGGTTTTTATATTGCACGGCAGACGCGTACAACATCTCATCACTGTCTCTTTGTGCGGTTATTCTCATAGCCACTTACCATCGAGTGAACTGTGTTTGCTTGGAAAACGCAATACTAGTTGAATTTTATATTTATATTTGTATAGTTATGCTACAGGTATTTCAAAAAGGGCAGAAAATGCTAAATAGGTTGAATCGGTGTTATATTACAGCACTTGCGTCAATGCATACAAGTATATACATAAATAAATATATATATACATATATATATATATTATATATTTATATATAAATATATATAAATCAAAATCAAACGTTACTTAAATCAATAATTTCTGTAAACTTTCCTAAAAACTGTAAATATTAACTAAATTCCATAAAATTGTCAAAACTTACTCTTGTTAATGTTCACACACTTTCAAAAACCTTAATGTATTCATTCCTAAGAGAGAAAAAGAAAAAGAATCTGTAAAATTCATTTATAAAACATGGTGGGCCCTATTTTGTTTTGAGTAGTTTATATATATATATATATATATATATATATATATATTTGTTTAAAAAATCCAAAAAAAGCTATTTCAAGCATTCCGATTAACCACTCCAAGTAAGCTTAAATGTTATGCTACGGTAATTAGATATGAATAATTTAAGAATTAAAAGAAAAGACAGCAATGCTTGGCAAGCACGTACACTCGTAAATTTCTAGTCGAACAATTGTTTTAATTAGTTGCAATTATATACAAATCTAGACAGGTACCATAATGAAACTTCGGTGAAAATTTACTACGCAATATTGAATGAGACTGAAAATTAAAGAGCAATTATAAAGAAGGCACGCCAGCGTAGCGTATTTTAATATTTGCAGACGTTAAAGGTTCCTTTTTATCGCGCTTTTATTATAATGAAATCTGGTCTATTACGATATTTGACAAGCCTTTTTAATTGCAATACTCATCTTAAGACTCATTTCCTGTTTGGCAGACAACTTTTATCATGGTAAAAGATTTGATTTTTTGAAAGATTTTCATATAGATTCATTGCTGAAACACACTAACGTAATACTAGCACAACGTTGCTGTGAGTTGCGCATGGAAAATGTAGCGTTCAATCTTAATGCTGAAGAATTTACTTACCATCTGGAATTTGAAGCCGTAAGTAAAAATATTATAAATATAACATATATATATAGTACATTGTGAGTAACCAGCACAAAGTTCACCAAATGGTAAGTGATGTCTATGACATGTGAATTCATCCTTGACAAGGAATCATAATGCAGATGCGTTGTTATCCTTGAGAACTGAGATAAAAGTGTGAGTCGAATGATAGGGATCCGGAGACTGAGGGAGTGTCCCTACACTCGCCAGACGAATCGCAGCAATTTTATACTGCTATTTTAAGCTGGTATTCTGTGAGGGAGTAGTCCTGAAACCAACTGCAGTGTAGCTCTACCATTGTTAATTATTGGATAATTTCAGACCCCCACTAGTCCACAGCTGAACATAGGCCTCCCCCATTGACTGCCACAACGCACGATTCTGGACCACCTGTATCTTCTTTGTACTTCCAGCAAACTTGCATAGGTCGTCGCTCCATTAAGTAGGAGACACTCCAACACTGCGACTGGCAGTCCCAGGTTGTCATTCAAGAACTTTTCTTCCCCGTCAAATATATGTTCCACCAGCTGCATATGGCCAGCCCATTGATACTTCAGCTTGATCATATGTCGGTCAGCCTCGTTCTACTTCAAATATAATTGCGTAATGTATCACGCAGAAAAAAAGCCAGCATAGGCCAATAGTGAATTACCATGTTTCTGTTCTGTACCTTAAGCCATGACTAGCAACATGCACTGGTTAACTAGTAACTTTAACTCAGACTTACAAGTCATCGATAGTTAAGCGTGACCGTATCCAAAACGATATCTGAATCTGATAAAACACAGCAGTGGCATGCTGCTGTATACGCCGATACTCTGTGAGGACATGCTCCTTCCCAATTCGAGCAGACCTATTCATGCAGCATCCAAGAAAACTGCAGTGTAACTCTACCTCTGTTACGTTTCTGGCATTCTTCATAAAATTTACTACTGGATATGACCCACAAGAGCCGCAATAACCAGTATTTATGTCAATAACATGATCAAAGATGGTGATACAGTAAATATCACCACTTTTTACCATGTCAGAAATCCAATATCATTTATTTGCTTTCTTTATAGCTTAGCAATAGGAATATATGAAACAAAGAGTTATAAAGCTGTATACAGAAGCATTGTAAAATCGGGGTTTAGTGCTGTCGTATAGTTCTCGGTTTGCACTTATCACAACATTTTATAAGCTTAGGCGACACTGCAACTAAAGCTCTGATAGTTTCGTCTGTCGTAAACTTTGACGGCCGTGTGTAGTTGCTAGAGTACTCCTAGTACTACACGCTAGGGGCCCGATTCCCAAGTGAGGGACTATATTTGTGTTACACAAATAGTTTGTTTTTGGGTCTGGGTTGATTGAGTGGCTTTCTGTAAACGTATATACAAATACTATGTACGTTTAGGTCCGTTTATAGAAAGCTACCCCTCAAATACATTCTCAAACTTTTAGGTTAGGTAGCTGTATGTAAAAGTTTATATATAGTTTTAAAAGATAACTGCTGAAAGGATAAAATGAATAAGATTCTACTGAGCTAGTGCGTTTTACCATCTAGATGTGGTTGTTATCGGCCGCACTCATAACGTACCATCAGATGAACTGTGTGCTCGTTTATCACCCCAAATACGATAAAAAAAGTAGTTTCTATAATAACTACATATAAGTCTGTATGCTCAAATCGACAACCGTACTCACGTCCATTTTGAATAGAGCAGTGAGTTCATTTGGTGCTATTAAATTTACATCTACAATTCAGTTTATACTAGTGATGCAACATTGGCATTATATTCAATTCCGGTTATATAGACTTCGCTATCTTTGAAACAATTTGTGTATTACAAAATGGAGACATAGAAAATTGAATGAATTCACGAACAACAAGTGACGAGTTTTTAATTATAGGATGAGAGTTGCGATGGTGTTAAGTAACAAAGAATAATTAATTACATTACAATTTCTATACTAGGAAGCTTCTTAATTTCGTTCCTCAATACAAATGATATAATACAAAGTAGAACAATACATGAAAAAGTACATGGAATAGTAGTAAAAATAACTACTATACTAGCGTCATCATCATCCCAGCCCCTCGATCCTGAAATCCTGAAGCACCTTCATCTATTGACTTCCCGCAATCACTCATAGGTCGTTGCTCCAGCTCTAGTAGATGATATATATATGTAAAGGTAACAGACTATATCTAGATAGACTACTTCTTTAGAGATTTAGAGAGACCATTGGAGCATAGTGCGTCATACGTTTCCTTTGTAAAAATATTTTTTTTATATTCATTCTTTAGACGTGTAAGTTTCCTCATGATGTGTTCCTTTACCGTCCAGCGCATGGTAATTATTTTGTTCTCACACACATGTACCTATGTATGTTCTAACATCATAATGAAAATAAGTAAGTAAGATTGACACCAAAGATACCTAACTCTAAAAGATATTAACGTCTTTCAATTAATGAAGAATGCAGAAACACCATGAGCCGTGGTTTCAAGAGGATTTATATACAAATATAGAAATCAGGAGTTAAATATAGTCAAGGTACAGATAAGTTTCAGTTATAACTTTATACTAAGATATGAATAAGGTGCTACGTGGACATCCTATTTTTATTTCCCACACCTTCCGTATACACTACGCCGCCGAGTATTGTGCTAACTCTACTGGAAGTGTCTTCACGCTCAGCCGCTTTGAGGTCTAACAAAATAATTATAATTATTTATTATATACACGCGATTATTACATATTAAAAAAAGTTCTTGGAGTTTGCCGTTCGTAAGATTTCAATTAGTAAACTTAAACGCGGAAACAACGTATAGTGTCTTCTTTTAGTGGGATGTTAGCTTTTAACTGAAATTTTCGGGTTTTTATCGTATTCATAGTTAACCTGATGGAAATTTTATACCGTTTAACATTTCTCAGTTTATACTTATTATTTTGTTATCTGATATAATCTAAAAAAAAACATAGAAAGGGCTCACAGTTTCTTGTCTTCTTTCAGTGGTATATTTTATTTCAGATTTGTGATTATCATCGCAAACCAGTGATAGAACTCTGCCATCCTCTCATTCAATTTCATGCATAACATGTAATTATATCAGATGAATAGACGGGATATTAAACCACAGCTAAATCCAAAAGCCAACAATTTATGATCCACTAATTTTTTTTTTATTTCGCATCTGCAATGAATTGTGCCCACGAAGCAGTCTGGTACTGTAACCTCTACATCACCCTGCCGTACTTCATGTAATTTTAGTACACCGTCCTCTGTTTGCCGTATTCGGGTACTTTCAATCTAGTAACTATTAGTTGTACCTTAATTTTTAGATTTAGATTTATCAGTCCTCAGGAATGACATCGCACGGCAATCGAAATCTTGAGTTTTTGTTGAGAAAGGATGTAGAGACACGTGGCAAACATCACTTATCATCAGATAAGCTGTATGCTAGTTTGTCACCCCCTGATATTATAAACAAAAAACATTACAGTGTAGAAACTGTAACATATTTTACATCATTTAATAGAAAGAATCTAAAAGTAAAAGTAGCATAACGTTTTTGCAGAAAAGATTTGAATCACGTATACAATTCTTTGAAAGACAATAATGCATTCATTGTTACCGAGAGAAACGCAACAAAACGGGTGCTTTCTGCTCTACTCTGTTAGTGCAAAATACTGTGATGTCGGTACTAAACTTAATAGAGATCTAAAGTTTTACAACTTTCTATATCGCTTGTTTTTTATTAAGATACAACAAACTAACTAACTTAGTTAAATAAAAATGAAATAGGATTTTAACAATTAACGTGAAGGTTTTCAATAATGTATTTTGTAACATTTGTTTGAATAAAGGGCTGGAAAAACAAGTTCACATGGTGGTAAGTGATAACTGCGGTCTAATAATCTACATCAGTCCTGAATTAACACATAGACACAACATAAGATGCTCATGGCCACTGGGGACTAAGATGGATATTGAATACGTAAGTTTGATATTGTTAGTGAAGGAAATTGTAAATACATCTGCTAGTATCGTCACCTCTCAATCTTTAGGGGTGTCACGTTTTTTTTTTACCCATCCCTCCATTCCGAATTATTTAAAAAAAAGCTGATTAATCAACACATTATTTTCTCTAGTTAATATTGATGAGAGTTAAGATAATGTATTTACAATCACAGATAATAGCAAAAGATGTATTGGTATACTACACAACAAAAAATAAAGCCATTGTGAAGAAAGGGAAAATAATGAATCCAGAGCGTTTATAGAGAAGTGGGTCAATTGCGTACGTGATAGATGGTAATGGACGTTATATCAATATACTAGTGTTTTTAAAAAAAACTTGATAGCAATACAATTAATAATATACCTACATTCACATATATTTTCTGTACTCAAATTTAGCTTAAAAACTTGTGTCGGTATCGAAATGTCGGATTCAAATCTACGGCGATAATTCGGGCCTGTTAAAGACAGTTATTTTAATTTTGTAATTTTATTTAAATTTGCCTAGGTTTAGGTTTAATCTAAGGCTAACATAGTTTCATAAGAGGACAGAGGATTTAGGTAATGTTTTGTCCTAGCAGCTATTATTTCACCACACCATCTTTCAATATTACAGTGACAAGTTCTAGTAACAGAATCGTCATTATCCTTAACAGGTCCCACGTTTCATTGGAGACGGGGCAGTACGTCATGTTCATCATCCACTTAGGAGTGACAGACGATATAGTCTAGCTGATGGTAAACTATGACTACGGCTATATTACAGAGACATCCATTCTCGATAAAGTTTTAGGATTAATATGCATTGTGGATGGTGTAGTACTTCGTTATGTGTAAGCGATTCCCTGGATCCTGTCAATCCTCATATGAAGCACCAACGTTATGCTTATTTCACGCTGTCATTCTATGAGGGTGTGGTCCTACTCCGGTCGAACTGACCCATTCATGGCGAAGCAATAAACTGACTTAAGTGAGGCTCTACCAGCGTTTCAACTACTTCACACCATTGCTGCTGCTCGTCTTACTTAGCCATAGCTTCGGCTCCAGTAGGGTCGAAGGGGTTTGCGCCATTAGTCAATAGATAGGACTGATATGGTCATATAGAGAAAAATCTTTTATTATAAGGGGGTTCCCCTTACACCCCCAGTACCGCCCAGTTTCCGGCAATGTCTGTAACTCTGCTTATATATTATTTTTCGTGATTGATTGTTAATACATTAGTCACTTTCTCTCCATTAATGGACATTTGCATGAATAGCTGAACGCTAATCGAGTTAGCCTTACAAACATGTCACTCATCTGACCCAGTTATATGTAAAGGCATTGATTTATTAAGCCTTGTTGCTGAGGTGTTTTTTATCACTTGCACTCCAATACGGATTGTCGAACTTAACATTTGCTGAAATATTTTTTGGGGCATGCAGGTTTTCTCACGTCGTTTGTTCATTAATTGATTCACTTGCATTGTGATTTAATATATATTTAGTTAAGAAAGACGTCGCCATTGTCTCTTGTATTTTCGTCCCGTTAATGAGACGTAAAGAGTTGTGGAGGAAACTGAAGATGTTGATGGGATGTAAATATTTATAACAGGAAAAATTTCAGGTCATCTTTCTTTCTTATGGAAAACTTACATAACAGCTTAACGTTATATAAGTACACTGAGAACCTGCAGTACTTGCGGTGTTATCTTAAAATATAAAGTAATGCGTGCATGCATAATAATTTAATATCTAATTTTCTATTAAGTAGCGGCAACGAGAGAATTACTAGTCAACAAAACATTTCAAAACACTGTTGAGGCTTCAAACATTTTTTATAATACTAATAAATCATAATGTCAAGATCACGTCGAAAGAGCTCCATTGTTGCGTGTTAATTCTCGCCAGATTCGCTCGGAAAAAGTATATTAATAAAAAAATTAAATTCGTCTTTTAATTTTTTTACTTTGAAATGTATTAGTAAATAACTAGTCTATGGTGTATAAACCTCTTTCTGGTATATTTGAAAGTCGATACTATGATTATAGTATATACCATATAACACATATGTACGTCCTATTATTTGTGTCAATAGGAAAGACCTTTGTAAAGAATAGTTCCACATCACTTGTATATGAAATAAATCTAATCGAAATATAATCAATTATTCAAAAAAGCCAACATGGAGATCTTTTTCGGATATACTATGAGAATTTAAGAAAATTTTTGTTAAATCACCATATGTAACATAAAAAATCATGTTAATATTTCAATATATAAAAAACTCTAATTTATATATTAAATAATAGTACTTTATTTGCAGGCATATATAAATAAATAGATAAAGCATAACGTGCCAATGACAATAAATGTGTGAGAGGTATCTAATTTCTTTTGGAATGACCCTGGTATTTTTCAACTTTTATTATGTCCAATTACCATCATGTGAATATGAGTTGTTTAGAATACGTATTTTGTTTATAAAGGATTTCACTATAACCATCATATCTCTCTTTTAAACTCAATTTTAAAGTCTGAACAGCAATGATCAAACAATAAATGTTTTTAAGTTAAATTCAGAACTGGTATATAATGAAAACACTTAGCGTCAACAAGCGGCAAGCGTCGACACACAAATCGTGATTTGACAGCCTTTTGTTCTCAAACACAGAGCCAAGTGAACAGTTCACATTGTTTCCTGTTTGGGAGTAAATATACTCGATCCTCCTTCTATTTTGAGCTCGCAACCCCGCTCGACTTTCCTTTGAGCTTTTAATTTTAAATATATTTGAAATAAACTATATATATATATATATATATATATATATAGTTATAGGATAAAGGTCGTATTAAGAGAAAAGGGATGTAGGTATATTACTTCAATTAAAAAAGAACAGATCATCTGAATATACTTTTGACTTTATTAATATGAATGTTCGATAAGGAAAACAACAAAGGAATAATGAAGTGGAGAGGTATGATGAATTATGAAACCAAAAAGCTTTTACGCATAAAGCTTTTCTTTTCCTATAATATAAGATGTGACGAACGAGCACACAATTCACCTTAGATGGAGTGTCTCGTAGCCAACCATTGGGTCCTCGATTCCTTCAATTCATACTCTAAACAAAGCTGCGTTATGTTGCTTTTCATATATCCACGGCTAATGTGCATATGTACGCGAGTATAAAAAATCATTTGAAATCCAAATAAGCATTTTGCTAATATAATTTTTAATGTTAACTATTAATTTATACTTAATAATTACGAAATATAAAATTATTTCTTTCGTATAAAAATACTATTAGCCCAACTTTTTTTAATGTATTTTGGATTACAAGACAGTTCATTTAAGTAAATGATTCTTGCAACCCGTGGGGCGTCATGACAGCCGCATTCTTCTTTTCTTTTATAGAATAGGTGGCAAACGAGCAGTTTCTTTCAAAATCGTCATCAAAAAGTTTTCTAACAACATCAAATGTGTTTATGAAAGTGGCCTTGATACTCGTACACTTTTATTAACCTAGAAGTGCAGTATCAAAATAATGAAAATGATTTGAGATGAGGGTACCTCGTGTTTTCATTCTGTGAGAATAAAGTACAGCCTCTCTGAGGTGCGCAAGTAACAAAAGAATAATTACAAAAATTGCCTCATTTTCACTTTAAATAAAAACATTATTTATTTACAAAGCGCTATCTTATACACAAACATCTATGTATGTTTGAGTTTTCTACGTGTTTCAAATAGCATGCCCGAAGACACGAAAATTAATTTAACATTTTATATATATATATAGAGATTGAATGAATAACATTATAAAATATGGACTAAACTATTACATACGACATAGACATAGACGCAGACCGTACCCTAAACCGTTAGGTTATTGACGCTTCAAATCATCAAAAAAAATAGCTAAGGACTATTTTTTTTTGATGATTTGAAGCGTCAATGTCGTATAAGTCGTATGAGTCGTTATATAGTCGTATTAGTTAATAATACAAGGTATCGGAAAAACTAAACATAAGTCCAGAAGTGTGAATTATGTGATGTAAATTGGGTACTTCACTAAAATATTTGATTATAATATGACTGTTTAACCACGTTCTCAGCTGTAAAGGAACATGTTTGTGTAAAAAATATTAAAAAAATCGAAACATAGTCCACAGTGAAACTGCGTGGTAGACTATGCTATATACCCTCTCTACAGAGGACGCCTAAACCGTGGGTTATTTTAGTTATTACTTTTGACTTCATGATTGAAGAAAAATGTTTGACCATTAGAATGTGGTGTATTCTAACATAAAATGTTTATAATTACAAGAAGACGTGATAAACAAAACTGGAAAAAAACTACCTAAATAAATGTTCGCTTTATTAATCGATGTCTGATCGTATAAATCCATTTGGTATATGGAATAAAATATGGTATAAAACCTTTCGGTTTTAAAGAAAAAAAGTTAAAAAAGAAAAACTAAAAATCATTAATATTAATAATTGAATTGAAGGTATTGTCACTCATGCTTAAATGGAATAGGTATTGTGAAGTAGAAACCAAATAAGTAAGGAACATTATTTACGTCGGTTAAAATTTATTATTTTACGAAATGTTAAAACGTGTGGGTGAATCATACTACCAGTATGATTTCTGTGAGAGCGTATGATGCTGTAATTGGATATGACGGCCTTGTAACGAAAGGTTCATTTACTTGGATACAGATGGGTTATGTTTTTTTATTTATTTATGTATAATTTATTGTATTTACCTGTAATAAAAAAATATAACAACGGAATGACTTAATTCCTATTGACATTCTTTACCAACAATCGATGGTGTGGTGATAATGTGATAGAAGTAGCAATAAAAAATATGTAACAAAATGAAAATATTGTGCATAAACCAACAAATATATATATATATATATATAAAACCTAACGCCGTTCTTATAGATGCCACCCACTTTCTGTTTCACTATTCTAATACAGTGTCTAGTAGATTAGAAACACAAAATCACCTCGACGAACTTGAAAACCAACAATTTTCGTTACAAACATTGGCCAAGATTCGAACCAGAGGGCTAGTTTTACGTAGCAGTCAGTACTGTGTCCACTGCATCACGCGGGCCTATTATATACATGTGAATAGACCTATTTTCTTCTCTCTCACACAGTCTTTCTCTCTTTCTCCCTCCCCGTGTACAAAGATTTTAATGAAACAAAACTGTTACGGTGTTCAGGACATTGATAGATTATATAATTAGGCTTACATAATTTACTTACTAATAATATTGTTCGCTGGTAATGACAAATGATCGATGAAACCTATTATGAAGCACTTTGACAGTAAAGTCTTAAATTTAAATAAAAAAAATACAATTTAAGCTAATTATTTTTCCACTATGTTTTATGAAACGGCCGGCAAATTTAATATGTGTAAATATTTAAAGGTTATATATATGTATATATATATATTTATATATATATATATTTAATTATATATACAATTATATATTATTTCACAATTTTAGCGAATGCATAGACAAAGATAGGAAATGCTACCTCTAAATGAAAGTACTTGATTCAACCTCTTAAGCTGCATGAATTTTAGATTAATTCCTGTACGTTTAATAATTGGTAAGCTTTAGGTAATATTAAATTATTTACAACTTGCTCTCCTCTACTTTAGCGAAACCAAAACGATACTAAAAGATAGCAAGTGGTAATAAAATACATTAGTGTTGATGTTTTTAAAAACTTGATTAACTCTTTTAAGCTGCATGGATATTAGTATAATTTCTAAATATCGACGGTAAGCTGTAGGTCATGTTAATAATTCGCGACACCTCACCCGACTCCTTATTTCACGTGATAGTTTTCTGATAAGGTTTAGTCGAATTGTGGCTTTCACACCTTTTACATCTCATCTGGGTCCAATAACACGAGGTAGTTTCGACCTTTTATGACTTTCGTCAAAAATTTTTTTTAGTGTATCCGTCGATAATACGATACACAAATGTACAACTGGTGCCTAGCTTTTAGGTTGTCTTAAATAGGACTGACAGCTCCATACTCACTTAGTGCAAAACAATCACTGCCAAATCAACTTTCTTTAACGCCTTATCGCATTATGTAATTTAGTTATCACAGTGGAAATTACGTACACATATAGTTTATATTGTTTATTTGGATTAAAACAGAATTGATGACTTTTACCCCAGTTAATTAGATGGCTTAACAACTATTGACAATTTATATTAAAATTAGTATCTGCCCTCGACTTCGTCTGCCCTTCAGAACCTTGACACTCGATATTATTGAACAAACACTGGCCATGTCAAAAGTTGTGCCCGAAATTTACATGTACTAGTGGAAAATAATAAATCATACATGTCGCGTCACACATTTTTCCATTTCTCTTTGGACCCAATTCCAAAGATATGCAGACGAAGCCGCAGGCAAATGGTAATTCAAAAATAAATCCTTAATAAATAAGAAATAGATATATCAATTAAATTTTTTTTAATTAAAAATACGCCTTGTGGAATTGCCGCGATGAATATGGACGAGGACAGATATTACTCCTATGATGCAATTCCGACAAACGCATAAGCAATGTCAGGCCAGATCTAACTGAAAGTCGACGCCTAGTAGCTTTACTGGAATAAATTGTAATTATGATTACATTTATTAGTATCAGGTTCACTTTAGCTAGTTTCTAGCACTAACATGAATGAGTCAGATCGATGAGAGAAGGACCATGGTCTCGCTGGTCGCTGTGGGGATCCGGAGACCCAATTACATATACCTCTATATACCATCGAAGTTTTCAGGAGTGGTTGTGCATGAGCATCTTGAACTTTTGTTCAGAATGGATGTGGGTGTTATTGTGTTGTTGTATAGCCGCAGTCATCAATTACCATCAGGTGAACTGTTAAAAAGAAAGTACTGTAAGGATAACGTCTTAGTAGTCAATAGCCTAATGGTTTGGGTTACGGTCAGCTAAACTTAAGGTCGTAAGTTCGAATCCACCTTTAAACTATTGTCGTGAACCTAGCACAAGCATTTCCAGCTTAGTTGTAGTGGTTAACCGGAATATTAGTAATGTTAATAGCATGACCAATATTAAAAAAAAAAAAAAAAAGTTTCGACAGGTATATGATGATGACGAATCCTCCCGATTTCTGGTTGTTACCAGGTGACATCAACTATGCAAATTATTTTATAGTGCCGCAATCATTCGCGTAAAAAGAGCGGCACTCGCTCGTCGTCCCCTTCCCTATTCTGATCTACATAAAGTGACCAACAATTCATGATGCAATTTTTTTTTATTACAATGAGAGTAACAAACGAGCTCACAGTTCACCTGATGGTAAGTAATTCCTGCGGCCCATGACATCTACATTCAACTTTGACAAGGAATCACAATGCAGATGCGAAGTCACCCTTGAGGACTGAGATAGAATGCCTCATCACCAGTAATAAAGGTCCCTACACTAATCAGACTTAACACAGCAGCAATATGCTGCTATTTCACTTTGTTATTCTGTGTTAGGGCGTGGTGCGTCCCCGGTCGAGTTGTCCATTCATTCTGCAGCTAGAAACAAACTGCATTGTCGCTCTACCACGTTAAGTTTATTGTTCCTCGGCCGTGAATCGAACCCTGGATCTGCGAAGCAGCAGCCAGGTACTTTAGCCATAACACTACTTGTTCAATCAGGATAGTTTAACCATATAACATAGATATAAAGACTTGAGTGGTTTTTACTCAGATCTATGTCCATGGCTCTTAGGACTACGACACAGAAGGTCATTTAAACATATATACTAATATCGTTTCAAAGTTGAAAGTAAATCTAAATATTTATCACTATAATTTTAGTCTTCATTGCACTTTTTAATTTCGTAATCGCTATAGCATTTGCTAACGTTTGGTGGCGAATGGGAAACGTCGAATAAAGCAGTTGTAAAAGTCGTTTCTTTTCTACCCACTGCTCGGGTTGATCTTGAACAGACGAGAGTATAAAAACTAAATGTTTTGACAACATTCGACTGCACTAGATTATCTTGAAATACACATTGTGAGACTAACTTTTTAATGTGTCTATTTCTCAAAGAATATTTATTACCGTTTATAATTTAATTGAATTGTTTTTAAGATAGTACAATATATATATATATATATATATATATATATACAATTTATATATTTTGAATTATCTGTCTTAATTTACAGTAGCAGAGTCACGTTGCAACTACTTTCTTGTAGCATGAATGTGTTGCATCGATATGTTTCATATTATAAGTGATGGGATCCAGCTAGCCAATTACAGTTAACGAGGTCTTGCATTCTCATTCCTCACGGGTGAAAACACATATAGGTACATTCAGTCAAAAAAAGTATACGGAATGGATGATTTGTTTATCGTTCCAAATTCAATTTTTTGTTTATTTTTTGTTGTTGTTAGATCGGCACAACTGTTTTCCATTTTGGCGCGGAGTATGAGTTACATTTTTTATTTACATTACTTACAGTACTGTTTTTAGTTACATCATATATCGTGTATATTGCGAATTTAATAACAGACAAAAACATCGAACGAAGAGTTTGTCTTAAATTATGCATCGCCAATGGAATTTCGAGTTCGGAGTCACTGAAAATGTTACAGAAGGCGAATAGACTTTAACAAAAACACGTGCTTGTGGTACAAGGCGTTCAAAAGGGGTCGAGATTTGATAGAAGATTTGTCTCGCTCTGGTAGGCCATCAAAGTCTCCAACTGAAGTTAACATCGCAAAAATGAAGGAAATAGTGATTGAAAATCCTCATTCAAGTCCTCCTCTCAATCGCATAAGAGTCTCTGAGGACATGCTATAACGAGCCGACCCAACATTCATGAAGCGCATTGTTACTGGTGAGGAGACATAGGTTTAAGAGTTTGATATGCATACTAGTCCACAACCTTCGTAGTGGCACCTTCCAACTGAACCGAAACCGAAAAAACTACGGCAAAGTGACAAGTGAGTGAAAGTTCGATAGAAGACAAAGGAGAATTCTCAGTTTTAACTGAACTCAATTCCGGAAAAAGCGTTTAAAAAAAGTTTTGTTGATTGAATTATTCGTAGTCGTAAGTGTATCGTTCCTGAAGATGCATACTTTGAAGGTGATAAAAAAATTTGGATGAATAACTAACATATTGGGTATTATTGATCTTTTCACGGTTCTTTCTTGACAGAGTAGTACGTATGCAGAAATATCTTGAATCTTTGTCGTTGATGAGTACATATAGATGTCGTGAGGGACAGTTAGTTTTGCGTGAACTGTGTTCGTTTGTCACATCTGATATTTAAAAAAAAAAAAAAAAATCAAATCTCGATAATTATATATTTTTAAGTGTGCAGAGCTGTTAACATGATTCTTGAATCCACTTGTTTTCATCGGATATGCAGACGCCGGCGGGTCCGTTCGCTATATATATTCCTCGCATTGCGATAGAGCGATATGATTCGTTGTTTTTAATGCGAACATCGAAAGATTGGAATAATTTTCCTGACACAGTCTTTACGTGCGTGTAATATGTGGGTGCCTTCAAGAGAAGAGTGCATAGGATTTTGCTACGGTAGTGCTATCCAACATCATCGTCTTCAGGTGGGAATGTGGAAAAGCACTTGTTTGTATCCATTTAAAACAAGCCTACGGAATGAAGATATCCCGTCCTTAAAACTTGCGACAGTATATGCACAAAAATATCAAAGTGAAGTTACTGAACATAATTAGGACGTGATAAAGGATCTGTTTGCCGGTTGTTAATCGTTGACGAGGGTCTGAAGTGACGCTTCCTGGTGAATAATAGACGTATTTATGAAGACCTTATCGTGCTACTACGAGCGAGTAACTTTAAACGTTATGTAGTTTGATATAAAGTTTTTTTTATTATATTGAGGGTCCCAAACGAGCATATTAAATCACCTGACGGAAAGTGATTCCTACGGCCCAAGACACCCATATATAATATATAGATAAGGAATATTAATACAGATGCTTAATCATCTCTGAAGAATTAAATGGAGTACCTCGTCACCAGTAATCTATTATAGATTGTTAACTCAAGTAATTCCTGATTACATTGATATAGGAGTATGATACAATGAGTACATAATATAGTGATATAGGAGTTCAAGCGTTCGTGTCTGAACGATAGAATAATTATTTAATAGATTGAGAGCCTTCTTATCTCTTGAGTCCAAAGCGGTGAATTAGTACTTGGTAGCGCCATCCCTGAGGTGAGAGCAGTGTATAGTAGAAAGGTAAATAAGTCCATGTGTATATTACACATGGTCTTATTTACGCTTCATACAGTACTACACTCGATATAAATAATTAAAATGTACGTATCTTGTATGATGTTTTCCAACTGGTCGATTTCCACCACGGCAATATCTTCTGGTTATTGCCGGATGACATCAAGTGCGCAGAATATTTTACAGTGTCGTACGTATTTGAGCAAAACACAGAGACACTCACTCGTCGTCTTCCGGCCCTCTTGGGCACCCTCGAGTCAGACGCCTTTGGTTTGGAACAGGGTAACGGTCCAAGCCAAGGCTCCCTCTCGGGAGCCCTAGTGCTGGTTCCCCACTAATAGATGTCTCGACTGAGTGCCATTAGCGGTCGGTCACCTGTCAACCCGGTGGAACTATAAAAGCCCTCGGGCAAATGTGGCCATCATTCCGAAATGAAAAAAAATCGTTGTCTGCTTCCCTATTCCGATGTGCGATAAGATTAGAGGAAGTTTCAAATGCAGTGTCACACGGGACATGCACAACATATCCAGTACCCGAAAACTGTAAATTTCTCACATGAGAATATTATTCCTAGTCCGGGAATCAAGGGGAATTAGAATTTCTATTGCACAATGCTAACAGTTTTTTTGTTCCCAACCACCCTATGTATACACAAATTTAACTGTTCGTTTTCTTATACGGCTTTTAAATATCACAAAAATAATGGTATTATTTATTTGTTTATTTATTTATTTAAACTTTATATACAGTATGTATATAAAGCTTAAATAAATAAAGTTCCGTAGACCCAATTTTATTTACCTCTTAACTTTAGAACATAAAGTATGTTACGAAGATGCCAGTTGAAAATTGCTCATATAGACAGAAAATGGAACAAATTAAAGTCTTCTTATGCCGTTTTGTTACTAATCTGGTGAGAGCATAGTGATAAAATGTGAAGGTCTAGATATGAAATCGTATTCCAAGATGCAAATTACATTCAGACTCTTGTAAAAAAAAGTATAAAATGAAACCAAACTAATGGCTAACGTAAAAACCTAAGAAACAAAGAAATACGAGCGTTAACGGAACTATAAAACTTGGTTAAACAAAACATA
Source organism: Teinopalpus imperialis (assembly GCA_029286865.1). Classification (NCBI taxonomy): domain Eukaryota; kingdom Metazoa; phylum Arthropoda; class Insecta; order Lepidoptera; family Papilionidae; genus Teinopalpus; species Teinopalpus imperialis. The sequence continues at coordinate 15,557,605 of JAGSMU010000001.1, forward strand.
AAAATGGTCGACGCGAAATTTACGGTCCAGCTCTAAATTTATAATTACAACGGTACAAACAGATTAAATAATAGAGGCAATGCTTTTTTTACCATCAACACAGAAACTATTTATTTCAGATAACAATTTTAATGTATGTATTTTTAACGATTTTATTTATGCACTTGCATATTTAAATATGCATGCAAAAGGACAGAAGTTAAAACAGAACGTCAATATGGATAAGTGTGTGAATTGATATGCAAGAGGCAAGTTCAATCACGCATATAGTATAAATATATGAAATGCCTGGACAGCTAGGTAGCTCTGTGTCTAAGCGCTCTCATTAAATTTCACTGAATGCCAATTTCATATTTTAAATGCTGAGGCGCCAAATGGTTCAAGTAATCCTGAGTAAATCATTCATTTCCAAGAAATAAGCAAAAAAAAATTTCTCTAACTATGCTCTAACAGCGTCTGCAGACGATTTAAGCCGTGTAAGGGCTTTGCGAGTATATGTAGTTAAATCTTAGAATAGCAAGAACTTCCACGCGTTGTACATGTGTATCATACGATAGGTTAGGCGACATAAATATTTATGTCGCTCTCTTTTCAGCAAGCTCAATCAATGTTGGCTCTATCATGGAGCTTTCAAGCATGATGTGGATGTGGTTTCTCTTTTTGTTCCTCGCTATCGCGAGTATCTCCCATGTACCATTGAAAAGGGTGAAGCTATACTTGCTGCTGTCGAATCCATATATATATATATATATATATATATATTTATATATATATATATATATATATATATACATATATATATATATATATATATATATATACATATATATAATCATTATTATGTATTAAATGAATGCCCTTGTACAAAGTCACCGAGCCAATATCACAAACAGCCTTCTAACCATTCAGCATAAAACTACAGTATGTTTACATTTCATTGCGATAAAACAACTTGAAACCGTACTCACTGAGACCAGTTTATTGTCCTCGGGTGTCGGCTAATTTCCTCCGTTGACATGGTCCTGAGCTAAATAAACCCATTGTAATAAGTCCGCTACGAAAACTTTATCCCGGTATCTCCGAAAAGGAAATTGAGTGTGTTTATCCGAAGTTGTAAATATAGGGGTTAATGATTTTAAAACAGAATACGTATTCATTTCGGACTACTCAAATCATCGTTTTTTAAGTTAAACCAGAGAAGAACAGAGCAAGGTTCCAAAGGAAAAGGCTTTTTTTGTAATTATAATAAGATGTTTATTTAAATTTAAATATAAAAACAGTAGTAAGAATATAAGCTTAACAATTATACATTTAGACTAAAAGAAATAAAATATTACGCAAGGCTGGATACAACCGCGTTTTATATTTTTCTTTGCCTTGTGTGTAGCATAATATTAGAGTTAGTAGAGGTTATAAATAAACACACAGTTTACCTGATGATAATTGATGTCTGCGGCCCAGATATCGAGCCATCATCCCTGAACAACAAAAATGGAATGCATCTTTCCTTTTTATTGGGTCACTCGATCCGTACATTCATCATAAGGAAAACAGCTGCGTTATGTTGCTAATTCACGGTAGTATTTCGTGAAGGCGTGGTTCTTCCCTGATCATGCTGACCCATTCTCGTAGTTCTATCACTGTTTTGCCATAAGTCACCAGATCTTAGTGCATCTGTTAAGAAGATGTGACATAAGTTAATCAATACATAGTTTTTTTCTTTTTTGGTTAGAAGAGTATTGCATTGCTAATTAAACATTACTAATATTCCGGTCAACCTCTCCAACTAAGCTGAAAATGCTTGTGCTAGGAGATGGTTCAAGATAATGAAGGAGATGTGTCATTCGAGGTTATCGCACCATCTCTTACGAGGTGGCGTGTATACTGGCGGGATTCATGCCTAGGGATCTGGAGGCGGGGCTCCTTGCAGCCATTTGCCACTGGCGTTTGGAACTTCGACTCCGGGGAGAATGGCTCTCACCAAGGGAGTGGGAATTACAGAGGTTCCACGTTCGACAGTCATTGCTTCTTAATTGGAAGGAAAGACTGTCCCATCCTAGGGCAGGCAGCAGGACTGTCGAGGCTGTTCGTTCGTTCTGTCTTCAAGGACTTGAAGACTGGATGAACAGGCGGCACGGCGCCCTGACCTTCCGGCTGGTGCAGGTGCTATCGGGGCACGGGTGCTTTGATAAGTACCTGTGCCGCATAGCCAGAAGAGTCCAGTCCAGCTTGGGCTGAACTGCGCCAAAACCTCGCCGCAGTAGTGGGAGACGATCTCTCGTTACCAGCGCTCATTTAGGCTATGGTTGAAAACGAGAGGTCGTGGAGCGCCGTCGTCGCCTTCTGCGAACAAGCTATGTCGCAGAAGGAGGCTACGGAAAGGGAGAGAGAGATGATGGCGCCGGAGGAGGGTATATCACGCCCTCTTTCTACCCCCATAACTAAGGCCTAGGTGATGGACACAGGGGTCAACCGTCGCCAAATATCTAAGGCCTCGAGATGCCACGCGCGGTTTTTATGCGCGCTCGTACATGAAAAAGGGGTCAATCAAAGATGCCCGCAGCGGGCTAAAGCCGACGAGACTACGATAGTGTGCGAAAGCGTTCCGTAGTCCCGACCAAAGGTGTCGAGAAGAACACCGTGGGGTTTTAGCTGGTAGGAGTCCGGAAAAACCCTTCCGATGGCCCCGCGTCGGAGGGGTATCCATGAGGATTTCCCCACGAAAAAAAAAAATGTCGAATGTTAGTTTCGAACCTACGACCTTTTAGTTTCGCAGACAGTACCCTAAACTATTGGCCTCTTGATGCTTATTTTATATTGAAGTAAATGTTGTAGTATTTTGAAGTTAACAAAACGTTTAGTTATTGAATTAAACTTTATTTACATACTCTTTTATAAATCGACACATTGCCGTTATTTAGAAAAATTCTTACGTCTGTAGAGAAGTAAGATGATCCTTCACTCATACCCATCATTGTATCTCCTGTAAGCCATGTTTGATAGTGGCACATAAACTGAAAACAACGGACGATGAGATCCGATGTCAACTATATTTACGGAGAACTCTAAATGTTTTGGTAGCCGCATAGAATTAAATTATAAAGAAGAATAAAAGAAGTAGAAAGTAGAAGGGAAGGCGATTTTCTGTCTTTCGTACATCGTAAAGCGGAGAATAAGCAAATAGAAATGATTACATAAGCCATCCTACACCAGGACCTATATATAATAAAATTCAACAAAGCTAAATTGCCTGCAATATTATTAATTTTAATTTTATTTAATAAAAATATATAAATTGAAAAACAAATTTATTTATAACTAGGTTAGGTATATTAAAATAGAATGTCCTCTCGATAACAATGAAGCTTTTTACTGTGTATTTGTTTAAAATTAGTCGATTGCATTAAAGTTGGATAAATTGCATGTTTTTGGCTTATTATAGCATATGTTATACCATATTATGGGGCTTATGATATATGATAGTGCTTCAGAGATGTGAGCATATGTGTTCACGCCGTAGTCGCATCTTTTTTGCATGGACATCCAACAATAGCATTCTGATCATAAATATCAAAATAGACAGCCAAATCAAATGTGATTTGGCTGTACATTTTACAGCACGGGTTGAAAATTATTTCGAGACAATTGTTGTTTTTGTTCGAGTTTGTTGATGTGGATTTCCACTTCTTTCGATCTCTTTCAAATGCTATGCACGGAGTTTCGTTAATACTGTTGTAGAAATTAGATCCTGATTGAATGAATTTCTCGCATCGTAAACGAGTGATTTCTATCAATGAGATATTGAAAATCATATATAATCTTTAGAAAAAGTTGTTTAGAACATGGGAGATTACATTATCGAATAATATATAATCATACATTATAATATAAATTTGTAATATGAGCTTAATAAAACTATATATCCAAGAAATAATAAAGTTTAAAACATGTTGCCTGGTTTTTAATTGAATATATACGCTGACATTTAGGGAAAAATATCCCCTTTCTTTCATCTATAGATATTCAAACATTTCTTCACTTTGCGACCATGTCAATGGCGTGTGTTCGCCGACTCCCAAGAGAAATTACTCGTCTCAATGTGACCCGTTTATAGTTTCGTTATAACAGTACGTGAAAACAATATTTACATTAATATTAAATGATGCGTTAACACCTACGACATATATATATAAAGTGAAATTTCTTTCAGTAATCTTTTAATTTTGTAGTATGTAGCATTATTCAGTTGTCAGTTGTTGTTTCCTGGGTTTCGGTTCCAGGGTTTTTATTAGTTGAGGGCATTATAAATACCCAATTTATAGGTTTAAGAGGGTGACGTTGCTTCTGTAAATATCTCTTTTTCATGTGACGATAACTGTATAACGAAAAATACGAAAACACCACGGTGATCGCCGTCATCACGATTTATTATTATTATAATTATTTTTTATTACTTTAAGAGTAACAAACGAGCACACAGTTCAACTGATGGTAAGTGATTCCTACACTGTTCTCACTGTTGATACGCGTCTTCTGGGCGTAATACAGGCTTATGTGTGATTTGGGGTCCGTAAACTTGGTAGCCAACCTGAGTGCATTGGGAAGGGCTCTCGGATCTCTTACGGAAGGCACTGGTGCCACTCCGCACCGAGCCTAAGAACGTCCCAAGGGAGACCAGGCCTCTCCAAGCACCGTGGCAGTATAACACACAACCCGACACCACTTCGTGTTCCCATCCCACCAGGTTCGCTAACCCATTCCTGAGAGGCCCCCACCCTGTTCACCACGAACCCGTGATCACCTTACAGTAGCCTTGTATGACAGACAGGACTTAGACCTATTCTAAACTCCCGGTACTAATGCGCTGAGCTGTACCGTGACCCTACCACTTAAACTAGGTTATCTTTCACGATTAGTATAAAATAATAACGTCAATCTGACTACTAGAACTAACATAGTCTATGGATAGACAAGGGTCCCTCAAGATGAAAACACTTTCCGTAATCAGCTCTCTTACAAAAAGAAACGACGGAGGAGTCTCTTACACTCCACACGAGAATATAAATTCATAAAGTCGACTTATTTACGAAAAGTTTAAAATCACGAGAGATGAAAGAAAAGGTCAACTTATGAAAGCCTCTTTTGGTTGAATTCTGTTGTCATTCATGCCACCGTACTGCTATGAAAAAGTTTCTCTGTTTGTTTGCATTTATAAACGATGTGACGCAATAGAGGTAGAGAACCCGACTTCGTGAGACTTACTTTTTTAGTTTTCGGGTGTTTTGTGTATTTTTTGCGAGTAGCTAACACTGCCTTTGAAACTTCCCGTCATGTTATTGCGAATAGATTACGTTTAACTGGAGATGACTTGTGAGTGCCTCTTCCTTGTACTAATGTTTATTTCTTTATGTCATTCGCAGATGATGTCGTCTAGTAGGTGTTTTCTACCAGTCATCCCCTGGCGTGAAAATAATGATTGTGTATTGCTTAAATAGAAGATATATATATATATATATATATATATATATATATATATATATATATATATATATATATATATATATGCATATAAACTAAGCAAAACAAACCATAAAAGAATTATATAATGTGGACCAAAACTAAATCCATTCATCCATTTTCCATCAATCCATTTTTAAAAATGATCATTCATTTTATGAAAATTGTTATACAAAATTTCACGCCGTTTTCATCTTGGGGAGTGATCCTTCCCCGGACGACCCACATTGTGGCTAGAAATTAAATGCATCGTAACTTTCACCTCTATCATAAGAAAAATAGTTTTTCTTACCTTTAAACATTATTAGCTAGTTATCTCGTAATTTATTAAACACCAATTCCCTCTGCAACTCAATAGGTCTACGAAACTCAATTTCGTAGGTTGGAATCCGTCGTATATCATCGATGATTATAAATATTTTTTAAATTAAGGTTCACAACCGAGCACACACTTGGTGATTGACGAATGCGTCCCATTAACATCTACATCTTTTCTTAATAGAGATTTAAGATGCAAAACGTCAATAGCTTAGGATTTCGGGTACAATCTGTGAAACTTTTGTATATTCAAAACTACCACTTAATAATTGTTGTGAGCCACATCCAAGCACAAATATAAAGCTAAGTTGGAGAGGTAATCAGGAATCTAGTAATGCTAATAGTAATATCAACCAAACATCGTACATCAAGACAGAATTTAACATTATTCTCATTTCCTCATCATCTCGATGATTGGGAATACACGCCTTTTTTACGCGAAACTAATCTGTGAAATCAGCTGCTTCGAAACACTAGAATTGCAGATGCGCTGCAATTCTAGTTCATGGGCATGTTCATGGGCAGCGGTGATCACCTACTGGTGAGCTGCTTGTTCGTTTGCCACCTATTCCATAAAACAAAACATGCTGCAGATTCTTTCTAACTGTAATATGTATGGGTCAAAAGCAGCATGTCCCTCACAGAATATCATACGAAAAGGCAGCATAACGCCCCTGTCAGATGTCGTAGAATTCCATGTCAGTTTTCAGAATATTTCTTAGGGACAGACAGTCTACATAGATGGTCATAGATGGCGTACTGGATAATATGTATTAAAAAAGGCGCAGAGGTCAAAGTGTTACCGGATACTAACAAAGTCCCAGCCTCCAACAAATGAGATAAGATAAAGATTGAATGATAAACCGTAAGTTGCTTAGAAAACTTTGTTATACTCATATACTTTATATATCTAGCCATCTTCTCTATTGAAGTTAGCATAGTTTGGTGAGGAAATGTACTAAAAACGAGGCTTTTTAGATTTTTCGTTACTGGCCGCCTCTACATAAAACTCTACATAGTTTTATTTATAACATCGTCGCATCTCACTGGCAGAAAACCTCTTTTAGATCAAGGTACCGAGTGATTTTGTCGTTGTAAAATCAGTTTTATATCTTAGAGATAAGATTTACTTTTAAATGTGAGAAATAATTTGAATGCTACTTACGTTTCGCTCTGAAAAAGTCTTTACGATGTAACTGCCGCTCTTTTCGTTTCATGTCTATGCCCGGATATTAGAAAATTTATATATCCTTGCGAAACACAGACAGATAAGGATGAGGAATTTGTTCCACAAATTTGCAAATAAGGCTATATGTACAATATATATTCTTTGGATTACTATGTAAAAAAATATCAATTATGTTTATTAGGGTATTAGGAGACCGCTTCCGAAAACGAAGACAGACGATAGTACTAATGACACCTTCGATGATGAGACGGGAATAAAATATAGGTATAGTGATTATTATTTCTTGCTCCCATGTACAATCTATATATTTTTTATAGATCATAAAGTTTTTATGTTCAATTTTAAGGAATAATTAAATATTACAAATATGATGATGAAAATTAATTCATGAATATTTCAAATCATAAAAAATCTTGTAACATTTGAACAGTTTTATTGAGTATTAATCGTATAGTGTTAAAATATGTTATTTGCAAAATACTCATGGAAACGGCACTGTAAGATGGTGGAAGAAAGAATAAATACAAGAGTTTAAAAGTAAAGTTTTAGACAGGTGATACATTTTCAGTTCTGGGACAACGCTGTAGCTTGTTTCAATTTACGGAATGAGTGGGTCCGCTTGACCGAATAAGGACCACGCCCTTACACAATACCAACATAAAACTGCCGTATTTCGTCTGGTGTAATCACTGGTGATGAGGCATTACATGTTGGTATTGACAAAGATCTGCAGAGTTTTTCCAACTTAATAAGCTAATTATGATTAACTGTAAAGGTCTTTGATCTAAGAGTCATTGAATTTAAATCATTTGCGTTGCCGTTTTCTCATTTTTGTGTTTTTTTAAAAAAAACAAGACCAAGTAAGAGATGGAGAGACATTTTTAAACAGAAATGTGGATCTTGTTGGATGCGAGAGAACGAGATAATTGGAAAGATTTAGGAGAGGCCTATGCTGCAGAGGCGACTACTAAAAATGCAGTCAGCTAAGATTATAGTTTGTTTCTATTTATATTTCTATTTAAATAACGTATGGTTAACACTAGAACATATTATAATTACCGTAATCAGATTACCGGAAAATTTGATTTAATTTAAGTTTAGTTATTATTGTAGTAGAAAAATAAAGGCTATTTTTTTTTTAGTACAGTTATTAATACCGCTAAGTTCAGAAGATATGTGGATGTAATGGACCGTAAGAATCACTTAGCATCAGATGAACTGTATGCTCGTGAGTCACCCTCAATACAATAAAAAATAAACACTAGTGATGGCCAGCTGGTTGCAATAAATGCCAGACATACTGGAATCAAGTCGCGCTGGAAGACAGTACAGTTATATAGATTTCATTTGGTCGAATAAAAAGAATATTAAAAATGCTATAAACATTACTAATATTCCGGTTAACTCCAACTAAGCTGATAATGATTGTGCTAGGAGACGGTTAAACGAATGGTGGATTCGAACTTACCATCTCAAGTTTCGCAGAGAGTACCCTAAACCATTCGGCTTTTGACGTTTAAGAGTACAGATCATCGTAAACGATAAAATTGATATTCCATTAATTTATATTCATAATATATTGGCCAATGATACTCATGAATATCCTTATAAAAGACATTGTAAACGCAGTCGAAGAAAATATAAAAAAGAGTAAAAATTACCCAGAGTAAATTAATTATCATAATTATCATAGCCATGTATGTTCATCGTCCATGCCAAGCCTAGTGAGCGGGCTGGCAAACGCAATTACCAGACACTCTGAACTTCCGACTCTGTTGCCCGTCATCGGTGTAAATATTTGCGTCTGGCAAATTGATTTCCTTATTTATTTATTTTTTTGTTTTTTTATTTATTTATCTATTTCTTTATTTATTTCGTCATCAGCTATCAGACTAGTCTTGGCTATAATGATATTCACTTCAGCCCAGACTAGTTCACTGTTGAACGTTGTTGAACTCCTCTACAAGCTGTGAAGAGAACGATGCTGATTCACCAGGAACAGTCTTCAGGAACTTCCCGGAAACTTGCATAGGTCGTTTCTCGTCACGTTATTTATTTATTTATTATCAATAGACAACATATAAAGTTAAAATCATAGTCCCGATAATATATTTTACAAGTTTAAATTTGAAATAAAGAAAACATTTCGTTGGACAGTGATAAAAGTAAATATAATAGTCTCATCAAGTAACTGCACGCACGTATGTAAAATTAACTTAAAATAATAAAAATTAACACACACCTGTATTGTAATTATTACTATTTTTATTGTTCGCAGAGAGCACACTTAAACACTTTTTTATAGGACAGCCCCGCCCACACACGGATATCCGCTATCTGTCGGGGGACACTTGGTTGTTTGGTCTAGTGGTCAAGTCCTATAGTCGTTTCTTACGACACCCACATGAAGAGATGGAGTTAGCTTCCGCCAACACTACGTATATTGAGTAAAAAGTCAAATTTCGAGGGAACAGTTAATTTAACATTGATAAGAGCATCTAGTTTGATATATAGCTAAATGAATGAAGCGTCAATAGCATAATGCTTTATGATGCGGCCTATGAAACTTAAGTTCTTAGATTCCAACTCACCATTCGAGTATTTTAGTGAACCACCTCCTAGTAGGATTTACGCTTAGTTAACGGGAATGTTAGTAATGTTAATATTTAAAAAAAAAACATCTTTTTTGACTTTGGACGGAAATTTTGATTTTCCTTGATTTAGTTTATAAGAAGCTTATTTTAAATACTTTAAAGTTATTAAACATTTTCATGTTTTTTATATAATGTTAGCAATGTTATTAATCTTACCACCCGTGAAGCTCTACAAACAAGTTTTAATTCTTCGTTAGGAGATGGTTCGCGAAAACAGGCAAATGGTAAATAGATGCAAACCTACTATGTTTAGTTTCTAAGAACTTACCATAAGTCAATAATAATAAAACAATTTTCTGTTCATTTTTAGGAAAAAATTACCTTACGCTAGAAATAGATCAATACAGTTACACTTTGCGTATGTGTTATATTCTCTAATTATTTTATTTAGAGGCGCATTATTACCTTACCGTTTATGTACTTACACTACATTTTAATAATTGGAATCGAGAAGGTCTAGGTAGCCGCGACAGTATAGAGAAAGCTAGGGAGGAGAGAAGGTCAGGAGTGTCAATAATGAGTGAGGCTATTTTAAAATAATTTAATCTTTATCTGTATGACGAAAGAACCTTCCTTAAATTACCCGAGTATGCCAAGTGCGACAAAAAACTTTTTGGAATTTTTTTTTAATGCATAATATAAAAAAGTTCCCTCATATAACTTACACGGGAAACGGGAAAATTACTGGTAATGAAACATTCCATCTTTGAACTCCCACCATAATGGGATAACCCACAGAGAACCATTAGAACTCATATCTACGGTAACCACAACACTTGCTATTTGATACGTTAATGAGAATGCATTTAACTTATAATATTATGGTTACAGCGTGTATATTTGTTGTAAAATTTGTAAAATTTTCCTTCGCTTATTAACTTAGTGAGCTGATTACGATATTTCTAGCGTCATTGAAGTTGGGCTAGTTGCTTCGCAATGGTATACTGGAAATAGGTTTTATTAATTGTATAAATAGCGCTAAATTAACTGATATGATTACGCAATTATATTTTTATGGCGCTTGCATTAGTGGGCAGTTTGTCAGTGTTAGAAGCACTTTACAGCTTGTCTCTTCCTCCAGCCTCAGCCTGTCGGGCCTTTACAGAATATCAGCATGAACTATAATATGCTATTATCAGCGTTCTAAGGCTTCGCATGGTGGGTGTAGTGATTAGAAGATTAGAAGGATTTCCAGACGTTGAGTTTAAACATAGTACATCACGACCATACAAAATTTCATCCTCATCATCTCAATGGTCAATGTGTCAATCCACCGCTGTGTGCTTTACTAGAAATTTTCTGCCATGGCAAACAACTCTGTGGATTTCAGCTGTTGCCAGCGGTATTTCCGAACCGATATGACTTAGGGACCTTTAAGAAAAGAGCCTACACCTTTCTAAAAGGACGGCAGCGCATCTGCGACTCCTCTGGTATTGCGGATGTTCATGGGCAGCGGTGATCATTTACCATCAGGTGAACTGCACATATCCTATTAAAAAAACAATTATTGATAATGCAGCATTCCATCTGAGTCTATGATGAGATTATCGACCGCAGTTGTTACTTACCTTTCGGGTAAATTGTTCTCGTTTGTATCCCTACTAATATAAAAGGCGTGTAATAGAAAGGTATTAAAGATCTTTGATTTCATAATTTGAAGCGTCAATAGCCTAATGGTTTAGGGTACGGTCTGCGAAATTTAAGGAAGTGGCTTCGAAACCACCATTCGACTATTTACGTGAAGTATCTTCTAGCGCTAGAATTAGCTTAGTTGGAGTGGTTAACTGGAATGTTAGCTTGGTTAGCCCCGCAAGAATTAGAAAGTTTAAGAATGCTGTTAAAAAAATCATCACCTACATTAACTCATAATTTTCCTTCACTCCATCATTCCTTGTTTATTTCTTAATCGAATGTTCATATCAATAAAAGTCATTACCCACGTGATCCGTCCTTTTTTATTGACATTCATACACATCGCTTTTCTCCTAATACGACCTTTATCCTTCATCCCTTGGTGAAAACATGTCAGCCTAAGTTTACGAAAATTGTCCGTCACAGACCTTTTTACTTATTTATTATTCATTTTTAATTTAGATAACTATATAATATTAATGTTATCGTCAAAGCCTTGTCATGGGCGAATGAGTTGGTTGGAAAGGACTCGTTTTCGCTGAATACCGCCTGTATTAAGGAGCTGTTTAGCAGTCAAAATGGACTCAATTTCTGGTATATTAATCAGTGGTAGTGTTGGTAGGTAATTATAAGATATTAATCATCTGGTTGAGGATATATATATCTATGGATGGCATTGACCAGATATACGAGTGCAGTGTAAAAAACTTCTTTCTTTCAACTAAGCGAACCTATTGCGGTGGAACAAATAACTCTCTTCTATTATGGTGTGCTGAAAATCAGGCTTCAACAAGAACTTTACAATTAAAAATATATTCAATAATTTTTCAAAGCAATATTGTACAAAGTATTGACATCGAACGTCATACATTGGTCCTAGATAAGAGAAGGCAGCAATGGAGACGGTGCAAGTAACTGGAAATGCGCACCCGAAACGCGATTCTAAAGCGACGTCAAAAAAGATATCGTGTTTCTTAATATTTTTATTAATCCATTTTGAATTTTTATGAGAAATAAATAAAGAAAGAAAGAATTTTGTTATTCATAACAAAAACTAACACCAAAGCACACATGCATACAATGCGATGATTAAAAAAATATATTTACTGAAAAATTTCCGTTTAGCCAACTGGAAAGTATTTTATAAATAAAGTTTTCATGGTTACGCGAAGTAAGTTTTCCGTTTGTATAATTTGCTTGATAAAGTTAGTCTCTCACACATTTTTATGTTTATAGTTATTGGAAAAGGAATTATATAACGTATGCCACAAGGTCAATATTTGCAATTATGCGGCGATATAAACTTGGACGGCCGCGTGTTGTAGTGGTTAGAGTAGCTGGCTACTGCATCGCGAGTTCTAGGTTCGATTCCCAGCTGAGGAACAATATTTGTGTGTTAAAAATTGTTAGTGTGCTCGTCTGTGTGTGTTGTTCCGTGTCACTGACACTTCATCTGCACCTTCCTCTATTCTTATTGTACATGCATTAAGATACAAAATAATATGGAAGATTGCCTCTATGTTTACAAAAATTCTTACGGCACAAATAAATATTCGGCAATGTCATCGACAAAAACCAAAAGACATCGCCGTGGTCTAAGTCGACCAGGAGGAAATCATTATATATGATTCTAGAAAAGTTATGAAAAAGCTAACGTATTTTTTTTCATTAAATTGAAATAGAGATTTTAAGAAACTTCATTTGCGTTTAAATTGTTTAACGAAGTTAAATTCGGCTGCCGGGAATAACCATGCTTAAAATTTTCATAATTTCAATAATGTAAACGCGTTTGTTTAAGACTGGAATAGTGAAGTTAGTCTATTATGTACTTTCAGCACTTCATTAATGATAAATAATAACTATACTATACTATTATTAATTAGTATTCTATTTTTAACATCATGAAACTAAATAACTAAAGTTTCATGATGTCAAAAATATATGTTTTATCAAACAAACATCATTACTAGCCTGAAATACATTGCTGAATATAAAAAAAAGATCAAGTCAAAAGTATGTTTTACTATGAATTCTGCTTGAAAAGAACAAATTTTTAAAGATTATGAATTGTTTTTCAAAAAAGGCGATTCTTTATGTTATATTACATGTCAACATCATCATCATCACGTCATTCCGTCACCAGTCCACTGCTGAACATCACCTCGCGGCCTCCCCCACACTCTGCCATGGAGTATGAGTTTTTACAGTGGTAGAGCTACACTGCAGTTTGTTCCTAGCTGCAGAATGGATAGATCAGCTGTACTGGGGTAGGACCACGCCCTCAGTATACCAGAGTAAAATATCAACGTAATGCTGCTGTGTTTCGTCTGGTGAGTGTACGGATCCGGAGACGTTTATTATTGGTGACGAGGCATTCCATCTCAATCCGAACGCATCTACATTATGATTCCCTGCCAAGGATGAATGTAGATGTCATGGGCCGCAGGAATCACTTACCACCAGGTGAATCCTAGATTCCGTTGATGTTGATGCTGTTAGCCTATGCGGCTCTTACAGCTTCATCGGACACAGGGCTGGTTAGAGAGTTTAGTTCACTTACTTACACCAAAGCGCTCATACACTGAGTGTGTCGGTCTGCTCTGATCACGTTCCTATTTTAATGCCACCTAAGTTGCCAGTTCCCTATCAGAAGATTCTCCAGAGTTGAAAATGAATGGTGATGTCTACTAACCGTCCGATAATAGGTATGCGTACCTAGCCTCTGGCGGACTCCACCTGTTATCTGGTATATCGGAAGCTGTGGGCGGTAAGAACCACCCTGACACGCAGGTGTATCTAATGTACGCGGTGTTGCGAAGGTTACGCCGCTTTCGAAGGTGAGGGCGACGTGCGATCAGGTGAACTGTGTGCTCGTTTGTTACTTTCGATTTCGACGGGGGTGGTCCTACGCTGCGATGGCCAATACGAGGTTGCCATTCGAGAACCTTTCTTCTCTATCGGCTTTCGGTATTACGAGCTACATGGCCGACCCATTTCCACTTCAGCCTACTTCTATATAAAAAGTATTTATCTTTGTTGAAAGAGATCTATAGGAAAGTGCAAACTTTCGTCTATCAATTTCATTGGTACCAGTACTGAGGAATAGCTTATGAAATGGTGAATGGCTAGCAATTATAATCCATCTTTCAACAATATATTATATTCATAAGCGATGGTTTTACTTAGCGGATAGGACAGCTAACCAATGAATAAATTTAGTCAATAATTTAAAAAAGATGTGTGTTCCTCGTAGCTCATGGTAAGGGCTACAAAACTTACTACACACGCTCAATGAGGTCGTAGAACGGCTTGACATTTTTAATTGCATTTTAATAGGTTTTCAAAAGATCAGCTTAATTGTATTACGTTATTTATAGTTTTTAGTTTATTGTGCTAAGTTATTTTTTAATGTTTTGTTATTTATAAAATGTTAAAATTGAAATAATAAATAAAATTTCTACACTATCGCATTAGAACAGTTCTGTTATGGTAGTTGTAACGTTGCTGTAAACATATAAAACAGTCAAACAAAAATTTGTCCTGTTTTGACTAATGATACGTGTGCTCTTGACACATTTATATTGCTACACATCACCTAATTTCTAGCTACATCATACTTGCATACACCTCACCGTCGTAGAATATCAGCGTGAAATAGTAGTTACTGTGCTGTGTTTCATATTTCAAGTGTAGGGATCCTAGGACCTAATTTTTCGCCCCCTTCTGTTATCAACGACGTCCTTCGTCCCAGGGGTAGGACCGCAACTTTGGTGCAGTAGTAGTCCTCACGCCAGTGTAGCCAGTATCGTCGTTTTCTCCTTACTCAGCGGGCCTCCCACTCACAAACCTGCTTCGATTAATCTGTAAAGGTCACTGGACCAACAGCATCACACAAACACGAGGAAACCTCTCTGGTCTCAACCCACTGGGGTGATTTTGATTTTTTTTTGAGTATAGATGCGGATATTATGTGCCATGGCGTTTCCCATTCTTAATATTACATATACAAAAAAAAATAACTTAAACTTATACCTTCTTGTAGGAATATCTATATCTATCTGTCCAGTCGTCTAACATCATTATCAATCGTTACCATTTCTTTGATCTCTTTTCGTTTTACGACTAGTGACAAGTTCTACCATAGCTCTATCCAAGATAATACACGACAAGATAAAGCCATTATTGTAGAGAAATAGGAAATTATCATCTATAGTCGATACCATTTATGGTCAGGACAACGGATATTAATATAGGAACATAAAAAATAAATATAATAAATACACGGCCTTACTACAAGAAACATTTTGAACAAGAATGATAAACGCTTAAATAATTTTAACAAATTGGACGATTTCAAAAAGTAATTTCAACTGCTATTTGTGAGCAGTAAGGGAAACTAAATTTCAGAACAAACCGCAAAGTTTTTCTCTAGAATAGGAAACATTTTGCAAAATTCTAATATTTATTGGTTGTTTATAATATAAACAAATTTACCAAATAATGTAAGCGTTCTAACATACGACTTTTCCATTATTTGAAAATGTAATTCCAACCATTTTGTAAACAATACGAGAAATAAATTTTTCTCAACAAAACGTCAAAACTTTTCCTTGTAATAGATTCGGAAACATTTGAAAAATTCTGCTATCATTTGATCGTTTCTATAACTTTAACACATTTACCAATCACTATAAACGTTCGAGCATATGACCCTTCCATTATTTGGAAAAGTAATTCCAACTGCCATTTGTGAGCAGTATGGGAAATTTAAACTTTCTCAACAAAACCACAAAGGTTTCCTGTCAAATAGAATAAGTTATTTTACACTAGTTTTACAAACAATTATTTCGAGGGCCGTAGTGTTGTTTGTATTTTGGAGTCATTTTATATTTTAAAACGACGGAAGTAATGTCGTTTCAGGAGTTTATATATAATTAAAAAATTTTAGGTTTTTCGGCTGTGAGAATTGTATATGTACACAATACCCATACATTTATCATTCCGTTTGAACGTACCTGTGACGTTATTACACATGTATCGATAAATACATGTGTTATAACGAATAAAATGTATATACCAACGTTTCTGAAATATAATAGGTATATCCTATAGGAAAAAAATATACATCTAATAGGGAACCTCATCATTTCTTAAAGTTCTTTTTTTATATTTAGGGTTGTAAATGACCACGGAGTTCTCGTGTTGTTAAGTGACTACACACATGACACATGATATCTTCATCCATTCTAGTATAATAGAATACCTTGTCAACTGTATTGGGTCCTCAAATAAGCATAACTGCTATTTCACACTGGTGTACTGTGCCGGCGAGGTTCTACCTCGATCATATCGTATATGGAAATAAGGTGAAGCGTGGCTCTACCAGAATTTAGAACTCAAGTTAAGAAAATGAAACTTCATTCAGATCATTGAATAACGTATGACAGACAACTACGTAACGATCAGGACATTTATAGTTCAGCCTCTAACTTCAGAAAGGTGAATATTAAATAATTTTGACTTTTCGAATATTAAATCTCTATAATTTCGAAATAATTATAAATAGTAGATATTTAAAGTTGTAACTTATTATACAGTTGGGGTATATGTGATAAAGTAAAATAATTTGGATTAACAACAATATTAAATACTTAACTCAAGTAAATTGTGTGTTTGTTGAGTAAGATATGAAAACGTTGGTTGGTAGCTTAGTGTATATTAGCTTGCTTTTAAATTCACGGTACATTAACTAGGGTTTGATCTCTGGTTTCGACACTAATGAAACTGTTAATTACAATTTTATGTGCAGATTTACCACATGCCGTGCAGCGAAGGAAAATATCGTGAAAACGAACGGAATTTCTGATTAATTATTTAAGTTATTTAATTATTTATTTATACTCTTTATTGCATTAAATTTAACAAAGTTGAAAGTTCACAAACGGTGGACTTAATGCCAAAGGCATTCTCTACCAGTCAACCCAAGGTGTGGTGAGATATGTGTATGATAGGTATAGCAATAAACTAATTAATAGAAAGGAAAAACTAAAAATAACTAATACAAATAAAGAATAATATATATATATATATATATATATATATTTGGCATCGTTTATAAAGTAAAGGCGGGAGAAAAACAAACTAAAAAATAACACTTCCTACATATATATATATATATATATACATATACATTTGTATATAATATGTCAGAACAATGTTTGTAACTATCTCAAAAGTGTGCCAAAATAAAAACTATTGGAAAGTGACCTTCGTACTCTGTAATTAAAGAGAGCAAGATCTTGAAAGCCAATTAAAGTAGCTGTTAACATTTAGGTGTCTTATTAATAAAATATAATAGCTCTTTTCTGCCAGTTTAGACATAAATCATTTATTTAAAAACAAGTAATTATTAAACCATAATCTTAAAATGACCACTGTTAGCGGTTCAGGCTAGAAGGTAATTCTTGGGTCATAGTTTGTAATTCAGAAAGGTATTCCGATATTTCTATAAAACTATCGACACAGCATATATTTTTATTTCATATATCCTTAAAAATAGTAATCAAGGAGCGTTAAATCCGGAGACCACTACAAAAAATATAAAAACTCCACTAAAAAAAACACCTTTAGTACAAAGACCTTTAGTATAAGGGTATTTATTAATAATTACAAATAATTCTACCAATAAATAACAGCATACCGTATATAACAAAATAAAAATGTCTCCGAAAGCATTCCTTTGTCGGGATTTTTGCAAGATCAAAGTAAAATCTATGAAAATGTAATCATAATTCGATAGTTCTTGAGGTATAAGGTAATAATAATATTTTTAAATTAGGCACAAGTTACGTTATATCTATAAGCTTCGTGATTCTTTAGTGAACAGTAGATCAAAGAAGAAAAGATTAATAAGGGATTGTGAGTGTAAGAAAGTGTAACAAATTTTAGTTCGTGCTTTACTTTATAGGATAACGATGACGATGATGATGACCATGATATTGACAATGACAATAACCATGACCATGACCATGACCATGACCATAACCATGTCCATGATGATTACGATGACAATGGCCATGATGAAGACGATCATTTCATAGCATCCCTACTGCTCAGAAGAAAGTGCTCGTTTTTGTGTTTGCTCCCAGGATATATTTCAATGAAACTAAAGATTCGTACATAGGCTAGGATACGGGAAAAATCATCCAAACAAATGAAAACTTTTTTGAGGGTTTTTAAATATTATCCATATTAGATATTTGGGGTAAGAAAATATATTATAGCATATTTATTTCTTGATTTAAATTGTTATTGTTCACACTCAACAAAAAGGGGTACAAAATCCGGACCAATGACTTAAGGCGTTCTCCACCAGTCAACCCTTGGTGTAGAGAGACATTGAGGACATCGATTTTTAAAATCTCATCCGATTTGTGCAATAAATTATTATATTCGGTAGTGGAATAGATAGGATAGACCAGGAACGATGAGCTTGCCGACCAGCGTTACCTCTGTTCTGTTAGTACGAGCATCTTATTTATTCGAGACTTATAGTTAAATACGCATACTTACTTAGCTGCTTTGAAGTTCGTGCTGTTTGCGTCGCAATAGGTTAAGTGAGAAACCTAAACATGTAGATTTTGATGATATCCTGTGCGCGCACAGCATAAAAAATCCTATTAATAATTACAAATAATTCTACCAATAAATAACAGCATACCGTATATAACAAAATAAAAAATGTCTCCAAAAGCATTCCTTTGTCGGGATTTTTGCAAGATCAAAGTAAAATCTATGAAAATGTAATCATAATCCGATAGTTCTTGAGGTATAAGGTAATAATAATATTTTTAAATTAGGCACAAGTTACGCTATATCTATAAGCTTCGTGGTTCTTTAGTGAAAAGTAGATCAAAGAAGAAAAGATTAATAAGGGAATGTGAGTGTAAGAGAGTGTAACAAATTTTAGTTCGTGCTTTACTTTATAGGATAACGATGACGATGATGATGACCATGAAATTGACAATGACAATAACCATGACCATGACCATGACCATAACCATAACCATGTCCATGATGATTACGATGACAATGGCCATGATGAAGACGATCATTTCATAGCATCCCTACTGCTCAGAAGAAAGTGTACGTTTTTGTGTTTGCTCCCAGGATATATTTCAATGAAACTAAAGATTCGTACATAGGCTAGGATACGGGAAAAATCATCCAAACAAATGAAAACTTTTTGAGGGTTTTAAATATTAAATCTAAAATACTATGATCTGTTAGAAAAAAATTGTTGGTTATTTTACTTTTTACGTTATATATTTAAACTTTATTGTTTACACCTTACAAAAATGGGTACAATGGGCCTTAAGGCATTCTCTCAAAAAGTAGAGTGGAGAGAAGTTGTGGTAGATGCGGTGCATACATAAAAAAAATCCTATTAATAATTACAAATAATTCTACCAATAAATAACAGCATACCGTATATAACAAAATAAAAAATGTCTCCGAAAGCATTCCTTTGTCGGGATTTTTGCAAGATCAAAGTAAAATCTATGAAAATGTAATCATAATTCGATAGTTCTTGAGGTATAAGGTAATAATAATATTTTTAAATTAGGCACAAGTTACGCTATATCTATAAGCTTCGTGGTTCTTTAGTGAAAAGTAGATCAAAGAAGAAAAGATTAATAAGGGAATGTGAGTGTAAGAGAGTGTAACAAATTTTAGTTCGTGCTTTACTTTATAGGATAACGATGACGATGATGATGACCATGAAATTGACAATGACAATAACCATGACCATGACCATGACCATAACCATAACCATGTCCATGATGATTACGATGACAATGGCCATGATGAAGACGATCATTTCATAGCATCCCTACTGCTCAGAAGAAAGTGTACGTTTTTGTGTTTGCTCCCAGGATATATTTCAATGAAACTAAAGATTCGTACATAGGCTAGGATACGGGAAAAATCATCCAAACAAATGAAAACTTTTTTGAGGGTTTTTAAATATTATCCATATTAGATATTTGGGGCAAGAAAATATATTATAGCATATTTATTTCTTGATTTAAATTGTTATTGTTCACACTCAACAAAAAGGGGTACAAAATCCGGACCAATGACTTAAGGCGTTCTCCACCAGTCAACCCTTGGTGTGGAGAGACATTGAGGACATCGATTTTTAAAATCTCATCCGATTTGTGCAATAAATTATTATATTCGGTAGTGGAATAGATAGGATAGACCAGGAACGATGAGCTTGCCGACCAGCGTTACCTCTGTTCTGTTAGTACGAGCATCTTATTTATTCGAGACTTATAGTTAAATACGCATACTTACTTAGCTGCTTTGAAGTTCGTGCTGTTTACGTCGCAATAGGTTAAGTGAGAAACCTAAACATGTAGATTTTGATGATATCCTGTGCGCGCACAGCATAAAAAATCACTCTCCTTGTATTGGTCTCCTTTTCATCTACTTTGGTATAATCAAACGTGCAAAATGAAATATGACTAATAAAATAAAACGTGCCACTTCCAAAAATCAAGAAGTAACATAGTCAGCCGATCAGATTTAGTTAGTAGTAATAAAAATCGATGGGACAAAATAGTCCCCCTGTAGATTGAATGACGCAATTTATACAAGGAGTTCGATAGATAGATGGTAGAAACGCATGCTTCTTGAATAAATTATTGATTAAAATGATGATGAAAGAATTAACAAGAATAATATCTAAATTGTTGAATAATTAAAATAATAATAATTTTACAAATACTTGAAGCATCTTAAGTTATAGAAATCAGAAGCGGATTATAGAAAAATTCACACGAAATCCTAAATCACTATCTGAACTAATAAGGTTTGAGCGCGGTAAACACCGAACCAATCATAATAACTCTTGGCAGCTTATCGTAAACGAGGCAATAAAACTAAATTGATAGCTTCACCTCCTTATGCTTTGCCTTCAGAAATATTTTCATAAATGATATAACGAATTGTGCTTTACTTTTCTTCACACAGAATAATTATTTTATTTCAAGGCTCCTGTAAGATTTGGTTCTTCTATATTCTACGAGAGCTCAATTCATCAATGATCAAGTTCTTTCCAATCAACTTAGTCTATAAGTTTGCAAAGCTTTCAGAAATATTTTCATAAATGATATAACGAATTGTGCTTTACTTTTCTTCACACAGAATAATTATTTTATTTCAAGGCTCCTGTATAATTCTTTGTTCTTCTATATTCTATGAGAGCTCAATTTATCAATGATCAAGTTCTTTCCAATCGACTTAGTCTATAAGTTTGCAAAGCTTTCAGAAATATTTTCATAAATGATATAACGAATTGTGCTTTACTTTTCTTCACACAGAATAATTATTTTATTTCAAGGCTCCTTTAATACTTGGTTCCTCTATAATCTACGAGAGCTCAATTCATCAATGATCAAGTTCTTCCAATCGACTTAGTCTATAAGTTTGCAAAGCTTTCAGAAATATTTTCATAAATGATATAACGAATTGTGCTTTACTTTTCTTCACACAGAATAATTATTTTATTTCAAGGCTCCTGTAAGATTTGGTTCTTCTATATTCTACGAGAGCTCAATTCATCAATGATCAAGTTCTTCCAATCGACTTAGTCTATAAGTTTGCAAAGCCTTCAGAAATATTTTCATAAATGATATAACGAATTGTGCTTTACTTTTCTTCACACGGAATACTTTACTTATTTCAAGGCTCCTTTAATACTTGGTTCCTCTATAATCTACGAGAGCTCAATTTATCAATGATCAAGTTCTTCCAATCGACTTAGTCTATAAGTTTGCAAAGCTTTCAGAAATATTTTCATAAATGATATAACGAATTGTGCTTTACTTTTCTTCACACAGAATAATTATTTTATTTCAAGGCTCCTTTAATACTTGGTTCCTCTATAATCTACGAGAGCTCAATTTATCAATGATCAAGTTCTTTCCAATCAACTTAGTCTATAAGTTTGCAAAGCTTTCAGAAATATTTTCATAAATGATATAACGAATTGTGCTTTACATTTCTTCACATGGAATACTTTTCTTATTTCAAGGCTCCTTTAATACTTGGTTCCTCTATAATCTACGAGAGCTCAATTCATCAATGATCAAGTTCTTCCAATCGACTTAGTCTATAAGTTTGCAAAGCTTTCAGAAATATTTTCATAAATGATATAACGAATTGTGCTTTACTTTTCTTCACACAGAATAATTATTTTATTTCAAGGCTCCTGTAAGATTTGGTTCTTCTATATTCTATGAGAGCTCAATTTATCAATGATCAAGTTCTTCCAATCGACTTAGTCTATAAGTTTGCAAAGCCTTCAGAAATATTTTCATAAATGATATAACGAATTGTGCTTTACTTTTCTTCACACAGAATAAATTATTGATTAAAATGATGATGAAAGAATTAACAAGAATAATATCTAAATTGTTGAATAATTAAAATAATAATAATTTTACAAATACTTGAAGCATCTTAAGTTATAGAAATCAGAAGCGGATTATAGAAAAATTCACACGAAATCCTAAATCACTATCTGAACTAATAAGGTTTGAGCGCGGTAAACACCGAACCAATCATAATAACTCTTGGCAGCTTATCGTAAACGAGGCAATAAAACTAAATTGATAGCTTCACCTCCTTATGCTTTGCCTTCAGAAATATTTTCATAAATGATATAACGAATTGTGCTTTACTTTTCTTCACACGGAATAATTATTTTATTTCAAGGCTCCTGTATAATTCTTTGTTCTTCTATATTCTATGAGAGCTCAATTTATCAATGATCAAGTTCTTTCCAATCGACTTAGTCTATAAGTTTGCAAAGCCTTCAGAAATATTTTCATAAATGATATAACGAATTGTGCTTTACATTTCTTCACATGGAATACTTTTCTTATTTCAAGGCTCCTTTAATACTTGGTTCCTCTATAATCTACGAGAGCTCAATTTATCAATGATCAAGTTCTCTCCAATCGGCTTAGTCCATAAGTTTGCAAAGCTTTCAGAAATATTTTCATAAATGATATAACGAATTGTGCTTTACTTTTCTTCACACGGAATACTTTACTTATTTCAAGGCTCCTGTAAGATTTGGTTCTTCTATATTCTACGAGAGCTCAATTCATCAATGATCAAGTTCTTTCCAATCGGCTTAGTCCATAGGTTTGCAAAGTGATGTTTCATATCCTTGCATTTTATCTCAATCATCACCACAGTGGTAGGTATAATTTAGTCAAATTCTTGACGCCTAATTTAAGAATCGTACATCACGATATAATTCAAAATTTCATCCTCATCTTTTTGAAGGTCTATGATTTATTACTGAGGCTTTGTGCGGTTTTTTTGTTACGCACGTCTATTTTGTGGAATCAACTGATTTATGGACTTTCAAGAGCCGGCTTTTATCGCAAAGACCTGCAGAGTACTTACAATTCCTCTGGTGTGGCAGGTATTTATAATGAGAGTCATATGGTGATTACTTACCATTAGCTGAGTCGCTTTCTCCTTTAAGACCTTATCTATAAAATATGAGCTAATATATATAAAATATACGGCAATATCTTCCGGTTATTACCAGATCAACTGCACAGAATATATTATAGTGTAAACAGAGGTCATCCCTTCGCTGGTCCGATGTAATTCTTATACAAAAAGATTCAAGGACAGTCAATTCAAAGACAGTCAAGACAAGTCAAGGACCAGAAAACCAATAATTTATTGTAAACAAATATTGTTGATAATCCTCGGAATCGAACCGAGGATACGCGACGCAGCATCCAGATGCTCTAACTACTCCCACAATCAACGACCGCTATAAAATGGATATATTAATAGGCTATAATTTTATACATTATCTATGTTCTGGTACTTACACAGAGAGGTACGCAAAATTTATTTTAATAAAAATAAGATAATATCAGTACCTAAATTAGTGCAAACAAGAAAAATAACTTCTCATAATAAATATGTTGTACATGCCTAAATAGATGAAACTTTGTAATGACCATGAAATTCACTGTTACAGACAGAAAAGAAACTTATAATGGTGTAAACTCTTCTCATATAGTTAGTTGAGATCCCAAGAGGCAACTCGTTAATGGCGGGCCTAGTCTTTCGTTTTTATAATAAAGTCACGTATTATAAGAATGGAGCGATCATTAAAATAATTTCGTGTGGAATATCTTTTGAGATCGTAGAGAATTAATGAAAAGTTTAATTTTGTAAAAAGTAAAGTCACAGGCTATATATATAAATATCACTTCGAAAAAAAGGTAAAGGTTTTTTGTTTGTTTGTTTTTTATCTGTAATTTTAATGGAAAAAAAGACTTGCAGGTGTTAAAGGCTATAATTTTGATCGTAGCTAGTCCTAGTGAGAGGGCTACAGTCAACACATAGGTGTAAAAATCAATTAGTGTTAGATTGTTTTCTTGTAAATGTGTTATTTTTTTTATAACATTGAGAGTAACAAACGAGCAGACAGTTCACCTGATGGCAAGTGATTTCTGCGGCCCATGACATCTATATTCATCCTTGACAAATAATCATAATCAGATGCGTTGTCGTCCTTAAGGACAGATGCAATACGTCGTCACCAGTAGTAAAGGTCTCCGGTTCCATACACGCAACAGACGACACAACAACTGCTATTTTACGTTGGTATTGTGTGTATTAAAAAGTAAATAATATTTTTAATGCGATACATTTATAGATGTATAATGAATGGGTCGGCCCGACTGGTGAAGGACCACACGCTCACAGAAAACCAGCGTGATATAGCATCATCAGCTCCTGTGTTTCGTATGATTGTAGGGAGGCCCAGTTACTGAAAGTGAGGAGTTAATCCACAGGACTGACCATGGACGTGCATCTGGAGTCATTGTTGAGGATTGTTGCAGGTGTTTTTATTTCAAGTTTTAATTTAAATCAGGACATCAGGTATCAATCACGGTGATGAGACCGCCTACTCGCACGGTCGCACACATTTCGATCAAAGTGTACCTTCAAAGTTTTATGTATAGAAATGCCTATAACTATTCATTTATACTTTACTGTCATGACGATAGAAAAAATTATGATTATGATAACCTGATGACAGGAATTGGCCATTAAATGTAAAGAGGGTTACCAAAAAAGGTATGAGGAACCTATCATGAGTGGTAGGCAGTGAATTAACGATGAGTTGGGATGTTGATGTCTTCTTCTTCGGATCTAATTCTAATTGTATTATTGAAATTATTTTTCGAAATCCGAAACTTGATTCGCTTTTCACCAACTAAATGTCTACTTAGGTATTTAAAAGTAAACTATAGTATGTTACGGTCATATGAAATCCTAGTTACCATTTGCATAAGAATCGCTTAGAAACATACAGAAACGATTCACACGATATAAATAAACCTTCAATCTTTATGCCGATGACCTGCAGTTATATTCATATGTTATAAACTGAGACCTAGAAAATGTTAAAAGCTGGTCTGATAGATTTAGTCTATCTGTTAACCCGTCTAAGTGCCAGGGCATAATAGTAGGTAGTCATCACTCAATACATAAGCTGAAGACAATCGCTCTACCCGCAATTATTTTTAATGGCTATTTGATAGAAATGCGCTCTACTGTTAAAGACCTCGGTATTCACATTGACACAACGCTGAGTTGGCAAGCACAAGTGACTCATGTTAGCCAAAAAGTTACCGGAACTCTGCGTGCTCTATACCCCATGCGAAACTTTCTCCCGTCCAAGACCAAAATAACGATTATGCAGACCTTAATTATTCCCCTGATTGACTATGGCGATGTGTGCCATTACGTCCTGAATGCAGATCTCCTTAACAATTTTGATCGTCATCTAAATAACTGCATAAGATTCATCTATAACCTTCGAAAGTATGACCACGTGTCTACTTATCGTTCTCAATTAAAGTGGCTACCCATTCGTCTACGACGAAGTCTGCGTGCTCTCACTACCCTTTATTCTATCCTGATATCTCCCACTCCTCCTTCCTATCCAGCTTCATATTTTCAATACCTTGGCTCTAACCACAATAAAAACCTTCGCTCGACCAACAACCTTCTACTTCGCTGTTCCTTTTCATAACTCCGACTTTATCCACTCCTACTTCTTTGTTCAATCTGTTCCTGCTGGAATGCTCTCCGTCCAGAAGTCAGGGCGGCTACAAATCGTTACGCGTTTAAGGATAAGGATAGGAAAATATATTTGTATTTTGTTATATATGTAATTTATACTTATATAACTATACGCATATATGGTTTATTTATATAATGTAATTAATATAATAGTATTTTACGACAAGTTCTTTAAGCATACCTCATTTCATCACTACATTGCCCTAAGGTTGACTGGTAGAGAATGCCTAACGCCATTATACATACTGTATATGAAGCTTAAATAAATAAACATAAATAAATGTAATCCTACTGCTGACAAAAGATTAGCCTGCATGAGCCTTCTTAAAACCTGTAAGTTATACTCGCTATCATACAGGTGCAAGTTACGTGATATGATATTCTTATATAAACTTATTAACGGATCTATGGATAGACTCAAACTGCTGAGCCAATGATATCTATATTTAAAGTTCCGTGTCGCATACCACGATACCCTGTTCCATTGTAAATGAACTAATTTTACAGAACACAAAATTTACACCACTCCTTAATGCTTTTTTTTACGCGGGGAAATGCCTACACACCTCCAAGGATGGGTCATGTCGGACTCCCATCGACTAAAACCCCATGGTGTTTCTCCTTCGTCGCGTACGGTGGGATCACGGGAACGCTTACGCACACATTCATGAACACGCTTTCCGTTTCATCAATAAATCAAGTTATATATGGTGGTTATTAAAATAAAATAAAAAACTTAACTTAAACAAGTTTAATTTTGTTAGATACCCAAGATATATGAAAATACATTCTAATATAATATACAAAACAATCCATTGTTTACATATTTGGATGTCGATAAATACCTTCAGAACATAAAAGAAACAAAGGACTATGTCGAGGTGCTCGAGGCAATGTCCATCAAAGCCGATCCATTATATTGTACAAGGACTTAACGGTAGTGAAATATTTGTGTTATAGGTTTTTTTATTTATAAAGCCCCTGAGGCTTTTGTCCTGGTTTTGCAAATAGAAATCTAAACCAAATACCTGCCTTGTAAAAAAATGGTACTGATGTATACGTTACGCAAAATTATTGTAGTAAATCTTTAAGAGTCTGCCTACACATGGGCAATAGAATTTTGTCAACCTTGACTATTGTGTACACTATTAGAAAGAAACGTTATAAATAAATAATAAATGAGCCTCTGATTTATATTTATACCTGTTAAAGTTATAAAGTTACCACGACGTTGGTATGATAGCTGAATTGACATTGCCGAAGTAAAAGCCTTGTAGAGGATAATGGAATTGTACAGAACAAACGGGAAGAGTAGAAACAAAGCGCTGGAGGCTTTTGGCTTGATAGCCAGCAGTTTTTGCAGTTTGATTTTTAAATACAAGTTCTGCGATTTTGGACAGTCTTGAAAGCTGAAGTGATAATGCTCAAGTTGCGTACAAAGCCACGAAAAATTTACGTTAAAGAGGTTATCGTAGTATTATCAAAAGACTCACGCGCCTTTACATGAAAAGGGTTGGGGAGCTCCACCAACAAGGAGAGGCTCGAAGCGAAAAAAAAGCTCCCGGGACTGCGGTAGTGCGCGAAAACGTTCCCATAGTCTTGACCTAGGGCATCGAGAGTTTAAACTGGTAGGAGTCTGGCATAGCCGTCGCTCCCGTGCCGGAGGGGTATCCATGAGAAATTCACCACGTATAAAAAAGTAGCCAAAAGATTAGCCTGCATGAGCCTTCTTAAAACCTGTAAGTTATACTCGCTATCATACAGGTGCAAGTTACGTGATATGATATTCTTATATAAACTTATTAACGGATCTATGGATAGACTCAAACTGCTGAGCCAATGATATCTATATTTAAAGTTCCGTGTCGCATACCACGATACCCTGTTCCATTGTTCATGAACTAATTTTACAGAACACAAAATTTACACCACTCCTTAATGCTTTTTTTTACGCGGGGAAATGCCTACACACCTCCAAGGATGGGTCATGTCGGACTCCCATCGACTAAAACCCCATGGTGTTTCTCCTTCGTCGCGTACGGTGGGATCACGGGAACTCTTACGCACACATCCACGAACACGCTTTCCGTTTCATCAATAAATCAAGTTATATATAATTCTGTTGGTTATTAAAATAAAATAAAAAACTTAACTTAAACAAGTTCAATTTTGTTAGATACCCAAGATATATGAAAATACATTCTAATATAATATATACGACATATTTGGATGTCGATAAATACCTTCAGAACATAAAAGAAACAAAGGACTATGTCGAGGTGCTCGAGGCAATGTCCATCAAAGCCGATCCATTATATTGTACAAGGACTTAACGGTAGTGAAATATTTGTGTTATAGGTTTTTTTATTTATAAAGCCCCTGAGGCTTTTGTCCTGGTTTTGCAAATAGAAATCTAAACCGAATACCTGCCTTGTAAAAAAATGGTACTGATTTATACGTTACGCAAAATTATTGTAATAAATCTTTAAGAGTCTGCCTACAAATGGGCAATAGAATTTTGTCAACCTTGACTATTGTGTACACGATTAGAAAGAAACGTTATAAATAAATAATAAATGAGCCTCTGATTTATATTTATACCTGTTAAAGTTATAAAGTTACCACGACGTTGGTATGATAGCTGAATTGACATTGCCGAAGTAAAAGCCTTGTAGAGGATAATGGAATTGTACAGAACAAACGGGAAGAGTGGAAACAAAGCGCTGGAGGCTTTTGGCTTGATAGCCAGCAGTTTTTGCAGTTTGATTTTTAAATACAAGTTCTGCGATTTTGGACAGTCTTGAAAGCTGAAGTGATAATGCTCAAGTTGCGTACAAAGCCACGAAAAATTTACGTTAAAGAGGTTATCGTAGTATTATCAAAAGACTCACGCGCCTTTACATGAAAAGGGTTGGGGAGCTCCACCAACAAGGAGAGGCTCGAAGCGAAAAAAAAGCTCCCGGGACTGCGGTAGTGCGCGAAAACGTTCCCATAGTCTTGACCTAGGGCATCGAGAGTTTAAACTGGTAGGAGTCTGGCATAGCCGTCGCTCCCGTGCCGGAGGGGTATCCATGAGAAATTCACCACGTATAAAAAAGTAGCCAAAAGATTAACCTAGCATAATAATAATAAGTTTAGGATAACCGGATGATATACAACAAACCGACAGAACGGAAGCACGCACTGCGAATTCGGTGAAGTCCGAAGAAGAAATATATAATATGTTGAAAGGCGAGGGCAACTTTAATAAATGCTAATAATAATATAATTCTGTTTGTTACTGAAGTCTGATACGGTGGTGGATTAAATCGCTTCTATAATGGATGAGTTGAAAAGTCACAAGCATAGGTTGGACATATAGTGACAATATAAAGTAATGAGTAAACTTGTATTTACCGCGTTTACTTTTTTTTTCAAGAAATTAAAGATGACAAACGAGAACACAGTTAACGTGATGGTGCATAAGTGATGATTGCAGGCTGTAAATACTTACATCAATCTTCAAGAAGTATTCTAGATCACACGTCACACGTGAGGACTGAATGCGGACATGGAGCGCCTAATTACCAGTTACTGAGTCTCGATGCGTACACTGATCGAAAAATACACATCAACATTATGCTGCTTACGCTAGTTTTTTTTTTAAAAAAAGTTTTTTATTGCTAGGAGATGGTTCAGGACAATATTCGAATGGCGGATTTGAACCTGCGACCTTATGTTTTACGACTTAAAATGCATGTGCACAAGCTTTAAGTGGTACTTCCTTTTATTACCTGTACTTTTAACAAGCTTTTATAAGCTTCAACTTTCATACATGAATGTAATGGAATTATCAATTCGGTTATCTCCCAATTTTGAACGTCTGAATAATAATTTTGCCGACGTATTAGTTTTTTTTTAAATCTACAAATATGCTGTACTTATAAGATCAAGATAAAATTCATCTCTGTATATAGAAAAGTCATTAAATTTTGAAAATTTCAGAGGATAACAAACTAAATTTTTTTATTATTTTGATGTAGGTAGTTAAATTCGTTTTCCACATTCGTTTTATATTTACATCACTATAATACTTAGCTAAATGAACTGTCTTATATATAAATCTCGAAGATTTTCCAGTTAATTTTATTATAAATACAACCTATATAATAAACGCGTTTAAACCGTGATAGTAATTGGTGTTTAGTTTTACCTGCAGCAAAACTAAATGGATGTTTTAGGGGTAAGGACCACGCCCCCATTGAATAACAGCTTCTCTGCTTTTTTTTCGGGCTTTTGGATGGGCGGGTTAGCCCGGGGGCTTTTACACCTACACCGGGATGAGTGAATCTGCGTATAGTATGCTGATGAGGTGTTCCATCTAATTCCTCTGGGTTGACAATATACCTGTATTATTATTTCTTATATTTGCATGAACTGTGCTCATTTGTCACCCTCAATACGATTAAAAATCTCTACATTAATTTATCTTGTTATAATTGTTTTAATGCGAAACATATTTCGTGTCTAACTGTCTCGTTTATACGGAAACCATGGGAGGAACCAGGAAGCCACCTCCATCCAGACTAGCGATCCGTGAATCGGATTATATGATAATATCTCATTGTTGCTACGGTTGAATTATTCCATGCTATTTGTATTATTTACAATTTCAATTTATAACAATAACAAATTCATGTGATTCAGCGTCAATTGATTTGTTTGTTTAAAGTACGACATCATATATATTTAACAATAATGAACATGCAGTATATAGAATACTATTTTTATATATATAACAATAAATACACTGACATGTACACCATGTTATTAATAAAAATATCACAAAAATAATATTTATTTATCTTAACAATATTTTGAGCGTTAGAAAAGTTTTAAATAGGTGTTTACCGATTAGTTTATCAGCCTTTAGTCGTGACAGCTCAGTGTCTAAGCGCTCGCTTTTAATTCACTGTAGACGATCAAACCGAGTTCGATCCCCGGTGTCGGTATCGATAAATTTTGGTAATTGCAATTTTAAATGCTGATTGATGACCACATGTTCGAAAGTGCAGAATAATATCGTACCTTCAAAAAATATTTCAATGACATATGAAGTCCCCCAATCAAAGGATTGGCGTTTTTTTTTGGCGATTGTAGCCAAAAGACGGTTTCGTATATAGTATAAGGTGTAACTTTCCTTTATTTTCGTTAAGCAAATCTTAAGGTCTAGGTTCGAATACTCTACATATATAATGACTATTTTCACCCAACACAAGTATATAAGGTTAGTTGGAGAGTTAATGTAGCACTTCTACTATTCTGTTTAAACACTAAGGGTTATAATTAATAGATTAATGCGTCCCATAAACATCGACACCTCAATAAAGATTCAAGATGCGAACGTCAATAGTCTAATGGCTTAGGATACGGTCTGCGATACTTACGGTTGTAAGACTATCGTTTTACATTTAAACTTAAACTGAAACATTTTGCTCAGTAACAGTTATCGGAATGCTAGTTATACGAATACAATGTTAAGATACAATGTCAAAGGCAGGACATACATACACAATAAACGTAGATCCGACAACCAACGTTTTGTTATATACTAATATTATTTCTCGATTGGGAATGTAACCTAGCCGCCAGGTAATCTAAAATGTTATACACATGTTATTATTTTTTTTCTCTATTTTTTTTGTGTATACACTATGTTTTTTCCGATAATATGTCCAACACCAGGTCTGCTGCTAGAGACTTTTAATCTAAAATAAGCTGCGCCTTTATACATACTTTTCTTATATTAGTTTCCTTATATAAATGATTTGTGCACATAAAAGTTAAATAAATAAATAAACATATAAGTATCAATAAATAGAGATTTAAAATCATTATGTATACACTTATATCTATTACTATTATAATATTTCAGTAAATGATTGTTGTTCGTAGGAGATAATAGTGTAGTCCTATGAAGAGTAATCGGTCAAGATACACATTCGAAGTTATCCCGGTAAATTAAATGAATGAATGAATTAAATGACTTAGAATAGTAACTTTGTTTTAATTTTCAACGTGATAATGAACATATGAAGCCTAGATATTACGGTGATCTATGATATCTTTTTAAAAAGCTTTATTCAAGTAGGTTCATATAAAATACTTTTAAATCTTCAAGATAGTTAATAGGACCACCGTTTCGGGCACCGACAAGTAACGGCAAGAAACTCGAACAGTTACTCTTTTTTTTTTAAATAATAAAGTACAAAATGTTCAAGAATTGCTCAATATTGACCAGACCAGAGCTCAAAGCTTAAATCCAAGCATATTTGTTAGACAAATATTCCTGACAAAAAGCAGTAGGAATATTTGAATAGTTAGTTTTTAAATGAAATTTTAAATCTGTTTAATGGTAAATTGATTATTATTTGCGAAATTTTATTGTATATGCATATGCTATAAATATGTAAACACATCAATCCTGAGCAAAGATTCAAAATACTCAAGCATTTACCCTTCTAAAGATTAAGAAGGAATGTATGTTTAGTATGTTATGTACATTTAGTATAATGTACCAGTAACTAGTACATCATAGTAAACACGTGCGTGTGGCCTGTTATTTCACTTTGGTATTCATGAGATCATCTCATCATACTGCAGTTAGACACTGTCTCGATGTGGCTTTACTCACTTCCCCTGATGGAAAGTGATTCCTACGGCCAATGACATCCCCTGAGGACTAAGATGGAATGTCTCGTTACCAGCAATAAAAGTACTTACACTCTCCACTACAGAAATATTATGGTTAAATAAAAAACCACTGTTTAATATAAATTTTGTCTATGCTTGTTACAGGACTGGAAAACTGCATTACCCAACAAATGTCTGCGGCCCGTTGTTCGAAGAAGAATTGGAATTCTGGGGGTTGGACTCTAACCAGGTGGAGCCGTGCTGTTGGTCTACTTACAGCATACACAGAGACACACAGGTAAATAATGTATAGGATAGATGACAAACGAATAAATAGCTCACCGGTGATCAACACCTGAGGTTACATTTTTATATATATATTTATATATATACGTATATATATATACACACACATATATATATATATATATATATATATATATATATATATATATAAATATGGCACTCTCACATCGTGCTAACGACACCTCATTTGTAGTTGAATAATATGACAAGTACAAATTTAAAATTTATTTATTTATCCTTTATGTTCCTTAAACAACAGGTTTTAGGTTAGGCGAACTTAATGCCCAGTGGCATTATCTACCAGTCAACCCTGGGAGTTCAAGAGAATATGTTGGTAGGCATAAAAATAAAAAAAGGTTAATTACATAAAAATATCAAATTATACATAGATACACATCAAAATAATACGTCATGAATATATATAATAATAATAAATAATAAAAATAAATAACAATATAAATATATAATACTGACCTTATGGCTATTTCGTGGGTCACGACATGTAAATGGTTGACAGGCAGTGTACTATCCAAATGTTCCTTTGCTGTCAGCATTTACTGCCTTATAGCATTACCGATCGAATAACGTATTTATAAAGGTCGTTATTACAACATGTTAACGTCTATATATATAAGAAGCTATTTAAAACATTTTTTTAATAGGATAGCACTAATTGAATTGGTTTGAATTAGTTGACTAAATGGCGGTATTTTCGATCGAAAATTTTCGAATACAAAATCAAGTACATCAGGAATTCGCTATTAAAAAACAGCCAAAACTACTATGTATATTTTCGCATAAATAATGATTATGCCACAATTTTAACTCACGATCCATCATAGTCAACGTTGGCACGACGAAATATGCATGACATTTGAAGCGTCAATAGTCTAAAAATTGAGATCGTAGTTTCAAATCCGCCATTCGATTATCGTCGTGCACCATTTCCTAGCACAAATATTTTCAGGCCAGTTCCAGCGGTGAACTGGAATATAGGCAATTTTGGCATTACTAACAATGATTAAAGAAACCAGCAGTAGCAATCAGAACACGTTTTTACACTGTGTGGTAAAGTGGTGACAATCAGACCAATATATTTCTATTCCAAATATGTATTTGGCTTTTCCAAATTCAATTAATCAAATTCTCTGAATATAACATAGTACTATCCACGGAGGGAACGATATAGTTGATATTGTCTATCTGTCACAAAAACGAAATCCTTAAATCGGAAACAGAATCTCGAGGGCCGCGTAATTGGCTCGCGTCATTTTAATAGAGACGATCAGTGGGGAAGGCAGGTCGGGATAAGATGTTTATAAATTTGTTTATAAATTTGTTTATTAATTTGTGTCCAAAAATGTTTATAAATTTTTATTAAATGTAATTTATTTAAATTTATTTTTTTAAATATATTTATAGACTTAAATACGTCTTATGGTCCCAAGGAAGGTAAGACGATCAGAACATCAAACACCTGTCTCCGCTGTGGCCATAAGTTCTTTACAATAGTTTAAAGTAAACGCCATAAAATTCATAAAATTATTATAGTTATTTTCAAAAAAAAAATAAACTGTTAATATCTCAAATCGTATTTATACAATAAATAATACATGATTTGAAGTCTTCAAACAAGATATAAGTATAAAAAATTACATTAAAATGTACATAACATCGTAGAGCTGGCTGTATCATAAAGTGTTAAGACAAAAGAAACTCAAGGCCAACAAACTTTTAAAAGAACTAAAATAAAGTATTGAAGCATACTCGAAAAGTTGATGCTTTGCGTTTAATGGAATTGTTACTTTTTATTCATGAATTATGACTGAACAAAAATAACTGTTATTTTTAATAACATTAAGTTTAAAAATTCTTTCAGAGCCGCAAGTGTCGAATTCGCGTAAATAGGGTTCCGAATCATTTCCTTCCATTTTCCACGGATTCTTTAATCTAAATTGCTCTCAAAATTAGGCCCATAGTAGGAATTTATTTGTTTACGCTGTACGTCATCCAACTCTATATATATAAACATATACGCCAAAAATCAACTTATATCACGTAGTGATGCACGTAGCTAAGTGAAACGAAATAACCCAGTGTAACTTAGTTTGCGTAACTGGAAGTGACAAACGACCACAACTGATGATGAGTGATAACTGCGGCCAATGAACACTTATACCTAACAACGATTCAAGATTCACATGCGTTATCATCGTGAGGACAGAGATCGAATGCCTCGTTACCAACAATTGGGTCTCCTTTTCCCTACGTTTATCATATGAAAAAGCAACGTTGGGATCTTGAAAATCAATTAGTAGGTACTCGTAAGTGTAATGCTATATTGTATTATATATTGTTATTATATAATTATTTAATAAAAACTTACCGTTTTACCCGTTTTTACTATAATATTCAACAAATCGAGGTGCAGATCGTGTTAGGAGTCGCACTTTTATCACACGTACTAAGAAGTAAGTGATATTTTTTATCAATTATAATTAAAAAATACGTGTATTTAGAAATTACCCATGAATTCAGGAATTTACCGTTTCTGCCTAATTATATTATATTATATTCAGCGCCAAATACGATGATAAAATTCACATTCTCAACCTCCTTTCTTTTAGACGTCGATAACAATTAAAACCATAACGTATTATGTCGACATCTGTGTCAGGAATAACTGTTCAAGTTCAAAGTTTAACTTTGTAGTTAAACTTTAAGTGCTCGCCTTTAATCTAGCTAACACTAAGCTTAACTTTACAGTGTCTCATGGGTTTTAATTAGATTAAAACGGCGTTGAATATGCTAATTGCTCCCTGATCATTCGCGGTATCTCTTAGTCAGTAAACTTTCTTAACAATACTTTTCTTTGTCTCCATCTTTTCTTCACCTGATTGTAAGTGATGACTGCGGCCCATGGTCGTACGTCCACTCTTAATAAAGTTTTAGGGTGCATTCGAATGGATTCGTTCAAAGTTTTAAAGTTTTTCGAATGGATTCGTTCAAACTCCTCAGACTGAGTTTAAACGTTTATTGGGTCTCCGAACATATTGTCTATACTGTCATATGTCCTAATGTTCTATTTTGACCACGTTGATATCCATCCAGAAACTCGGTGGGATATATAATAATGCCGTTAACATATTCGCAAATACATGACCACTTACTAATAATCACATGTTGATTTAATACAAGTATAGTAAAGAAGAAAGGGTGAGATGCAGTGTTATGGATTTGAGACATTCATACAATACACCCAGACCCGAAAACCAATAAAATTTAATACAGAAAAGCAACATACAGACTGGGAATTTTATGATGGATTTGAATGGAATTGAAACCTCAGGACGGCCAGGTACATTATAATTAGGGTACGTCAATATAATTAGGACACTTTTTACGAAACTAACGTTGACAAATTAGCACACAGTAACCTAACTGTAAGTAATGTAAGTTGCCTATAAATGTACATCTATTCTCAGCAAAGATTCAGTATTTAGTTTCATCAAAAAAGTTTCAATTGGGGTATTTTTACTTACGTAATAATCCCTCTTTCACAAAAATGATATCCTTAAATCACCAAACAAAATCTCCACGAACGCGTAATTGGCTTATGTCATTTTAATAAAAACGACGGGTCAGTAACAAAAGATCGGAAACCAAATATTCTATCCTCTTAAAATTGCGCTGTTTTTAATACGCTGAGCGGAATATTGAGATTAGATTTTCGATGGTGGAACAGTTCGTTAGTTTTCCTTTTATTATTTTCTGTGTAGTCTTTGTGTTATGCCAATAAATGTTATCGTATTTATTACTTTCTATTTTTTTTAAATGAATTCTAGCAATCCTATTAAAATTACTAACATACCCGTTAACCACTTCAGCTAAACTTTTCCTAGGTAGTTCACGATAATATTCCACTAGCAAATTCGAACTTACGACGTAAAGTGGCGCTGTAATTGGATCACGTAAGATGGAAGACACCCTGTAGAAACAATATTATAGTCATATTAATTGTAACTAAGCTGTATTTACAGCCTTCAGGTGGATTTCGACGTCATTCGGTTGCTTTTGGTCCTTTTATTTTTTATATTCAGGCGCGCGTTCGTACATGCAGAAGGGGTCGTGAGCTCCAGTTACACCCCATATTCAAGGATGGGCCCGCAGCGGGATAACGCCGTAGAGACTACTGTAGTGTGCGAAAGCGTTCCCGTAGTCCTGACCAAGGGTTTCGAGAAGAACACCGTGGGGGTTTTAGTAGGTAAGAGTCCGGCATAACCCTCCCTACGGCCCCGCGTCGTATACGGCCCGCGTCCATGAGAATTTCCCCACGAGACAAAAAAGGAGATAATTCACGGCAATAGTCTTATATCGAATTCAAAGCCACAACATTAAGTTTCGTAGACCGTAACATAACGATTTAATCTAATTTGGCGCTTTAATGTTCATGTATCGTAAGTCTTTTTATTCTGATCTGCATCCTGAATCCTTATTAAATATGGCCAGCATATCAGCCCAAAATATAAATTACCATCAGAACTACATCTATCCTAATAAGCTGTGGTATCTCATTTAAGTCTATAGTGATATGTGGGTGAATCCATCCCAGATTTTTGTGGTTTATACCAAATGGTGTTTGAAATACTAATTGGAGTTTGATTCTCAGTCGAGGAACAATATCAATAAATCACATAGTATTGGATTTCGGAGGTGAGTGTGTTGTATATAGTATGTTATATTGTATGGTATAATAACAGTGGTAGTGCTTCAACAAAGCTCTTTTAAAAAAAAAAAACTTTGAGACTAACAAAAGAGCACACAGCTCACCCGATAGCAAGTGATTCCTGCGGCCCATGACATCTACATTAATCCTCGACAAGGAATCATAATATAGAAGCGTTGTCACCCTTGAGGACTGAGATGGAACGCCTAGTCACCAGTAATACAGGTCTCCGGATCCCTACATTCACCAGACGAAACACAGCAGCATTATGCTGCTATTTAACGTTACATGTAATACAGTATTCATTAATAAATTTTATCAAATAAGCCACTTGACTCTGATGTTAATTAATAAATTGTAATACTTTTTCTAGTGTTCGTAAATATGTAACTCAATTTCAGACCTAGGACAAGGTTATTCACAACTATTTTTATTAAATCATAGATGAGAAAATAAACTAAAAGCGAACATAAGTAGCACTAAAGTACCTAACACAGAACATACTTTATTTATTTTTAAATATTCACCAAAGCTTAGACATAGAATTATTTATAAATACCTCACAAACTATTACTCTCTTTAATTATATATGACCACACAAGTACGTGAACTTGAAAAGAACATTTCAGAGAAAGTCGGCTTTGTATAAAAAGCTTTAACAGAAAAGAAATTCATGGCCTAACGACTTTCATAACGTTAGTTATTCCTACTGAATAGCAAAAATAACGGTTTTACATCAAACATTACAAGACATAAAAAGTGGAGAGGATTCAAGTCATCAATTTAATAAAATAAAAACAAAACATTAATCCTTCTTTAGGAAACCTATAAGGCTTATTACATAGTGACTTAATTATTAATCTTTGAGCCCGTTCCAATTCTAGGAATTTACTTTTAGATGCCCCACCATAAGCCGGAATACAATACGTTAAAATAGATTTAACGAAAGCATTGTAAACTTGATTTAAGATTTTAGTTATTGTCACATCTCTAAGGGCCTTCTCAGTCTACTAATATTTACTTCGATATGTGAATGCCACGAGATACTTTCATCAATTATGATTCCTAAGTACCCTCTCAATAATGGGACATGAGCATATATTCTGTATACCGCAATAGTGTATTTTAAGGTTAAATGGTGAGGGTTGTGTAGGTTTATTTATGTAAAAGAATATGTAATTGGTTTTTGTGGTATGAAATGTAAGTAGGTTTAATTTAAACCAAGAAGCAACTTTAGCCAAACCCGTTTCTGCAGCCTTGTGTACTTTTTCCCAATATTTCCCTGAAAACACAAGGGCGGTGTCATCCGCATACAAATATATTTATGTGTCCGTTATCTATTCTGTAGTTACACAGATCATTAATATATATATAAGGAACAAAGTAGGTCCTAAACGCTCCCCTGTGGAACACCATAGATTATTGGAAGCCCATGGCTAATATTATCTCCTATTTTAACTTTTTGCGTCCGGCCACTTAGGTAATCTCTCAACAAATTTTGTTGAGTGCCTCTAACACCGATTTTATCTTACTTCTGAACAAGAATGGGTATAGATACGGTGTCAAATGCTTTGCTTTTAGGTCTAAAAAGACAGCTAAAAATTTGGTTTTACAGTCCAGTTGCCCAACTATATTTGAGGTCAGATCCAAAACGGCGTTTATTTTGTTATCCTAAATCCATACTGTGAGTCTGATAGGATTTTATTTTTTCTTAATATTTTACGAGTCTTTTGTTGTTCAATTTTTCTAATATTTTGGATAGCTATATCCATGAAGAAGAAACAGAACCGATATAGGTCTGTAATTATTAATATCATTCTTGTTGCCACTCTTGTATATAGGATTAATAATTGATTGCTTTAACATAGTCGGGAAAACTCCCATGTAATAATAAAGATTAGACAAATGACATATTATTGGGATAACCAAATTTCTGGATAGTTTAAGAAATTTTGTTGGTATATTATCCCATCCGGGAGCATAGTCAGACTTTAAGTTCATAAGTATATCATTAACGTCATTAGGATCAGTATCTAAAATGGTAAATGAATTAAGTTGCGAATCAAAGGCTAGTGGAGGATTATTATTACTTACTGTTAATGTGTTGTTAAGGATATCTTCCGCTATTTCTCGCCCGACTTTAACAAAAAAGTTATTAACGGAATTAATTGATTTAATTGGACACGATTCTAATTCTAGTAGTTCATAATTAGTATTTTTTCAATTTGTAAAACTTCATCGACTGGCTGGAGCATAAGTATCTAACCGTTATTCGCGTGGCAACTAAGATGGAATGTTTTTTTTGAAGATATTGTGAAATATAGGTGCACGGTGGCTTCAGCTTGTCTGTATATATATGTAGAGAACATAATAGTTTTAAAAAGAGTTTTTAGCTGCAGAATTATTGGGTCGACCAGACCGGGGTAGGACCATGCCCTCATAGAATACCAGCATAAAATAGCAGCATAATGCTGCTGTGTTTCGTCGGGTGCGTGTAGGGATTCGGAGACCTTTATTACTGGTGACGAGGCATTCCATCTCAGTTCTCAAGGGTGACAACGCATCTGCATTATGATAGAACTACGATTAATGTAGATGTCATGGGCCATAGGAATCACTTGCAGTCAGGTGAACTGTGTGCTCGTTTGTTACTATCAATTTAATAAGAAAAAAGAGAAATATTGATTATTCGATGAGACTTCATCTTAACCCATCATATTGTGGGGTATCCACAGATTACCGTGTAGCCAATCATGAGCTATTCTTATATACCTCCCATTAGCATTTACACCTTATTATAAAACTTCAGCGTTTACTGAATAGAACAGTTTGGATTATTTCTAAAAGCCAAAACAAAACAAACTTAATACTCCAAGAAATTTGTTGAAAAACAAAATATATTAATTACCATATAATAATGAAATGTGTTCGACTCGTTCGTGCGATCCCTACACGCCAGATGAAACACAGCAACATTAAAGTAATAATTATAATAAAAGTTTATTACCACCAACAAAGAAAAAAATAAAAACTCATTTCAAATAAATCCATTAATAAAAAAAATATCTTATGTCTAACACAATTATTAAACGCAAAAGGAAATGCAACAATAATGACGGTAGCAAATGGTACAGTGCTGATTCAGCCTACCCCATTCTCAATCGCTACATAAGAATGAGCGTGAATATGAAATGTAAAATGAAAACATTTACAAACAATGTGTATATATAGATCTTAAACTGTGCATATATTATATTATATAGTTAATAATAAAAATAAAGATACATACATATATTTTAGTGGCCGGGTTTACAATATGTGTATAAGACATGTTACAACTTGCGTTTATTAATTTTGTTACATTTTTTGAAAGAGCTTTTGAAAAATACCGATCATAAAGGTTGCTATGGTACGCCGGTATAGTCTCGCCTAGATCAAGGAAGGAAAATGCCGTCACAAAATACTAGCGTGGAAAAGCAGATTAATGCAGTTATGGTGATAGGTATGCGCGGGCCCAATTACAGGCAACGAAGCATTCCAACTCAGTCCGTAAGGTTGACAAATTCACCTTGAATCATTGAGGATTAATAAAGATTTATTAGGTCGCACTTATCAGCATTAGTAAATGAAACTTACGGAAAAGTACAAGCTTCGAATCATACAGAGAAAATTACTAACCTCACAATCACCATAAGAGTATATAACAAAACCAAAACACGTAAAAGCATTTTGAAATGGCAAACAGCAACTACGACAGCTGATTTGTGTACATATTTAAGGTGTATGATTCTAGACAGTGTTCTCTCACGAATAGTAATTACTTTGTAACGATGTTGGGAGATACTAATTGGTCCCTGAACGATCGCGGTCTATCTTGTTTTAATGTCAGTTAAGTCTAAGAATTACCTTATGCCTGTATATCCTGAAACCTTATCGTAAGAAATCGTCAATTCGATCTCCGTTGCCATTACCAAGAAAATTTATTTTGGAATGTCTATCTTTATTTCATATCCAGTCTCAAAAAATATTGTAGATATATGAGGCTCGAGAATAGTCATCCGTGAGGACCGAGATGAAATAGCTTATTTATATATAAATAAATAACAAATAAATAGTGCTAGAGCTATACTGCAATTTCTATCTAGCTGCAGATTGAATGGGTCAGCTCAAACGGGGTAGGACCAAGCCCTCACAGAATACCAGCGTAGCAGAATAGCAGCATAATCCTGCTGTTTCGTCTGGTGAGTGTGGGGATCCGGAAACCTTTATTACTGGTGACGAGGCATTCCATCTTAGTCCTCAAGGGTGCCAACGCATCTGCATCATGATTCCTTGTCCAGGTTGAATGTAGATGTCCTGGGCCGTAGGAAACATTTACCATCAGGTGAACTGTGTGCTCATTTGTTACTCTGAACCTCATAAAAAAATATATCATTGAGTCACAATTGAAATGAAAAGTGTATTAGAATTCTATAAATTTACCAATATCATTCTCTTTTTTACTGTTAATTGCTACACTGGATTGAGTCATATAAGTTGTACTAAATGTATTTTATCATATTATCGACGGTAAAGGAAAACATCTTGAGTTAAACATGTATGTCTAAGAAATAAATTAAAATAAAATACGTATATATAATATCAGCACCAGAAGTGTCAATTGCTTAATCAATTTCCTCCGCAAACTGTGGTAGTATTATAATATTAACCGAGAGTTTTGGGTTTTTGTAGATGACAGGTTGACAACCTATCATTACAAGTCTGCTAAGTTCCTCCAATT
This sequence comes from Teinopalpus imperialis, assembly GCA_029286865.1. NCBI lineage: Eukaryota > Metazoa > Arthropoda > Insecta > Lepidoptera > Papilionidae > Teinopalpus > Teinopalpus imperialis. The sequence continues at coordinate 15,600,600 of JAGSMU010000001.1, forward strand.
ATTATAGAAACAGTGGAGCGTTGTGTGGCTTTATATGCTATCCTGTCCCGCCAAGGAATATATGAAACTACATATTTTATTGCTGAAAATAATTAGCTTGTAAATATTTTTTCGATTTTCAAGTCTACACGAAACTTAAATATAAGCCATACAAAGACCTAAGTCACTAATGTATATTAAAAAGTATACGATAATCAAGAAAAATTTAACATAGTAAACGTGATCAGGCAGAATGTCTGAAATTTTTCATTACGAAGAGAATAGAAAACTATGGCTGATAAACTGGAAAATGTATTCCAAATAGGAAAAAATGTTGCGGTCGTTTTGGTTATAAATAAGCCATCTATGGCGTTTTAACAAGGCTATTTACACATATCAATGTATTCAACCTTCTTCATCCTTAAATACTTCAACCGCCTTAAGTTATTAGAAGTCGAGATCTAAAACCATAAATTTAGGCAGTCAATTTTTCTTTCAGACTAAAGCTAGATAAGTCGTAAGGAAGCTAAGCACAGATTCCATCAAGTGTGGAATAATGCCGTCACCAAATACTAAAAAAACACTTGAGCAGTATACTTAAAAAGATACAGAGAATAATTGGATCCTTAGTCTGAAACAAAGTGGTGTAATGACAAAAGTCGACCATTGGTGACACAGATATGACCAACCTGTCTCAGTTTAACACTGGCTCGAGGCCAGCTTCTCTGTCTTTTTTTCAGAATACTTCCCATCATCAAACACCTAAACTCACGACGGATTTTCATGCTTTCAATGTATCTAGTATAACTAGTTTTTGAACTTAGCGTTTTGTTTTGTCCTTGTTTATTCCTAAAAATACTGGGACCAATCTTTTTATATGAATATAATGTGTATGTGTTCGAGAAAAGACTTACTGAGCTAATGCGATTTACCATAAATATGAACACCACGACGTAAGTCACTAATGTATATTAAAAGTATACGATAATCAAGAAAAATTTAACATAGTAAACGTGATCAGGCAGAATGTCTGAAATTTTGCATTACGAAGAGAATAGAAAACTATGGCTGATAAACTGGAAAATGTATTCCAAATAGGAAAAAATGTTGCGGTCGTTTTGGTTATAAATAAGCCATCTATGGCGTTTTAACAAGGCTATTTACACATATCAATGTATTCAACCTTCTTCATCCTTAAATACTTCAACCGCCTTAAGTTATTAGAAGTCGAGATCTAAAACCATAAATTTAGGCAGTCAATTTTTCTTTCAGACTAAAGCTAGATAATAAGGAAGCTAAGCACAGATTCGATCAAGTGTGGAATAATGCCGTCACCAAATACTAAAATAACACTTGAGCAGTATACTTAAAAAGATACAGAGAATAATTGGATCCTTAGTCTGAAACAAAGTGGTGTAATGACAAAAGTCGACCATTGGTGACACAGATATGACCAACCTGTCTCAGTTTAACACTGGCTCGAGGCCAGCTTCTCTGTCTTTTTTTCAGAATACTTCCCATCATCAAACACCTAAACTCACGACGTATTTTCATGCTTTCAATGTATCTAGTATAACTAGTTTTTGAACTTAGCGTTTTGTTTTGTCCTTGTTTATTCCTAAAAATACTAGGACCAATCTTTTTATATGAATATAATGTGTATGTGTTCGAGAGAAGACTTACTGAGGTAATGCGATTTACCATAAATATGAACACCACGACGTAAGAGTAAGTTTTATTGAAAGAAAGAAAGTTTTAATTGAAACTTCTCAACTCAACAAATCAACACAAACAACTCATCAAAACACACAATCATAAGAGTATTTAGTACATAGCTACGTTTTTGGAGAAAAAAAGACATACGACTCAGTATTATACGTAGACATAATCACATCGCTATTTTTGTCCCGTAGCCCCCAGCTTCCGACAACAGATGACGCCCATCCGAGCGTAGGACCGTTTACTTTTGGACGGCCAATGGGTATCACGGTATTCTTCAACCTGCTATAATCTACGGAGATAAAACAAGTTGCACAGAAAGAAAAAACTTTAGAGCGTAGCACATAGTAAATAAGTAAGCCTAAAATTCAGATCCGTGAGTCACAAGATTGAGGAAGCTGTAAGAGGTTATAGGAGGGATGATAGGCTATCTGCGCGATAGGCTAACAGGCAAGCAGCCACAAGCCATAAGTTACTGCTTATGAAATTTATAACTTAAATATTAGAAATGAGAAACGAAAACTAGTTTTAAATTAAATATCCCAAGAAATAAATATAACAATAATAAACTAAAATATTTTACAATTGATAGTAATTTTATTACACACACCTAAATTATTGGTGTTATGGTCTAAAATTACTGTTTTGGACAAATTTAATTTATTACATTGTGTTTATTACATTTTAAGATTTGAGTAGATAACAACATTACAGCAAAAACAAATATAATTGACTTTGACGCAAAACCTACGGTCGTGATTTTAATATATGTTACGACAATTTCGTTGAGTAAAATTGTGTTAAAAGCAAACGAAAACGGCGTCCCGTTTTCATTTGCTTTTGCCTTTAAGAAATAAAATTGTACTTTATCCAGGTTTCACCCTACACATGTATAAATAAGCAAATCTGAAAAGCAAACCCAACAATAACAGACTCGTAAGGATCCTGGGCTCGAAGGAAAGCAGTGGAAGGACTTGGTAAAAATGTTATTTATTTTAAAACTAGCTGACCCGACAGACATTGACCTGTTTAAATTTTAATAAATATCTCCATTTGAATTTGAAAATTATCCATTCTTCGAATCGACAGTCAGTTCAGACCTTGTCTGTCATATATAGATCTCCTATTCCTTATACTCAGTTTACGAAAGAACAACATTACACTGAAACTTTGTATGGTATTATTGCACAAATATTATATTGTTTGTTTACGCGAATGCCTGTGGTACTATAATATATAGTGCGCTTATAAATAAATCAGGAGATATTGTTAATTGGTCCGGAATTGCCTAGCAAGACTTCATCGTCGCCAGAGGACATGTTTTAATAAATATCCTTTTATTAGCTTGTATGATTTGTATATCTACATACGTAACGGAATCTCTTAAATTATTTTTCACCTGGTAGTGGGTGACTTCTGAATAATTTAAAATTTTGCACACATTTTAAGAACTGATGATAGTACAATATTTTCTTTACCTTGGATAAAATATACACACCGAGTACAAAATGCAGGCCTGTACGGTACATTGTACGGTTTTTTTTAAGGCTCTTTGCTGCCTAACGGAACTAGGTAGATCTCAGTTACGTAATGTCACTGGATGGTATCCACGAAGAAAAACTTGACTGCTCAAAGCTCACAGGGAAAGTTCCTTGTAATAGTGACGCATTAGATGAAATGCCACGGTTATTTGAATAAATGAAATAAAATTATCGAAATTTTGGCACTACAGTTTCTTTATTACTTTGAAAATTCAATTAACGTACTAAATGAAAATAAAATAAAATTAAAGTTTAAAAACTAAAAGAACACAACAATAACGAGAACGTTTTCTTGACAATGTGAAATAAAAAGTAAATAATTTTTAAATATAGAGATTTTGTTTAAGAGCGATAGAAAGTAGAAGTTTTATTTTAAATTTCTAGCTTGAAGTTTTAAAAACCTGGAAGCTTATTTATTAAAAGTACAATTATACAGATATTTATTTAGTTGAGGCAAGTTAAGGAACTTACTTCTTCAAAAATACCTCTTAAAACTTTTTCATTATTTTTATTAAAATTATTCCATCTAATAAAATTTAATCCTTTAATTTGATTTTCTAATTAAAACGTCCTTTTAGTATATCAATAACCTATTCTAACAAGATAAGAAATATTTTACTCACTTGCTTCAATGTTAACATCTAATTGAATTACTCAACTTTCAACTGTGCTTAGTTCAAAGTCAAAGTTACTAACAACTTAGCGATGAAGTTTACAGAGGGCTACAGAAGTCTTTTGGCTCGCTCATAATGGTTTAATAAGGATTTTGTACTGCAATTATTTAAGCATAATATATAAGAACATTTAACTCATACTCACCACTGCATCTAGCATCATGAACGGCAAGGTCCAACGTAACCAACGGGTAGTTCTTTAATCGTTGAAGAACAATGGTGTGTTATGAACCATGAAAAGGTAAGGTACAAGACCTTGGGTAAAATACTGAGCCGTCAGTATTATAATAGCCTACTGAGCCCCCGCCAAATGGTCGCAATATTTGTAAATAATAATAAAAAATACCAGCAAATAAAATACACAATACGCCCACACAAAAACACACTAATACACAGAAAAGTACAATTAGCAGTGAAATCGCCATAATTCTCAAAAGTTACAGTACATTTGATCCATTATCTTTTCTATTTGCGATAGCTGTGTCTATGTGCCGAATATATAATATGTAATATGTAATAGGCACGTTGCACCTACAAACTTTGGACACAACCGGTAAAGGGCCAAGTTGTCAAAGAAGATTTAAATTTTGCTGCTGCATAATTTACCATCTGCGAATTACATGTGTCATTACCACTCGAATTTTATCAAGGAAAATATCAACTTTTTTACTCATTTATTTTTGCGATTTGAAAGAAATTTCCGTAACAAAATAAGGGGGTTAACAGAAACGAACAGGTCGATTCAACGTTACAAACTACAAATTGGGTGAGCTTCATCTCAGTTTGATCTACGAGGCGTTAATTACAGATTGATAGATTCTCACCTAAGGTAATAGGTTTCTAACGATCTTAAACAACACTAAATGGCCTTAATCAAATGTGGAATCTTATTTTAAAACTGTTTATGCGAACGTTTGTAAGTAAATAATGAGTGAATGGGTCAATGTTTTATCCATTCATGAGTCAAGGGATATTTTTGTCATAGCAGTTATGGTTTTCTTTGTTGTTATATGGGGAAATTACGTGAGTAGGAAATACTATAAATTAAAGCATTTACCTTATTTCTAAATTGAAATAAAATCGAAACAACCTTCAAGCGCACGTTTTCAGGGTAACATACAATTATTGGCTGGGAACGAAATCTAGGATCCGTGACTTAGAAATTCTCTCACCACTAAACACATACTGGCACAGTGTAGTACGATACCCCACTAAATGGAATGATCTGTGCAAAATTATGAGAAGACGATTGATGACTTAGGATCAAACTTAATGGCAACTTATGGAGCTTATGTAATTGTAGCAGATATTAAAAGAGTAGAAATAATGCAACGAAGCTCTAGGCCCACGGGGGTACCAGGTGTGCATTGAAGTAATTCAAACAGAGACGTCTGTTTGCTGCGGTTTTATATAAAAAGCGATCCATGGAGAAATCTGCGCAGAATTACATATTTAAAATGAAGTTCTACGTCGTCTCTAATTAACTACACTTTTAGTTCACTTACAGAGGTGGTACAACTCCTTAGCTTGATCCTAACTGCATTTTTAGTGGATCATCGAGGAAAGATAAGGTTGGAAGCACAATGCTACTAATCTTATGGTGAGCATAGGTATCCGGCAAGCTACTTGGCTATTATGATGATTGGTAATGAGGCATTCTAAGTCTTCAGCTGTGAAAACAAATGAGCATCCTGCATCTTTTTCCTATCATTTAAGGTTTGTATGGAGCCACCGCTTACCATCAGGTAAGATGTATTCTTTGGTTGCTCTTTGCGTTTATAAAAATAAACTTAACATGACTATTTTATTTTATAGTTATTATCTCTCATATTTTGAGGCTTTAAAATCTACTGTTGATCTTTAAAAAGTGCTAACGATTCGAGGACACTGAATTTAGGTCGTAAATAGACCTACCTTCACCTAAAAATACCAGAGGTGGCATCGGTTCAACCAAGAAGAAACTATGAACGTAAATATAAAATTTTCGATATTATAAGATCGTAAAAAAGTAGTATTATTTTGCGTTAATACGTACTGTAAGAATTTGTTATTGTACAGAATTCTAGTGTCATCCTGTTGGTTAAATATTTTCTAATAAGCATATAATCAGTACTATTCTAACTTACGATTATGCTTTGCTTTGATTTCACATTGCAATATATAAATAACCAAAGATGTTAGGATGATAGAAGCTATAATTTGAGCATTGTTTTACAATACTGTCTCCACGCTAACAAGAACAATGGACTGCGAAAAGGAGAACACTCACATTTCACCAAATCTCAACACTCATATTTCATCAAAGTCATCATTTCAGCCCAATCAGTAGTTCACTGCTGAACATAAAGCTCAGCCACAGACTGCCACTTTATAGGTCGTTATTCTGTCTAGTGCGGTGGCCAATACGAGTTGTCCACTTAAGAACCTTTCTTCCCCATCGGTCATAGATTCTACATATCATGTTCACCATTTAGTAAAGAAGATTACCATTGGTTTTAGAAATTACGACTTATTAAATTATACACTTCCATGCTTAACTCCATTGTGTGCGTATGTATGTTTTGCGAGTAATATGTTGTGTTATTGTGAGTTACTCTACAGGTTATTGATTTCAGCCATTTACAAGCTCATTTGCCTTGCTTTGTAATTGTGGGAAAATCATCCAAGATGTTTCAGGTTTTGCTAAAGCTTTCTTGGGAAAGCATATAACCTAGATACTAATTATTGGTTCAGAAATCTGAAAAAATTGTGTTTCTTTAATTCTACAATGGTGCTAGAAGCTAGTGCATCAGGTTGCGTTGTTGTATGAATGTTCCGTCTCGCCTCACAGAATACCGGCGTAAAGTAGATGTACAATACATTTCTATGTTTTGTCTGGTGGGTGAGGTAGCCGGAGGCCCACCCTCTGTTCCGTCGCCGAACAACATGGCACAAGCATGTTCTAGTTTTGAAAACACTTCCCTAATGCTACTTCATCTAGTATCGGAATCCTTAGCGTTGACATATCTAGCGGCTTTAAGTTCCGTGGTCACTTGGAGGATAAGGCTAAATTGGTCTTTAAAAACTGGATGTGCTTTAGAGCAAGACAGTATTTCGTGTCGGCCCCCTGTGTACAACTTTATATAGTAGAAGTTCGGCCTCAAATGGAATATTGTTCTCCTCTCTGGGCCGGAGAACCCCAGCACCAGCTTCTGAAGTGTCCTGTAGAGTTGTACGGACTGATTCCAAACGCTAAGTTTAAACATCGTACATCACGACAGAAATAAAAATTTTATCGTCATCAACTCGATGCTTTTCACTCCACAACTGTGCGCTTGACGCGAAAGCGAGCTACTTGCTCGTTTGCCACCTATTCTGTTACAACAAATATATAGCTGGTTAAGTTGTAGCAGAAGCTTATAATCTTCGACCACGTGAATTGTATTTTCGTTTATCAAATTTACTTATATAAAAATATTTTGTTCACTAAAATATAGGGCAAGATTTACTTACTTACTAATGGTTTCGCTCTTCATTAATTATTCCGTTTGCGCGTAAATGTAGTCTCTCCTTCTTGAATTCTCCTCGATGGCTTTGAGCGTCTTATTTAGAATTTTAAATACAAAATATCAAACACTTTTATTACTTTTAAAATTTTATCATTTGTTTATCAGACAATGAGACTTTTGAAGCATCCCGGGATAACCCATGTCATACACTGCAACCATTTTTTAGCCGACCCATCTTCTTTATAGGTCATAATAATCCTTATGTACTAAGGACCACAGCATTTCATTTTGGAGAAGAATAAAAGAAGGAGTAAGAGAAGATTTTTCCGACTTCCCTCCATTATAAAAACGGGAACAATTTGAAATGATGGCATTAGTTCTCACGATGGAAATTTACTCGATCAGGAGATGCTTGGCTGTCAAGCGTCACGAGAATTTTTTCAGGGGCTTATGTGGGCATTTATCATTCCAGTAATAAAAGATAGAAAAAATCCTGAACGCACTGTAATATGGCCTTGAGACCAATATCTGTTAATGTGTACTCTACACCCGCATGGAGTTATTTTTTTTTAATGAAAACAGTGTAAAAGCTATTGCCCTAATTAGTAAACAAAACACTACATTTATTTTGTAACATGTTCATTTTTTCTGAATAGTTTATGAATACGAGGTTTTATGTAACGATTTCCAGCTATTCTAACATTTTTCTACTAACAATGAGAAAGCTCATTTGGAACACTTTTTCGATACCATTTATGCAAAATTGCGGCGTAATAAAAATTGTGGAAATATAGGCCATTTTCCGGTAGCATTAGTAATAAGCCGTTACATGTTTTTTTTATGTATATTTGTGAGAATAAAAATAATATATAGCTTATTTGTTTAGTTTGTATGTTTGTCATTATATTATTTGTAACTTAAACGATTTTTTGTATTGAGGACAAATGGGAAAAAGATCTTTCTCTAATTTAAAATGTCGAATCCAATCAACTGCCTTCATTACACATTGTATGACTCCAATCTAGTATCACGGCGCGTGTACTCGTGTATTCCTGGAAACAGAATAAAGAAGTCGGTCGACGTCTTCACATGAAGTGAACAGTGGTAGAGCTACGCTGCAGTTGGTTTCTAGCTGCAGAATGAATGACTTAAATCTTAATGTCAAGACTTAAATCGATAACATGATATAAATTTGGCGTATCATTTAAAATATAAATTGGTATTGAACTTCAGAAAATTAAAATGTTGTGTACATATAAATTTGCAACGTAGCGACGGTGAAAGCTCGTTTGACTTTTATTTAATTTAATTTATTTTATTACATTAAGAGCAACAAACGAGCATACAGTTCACCTGATGGTTAGTGATGGCTCATGACATCTACATTCATACTTGACAAGAAATCATAATATAGATGCGTTGTCACCCTTGAGGACTGAAATGGAATGCCTCGTTACCAGCAATAAAGGTCTCCGGATCCCTACACTCACCAGACGAAACAACGCTGGTAATCTGTGAGGGCGTGATCCTACTCGAGGTCCTAGGACGAGCTGACCCATTCATTCTGCAGTTAGAAACAAACTGCAACGTATCTCTACCACTTTTATGGTAATGTTTATCCCGTTAATATCATTGCTGGCGTTTTTGTTTGAAAATATTTGTCATATTCAACTTTAAGTTTTCAGAAATCTGATGGACGAACGTGGCTCAACATCATGCTTTGTAGCAATTTATGGTCCTCCAATTTTCACCAGTGGACCATCGATAGAATGTGTTGATTTTGATAAGCAAATCATAACACGGATGAAGAGCAAAGCACAAGTATTAAATATAAAACAAGTACATTTGTAAGTGCCCAAAATAATCCACAATACCCTTGACAAAATCTTTCGGTATCCCCGATGTAATCGCCAACATATAATTTACATGGTACCGCCGTCGCAAACCCAGAGACGTAATCCGATCATTTATAATGGAACTCCGCCTTCACATTTTATGGAACAAGTTGAGAGACCTTATCCTGTTTGTGTTTCTTTTCACGGATTAAGATATTGTTCGATATTACAGTAGAAGTAAAACTGGGACTGTGCTTTATGTTGATTTTGGGGGTCTATATTTTTCAGTTGAAAAACGATAGACTGATTCAACAATACGGCCACAAGTTAGTTAGCTTCGATAACATGAATGGGTCGGCTTAACAGAGGAAAGACCAGGCCACAGAATATCAACATAACGCTAATGTGTTTCGTATGGTAAGCGTGGGGAACCAGGGTCCCAATTATAGATCATGAGGTCATCTCGGTTCACAGTGGTGACAACGAACGTGCATCTAAAGTTAAAGTGGTAGAGATACACTGCAGTTTGTTTCTAGGTGTAGAATGAATGGGTCAGCCCGAACGGCGTAGGACCACGCCCTCACAGAAAACCAGCGTAAAACAGCAGCATAATGTTGCTGTGTTTCGTCTGGTGAGTGTAGGAAGACCATTATTACTGGAGACGAGCATTCCATCTCAGTCTTGAAGGGTGAATGATGCATCTGCATTGATTCCTTGTCAAGGACGAATGTACATGTCATGAGCCGCAGGAATCACTTAACATTTAGTGAACGTATCCTCGTTTGTTACTCTTAAAGTAATAAACCAAATACTGAACCTTTGTCAGTTGTAATGGATGGCAGCCATCAATTACTTTAAAAATAAATAACTCTATAGTGATGTGTTCACAATAATAATAGCTGTCGATTAGATAGTCAAATTATACGAAGGACGTTTTAATAATACTGTTTTCTTTTATTAATGTTTTAAATACCAAAATTGAATGAAGACTTTCATCAAGACTCTGTTGATGTTGATGCTGTTAACCTATGTGGCTCTTACAGCTTCATCGGACACAGAGCCCACGGAACTGAGGGGTCCGTGAGCTTAAGACTGTCAATTTACAATATTAAGCTTACTAACTATTGCATGATGTTAACACTTGTGGGTCTTGATGAATAACACTTTTTATACAGACAGCGTAACGTTGTGCAAGGAATTACTTGTACGAAGAATGCCGCCACAATGGCGCATCCTCACCCTCTTTATACAAAATTAATTAGAAGTCACATTACAAACTAATAAATTGAAATTATTGTTTACATTTACACATTAGATTCTAACAAGAATACTTTGTTCTTTATTTATTATTATTACATAAACTATACCGAAAAACTACTATCGACTAAGAAATACACAAATCGTTTTTTAGCTAGAGAAATGTCGCTACTTGTAAATATTTCTTCCTATCGATTATCGATAAATTAAAGTATACGGGTGAAATCCCTTCACTCTTCTATGTTTTTGTTCGTGATTCTTTATTCCCTACGAAACATATTGTAGAGTGATCCAATTTATAGGAGATAAATTTAAAAGTAAGTGACTTTACAGCGATGCCGAGCTTTTAAGTTGATTATTATTGCATCGACCTAAGTTTAAATTTTTCGGTTAAACTAGTTTCGAATTTAATGAGTCAAGATATTGCATATTTTTACTGGTTAATATCCAAGTTGAATAATGAGCTCACAACAGAACAGACAACCATGATGTCCCATCTTCTGGCTGTTGCCAGATGACATCATCTGCGTAGAATCTTTTATAGTGCCTTAAGCATTTGCACAAACATAAAGGCACTAACCCCTTCCCTATTCCGATTTAATGGACGTGCAATAAGATCATAAGGTTCGGATGCAATGTAAGGGACACGAAACATACATACAACACACTCACAAAGTTTGTTCCTCAGCTGGTAATCGTATCCAGAACCTGGGGACGCAGCAGCCAAGTACCTTAACCACTACACCACACAGCCATCAAACCACATCGCTCTACCCACTTAAATGCTATGAACGACTACGACGGGATCTCCTGGTTGTAACCACATCACATAAAGTATTCGAATGTGTTTACAGGTGCACTCTCTGGTAATATACCCTTCCCTATTAAAGTTCAGTTACAGTGTCAAGGGCATATTTCATCATCATCACCCTCACAGACTGCCATGGGGTACGATCCTGTGCCACCTGCATCCATCAGCTCCCCGCAGACTTGTATAAACCGTCACTCATCTAGTGGGATCGTCCACCGCTGCAATAGCCAATACGTGGTTTTCATTCGAGTTTCATACTTACATACAACGCACGTAATGAGACCCAAAATCTTCGACGCAGGAGCCAGGCACTATAGAAAAGCCACACGTCAGTCATAATACTATCAATTCAAGTCATGCTATCGTTATGTAAATTGCGTTCAGCAAATATGGCAATTAGAAAAAAAAAATACTAATCTCATGCAAAAAACTTTTCTCAATATGAAATTCAATTACGCCACCAAGTTGAAATAAATGTATCGAGACGAACTGGTTATCGCTAACTCCGTTACCGCGCAGTCGGTACAAATACATTAATCAACTTTCCCGCAGGAACTGATTTCATTGGAGCTGGTAAAGTAAATTGAAATTAAACATGTCCTCTTAGTTTCACTTTTCTTCTCATACATAACATAACACAAACTCACATTAATTGAACATTAAAAATAGTCGAAATCAACTAATTAAAAAACCTGCATGTTAAGTGATTCCTACGGCCCATGACATCTACATTCATCCTTGAGAAGGAATCATAATGCAGACGTGTTGTCACCCTTGAGGACTGAGGTGGAATGCCTCGTCACCAGTAATAAAGGTCTCCGGATCCCTACACTCACCAGACAAAACACAGCAATATTAAACTGCCATTTTAGGCAGGTATTTTTGAGGGTGTGGACCTGACCCGATCGAGATGACCCATTCATTCAGCAGCTAGAAATAAACTGCAGTGTAGCTCTACCACTGTTAACTTTTTTTTAGTTACTTTTGCAATCACTGTTTTTATAGGACGATACAACATAATAATATAAGTGCTTTTGTTTCACCAGTCGGGAAATTCACACAATATCTTGACTCAGTAAATTCGAAACTAGGTTAAGGAAAATTTTAAACTTAAGCTGATAAAGTAAATTGTAATAAAAAAGATTTTTTTTTATTTCTATCATTCATGCAGGTGTTCCCTATTCCTTTGTTGTTTTAAACTTCGAATACTACGGTATTCAGTATTTATAAGACTCTAAAGTAAAAGTTCATTTGTCATCGTCTTTGACTGTAGAACCGCGGTCAGCTTCTAACTCTCACGAGATAAACGAGTCCGATCGGCTCCAATGAAACTGTTAATTGTAGTTTATTTAGCATGTGCTCGGTGGTTAAGGAAAATATCGTGAAGAAACTTGCATGTCTAAGGAATATATAAAAAATAGTTGTAAGTAAAGTGTCAAGCAATCTGCCCACTGAAAGAGAGCCTATCTACTACCTTATAACTAATATATATATATTAGTTATAATGTAGTAAATAGGTTGTATATATATATATGCTGTTCTTGCTTTACTTTTAGTTTATCTTTGTACATCGAACTATTTATTATAATTATCGAAATATAAATATATGTTTCTTTGCGTAAATATATATTTTATGGTCGTCAAAATTGACTACCGTTTCCAAGAATAAAACAGCTTTAGAAATAATCGTCGTAATTAAATTTTAAAAGTTATTTCTTTTATTTATATATTTGAAATTTGTTTTTGGAGCGATGAGAGTAACATTTCAAGGTGGAATTTGTGTGCGATGTTTCTGTATGTAATGTTTCTGGCGCGATAGGGACTCAAAATAGGAACATGGCCAATGCTAATGCTCTTTTTTGTTCTCTGTTTGATCTTTTATCTCTCTCTCTTTTTTTTATATGAATAGAAATTGGACTACGATAGATTTACTATGTTATATTATTCATCCGCATATCATGTGGTTGTTTTGAAGGAAGTGTGTAAACATTTAATAGTGCTTTGTTATATATAAATGCCATGCATAAACCTTTATTAGCCATAGAACGCCCTCTGTTTGAGCATATTGCACCAAGTGGTTCTTGTGTAGATTGGCGGACATCACTAGTCTTAGTTATATTTTTTTCATATGACATTCATGTTTTATCACCATGTTTACGTTCACAATCGAGAACGTGGTAACACTTAAAATCGCAATTAAAAAATTCACTAATGAACTGTGAATCAAAGCGAGCGCTTCGACACAGAGCTACCGCGCCTTTTAGACCACGTTTATAAATAAATTATATATATTACTTATCCACAAGATTTTTATTACAGATGACGGCGGGTGACGTAAGTTGTATTGCGGACTGAACCCAGTGAAACTGTAAAAGCTAACAGCGGCCATCATGCCGGAAAAAAAAAAGTATTGCATGTAGGAATTAATACAACAACAACAACTCTATACAGAATTGAAACCTTTTGTTTCGAGTCGTTAGGTAACCCTCACCAAGCTCTCACTCTTCTTCTAATTTAAGGCGCTGTGGTCGGAACGCTTTTAAAATCTTAAAAAGCTGGTTATATATGGAGAAAACTTTTTTTTTGTGATGCTTTTATTTTATAATATTAGGGATGACGATCGAGGCCACAGTTCAACCGATGCTTGGGGCCCATGACATGGTCTAACCTCAACGAAGATTCAATACGCAGATGCGATGTCTTAGTGAGGGTTGAGATGGATTCATCGTTACTTCTGTTTGGGTATCCGGATTGGAACCATCAGAAATACAATAGCATAAAACTTGATAGTGATCTATCTTTGGCCGAGCAGTCCCATTCGTGCAGTAGAAATAAGTTGCTTGAACGGGAATAAAGTCAGTTTTACCAGTTTACCATTTTATCGTCTTACTCTTGCAAAATATATGCAAGGAAATATCAACATCATCTAGCTGAGATATTGATGGTGAATGAGATAAATGGTAATTCCGTCTTACCCCTCTGGAAGATACGTGCCTCAATTAATAGTTATCGCCAGTCTCCTTTATTTACCATGCTACATACACAGTTAATTTTCTATTTTTCGCTGTAATAATATGAGTTTTACAGTGGTAGACTAACGTTGCAGCAACATGAAAAGTCCGTCCAGGCAATGACTACACCTCCCACAAGAAATCAGTGTGAAAAATCAGCTTAATGATGCTGTGTTTCGTATAGTGGGTGATAGAGGTACGGAAACCCAATAGCACGTGGTATTCCATCTAATTCACCAGGGTTGGCAATGCATTTACAAAGATTTCATGAGAAGTAGTTATTCGTTACCATACGTAACTATAATTTTTTTTTCTTTTCCAACAGCCTACACATATTTTATTTAATATTTACTTAGAATTGTTTTCTTGGGATATATGTATGTAGGTACGTATTCTGCTCGTATTTTTGTTCACTACGAGACAAGGATTCGCCTTCTGAATACGCATTTATATTTCATAGCGTAATTAGATTCACTGTGCCAGCGAACTAACCTCGTACATCTCCATTAACCAAATTTAAACGTCAGATATCAAGTAGTAATTTATCGTGGTTTTGTTGAATCACATTTATTCTTAAATGTAGGCAGCTTTATTTGCTGGGTAATAAACGAACTTAAATGATTCTTGCGGCCCATGACACCTTCGTTTATCTTCCATAAGGAATCATTTTGCTGATGCATTGCCTCCCCTGAGGATAAATGTAAGGCCGGCAGGGCATCTGCCACTGCTCAGGTGCTACGGATTGTCATGGTCAGCGGTGATCACTTACTATCAGGTTACTGTCAGCTGCCTGCTCGTTTGCCACCTATTCTATAAAAAAAGAAAATTGGTAAGTCAACAATAATTATGGTCTCCAGATTCCTACACTACCCAGACGAAACACAGCAACGCTATGTTCCTGTTTTACGCTGGAGTTCTGTTAGTTGGTGTCCCTTAAACCGTCGAGCAGACCCATTAATTCCGCAGCTTATTTTAACGTGGATGAGATTAGTATAGGACCTCAACCTTAGGCCCCTAAGATTGAAATGTGACAAATTGGTAATAAATATATTCCCAACCAATAAACACATACACACAAACAAACACACCGACCGATATGAGTGTACTTGTATCGGTGTGCCTACGTAAACATTAAACTACCAAATTGGTTATTAAATTAAATAATGTTCGTAAATATTTACTTATTTATAGAACTAAAAGAAACATAGTACAAAAAAAGGCGGTCTAAATTTCAAAAAGCATCCTTTACATGGCTTTAAATACACATACAAATAGACTAATGTCTGATAACTTAATATGGACTTAACTTAAATAGTTTTTAACCAAATGTGTAATTCTGAATTTGCTCTTATTTATTTTTGTTTGTTGAATTACTGTAAGACTGACGCCGGCAAATTGTTCCAATCTTTTGTCGTACGTACCATGCGTCTTGATGATCGAAGATAGAAAGTTAAAGCTGTTAAACTACTATAAAATTGTTAAAGTATCTAAAACACTGTGTATTATATCTCGTAGAGTATCGAGACAACTTTGGCTGTGCTCAAGGATAAGCAGATTGGTTTTATACACATCTGGGTCACCAATAAGGCTTTTAATGAGCCACTCCCCCGAATATATAAATGCAAGATTGTATTTTAAATAATTTAAAAATTAAATAAGATTTTATTTTATTTCACATAGACCAACGTTTGGCCGTAGCCTTGTAGACTAGTAACATCCAGCGATAATGTGGCCATATTAACTTATATCCCTATACCATATTGGACCTTCATGAAGTCAAAACAGTTTATTACCCTCAAAGACCAAGTTTGTGCGCAGTAGCAAGATATCGTCATTAAAAAAAAAGCGATGAAGTGAAACTAACAGATGTTACTTTTACGTAATATTCTTTCTCAAATATTCAATTTAATTATTAAAAACAAATGACATGTTTATTATATTTGTCGAGAAAGATACGAGTGAGCAAAATTCAAAAGCTCTGTACGATCCAATCAATCTACAATTTCCTCCTTTAAAGATCAAAGACATATTGTCCCTTCATGCATTTAATATTCGTTTCCATCCTTTTTATCGGTATTTATAATACACGTGGTAATTTTTTATATAAAGACAATTTTTCATGATAATAAGCATGACAAACGAGCTCACAGCTTATGACGTCCACATACATTCTCATCAAAGATTGAAGACCAACATTCCATGTCAGCCCTGAGGACTGAAATGGATCCGAATGAGAGACAAAACATCAAATAAGTCCCGCAAAAGAATCTCGCTTGTATCAATACTATTTCTTTATTGTATTATTGCAATTTCTCGCAATACTCACAGAGATGGTTTCCTGGTATGTATCCCCTCCTAAGTTAGGGACACTGACTCTCCTCTATAGCGCATACTTAGGAACCATACGTTACTGCCAATTGTGTTGAACTTTAATATTGAGTAAGTATTTTTTTTATAGAATAGCAAACTGGCAAAGCGATAAAATAGAATAATAATAGCAAATTGGCAAACGAGCAAGCAGCTGCTTGCTGTAGATATAATAGTGGTTGTACTCTTTACGGTTATTCACGTGTTTATAAATAAGAATAAATAAGGAACCGGTGTTTAGTTAAGTTTAATAAAACTTGTATCTATCTGTTTTTTGGTAAAATAAACCTACATAACTGAGTCGCTGCCAATTCCGTATGTAAACGCCTTAAGACTCACGAATTTCTTTTTTCCCTAAGCCACATTTATTTTATATATTAGCTTTTATTCGTAGCTTCTCGCATGGAGACCTTTATTAATGGTGATGGGGTTTTATATTTTAGCCCTAAGGGGTGACAACGTATTTGCCATGTAACACTTATAAAAAGTATTGTTACACTTAAAAAAACGTATTGTTTTTATTGTGCAGTTAGCGTAATAATTGATTATAGAATAGATATAGCTAGCGTCAATATCCTAATGGCTTAGGGTACGGTCGGCAAAACTTAAGGTTGTAGGTTTGAATCCACCTTTAGTCTATTGTCGTGAACCGTCTCTTAGCACAAGCATTTTCAGCTTAGTTGGAGTGGTGAACCGGAATATTAGTAATGTAATAATAGCATTGCTAATATTCTTTAATTTTCGAAAATTGAAAAAGAAGATAAGGAATTACAAATTACTTATCACCCAGTTTATGAACCAAGTGAAATTAATTGTTAAAATACGAAACGCTATTTACTTAATGGAATTTACAGAGGAAATATAAATGAATTATGATCGAGATTATGCAATTTTAACAAGATTAAAAGCACTCATTATGTTCATTTAGAGTTTTAACATCCGTGCCAAAATTTATCCAAATTGCTCATCTAATTTAATACAGTAACTCAAACGACGAGCGTAAAAGTGAATCGGCAACTTCGTTTTGTTTAATTATGCATCGAGTTTATTATGAAGCTTAACTGCCATTGTAATTGTTTTTACTTAAATTGTGGATATTCGATCAATTTGTGTGTCGCCCTATATCAGCTGACCGCCTCCAGATGGAGCGAAGGTCAATGCAATTTTTCGGGGAAGTCGTTGGATGCAGGTTTTTTCATTTTATTTTATTGCATTGAGAGACCAACGAGCACACATTTCATCTGATGGCAACTGATTCCTGCGGTCCATGACATCTTTATTTATCCTTGACAAGGAATTATAATGCAGATGCGTTGTTACCCTTGAAGATGGAATGCCTCGTCACCAGTAATAAAGGTGTCCGGACCCCTAGACTTACCAGACGAAATATAGCAGCATTAATCTGCTATTTTACGCTGGTATTCTGTGAAGGCGTGGTCCTACCCCGGTCGAGCTGACCCATACATTCTGCAGGTGGTTCAGGAGTGCTACGTGGCATCCTGTGGGGAACTCCCATGTTCGGCATTGGACTATAGATAGGCATTGATGATGATAGTAAATGGTAATAAAGCTGAATCTGAGCGTTTACATAAATGTAAGCGATTCTTCAAGGCCTTTGACACTTAACATAAGGGATAAAGAAAGAAGGGGAAATGTCGGACGTGTTACCAGTAGTATTGCCACCCTTTTCTTTCATTTGCTATGTGAAATATTATTGCGTTGAGCTGATGTTAATCTGGAATTGGAAAAATATAATTGCTATTATAAAATAGCCTGGAAGGGCCATGCCATCACAGAATACGAGCGTAAAGCTGCATAATGCTACCGTGTTTTGTACGATTATAGGGTGACCTAATTATTGTCCTCGGAGGTTGGCATCATGTGAAGCGTAAGTCAACATTTGTCACCAATATAATATTAATAAAAACAGTTTAATCTATATACAAATGATTTACCTAGAATTGTTTTTTGGAAACAAATACATATTTTGTTAGCGCTTTGATTTACTGCGTTATCTTAATTTCTCTAGTGAATACGCATTTATATTTCACAGCGTAATTAGGTCCTACTTAATATTGTTACGATTTATTATTCCATCGTAGCAGTCGCCTACATCTGTATTAACGAAATTTAAGCGTCAGTTTGCAAGTGTAATTTATAGCGGTTTTTATGCAGTGGATTTATTGGAAACTGTTTACACATTCGACACGTTAAACCGTTAAATGGGTTTATTAATTGTTCACTGATTATCCAAGAGTGATTAAATTAGTATCGTAGTACTCGTAGCAGAGACCTGTCGGTCTGAAGAAAATACTAATACCTAAATACCTCGGCTTACTTATTTCAATAGGAAATACGTAGAATTATAAATAAACTATGATCTAGATATCTTGTTAATAAAAGTAAAAGAACAAATTCCACTGCTGGGCTTAGGCCTTCTTTCTGTCTAGAGAGGTTGTTAGAGTATAGTCCATTACGTGTCCCCACTGAGGATTTGCGAACTTCACATGTTTTCGACTTCAGTTTCCCCAATAAGTTTTCCTTCACAGGCGTGCACGTAGTAGGTATATCATCACCTAAAATTGGGATAAACAATTTCATTTCTCGCGTACCATAACTAAAAGCGTTCGCTTAGATAAATGAGAGAGAAATGAGCTATCACTGGTTTTTAGAACCTAGTAAAATTCACCGTAATATTTTAAACGCAAACTCAATAATAAAAATAATGAAAGTGATAACGAAATATTAACAAGATATAAAACACTGGTTTCTAGAAATTGCTCATCTAATTTAGTAACTCAAAGACTAGAACGTAAAAGTAATTTCTTTTTATATTCTTTTAATTATAGCTAGATTTGAACATTGTATTAAATATTATATTGCTATACAAATTAATTTTAGTTTAATTGTGTGTATTCTTTGGCCCATAATGACAACATTCACGCCTTGAAGCACAGAAAAATTATTGTTTATTTACCTGAATGCTTAGTTGACTTTTCGCACTAGTTCTTTTTTATTTCACGTGACTTCTAACAACATGAACGGGGAAAGACCACGCCACATATTTTCTTTGGCAGAAATACGTATTCCGCTTGTATTTTGATTCATTATGTGTTTAGCCTTTGCATTTATGTATATTTCATAGCGTAATTAGGTTCCCTAAAATTCGGCACCATTCACTGTTCCAGCGAACTAACCCCTACATCTCTATTAACAAAATTTAAACGTCAGCTTGCGAGCGTAATTTATCGCGGCTTGTACCGCAGTGAATTCATTCTGAAATCTGAGATTTGTTTACACATTCGACCGTAGTAAACTTTAATGGGGTCTCAAATTTTCAAGTTGAAGTTTTCTGACAGATATTTTGATTGTAGAGCAATTTTTTTCTGTATCGTGAATGTGGTTGACATGACCGGAAAAGGACCCCTATTCCATAGTTTACCATCGTGAGATAGCATTATAATGCTTATGTATTGAATCTTTTTATATACTCCGTTAATCTGTTTGTTGTATAGTAATAAGATTATTTTCCTATATATAATCAATACTGAGTTTGGTGAGCGTAGGGTTCCGCAGTCGAACTTACTACTAGGAAGGCATTCCGTAGTCCTTTGAGTTGACAACGCATGTGCATCTTGTTGCAATCTATGTTGAAAATGGTGTCACTTGTGATAATGAGCCATGTATTTGTTAATCGCCTTAGTTTCTTTAAAATAATGCTTACTTTTTCCAATTACTACGATAAAGGGCGTCGTGCCATTGTTGGTGTATTGTACTGAGTCATGCTTTTTACTGCTTGCCGTATGGGAAATCTTAGAGTCACTTAACGAGCTATGGAGAGGGCTATGATTGGTGTTTCTCTGACGGAAACCTGCAGTAGAATTAAGGCGACCGACATCACTAAAAGTATCAGCAAACTTAGAGGATGAGCTGGTCATATAGCTCGTATAACCGATAACCGAAGGGGAAGAAATGTTATGAATGAGGACCTGGAACTGGCAGTTGTAGTAGAGAACGATTCTACCACTAAATGGTTTATTTTTTATTTTATTGAATTGAGAGACAAACGAGCACTCAGTTCACCTGATGGCAAGTGATTCCTGCGGCGCATGACATCTATATTCATCATTGACAAGGAATCATAATGCAGATGCGTCGTTACCCATTTGGACTGAGGTGGAATGCCTCGTCAACAGTAATAACGGTCTCCGGACCCCTGGACTCAGAGTGACGACGATATTTGTGGGAGGTCGATGGATGCAGGTGGCTCCTGATCATGATTTGTGACAATCTATGTAGGAGACCGATGTTCAGCTGGACTATCGATATACTGTGACGATGATGATAGTAGGAAGAGAGATATGTATAATATCGGAATATTGTTATTTGATAATTGCGAAATAAAGTATAAATTGTTTGGTAATTGTACGCTATTTAAACTCTGATTAGATTAGTGTCAAACCCCAAGGGATCTGTTGAAGTGGAACATGTGCTATCGACATAACCACGTAGGAGTGGTTAGTTTAATTGTTGGTTCTACCAAACTGCTAATTATTTATTCTCAACGATATATCAAATTAGTGTATATATAAGTCCCACTGCTGGGATCATACCAGTCTTCACATTTTTTTCATAATATCAGGAATCACAAACACACATAGCACACCTTATGGTAATTTGATAGCACGTCAACATCCATTTTCAGCAAAGAATTCTTTTTCTATTTCGAATATATTCGAACTTCGTAAGATGCGTATGCGCTGTCACTCCTGAGGACTAAGATGGAATACCTGCACGAAACACAGCAGCGTTATGCTACTATTTTACGCTGATTTACTGTGATCTTTTCTAGTCAGCTGATTTATTTTTTCATTTCAGTAAACTTAAATTATTTAATGCCATTTTTAACCGTTCGTAGCAATTTTGGGGGATAAACCAAATTTTATAACAGCACCGAGCCGAAAAAATCGCAAGCCAAGTATAATACCTCATTACTTGTGATGCTTATAAATCAAAGATGATTTTTGGGATTCAGTTAAATTTTATAATGTTCCGTTTCATCGGAACATTTCATATTCCACTTCTAAAGCAATTGTATGCCGCAGATAACGTTGTTACGGGGTCGTAA
Organism: Teinopalpus imperialis; assembly: GCA_029286865.1. Classification (NCBI taxonomy): domain Eukaryota; kingdom Metazoa; phylum Arthropoda; class Insecta; order Lepidoptera; family Papilionidae; genus Teinopalpus; species Teinopalpus imperialis. The sequence continues at coordinate 15,622,410 of JAGSMU010000001.1, forward strand.
CTGCTATAAATTGTTATAACAGATCGTTTGTACATTCAGCGCCAAAATATGAAAAGGGTCCCAATTTGATTTTTGGATGCAAATATTAGAATTGAAATATTGGCTGATTCATTCGTCTGATATTTAACAGAATTAGTTAATTTAACGCAGCAGTTATGGATTAATAGAACTTGGAGGATACTTAAATGATTGTAAATTCTTAATAATAATTATCGATAGAATAACCTCCTCTTTCTATAGTTGGGTTTTTATTAATTTAGGAAATAAATATAAAAGACGAAAGGGTGCAAAGCTGACTTACCGTCATTAATGGCTCGACTGGATCGGGAAAGTACCACACCCTCCCAGAATACTATTGTGAAATAACAGCGTAATGATGCTATTTCAATTACAGTTAACGGGCCATTATTTCATTATATTGAGAGAAACACGCGTTACAAAAGAGTAACAAGCACACAGTTCACCTGGTGGTAAGTGACTTCTGACGCCCATGACATCTACATTCATCCTTTACAAGGAATCATAATCAAATGCCTTGAGGCCTGAGATAAATAAATTTACTGGTGACGAGGCATTCCAAAGCAGATCGAGCAGATCGATTTAACAAACGAAGTTCGCGGTTTTCGTAGAAATGGATAAAATTGAGCACCGTTCCGTCATAAAATATTTACAAAAAAATGTACGAGACTTTGGAGGAATCTGCTCCATCATATGCCACTGTCAAAAGATGGGTAGCGGATTTCAAACGTGGCAGAGTAGCAGTGCAAGATGAAACTAGGAGTGGTAGGCCGCCAACGGCTACCACAGACGAAAATACCAATAAAATATTAGACCTGATTTTGAATGACAGGAGATTGACGATTGCAGAGATAGCAGAAGCAATGGGCATTTCCTTTATACGAGCACAGAACATAATTTCCGATGATCTTGAATTTTGTAAGGTCTCTGCCAGATGGGTACCTAGACTGCTGTTAGCCGAAAACAAACGCACCCGCCAAACAATATCACAGGATTGTTTGGTTCTGTTCCAAAGTGATCCTCAAGATTTTCTTAGCCGTTTCGTAACTATGGATGAATCTGGGGTTCACTACAATACACCAGAGTCCAAAGTACAATCCAAGTAATGGAAAAGAGCAGGATCACCGCCCCCTAAATAAGCTAAGGCCTTTTTGTCAACCAAAAAGGTAATGGCTTCAGTTTTTTGAGATACTAGAGGGCTCATTATGGTTGACTACCTTGAAAAAGGTAAAACCATAAATGCGGACTATTATTGCACACTCTTACAACGTTTGCGTGAAGAAATAAAAATAAAAAGGCGTGGTATGTTGTCTAAGAAAGTTTTGTTCCACCAAGATTACGCTCCTGTCCATACTACGGCGAAATCCATCGCACAAATACGCAATTGTAGCTTTGAATTGTTGCCGCATCCACCCTATTCACCGGACTTGGCCCCGTCTGATTACCATCTCTTCCTCAATCTAAAAAAACACATGGGAGCACGAAAATTTTCGACGAATATCGAGGTACAAGAAGCTGTGACTGAATATTTTGATGAAATTGAAAATTCTTTCTTTTTAGAAGCAATACTAAAGCTAGAGACAAGATGGCAAAAGTGGATAGATCATTCTGGAGACTATGTAGAGAAATAAGGTAATCATTCAGAAAAAAATCGTTTTTTTTAAGATCGGGCTCAAAACTTTTCAATGTGCCCTCGTATCACTTGGCGAAAGAAAATCTTTGACAATATTATCTTTCCTTATTCTACAAAACTTCCTATTTTATATTATGAATAAAAGCCACGGCTTGTCTATAACTCTACTAACATGGCGTTATGTGGTGATATATACGATGGTATAATCCTTTGGCCTTTTCAATCTGCTCGTTCACACCCACATTATAGTCGGACAGAAAGACTGCCGCGGGTTTAAATTATTCCAATCCTTCGATGTTGGCATAAAAAATAACGAAGCATAACGCTTCGTCTAAATGCGAGGCAAATCAGTAACAAAGGAATGGAAAGCCACCATGGGTTGATATCCGATGATGAAAAGTGGATATGAGTATCAAGTCATCAATCAAAAATAGGTTATATTTGATGTACTGTACAGTTACTAAAGTACCTTACCAGATTTACATGAACCAGTTCTACGTTGTCTATATCATTTCTATTAGTGTGCCCTAATTTAGTATATTCATAATTTATAAATGGTAGTCTAATGGTGGATTCGAACCTACGACCTTAATTTTGCGGACCGTGCCCCTAAACCATTAGGCTATTGACGCTATTCCTATTAGTGTTGAATTAAATCAGTTTGCGGAGCGTTTAACAGTAATGACTGAACATAAATAAGTTATACGATCCAAACAACTGTTGTTAACTAACAAATATGAGGATGGGATGGGCGTGGATTGCATAATGGAGCACGTTTCAAAGTAATTATGAAATTGAAGAGAGAAAATTATATTAACGCAAAACTCTTATTTGATAATTATAATCTTTTAGCGGCAAAACCCCACAGATGTTTCATCTGGTAAGTGTACAGATCTATAGTCCTTAATCACTGACGAGGAGGTATTCCATCTCAGCAGAGGTGGCAATGCGTTTAAATCATGATTCTTCATCGAGGATGAATGTGGCATCATGGGCCAAAGGAATCACTTAATACTAATTAAATACTGAGCTCATTTGTTACTCACATTACAATTTTTACTTTTTATATAATAAAATAAATACTTAACACTGCAGCTAAATTACACGTGGGTAATTCTTACTTATAGTTTGCCTTTTCCAGTCTTAATAGGCACTGATACCGAAATAGCGACTATTCAGTCGAGAACTGCAATATGCTTCGATTCTTTACGTTTTCGGTTTTATTTCTATTGAGATAAAAAAAGGAAGTGGAGGCCCTGTTATTCTGGCTGTATATTTGAAAGGTCAAAAGGATTAAGGGCCGTCTAAGTGAATGAGATTCCATTAACCCTTGTGGCAGATGGTACTAACAGACGTACACTGTCGCACTTCTCGCTTCCTAATCTGTAGATTCAATCTAAAGCGTCGTTTTTGTTGTTGAATCGTCTTGATATGGTAATCTTGTTTTGTGACCTTGGCCTAAGAGTTTTAATTTTCTTTCAATACTTCCAAGAAAAATGGCAGGTGCGCAAATTTAATAAGAAAAAGGTAAAAACGATAACTTCTTGTTATTATTAGCTCAGTATCCGAACTCGGAAATTTGTTGTTTTTTCTTCGTTTATTATTCTAATTAATTTCAATAGCTAAATATACGAGTAATATGGAATCGTTCGCAATAGAATCGCAATATTAAATGATGACGCTAAGCGATGACGGAAAACGTGAGGGGACCTGCATGTCTATAAAAAACAATATTTTGAAGACATTAGAAGCCAATCTACAGCGGAGCCGCGTGGTGGACTATTCTGTAACACCCTCTCTAGAGAGAAGACATATGCCCAGCAATGGAATTTATATATACAGACTGTTACTTATGTAAATACACATAACACTACATCTTAAGCATAACTCATACTTCTTTTAATTTTAAATATAATATATATATATATATAATTTATAATATAATAATTGCAGAATGAATGAGTCAGCTCGGCCAGGGTAGGACCACACCCTCATAGAATACCAGCGTAAAATAGCAGCTTAACGCTGCTTTGTTTCGTCTGGTGAGTGCAGGGATCAGGAGACCCTTATTAATACAGGATTACTGGAGACGAGGCATTCCATCTCATACCTCAAGGGTGACAACGCATCTGCATTATGATTCCTTGTCAAGGATAAATGTTGATGCCATGAGTACAGGAATCACTTAACATCAGGTGAACTATGTGCTCGTTTGTTACTCTTAATGTTATAAAAAATAAAGATATGCAGGTTTACGATATTTTCCTTCACCACCGAACACGTGGTAAATCGTCACTTAAAATTGTAATTAAAATTTTATTGGTGACGACAAGGGGGATCGAGGACCTTAAAAGCTTGGAGTTAATTAAAAGCTCATGTACCGTGAAATTAAAAGCTAGCTTCCGAACATTAGGTTGCCGCGACCCCAAAACTTATCAGTGAAGATTTTGTCCGTTTTGATTTGAAAGTGACAAACTAACAAAGTTCTGTGGCCCATGACACCCTTGATACGAAATCATCATGCAGATACGACGTCCCCGAGGACTGAGATGTCATCAGTTAATTATCATCCATAAGGGTTTCCAGATTCCTACACTCGCCAGTCGCTTATTATTTACACAAATATACATATACATATATATATATATATATATATATATATATATATATATACATAAACAAACAATATAACCTTTTTCTTTTGCAAAACTTTAATCATAAACCACTTACGACGATAATAACAATACTAATATCGTACCTTAATGTTAACACCTTACTAGTCGGGGAGCAACTGCCGCAACATTGTGCTCACCCCTCTATTATATCAGCTCATCGCAACGAATTATTCACAAGTAAAAGAGGAGACAAATTAGTGTTTTATAAAAAATCTTAGTTATAAAATTTTAAAATAGCATGGCTATTACAAAATAGTATTAAAATATACAATTGATTTGTTTTTAACATTACCGGTTTTTTAATTTGTTATATTAATCTGTCACACGTGCGTGGACTGTGATGAAAAGTTTCGTTAATGGCCTCTGGATGTCTGGTTCCCTCCACTCGTCATACGAAAACAGTGTTAAGATTCTATTTCAAGTTAGCACTCTATGAGAGTGTGGTCCATCTCAGGTCGAGCTGACCTTCTCATGCTGCTGCTGAAACCTTAGATGTAACTGTGCGTATATTTTCTCATATCCTTATTATAAATTAATTAATCCAAAGCCACAGTGTTTCATATTGTCATTGTGTTGGTTGCTGGTGGGCCTGTGGTAGCTCAGTGTCTAAGCTTTCCTTTTTAATTCACGGTACGTGTACTGGCTTTGATACCAGATGCAATTTGAATCACTACGTCATGGCAATCAAGGAAAACAGCGTGAAAAAACCTGCGTATCTAAAATCTAATGTACGTGGCGTATGATATTCCAATACCCTCTTTAAGGAGATCTAATGGAGACTTATGCCCAGTAGTGGGATAAATGTAGCCTAATTTTTTACTGCTCTCGCCATTTGTAACTTGTTATTTTTATTTATAATATAATGAAAATTTTAAATATAGGCGGTATTATTAATATAGCCAAGTACTACGTCAAAGATTAAGGTATCAAAAATAAGAGCGTTAAAGTTCGTTCATGCAAATGTCCCAATTCTGTCTAAGTCGTAATTCAAGTCTCTAATTTGAGACCAAAAAATATATATCCATATTAGGCTCTTGTCAAGCCATCTGTTGCTTTGCGTTGATACAGTTGTCTCAAGTTATAAGAAGAAATAAGAGTACTTTTTATAAATTACATGCTTATATAGAATGTATTAAAATGATCTAAATATATCATTTGAGAAAAAAAAGGAAAAAAAATTGTAATTATTTTTATTGATACCAACCAGTAAGACCTCAAAAGAGGAAATTAACCTTTAAATATCATAAATAAACCTTTTTGAAAACTATTTAAGACTTATCTGAGTCCACCCGGATCAAATTCGGTCATGGTGATATTATCTGCAGAAACTGTGACTTAATAGTGGTCTCTACCACTTTGTTTCTAGCTGCAGGATGAATGGGTCAGCTCCACCGGGTTGGGAACACGCCCTCATACAATACCAGCGTAAACTAGCAGCATAATGCTGCTGTATTTCGTCTGGTTAAGTGTAGGTATCCGGATACTTTTTTTTATTACTTTAAGAGTAAGAAACGAGAACACAGTTCTCCTGACAGTAAGTGATTTCTGCGACTCAGGACATCTACATTCATCCTTGATAAGGAATCTTAATACAGATGCGTTGTCACCCCTGAGGACTGACATGGAATGCTTCGTTATCAGTAATAAGAGTCTACGGACCCCTAGACTCACCAGACGAAACACAGTAGCATTATGCTGCTATTTCACGCTGGTATTCTGTGAGGGCGTGGTCCTACCCCGGTCTAGCTGACCCATTCATTCTGCAGCTAGAAATAATCTGTAGTGTAGCTCTACCACTTATAAAGTGCTTTATTAAGACTTTTATTACTGGTGACCGTTATGATTCAAATCAGCGTTATGATTCCTTGTCATGGATGAATGTAGATGTTATGGGCCGCAGGAATCACTTACCATCAGATGAACTCATTGTTAATCTCAATGTAATAAATATATATATATATATATATATATATATAGTGCCATAAGCATTTGTGCAAACACAGCACACTCGTCGTCCTAAGCCGTCGTCGAACCACCGATCTCATTGGACATGGATTGCATCGGAGTAGGAGAAGGGACATCATCATCATCATTAACTGAAATACACAATAACAATTTTTCACTACAAAATAATGTTGCTACGCTTCTGTCTATCGATTGTGCCACTGGAACACTGGCAATGAAAGTGATCCCCAGCTAACGCGGCAATTTACGACTTCATAAACTGTGATTTCATGCGTCAGCAGTCAAAGGGGTAAGTTGTTGACGGGGCAAAGTAATTTAGGCAACTTTTGTATATTTGATTCGGTCTCGGGCATTTATTATGTCTTGATGTCAGAACAGAAGAAGAGTGAGTTGAATAGTAGCAAAGCCACGCTGTGGTAACTTGGTTTTAAAGTAAATGGTTCCTTCCGATCATGAAATGGGGAATCATAATGCAGAAGCGTTGTCACCCATAAAAATTAATATGTAGTGTCTTATCACCAGTAATACAGGCCTCCGGGTCGTCAAACTCACCGGACGAAACAGCTACCGCTATTTTACGCTGGCATTCTATGGGTGTGGTCCTTCCCAGGTTCTCCAATTCATGCCACAGCCTGAAAAAAACTGCAGCGTGGCACTATCAGTGTAAGGATCAGGGGACCAATTTATGGTAAGGTAAAGAGGCATTCCATCTCAGTCCTCAGGTGTGAGAAGGCATATGCATACTGAATCTTTAATAAAGATGGATCTAGATCTCATAGGCTACACTAATAACTAACCATCAGGTAAATAAGGCAGTTAGGGCAGTTATTTTTTATTACAATGAGAGTGACAAACGAGCACACAGGTCACCTGAAGGCGAGTGATTCCTGCGCCCATGGCATATACATTCACCCTTGACAAGGAATCATATTGCAGCATTGTTACCCTTGCGGAGTGAGATGGGATACCTAGTCACCAGTAAAAAAGGTCTCCGGATCCCTATATTCCCCAGACGAAATACAGCAGCATTATGCTGCTATTTCACACTGGTAATCTCTGAGGTCGTAGTCGTTCCCTGGTCGAGACGAAAATACGTAGTCCGACACAGATGAAAAATTTACATTTTATGAAATTATTTGACTTATTTCTTAGACATGCCGGTTTCTCTCGATGTTTTTTTTATCGTCAACGGTGTAGGAAAAAAATAATTAAGCACCTATATTTTAAAATTTCAGTTAATAACTACATTGATGTCGGGCATTTTGGATCAATTTCGGTTTCTTCGGGTACCGTACAAATTTTGTAGTTGGAATCTTATGGTAATAGCGAAAATTTCATGCTTAGGTCAGTACCCCTTATAAATAAATACCACAATTTGATCTGTATGTACAGAGTTACCCACCCTCCTAATGGTTTAGATTCACCACACTGTAACTACAAGTATATTTATTTTAAATTACCCCCTTTTCTGCAGCCCCTCTGTCTGTGGATTTTTTGTGTAAGTCTATTTTTGACCTTAATGGCTTCAAAAGCTTCAACGAGATTCGTTACCAGAGGAGCCCGCAAATAGGGCTAATTACTGAATAAACAATCAAGGCCTATACGCATGATAAAGAATCTCGCAGCGAGATAGAGTAAACCATTAAAAAGGAGCAGCGCCATCTATGACAAGAAATGTAGAACGGAGGCTCTATTTGATTGAACATGATAACATGATAATATTTATGGTTTTAAAGGTAACTTATTTTAAACAATAAAAGCTGTAAATTAATGCTTACCCCTTTCCATCCGTTTATTTTAATGGAATATACATATACTACTAATTATAAAAGTGCTAATACAATCAATGTTTAAATTATTTAAATTAAAGTTGTTTTAAATACAACACAGGATATTTAAAACAACTTTAATTTAATTAATTGCACATTTTACAGTTTTTAAAAAAAATCTCAAGTCTAGCAATGCTAAAACATGTAACAGCACATTACTAACAAACTAAGCTTAAAGTGTTTATGCTACGATGAACGACGAACCTACGACGTCTACGACGGCTATTTTTCATATACCAACCTTCTTAAACCACCTCCTTTAAAAATAACTCTTTTTTTGTATTCACAATTCTATTAGTCCAATGATGAATGGATTTTTATATATATTTTTATATTTATAAAAATTATAATTTTTTTTTGGGAAATTCTTCATTTATCCAACTAATCTTAACTACGTTACAGATATTCTATATATCAGTATACCTAGGTGAAAGTTATTACGTTTATGAGATATATCATTCGATTTAGTACTCACGCTATAAAGTATCTTACAATATCAAACTCATATATGTCAGTCGGCAAATAGAATACTTTCTCGTTTTCTTTTATTGCATTCATGTACTCCGAGCTTAGCGTGTCTATATGTCAAAAGTAAGGTATCATTATTGTTTTTTTCAATATTCACTTGTTGTAGTCGTTCTATTGAAAACTTGACTCAGTGAAGAGGCGTGTCAAAAGTCTGTTTGGTGACCTAGATTTGGTTAAAGTCAACCTGCTTAGCCTTGGGCACAGGCGTAAGATTGCCAACCACTCGGTGTTTTTCAGGATATATTTTGGAGAGTGTGCAGAGGAGTTACATAACAAGATTTCCCCATCCTTTTTTATCATCGGACAACAAGACGCACTTTCGATCCTTACATTATGTTTATACCTCGCATTGGGACGAAACTATATTATTCGTCGTTTTTAATGCGAACAGCGAAGGATTAGAATAATTTGACTACAGTAGTCTACACACGTCACAACGCGATTGTAGACAAGCACTGGCTTGTATTATTTAAGAAGAAATAAACAGAGTATAGGTTCAGGCTTACAGATACTTATTATCACAAAATAACATTACGATGCTTACTTCAAATGATAGCATGAAAAGTAAGTAATGTTGTCTATCTGGCAAATTACGAACACAACGATATTTTCTAGTTATTACTAGATACATCTGCGCAGTATATATTATAGTGCCGTAAACATTTTCGCAAACACAGATTCACTGAGTTGATCGGAGGATTATTTAAATAAAGTGTCATGGAACATAAATCACACCCAGACCTGAAAAACAACAATTTGTGAAACCCACATATTTTGTGTGTGGAACTTCATATTTATAGAAGTTAAGATATGTATGATTTTGCTAATTTATTTACTTACAGAATTGCGTATAGACATATTATTATCAATAATTTTCTGTCTAGACTTGTTAATTTACTATCTAATACCAATTTATTTTCCTTCCTTCATGTGAAGTTTTGAATGTTATAACAATCGTTATGGACTTATTTGGTGTAATCCCTGGGGATAAATAAAAAAATCGTATCTTTAATTACTACTTAATGGAAAAGTTAAATGGAAAACGAATGCTGGTTTTTGATAAAAATTAAAATTGAATTTAAGTTAAATAAACGATTACATAGTTTTTTATTACTTAACTAATGCTGTTTGTATTAACATTACTAACATTCCGGTTAACCGTTCAAACTAAGCTTAAAATGCTCGTGTTAGGACATGGTTCGTGACAAATGTTTTGAGTTGAGAAAACCTTCAATTTCCCAGACTACCGTATTACGCAAATGACGCTTCGATAGTGCACCTTCTGATTTTATAAGTAAGTAAGGGGAAATCCCTTACAATTAGGTGGACCGACAAAGTATTGTGTATAACTGATTTTTAGAAAATCGAGCAATCAATTCACCTCATAGTAAGTAATTCCTGCGGCCCATGACACCTCATTCCCTATTAGGATTCATAATATAAATGCGTTGTCACCTTGACGACTAAGATAGAATGCCTCGCCACCAATCATTTGTGCCTGAGGATCCCTACACTCACCAGACAGATCACCTACAACACAGCGGCGTATTGCTCCTTTATATGTGAGGTGGTCCTTTCCCGGTCATTCTGGAGCATTTGTGTAGGAGCTAGAAACAAATTGGAGTCACCGTCACTGTTCCACTGTATTGCTGACGATGATGTCCTCCTGGTCGATTCCGACCACGGTGATATTTTTTGCTTATTTCCAGATGACATCAACTGCACACAATATATTTATGGTCATTCATCATCGCTTTCCTATTCCCAATAAGATCGGTAAATATTCAATGCCAGTGACACGGGATGGGGTTGTGCGAATGTACGAACAACACAACCACATTCGTAAACCAACAATTTGTGATAAACAAATATTGTACCTCGGCTGAGAATCAAACCGAGGGGAAATAGGAGAACAAAAAGAGTTAAGTGATATATCGAATTATAGACGAGTGTTGTTTATAAAATACTGGCAAAACAGAGCAGAAGAATATAATCAAATTAAAAAATATATTTACTCAAAACAAAATAATAATATAGAATAATTATATCTACCAATATCAAAACTTTTAAGGGCTGTAATACCAATCATAATTATCAGCATCACAGTTTGCTATTATTTTAAACTTTATCGGTCACTCTCGTTCTACTGCGAATGTCTAGATTCAGTATTCTATCACGCAGAGAAACACCAACCATTAGCCGTTTCATAGAAATACTAGTAGATAACTTATAATATTGTTTCTTATCAGATATATTACTTTTGGATAACGATAACTTAAGTAGGATCTATTGATTCATATAAAAACAAAACCACAAAGAAAGTATTTCACTCAAGAATTCCTTTATTCTGTCTTAACAAGATCACGTACGTTAGTAATGTTATATGGCACAGAATAATAGATGAAAAATAGAATTCCCAAGTATATTTTTATTTCAAAATAACAAGAGAATAGTAATTAGAAAATTTAGAAATCCGAGTTAATACATCAATGGTGCAACTTTTTGTATCTCTACTTATATCAATGTTTCATATGAAACAATATTATAAATAATTAAAAAAATATATGTTATTAAATTTAATTATAATATATTATCTTCATTTCAATGTAAGTTATACATTTCTTTTTATCAAATTTTTAAATTAATCACTGTAATCATTCTTAAAGTGCAAAAACCCTTTTAACACTCTATATTCAATCCTTCCACAATCAAAACAAACAAACCTCTGTTAATTCGTAATTGCTCTTACGTGCCTGAAAAGCGCATTGGAGTTCCGGGATACGATTACCCAGAGCTTGTTTGTGCCGAACCCCTCAACTCGCCACCTCGTAATTGATGAGCATAAGGTCAGGACTCTCTGTCCCGAGGTTATATTAATGATAAACCATGAACAACGATCGCTGAATTTGAAGTCTTTATGAATTGCTCGATTGGTTTCTAAATTAAAATCCCACATTATCACACATTACAACTATTGATTATAATTTATTTATACAACATACGTGCGGGTACCTAATATCACCAAGTTATAGATAGTTGAAATTAAAAGTAAACTGTAAATAATGCACTGTATACAATACACAATAAATTAATAAAAATATTATGGATTCTGTATTCTTGGTAAGTATGACCGATATTTTCTTTGAGGTGAATGCACTGATTCCATCATTTAGTTCTACTCAGTAGGGTGCTGATGAGTCATGTGACTCAAATTCCTAGGGAAAAGTTATTTAGTGTTGTCTTGCTCTCGTAATTACTGAGTTGGTTGGAGGAGTGAGAGCTCAGGATAGTACCTCCATTCAGATCTCTGTTCATACTTGCTGCAAAAAGCTTTAAGTCATTCGATTTTGAAAATCAAAACCAGTAAACGATAAAATTCCCACTCAAAATTCTGTCTGATACAAAGAGTGAAAGAAAAAATACGCGTAATTTAATTCCTCCAACACGTTTACGTCTTCTAGTCCGAAAATCCTGAATTATCCGTAACTGACTGTGCTTCATTATATTTACGGCCTTTTGAGCTCTATCGAATCTATTCTCTTTCTGTCCTTTTTAGTCCTTAAGGGGAATGTTCAAGCCTAAATTAATGGTTGAAAAGACACAAATACTTATCTACCGACTTTATTTGAAATCTTTGACCGGAATATCAGTATTTATATATAAAAAAGATTTTCTATAATGTCACACTAATGACGATGGTAAATTTCGACTATCCTGTTTGGATGTTTGTTACTCAATCACGAAAAAGTGACTAAACGGATTTGACCGAAATTTAGCATACAGATAGGGTATAACCTGGATTAACACATGTGATATTTGTTATCACTGTATTTTTTATTCGATATCTTCTGATATTTTTTTGTTATTACACTAAGAGTAACAAACTAGCACACAGTTCACCTGATGGTAAGTGATTCCTGTGGTCCATGAAACCCACATTCATCCTTGACAAGGAATCAATCAAATGCAGATGCATTGACACCTTTGAGAACTGAGATGGATTGCTTCGTCACCAGTAATAAAGTTAAATATAACCAGATGTTATCAACTGTGCAATTGAAAATTCATTTTAACCATAAGAATTCGCTGAAACAGGGTACACACTTGTTATCAGCGTCTCTGATCCGATTATTATGAGTTCAGTAAGATCAGAAAAAAAAGATTATTGGTCCTCCAAAATCGAACTCAGTATCCGCGTTGCAACAGCCAGGTATTTGGCTGCTTCATTTCGTGTCCTAGTCTAATCCCCGAGGGCTGGTAACCACGCTACACGGCCTTTGTTCTCTGACTTATAAATTGATGGTTAGTTAAATATTGAGAAAGTTGAACTAGTTTTCATTAAATATTATAACTTCGATTGGAGATCTATTCCGGAATTCTAGACCTACATGCTATGCAAACGATTTATTTTTAAATATTTAATGTTGATAATACACTTTAGCCGTGGTAGTTCACTCACTAAACTACCACGGCTAAAGTGGACTCACTTTTAAATCGAGAAAAACCAAATTCTATTCAAAATCCCTGTGCCGGCAACAATGAAATCATTAATTACAATTTTAAGTGTGAATTGATGCTCATCGGGAAAACAACATAACGAAAACTATATGTCTAAGAAATAATTAAACAAAAAATATTTAGACATGGAACGAGCGCTAATCCACAGTGGAGTCGAGTGGTAGGCTATGCTCTAATATCCTCTCTAGAAAGATATTCTTTTTTTTATAGAATAGGTGGGAAACGAACATGCAGCTCACCGATGATAAGTGATCACCGCCGACCATGAATATCTGCATCACTAGAGGATGCGTTGCCGGCCTTTAAGAAAGAAAGAAAACATTTACTTTAAAGTAACTCTTACAGTATACTGATAGAGAAAACCCTTTAGTATATATGTTTTATTAATTTGAGAGTAACAAATGAGCACACAGTTCACCTTATGGCAAGTGATTGCTGCGGCCCATGATATCTACCTACCTACATTGATCTTTGACTTGAGGAATCATAATGCAGATGCGTTATTACCCTTGAGGACCAAGATGGGTTCGCCTCGTCATCAGTAATAAAGATCTCCCGATCCCGACACTTAGCAGACGAAACACAGCAGCATTATGCTGCTATTTTACGCTGGTATTCTGTGAGAGAGTGATCCTACCTCGGTCAAGCTGACCCATTCATTTTGCAGCTAGAAACAAACTGCGGTGTATCTCTACCACTGTTATTTTGTTATTGTTGCATATTTTAGCTCACGACAGTAACCTAGAGTTGAAACGAAACTAAGTCGATAATTATATATGCCTAATTAATATAAAAATACCCGACTTATTATGTAATTTAACTCAATAGTTCCAACTTTGCAACTGTAATTAATAAATAATAAAACTTTGGTTCAGCTGTAATTAATAGATTGATTTATTATGACATTTCAAATAATTAATTATTTTATTTTTTAATATTAAGAAAAAAAGATTATATATATTCACATAATAGCATGATTTGTTGCATTTTTTTTGTTTTTTTTTTCTCTTTTTTTTTGGATAAACAAACAATGACACAATACATTTTAAGTTATAGTTATTACTGTGCCGTCCGCACCGTTTACCACATATTACATTTTTAAATTAAAATTTAAACTAGACATCGTGTATTGAACAAATTACAAATTATTAGTGATTCTACTGTTTCTTCGGAATTTATTGGACTTTGTAGCTATCATGTGATACTATAATACTATATATATATATATATTCTAATTATAAAAATGATTGCAAAATATCTAGCGGATTATGCATATCATTTTAAAAAGGCTACGTTCTTCCATTATCCCGGATAACAGTGGACCAAGGTACATAGTCTGAGCTGTAACGAGTGGTCGAGATTTAATTAACTAGTTGGCAAGAAAAAATGCAACGCATAAAATGCTTTTTTTCAACTTTATTATAACTCTTGTGCATATATTAATACATAAAACAATTTTTTATTGTATTGGTGGTAACTATCACACTTTTAGCCAGATGGTAAGTGTATTTTGCGGCCCCACGACACCTACATTCAGCTTCGGTAAAGAATGATGTGGCATACTTGTCATGAGGACTTACATCCATTGCCTCATCACACATAAGGGTTGTCTGATCCCTACACTAACCTAACGAAACGTTAAAGCTACACCGATAAAAGTATACATTATGCAGTTATAAACAAACTGCAGCGTAGCTCTACCACTCATAAATCGCCTTTACAGGTGTATTCATAATTAATATCTTAAAATTTACTTTTCTAAAGCAACATTATATCCATTAATTTAATCTTTTAAAATTAAATAAAAGATATAATAAGAAACAATGCAAAAAATTGTGAATAATAAAAAATTAAACTAGACATTGCACAGTGCAAATAGTAAACAGGAATATTTATACAAAACAATGTATGAATTACAATATTTGCGTGAAGTGATCCAAGTTAATTGAGTAATTGAGCAGATTAATATACCAATTATTCCCTTTGTAATGTGGTTTCCATCAACCTCCATTAATGTAAAGTAAAACAACATATGTGATATTAAATTGACAATCAACATATATTACTGTAAATGTTGAATGTTGAATGCAATAAATATTTTGCAATATAATAATAATGATTGATATACAATATAATATTTATACAATAAGTAGTATTGATCTACCACATGCTTAGTGGTAAAAGAAAACATGTTGAAAAAATAAATTAAAAGAAAAAAAAATATTTCCAAAACGTTCATACGTTCGGATTGGAGACGCGTGATATATGTCTCTCTAACATCCTCTTTAGAGAGGTCTCTGACCAACATAAATATTACTTGGTTGTTACTTTTCTATTTTAATGTGCTCTTTTGTCACCGTTACGGGAAGAAATGTAAGTTCTTTTGAACTATAGAACCGCCACCATCCAAAAGGTAATAGAAAGAGATTATCAAAAATATACTGGGTTTTGTAATTCAATTACAAAATTAAAAGTCTAAAATAATTACCATTAAAATGTCTGTCACAAATAATTACGTGAAATTGTAACTCAATTCACCCAACACTGTTAATTGAGCATTTGAAATATTATATGACAGATTTTTTTTATATAATATTAGGGGGTGACATACGTATGTAACCTAGTGCTTTCTACGTTCCAAGAAATCTACATTAATTCTCGAGGAAACATATGTTGTTATTTCAAACAGTTTTTTGAGTGGTAGAGCTACACTGCAGTTTGTTTCTATGTGTTTCTGTTCGTTTGCTGTAGAGTGAATAGGTCAGCTCGATCGGGGTAGGGCCTAGTCCTCAGAGAATACCAATGTATTAAATATCAGCATAATGCAGCTGTGTTTCCGGTGGTGAGTGTAGGCATCCGGAGACCTTTTTTACTGGTGACGAGGCATTCTATCTGTTCTCAAGGGTGACAAAGCATCTGCATTATGATTCCTTGTCAAGGATGAATGTAGTTGTCATGGCCTGCAAGAATCAATTGCCATCAGGTGGACTGTGTGCTCGTTTGTTACTACCAATGTAAAACAAGAAAAAAGTACTTTTGTAAGGATATGCATTCCCAGGTCGAGCTAATGCTGCTAGAAACTTACTGCAGCATCACTCTACTGCTGTAAACTTAGATAATCCAGAATCATTAAATGCATTTTATACATTTAATATTTATAGAAACAAACAAATTTTATAAATTTTACCGACTTAATTTTACGAGAGTTAGTATAATCTTGTGTTTACATAGAATGATAACATGTTTTATGTTAGGTTTCCTTAATGATCTGTGAAGCAATACAAATTTTTATGATACACAGCCTTATGAGACGTTATGGTGAATATAAATTCAAATTTGTTTGTTAAATATCTACATAGTTAAGCTTATAGTCACGATTACCGGAATTCTGAATATCTTAAGTGGGAGTGTAATGTCCTTCTTTGGGAAAGAAGTTCAGCAGTGGATTTCCGCAGGCCTAAGATGAAAATTTTCAACAAATTAGGATGACAAACATGCGTAATTTCTGTAGCCCTTACAAATCAACATCCTTTCCCGCAAGGTCGTTGTCTCCATCAAGATATAGTCACTTTATCACTAAGGTGTCTCTTAACAGATATATTTTTAAGCTCCTTTGGACAAGGTAGGGAAAAATGTTCTTACAGTTACGGTTATACGTTGCATGAGTTAACCTAAACTAGTAAAGATACAGTATAGTATTAATGGCGCAATAAAATGAAAAAATATATAATGCATTAAAACAATATTTGTGGTAAGCCACACAAGTTAATTGAGTTGTCTAGACTGATTAACTAAATAACTATTGTATTATTATATAATTATTTGTAAATGGTAAAACGATATTTTAATAACGTTAAATGCGAAAATAGAGGGTATTTCCTTTCACCATTCTTCCTATCCTTCGCAATTCGAACGCGGATAGTCCCTTGACATGACGGTGGTGGTCACAGGAGAAGAGCAGTGACCTCTGTACTCTTCCTCCTGAAGTATGGTGGAGACCAAAGTACCGTCGCTAAGGTCCAGCTTGAGGTGTTAACGAACATTGCGAACTTTTGTAAGTTTGTTTAGCATGTAGAATTGGTGTTTGCAAGGCATGTTCAGTGTTTTGGTGCGCCTTGATTGGAGAGGTCGAAGGGGGTAGGATCCTCTCTTTCTTACCCCTGGGGGGCGGGTATAGGATGAGGTGCGTATCCATGGACAAAATAAAGGAGTCTATGACAGACATAACACTTCCGAGAAACTCAACATACAATTAACGAACTAATAAGTTACGAACCAGTAGACGATAAAATTCGTTTTAAAAATCTGTGTGTAGCAGAGAATAAGGCAAAATTCTAATTCGATTTCGCTAACACCGTTATTCGTTAGACCGAAAATCCTGAATCTTCCGTAACGGAATGTACTTCATTATATTTAGGGCCCTTTGAGCTGAATGGTATCAATTCGCTTTGTGTCCATTATAGCACTCGAGGGGAATATAAAGATCTAAATTAATGGTCGAGGGGAACTAAATAACTACTTATGCACGTATTCTAAATAAATAAATAATAAATATAAATCATAAAACTGCTGTGTTTCGAGTGATCTGGTGACCCTTATTACTGATGATGGGATATTCCATCCTAATCCCCAGGAGTGACTACGTAGGTATCTATGTTGTGATTTCTTATGTAGAATGTGGGTGTCTTGGGCCGAAGGAATTAGATACCACTGTATGTTAATTTATCCGGCTTAATACAATAAAAATCGAAAAAAAAATAAATTAATAAAGAAAATTAGCTTACCGGCCTTTTGTCTGGTTTTTCTGTGCATGCTTTTATTGTAAGAACGAATGATATTCTATTCACATCTTTTTCCACAATTTTGTCAAAGTAATAGCTTTTTTAGCAATTCATTACATTTCATTTTTAATTAAACAGTTATTTTTTTGTGCATACAAAATTTGAAACGGGATTATTTTTTCATTACTCGGATAACAATGTACCGAGGTATACCATCTAAGTCGGGATATATTAAACTGGCCGGGAGAAAAAAATGCAACGTGATTATTTTAAAGAATGCTAGCAGTGCAATTAACATTAGTAACTTTCCTCTGTAACTCCAACTAAGCTTAAATACTTCTGCTAGGAGATGGATCATGACAATAGTTGAATGATGGTTTTAGACTCAATTCTTCATGTTTCGTAGACGTTCCTCAAAACATTTGATTACTTGGAAAATTATTTATTTATTTGAACTTTATTTGGAATAATATATAATCGTACCAATAGGCGTTGACTTAAAACAAAAGGCATTCTCTTCCCGTCTTTTGGGTTGAGCAGAGAATGTTTTATAAAAATATTGCTTTTAACATATTTTTGTCAATTTTTACTAAAAATAAATTATTATGAATTTACGAATTAGCAATTCCCTAGTTGACTTTCTTACAGTTTAACGGATGCTTATCAGGTAAAGCTTTAAAGAATGCAGGGTTTTTTTCACCAGATGCATTCTGCGGTCGAAAGATCGCCATTTCAACTTAGAGTATCGCTTGTTCCCGACGTTTAAATTGCAAAACATAGACTTTAAATATGAAATTTGCATAAATTTGAGTGTGGGCCGCAATATGCCAACCTTGTTAGAGATACGTCTCTAACAAGGTTCGGCGGCTTCAGAGGCATCAATACCCCTAAAAATGTAAATATGAGTCTTTCTCGCCTTTTCTGGTCGAGGCCATATGATCTTATATTCTTCATTTTTAAAAGAATAATGGCAGTGATTCGCTATTACCGCTGGTAGCAAGAGGGATGGCTCTTTTCTGGCTCAAAGGTTGAGTAATAACAATTCAGAGAGGATTTTTATATTATTTATTTATTTGTTTTCTGAAAATAGACAATACTAGTTGACGATTAGACATATGACATTGTTAAACTTCAAAACAATTTGTTGGTTTTCAATCTTAACTGACGCATGAGAATGTGTAAATTAATCTTACATTTAATTTGTATCTTGTATTCATAAAAAGCCTTGATTATATTTCACATAAGAGTAGGAAGTATTAAAAAAAAGCAGTTTGTTTTTACGTAAGTATTTTTTTTTAATATCTCAACATAATAGAATCCATTTTGCTAGAGCAACATTAAATAATTATAAAAATCATTTTCTAAAGCTGATGAAACCCTTACCGACCCCAGTTTTTATGGCCGGCTCGTTTCATCACGTCCCGTGTGTGTTTAAGCAAAGTGATAACACCTTGTAATATGCTTTATGTTAATTTTGTTGAACGTTCTGTGAAAAGATACAAAATTTTCATGATATTTATGCTGGCCATTATGAGTCTTTATGGTTTACGAAAAATTATATATACTCAGTAAATATTTTTGTAAAGTATCAGTCAATACATATATATATATATATATATATGCATGCATGTATATATAGTCCAACAATTAAACGAAAACTCCTTAGTCAATGAAATGAGATAACTCAAAGTCACTCAGCGAGCTATGCTTAGTGTTTCTCTGCGTGATAGAATACGCAACGTAGACATCCACAGTAGCTATCCGAGCTTTACCAACATAGTTCAACAGCCGTTCTAATGACCAAAAAAAAGCTGTTTATATCTTAATATTTTATATTAATTTTTATTCCGAGTTTCGAGTGCTTTACATACAGCACTTTTGGCCAAGGGGCGAGGGACTGTATTACTAGACGTCCTGATGAATAAGATAAGTGACCTGAAATATCATCAGTTTTTTTTTTTTTGGAATGAAAATAGATGTAAATCTTGTTACAGTTCCCGATTAGACATACATACCACCGTAATATCTCAAGATACTCTTTCTACGTAGATCAGACCAAAAGAACTTGACGATAGTTCTAGATAAATATGAAATTAGGACGTGAAACACCTCCAGTTCCCCCGTGATTTATGAGTGCTGTAAAGCACACGTCATCAAGAAACGAAATGATAAAACAAAAAAAGATAAATTTTTTATAATTAATTCCAATCAAATTTATCAATACTAATTTAAATATCGATCGAATCTTGGTACGTATTTATTTTGAAAATAAACGAAACAATCCTACGCATCAACAAATACTAACTTATTAAGCGTGAAATCAAAACGACATCCTCAGATCTATTATGCAAACGAGGACAAATCTCCTTTCCATGGAAATTATTCGCCTTTCCATTAAATTCTGAGAACATTTTTATCGGTGCAATTCCTTAGTAATAAGTTTGGACCAGGAGAATAAATTGTTATTAAAGTTTGACGGTGTTTTCTTCAATAATTTAATACGTAAGCTTTTATTGCGAAATGGATAAACTTTAAAGTTCTATTCTTCTAAATAATGGTTGGATCACTCTGTAGCTTGTTTCAAGTTTTGAAATGAATATCAGCGAGAAAATGTAGCACAACGTTGAGTGTGTTGAGTATAGGAATCTGGAATATCACAGTCCCTTGCAATGACAACGGATGTGCATCCTGAATGTTTGTTGAGGATTGATGCATGGTCTGCAGGCGACACATACTGTAAACTGGTGCTACTGTGGTTTTGCTAACCTTAATACAGAAATTACCATAATTATTAACTTAATAATAAAGGAATTGCCATAGAAAAAATGAACGTTTTAAATTTTTTGAAATAAATTTTATAATTAAAAACCCGGCTATGTGTAAATAGACACAAATGTACAAGTAAAGACAAATTAAAATCAAATTGCACCAAACGTGGATTATGTATTTTTTTAAAAGGGTTTTTAAATAAAAATATATGCAATTATCATGATTTATGTACATAATAAGTGGTTTATTATCTTCGAACTGTTTTGTAAAGAGCCATCGTGTGTTAAACACACACTCACTTTAAATATTAAATTTCGGGACAACTTGATTACATTGAATATTCCAACGAATTCCTTGTGTGGCGATGCGAGAGTTTGCGTCGGAAACAGCCTGGTAGAACACTAGAATAATTTTAAGATTATATTATAAACGATGTGTATCAAATTGTATTAAAAAGGTGTGGCAGCGATGGCGCTTCACAAGCGACAATAACCAACCCGACGTGAATCACGATATTACAGTTTCCGAACAACGTGGTATATAGAGAGCTACAATATAACACCGAAGTCCTACTCAACTGGCTTTATGTTCACGAAAAAGCTAATTCTTTTGGTAAATCTGTGGATGTACTTCAAACACCAGCATTACATATACTTGTGATGTGAATTTATTAATATATTATTCTTACTATTTGCAGAATACACTGGCAATATTGGACAAGTTGGACATCGACAGCGAGAAGCCATCGGAAGAGGAAATTGCCAGACTGTTTGGATATGAAGAGGCATACTTGTCTGGCGAATTGGGCGTATGGCAGAGAATCAAACCTAAGATATGGGCGCTGTTCGATGAGCCATCCAGCTCACCGGCCGCGAAGGTAAGACTTAATAGCTTTTAGATATTATATGCTTCTTGAAATTCTAACTTAAAAAACGGTTCTAAGTCTAAAGCTTAAGGAATATAAAATCAAAATAACTCTTGATATTCCAGAAATATCAGATAACTGTTATGGAGCTGATTTAGCGTTTCAGGGTCAATAAAAAAAAGAGTATATTTTTACAATATTAGCTTCATAACGAGCACATAGTTCACCTGGTAAGTGGAAACTGCGGTCCATCACATCTACATTCGTTCTCAACAAAGATAAGGATGCACATTCGTAATCGGGGGTACCCTTGAGGACTGAGATGAACTGAATTAAACACTATCCCCTCGATATGTGTAATTCGGTCTGCAAATCCCTACACTCACCATACGAAACACAGCAACGTTATGATGCTATATTACGCTGGAATTTTATGAGGGTGAGTTCTTTCCCTTTAAGTAGAGCCATTCATGTTGCCCCTATAAGCCAGCTGTCTCGTGGTTCTTTTACTGTTTAACAATTATTTAATATTTAATTCAATTTTCCTTAGTACTACTCGTATTAGTAAACACACAGAGGTTCTATTTAGTGCTTTAATATGTGTCATGAGGAAGGTAATTTGTCACGAAGACAGTCCTGACGTTTAACTGGCACTCTGGTCCTCATTCGTCTCTTTGATCATTGAATTAAATTATTTATATACGTAGTAGACATATGTATGTATATGGTAGAATGAAGCCGTATTTATGAATTAGCTGCAGCACAAATACGTCGGCTCGATCAGAGTAGAATATAGAAATAGTCTTTTAGTTCTACTGATTCTATCCTAGTCCTCAGAAATTACAACGAATCTGTTTTATGATATTTTATCAAAGATGACTTGAGTCTAAGAGGATTTATTTACAACCAGGTATCACCATTATCAAAAAAAGGAACACATTGTGGAAACCCCCTTCTTCTTATATCGGATTATGGCTGTACTTGTCCACCAGGACACAGTACCTGGCTACTGGGCTATAAGGTCATGACTCAGATCCCAGCCGAGCATATTCAATAAAATTTGCTGCAAAACAATCTAATTGAATATGCTTCGCTTCACTTTTGGTAAAGCGACGATAAGTGGGTGCTTGTGCCGTGCAAGTTTGTGCAAATAAATCTGCTACACACTTGATAATGCTCTCTTCTATACAGTGAGTAGTTTGACTGATAAAAATAAATAGCTAAAGAATGTTGTTGTGCTATCTTCTATATAAAAAAGAATATTAGCAATCCTATTAACATTACTAATATTGCGGTTAACCACTACAACTAAGATGAAAAAGTTTTTACTAGGAGACGGTTCACGGCAGTAATCTAATGGTGGTTTCAAACCTACTACCTTAAGTCTCGCAGACCGTACCCTAAAGCATACGGTTATTGACGTTATATGATATTCGTAGACTTATAATTCAGTTGGTACATATATTTAAGAAATTTAACTCGGTCTGTTGGAAAAATGTTTGGCGTACTGCTGCGATATACTGGGGAAAGGAATTTTATTACTTTCAATACTACCATTTCTTTTGAATTCAAATAAAATTTCTCTCACTCGGTGCTTATAAGAATTCAATATTTTCCATTCCATCTGTACGTGTTCTGGGTTGGGGATTCTGTTTCAACACTCGCAGTCACGAGGCGTAGTCATACTTGCACCTTTAAGACATTGTCAACAGCGATATCAAGTGGCGGTAAGAGCTTCACATGTTCTCCACAATTCGTAAGGATTCTGCATAATTATTAAATTATTTTATGATGAACGTTACGAAGCTCTTAAAAGGCCCTACTCCATATTTAATCACTTTTTCTAACAATATGGATGACAAATGTGCAAACATTTCCTCCGATGTTAATTGATAACTGCGGTCCACGATATCTATGTACATCCATCATTATCAAAGATTTAAGATGCATTATTCGTTGTCACCCCTGATAATGGAATGCCTGGTTACCTGTAATTGGGTCTCCAGATTTCTACAATCATCATACAAAACACAGCAGCGTTATGCTGGTATTCGATGAGATTCCCGGTCTAGACGACCCGGGAATTAATAATTATTATTACCTAGATATAACTCCATCACTGTTAAACAATTTGCTGATTATTTAAAAGTATTATGTTATGGAAATTAAATAGCCATTAGGTATTTAAAAACTCGTGAAAATCTTTAATTACATTAACCTTAAAAACCATTAAACAAATTCTTTGGTTCCGTTGAAATTGTTTTAGTATTAGAATGAAATGAATATGTCAACAACAACTAGGTATAAGTGATAAGTAAACCATTGAGACCTAAATCACTTGTAAACCGGCCATGACCTGAATTCCATATGACTTAACTCAACTTACTCGTGTTTAAAGCTAACAAAAATAAAACATTTAATACCTCTACGATCGTTGTCCTGATTAATAACTTGAATTTTTTCTTTTGTAGTAACTAGTTTTAGTGTAACTAGTTTATCTGATGGTAAGTGATTCCATCTACCCGTACACCCACATTTATCCACGATAAGGAATCGTTGATGAGATGTGCTGTCATCCCTGGAGGCTAAGATGGAATGCCTCGTCACCAATAAATAAGGTTCTCAGAATCCCAACACTTACATGACGAAACACAGCAGTCTTATGCAGCCTATTTACATTGATATTCTGTTAGAGCTTGGTCATCATTTATTATGTCATAAGTTGAATTAGTATTACCAAGCCCAATAACGAGATACATGTGTATATATATATATATATCGTACAAAAGCTATTCTATTCGTGTTTATGTTAGTAAATAAACCATTGTATAAAGACCTCTGCGATCGTTATAATGAAAAACGACTTGATAGTGTTAAGCCGGAGATGAATTCATTTCCATCGCAATTACTTGAACACTACTGAGCAATTTTATGCGTAACTAGCATTGATTTTTGAATTCATACAGAAAATTATAAGTTTTATTGTATCGAGGGTGATAAAATAGCACACATCACCCAATATTATGTGATTCATGCATGCGCACCCAAGTTCTTCCTGAATAAGGAATCAATGAGATGGAACGCCCCGTCACTAGTAATAAAGGTCTGGATCCCAACACTCACCAGACAAAACACAATCGCAATTAGCTATTATTTAATTCTGATATTCTGGCAAGACATGTCTGTTTCTCAATCGCAAACTGCAGCGTGGAGATACCAGTGTTAAAAATTGATTTCTTATCTATTAGATATAAAAATTCAACTATCTTTGACAGCAATAGATTGGTTCGAATGGGGTATACCTAGACATTACAAAAATAACATATATACATACATACTTGTTTTGCGTGTGGAGAATGCAAAGAAACTCCATTTACAGGTTGCTCCTATTGAAGCATACGTTAGTTTTCAGGTATAACAGGTTCTTAATCGGCAGAATCATTATCAAAGATGTAGAGATGTCATTAGTACTTACCATGAATGTTGGTGATTACCTATCGTCAAGTAAATTTTATGTCACGTTGTAATGGTGATGTTCTTGTCAACCTGTATTTGTTGTTGCCCAATTTTATTTTAAATTTTAATAAGCTAAGTTGAAACGAACTTGTTTAACTGTACTTTAATCATGTTTTTGGGTCCAGCTTCATCATTTGTTCTATGGCGCCTAAGTAAAAGTAAAGTAAACGGTCGCAGCCTATATTTACAAGTCTCACTGCTGGGCGTAGGCCTCCTCTCTAGAGATGGTAAATCATAGTCCACTACTCGAATCCACTGCGGATTGGCAGACTGAAGGACAAAATATTTTTTATTATTAATTCTTGGATATGTTTCCTGACGGAGATTTCCTTCACCACAGAGCACGTGTTAAATCAACACTGAAAATTGCGATTAACAATTTCATTAGTGCAGACATCGAAATCGGTTTGTTGGCATAACGTAAATTAAAAGAGAAAGCAAAGCGAGCGCTTATACACTGATCTACCATGGCTTGCCTAAGTGTCACGGTTTTAAAAAAAAAATGTAATAATATATTACGTTCTTTTTTTGAAAAAGTCGTCACATTATCGGCCGGTTCTTTAAGAACATTTTTATCTTATCCCTTTTTATGTAATAAGTGAACTAACAGTTCACCTTGAAGCATGTGATTCAAACAAACGGCCCCAACGGAATACCAGAACTCGTTGTTTAAAGACAGAATATGCTAAGTTAGGACCGATTCGTGACAACTAGAATTTTATTTTATTTACTATTTTTAACACTTAATTGTACGTTTGTATTAACTATTAATGAACATATTCTTCGCTATCAGCAATCGAGTTTGCAGTTACTTCCGTCATCATACGAAACACAGCAGGCTTTAGTGCCAGTCCTACGCCATTTTCTGTAAGCGACTTGTTCAAGTTTAACTATATATACTACCTGCATTTACATACACAAATTTATATTATACATATTTTATAGAATAGGTGGCAAACGAGCAAGCAACCTTATTATTTTGTATGGATCCATATCCAACATTAACCATGTTCTTACGTGGACGTAGTCCCTCTGTCAATGTGTTCAGGTATTGTCATTGCAAACTATTGTTCCTTGTATAACGAAAATGGTATTATGAATGTTCTACTAAAAATCATCAACATAGACTTAAGACAGTTAGTTGTAAAGTAATGCTCTCATTGAACACATTTTATTTCTTTCTGTAAGTCATCACTACTGCCCATTTTTATTAGATTGAGAGTAATAAACGAGCTTACAGTTCACCTGATGGTTAGTGATTACTGCGGTCCAGGACACCTACATTCATCCTGGAGAAGGAATCATGATGCAGGTGCATTGTCACTCTTGAGGAAAAAGATGGAATGCCTCGTCAACAGTAATAAAGCTCTCCGGACCCCATTATGTTGCTATTTTACGCTAGTATTCTGTGACGTGGCGTGGCCCTACACCGGTCGAGCTGACCCATCCATTCTGCAATAAGAAACAAATTGCAGCGGAGCTCTACCATGGACATTCCTAATAACAGTGAAGTCGAAGCGTTGCTGGCGGCCTTGGTGTTGGCTCTGTTCTCGTCCCTAAGTCTTATCGGTTTGATTTAGTTTGGTAGTATGAATAAATACTCTTTTATTTTTTCTTATATCTTCTATTTCTATTATCTGTCCTATTACCTTTTTCAACTATTTGCTTAACTTCCAATCATAGATAATATCTATTTAATAGTAGAATCCGTACAAAAGGAGGCTTAAAATTGAGACAAGTGTATTTTGGGCTGAATTTAAGCTAACGAGCCCGGTAATCTGGAAACTAAATCTCTTGATTTTCATAAGATAAGACACAATGGATTTTCACAATGGACGTTGAACATTAGATGACTTGATATAACATTGTTTGAAAAATTGCCTAATTTTACTTTTATAATATTGTTAGTGTAATTGGAAATTTTGTTTTTCAACGAACTGGCAACTTTAGAAGATATAGTTAAAAGTTATACAATAATATAGTTCTGACAGCCATTTGCGGTTTTAGCCAAAGCGTTGTTTTCGCAAACAATCTTGGGACGGATAATGTAGATTACAGATGTTTGCCAATAAGTTCAGTGAAAAATAAATCAAATTAAACACAACAACATTATTAAGCAAGCAATGAAAGTATATGTATAATATAACATATGTATAAATTAAGTAAATTTGATACAATATCAAATAACGACGGTAATAACTGAAAAGCTTCTTTAACGTTTATATGGATTGAGTATTAATGAGTTATTAGTAAGAAAGGTAATGACAGAATGCTTCTACAAAATAAAGACCAGGAATTTATGCTGGGCACAAATAGGTTATTGACATATTTTACAAAAAAACGTCATTGACCATAAACAAGAAAACAATTATAATAAATAAATAACACAAAACATGTGAATCAAAAAATGTGAATGTAATATTTATACATTACGCCTATTTGTCAAATTTCAACTTACTATTTCTACGACTCCAGCTTCCTTGCTGCAGTTTAACCTTAACCGAAAGAAATCGCTCTGAATTTGAGCACAACAACGAAATTTTAAATCCTAATTAGAAAATGATCCACTTGGTTGGAAAACAAACAAAGCAATTTGATCCTAAAAAAAACGATGTATTAATCAATGTTTATGATATGTAATGCAATCGACGTATTTTTTTTCCCCTTTGGAGTGAATATGATGGAGAATGGTATAGGGGTGATGACAATCACTAACACTGCCCTAATGAAGGCTTTACCTAATGATTGTGGTAATATTCAATGTCCCCCACAGCGATCCCCGTCAGCTTCTCTCTCTTGAAACACAAAAGGACCAAGAAGTAACGCTAGTTCGACGCTAATGAGACCATGGAAAACTCATTGTTTAATATACAGAATAGAAGCATTACACTTGTCGTATATAAAGCCTGTTTTTTTTATAAGCGAGGGGAAATGCCTACTCATAACAGCCTTCACGGGTGCGAGGACGGGTTATGTCGGACGCGCGCCGACTAAAACCCCACGGTGGTCGCCACCAAAGTTTGTGAGGGATCGCGGGATCTCCGTAAGGAATGCAACAGTAAAGCCTAAACCAATTCAGCACCATCATGGACTAAAATCTAAAAAGCAGTTAGATAAATTATTAATCACATATGTTTGGAAAAATGAGGGAATAAAGAAAAGGTGAACGTAAAGTACATTTAAGTTTTGCCAGGACACTAAGGAGTAATCATTGATTGAAATATTGTATTATTATTATATTTATTTGGTAGAGCCACAATGCAACTTGTTTCTGATATCAACATGGGTTAGCTGCGCTGGTCTGACAGGGATTGAACCGCGTCCTCACACAATCACATAAAACAGAGTGAAATAACACCATAATACTGCTGTGTTTCGTATGATGAGTATAGGACCCAATCACAGAAAATAAGGCATTCGATGTCAGTCCACATAATATTTTTTTTCTTTTTTTTTATACTTTCAAAGCAAGTGATTGACAACGATCCCACCTGTTGTTAAGCGGAAATGCAGTCCTGGATGGTAAGGCGCACTAGCTCAGTTAAGGATAGGTGTAGATGTCACTTGTGGCATTTATAAAAGATGTTATTGCGTTTAAGTAATCAAATCAGAAGTAAATATGGGCACGCAACGCAATTTTGCGGTTCAAGTATTCGCCTATAAAAAAATATAAACTATTCCTCCATAAAGTCTAAAACAAACTGCGTTAGTTGAGTTCTTCGTTACTCCACTTCAATATGAATAAACAACACGTCCCCGCGTGGATCTCGGTAAATATTTATACGTCATAGTAATTTGACAAATCGTGATCGGAGGACAAAATTTTGTGGCACAAGAAATAAAAAAGGAGCAGAGAATATTAATATTTAAATGTTGAATTGAAATACAAATAATGATTTTCTGATGCTCCATTACGACCACGGCGATATTTTCTAGGCTGGGACTATGTTGGTACCTGTCAGCTCTTCGACCTTTACAGATATTTCGTGCATAGCCTCATCTATATGCACTTAGTCATCTCCAGCATCGACCTCACCAGTGCGTCTCCTAATTGTTAGTTATTATCTTCTGCTTTTGAGTAGCCTATCCCTAGTAGATCGAACCTTTTCCTAGCAAGGGCATCGCATTCACAAATTATTTGTTTCATTGTTTCAACGTCCTCTTCAGTGTTATCAACAACACCAATTTTACCTAAGTTAGAAATATATTCTCTATTGTAGGGCTATGTTGACGGTCTGATATAATGAGAGATGATGTCAAACGATCGGTTCTTGTGAAGTCATTTAATACCAAAGTGAACGAGTTTGAGATTGAATGACGTCAACAACTTCATGAGAAATGCGTAGAGGCTTACTCTATAATTGCATTGGAGGAAAATAAATGTGCTAAGAATGAGGTGTATACTAGAGCCATTGGAGAGTACACCAGGGAAGCTCTTTCTGCCAAAACAACATTGGCACTGAAAGCTTGTGGAACTGTATTATTAGTTTCTATATATCTTACTTACATTTTACTAGAAATTATTGTCTTTTTAATTTTAGCTAATGCAGATCTGATCTTGTTAATGCGAATTACGAAGATCTGGCATAATTTGTCTGCAGCAATCTATCCGTCCGATTACAATGTGTCTTCAAGATAAGAGTGGATAGGCATTTACTGAGCTAGTGCGCTCTATCATTAAATGTTGATACCATTTAACGCCAGGTAGGATTGTAGGTAAGCACTGCCTTGTTTCAAAAAAATAATGAAATTCGATATAAAATCCCTGTACCATATTACACATATCGAAGAAAAAAATTTTGTTTTCTATATTTCTATATTCTCTTTACCCCAAATACTTTTGACCTGATTGATAAGATGTTAAAATGTTATCCATTGAATCCGCTTTTGAATTGGACATCCTAAGAATATATCATAAAAATATATAGAACGTCACGGCCATAACACAGTGATTGATGATACCAATTCTGTCCTTGAAAGTTGACTTTTTATGGAAGCATCGGAAATGAAAAACTAGGATACGCATTCGTCGGTTGAATTTAACTAAACAAAATATATTTCACATATAGGCATTCAAATATATTTTTTAAGCCCAAGTGTGACAAATAAGCACATTGTTCACGAGTCATAAGTGATGACTACAGCAGAGATTATCTCCTATTATTTGGTATGGAAGGTGCGAGCAGAAGATCTCGAAAATATACCTTACTGCCTTCTTTTTTATTTGTTCCCACTATAACCTCCACGATAGTGGCCCCTGGTGCTTTGAGAGGTTCTTCGGAATCTCGCACGGCACACACTGGTGTTCCTCTGCACTGGCTAGGGGATTGGATTCCCCTAAGGATTAAAAGGGATTGCCTGTTGTTAATCGAAATCTGATCAATAATTATTAAAACTTATTATATTCAATATATATATATATATATATATATATATATATATATATATATATATATATATATATATATATGTATATATATATATAAGTATATTTAATACCCACCGATGTCCCTTTAGTAGACACAGACCTTT
Source organism: Teinopalpus imperialis (assembly GCA_029286865.1). NCBI lineage: Eukaryota > Metazoa > Arthropoda > Insecta > Lepidoptera > Papilionidae > Teinopalpus > Teinopalpus imperialis. The sequence continues at coordinate 15,653,039 of JAGSMU010000001.1, forward strand.
ATACTCTCTCTTATCTGACTTTATCCCCATTATTTATTTCTTAGTCCCTAGGCTCATTTATGAACTAAAATATCTCAAATTTTACGTAACGAGGCAATCAATAAACGAGCACATATTGTACCTGATGGTAAATGATTACTGCGGTCAATGATGTCCACACGACAGCTGAGAGAGAGTGGTGAGGGTAGGATAGGACTACGCCTTCGCAGAATAATGCTAATGTGTTTCATGTGATGAGTGTAGGGATCCGGGGAATTATAGATAACGGGGCGTTTCTTCTCAGTCGTTAGAGGTATCATATGGGTCTTGCTTCTTTGTCGAAGAAGGATACAAAGGTCTTAGGTCGTTGTTATCTCTTACTATCAGGTGTGTGCTGGTTCGATTTTCAAATATTATTTAAAGAAACTGTATTGTCTAATTGAACTTCGGATGCCTAAACAGCTGCCTAATAACTTTACATTATTTTCGGGATAACCCTCATAATTATTTTTTTTAATTTTATTTATTTATCATTCTCTATTTACACAAGTAAAACAAACATTGGCAAAAGGCATTCTCTAACAGTTTACCTTTGGTTTAAGAAGTGAATATATTTAGGTTGCAAGAAAAGTACGCCTTATCTATAATTTATGAACGTCGATCGAAATGTAATCGCACTGATATGTAGTAAAAAGTGTTTAGGATACGGCATGCGAACTCAAGGTCGTAGGTTCAAATCTGCGTTTCCACTATTTTCGTTAACCATCTCCTAGTGCAAGCATTTTCATCTTAGTTGGAGTGTTTGGCGGGAACTTTAGTAATTAATAGCATTGTCAGTATTTTTTTTAATATTAAAAAAAACATAGTTGGATTGATAAATATCAATTCACACATCCAAATATATTGATGTTTTTATATTTAAGTGCTTCCGTTATGAAATGATATCTTAAGATAATATCGGCATTTTTGTTTACGTCCCTATATCTCCATTCCACATTGTTATTTTTACGAGGGATTTGAAATTCAATATCATAAAGATTCTATTTTATGTATTTCATAGAAATCATACATGAATGAGACATTGAATTTGTTTTCAGAGTAAGAACGAAGTGTATATGAAGATATATTTTATAAAAAAGATTATTTATTACCTTTCTAAGCTTTTCATTTTACGGTAGAGAAACATTGTAGCTAATTTTAGTTTCGACATGAGTGGATCGGCTCCAACAGGAAAGATTACCCTTCCAGAGTACAGTCCTCAAGGCTTACAACGCATAGGCATCTCGATTTATTTTTAAATTCCTTGCTACCTTAGTAGAGCTGATCTCTTTGTGCTGTAGCATGAATCTGACCCCAGTGTAGCTTCACTTTAATTACACATACGGTTGTGGTTAACGTAAAATATATACCATATGATCATAAAGCTAAAGTAAAAGAACAAATTGTGTCTATTTTTCCTAGGAACTAATGGAAAGGCAACTTGAGTTATTGTCATGATAACAATTACATATAAATCTTTCTACTTTCCATACTGCTATCACATATTGCGAAATATATTATACATTATATATAAATCTCTTGAAATATATTGTGACATCAAAACACATTTCCTTTTCAGGTGATATCAGCTATATCTGTGTTCTTCATCTGCATCTCAGTGCTATGCTTCTGTTTGAAGACACATCCAGATCTACGGGTATCAGAGCCTACACCATTCCCTGAAGACGAAGACATTGAGAATTCCACGGCGATGGTCGAGTCAAGGCCGACGTGGCTCGACAACGGCCAGCCTCATGTAGCGTTCTTCTATATTGAACTCATCTGCAATGTGTGGTTCACCATTGAACTACTTGTGCGGTCTGTGGTAAGTAACTGTTTTGTTCATATTTTCATATTTATAAGATGACTATGATGTTTTTTTTTATTACATTGAGAGTAAGAAACGAGTGCACAGTTCACCTGATGACAAGTGATTCCTGCGGCCCATGACATTTACATTCATCCTTGACATTGAATCATAATGCAGATGTCTTGTCACCCTTGAGGACTGAGATGGAATGCCTCGTCACCAGTAATAAAGTCCTCCGGATCCCTGCACTCACCAGACGAAACACAGCAACGTTATGCTGCTATTTTACGCTGGCATTATGTGAGGGCGTGTTCCTACCCTGGTCGAGCTGTCACATTCATTCTGCACCTAGAAACAAAGTGCAGTGTAGCTCTACCACTGTAAAAATTCGGTCCGGTAAATGTCCCGCTGGTCGATTTTGACCACTCCGTTATCTTCTGATTACTGCCAATGACATCACCTGTATATTTTCATAGTACCTCAGTCTTAGCGACGAAATTGATACACATTTTCACTCACCTCATGCAATACAAAAATGTATTTATACTCGCCAGTCCTAAAGTGATAACTTAAAATTAAAAATAATATTATATAAATTAAATGTCTTTGTCCTTTTCTTTTTTATATTGAGTTGTTGTAGTTTGAAGTGCATGTTGAGTTTACCTATAAGTACTTGTTACACTAGAATCTGTCAATTATGTCTAATTTAATATGTACGTCATCAGTGTAAACTAATGTTGGTAAACTTTATAAATAAATAAATAAATAGTGCCGTAAGCGATTGCGTCAACACAGAGGTTCCGGTGTAAGATCAGAGGAAGCTTCAGATACAGTGTCAGTCACTTGACAAACTAACATCACCCGTAAACCAACTATTTGTAATAAACGAATATTGCTCCGCATATGCTAGATCTTATAGGATACCTTATAGGATTTTAACAATTCTATATTTTATAAACATAAGAATACCCACTAACCATCATCACAGGCTCCATAATCCAGAATGTATATAAGAAAACAGGGCTCTCCCATAGCAATCTGCATCCATCGACTTCCCGCGAACTTTACATATGTCGTTGCTATTTCCCATAAGTGAATTTTCCTTCTTAACCAAATATCAAGATGCACATACGTTTTCACCTCGTGGACTAAGATGATTTGCTGTCACTGGAACTCCGGGTCTCACGAAACGAAACACAGGAGCTTTATGCGATAACTCGTAAAAGTTTAAACACACGTCCGGTATAACTAAAAGAAAGCATATGTATAGGATTACACGTTTTCTTACTCACAGAACGCATTCGAGGAAAATTGGCCCCGTCTGTTCTCTTTAGGGATTATTTTGAATGTATCTAATAGTAGCTTTTTTTAAGCTGATAAGGACTGATGCTTTACGCGTGACAGATTTCGAAAATGTATACTTATTTTTGAAATCAAAAATTTTATTAATGAAAAATGAGCGGTATATTTTTAAAGAGCCATTTTGGCAAATGTCCAACGTTAGTTGGTTGGCAATATTTCGAAAGGCTCTCCATATGAGAAACTATCTTTATAAATGAAAAAAGCTTTCGGTTACTTTTACCTTAGTATATCTCACTTTTTTAGGAATTTATTTAACTTAAATTCACTTGTGTTAATATGTACAAATATGTTATAAGACTGGCAACGTCTAACGTACGATAGTTACAAATATTATTCAAAGTAAAAGATCAAACTTGGAACAGTCCAGCAATGGTGAGTTTGAAGAAAGTCCGATAATTTTGAGTGGCGAGTTGTTTGGTTTCCCGCCGCCGAGTTTAAACATCGTATATCATGACAGAATTCAAAATTTCATTCTCATCATCTTAGAATCCAGCACGGAGCACTTTTTAGGGTAATTTTTTAGGGACCCCAAAAAATGAACCTACACCTTTCTTAAAGGCCGACAGTGCATCTGCGTCTTCTCTAGCGTTGCGGATGTCCATGGGCGATGCTGATCACTTACCAACAGTGAGCTGCTTGCTCGTTTGCCAAGTTTTGCAACAAAATGAAAAAGAGTTGCAACTGGTTTCGGGTTAGAGCACTAATACGTCAGCTCAAAAGACGAAAAATCATACCAGCGTGAAAAACTATCATAACGCGGCTGTGTTCGTATAGCGAGCGTGGGTATTCGAAAAATTAATTACATGACACCAATTCTCAGAGGTGACTTAGGCCTATGAATATTTTCTGAGGATTTAGATGTCATGGACCTCATATTACTTACCTCCAGGTGCTCGTTAGTTACCTATAATATTATAAAAGAAGTTTATTTTTGTAAAGACTTTTATCGTCTCCTTCATTGTATAAACGCCTTAAGGTATTTATTTTTCATTAAATTGCGTAGCTACTAGGCACCTTTTAGCTTGTATATTTTATAAAAGATAATGATAAAGCACATAAGTGAACAAAGACGGAGTGTAATTCTCAGCGTAGGAAGCGTCCGGCTTAATTAAAAATGTAATGGGAAAGAATCGCCTTTCAATGCGCCCGAATCTTTTCCCCTACAAAGGACAGGAATGTTGAGAGTTATTATCATCAAGTTTTAAAAAAAACTTTTAAGAAAAATCGAGAATTATTTACTACTGTAAGTATTATAAAATTTCTGCAGACCGTATAAGTAAACCGTATTTTTTTTTTTTAATTACTTTGTGAGTAACAAACGAGCACACACTTCACTTTTGGTAAATGACTCCTGCGGCTCATGACATCTGAATTCATCCTTGACAAGGAAACATAATGCAGATGCGTTGTCACCCTTGAGGACTGAGAAGAATACCTCGTCACCAATAATAAAGGTCTCCGGGTCCCTACACTAGCCAGACGAAACACAGCAATATTATACTGTTATTATACGCTGGTATTCCATGAGGTATAGTTTGAAAACCAAGTCATGTTGAAAACCAAACTTATTAAGGGGGAAATCGTTAAGGAACTCTGAAGCCATTTTTTCTTTTAACATTACTACTAGTACTATTATATATATAACGACCACTTTAATATTCCCCAGTATGAAACGTGCGTGTGATTTTGCGCAAATGCTAAAGGTTCTATAATATATACACAGATGATATTATCTAGTAATAACTAAAAGACATCGCCGTAGTCGATATCGACCGGAAGGACATCATTATTTGAAGTAAATATTTGTATTCAGTTATCATATTTCATTGCTTTCATGAAGATAAAGAATAATAAAATTTATACTACATATTGTCTACCAAGACTCAATTTTATGAAGATATAAAGTAACATATATCATTAAACGAAGGCGAAAATACACTTATTTATCTAAAACAAAAATAGAAAACGTGTTTACGCTGTTCCAGTAAAGAAAATATAGCCTGTTTACTGTTACAGCATTTGCATGAGGCGAGTACGTTAGCGTAATGTTTTGTTGAAATATAAAACATTTTACTATAAAGATATCTTTATTGGAAGAGAATATTATGCAATATGAATAAAAGTACAATACGTAAGTTTCTTCAGTATATATTTTTATAATATTAGGGGTGACACACAGTTCACCTGATGGTAAGTGACAGCTGGATCCAAAAATCCTTACCTCCATATGAAACAAAGCAGTTTTATGGTGCTGACCTACAACTTTCAATGGCCCCAGCGACCCTCAGGGCATACGGGCAGAAGCGCGGGAGGGCGTATGCAGTCGCCTTGACTCCTTTCAAGTTAATTTGTGTATTTTTCTCTTCTTGTTCCTGTATGTCCACTCTCCGTGTTCTGGGGCTGGACGACGCGTCAACGCCTTCACCGTCGGGTATTCTCTCCGACGACCACTCCAACCTTGTACGCCTCTTGTGGCATCTATGCCCGAACACTCTGAGTGCCGCAAAGTTCACCTGCATACTAACGAGATCCTCTTAGTAAACCGGTGAATGTCCCACGTGTGTGATTCTACATACCAACATATTCATGTGTAGGTCCTCGTACAGAGGACACTCCCACAGTCGCTTTCAACAAGCAACAGCCATGCCCAATGAGAGTCTACGAGACCCGTGCTTCTTTGAGTCACATCGCTGCACGCCGGAAATAGCTACCAAAAGTTCAGCATTATGGTGCTGCACTTCGAATTCGATTTCGCACTTTTTCAATTTAATTCGTAGATATGCAAGTTTCCGCACAATATTTTCTTCACTTGGTAAATCAGTACTTAAAATTGCAACTAACAATTTCATTAGTACTACAACCTAGACTCTGCTTGCTCGCGTACCCTGAATTACAAGCAAGTGTTTAGCTAGAAACACAGCTACCAAGCTCGATCAAAATTTAGTGTTTTGTGTAACAAGTTTTACGACAAAAGCCTATGTAGAAGTTAAACCCGAGTTAAAAGCGATATTAATATTAAATGAACTTACTTGATTTAAAATTCTGGCAAGTGAAGTAGATATACAAATAATTAATTTATAAATTTCTTTAATATAGCATATTTTTTATACGTGGATATCCTTAGAAGGTAAGGTAATTGATATAGCTCAAAGGTTCAGAATGCTGAAGTGGCAATGTAGCTCGTAGAAGCGATAACCGGTGGGGAGGAGAGGTTCTCCAGTGAGAGTTCTCCCCCGGTCTTTGGTACAATGGCTCTGGTTTTCTTTGATGTTGTGGATTTTCGTGAGTGGCGGTTATTACTTACCAACTACTCACTATACTATAAAATACTTACTATACTATCGCTATACTATAAAAAAATCTTGCGAATTAATTAAAATAACATGTAGTAAATGACAAACACATTTATGTTCCATTTTAATTCGTAGATCTACTACACCTTGACTTAAATTAGGATCTTTCCTTTTTAATCCTATCAATGTTAAAAAACTTCAATAATTGTACTGGGCGATGGTTCACGATGATATTTTGAATGGCTAATTTGATGCTGCGACGTTAAATAGTGCTGACACATTTCGAAACCATTAGGTCCAAAGAGGATAGATATACACATCATATAAATATCTATTGATCACTTATACTTACTCATCTGTAACTGTCGGATTTTTATACTTATGTACCTTTATAAAATGATAACTAAAATATTTCTCTTTAGATACACGGATTTTGTTAAAAAACATTTTCTGTTAAAGCTTTAATGTCTCTCGGCAGTAAGGGGTCACGTCAAATACTTACGTTCCCATGTCTTTTGTCCAAGGTACAAACGTGACTGGCACAAATATTCAGGTACGAACTTGAAGTTACTCCTTTGGAGAGGACAGTAATTGGATCCTAAATTTTTGTCGTGAGTCGCTAAGATACTGTGAGAATGTACGAAGCTATCTCAAATATTTTTGGTCGCTAAGGTCTAATAGCTAAGACTTATAACTTAGTACTCCATAGAATCTTAGTACTCCAATAATAGATATGCCATTAAATATGCTATGGATAGAAAATCGAAAAAAAAAAAATCGAATAATAAATAAAAATGGAAAAATTAAATATCGAAATTTAGATTTAATGCCACTCTTAATAAACAATTTTTTTTAATGTGTTGCGAATGAAAAATGTGGTCACAGTTCACCTGATGATAAATAATTCCTGCGGTCATGACGCCTACATTTATCTGAGATAAGAAATTATAATGCAGATGCGTTTTCACCCCTGACCACTAATATGGAATGCCTGCTCAACAGTAAAAAATAATCCGGATCTCTACATATACCAGTCGAAACACAGCAGCGTTATTACACGCTCATATTCTGTGAGGTCCAAACCAATCAATTGATGCTGAATCTAGAAACAAACTCTCTAATTTCCGCATCGGTTATCGGTTCTACGATCAGATGAAGCGAAGGTTTAGTTTAGGTTAGGACTTGGATACGGGCTTTGTGATCAGGCAAGCAGACAATTTATGGAAAAAGGTATAATCAGTACTGAACAAATGAATTATTTTCCAGTTCATCACCATCATCGTTAACTCAGCACATTGGTCCTTGCTGAACATTGGACTTCCCCCATAGACTGCTATACATATATCACGGTTTCAGCCACCTACGTCCATTCAATTCTCACAGACTTAGATAAGTCGTCATTCCAGTTAAGAATTCTCAGCTACGATCAGCTATTTAATTTACTGAGATGAAAATTTAGATAAATAATATGTATATTTAACAAGTTTGCCGTTTACTTCTACGAAAACCGCCTCTTTAGAAGTTAAACCTGACATTAATATTTGATGATCTCACACTCTGATATAAAATTTATAGACTGGCAAATACCGTAGATTTACAAATATATTATTTATTACTCACATCGCTTTAAGGTATTATTAGAATAGTCATAAGTAATCAGTCTTAGAATAGAATATTATTCGAAACATACTCTGTAAAGGGCCGCATGTTTGTCTGTACATATCACTATAATAAGGTATTAAGTTTTTTTTTATTATATTGAGAGTAACAAATAAGCAACTTATATGGGGCGTGGTAATATATAAAATAGATTACCACGCCCCACGTATATAATGCATGTACGATAAAATCGGGAAAATATTCAGGGTCAAGGTCATGGAGCATACTCGTACATACATTACTGGTGACGAGGCATTACACCTTAGCCCTCAGAAATGATAGCATGTTTCCATTATGATTCCTTATCGATGATGAAGGAGAATGTACGGACCGCAGGAATCAGAACTGTGAACGCCTGAGAGAGATAATACGATATATTGCATAAATAAATGATTATTATATATTTTAAGCTACCTTAACTTAGATAATTAACAAAAGTGTTTTACATTTAGAACCTTCAAGTGTTTAAGTAATAAACATACAAACAGAAATGACTAGCCATTGGACATCTATATCCATTCTAAACATATCATCATAGATTCAGAATGCATCGTGGACCCTGCGGACTCAGATGGAATGTCTCGTTACCTGTAAGGATTCTAGATATATTATGTCGTTACACGTTATATATCTTCCGGTTTTTTATATAGTGTAGAGAATCCACCAAGCGTGAGTTTGTACGGTGGTTTTTGATAGCATCAATATAAAGCTTATTTTCTTGAAGCGGAAAATTCGAATATCCAAGTTTCAACTTCAGAACACACCCTTCATATAACATTATACACCGACGATGACCCAATTAAGTTTAGCCCAGTTGAAGCCAGGGTCTTCAAACTAGAGCTTAGGAAAACGACTGGATTTTTATAACATTGAGAGTAACAAACGAACACACAGTTCACATGATACTAAGTGATTCCTGCAGCCCATGACATCTACTTTTATCCTTGACAAGGAATCATAAGGCAGATGAATTGTTATCCTTGAGGACCACCAGTAATGAAGGTCTCCGGATACCTGCACTCACCAGACGAAACACAGCAACATTATGCTGCTGTTTCACGCTGATTTTCTGTAAGAGCGTGGATCTACCCCGGTCGAGTTGTCCCATTCATTCTGCAGCTAGTAACAAACTGCAGTGTAACTCTATCACTGTAAAATTTTAACCAGGTTTAAAATTATACCAGGTGAGTTTAAACTTAGTAAGATGATTTATAGTACTTCTATCTCCGAGTTTTTTGGTTTTACACTTGTTGCCAGTCCAACCTCGTCGGCGGTTTGAGGCTTAGGTATATCCATAATAAAACAAAATCAAAATTGTATCACCTTATACCCGAATAAAAAAACTTGGTAGAAAAATAAATGTGGTAACCTCATGAATTATATATACTCGTAAATGCTAGTCTGACATTCCAATTGAATTATCTTACACGTGAGTTGGATTACAATTGGATTGATATTTTTGTATCTGAGAAGAATTTGTGTGAAACAAGGCCTGTACTATAACGATAATATTACAATAATAATAAACTTGTTTAAGTATTTTTTTTACCTTATTCGTATAAGAGAATAAAGATTTCCATAAACATTTTTCTTTATTTGCGCAAAGGCTTAGAACAAAGCAATGAATATATAAAATTACTAGTAACTACGCGCGATTTCGTAGACTTCAGAAAGGATCCAGAAAGAAATGAAATAGTATGTGTGAGACGACATTGTAAGATTTATTATTTTCCCCCTGTACGTTTAGCCTAAATTTTTTTTTTTATAATATGCCCCCTAATAATATAAAAATATATTAATTTTAAGCTAAGATATACCAAAATATTAAGATATTAAGATACAGAGTTAAGATTGAAAAATAAAACGAACAAATTTAAAATGAATCACGTTTTCATCACAAATCTTGTATTGTATAAATTATAAATAAGCTAAAAAAATCCATTTAGTATGATCCCTAAAAGTTGATGAAGTGTGTTGATTGAAATTCGTAAAGTTTGTACGAGCCAAAATTTCCTTGTCCTTAAATTACGATCGTAAAATTTATATCGAGCTATAGTTATCTTGACGGTGAAATTTAGTTATTTAGTTTTTTGACGTGGGTTCCGTTCTTGGATTCCCATTCGAGGAACGATTTAAGTGTATCGAAAATTTAGTTTTTCGGGTTTAGGTGTGTTGTCTCGTATATTTAAACCTGTATCTGAACCTTTCTCCAATCTTATTGCATCGGACTAGAGGAGGGGAGTATGAGCGAGTGCCTCTGTGTTTGCACAACTTCATTTTACTCGTAGCGCCATCTACATAGTTTGAGCTGGAGCTGGTTTTTTTTAAAGATAAACTTTTAAATTAATTATCTTTTCCACACAGAAACCAAAATAAGACATAAATTAACTAAGTTCTCATTTAATAATTAGTTCTTACAAAATAAAACACCATTTACATATTATAAAAGTACGATTTTCGTGGAAGAAAAGTTATGGAGTGGAAGACATGTATTGACCATCGCTGTGTATGACCCCTCACTAGATGGCACTCCCATAACCCATGCAAGTCTGTCGATTGCAGATATGCAATCAAATGTCGATGTATTCAGGCGGCTCTGGATCTTACTCTGTGGTAGTCTGCGGGGAAGGCCTATGTTCAACTGTAGACTAGTGATGGACTGAAATGATGATAATGAAAATTAGTAAATTGTCATCATCGACAAGTTGTAAATTATTAAACGCTTTTGTTAATTTCCACGAAGATACTTACTCATATTTTATTATATAATATTACAAGGTAACAACGAATATACAGTTCACCTAATATGTGTCGAAACGGAACCCCTCTGGACAGATAGAATATACCGTTACTTTTAATTCGATCCAAGGATCTCTACACTCACCATACGAAACACAGCAGCGTTATGATGCTATTTTACGCTGGTATGAGTGTGGTCTTTCCCCTATCGAGCTGGTAATTGCCTGAGGCATGGTGGTAGTAACGCTATAAATTATGTACTTATATAGACTGAAGTTTGTGCTAACATTTAACTCGAATTCGCCAAAACTAACATAAGGCCTTATTAAATTTTTTATAGCTTTTTGCGCAATTTGTTCGCAACGTTAAAAGCTTTTGAGAGCTCCTTGTTACCTTATGCTCGTACTTAGCATAGTAGAAAGACTAGGCTTTCTTGTGGCAGTCTACACTAGTGTCCTCCTCGATTCACAAGAGAGGTTATTGGGTCATCGTGATGTCGTGTAGAATGACGCTAAGAAATTGTGAACTACATATATGGAGGCGGTAGGCGGCATAGTGCGGACTTGACTGAGGATTGTTATTCCTATGATTCCTTATTAGAGCAATTAATATTTTTCCTGCCATCAATCCATCCTGCTTTCAATTAACTTATGTCTATATACCAAAACCATCTTACTGTAAAGTTTACACATTACGTAACATAAAATTTGATATCATAGTTAGTTTCTCCAGTCCATTCTTTTTTAAATTTGTTGTTCTTTTTTAAAAAGATGCCATAAACTTTTCCGCCGAACTTGATACTTTGAATTTCTTCGAAGCTCGTTTCCGAGTCATTGATTGATGTTTGGTTTCACGATCAAATGGTGGATCCAGGTATAGTCCATGGTCACGAAACGTTATCATTATCATTATCTCTTTACTTTTGGATCTTCCCTAGTGTATGAGTGTTTTTGTTATCATAATATATGTATATTTTTTTATGTTGAACTGATTTAAGAATCACATAAAATAACAAAAATTAACATAAGACAAAAGTATATATATAATATTATATATATGCTCGAACCAAAGTAGGGTGGTAGAGATATGTAGATACATATACTAGAAATATTTACTTTTCTAACATTAGCTAATACAAATACTCAGTTTTATCTTAAATATATAATTTTGCTAAAATAACAAAATATTTTATAACAAAAAAACACATGATGCACTTTCATAACAAAAATTGCTAGCTGCAAATTTTATTGCATAATACCTTATACGCTTCTCCATTCATTGAGATCCGGAGATGTTACTAGAATCTGCATTTGCGAAGCAAAGTTCTGTGTAACATTGACCCAGTTCACTGCGAAATAAAAAGTTAGACGTAATAATTTCAGACCAGAATTTCCAGCACAAGAGTTTCATAACTACGAGAACATCATATGGGGAAACATTGTTGTTGTCAGAGTTTAGTTTTAAATTTGAAGGCCAAAGTCGTTTACGATTTTCATCATGGCGACGATTTAACGTTTTATTTTATCTCTAATTTATGCAGGATTTATACACGCAATGCAACGGTCAGTATTATAGGGCCATTGATCTGATAAAACGCTTCGGTCGTGATACCTTTCTTCAAACAAGCAGACGTTCGTTCTGATTTCTAGCACCTTATTAGGTTTATTCTATTTAAGTCAGTCCTGGACACATTTCATCACTATAGTACATATCCTATCCTCCCAGTCACACTATAATTTTGTCTCGATACGGCATGAATGGGTCTGCTCTACAAACTCTAGCCGATACTCTTCACCATTCTTCATTGCCTGTCTAAAAGAAATCGGTGTCCATTTCGATGAGAGGTTTTTTAATAAATGAATTCCAGGAAACTGCACTATGAAGGTAAAAGCATTTTACATTCATACCGGCAGTCTCTCGGCTGAACGTCAGAGAGCTTTTCGAAATATAATCGGGGTAAAAAAATAAGGTTGGATATTTGCCAAAACTTAAGTTCAAAAACGATCCTGACACGGTTATTAATTAGATAAGAAGATGGAAATGAAAAATTCTCAGACCGGCGGTGGTACAGGTATCTGGCAACTGCGGTTGCCAAAACACTCATCGGATGTTTATATATATATATATATATATATATTTATATATATATATATATATATATATATATATATATATATTTATATTTATATATATATATATATATATATATATATTTATATATATATATACATAAATATAAATATATATATCCGATGATCTCTCTGATCTATCTATATCCACCAATATCCTATTAAATAGCATAGATGGATCGTTTACCATATTATAATTTTTTTATAGAATAGGTGAGAAACGAAAAAGCAATGTGTAGAATTAAGAAATGTGTAGTCTCTTTTCTAGAAGGTCCCTAAACGGGAAATACCGCTGGCGACAGCTGATTCCACAGATTAGTTGCGCGTGACAGAAAATTTCGCGTAATGCGCACCGTGGTGAAATTATTCAATATAGCAGCGTTAAATTACATTTTATGCTATTACTAAATAAACTAATAATTTTATAAATAAAAAAGATTATTCACAATAATAACGCTTAATAATTATACCATTGTATTACATTATTTTTAAGGTTTGGAAAAATCAAATAAATTATTGCAAAAACAATCGTGTTTTTCGAAATCAATGCGTCGGTATAATAAGGTTGAATGTTTATTTTACATGAAGAAATATTATAAAAAAATGTTCTTTGAAATTTAAATAAAAATGTAGTTTTAACAGTGATTGGCCCACGCTGCTGCTAGTATCTAGTTGGAACTTGATGGGCCGGTTCGACCAGGGATGGGCCGCGCCCTTACGGAATACCGATAGCAGCATAACGCTGTTAAATTTTGTCTGTGTAAGGATCCGGAGACTAAACTGGTAACGACGCATTACATCTTAGTCGATAAATGACGCATCTGCATTCTTTGATGTAGAAGTCATGGATTGTAGTCATTCCTTACCGTCGTGAGAATTTAATAGTTAGTCACCTTTATTTAAACGTGTAGTCCCAATCCTGAAGTGCCACTAGCTGACTCAGTTTAGGTATGACGTTAAGCCAATCACTTCTGCAATCGTACTCTTCCAATTTCCAATTTGTAAATACAAAGGCGTATTTGTATGTATCGTGCTTGACCCATGCTTGACAACGTGTTCCGACATCACGATGACCCAATAACATGAGCTCTCTTGAAACGAGAAGGACCCTTGCGTATGTCATCAATAAAACTCTCTGGCCACTATTGTTAGTATAGGTCAAGGAAGAGCATTGAACTCACCTCTAACAAAATACGCGGAAAAGCTATTTGTGCCACAGTTATAAACAAATTTAAGTCTACGGCTACTACTGTAATATATAATAGTATTTTACATTTATTTATTCTCTATTTGCACAAGTGAAACAAAAATTGTATAAAAATGCGGAAGTAATGACAAAAGGCATTCTCTACCAGCCTACCTCTTAGCTGGAGAAGGGGATATAATCTGGATAAAAGAATTATTTATTTTAATTATAAAAATATTTAAAAATATATTAATAGAAATAATATACATATTAATTTAAGCGATCTGTACTTTAAACAAATACACATAGAAATTGACTTATTTCTGAAAACTTTATGTCAAAAGAATACACAATGAAAAGAAATCATCGAAAGAAAATAGTTGATAAAGAAAACAGTTACAAACAATAAAGTTATTTTTTTTTAAATAAGTGTCATAGGCACGTTACTTGTCTGGCATCTTGTAAGTGGCTCCTCCTTTTTTTTTGGGCTCGTAACCGCTGTTAGCCCAAGGGCTTTTACAGTTTCACCGGCTTGAGAGGTGACCGAGCGCTTATGGCGCTCAGTCGAGACCTCTATTTATGGTTAATTAGCACAAGGGCTCCCGAGAGGGAGCCTCGGCTTGGACCGTTAACCTGTTTCGCGAGAGCATCTGGCTCGAGGGTGCCCGAGAGAGCCGAACCTCGGCTTCGGCAGCTGGCAAAAGGGAGGAGCTTTTCGTAAACTTCATCCAAGTTTGCAGTTCTCGCGAGTAACGAAGTCCATTTTAAACTCGTTTATTTGTAAATTCTGCTCCCTCAGACTCATTTATTTTCTTAGTCTTCGTTTCCCGGAGGAAAACTTTTCGTGTTTATGATTTAATATTTTATAAAGTTTTAATTATAATAATAAATGACTAAAGTATTATTTTTATTACATTGATAGTAACAAACGAGCACACAGTTCACCTGATGGTAAGTGATTCCTGCAGCCTACATCACAATACAGATGCGTTGTCACCCTTGTGGGCTGAGATGGAACGCCTCGTCACCAGTAATAAAAGTGTCCGGATCCGTACACTCATCAGACAAAATACTGCATAATTATGCGACTATTTTACGCTGGTATTTTCTGAGAGAGTGTTTCTACACCGATCGGGCTGTCCTGTTCACTCTGAAGATTAGATCCAGAGTAGCTATACCACTAACATCCACTTCTGTATGTCATATAGTCCCATAATCGCTAGGGTTTTTAATAATAATGACTCATTTATTTTCTTAGTCTTCGTTTCCCGGAGGAAAACTTTTCGTGTTTATGATTTAATATTTTATAAAGTTTTAATTATAATAATAAATGACTAAAGTATTATTTTTATTACATTGATAGTAACAAACGAGCACACAGTTCACCAGCTGGTAAGTATAGGGTACGCAGTAAATCAACACAAAACGGCTAATGAATTATTTGCATTAAACCTACTTATTTGTTCTTGTATTGAATAGAATTGAATATTTATAAACCCGTTGCGAGTTTTTGAATAATAAATTAGAATTAAGCTGTTCTGTAAAGTTATAACCAAACATGAAAACAGTTACGCGGTTCGTAACTTAGTAATAAAATCAAGTACCTATCATTTAATAGTACATATATTATAAACAAGACTATAATGGTTTGTTTTACTACTATATACGTGAATACTGAAAGTTACCTTCAGCTCAGGATAACATCAGGATTAACTATGACGTAAGGTCGTCAAACACCTCGGTCAAAGATGTAGTCTTCTAGTTTTCTAGTTCTAGTTATTATTATAAACAAGACTATAATGGTTTGTTTTACTTATATTTGATAAAAGTGTTTGAATTACTGCAACAGTGTTTTTTTAAGAGTGATTGATCAAAGATTAAAATTAATATCACTAATATTCCGGTTAACATCTCCAACTAAGTTCTCGTAAATTCCAAATGGCAAACAAGTTTTCTGGTTGCCCAATGAGCACACAGTTCACCAGCTGGTAAGTATAGGGTACGCAGTAAATCAACACAAAACGGCTAATGAATTATTTGCATTAAACCTACTTATTTGTTCTTGTATTGAATAGAATTGAATATTTATAAACCCGTTGCGAGTTTTTGAATAATAAATTAGAATTAAGCTGTTCTGTAAAGTTATAACCAAACATGAAAACAGTTACGCGGTTCGTAACTTAGTAATAAAATCAAGTACCTATCATTTAATAGTACATATATTATAAACAAGACTATAATGGTTTGTTTTACTTATATTTGATAAAAGTGTTTGAATTACTGCAACAGTGTTTTTTAAGAGTGATTGATCAAAGATTAAAATTAATATCACTAATATTCCCGTTAACATCTCCAACTAAGCTACTCGTAAATTCCAAATGGCAAACAAGTTTTCTGGTTGCCCAATGAGCACACAGTTCACCAGCTGGTAAGTATAGGGTACGCAGTAAATCAACACAAAACGGCTAATGAATTATTTGCATTAAACCTACTTATTTGTTCTTGTATTGAATAGAATTGAATATTTATAAACCCGTTGCGAGTTTTTGAATAATAAATTAGAATTAAGCTGTTCTGTAAAGTTATAACCAAACATGGAAACAGTTACGCGGTTCGTAACTTAGTAATAAAATCAAGTACCTATCATTTAATAGTACATATATTATAAACAAGACTATAATGGTTTGTTTTACTTATATACGTGAATACTGAAAGTTACCTTCAGCTCAGGATAACATCAGGATTAACTATGACGTAAGGTCGTCAAACACCTCGGTCAAAGATGTATTTTTCTAGTTTTCTAGTTCTAGTTATTATTATAAACAAAAGTAACTTTAGTAACATTCTTTTCATTTGTTTATTAAATTATGAATAACAAACGAGCATACAGTTCACCTGATGGCACGTGATGTAATTCCTGCGGCATGACATCTACATTCATCCTTGGCAAGGAAACATAATGCAGATGCGTTGTCACACTTGACGACTGAGATGGAACGGCTCGTCACCAGTAATAAAGGTCTCCGGATCCCTACACTCATCAGACAAAATACTGCATAATTATGCGACTATTTTACGCTGGTATTTTCTGAGAGAGTGTTTCTACACCGATCGGGCTGTCCTGTTCACTCTGAAGATTAGATCCAGAGTAGCTATACCACTAACATCCACTTCTGTATGTCATATAGTCCCATAATCGCTAGGGTTTTTAATAATAATGACTCATTTATTTGTTAACATTCTCATGTAATCCGTTGCATCGACTATGTTATTTCAGTACTTCTAGAGTCGCTCATTTAGCAACATTCATTTCATTGAGAACTCTGATTGCATCTTAAGCTAGCTATTGCATATGTATTTAAGCATATTCTTATAAAGCGCAATACGTGATAACGTTTATGGTTCATAAAAAAATCTAGTATTTAGCTATTTTAAAAAAAAATGTTAAGAACACGTGGAGTTCGCTAATTAGCAATGGAGAGGAGGCCTATGCCCAACAATTTTACTTTATTGTAATTTTAGAAGAGATAAATTAAGAACATGAAAAAATATATACTATATATATACATACGTATACATGCATTCGCTAAATAAAGTCGAGCAAATGCATTCAGAAATTTCGGATAAAACGGTATATAATAAAAAAATATTAAATAAATCAATAACCTTTCAGTTTTCCTTATCGGAAGTTGAGAAAAATACTATTTAAAATAGACATCATCCATCTTATAATATTATTTGTCTGGTTTGAAGAAAAAAATGACAAAAATGGTCTTGTTTTTCGAAATTATCAATAAATAAAAAACAGTGAAAACACAGGTAGGTCACTGAAACTTTAGTTTGCGTCGATTGGAATGGGAATGGTCTGAAGTGGTGGAAATTTTTATGAAATTACATATACTCTTCTCTAAATTATTGGAGTAAAATTTGGATGTCAAAGTTATTGGCGTATAAAAATTTTACTTCCGGTACCGACCTCAGGTAAATATCTAAAATTCAACAAAGTGCAAATCGGATCACGTATAGAAGTTCCAACATCAAATTGACATCGTGCATTTTGTACACTAACAGAATATTTATAACCATGTCTTAGTATGTGGTTTCTCTCTAATAAAAATATTATGTTTCATAAAAAATATATATAAAATAATTGTGAAAATATGACTGGAATGCAACATCGTCGTGGACATCTTTAGAGCTTTTTCAACAATAGACAGCTTTTTGTTGGCTTGTGCTTAGTATAGTGGCAAGTGTACCTTTTCTTGTGACGCTCTACACAAGTGTCCGTCTCTTTTCACAAGAGGGGTTACGTTATTAGGTCATCGTGATGTCGGAAAATATAGATGACAATAAAAAAAACAGGTACGTAAGTTATGCACATCGTGAGTCTTGGAAATAGGGTACGTATAATTAATTCATAATTTATTATCAAGTTGCAACGGGTTGGGTAAAAAGGTGACCGGCAATCTCTGACTAAAAGTTGCACTATAGTGAGTTACGCCTAGTGGGCCTATGGAGCGATAACCATGCAAGTTTCGCTGGATGTCGATGGATGCAGGTGGCTATCGTGCTTTGTGGCAATCTATGGCAGCCTAAATTCAACAATGGACTATGGATAGGCTGTGATAAGTAGAGTTGTGAGATCGGTAAGACACATAGACAATTTGTGAACACATGAAAAATTTGTGTGTAAATAATATACAAAAAAAGTAAATTCATAAATCTTATTATTTTAAATTTTGCATTGCTATATTTCATTATTATAAATTTTCACTAGGGTTGAGACTACCCTTAAGTTTAGTAGGTTGAAAGAAAGACACTAGAAATATTTATTTAATAAAGTACTATGCACCTACTTTATTGTAGACTATAATATATTAACTTGACCATTTTATATTAGCAAACATAATCATTCATCACCTGCGATAATAATAACAATAGTCATAATTAATGCACAGAATTATATCGTACCTTAATATTTTAGCACCTTCCTGATCGAGGAGCAACTTTTCTTGAATTGTTGTTGAGAGTTGTTTTTCCCTCTCTTTAATATCAGCTCACCGCAACGAATGATTCACAATTTAAAACTATTCAAATTAGTGGTCTTTAAAAAATCTTAGTAATAAAATTATGTAGTATTTAACTATTTTATATTATAATAGTAAAATATACAATTGATTTTATTTTTAACAATACATATCCAAAAATTGTTATATTAATCTAACACATGTATTGATAACCGCATCCACTCAGGAAAGAGGACTTTTAATGATTAGGAAAGATTTATATAATCTAGAAGATATTATGAGTTATTTAGTTTCCAGTTTCAATTAATTTTCGCACGATGCACTAAGAGTAGTTGCATTTTACATAAAAATATCTATTTTATATACATTCTATGAGTTCTCATAGAAAAACGTATTTTTTTTTAATTTACATCGAAATGATGCAAAAGTTGTGTAACATTGACCCAGTTTGCCTTAAAACTTTAAGTAAACACGTACTTGAAACATTTTCAAGCTGAAATAATTTTCTAATTATTATTTACTTTACGTTTATTAAGAGTTAAACTAGAATTTATATTATTTTAAGAAAATAAAACACATTACGACTTCTTTTCCAACCTGCTTATAAGTAGTCACTGGTTCCAAGGGAATAGAGGACTTAAGCATAGAATGATGTCCTGGTCATTTTCGACCACGGTTATATATTCTGGATATTATATGACAACGCAGTATATTTTGTAGTGATGTACATTTGAGCAAACACAGAGGTACTAACTCGTCATCCCCTTCTCTAGTCCGAAGTTATGCACGTGTAATAAGATACAATTGCAGTGTCTGGGACATAGTATATACATAGAACACACACAGGCAGGAAAATCAACATTATGTTAAATACAAATATTGCTCATCGATTGGGATTCAAAACCAGAACCCATTACGCAGCAACCAGGTACTAACCTAACATTACACCACGTGACCGTCAATGTACATACATCCATAGGCTTTTACTAATATGTGTGTAACATCCACTTTCAAATCCAGCCGTGGATGCTGTAGCTGTGGATTCATTATCGTCAGCCTGTTCCTTATCACCATTATTCTTTGTATGTGTTTTTCTTAACAAAAAAAATATAAATAACCAATATATATAGCTAAAGAAGCAATTAATTTACAAGTATATTACAAAGTTTCTGTACTAAATGTTGCTAGTTATTTCACTCCGCAACCGGAAATGTTTGTACAAATTATTCCTTATTACGGAAATTATTTATAGCTATGATGATATAAATGTACAGCTGACCAAGAATAATAAAGTCATTTGTTACTAATTTAATATTATGCAGCTACACTGGAGGTTGTTTCTAGCTGTAGAATGAATGGGTCAGCTATACCGGGATAAAATAGCAGCATAATGCTGTTGTTTTACGTACGGTGAGTGTAGGGATCCGTACCTTTATTGCTAGTGACGAAGCATTCAATCTCAGTCCTCAAGGATGACTCATCTGCATTATGATTCCTAGTCAATGTTGAATATAGATGTCATGGGCCACAGGAATCACTTCCCATCAGGTGAACTGTGTGCTCGTTTGAAAAATAGTATACATTTAAGTACATTTAATTTTAATAGTACAAGTCTAAAGCTATACTAAAAAAAATAACGAATGACATGGAGACATATGTAACTAGCCTGGCCATAAATACTGTTACATAAAAACTTTTCTTTTTTCAGCTTTTTAATTATTTTGAATTTGGAACACGTAGTTTATTTAAAAACTTCTTTCGATTTTGCGCCATTTCACATTTTTTTTGAAAATAGGATTGCAGTGATCGCCTTGCACAAAGTGGTTATGGAGCCGTCGGTTATATTCCAGACACTTCAAAAGCTTGGTATCAGCCGTATGTTCGTATATCGTACTATCAACATATACAAAAACACTTCCTCTGTCTACTCCGCTACCTCGCCGGCCGCGTGCTGTTAGAACTACAAAGGTTGTTAATGCTGTTAAAGCCAGAATTCGTCGAAACCCCATTAGAAAGCAAAAAATCTTATCGCGAGAAATGAAGATTCCCGCTAGGACTATGTCGCGTATTATAAAACAAGATCTGAAAAGGAGTGAAAACTTCAGCCAAAGTGTATCAAGTTACAGTCTTGGATCATGTTGTGAAACCTCTCAGCAATACACTTTTTAAAAATATACCGTGGACTTTCCGGCAGGACTCTGCACCTGGTCACAAGGCACGCACTGCCCAAGCCTGTCTTGAAACCAACGTTCCGGACTTTATAAGAGATGAAGACTGGCCCTCATCTAGCCCAGACCTCAACCCTTTAGACTTCAAATTATGGTCAGTTTTAGAGGACATGGCCTGCTCTAAACGACACGGCGACATTGAGTCTCTTAAAAATATTTTGAGCAAGCAGTGGCCAAATTTCCCTTGGAAATAGTGCGTAAATCCATAGATTCGTGACCAAACAAATAAAAGCCAAAGGTGGCAAATTTAGAATAGAATATTTTTTTTTGCTGAGACTAATAAATATGTAGGTATACATTTTAAAAATATTACATTACTTCATAAAAAAAAATCGAATTTAATTTGTAACAGAACTTATGAACGAACTAGGTATTAGAATGCAATTTTAAGTCTTATATTTTGAATCCTATACCCTACTGCGGGATTTATATATAGAAGTTTACTTTTTACTTTATAGGCCCAAATCGTCGACTTCCACATTTTTATAATATTTAGTAGTGTTTTATACTTTGGACAACTATATTTCTTTTTCCCAGAAAAACAGAGCTCAATAGGACCGGGGACCTTTGTCGACTTAAGTCTTCTCGGTTCTTGTTTATAATAAAATAGACAATATAATACAACAACTCGTTTACCTTTTATATTTCCTACAATAAAGATGTTGCAAAAAATATTCAAGAAAATCATAGTTCATATTAAAATAAAAATATCGCGATGCATGTTTCCTTTCCTAATACCTAAACGCAAACGAATTTCCATTCGTGGAAATCCAATGTTCTCAGAATTTCCATTTGCGAAGCAAAGGTTCTGTGTAACATTGACCCATTTAACTTTGAAATAAAAAGTTAGACGCAGTAATGTCATGCAAGAATTTTGTTGGGCGAAAATATCACATGCAATATATAACTCCAAATTCTGTTGATGTTGATGCTGTTAGCCTATGCGGCTCTTACAGCTTCTTCGGATACAGGGCTCACGGAACTGAGGGGTCCGTGAGCTGCGATATATAATTGATTACAGAGTTGTCTTTGCGTCAAATTGTTTGTGAAATTTTTAAGTTTTAAATTTAAATCTAAAGTTGAACACGACTGTTAGTGTGGCAGCAGTTTAATATGATATTCCTGGCATTCGGCTTCGTTCGAACATGATTCGCCCATCACCTTTTCGTAATCGTACAACAATACACACGGCAGGTTTCGTTGTGGCTAATCCTCGCATTCGGACGAAGCGATATGTTTCGTCGTTTGTAATGTGAACAGCGAAGGATTGGAATAATTAGCTTGCAGAAATCTTTCCGTCCCGATTATAACGTGGGTGTCTTCAACAGAAGAGTGAATAAAGGTGAACTAGTACGATCAACATCTATATCACAACTTAATACTCGTTGGATTGTAAACGAGCACTGGCTTTTAAACACTAAATTTGAAATAAAAATCAAAATTAATAAAAAAATAGAGAAGAATAAAGAAGAGACTGAGTACAGACCGAGTGGAAATTTAGATGCAGTCATTGTCTTATGAACAGTTGGTCAATGCTCCTACTGACAGCTAAGAAGCCATCGATGTGGTAGCCAGGAATTTCTACCCCTGACTTATGCACATTCAATCACAAACATTGTAAATTAAAAAAAAGTCGATTTCTTCTGGCCAATATCAACTGCATAGGATACATCACAGATATTAAGTATTTTCCCAATGACAGAGGCACTAACTCGACTTCAACTTCCCTAGTATACAATGCATGTGTGATACAGAAGGTTCATAAATTTCTTAATATAAAAAGCTTTAAATATCTTGTTAATTCTTTTTCCAATAAAACTCCTTATTATGGAACAAACTGCATTTATGCATGTACAAATACATATACTGAGTAACAAACTTAACTAGCTATATTAAAATGTTGAAGGGCGCCTGGAGAGTTACATGCTGGAACTCTGACTAAATCTTTAACCACGGCTAGCTTCGAGAATGGTTATTGTCTAGCCTATACAAGGGCGTATCTTTAAGCGCTTGTCCTGTATACGCTTTGTACTTAAATGTTAGAGCAAGCCACTTTTCAAAAGATTCTTAAATTTTAACTTTATTTAAGTTAACTTTAGTATTGTGTCAGTAATTCACATTTTACATTTCATTCCAACACTCAAGTAATGATCCCGATGTACATCACGGGCACTTGACCTCTAACCACTTGCAAATTTTACTTTTGTTTAATAATTGTGGTAAAATAATATTTCTAAAATAATTGCCTATAAATATAGTAGGATTCGAACTCACGACCTAAATACTCGAGAGTATACATATCATAAGTAACTGCGCCATAGAATAGCTTGTTCACCATGATGAAATATAGGTTTACCATTATCATCACTACGCTACATCTATAGTTATAATGACCATAACAATGTAATAAAAATATAAGGCAATTTTTTATAAATTGAGTATGTCATTTATTATAGGTACCGTCATTAGTAATGCGATTAAGCTCTCGTATTCAATTAATTAGTGTTATGAGAATGAAAAAAAACGGACCAATTTTTTGAATCAAGTAGGTGAGTTAATTAAAAGGTACTATAATTATGATTAGAGCAGTGGTGGCTCAGTGCCTAAGTAACCACTTTTAATTCACGGTACGCCAGCAAACTGAGTTCTAATCCCGATGCCAGCATCCATTGATTTAACTGCAATTTTATGCTCCGATGTACTTGGTGGTGAAAGAAAACATGCCTGCCAACCTGCATTTCGCAGAAATAAATTTAAAAATATTTTTCGTGGAGCGTAAGCTCTACACGTTCAAAAATA
Organism: Teinopalpus imperialis; assembly: GCA_029286865.1. Taxonomy (NCBI): domain Eukaryota; kingdom Metazoa; phylum Arthropoda; class Insecta; order Lepidoptera; family Papilionidae; genus Teinopalpus; species Teinopalpus imperialis. The sequence continues at coordinate 15,677,289 of JAGSMU010000001.1, forward strand.
TGTCGACTGGCCTAAATTCAGATACAGATTCTTCGTAAGCAAAAATAATTGAGTGTCAAACTCATATAAGCCTTCGTAGTGTGAGACGACCAGCCAGTAGATAGAGTGACGGACATGTGTACCGAATATTAAAGGCATTATTTTTAAATAAAAAAGAATGAAGGCAGTATTCTCACTCAGTAGTTTGCCAACTTTAGTAATCGGTGAGACTGTTATTTTAATTATTTCTGCTCCAGTCTTCTAATTAATTTTGAAAGTGCTAGAATTTACTCACATACTCAAACTAAATTCTATTTATTCCACACGTTGCCCTTGTAACGTAAAGTGGGCTCTTAAAAAGGAAATAATAAACGGCAGTAATAGCTCTGAAATATGAAAGCCTCTAGTTATAAGTGTAGACAACTTCACTGCAATTTAGTTCTCAAGTTTAAGTGCGTAGAGTTGATAATTGTTACACTGCGACCACATGTGTTGGAATAAATGGTGATATATATTTCGCTAACTGGGAAATAAAAAGTTACTCTAGCAGATACTTGAGGTTGGAGGTTATGCTGTTGGTGCAGAGAGAACAAACAGCTTTTTTATATTGTTAAACTAACCATTGCTACGTCTTTATAATGTGGAAACTAACAGTGATAGAGTCATGATGAAGCCATCTGCGAATAAATTCAGCTCATGCTGCAGCAATTATCTGGAATATAGTTAGTACTAAATACAAAATGTAACTCGGTGTGAGTATACATGAGTTGTAACCGCAACAATATTTAAGACACAACATTGCTTTTGATCTTCATTCACTTACGATTCACTTACGGCAGATTTCCATAGAGCATAAGTAGTTTCGGAATTTGTAAATCATAAATAATAAATACAATAAAAATAAATAAATATATATAATATAATCATATATATACAACTACAGACCCTTATTAACACTGCAGAGGCATTTAATCTTTGTCCTCAGGGATGATATTTGCATTACGATTCTTTATCGTGGAAGAATGTGGCTGTCGTAGGCAGGAAACACTTATTAGGTGAAATGTGTACTTCTTTGTCACTATCAACACAATACATACACACAATTATTATTAAATAACTATATATTGGTTTAGCTCATTTAGGTATAAGTTTATTATATATATCTACCACCCACTGTCCTTTAACTCAATTATTCCTAAGTCTACAGGTTGTCCGGAAGAAATCGCTCTTTAGAGATAAAACCGTCTTGTTGTACCTAAATTAGTAATTTTGTGCTTCCTTATTGTGATTTGTTTTTATTTTATTTTTGTGGTGTACAATAAAGTATATATAATAAAAAAAATACTATATACAAAATTGTAAATATAGAGATAAACTGATGTATTTCTAAAAGAATATCAGATTGTAGTCAGTTTTAGGTTTAACTATTAAACTACATGCTTTGATTAAATACGAGATTCAATCTAGAATTATTATCATTACTTTTGTATTAGGAGAAATTTCACATTTAATTGTTACGGAGTAAAATAATATTTTTTTTAGGGTTTCACAAACACGCATCCAGAATTTATTGTTTTGTTACCTATTCTTAACACGTTCGTACAATTTCAAATTATTTAAACCTCTGGAAATGGGTGATAATTTATTTGCAAAATGCCATTACATACATACATACATTAGATGTATGTACATGCGTACATTCAAAAATTATTGCTCACAAGTCTCAAATTGATATTGAATACGTAAAAATCCTTACTCCATTTCCGGTGCAAATTGAAAACGGAATCAAATAGGAAGTCGAAGGAAGTGCATGTCCAATACTGTAGTAAACTAAAGTTTGTATTGAATTTTATCGCATCTGTAACTTACAGTGTAGAATTTATCACAACAGGCAATAATGTGCAATAGTAATAATGACCTATACAAATCTGCGGGAAGTCGATGGATGCAGGTGGCTTAGGAACGTACTCCATGACAGTCTGTGAGTAAGGCCTACGTTCAGAAGTAGACTGTATTGTGACGTCACCAAACGGCCCCAACGGAAGACCAGCGCTGGTTGTCCATAGCTGAGTATGGACCGATTCGTGACAATTATAGTTTAATTTTTTTATTAATCATCTAATTGTATTCAACAATGTTAGTTTTGGTATATATATATATATATATATAGATAACCGAAGTCGCAGTTCATGGAACTGCTACAAAGTAATCAAAACATAACGTTGACGACACGATGTCTTTAATACAGTATATATGAATGAATAATGCATTTGAATGAGGGTTTGCCTAGTAGAACGGTTCGACACCTCGAGTACAAAAACAAGGGTCGACTTGCAACGGGAATAAATAAAGTAATGAATTCATACCTCTTAATTTTCATAACACTCGTGTAACGTGCGGTGTATAATAGGCTGTGTTTTTTTGAAATTGTATTTCAAATTGCTAATTTATTACGTCTTATATGCAAAATATCTATTTCAAAAAAAATATACATTTATATATATATATATATACATTGTCACCCTTGAGGACTGAGATGGAACGCCTCGTCACCAGTAACAAAGGTATCCCGATCCCTACACTCACCAGACGAAACATAGCAGCGTTATGCAGCTATTTCATGCTGGAATTCCGTGAGGGCGTGGTTCTACCCCGGTCGAGCTGACCCAATTATTTTGCAGCTAGACGCAAACTGCAGTGTAGCTCTTCCATTATCGAACCTTGTAACGGTGACGTTCATTATCATGGACAGCCTGCAAGACTAGTGTCCTTAGGGTTTTACCGTTATAACCACAATAATGTACTTCAGTCTTTTTGTTTTTCAATGTTAATAAGCAAAGTTGAAACAAACTTGCTTAATTATGTTTCTGTGTAGATTTAATTCGCGGTAGAATTTCATTTGCGGTCTGCTGCCTAAGCAAATAGTGAAGTAAAAAGTAACACCCTATAAATATATATATATATAAATTTCATTGCTGGGCATTAGCCACCCCTCTAAAGAGGGTGTCGAACTATAGTACACCACGCTGCTCCACTAAGGATTGGCGGACTCCACCTGTATTCGATATATTTTCTTTTATAATTTCATCAGATTTCCTCACGAAGTTTTCCTTCACAGATGTTACCTTCCTCGTAAGTCAGTGTTTAAAATTGCTATTAATAATTTCATTGGTTCGATCTCGGTTTGCTTGCGTACCGTGACATTAAAACCGAGCCGGTCGAGCTGCGAAGACTTTGCATAGCTCTTAGTAACCTAAAATGAATGTAAATTAAAAAAATAAGTAGTACCTACTGATAATTAAGACATTTTTATGTTATTGAGCTTGACAAACGAGCGTACAGTTCACCTAATGGTAAGTAATTCCTGTGAACCCATTGTCTAGGAATCATAATAAGGACGTGAGAACTAAGATAGAATGCCTCGTCACCGTAATCGGCCTCCGATTTTGAACTAGAAGCCACTTACACACCAAGCTACCACGGCTCTGTGCACTGTTTTTTATATATCATATGTTTCTATTACTATTAAATTATATATTTATTTAAGTAAACGTATATACATAACTGTGTATTATTTTGTTTCTTATATTTTCAGTTTTGATTGCTACACCTATTTCTTTTTTCACGATAGTGGCCCTATCAGCCCGTGGGCTTTTACAGCTTCACCGGTTTGAAAGGTGGCCGAGCGCTTAGGGCACTTAGTCTAGACCTTAATTAATGTGTAACCAGGCTTGGACCGCAACTCTGGTCGCGAAAAACTGACTCGACGTCGTCCGAGAGGGCCGAACCTCGGCTGGGTTAGTTACATCTGACGGATTAACCACCTATCGATATATTTTAGGGAAAAACAAAAAAGTATAAATAAATAAATATATAACAGCTTCGTACGAGATGATATCCACGAATAAGGCTAGGAAATGAAATTTAATTTCTCTTTTGTTGATTGGGCCACTCCACTCTACCTCTTATATATGGCTTGCACCGCTGAGCCATTTAAGAGCTTCTCGACTTGCTCATCTAGTGGGCTTAGTTGCTTTGAAAACCCTCGTGACCCTGCGGATCTAGCGCTGGTTATAACCTTTTTTTTTAGAATTGTATAGATATTATCAATGTTATTAGCTCTTATGTAAAATGCCGGTAATCCAGTAACAGTAATAATCTTTTGACGGCCGCGTAGAGTAATGGCTACAGTACACCGCGTCCTGGATACAGTTCCCAGCCGAGATACAATATTTGTGCATCACAATTGGTTTTCGGGTCTGGACATGTAAGTTCCGTGTCCCTGACACTGAATTTGAACGTTCCTCTGCTGTTATTGGACCACCATTACATCAGAATAGAGAAGGGGATGAAGATTGAATGCTCTTGTGTTTGTTAATTCATACGGTACTATAAATAAAAAAAAAAAGAAAACATAACCGTTGTCCAAATAGTCAAATTTTCGTTCAATATTTCTAGGAGTGCATAGTTAATTCAATAACAGGTATTTAAATATAAATAATAAATAAGAACAGTGCTAGTGCGTACTTTAAAATTTAAGGAAATCTACGTCCTAGTTTATCTTAGACAGTGGTATAGATTTATTCGGGACTTTTTTTTACGAATTTACGATGAAATATGTTCATACAGTATATCGCACAATAAATCGTGCAGTCTCGTTTCTCATCATCAATCTGCGTTGGTTGCGTTAAAAAATATGCCAAACAACACCATCATAACTTCAGCAAACCCAGCCACCGTTGAACACAGGTCTCGCCCACAGGCTAATGGAAGACCCTGAGCCACCTGCCTCTATCAAATACCCGCAGACTTGCGTAGGTCGTCCATCCATCCATCGTTGGAGGATCACTGCGATGACCAACACGAGGTTGCCAGTCCAGAGCTATCCTCTCGTCTGTTATCTGTTCCACGAACCATGTCATATGGCCAGTCTATTACCAATTCAGCTTACTTATCCTTTGAGCTACGTCAGTTCCCTTAGTTCTTCTGCAGATATTCATGTTTTTTATTCGAACACGCAGAGCAACACCGAACGGCGCCCTCTCCATAGCTGGCTGACATAACTGACATGAGTAATTTTGAGCTTCCCCATAAACATTGACATATCATTGTCAATACACACTGATTAAAGACATTGAGATGTCAACATTGAGGATCCAATTAACTTGGCATATGTAATTAAGCTCCTAATACTACAAAACTTAAAGTGAGTGCCCTTACCGATAAATTTTAGTAACCGCTTGTATAGAAGAGTGACATTTAAGGTCATTTTTTTACTATGACAATCTACAACTAGTTCAAATTATAAATCCCTGCAAACTTAGATTTCTTTTATTATTATTTTAAGGTACGACAATCAGTTCACCTGATGGTATGTGATGACTGCAACCGCTGATGATCATAATGGCTTCCTGATTACCTAATTGGGTAACTTTTATAATCACGGGTAACCTCTTATCCGATACAATATTGTTGAATTCTAATTTCAATCTAACTTATATTAACTTAGATTATTTTAAAACAGTGCTCAAAAAAAACTGTATAACGCTATACCATTACGTTAGATTTTATTTAGTTAAGTAATCTACAAAGAAAACAATGTGGTGAGTTCCAATGAAAAATGGAATCAAACAGAAAGTTGGAAGGAGCACATGCCCAATACACATTAACTTTAGAACTTAGCCTCGAATTTTATAGCCTGTCACATTATCAAATTGGCTAACAAAAGTCTGAGCATATACTATTTGTGTTAAACTACGTGAGCTAATAACTTTATTAAAAAATGAACAGTGGTAAAGCCATAAAAATAAGATGGAAAGCGTCAGCTTAAGGTCTACAGCCTCACAAAAAACCAGAATGAAATGGTGTTTTGCATACAATATCAACCTCAAACCTCAGGGGTAACAAGGCATGTTTTTTTATTATATAGGTGGGAAACAACCAAGTAACTAACAAACGAGCAAGCAGCTTACCCGATGGTAAATAATCACCGCTGCCCTGATTCTCAACACCAGAGTAGTTGTAATTGCGCTGCCGACGTTTCAGAAATGCGCTCTTATCTTGAATGGCCCTAAGCATCTTGAATAAATTTTTGTTGAGAATGGATGTAATTTGTCACTCTCCAATATTATTAATTTATTTATTATTTACGTTATATTAAATTAAGGTTTATGTGGGTGGATGTTTACGTCCAGCGGCATTATTTGCCAGTCAACCCTGGGTGATTGAAAGAAAACGAAGGCGCAAAGTAAAATGTTATTTGTCTATAAAAAATATTAATTTACAAATGTACATACATATATCCAGAAAATAAAAATCTTTGTACATATATAGTTAAAGTTTATATGTACAAAGATATATATACATATACATACACATATATATATACACATACAGATATACATACCTAAATATAATAATCAGGCTTCGTTTCCATTCCGCCATAGACGAAAACAAAGTAGCAGTCTCCTTAAGTAACGCGATTAAGGTGTCGGATTAAATTCATTAGTGAGAAAGGGATAAGTCAGGATAGCAAACTTCGGGCTTAGTCCCAAGAGGAAGTTCTCATTATTTGTACGCCGTGGACAATGCAATTTGTAAATAAATTGTTAACCTAATATTTGTCTTAAATGAAAACTGTGATAGCCACGATACAATTTTTAGCATGAATTGGAAACCACAAATAGAAAACCGGCGAAGGACAACGCTTTGACAAAATGCCAGAGTGATATAGCAGCATAACTGTATTTCATTTGGTGAGTGTAGGGATAGATTGTACCCTTATTACTGGTGACGAGGCATTCGATCTCAGTCCTCAGGGATATAGAAGATTTGGGTATCATTGACCGCAAGAACCACTTATGATCAGGTGTATTGTGTGCTCCTTAACATATTTCTATAAATACAATAAAAGAACTTTTTTGGCACTGCACACTTAGAGTTTACGCATAAAAAATCCTAACTCAGCACTTTTTAAATTCACCAACCACGTGTTTCAAACAAATAAACCCAAGAAAATTGTGCAGGCCTTGCACACGCGTCCAAAAGTTTCCGTCTAAGTTGGGTAGTGATAATTTACTGTCACAGACACGACGATTGTTCCCGTGATAATAATAATTTAGCAGTTCTGCTGCAGATTAATTATTGACAAATGATGTAGCAGCAAATATCAATTCTAAAATTGAGTTTTTCAAAATAAAATATTTGTGTTTATTCTTTGTCGCAAAATCACTGAAGGATATACACTGAGCATAGAGTTTGGGTTCATTCTAGACAAACACGATTTAGGCGGAGATTATGAGGTATTGTTTCTTTTTTAAACTTGGCTTAGTCATCTTAAATTACATCACTGGTAAGGATAGAATGACGATATACTACACGCAAGATATTTGTGTTATTTATTTCAATTCAAAATCCTTAACAGACGTATCAATTCCACCAAAATTCTGCTTACCATTTTGTAGATAGGACAGTCGTAAAGGAATTATACGGCTTCTACAAGACTTCAGTTAACTAGATCTCTACTAAAAACTTATTTATTATAAAACTTAAGATTTTATTATAGAACTTATATATTTTCTAATACAATTTTTTTTATTTACACATACAATTCAAAATCTTATGCAAATACAATTTCAAAATAAATCAGATGTAAGCCGAGAATATCGCGGAGAAAACTAAATATGTCAATTTTGTAAGAATACGAATAGTTTGTATTTCTAGGAAAAGCAATTCTGTACTCAATTTTGTTACGCGCCGAGATTAATGTTTGGCTGTATATAATTTATGGACTGTTTTTTTAAACAACACTATAAACAAATTTGATTATATAACAATTATGTTAATAAAAAAGGTCTTTTCTCCTATACAATCTAAGTTTAATATTATAACATAATTATGGGTGATAAAAGAACATAAATACATACATATATCCATGCTTAAAAACATTCAAGATGCATTTACATCATCACTCTTGAGGACTGATTGCCAGCTTGGGATCTTGTAATTAATTAAATCTCAAGCCTAATATTGTAACACCGCAACATACTGTGAACCCCTACGTAGATCGGCTTACAAGTTAGTGATTATAAACTGAAGCCCATCACGTGTTAATACATGTAAAATCAATACCCCCGTAAAAAAATAACTCGATAAAATCGGTAACATTAGTTTTATCTGATAGCTTCGTGCTAAGTTAAAATAGGTTGTAAATGTGAGATTAAAATGAAAATAAAAATATAATAAATGTTGCTAATAATAAAATGTATTATACAGTTAGTTGAGGCTTCGAATTAAATCCAGAGCAGATGTATGTTTCTCTCCGTTTATTACTATTATTTGAATCTATTGTGTGCAATTCAATTACAAGCTCATACGTTGGAGTATTGCCAGATGTAATTTAGAAATGGACTTCACGTTTAATGGAACAAATTACAACGATAGTGCATTGAAAAATTGTTCTCACTAGTAGTAAATTAAATGTTCTATCTATTATTTAATAACGTAACATTTTTCTATACCAGTAATACTGTTAAATTTTTATTTTAATTATCTAAATGTATTTTCGAGAAAATTGTAACTAATGTAATACAAAGATAAAACTTTAGATAGCATTATTTATAATCCTACTGATAACTTCTCACTGATAAATACTGTTAGCAATAAGGTTTTTTATTTATGTAATGGGCGTCTACGTGACGACTACAATATTATTCAGTTTTTGTCATTATTATTAGACTGTATTTTGTATATTGCATCGTATCTTAAGAATTTAAAAATGGATTTGGATATATTTTATAGGCGTGACAAACGAGCTCATCTGACGGTAAGTGATGACTGCAGCTCATATCCTTGCTCAACAATGATTCAATGTGTACTGTATTCACCCATACCTTTTTATATGTAATTGGATCCCTGAAGCTCTACACGCACCGTTATGCTACGTTTTTACACAAGTATTTTGTGAAGTAGTGATCCTGCTTAGAAATCAACTGCAGCATTTTTTGACTTAGGTAAACAGAAATCTTGTTAATCATTGCTAAACATACTTATTGTTTTGTTTCAGGTAGCACCGAACATAATTGAGTTTATCAAATCCCCAGTTAACATTATAGACTTTATTGCAACGTTAAGTTTTTACATGGACGTCGTTGTTGAATTGACAGTAGTGAAGAGAAGTATAGATAAAGCGGACATACTCGAGTTCATTTCTATAATCAAGATATTAAGGTTGTTCAAACTGACGAGACATAGTCCCGGTTTGAAAATCTTAGTGCACACGTTCAAAGCGTCGGCAAAAGAGTTGACACTTTTAGTTTTTTTCCTAGTTCTAGGCATTGTGATTTTCGCCAGTTTGGTTTATTACGCTGAAAAATCACAGGTAAGTTTTTCCTTGCTCATATTTTTGTATACAATTTTGGTTTTAATCGGTATGCCGGTGTCTAGGGCGAGGATAGTAAAGGTTTAAATTTAAAAGTCAGTTACTAAAATTCAAATCTGATCTGGATGGACCATCTGCGTCGTCACGGCTTGTCAACAGCCCACTACTGAACATAGCTCAAGCATAGATTCCTGCATCCATTAGTTTGGAACTGGATAACATAAGTATTTGTATTATTACAAAAGTATCGTTTATCGTATTTGGAAGTATTGTGATCTTTGTTCGATTAGTTTTACATGGTACGAAAAAAGTAGACAATGGTAGCGTTAATTTGAACTAACATAGTCGTAGTATATCGTCCGTAATTAATATATTTTAGTAAGACTATCTAAAATGTTATAATGATGGTAATTGAAATTCCTACTAATAAATGCAGTATTTGCAATATACTTACTCTAATGAAGCGTTCCAGTTCCTCATATGTTCATCTCGAGACCTATATATTATGATATATGTTATGACATATCTATAATATATAGATGAATTGTGTGCTTGTTTGTTATTTCTAATATTGTATAAAACAAACTTTCGCCTAAAAGTTTTATATTATTGTTATTATGTTATATGTTTATATTTTCTAATTTAAATGAAATAAACACAAAGGTTGGCCAATGCTTGTTTCAATACATGACTGAAAACTACATAAAAATTGGTTCAGGTAATGTGTTGATGAGATTACTGTTTGTACACACAGACAAATAATGTGTTTACGGTTTTTTTTAATATATCTATAGATAGAGTGCTTACAAAAGTCCACTTATTTGACAAATTGATTGCGGTAAATTATTGATAAATACAATTGTGAAATTTATTGACGACTGGTTCAAGCGAAGCGTGTGCAAATGTTTTTATTAAAGGCAAACTGCATTTTTTTTAATTTCCCCGAGCCAAAGCGACCGTGGTGTAAGTTAATTGCCTGTCAATTACGCTCCAATGAAAATAAACGGGCTTCTAAAAATTTTACCTCGTTGCTTACACTAGATATATTTATCTAATTTTTTTTATTACATGATATTAAAAAAGTTATAAATAAAGTAACTGTGTCAACAAAATTGACTTATTATGAATTCAACTTTGACCTTCAATAACTTTGAACTAGTAAATTTACCCTAAAAGATAAGAGACCCTTTACTGCGGATTGGCGGACTTCTTCGTCTCGAAATTATTTTTTCAATTTATTTCTTGAACAAATATGATTGCTAATCGAGCATGAATGTGGGTGTCAAGGACCGCCCAAAATATATGATATTCTCAAAACATTAAATCAAAAAAAAATTATCTCTTATATCTTGATGTAAAAAAAAGTCTAACACTTGTATTTAATTATCATATTAACAAGTTAAGCAAAAAATCTCTTTAGTTTGTTCAAAATATTATAAGAAAACTTTTTAGTTGCAAAGTATTCCATATTAATCATTAAAACAAAAACATTTATTGGAATGTGGAATTCTCGGCATAATATTAGGTGTAACAATGACGCACACAATTAATTTCCTTATAAGTGATGTCTGTCTCGACATCCATAACCATACCCAACAATAATTCAAAATGTACATGCGTTGTCACTAAGAACTAAGGCTAAATGCATAGTTACCTTTTATTGGGCGCCCGCATCCCCCCTTAACTCACTCCCCACACTCACGACACAAAACACAGCAGCATTCTGCTGTTATTTCAGCCTGGATTCAGATGGGATCTCTCGTCACTAGTATTAATCTCTGGACCCCTATTCTCGTCAGACTTAACACAGCGGACGTTGCTGTTTTATGCTAGTATTCTGTTAGAATGTTAGGGTTCTACCCAAGTCAAGCCATGTTGCATCTAGAAGCTACCAGACACAGTGAGCCACGCTTTCGAGGTGAATAGGAATTAACATGTTAAATCTCATTTCAGGATAATCCAGAAAATCAGTTCAAGTCCATACCGCTGGGGCTGTGGTGGGCTATTGTCACCATGACCACTGTGGGTTATGGTGACATGGCCCCGAAGACATACTTGGGGATGTTTGTCGGCGCATTATGTGCATTAGCCGGCGTGCTAACTATCGCACTGCCAGTTCCAGTAATTGTGTCAAACTTCTCAATGTTCTACTCTCATACACAAGTAAGTAATTTTATATGTTGAAAAACTATAATGATATTTACATATGGACGATACTGATTCGACGTCTTCAGTTAGTTACTTAGTTACCGGGAAGACCTAAGGGTTATTTTCATTATAGAATAGGACGCAAACGGGCAAGCAGCTCTCCTGGTGGTGAGTGATTACCACCGGCCATGAACATCCGCAATACTAGAAGAGTCGCAGGTGCGATGCTTTCCTATAATGAAAGTGTAGGCTCTTCCCTGAAAAATCAAGAGAAGAAGTTGTATCGGTTTGGAAATTTATTTACTATTAGTGGCAGGATTGCTGGAACCGGCGAGATGATAGGGATCTGTCGTCATGTACGATGTTTAAACTTAGTGGCTAGAAATAATCTGAACCTCCTCAGAACACTCCCCGTGATAATTTGGTAAAAATGCAAAGGTATACAAGATATCCAGAAGTCTATTATTCTTGCTTATTTTGTTATATCCGACATTGGATGAATGTAAAATTCGAATGTAATATCAGTAATACTTCGCAAATATACCGGAAGAGAATAATTTGCTCTGCTCTTGGAAATGAATACGGGATTTAAATATACAAACGTTCTCTGAACACTGCTACGCAGTAATTTAGTGAATTTTCGTTTCCGTATTTTCTATGTTATAAATATAACACGAAAGTAACGCAAATCTAGAAAGGTCATAAAAATATTATATATATATGTATATTAATTTCTCACCCTCAACGAAATAAAAATAAATGTAATATTTAACTTTTGACTAATTCTAATACATACATCGACAATATAATAATATCTCAAAATTGGTGAAGGTCTTTCATATTTGTTAACAACACCGTGACATCTTAATACATAAAACTTCTCAGCCATATTTGACCTTTTTTTAGAAATGACAAAATCTAGGACAGGATAAATATAACGGCTTCTTTTACCTATTTTCTACCCCAATACATTAAGGGTCGCAAAATTACAATTCACATCGATCACCGTACAATGTCTTCGACAATTTAACCCAGTGACTTGCATAATGTAAAAAGACGTCAAAAATAACCTTTTTGAGTGACACAAAGGGGTAATGGTCCAAAAGTTAAAGTTGTGTTGTCATTTGGAAATTCTAGTCACGTTCATTTATTATTTTATCATTTTTTATGTAATAACTCTATTACATTATTCACCAATCAATCTTTTTTTATGATTTTTATATTTTTTTAGATATTTAGGTTGGTAAAATAGCACAAGCTAGGTCAAGTAAGGACTGAAATGGAATGCTTTGTCATCAGTATTATAAGTCTCAGGATCCCATTGAAAACACAACTGTCATGCTGCTATTCTTCGCAGGTATTCTGTAAGGGCATAGCTTCCACGATAGAGATGCTGTTGGAACTGCAGCATGATACTGCCACCCTCAAAGTTGCTTGGGAAAACCTATTTTCTTTGCTGATAATTAGGACAATGTGGAGTTAATAACTTTACGCAATAATTCAGATGGGAATAGCAGTAAACAAGTGATAGGTTACGAAAGTCATAGGTTTGAATTATTTTGCTGGATGATTTCACTCTCAATACACTTGTAGCGAGCTGTAAAAGCAATAAGCAATTATATGCGAGGCCTAATAGCTAAATATAAAAACGGATTGGCCTCCATAATCCTCAATGGATTTCATTTATTTTCGCTTAAAACTTTCTTGACTTTATATCGTAATTGCCTCTTTTTTATGATTAAGGTCTATAATCCAGAATTTAGTTCGAAACTGATAAGAGTGGCCCATAAACGCCTACTTACATCCATCCCCAAAATGGATTCAAGATGCACATGCGTTAAGAACAAATGACAGAATGAGTCCTTTTCAGAAATCTTCAATTGTCACTCATAACTCACCGTACGTAACACATTACGATGCCATTTCACCTCTTTAATTTATATACACATATATAAGTCTTTTTGGAATATTAACGAACCGTAACTTTGCTTTAAATTGTATGTTGAGAGAAATTTTACTTACTACTTTTAATAAAACTAACTTCAACGTGACAAATATTATTGCTTAATAAAATAAACATACAATATTTTGAATTCGGACTTTGTTGTAAATAGAAATAACTTTGTAAGCTCTTCGACCTAAATGCTACTTTAGACCAGACGTTTAAAAGGTCAATTGGCCTGCCTCAATTAGGACTGGAAGTTGGCAGCGACTTGAATATTTTATAGCATTGATTTGATTTGTTGTTTCGCTTTTAGAAATATAGGCATCTTCTTTTTTATAGAGGTTCCCCGGCCCATGACATCTACATCCTTTCTCAATAAAGATTCAACATGGCGTATGTTGTCACCCCTGAAGACTAAGAAGGAATACCTTGTTATTTTCAGCTCACCATATGAACAGCAGTGTTATGCTTTTATTTTACGTTATAATTCTGCGAAGGTTTGATCCCCCACCCCTGTCATGCCAACTACGCATTTTGTAATTAGAAACAAACAGCAACGTAGACTTAGCACTGTTAAGGTTATGGCTATTTCTAGAGAGAACACAGTTCACCTGATGGTAAGTGATGACAGCGTCCCAAAAATACCGATATCTATCTTCAACACAGATTCAAGATGAAAATGATGTATGTTCATCTTGAATCATTACCACGATCACGGACCTTTATTATCAGGACCACGTCTTCTTCTTGGTTTTATCGGCATTATATTAAACGCTATACCCCATAGCACAGAGAAAATTAATGTAATTTGTTAATATAACTTCAAACTAAATATATTGTATATGTATTTACTTAATTGAGATCTAGATTTCAAATTAATTTTAAAGTTATTTATTAATATATGTTCAAACTATATATATTGTATATGTATTTACTTAATTTAGATCTAGATTTCAAATTAATTTTAAAGCCTCGTGTCGTATACTCAGAGCAACAAGTCAGATAGTAATTAAATTCCGGCATCTTACATCTCCCATCACATTTACTTAATTCTAACTTATGTTTCTAACTTAATTTATTTGACTGAATGTTTATAATTCCAAGAATCCTAAGTTATCACTAATAACTATTATCATGTATTGGTTATATTAAAAATACAACGTGGTACAGTCGGGCTTGATGAGACCAGCTCAAAACAAGCTGTGGCAAGTATGAGTGAGCTGGACCGAGAACTACGCCCTATCAAAGTACCAGTGCTTAAAATAGTAGCATGACTCTACTCTTTCAATTCGTAGGTTTAGGGACCCGGAGAACTTCGTTACAAGTAACGAGGCGTTCTTGTCTATCTATCTATGATATCAGAGATGTTTACAAAAGTATCGAGGATAAATGTAGGTATCGTGGGCTGCAAGGATTACTTACTGGCGGGTAAACCGACAAGGATGACAGCGCATCTTCGTTTCCTGTTGTCTTGCGGATGTTCATGGGAGCGATAATGACTTATCATCAGGTGAACTCGTGCTCAGTGCTTGCTTGTTTGCCACCCATTCTAAAAATAAGAATAAACTGTGTTTATTTTTCACCAACAACACATAGTGTGTGCATACAACTAATTAGCTACTGGTGGTGTGGGGATCAGGAGAAAGTTCTCAGAGGTGACAACGAAATCTTGAATCTTCGTTGAGAACGGATGTAGTCATCATAGACCGCTCTCATCAGTTACCAGAAGAAGGATTGCGTGCTTGTTTGTCTCCCGTAATATATGACAAATACAGAGTAAGACGAACACATACACATTATAACATTACAATAAGAGTAACAAACGAGCACACAGTTCACCTGATGACTGAAGTGATTCCTGCGGCTCATGACATCTATATTCATCCTTGACAAGGAATCATAATGCAGATGCGTTGTCACCCTGCGGACTGTAATGGAACGCATCATCACTAATAATAAAATTCTCCGGAACCCTACACTCACCAGACAAAACACGGCAGCGTTATGCTATTTCACGCTGGTATTCTGTGAGGGCGTGGACCTTTCCCAGTCGAGCTGCAGTATGAGCTAGAAACAAACTGCAGCATAGCTCTACCACTGTTAAAACTATTTGCTGATAATGATGAAAAAAGAATAAAATGATTTCCCAGTTACTTGTTAAAATCGTATTCTGTCCCCAATAAAGCTAAGGGATTTGGATAAATTAAGCCATATGATAAAAGAAATAAGACCAAAAACACGATTCCAACATAAATATCCGATATCTTCTTACTAAAAATACCCTCCAATCATTATTTAATCACAAATGGTTTCATTTGGAAGTCTGTTTAAGCTAAACAAAGTTTTCAACTAGAAATTGGAAAGGTCAACTAGTCTGACCTTAATTAAAAATGGGAATAGATTTTATCCGATTTCATCCATTATACTATAATACTAATTAATTATTAATGGTAGTGCTACGGGGCAGCGTATTTCTAGCTACAGCGTGAATGACTAATCAACCAGAGAAGGTCCCTCACATAAGACCATCGCGAAATAACAACATAACCCTGTCGTGTTACGAATACCCCAACGTATCCAAATGAGTCTCCGCAGCATTCCTATATTCTCTGACCTACTTGATGGTGATAACGCATGGGACATTTTGAATCCTAGCTAAGGATGATGAAGGTGTTTATGGGGTTAAGCTATCACTTAATCCCATAAACACCTTCCTTGTTTTTCACCCTTAATGATAAGAACAAGAATGATGGGCTCCCTTTCCCGCATTTAAACTCATAAGCCGTCCACTATGCATGAGGATGAGCCTGACTGTTCCAGTCATTCCAACTCCTGACAGATACTCAGAAGTCTCCTGGGATATTAATATTCTTCCTGGGACGACTTCTGTGATTTCTACCAGAGCACACTCTACTAGCACTGGGGGAGAGAGGTTTTGCCCGATCCGCTAGACCAAGATTCGTCGCTTAGACTCCCACGCAGGACATTTGCCGAGCGTATGTTGCGCAGAACCCCGGTCCCCGCCACATGGTAGTATGTTAGCATTGCATCGGTGGTTCGCGTCCATTCAGTTTGGTTACTCACCCAAGCATCCGTGCCTGGTGAGTACTTGCATCAACCGAAATGTGACGTGCTCCCTCCAAGTGCAGTCAGGCTTCGAAGCTCGACAGGACTGTGACGATTAGAGGATGTAACTTGTGTGTTGCTACTGCCGCCTTTTTTTATTATATATTATATATTCCGATGCAATTTATTACACCCACATTCATCCTTTATAAGAAGTCATAATGCATGTGTTCTGTCACCACTTAAGACGGATGAAAACGTAACCACTAATAAGGATGTCCAAAGCCTTCGTACGTCGATGAGTACGTGGACTGCGGTTTCTTCTACAGATATTCTCCACAGATGGAGACTACTTATTGCATTGATATTGAATATGCGTATATTTAGTGTCTTGTATTGTAATAGCAACTATTTAAAGGTCTAACCGCACCGACATGAATAATAAACCATCGCTTAAAAACAATATCTACGACTTCTTTTATAGAAAGTTAATTTTAAATTATTCATTATGTTCTACTCTTAATTATATTTATTAAAATATTTTTAAATAAATATAATATTATATATATTATATAATATATTATTAATAATAATAATATTTATTTTCATGAATTTGTAAAGCACTGGCTGGTATTTAAACTTAGGTTTCACATATTCTGCCAGTAAAGTGTGCAAATTTATTATAAATTTAAATTAAGTAAGTAAATTTATGAAAGGCTTTTACAATTATACAGTCTTTGTTATTAGTGTCGCATTTCTTTAAAATTTAAGTAAATCCTTATTTTAATTTAAAAGGAATTAAAATAAATCGTTTTGTCGTTGATAAATTCGTCTATGGTATAATTATTCTTCATGGCATAGATGGGTCACAGAATGGGTAACAGGATAACGCTGCTGCCTGGTGAGCGAAGGGATTCGAAGACCCTTATTACTAGTGATGAAGCCTTCAGGACTGACAATGCATCTGCACTATGATTCCTTATCGAGGAAGAATGTGACTGTAATCACTGACCATACAGGTGTGTGTGCGCTTGCGTCATTCTGAATACAATTATAAAAAAGTTTATGTAACATCCAAGAAAATAATGTTTTTAGAATAGGTTAAAATGTCCTAATAGTTTCCTATAACCTATTGTAGGTTGCTAATTGTAATAATAAATATAGCATCAAAGTCTAGAAAACTGATACGTTAACCCGATATGGCTTAACATATCAGCCCTTTTATGAAAATAACACAATATAACGTAGATAATACATGTTCCAACTTCTTCGAAAACAACTCATGAAGTGTAACTTGATATGTACTTAATTGTTTGATGTACCTACTATCGACTAATAACAAAGAACTTATTATAAACATGATCTGTAATCTCGAGGATCATGTCCTTAATATTATTACTTATAGCGTATTGTTTTATGTTCGGGCCAATAATCCACTACTAAATAACGCTTGTAGTTAGAAAAACTTGACTGCGTACCGTGTAAAGGTCATCATAGATATTTAGTTCATTTTTATTTATTTGCGTGTGCGCTTATCAAGTCGGTAAGTTCTGTCACAAGCAAGTGTCTTTAAATTAATTGTACAACTTTTGATGTTTGAGTAGAATAAATGTATGAATACAAAGTTATACTTATAGGCGAATTAAAATTTTATGAAAGTTGTCTAACCTGATTCTGATTTTGAATACAACCTACAAGGCTAGTCGTCGTTCGTGGCACGTACAATTTGCAATCTCTCAAAGGAATGGTTTTCAGGGACTGCAAATTCTGGTGTGGTTTAGCACAAGCTTTCTGTTCCAAATGTTGCCATATTTTGTATAACAATAGGTTTAAGTCTCGGCTGTATAATAGTCATCGAGTCTGATGAAGTTAATTTTATAAGCAAACAGAACAATTTTGGGTGCTCGCTGTCCGGTGAGGTGGCACTTAATCTTGTTGGAATATTCTGTGTCGGTTTTTGGACATTGTTTGATGTAGAGGTTCCACAAATTGTGTAAAGACGGCTGTCAGCTAACACCAGAGTGTCGTCGGCGATAGTGAATCCAACGTGGACCCTTGTCTCTTTTATCCTTGTCTATCTGTCTTTGTCTAATTTATCTATCCTTTTGTTATTTATGTGCCGGTGAATTGACGTGATGATACGGACCTAACTACTCTATGTCTACGCATATATATTTATATGTATACTATATCACTATATAGTCTAGTCGTAATAGACATAAATACGCATAATAAAATTGATGTAGGCCCGTACTAACCTAAAGCCGTAAAATTAAAAACAAATAACTTCTGTTTTTTTTCACAACGCTCATATGTCCTTTCCTCACCTCACCGTAGGGCTCTTACCCTCGTCATGTTGTCCTACATTTCTCTAAAGGCCAGTAAAATCGAATAATATAATACAATTCAGTTAATAACTTTTTCACTTTACTTTCTAATACATTTCTGTTCTTTTACTAGTAATGTAGCTTTTGTCCGTGACATGGTTTCTTGGACATAGATCTCATCTCTAGAGAAGGTGTTAGTACACCATGTGGTTCCACTGCGTATTGGTGGAGGCCACATATTGATATGACATGACATGAAACATTTTTTATTATCTCTTTGATATGCAGCTATTCTCACAACTTCATTTCCTGTCACCGACGAACACGTGATAAATCAGCACTTAATGAATTTGAATAAATCGGCAACTTAATATAAAAGCTTTGGTACGAGTATATCAATTCGCTATAAATATATATAACTCAACGCCAAGTCCCGTATACTGCTCGAAAGTAAGCAAATAAATAAAAAACATCGACTCGATTCCCAGCCGAGGAATAATGTTTATGATAAATTGTTATTTTTCAGGTCTCCCCATCCTATGTCCTTGAACCTTCTGCCGATCCTATTTCACATGCCTTATATTGGACAAGGGAAGGAGATGAGTTACTGCGTCTGCGCAGAATATGTCATTGCGCAAATGCAGCCCAATGACATATTCTGCGCATTTAATGTCATCTGATAATAACTAGCGCAATGTTCAAAACAACCATAAGGATATACTTATCGTGCCAATATCCAAACATTGTCAGCCGATACAGTAATTTAAATTGTTTCCTCAAACTCCAAACTTCAACTTTCTCTGATTTCACCCACAAAACACCCACTCATCGGCCATGTTTTATATTATATATATTCATCATTCATTTCTGTTTGTATGTCTATAAATTATTTTTCTCGAGTCATTTACCATCTCTAATATATGGCCTATGCTTAGCAGTGGGATGTACATATATAGGCAGTTGCTTTTTACTTTTACTTATTGATAAAAGTCGCAGTAAATATATACAACACAAGTTCTTTGAAATTCAGTCCGATGTCATTCCATCGTCAACGCTAGCTCGTTTAACAAAGCTACGCTGTAGTTGGTATTGAGCTGAATGAATTAATTATGATCGGAGAAGGACAACGCTCTCACAGAATACCAGTGGAAAATAGCACGGGTACCCGCACATGTAGACCCTTGTAACTGGCCTTCCATCTCAGTCCACAAGGATGACAGCGCATCTGCATTATGATTCCTTATCGTGAATGAAAGTGATTGTCAGGAACTGCCGGAATCACTTAGGATCACGTGAAATGTGCTCGTTGTCACCCTAGATGCAATAAAATAATAGAGCCACGTGGCTTGTTGTAACAAGGTATACTCCAATACATCTACAGACGTAAGATTACGCTCTTGGTGGCATTTGTATATATATATGTTCCTTTACATCAAAATAAAGCTAATAAATACGTAATCTGATGATTTAATAAGGTTTGTTTTAAGTTTAATTTTGTTGAAAGCCACTGTTCTCATTAAGAAGTTCTATACTAAAACACAATGTCAAGAGGTTGTTATTAAATTCATCTGCGTAATGTGTCATATGTCAAAAACTCCGTAATTAAATAAACCGACAACAACAAGAACGTTATCTGAGAAAGCTAGACTTTTGATAAACCTTGTTATGTCGTCAATTTAGACTGACACAAAATCATATTATTTGGGGAGACAAACATGCAAATACATGTAGGTTAGTGGTGACTGCGACCCACGACTTCTACATCCATCAACAATAAAAATTCAAGATTCAGTTCACTTGATGGTAAGTTATGTGTGTCTGTGTGTGCCCATTGACACCTACATCCATCCACGTATATGCGGTTTTAATATTTATTTCAAATATAGTATTACACAAAGACATAAGAACAACTAACAGAGTGAAAAAAAAATATATCGCTAAGTAATTGCTTAATGAAATTGCCAGCGGTGTCAAACAAATTAACGTCGTGTTGCTTGGCATATTGTATTAAAACATCTGCTTGCATATAGGAGGATATATAATAAAGCTGTTTTGCGTGTAATTTGTCTTTGTCGGTAGTACGTATAGCGTGGCGGGTTTCACAAAATGCGGCTACTGGAACTTTAAAGCCTATGTGACCTAATAGTTCCGGGCAGGCGACCGAGCCATTTGCTCTATTTATCAAACATCTGCTATGCGTCTTCTTTCTTCAAGCGGGAGAAAGTGGAATATCCTACAACGTTTATTGTAGTCAGCTGTATCCGTTTTTGTTTGTTTGTTTAATTTTCTATCTCCTCCTAGTTGGTTAATCAATACTTTAAATAAATAAAATACTATGGCCATATAATATACAAAGATATACAATATAATATAATACATATATAAAGACCATCCACACGGGAACCTCGCGACAGGGGAGGCCAAACGGTCGAGGGTTAGGTCGAATATATTATTTATTATTTATTTTACTATTATTTATTAAATTTATATACTTTTCTTTCACCCACAATTTGTATTTGTATATTGTGGTTTATAAAAAGATAAGCTGGTTGAGAATGCCTTTTTGGCATTAAGTCCGCTTATTTGGACAACATTGTTTATACTTGTGCGAATAAATAAAATTAAAATCAATTGCAAAAGATATTTCTTTATTCCTATTTACCCCGACTAAAAGCCGTGGCCCATTATTCATTATTCACTGCTTCAATTAATGAAGTTTAATCCTCGGTGCGGCGATTTGTAAAAGAAAAACAAACTCCGACCTCCTTTCGTATAACATCGATAAGAAATAAGATGTTCGTGTTGTATTTCTATATTCCACTTACGTTGTTCACGTTTCATCCCTGTACACATTAATCTTATCTCGCTAGTCATTTGTTCTGTGCATGATTCCTTTGTTAAGATTATAACGACTTAAGCATATAAATAAGTACCACGTCCAATGTTTATTTATTTATTCTTTTGGTCTCTTCAATAAGCTTTACAAAGGCGGACTTTATGTCTGTCAACCCTGGTGAGTGTAAGAAAATGTCAGTAGGCGCAATAATGTACAGTTATTTATCTATATTTGTATACATATGTATAAAAACATATATACATAAATACACATATACTAGTATACAATTACATAATATAGATGGACCAGTAAATCTTGGATTTTAAAAAACCCGAAAAAATCTATAATTGGTACATAAACAAATTTATTTTTAAATTAAAAAGATGTTTGGGAATATTACTTTTTGAAAATAACATCATCCAGATGTTCGTAGATGATTCGTATTGTTACAAACACTCTTTGTAATTTGTTGTTAAATTGACAAAAACTTTCTGGTACACAGTACGCGTGGAATAGAGGCCCAATTATATGCCAATATCTGGGAAGAAAATTTCCCAGATATTGGCCTATAATTGGGCAATTGTGGCTGGATTATACCAGCTTTTAAGGTATCCCCACATAAAGAAAATAAGGGATTCAGGTTTGCATCTCTGGGAGGCCTTAGAATATTTCCTTTGCGCAATTTAACATGCTGGTGTTGTACCAATCAGAATTTACAGTTACTACTTGCTCGCGCTGATGCTCGTAAAAAAAGTTAACTTCTTCAATTCTTTCATGTATTCTTATTGACCTTGAAGGTGCCGCAGGTTTTTGATTGAGCGTGAACTGGTGGATTAAAACTTCCTGATCCACGATCTAATGACTCTCTCACTGATTTAAAATGTGTGATCTGATCTCTTTGCGAAATAAATCCCGCATGACGGTGCAGGAATTATATTATAATTTATAACGCAGAACCGCACCCATGATACGCTCCATCGCGACTAACTTTCGGTGAACCGAGCTACACAACTCCACCTCCCGCGCTTCCCTCTCGCTTACCGTTCCGAAGCAATTCGATTTTTAAAATCATACGTCTTTCTGGCCCATCCTGTACAATGGCAATTTATGTATCAAATGTTATTTGCGTTGAAATAATGTTATCGAAGAAAAAGAAGTTTACTTGTTGCATTCTTAACACCATCCAGAAGGCCGTTCCAGAGTATATATAGAGTAGAATATAATTTATACAGAAGTTATCTTCTTAGGATTTTATTCATCTATGTTTAATCATTTTTAAATTGCCATACTTAAAACTGGTGTATATAAGTATAAATTAGGTGTTATATTTTTTATTAAGACGTAAAGTACTCTGGCGTTGGCAATGAGGGAGAAACTAAAATACTTGTACACATACCAACCGCAACTTTATCAAGAGATGGGACATATTCTCGTACATCCTTGTTTCGGATACATTGATATATTATGGTTGAATTTATATACTAACTTGAAATTTATCTGCGATAGTAAACGAACAGTAAATGTTTAAAAAAAAAAGAACAAAAAAAAATATACAACAATCTCCTTATCCAAACATAGTCAGAGCCACCAGCCCTGTGTCCACATTGTGACTGCGACACTGTGAAGCTTGAGCTGGCTATTGAGGCACGGCATACTTTCAAAATGACACTTACCTTCAAACTTCACGATTAACTTAGATATAGTAAAGTTAATTCAGGATTAATCTTAAATTTGGAGTGAATTTTTAGATGAAATTTGACAAAAGGAAAACATATATTTCTAAAAAAAACATTTTAAGGGAAAGTATTACGAAATATTAGTACAATTATTTGCTATTAATACTTATTTTTTTCTATTTGGAAAATAGTAATTATTCTCTCTATCTATACCTTCTCGTATATAATATCTATTGTACGAAAGATAAAGCACTTGACTAATCCCATCCCGAAGGACTTTCAGAATCCCAGCGTAACTTGATGTAACTCTTGCTGTGTTTCGTGTGGTTAATGATGAGTGGCAGAGATTTATTTATTTATTTATATATACGGAACCACCTATAGAGCTACATGTATTTAATAGAATATAAATATGATTGTGCATTGTAAATGCAATGCATTAAGGTTACTAAGAAAATACAATTCCGTTTACAAGCGCCCACAGCATGCATTTAAAAACCTAAAATAATTAATAAATATTTAACATTTGAATAAAAATAACCAGATGCTATATTTTAGTTTCTCACCTATAACAGTTCACCTTTTTATCGTAAAACCATGGTGCGTTATTTTTCTTGCTGTAGCAAGAGTGGGTCAATCGACTAGGGCAGGGCCCTCGCAGAATACCAGCCTGAAACAATAGTACAATGCTCCTGTGGCAGCAGTCATCGCTTTCTACCAAGTGAGCTGTGTCCTAATTTACCACTCTTAATATTATAAAAATGTAAAAAAAGGAGCTTACAAAATACCAATTTTATTGGTTAGCCAAGAGTATATCGTCAGCGATTCAGTTAATAGGCCAGGCGAAGATTGAGACCACAAATCACGACTGAAGCGAGAGAATTTAATCAGAGGTGGCACAAATTGTCCACTTACGTGTAATTTACCGACCCTAATATCCTATAAAACAAGCCACTGCTAACTATAATTCTCGCGGCGTTAATTAAATTTCGAGTTCTATTTAACAAATAAATCTACCTATCATTATCACCACATCACATCAATAGCCCACTGTTGAACATAGGCCTCCTGCATAGATTCCCACAATACAATTTTAAGCGACACTAGCCTAGGTTTAGGTAACGGTTCGGAAACTTCTTAATCCGTAGAGAAGAAATGACTCACGTGACCTGACTGACCGAGCCGTGATTCGGCCCTCTTTGGCACCCTCGAGAGAGTCGCATTCACGCGTAGGGTAACGGTCCACGCCGAGGCTACCTCTTGGTAACCCTTGTGCTCATAAATAGTCTCGGCCGAGTGTTCTAAGCGCTCGGCCACCCATTAAAGCAGGTGAAGCTGTAATGTTAGTAATGCTAAAAGCATATATATATATACATATATATATATATATATATATATATATATATATAGATAAGTTTCATAGAGCTTTGTTAATAGCAATTTGCAAATTGTATATTTTATATAGTCTTAAGCAGACTTTCATTTTAAAATAACGCCATCTATCTACAGGCTAGATCAAAACTACCGAAGAAAAGACGTCGTGTATTGCCCGTGGAACAACCGCGACGCAAACGCGACGCGAGCGCCTCCAATCGGCGGGTGAATGCAGTCAAACATCCGGTGGTACTGAAGGATCTGTCACCGGCAAACAACAAATTTGGTCAGTTACGTATTGTGTATATATTTTGTTTTGAAGGGAGATGGCGCTAAATTTCTTTACTGTACGTTTTTTTGAAATATATTTTTAATAGAGCGTTCGTTGTCTCCCTACTCAGCGGGCCTCCCGCTCGCGAGTCTAATTAGATAAAGCTGTAAAGGTCTCCGGACCTACAGCAATACTCGAACACAAAAAAACAATAACCATTATACTGCAAAACGAAATACAACAGGATAAAGGATAATAAAATGAATATATTACTATATTAATGTCTGGTAACGATTTTCTTCTAACTATCAATAAAATAAATGATAAATTCTGTATGAAAAACGTACGACGTTAGTGTTGAAGCGATATCGAATATTTAAATACACTTCAACTATAAAATCATATATTCTTTTGTCACAAACATTTTACTATTAACCAATTAATGGATCCCACACCAGATGGAGTGACGACCTACGCAGGCCTGCGGGAAGTCGAGGGACGCAGGTGGGTCAGGATCGTACTCCGTGGCAGTTTATGGGAGAGACCTTAGGTCAGCAGTTGACAAGTGTGGGTAGAAGCGATGATGTACCAGTAAATAAGTTTCTAAAATGGCCTCGTCCTCTACTTTTAGTGTTTATAAACTTTACTAGGATACGCAGACGAGCACGTATACACACTAGTGTTTTAGTTTAAAGTTTTAACTTAAGCTTTCAACTAGTTGGGTAGCATTTTCTATTTTTTTTATTTGTTTCTATTTCTAATAAATATTTTATTTTGAACCCTTAATGGGCTTGATGTTTATAATTATAATTTAATGTAAAACTATTATCTTACTCAAAATAATTTTTTAAAAATACGGGATGATGAGGATAATTTTAATAGCGTGTTTAATAACAAACTGTTATTTACAGGTGTTAACGGAATGAACATGATAAGCTTAGCCTTCCAAGGTCCACCAAATTTACTTAGACCTCCGGCTATGACGCAACCACTCCAAGCCAGAGCTCCAATAGGTAAAGGGCACATATTTATCATATATTTTTAACAATGGTGTACCAATGCTTAGTCATCTTTTGTAAAATTAGGACTGAAGTACGAGCACACAGTTCACCTAATAGTAAGTCTCATGACTGCGGCCAAAGACCACTAAATCAATTATCGAAAAAGATTCAAGTTGCACGTGTATTCTCGCTCCTGAACATAGAAATGGCATGCCTCGTTACTTGGAATTGAGTATCTCCTCATTCACCGTATGAAACACAGCAGTATGTTAATGCTAACTCACGCTGGCATTATCTGAAGGTGAGTCCCCATCCCGATGATAAGACCCATCCATGCTTCAGGACCAATGTACGGTAATCTCTACCTTTATTTTCAACTTAGTCATTTCTTTATTTTATTTCATGAGACTTACTAGTAAGATAAGCAAATAATTTTTCCAATAATATTTCATTATTGATTTTAACAATGTAATAGAATTTTATAATAAAATTAACTATTTTTTTTCGAATCTATATTAAAATATGTATATACGACATTCGTTTACATTTGTAAATTGTGTAGAACGAAAATTTAAATAGTGATTCGTTCTATTTTATTTTTCCAGTTGAGAGTCCCATCATCAACACGCAGTGTGGTGCTATTTCATTAGCATCTTTACAACCGCCTTTGATGACAGCCCCACCCTTGCAACCGAGACCCGCGACCACTGGATCCCTTGACCTGATGTTACCACTTCAACCCAAGCTCTTACCTGGTTACAACCTGCAGTCATCATTTCTGTCCAGTACCCTATCAACTGTAAGACCACCAGACTTACCGGAAAAGAATGTAAGAAAGGACGTAGACACTTTTAAGCCAAGTGTTGATATTATAATTGAAAAAAGAGAATCCATGTCTGAAAATTCCACCAAGGATAGTTTCGAAGAT
Source organism: Teinopalpus imperialis (assembly GCA_029286865.1). Taxonomy (NCBI): domain Eukaryota; kingdom Metazoa; phylum Arthropoda; class Insecta; order Lepidoptera; family Papilionidae; genus Teinopalpus; species Teinopalpus imperialis. Next base: position 15,704,219 of record JAGSMU010000001.1, read on the forward strand.
AGTTCAGATGATAAAAATTGTGGAAACGTAGATAGGCAATCTGAAATTGAACATATAAATGATATACAAGAAAATATAAACCACAACATAGCTGACAATGAATATAATAATTCAAATATATCGTATTCAAAGAATGAAATAAATTCTAATATAAGTGTTACAGATACAAAAACAGACACCAGTTTAGTTAGCAGTCCAAATGTTAATAGCCCTAACAATAACTCATATTAATTGTCCCCCAAAGATTTTATATTTGTAGATATTTACTAACATTGAAAAATTAGCTGTGAAACCCCATACCTAGATTTAAAAAGATGTCTCCCATTAGATTAGTCTTCATGTGAACAACGTAACTAAATTTCTTCCTAATTGTTACCTAAAGTATCAAAACAATCTAAATATTTTTGTCACACAAAGGGAGTATTAGTTTTATAAATTTGATGCCAATGTAATATAAATAGTTTAGTTATAAAATGAAGATGTATAACATACTAAACTTGTAATAGATCGAACCATATTTTCACTTGAATACGTCTCGACCAACATGTAGTATAGTTGATATATATTGTAAAATAGAAGCAAAGATTTTTGTATATTTTGTAAGCGAAAGACGAGACAGTGATCAAATTGTAATTTAATTATATACTATAATACTTATAACTCATAACTCAGTTGTAATTTATTAAATATCTATCGATAATAATATATCTAATATAGCTATCGATATTCAGGAAAAGCTCCTTTAAAATGTTAAAGTTTTTTTTAGGTTTGAAAATACCTTGTACTGGATCACAGATTCCAGTTTAGAACAGTTGATGTACGAAGTTTATCAGCTAGATTTGCTTATAGGTAAAGTTTCATGTCACTACTCTCTCTACTCTCTATATCCAACATACCCTGAGAATAACATGAAATCTCTTGACATTTTACAACTGTTATTAATTGTTTACTTTAGGCAATATAAATGCAAAACATAACACAATTGCACGAATCTTTCAATGAAGTTTCTATCATTCGTTCTCCCACATGTAAATAGTACATTGAGGAAAATTTGTCTATCCAACGTTGGGAGGTTTTGCTGTAATCACCAGGTGTATATAGCTATACTACCAACAAATTTCGCGACTTAACATTTACAAGATTTAGGGAAAGTATATTTAGGAAGTATATTATTTAAAATTTATATGTTAAAAATATGAAATCTAATACTCTTGTCAGTTTTTGTGGTGCTAAAACTTACAAATGCCCTCAAAGGTTATAACTATAACCTTTGGTGACATTACTTTTATCTACCGATGAATGGTTTCTGTAAGGGGGTACAGAGTGATATTTTTTTTCATTCTTAATCAGATATTAGTTAAGATATAGAAAACGTGGCTGTTTTAGTGATAACTAACTTTTAGATTGTTAGAGGTTTTTTTGGAATATTTATTTATTGAAGATTTTAAGGTTTTAAAATATTACCGTTTATTTCCAAATATAAATTTTATATATATATCTATAATTTACCATTATAATATAAGTACATAAAATAAATTCTCTAACAATACTAATAAGATTAAAATGTAATCTTAACTATTTTTCTATAAAGGTTAGATTCAATTTCATAAGGTCAATTTTGTGTTTGATTTTTAATTTTGATGGCTTAGATTTTTTGTTAGCTCTTTTTAAAATGTTGAGTGTAGGTAACGAGCTCTCAGTTTACACGATTATATGCAGTGACTGCGATTGAAAACTATATTTATCCTCAACAAAGATTCACGATGCGCATGCGTTTTGACCCCCTAGAACTTAATTGTAATTAAAAGAGCTACCAGTAATTTGGTCTCTGGATCCCTACAATCCTTATTGTGAGTCACTCACCAGACGAAACACAGCATTTTTATGACTTTATTTCACCTTGGTATTTTATGAGGACGTGGTCATCCCAATATAGTATATTTTACGCTATTGTGAAAGCGGTTCTCTTCAATAGTCCGGCCTTTCGGTGTTCGGTGTGACGGTGTCTTTTATACGTGTACTAAACCTGTACTATGTTATAAATTGATATATTATATTACTCCTTACATAGGAAATTATCGAATTTAAATTTTAAGAAGATATTTAAACACACTTCCTTTTGTCAAAATAATTATTGGTCTGATTTCTTTAAAAGAAATGTTTACTTCAATAGACTAATTCGTCTAAGAGATTTTAGCACATGGGATCTATATCAATTTGACCACACGTTTAATATTTGTTTTTAGTTGAATGTAAGAGACGCCTTCAATAATATATTTTCTTATTTTTGGGGTCGAGACTACGTTGGTGCCCTATAGCACTTTGGCTTCTACTACATATCCTATACGCACATACTTACTAATCTCTTGCTTGCCATCTCATCAGAGTGGCTATGCATTCTGTAAGCACCTGTAATCTTCTGGTTTCCGATGGTCTATCCCCAGAAGATCCAACTTTGTCCTAGCAAGGGCTCAAAGTATGTGTTTATCATTCCTCACCGTCAACAATAAGATGAGTGCAGTTGTTAATAGTTGCTGTGTGTGTTTCGTTAAGTGAGTGTAGAGAACCCAATTAATCATAATCATAAAGATCAGAGGAAGCTTCATACACAGTGTCAAAGACATCGTAAATATATACTAAACCCGAAAACCAACAATTTGTTATATAATCTTTATTTCAGACGTAGACGATAAGATCCAAGGTATAACATCGTATTATGAAACTGTTTCTCCACCAAGATATTAGTATATTTTATTGTTCATCACTACTGCGTTGCCCCTTTCGATTGATTCATCATCGCCATCATAATTCCTCCCCCCCCCCAAACAGATTGCCACACAGCACGAGCCTGAACCTGCATAGATCGACTTCCCACAAACTTGCATAGGTCGTTGCTCCATCTAGTAATAAAATTAATTAATAATTATTAATTACTAAGTACCTTTTGTTTTTTAGATGCTCGTTATTTAAATAAAAGTATGCGTTCTGTTGATTTTATAGGCTTTGATGACTTTTTAAGTGCTCTGTCATTTAACTAACCTTTATAGATAACTCTATTGTGCCAAATATTTTGTTGTTTAATAAAATAATAAGAAATGTGTTGTTGTATTATTTGAAATTATAGTAATTTGTGTTCTGTAGTATATAAGCTACAAAACGAATGGTGAGGCTTAACTGTAGAAGTACCACGCTCTCACACAATGCTAGGACAAAATAGCAGCATAACGCTGCTGTGTTTCGTTTCGTCAGTTTAGTGATCCGGTGACCCTTATATCTAGTGTAGAGGCATACGATATTAGTAATCAGGGTGGTCAAACCATCTGCATTTTGATTCCTCATTGAGGATGAATGTCGGATGTGTGTTTTTTCTGCTTTTAACTGCAGTGTAGCTAAATGACTGTCAAAGTTATGTTATTTGTTATTGTAATGGGATGCATTAACAATTTAATTGGTGTCGGCACCGATGAAATTGTTAATTGCAATTTTAAATGTCGGTTGTGATGCCTTGTATTCGTCGGAGAAAGAAAACATCGTGAGGAAACCCGCAAGTCTAATAAATAAAAAGAAATCATTTTTTCGAATTCCACCAATCCGTGTGTGGTGCCGCTTGACGGTCTTTTAGAGTTCTGATGAAACTTTCATCTCTTTTGTATTAAAGGTATGTATTAGATCCGGATGTCCAGCACGTACTGATGGAATGTGTTCGGAACGTGACTAAATTATTAATTATATAAAGTACGAGATTAAAAATTCTATAATCAGGTCAGAATTGGCCTTAGGGACGTGGTCGGACACCTAAACGATTTCGTGTCCTGTCCAATGTTGGATGCGGCAAGGATGATGTTTTCGTGTTTGTTGATAATTAATATTTACCACTTTACTTTAATTAAATAAGTATTTTGAGAGATGTTTGTAGTTCTTATGAGTTTTTTTTAAAAAACGCTTAAAAACAAACAAAAATCTTGTTTTAATAAACAAAAAATGCTCACACCGCTTTAAGTGTTGGCATTTAATTATGAAGCCCCATCTCGTGCCTCTGCTTACAATTGGTTTAATGAGTTTAAGCGTGAGCGTAGCAATCTCAGTGATGATTTGCACGTCCTTCAACAGCGACATCTGAAGGTAACATCAGTGCTGTGCGACGCATGATAGAGGAAGATAAGAGAGTGACCTACCAGCAGATGCGGGCAAGCTTAGGCATTGGATGAGTCATTAACATTTAGGTGTCAGGAAGCTTTGCAGCAGACCAGAAAAGTCTTAGATGGACTGCTGTCGCGAAATATTTGAAAAGTTCAACGGAGGTGACTCAAATGCTGTAATTGATATCGTCACAGGTGATGGAAGCCTGATATATTGCTACGAACCTGAAACCATAAGACAATCTGCTCAGTGGGTGTTTCCTTTTCAGGGTGGGCCAACTAAGATAAAGAAAGGAAGAAGTCAAGAAAAAAATATGATTGCCTTGTTCTTTGGTCGGAAACGTCATTTAGCGACACTTGAGCTAGAATGTTGAAACACTGAAGTTACTGCAGACTGGTATGTTAATAGTTTGCCTATTGTCTTGGAAAGGGCCGTCAAAGAAGGATCCTATATAATAAATATTTAACTATGACAGGTTGAGATAATGAGGCATCCACCATATAGTCCTGATCTGAGGTTCTGCGGCGTTCATTTATTCCCAAGAACCAAAGATAAACTTCGAGGTATTCACTTTAGAATGGACCTACTGCTTTTCTCAGTGGTTCCATCGAATGCGAAGTTGCATAGAGAGGGATGGAGATTACTTCGAAAAACAATAAAAGTAGGCAACTTTCTACATTGAACCGTTTATTATTTTCTAAAGACTTTCAGTGTGACCCGTATAACCATATCCTGTGTTTTTGTAGGTGTTTCAGGAAAATTGGTTTTATAATTTCAACATACTTCTATGTATTTAAAAAAAACCTACATTATTACATTTAATGGATTTTTTTATTCTCATTTCTCCCACTTTTAGATTTCTGAAATACCTGAAATTATACAATCTTATAAAGAAACGTTTACAATACAATAACTTCATAGCGTGATGTTTTAATGCTGTATGATTAAAAAAACATTTTTGTAATTGATGAACACAACTATTATAGGATTTCATGATCTTTTTTATTATTCAAGCATACTATAGAATTTAGATTAACATAGAATTGTAGATGCATATGCAGAAATTCTTACAATACATGACGACATAGCATAAAGGATAGAAGTGTATAGAGGCTAATTTAGATAAGATCCCGCGACAGAGCTCAGCTATCAAAGACTTGATTAAATTTCAAGCCCATGTTCCAACCCAACATCAGTGCTTTAAGTGCAAATATTGATAAACTGGCTATCGGCATATGGCTAATGAAATTTCATGGCATAAATTCGCTATGAAAGGGACCGTTTAAAAGCACAATTTCCTCTGAAATTAACTTCTGTTCCAAATTCACCCTCAGGTTAACTGTTATCCCGTTTGTGATCGATGAGAATGAAAATGAATCCATGAAGATTCTGTAAATAAACATGAGACTATGTATGTAATATTGCAACGGCCACTAAGCAACTCGTGGGTTGTTAATTTTCACTATTGTCCTGATAAATAATGCAATTTTCTCCTTCTAGCTCTAAAAATCGAGTACCAAAAGACTTTCATATAAAGCACGTATTTAATGATAACTTAAATTTGTATCAAAACTGATAATTAATAATATTTTTTTTATTATTTATATGTATTTTATGATATAAGAGGTGACAAACGAGGAAATATTCTTTGATTAAGTTTTTTTTTCTAAAATAGATGGCAAACGAGTAAGCAGCTCACCTGGTAGGCAGTGATTGCCGCCGCCCACAAACATCCAGAACACCAGAGAAGCTTTTTTATTTGTGAGTATTGCTGGTGGTCCAGAGACCTCTACAGCTTTATCGAATGTGACTCGTGAGCGGGTGGCCCGCTGAGTAGGGAAGAAGAGTAGCAAATGCGCTGCCGGCTTTAATAAAGGTGAAGGCTCTTTTCTTGAAGGCCTTAGGTCATATTGGTTCGGAAATACCGCAGGCGACAGCTTATTCCATAGAATAATGAATGGCAGAAAATTTCGTGTAAAGCGCACAATGGTGTGTTGCCAACCATCGAGATGAATTTTCTACGAATGTACGAATAATGAAAAAGTGAAAAAATATAGGTACCGAATACAACACCGTCCGTGTTGTATTCCCTATACCTATACCTATATTTAACGTCGAGTCTTATCTTACATATCTGTATATTCGGAAAATACGATACCATGTTTCAAAAAACATACAGCGCCATCTGAAATAATTAGGGGAAATTATTTAGTCAATATGCCGGAAGTTCATCTCATGGGGATGTTGATTGTCCGAAAATATAATTTTGCGTCAAAAATATCTAATTTTCCCAATGAAAAATGTAGTTCCTTTCCATCTACCTTAGAAGATAGATAGGTTAGTGTACGTCTGTATACTGTTTCATCGTATGTTGAGATTATTCCCGAGGGGAAAAAAAAGGATATCCCTTTATAGGATACCCCCCTTATGGCGAACTGTCGTCACCTACGCCTGTGTTGGCACCGGGTTTTGAACAATGTTTGCTCATCGTGAAATTAAAAGCAAAATATTGAGCTACCATGGCACTTTGCTCTGTGGAAATAATAAGTAAATTTGTTGTTGCGTTGTATTGTTGTCTCATTACATTTATGACCTTTTCCTATTACAATAAAATTTTTCCCGAGGGACATAACACAGACATAAGGTAAACAATTCCCAGTTCACCAACTTGTGTAAAAATTACCACGAATATACCGCTACCCTTGTGTAATGTTGCATTGTTGTCGGACGTGTAACTTTTCAAATTCGAATACGATTTCTCTCCGTTGCTTTCTATATATGTATAGGCATACAAACATACATTGAATTTAATTACATTTATTTGAATTGCTGATTTTAATGTAATTTATCATTCATGGTTCACCATCAGTTTGCCCTTATATAAACAGAAAGCTGATAAATCAATTTATATTTTTTTTATAAAGAATGTAGAATGTAGCAGTGTTATTAACATTAATCCGGGAATGTCCTGTTAACCACTACATACTTTGTTTAATCTTATCTATATCGAGATTAACCAACTAATAGTGAATGTCTTTAATAAATATCCTTATATAATTTATGATTATTAACAAATATATCTTTACAGATGTATTGATTAACAGATGAAAAATGTGTCGATTATACTGAGAAACGATTAAATCATCCTGCAACCCTCAATAATGTACCTAACCCCTATATCTGATGGTAAATAGTTATAGACTAATAACGCAATTTTTTAAGACTCATAATGAGACGGTTCGACTGCGAAACACCGACGCTCGGACAGAATGTTAGCATAAAATAGCAAAATAGGAGACCCATATTATTGGTGACGTGGGGTTCCATCTTAGTTATGACGTCCTTATTATGATTCCTTATAGAGAATCGGTCACAATAATCACTTACCCTTTAGGTGAACTGTACGCTTGTTTGTCATCCCCAATAAAATAAAATAAATGAAAATTTTCTAAATTATCAATTACCATACATAATTCTTTTTTTAATTTAGACTATTTTTAGGTTACTAAGCGCCGTGGAAAGTCTATATAGCTCAGTTTGTTTTAAGTGCTGATTTAATATGTGCTCAGCGCTGAAGGAAAATATCGTGACTAAGAAATAAATTAGAAAAAAATATATATTTCATTCATCAGACATGTTAAATTCGACAATCCGCGTGGACTATGCTCAACGGGGGATATTTATATAGGGTGTTACTTGTACTACTTAAGCGGACATGAATCGCTTACTAAAAAAGATTATTTATTCGTTTCTCAATGGTATTAATACAAACATTCGAAGCTCTTTGAATATATAAATAAAAAAATAGGAACTTGAGTTATAAATTTAAATGTCAATCTTGAATGAGACGTTGAGGAAACCAAACTTAATTTCGACGTTCCATCGACAGAGGCCAATTATTTATTTACACAAGAATAAATACATTATCACAACGAAAGATGTGGAACATTTTAACGAAGTAATGTTAACGCTTCGTAGACCGACACGAATCAACGATATTGTCATTTTCTCTTCATATCTTGTATCAGCCAAAATTTTGATCATAATGAAGCTAGATGTTACGTTCCTGACAAATGAATCCTCTTGAAGGGGATTTATTAAGAATAGGTTTTAATAATGGCAAGCCAAGTAACTGTTTGTTTCTATTTGCGGACGGTGAATGGGTCGGCATGACCGGGTAATGACCAGGCCCTCGCAGAATACCAACGTTAGATAGAAACATAATATTGATGTTTCCTTTGGTGAGTGTAGGCATCCGAAGACCTTTATTACTGGTGACGAGGTATTCCATCTAAATCCCCAAAGGTGGCAACGCATCTGCATTATGATTCCTCGTCAAGGATGAATGTAGATGTCCGCAGGAATTGTGTGCTCTATGCTCTAATATATATATATATATATATATATATATATATATATATATATATTTATAATATATCGTTAGAAAAATGCAAATGATGTTTGTTACAAAATAAAAGAAGAAAATCTTCGTGTCTTTGCTTTAGTCGTCTTAGCAAAGCTTGTCTGGTTAATTTGCATTTCAATGAAGCATCACAGTGTTAAGACAAGACGACATTGCTTGGTTAGATCTATGTTAGCTTTTGGGTTTACGAACAGAGTTAATTTACTTGTTAGAGGGCCTTAGTTTCAAACTGCCTCATTTAATATGCATTGCATTCAGAGTTTAAGAACATATTGCAGACACATTTAACGTTTCGAATAATAATAACAATGAAGCACCTATATATAAATCCCATTGATGGCTGTAGGCAGTGCGCGACTTCTGGATTTATGTTACTTATTTTTTTTAATTTGGATCATGTACAGTGCATACATGAAAACATTCTTTATCCATAAATACATGGAGTCATATCTGATGCATGCACCATTTAAAGATGAACACATCATTTGTTATAATTAACGGCTATCGTGTTACAACAATTAATTAATGTAGAAAACTAAATTATAACTGATTCAAAATAAGAACAAAAAACAGAATTAAATTTAATAATGTCGTATTAAAATAAAATGAAACATATTCTTCAGATTTGGGGACTTCATTTATATATATAATATATTTATATATATATATATATATATATATATATATCATCTAATAGAACATTGATTGACAAACAATATACTTTAAAAGCGTAAAGAAATATTAACAGTCTATGCAAAAAAAGACTAAAATCCTATCCTAAATATCCTCTAAATAATTTTGAGCTATACTTTGGATCATTATCTTGTTGGAAAATGAATCCATCTCCAATTAATCGCAACCCGGAAGAAACGGAATTTGTACTAAAATGTTTTTGTACTATTTGTACCTTTTTTAAAATTCCTTCAATATTAATTAAATCGCCAGTTCCTTGGCTAGACAAGCAACCCCAGGCCATATTTGAGCATATTGATAGCCTTATTGAGCCACCACCATGCTTGATTGTTTGGACTACACAATCTGACATCATCTTTTCTTGGGCACTGCGTCGAACGTAAATTCTACGTTTTGAACCGAATAGTTCAAACTTGGATTCATCGGTCCAAAGCACTTTTTAAATTTTCTTCAGTCCAATCTCGATGGACAAGAGGCCACTGCATCCGTTTTTTCTTGTTCTGCGGCCTTAGGAGAGGTTTTCGAAAGGCAACACGATCATACACTACGCATCTCTCAGCCGTTTTACTGTAGTCAATGATAAAGTTTTAACTCGGGTTTTATTATTTCAGCGCGGATTTCTGGTGATGTTAAGCGTCTATTTCGCTTGCTGGTAACAACAATGAAATTATCTTCACTAGACGTGGTAGCACTCGGCCTTCCCGATCGTGGATGGTCTTGAAACTGCCTGTGACCCTGTATCGAGTTACTGTGCATAAACACAAGTCTTCGATAACTTCAATTGTGAAGCAATCTCACGTTCGTATTTGCCTTCTTTATGTAAAACAACGATGGCAGAACGCACTTCACTGCTAATTTCTCGAGCTTTTCCCATTTTATGACGTCTCCACTGTAGAAACCAAAAGTTTACACTAATTGAGATTGTTTGTGAACAACTCAAGTAAACTCGGGTTATAATAAGTCCGAAACACGTGTTTTCAGGAGTTGAATGCTCCTTATTAATGATCAATACTTAACAAAAGTAAAGTAATTAATAATGAGGACAATATAAAAACATTATTACGACTCTACCACCTGGCTCTAGCGTAGCGTTGGTCGGTGTTTGAAAACAATAGATGTTTATTGTCCAACACAAAGTAAACATAAGAATGACTTCTTTAAATATTCGATACTAACAATAGAATATGCAGATGTGCATTTCTGTTATTTACGTTTTGGGATTTAATTACAATTGATGCAAAATTATGTTGGTTATGTGCGGTCTTAAACTTTTGGCTGACAGGTCAGGGTATTAGTAAAGTTAGTCCTTTGTAACTTTATTATTAAGCTCCCAATGCACTGAGTGTTTTAGTGGGTACAAAACCATCCCACCGAACCCTCCTTCCACCGAGAAGGCAAAACCTTTTGAAGATTTTCCACCTCAACACTAAAAGAAAAAATTTATTATTTTGTTAATATTGTACATATCGGAACATCTTTTTAATTACAACCTTTTTAATTAATAAAGTTATATTAAGGCGCAAGGTAAAGTGCTTTATATTAAAATTCCAGCTACACTATAAAATGACATCATTATGAGGACATTTTGATGTTAAGCCTGTTAAGTATTATAAGTGGATAGTTTGCTTGTGTTTCATATTACTAAAATCACATTATGCGGTAACACAATCTATTGGTGAATTCCACAAAAATATTTTATTATAGGGATAATAAATGAGCGTACGTTTCATCTCATGTTAAGCGAATTCTACCGACCGATGGTTTCCACATCCGTTCTCGAAGATTCAATATGCATTTTCATCTTTGGAGACATGCACAAAATGTCGTTACCTATTATTGGGTTGCGAGACACTCACTTTATGAAACTCGGCGGTATTACAAGGCGAATAATTAATTTCCAGCTTAGATGAAGGAAAATAAATAAGTTGATAGAGCCAGAAATATGACTAGCGATAACATAAGAGGGTGCATAGTCTACCCTTAACGCAACCTTAAGCTATTAATGCGTCCCCAGGGTAACGAAAGGGTTGAGTTGGTTACGCATCGACTAAAACAACCCTTCATTCAATAAGACTACAAAAACCGCACAATAATTCCGAGTTCCCATCGAACTCAGTAGCTTAGTGGCGTTCCCATTTCGGGGTTGAACATACCCAGGAAACCGGCCCAAACTGGGTTTAAACAATGAAGAAAACTATATAGCTGTCTCTGTTTACTTTTTATCTGCCCTGTTTTTATTTTTAATCTATCAACTTAGATGTGCAAAATGCCGATCGGATATGCAGTTGTCATTATTAATTTTAATATGGAATAGAAAAAACTGATTTTGAACTGCGATTATCAAAACTGTGTAAATATATATCAAAAAACTAGATAAATATCCTCACAGTTTCTAATTACGCTTCGCTCCTGTGGGAAATTAGAATCAAGGCGATTAACTCTGCCTTCATAATGTTAAACGCCCACACACGTGTGTAGTTCACTTTATTGGATTGGGTATATAAACTATTTAGATTTCAATCATTCATATTATATACCTTTCAATATGTTATTGTATATATATATATATAATCGATAACTGATAGGATATAAAGGTTATCGATTGGCAACCTCATATTACGGCACCCGAGGACATCTATTTTTTTAAAAAGAAAACTCTGACAGGAAACTTTATATATAGCGTCGAAAGTATATGGACTAAAGCCGATGGATAAACTTGTCGCTATAATCGACAATGGAATGGACTTAAATAATGGTGATGATGAATACATAGAAATAATATTACTATTACCCTTATAACTCGTGACAAAGTCATCCGTCTTTCTTCTCAGAGGAAGCAGCGGAGTTATCACCTACCATAATATGAACCGTTTGCTCGTTTAACCACAAAATTATTTAAAAAAAATTAAACAAAAATAATTTTTATTGATTTTAAAATCATCCACCACATTATACACGAATAATAAATCAATTAAAAAAAATTGCATATTATAGAGCATAAATCCTACCGCATCCGGCGCCATCTACGGTGACATGAATTTCGCATGAGTTAAAGGCAAGTTCTACAGAGCGTATATTCTCTGAATGAAACACTTGAAAAGCGAGAACATAATGCAAATGAGGATTTAATAGCGCCGAGCTCTGAAAGGGAGAAAGATGGAATAATAATTAACACGAGGAATATTTTGACCTCCTTTTATACTTTAGTAGGGAAAGGTTCCGAATTCGTTTGTTTTTGAATTTGAAACAATATATGCAGTTCATATCTATATAAAAAATGCTCTCTTTTTTATTTGACTCTAAAGAAAAAATAACCAAATATTTTTGGTTATTTTTTTTTATATGTTCGTAATAGCCATATCAGGAACAGAAAAATATATATGTAAATAAAAATATAAGACGGTAAGTAGAATATAAGAAAATAAAATAAAATTTTAAAAAGAAAAATAGAAAAAGTTGCCTGGAAAATTGACAAATTCGATAATTCTATATTTAAAGTTCTTTTACATATTAATAAATTAATATAATAAATAAGATGAATAATTTTCACAAACTCACAACACGATCACAAGCTAATCTATTGAAATTCAAATCAATCTGCGTGCTCAGCAATTTTTATTGAATTAGTATATTTTCCCCCGTTGGAATATACATATTTGAAGGCGGTATGAAATATTAACTGGTCAATGAATTCGATACGAGGAACAAAATGTGTGTAGCACAAATAACAGTTTATCGGATCTGGGTGTAGTGTATGTCTGTTTCGTATCTTTGACACTGTATCTGATCCTTTCTCCGGTCTTTTTGTACATGCATTACATCTAAATAGGTAGGATGACGTCGGGTGAATGCCTCTACATTCGCGTAAATGCTCACGGCACCATAATATTTCTTGCGCAGTAGATGTCATCCAGTAATAACCAGATGTAAAAGATATCGCTGTGGTCGAAATCGACGAAGGAGTAAATCATCATTATCATATATTCTCCTTGTCCATTTCAATGGTGATATTATCAAACGAATAAACATGCTCTAGATTTGCTCAAAGAAATTCTGTCAGTAATCTTTCCTGGCAGAATTTTATGAAGTTTAATAGTTTCGCGAGTATTTGGACCAAAACCAATGGATAATCTAGTCGATTTTCTTATCCTGGTGTGAGACATGTAATAAAATGTTATAAAGGTTAGAATATAGTGCGAGCGTTAGCCCTTATATAAAAACTAGACCTGGTCAATTGTCAACCAACAATTTGTGTTGAGCTAATATTGGCCTTTTTTTACGGAACTGAAGACAACAATCGAGCACACAATTCACCTGATAGCAAGAGATATATGCCCAGAAACATCTACCTAAATCTGAATGCAAAAATGAAATGCAGCAGCTGAATCTCAGGATTTCTACATTCACCATACGAAACACACCACCGTTATGATACTGTGACGCGGTGCTATAAAATATATGGTGGCATAAGTTATTGGAACCGAATTTGCAGACTTCACATGACTTGAAATATTTTTATTTATTAATTTTGCATTCAGATGTGCAGGTTTATCCCTTATCTTAGGTCTCTTCTCTTTCTAAAGTACCTTTCTAGGTTGGTAGAGTATAATCCACAGCATGAATTCTTCGGAGAACTTCATAAGTATGAGAAATATATTTTATATTGATTTCTTACCCATGCAGGTTTCCTCACGATTTTTTCCTAAAACACCAAACACTTGAAATTTTATTAACAATTTCTTTGGTGCAGGCGCCGGGGAACGAACTTCCATTACTCTTAAATATTTCTATTATATAATTTACATGATATAAATGTGAACATATAATATGCTATCCAATTACTAAACGTATGCAACTGCACACGTATAAGTTACGGTTATAACATAATTACGTACAACTCCAGTTCATCTCGAGTTTCATTAATACATACGGGAGCTACGTCGTTAGCATCATCCGAACATCAAATATGAAAAGGGACTATCTCGCCCATTTACTCACACTATTAACAGAATATTCATATATTATAAATGTTAATGACGTCTTTGGGAGTAGGTTTTACTTCACGATCCAACAAAATTGCTACAAAGTATGTTTTTTTGACATTAGGGTTAACAAATGAGCATGAAGTTCACCATGACACCTAGATTCATCATCTCTTCATATCATGGGCCACAGTTATCACTTACCATCAGGTGGCAGTGTGCTCATTTGTCATCTTCAATTTTATAAAAGAAATGGTAAATGGCAACAATTAAAATTTGCCATCAGCTTAATTTTGTCACCCTTTACCTCTTACGAAAAAACGAATCAGAAACATATTTATTGCCCTATTTCTCCTGGAAATTGTTTTCATAAAGTAAATAGACTAAGAGGAAATGAGTAAGGCCTTTAATGTCGTCGCCGAAAATATTTGACTTTCATATTATGGAGCAATTTTCGGAAAAGTTAGTAAATTTTCATTTCTCTTTTATGTCATCGCTGCTCAAAGATTAGTAAATAAAAGTATGTGACCTAAATGAAACTTCTTTGACTATATAGCTGTATTATTAAGTATTGGTTGGCAACTAAGTTCTCTCCGGTTTTTTTAAAGTTTGGTTTTTATAAAAGTATCAATTTTTAATTTATAACGTATGTTAATTTATTTGTTACTTTGTTGTTTACAATTTTTTTCCACAGTTCAACAAAATTTTCAATACTTCGTTGGTAGAAATAACCCAAAAATTCATTCAACCAAGATCTCATTTCTGCATTAAACGAAACTCTGGGCATAGTATTTTAAAGAGATTGAAAGACATTGGATATTGGATATCCACCATATCCAATATCCATGTAAATGAACTCGAACATCCTTATAATACAATAAAATTTAATATTTAGGTTTAATTATACTTGCTAAATTTTACATCTTTGTTTTATTAAGTGAAAATGTTTTGCCAATCTTAAAGTAAAAAACAACGTAAAGAGAGAAGGAGAAAAAGAGGAGAGAGAAGAATTTTGAAAAGATGAATGAGTCCAACAACGCATACAGAATTTTTTACTCTCTTCTTCTCTCTGGTCAAGTACCTATATATATACCTAATAATGTACTTAGTTATATATATATATATATATATATATATATATATTTATAATAAATAGTAAGGACTACAGTAGTAAGAAGAGAAATAGAAAAATAGGAAAGAGGTGAACAAAAACGACACCTATGTATATATGCAGTATTTTTCTTTCTTTTTCTCTCCAAAATCTTAATCATAATTGTTAAATACTCACTTTCAACCTTCATGTCAGAAACATTACGTTAAACATTCTAAACAAAAACACTATCGATATGGACATTTATTATTCAAGGACTATTTTTAGCTTATGAACATTTAGATAATTTCTGGGTTCTAAAAAAGAAAACCTACTGATTTGTAAGTATGCGAGGAGTCGATAGGTGGAGGTCGCTTAGAACCATCTTTTTACTTTGACATATTTGTGACATAGGCTTGTGTATACATAAAAACTTAATGGTCAAGATGGAATATGAATACCATTTTATAATAGTAATAGACATTACTTTTAATGCCCTTATAGAATCTAAATGCCTTCTCACTGCTAAAGACTATGGCACTATCTCATTAGCAGTAATTAGTTCACAAATAGTCGAAAGACAGCCGTGCTTTGCAGCTATTTTACGCTGGTATTCTGTTAGAGGAAAGTCAACTTGTTATAACTGTTTGCCATGAAAAAAATAAAAATATTTTATTTTATTGATTTAATGATCAAGTTGAATACATTTCAAGGGATCGATTAGAACGAAGTGATTAATCACTTCACCCTACTTAATCTATATCTTATAGAAATAAACTCAAACAATTTAATTGAATGAAAATATCCTTTAAAACTAAATTCATGGAGCCGTTGTGTAACCACCGCTTGTTCCTTGGGGAAATAACAAGAACGGTAAATTAATTCTCTACTTGTAGGATTAATTCCAATCAACTTTTGTACTACATTAAATGTAGATAGGAATGGAGTTATATATGTACATATATATATATATATATATATATATATATATATATATATATATATATATATATATATATATGTATATATATATATATATATATATATATATATATATACGAGGGTGATAGATATTATCTTAAAAGATTATCAAGCTGAAGTAGCAATGGGTAATTGTAGCACGCAGAACCGGATAGCGGATATGGGGAAGAAAGATTCTTCAGTAGCAATATCTAATTGGAAGTCGCAGTATAGGTCGACTCCTCCCCAGATGGAGTGACGTTTGTCGGCGTTTCGCGATGTAATTTTGCTGGTAATCGATGGAGGTGGCTCGGAATCATGCTTTGTGGCAATAGTAATGGAAAGCCTATGTTTAGCATGGACTATGGACAGTCTGTGGTGATTATGATAACATATATGGTATAAACCACATATATTATCATCATATATATATGAATATAAGTATATATAATTTACTTTTGACTAACAGCCTCTTATAAAAAGCTTTTGCCAATCCGGAAGCAAAACCTTCCACGTAGCATTAAATTCTATTTTTGTAATTTTAACGGATACATCTAGGTCATCTAGAGAATGCTAATGCGGTTTATTTCAGCGCAGTATTTCTCTTGCATTCATTAGCTACTTTTTAGTTTCCTATTCATCTGAATAAATGTAGTGAAAATAATATGTCTATTACGAAAAATTAAGGTTTTTAGATACTATACAATTTGGTAATGGTAATGATTTCGGGGCACGTTTGCTTTGTTACGAGATGATATATCTATATGCACGTATATATATATACACATCAAAATAGTTTGCGTTCACTCAGAAAACTTATTAATTTGATATTTTATGGTTATGATAAAATATATTAAATTTCTATTCAATAAATTAAAAAATACAAACACGAATCGGTGTCAGTAATTTGTTCTAAACGGTCTGACAATTCCGCCGACAACGGCCATTTTGTACAAATTTGCCGTCAAGGAGAATTGGAATTGCATCTAAGGCATTCTAGATCAAATAATTATTTCACCGCAAAACAACACTGACTTGCCACCTTGCTGAACGGTTCCAGTAACAGTTCTTTGGCTGTTTCCTGACAAGGACACGTCGATTATCTGGGTGAGTACTGATCTAGGTTTCGTTAACCTAAAGGCAAATTTCAAAGCTGTCTTCGCCGCATGTTTAGGGGTACTCTTCAGGACCTCGTTACTCGTAATCCAAACTGGTGTAAGCAATTCCAAATGGATTGAGTGCTAATTTGACGTCCGAAGGCTTGCAACTGTGATCTGATTTTTAAGTGGCGTTGACTGATGGATCATGGGCAGTCCTTATGTAACGCTTCTGAATGTTGAGTTAGAACAGTTGGGTAGCCACAACGAGGTTGATAAGCCGAGCTACCCGTGCGAACAGGTTAAGACCCAGGTTTGAGAGACAGAGACTCGGTGCGCTAGTTCTCTTGTCAGCTTCCGATAATCCTGGTGACATTTTGAATTTAAAAACTATAACAACGTTGCAGGTACTACTTCGGTAACTCCGACTAAAATATCTTGGTAGCAGAAACAAGAATAAGCCTTCATTTTCATATATTGGTATACGAAGAAAAGTTTTACGATATTTTTGTATTTATGACATATTTATAAACAAAGAACAAAATAAAGCTCAATTTATTTTACAAACAAAATAATCTAGCTTTTCCAAGTAAACGCAAACTTTTTTCGATGTGTATATATATCAAAAGAAAACTATAATATTCAAATTGAGGCAATGACCCTTAAATTTTTTAGCTGAAATGAGGGGGTTATATTTTATCTATGGTAAAAACAATATCTTATAATTTTAAATATCAATTTACCAGTGGCAAAGCTACGCTGCAGTTTGTTTCTAGCTGTAGAATAAAACGCTCGGGTCAATCGAGGAACGCCCTCACAGAATACCTGGTGAGTGCAGGGATCCGGAGACCTATATTATTATTGACGAGGTATTCCGTATCAGTCCTCAAGGTGCATTATGGTTTTTAATCTATAATGAATGAAGATGTCTTGGGTTGCAGGAATCACTTGTTATCAGGTGAACTGTGTGCTCGTTTGTTATTCTCAATGTAATAAAATAAAGTAATAATAAATAACAAAGAAATATTTTTAATTAATGAATTCCGTGAGTAATTTACATTGCCTAGGCAATATAGGTTATGTAAAGCTAAGGCGCTAGTAATGAAACTGTTGTAAAATGAAGACAATAAATTCAAGTTTCTTTGCTAGCTTGATATAATATTATTTGCAAAAGCAATTTTATGAGTTTTAACGTTTTTAACATGAGTAATATTGTTATTAGAAGAATGGAGATTTACAACAATCAGATTCATTATTAACAAGACACGAGGGTTTTGCTGACACTCAACCCAAAACTATCAAAAGCAGCTTTCGGTAATGTACGTCGCAGAGATTTTGAGATGATCAATTTTTAATGCAACGTTCAAATACTGGATGCGGTATCGTCTATTGATTTATTAATTCATTTATTTATCATTAAGAAATTCAACAGCGTTTCTACAAAGTTATAAGGATTGATACTTATATTTAAAAGGTATAGCTAATAACTCAGTAATATACAACATAGATATGATCGATTTTCTATTAATGTTCGAACACTACGGTATTGTATAATAAAGCGATAAGCTTTATTAATTTATACATATTAAAATCAATATCGTTTTAAACTTATTACAATTGATATAAATAAAAAGAAAAGCTAATTACAGGGATTCCTTATTTATCTATTTAATGTAAATGTAGTCTAAATAAGTGTGAACAAAATTATTCCACGCCCTCTCGAAAATCAGGACCAGCTAGAAGGATCAGATTCAAAACCAATGAGAGTAGTAGAAATATATTTATAAAATACAGTTGTTTAGAATGTTTCCAGTACAATATAATTAATTTGTAAGCAAGATCAAAGCTAAGGGGAGTGTAATTTACCTACTATTGTTGAATGTTTTCCTTTCTGAATACAAATTCTTTATGATCTTTTTGTGAAAAAATTCAACAAATTTATCATGGATTTTTAAATACTATTGGCACTGGCACTGGCTTCCTGCTGCTTCCCCATAATTCGCTAAAATTTTCCCCGTGTGTGGATCGATAGGCTTACCCCCTGTAATGTTTTCGATCTTATATACTCCATGAGAAATATGGATTATTATATTCAATCATTAACATTTGTCTCAGGTATGAGCGGCGATAGGGTCACCCACTGTGATATTTGGTCACATATCCTCCATTTAAAATATAGATTACGTACAACGTTTTGCTCTTCTGTGTGGGGATTGGGTTTGCCCTATACAGTTTGGGGTAGTAAAGTTCCAGGTAAAATGTGGATAGCTTGTGTGTTTTAATAAAACTTGAGATGTACCTATCTGGCACTTTTATGGAAAGGTCTCTAAGAACATCTTTTAGTACAACTGTTGGACATAAACTTTTCCTCTCAAGATAGAGGACAGTTATTATTTATTTCAAAAGAATGTTAGTAAAACTTGCTAACCACACAAAATCACCATCCATCCAACCATCACTTTTCACACAATCTTTACAAAGGGAGTAGGTTACTCCTTGTGTAAAGAGATGGTTCACAAAAATAGTCGAATGGTGGCTTATAATTTACTACTTTAAATTTCGTCAAACGTACCCTAATATATAGTACTGCTTCAAGGTTGTTACGAAGCTGTAGTGTGTGTTGGCGAATATATAATTATCAGATTTTAATTTATTTTTATATGGAAGAAAGTTTGTTGAGTGACGTCGGACAGGCAGTCGCAGAGAAGGATCGTGCTTTATGGTAGTTCGCATATTCTGTTATTTTTCTTCGCCATTAATCGTCTATTCACAATTTTTTTTATGATTACATGTTTATAGAGGATAAGAAAAATTTAAACTTCAGAAGAATCAGAATACATATTCGGTTTTTTTTCTCCACGGTTGCATTTATAATATGAATGTACGAATACATTCGTAACTTTTTAAACTTTTAATTTGTTCCACTGACTTGAAGGCGGGAAGGAAGTGAATGAAGTTGAAAACTTCTGCATAGTTGTACTAGAAACATATTTAAAATTAATTTAGATAATTCTATTTCTTTGAAACCGATTATTTTTAATATTAAGTTCAATTAAACATGCAAAAACTGTTTAAAATTATATAAAAATATATATAAACAAGGTTTTAGTATAGGAGGAATTAAAATAATATTTCGTCGATGTGACAGACATTCGGAAAGAAGAACTATGATAGTGCCTAAGCTTTTTCGCAGCACTCGAGCAAAACCAAATTTCATGCCCGGTGTTGGGACTAACCACTTTGGAATTTAACACGTCCTGTCTGTAACTAGAAAGTGTTATATATACCTTTCCTTTAATTTATACAGTCACGATTCCAACCAGAAATAGGCCTTCGTTCTCACTTTTAAAAGATAGTCTTAGTCTTCGTATCGGTAAGTGAAAGCTCTATGTTACAAACAAGCAGGGTTGGCCAGATTATTCAACTATTAAAGCTCAAGTAATAACTTTTTTATTAATATTGGAGGGGGGGGTAGGGTTATCCGACCAAGCTGAGGTATGAAAATTGGTTCCTCTCTCTCTCAGCCTCGATGTCCACACGTATTTTACTTTATCCATCTTCTCTCTCTCTCTTCTTACTCTCTGCAAAGTTGCATAAGTTTTCGCTTCATCCAGAGGAGGTAGGAGGCAATTGTCAGTCCGAGCCTCTCTAGTTCTCTTCTCAAACATCAGTTATCGGTTCTTCATGGTCATAACACTCTTCAGTCTATAGATATGATAAATTTGTCAACGTTAACGAAAGCATTTAAAGAAGTTAAAGAAGGCATACAAGTATTTAAGCTCACGGACCCCTCAGTTCCGTGAACCCTGGGTCCGATGAAGCTGTAAGAGCCGCTAAGGCTAACAGCCTCAACATCAACAGAATCTAGAAAACAAGTCATTAATGAATAAAATAATGAATACACAACTAAATGTATGCGCATAACGTCATTAGACCCTCATAATGATAAAATTCCCTTAATTTAAATTAAAATGCATCGTGGACACCTTAGGTGGAAGGGAGATAGAATACCAACAGTTTTAAATTGTGTTAAAGTACATGTGTAGGAAAAACACTCTTATCGTTTGGTGGAAAAGTGCTTGATAGGATAGCAGTGTTTCAGTTCATTACAAAATGAAATGTACTACAGTATCGGCAGAGTTAGGGTTGATATATAACCGAGTAATCCCGGACACTCCTCGATGCAATATGTTGGCAACTAAGTTCTTTCCATTTCTTTTTAAAAAAAATTAATGTTTATTTTTCAATAAAAATCAATTTCTTTTGGTTTCCAACTTTCTCCCACCGTTAAACAAGATTGTGCCCACCTTGTTGGTAGAAATTACCCGTTTTCGACTGGAAATATTCATCCAATCAATTTTTTTTATACTGATACAAAAATGAGATATTTTTGTATCAGTATAAAAAGAAGCACCGCATAACATTCGAAAGAGAACGAAAAAGGTGGAAATCAATTGAAATGAAAGCGAAAAAATAAAACAAAACATAGATTCCGGTAGAACAAAATTCTTATCTGCAACAATCTTATACATTATGTTAAAAACATTTAAATACACGCGAAATGTAAAATTAAAAAAAAATACGGAAAGAACTTAGTTGCCAACCTAATATAATCTCCTTGCGAACTTTATTTTAAATAAAAAGTAAAGGCCGTTAGTAACGACCGTGAGTCATATGACTACTACATCTTACCAGCAATCATATCGTCCAGCTCACGGACCCCTCAGTTCCGTGAGCCCTGTGTCCGATGAAGCTGTAAGAGCCGCATAGGCAACAGCATCAAGCAATTATATCGCATACTCGATTTTTACAAATGGCCATCTTAAATTTCTTATTGGTATAATATTGTATTTATTTATTTAAGCATGTACACAAATGGCGTAAATGACGCCTTATGTATTTTCTCCAAGTTTATACAAGGGTGATGCAGAGATGAACCGAGGTAGGTCTAAAATAAGTTTTGCTCGATAGAATTCGAACATAAAACCAGATTAAACCAAGGAGGCTAGATAAAAGCACTATCAATTCATTTTTAAATCAACAAAAATCTTTTGAACAAGCTCGCCCACCACGATTAGGCTAATCATCAATTGAACTGTGGATATCATATCTTATGTGTCTACCTTGATTGGGATAAAATGTTCTATAGATATTTTTTAATTTCACAAAAACAACCAGGCTATGGTCTAGCGTCTAAGGTAACGGATCTGATCTCAGTCCTCTTACAATGCCTTGCGATTACAATGAATGTATGATTTATAAATGGTCTATTACTTAGGACGGTTCAAAGTTATAATAAGTTATATACATAATTGATTACCAATATATCGTTACTTTCATACTAAATACATATTTTTCAACTAGCAATGTAACATTATTAATATGTTCGTTTACTACTCCAAAGGTGTTATGCTTGTGCAACCAGATGGTCCACGACAACAGTCAAATGGAGGATTCGAACCTGCGGCATTAACTTTCGCTTACCATACCCTAGACCTGCTTTACCATAATTAACAACAAAGTGAACTCTGGTAAGCCCTGAATTTGTAGATATTTCTTTTCCTTTTTTCACTACATTGAGAGTTACAAACGAGCACACAGTTCACCTGATGGCAAGTGATTCCTGCGGCCCATGACATCTACATTCATCCTTGACAAGGAATCATAATGTAGATGTATTGTTACCCTCGAGGCACGTCACCAGTAATAAAGGTCTCCGGATCCCTAAACTCACCAAACGAAACACAGCAGCTTATTATGCTGTTATTTCATTCTGGCATTCTGTGAAGGCGAGCTGACCCATTCATTCTACATACAGAAATTCATTAATATAAGGGTGAAAACCTAGCAAACACTTCACATTGGGTCACAGGATCTCACTATTTAAATCTGGTAATCTGTGAGAGTATAGATCACCAACATTCTTAGAATGTATTGCTGTAGCGAGAAACTAGCTGAAACGTTGTATTTCCACTGAAAATATATTAATTCCTTACCAACCAAACCATTTATTCATTTTAAACCATTTTACTCATTGGAATTTTTAAACTTCTTTTATTCTCCACACCTGCATTGAATTAATCGTTTATACGAAACTATGCTTGGTGCAAGCAAATATGGAAATAAATGCAAAAACGTCCCAAGTCAAGTTATACACGAGTTCAGTAAGTTTTATCCGGCTTCAGTAATATTTCAAGTGGCAACACTAGCATTGTACAATTTTTAAATAGCGCATGCGTTGCCCGTTCCCTATACGTCAGTGACGCGACATAAAGGCGGTGAGGCGCTCGCTTGGCGCTGCCAAGCGGCCGCGACTACAAATTCAAACATGTAATTCGAAATTCAAAAGTGATCGAACAAAGTCTTGACTGTTAGAATCGGATAGAGTGCAACTCTATCGAGTAATTTGCTGATTAGTGATGTGCATCGATTTGTTTTGTTTTTCTGAATTTTTAATGTGCGCCAGTGGCGTGTAAGGTACGAGTTTGAGCCTGTCAAAACTACGGCCCCTTCATTTCTACACAGGTTTGTAATTTAGATTACTTTCTCGCGTGTACACGTAATGAATAATTTTAATTGTGTAAAAAGTTGTAACTGTTATTATTTTTGTTTTAATTTTATACCCCGCCTAAAACAATCGTCACGGAAAGCGCGAAATGTCCGTTACGCTTTAAAAATGCATTATGCTAAAAAAATTACGGTTCGTAAAATATACCATTGTACAATATTATATAATTGTTATTATATGGCAGAAAATTAACAGAAAAAAAGAAAAATCAAATAATTCATCATTTGATTTTTCTTCTTCTTTCAAATTTATTTCGCAAATACTTTTCATAATATTTTTTATTTAATTTAAATTAATATATTATTAAACTAAAAGAAAATAACACGCATTGATACCCTTAAACAAAACTAATTATAATTTTGAATATTTAGTACGAAATTAAAAAAGAAAATATAAATTAAATTTTTCTTCGAAATGAAAAAGCCGGAACTACATATAAATAATTATTTCGAATTTCGTTATTTCAGATTCAAAAGACTTTTTTAACAACCATGATAAATATAGGGGCGTTGAATTTAATTAGAAAAACTCTGTATTTTGATTGTATGTATGTTATCAAGTGGTGAAAGATTTTAACTTAGAAACATTTCGATATCTTAAAATATGATAGGATTATTATTATTAATCTGAATACATCATCAATTATAAATAACACGTTCAGACTAGAAAAAGTTCTGAATAGAAAGGGCTGAAATCTTTACAATTATTCTTTTAAAATTAGAATCAAACCTTGAATTACCGCTACTGATCACTCATAGTTTTTTTACCAGATGAATGGACCTGGAGCTGAAACCAATAAATTTAAAATATTTCGATGATTGTCAAAATAATTGCTCATATAAAATCTTGAAGTAAACTTAGCTCGGTATTAATATATATATATATATATATATATATATATATATATATATAGTATATGGTATACATATATAATTTGTTTTAAAAAGGAGTGGCAAATGAGCACACAGTTCCCTTGATGGCGAGCGAAGACGACCTCGATATGATCACCATCTCAATAAAGATTCAAGATACACATGCGTTATTGCAAGGAACTGAGATGGAATGCCTTCATGCAGTTGTGTTTTAAACTCACTACACTCACCATACGAAACACAGCAGCGTTATGCGGCAATTCCACGCTGATATTTTGTGAGGGCGTGGTCCCCCTGGCTGTACTACTACACCTAGAAATGCTGCCTTTAATATCTTCCATAAAACAATGTTTTGAATACGCCTTAATGAAATTTCGTAGGAGTTCTTATAAATAAATCAATTAGCGAATTATGATTCATTTTAAACATGACAATCAGCATCTGACAATGTCGGGTAATCAATCAAACGAGCGTTCTCAATGTAGATGAAATTACACCATTGGCTTTTGTACGGTGACATGACAATTGGGTATTTGATTTCAAAATTATTTGGATTGGGGTGATTATTAAACATTTATATTTTATTTGTTCTTATTACCATCGGAATATTGATGGTAGTCCCACAGGTTCCTGTCTTCTGCTATCATAATCATCAAAGCCTATCAATTATCCACTACTGAACATTGGATTCCCCATAGACAGTCCAAGATACGATGATGAGCCACCATTGACTTCCCGCAAATCAGCATAAGTCGTCTCTCCATCTAAAGCAAAGACAAGTGACTTCTATGAATGCTTGTGTATAATATAGGGCCAGATATCTAGGCGGTATATACTGGTATCATCGCGTTCCACATTCTTTAGCTAGTAGGGTACACCCTTTGCAGATGAGGTTAATATTTGGTAACAAATGGTATTATTATGAGCCGAAATGCCGAAGACCGGGCAAAATGGAGAAGACTCGGAGAAGAAAGCGGACCCTGGTAGTAGGCAGGGAAATCGCTGGCCAGAAGAAAAAGAATAAACTTTACCGCTTCATTATTATTAACCTTCGTCTTTAACTAGTATGTGTTGCCACGGAACTGAGACCCTGGCCATATGAGGAAGCTCGAAGCAAGCTATTGAGACGGCTGCACGTGGTGTTTCTCTGCATGATCGAATTGAAAACATGGATATCCGCAGTAGAAGGAAGTTAACCAACCTACATAGGTCATAGAATCAATAGGCCAATATATATGATATATATCATAAAATCAAAGGTGATGAAAGTTTTTCGAGTGGCAATCGCGACTAAGCTATCGCAGTGCTATTCCCTCTAGATAGAGTGACGACCTAACAACCTTATAACGTTACGGGAACTAACAACCAACCAACTAAATTGCGGGAAGTCATTGATAAAAAAACTTATGTTATCTTTTTTTAAAATATAAGGGCTAGCTAACGAGCTCACAGTTCACCTTACGGTAGGTGATTATTGCGGCCGATGACATCTACAACCATTCTAAACAATATATCACGCACATACAATGCCTAATCACCTGTAATTAGGTCCTGAAACACAGCGGCGTTATGCTGCTATCTAATGGAGATATTGCGCCAGGGCACGGTCCTTATCAGGTTGAGACCTATTCATATTTCATTTTGAAACTATCGGAATGTCTTTATGACTGCTAAACTCTAAATCAAAATCCAACAATGAATCAAGTGCCTCTAATACATACCTATATTACTTTATCCTTCCGGTTTCGCAAACGATGAATCCGCTATTATCCTTATTATCACAGCTAGTTAATAGGCTGATGAACCGCTCGAATTCATTAACTTCCGGTGAGCTTGCACCGATCGTCTCTCCACTGTAGTGTTGTTTCAAATGGATTAAATAATTAAAAGTGCTAGATTCGTCAATCTCAACGTTCCCTTGATCGTACAAGTATACCATGTTGTCCTACACCATCGAGCACGTGGAATATCAGCAATTCTACATTCAGTTAACAATCTCATTCCATGTGATGGATCTCGGTTCACTCGTGTACAGTGCATTAAGCCGCGTTTCGACACATCTCGCATAAATGTTTAATAATATTCAACATAATATCATACAAAAACAATATATCAAATGTTTACGAGTTATAAAATAAATTATATAATGCTTTTGAATTTTGTAATTCGATGTTAACCATGCGATAAAAGTTTAAGTGAAAATACCTTGTATAATTGGTATTTAGGAATTTAATTCAAAACGGGCGTAACTTTTGTTGGCTTAGGGCTAGCCATTTAATATAAACATAATATTATTTCTTTGTACTTCAACAACGCCACGTATTAATTTAAAATATTTTGTTGTACGTTTTTTTTTATCCTTCTGCTTTTATTTACTATTTTAAATAATGGAGAATATTCTTTATGATTACATTCTTTTGATTACAATGGTAGCTTTCTATAATTACTACCCTCAAAAAAAATTATGATAATGATAAATTATTTCAGTGTTAAATTTTCGAAGTCTACAGTGGATAATCTGCCTTTGCGCCACACTATAATATATTTATAATTCTATTAAATAAATATGGTGCCATAAGAATCAGCAGAACAAAAACAAGATACATAATTCTCAATTCCATTATTACGGCGGTGTCTCCGATACTGCGTCGGTAACTTTTTAATTACTTTTAATAATGGTAGTACTTCGTTTAAAATCGTGTCTCGCTACAGCTTAATAGGTCAGCTTGAACCAGAAAGGACGTTCACAGAATATCAGCAGACAAATATAATCAGCACCATAACGCTACTGTATTTCTCCTGGTGATTGAAGGTAAGAAAGATGAAGTTTGAGCCTTGCATCCGTGACGCATGCATGGATTGTACATGTAATGTTAATTGAAATACAAATAAAGGTTAACGATGAGTACGTATGTAGAGGATGCAATATGAGAGGAAGTCCTCAGAAGTTAGAGGATGTGTAAAGAGATGATTAGTTACGTAATGGGATGAAATGATGTAAAGAGTAAAATAAAGACATGAAACAGACATAATTCATGATCAGTACATTCAGATTCAGATCAATTTATTTGATCCTTTCACCTTAGAATTATTATGATATATACTCTCATTATATTTTCATTAAATTTAATTAAAGATAACAAATCACTATAGTTCAAAGTATAATCAGTATAGTTTTTATTAAAACAAGGAAACACATAAATGTTAAAAAAATGACCTAACTACAAAAGTCACTGCGGCTCGTAAAAATATAAATCCTTAATGATAAGTAAGAAAGATTTGTTGTCGACTCTGTGGTAAAACTGACAACTCGTTTATGTAACTCTCAATTTTCTCATCCAACGTTCTGAACAAAAGAGCCAGTACATCGAGAGAGTGCAGCTCTTCTTCAGCTAAACCTATCCATTTGTGCTACAGAAGATTTCGAACTTCAACATCATTCAATTAAATAAAAAAAGTAAAATAGGTTAATAGCATTGTGGTGGTGGAAGCATGGTATTACCATATCCACCACCACATGTCGAACTAAGAGGATGCTCTGGTCCTCACCAGATAACAACAACAAATCAGAATATGTTTTATTGTCATAAGAATTCAAGAAAACATTTCACTTACACCTCGTTTCCTTCTTTGTCATATGTGTGCCAGAGATATACGTTCAAATGTAGTTATAACATTATTGTTCAACGCAATCATATTTTACTAAGTTTAATTAGAAATAATATAGGGGATGAAACCGGCGAAGCTTTGCCTTAGTACCGTGCGGTTACTTGTTCTCTACGTAGAGACAAACAAAAGTTACACGACGCAACAGCTTGCATAAACAACTTTGAAGCTTTCAGAGGATATAATATGTTGTCTGAATATATATTGCTCTACTTCGCGGTAATGTCTGTCTGAAACAATACATGCGGTTGATTTCAAGATAAAAGTCACTCGACCAGAATGTTGGTAAAATAAGTTCTATTGAAAATTTGAATTCCCCATCGCTCCAGAGTATGATTGGCGTCGGTTTTCAAAGGTCTACGACGTAGCTGATGTAGATTTGAAAATAAAAAAAAATCCAATACAATATTTTTGAATATTTTGGAGCCATGAACCAAAGCATTGAAACTTGAAATCGAAAAGTTTGGTATTTTCATGATGTCAATACTCTATTGCAATATCGGCCGCTGCTGCGTCGTGGGTCCTAGATTCGATTCCCAGCCGTGGAACAATATTTGTGAATCACAGATTATTGGTTTTTGGGTCTGGATGTTTTCTGTGAATGTCCCGTGTCCTTGACACTACATCTGTACCATTCTTCGTAATAGGGAAGGAATGTAGGAGTGTGTTTACGTAAATTCTTAGGGTACTTTAAAATATCCTGCGCAATTGACGTCAAGAAATCGATCAGGAGGATGTGAAAGTACGATCCTTAGCAACTTGCACCTGACGACTGTTTTTCGTCACTCCATCTAGTGAGGGACCTACACTGTGATAATTGATACGAGGTTCACACTCGAACAACTTTCGCTCCCATCGGTTATCGGTTCTACGTATGTATATGGCTATATAGCTCATTGCCTCAGATTACCGATCCTTTGAAGTTTTTGTTATCTCGGGCTATTGCGGATATCTACGTAAAATTTCATATAATACATTATATTGTGGCTATGTATTATTTGTTTTTCGTGTTTTGAACTGTAAATTATAATATATATATATATATCAGTATGTATGTAGAACATAATTTATTTGGACGCGTTTTTCCGTTTCGTTCGTTTGTAAACATAAATCGTGGGACTTCACTTCACATACACAATTTTACTTTTACATTCGACTATAAAACACTTTTATAGTTGCACTATTTTAATATTATTACAAAAATAAATAAAGAAAGATACATACATATTTGTGTATTTTAATATATTAGCTGTATAATTTTCTATTTTTTGTGTGAATATACTATACGTTTCTTTGTTTTCGATGAAATCTCCATTAACAGCCTTGACAGAAGAGATTTTTATCGTTAAAATAAACTAGGTCTTGGTAGTATCAACTGTTTTAGTTTACTTGTATAAATACTGTGTGTACATAAAAGTTAAATAAATACACATTTCTACAAATTATTGTAATTTGAAAACGAAAAATTATGAAAATTTTTCGTCCGAACACAATTCGAGTGCACCAGACACACACTTCCTCAACAAGGAAACAACGTAAATTTATTGACACCCCAGGGTGTTACTGATAATAAGGTGTACCGATTTCTATCATTTTCTTTCATCAGAAGAAACACAGTAGGGATAAAATACTTTACACTAATATCCCCGAAAGCATTGTAGTGCCCCAGTCGAGCCGACATTCGTGCTACAGTTAGTTCATAGATGCAATGTGACTCTACATACTCTTCTTTAGTCGTAGCCAAGCGAAGAGTGAAGATATGAGTCTATTTACTGAGATTGAGCTTTACTTACAATTACTACAACAGTACTTAGCAGCAGATAGGGTTTGTTTTTTTATATATTAACAAGAACATAGTACATCTTATGGTTTGATTCCTGCGATCAGCGATACACTAAAAAACTAGGATGGAATTCCTTGTTACCTGCAATCGTGTGCCCGGATCCCTACTCTCATCATACGAAACACAGTAATTGGAACGTGTTCCTTACCCTATTAAGCCAGCCCATTCATGTAGCACCTGGATAGAAGCTGTACCGTAACTCTACGAATGTTTAAAATGATTATTCAAGAACTGGTTTCTTTATAGTTAAAAAGAAAACTAACAAGTCCAACAACAAAGGCTCTTTCATGACTTAATAATACAGGATACAAAGCCGGAGAACGCGAAGGACGGGGACCACGTTGTTTTGTTTTCGTCTTAGTATGTTTTAATTTTTTTTATATATATTATAATTTTTAATCGCGTGATGTAGAGTCCAGAGTAGGTACTCTATGTAGGTAGGTACAGGCAGGCGGCTGCTGCATATAGGTTCCTGGGTTCCATTCCCAGTGGAGGAATAATATATGTGCATCACAAAGTTTGGTTATCGGGTCTGGGTTTGTTGTGTGTATGTACCGTGTCGCTGACATTGCATCTGCCACTTCATCACTCCATCCCTTTGTTGTCCATCATTGTGATGACAGATTACGTCAACTTCGACTACAGCGGACTTTCAACGGCATCAAATCTATGTATATATTAAAGTTCTGTAAGCATTCGCTTACTCTAAGTTATCTGAAATATCAAATATTATAAATATTTACTACTTATAATTCAATAAATAATTCTTTTTCACGTTATAGCAATATGGATACAGACTTTTTGTTTTTAAAAGATTGCTGCCAGAGCTATAACAATTGTTAATAACCTGCAAACCAATCTAAGCCTCAACGCTTGTGCTAGTAGATGGTTCACGATAATAATCTAATGAGAAATTAAAATCTACAACATTATATTTCACAAAAAGAACCCTAAACCATTAGGTTATATACGGTTTAACCTTTTTATTAGAAATAAAGTTATTATTATTATTATCTTCAGTTCCATTTTCGTGATAGGTAACGAAGAACAGATATAACCTACGTAATAATCTAGGAGGAGATTGAAAAACATTGAGAATATATCGCAATACAATGAAATTGGTTATTAACGAGAAAAGTTTGTCACGGTTCGTGATTGTTAACTTGTAGATATTTGTTGGAAGGAGTGTTTGTTGGAAATTATTAATATCGAGTTAGTGATTGTTGTTTCTCATAAATCGTCTAAAACTCACCTCGATGATATTGTATAGTATGAATGTATGAGTATGAGTATGAAAACTTATATTTTACCATTAATGTAATATCAATATTCTGATAATGGGTACTGGTTAAATCAGGGTATGATCTTCAAAAGCTTGGGCAGAATCAGTACTAATTGACTTCCATAATTGTTGTCCAATGTTTTCTAGCTTCAAGCATTATCAAAGTTCAAATAATTTAAAAAGGAATGATTAGCAAAGCTGACGTATTGCTGTCAATTTTTTGTCTGACATTGGTTTTTGGTTGTATTGCAGATCTATTGCCATAACGCGATAACCCCCCAAGACCACAAGTAAAGATCAGTGTTTGCCGGAAGACTATGGATATACTTAAGCCATGATGATTCGTGGAATACTCTGGGGTCGGCCTGTGTCCAACATTCAGAGCCACGTTGCAATTTAAATCTCGATGTAGCATGAATGGGTCGGCTCGAACATGGAAAGACCAACGTGAATAATGAAACACTGCTGCGTTTTGTATGTTAACTTTCCAAAGACATTTGTTGCTGGTGACGTGGCATTCCTTCTTAGTCCTTGGGAGTGCTAACGTATCTGCATTATGATTCCTTAATCGACGATGCGAGTGGGTCACCCTCACCACAATAAAATAGGTAGCTATCGCCTACCTTTTTTATCATGCAAAGGCAAAACAATTTAGATATGAATTCATGTATACTCCTTTGTTCGCAATTAATCTGTCTTGTTTTTTCATGTTTCCTCCCACAAAACTCGTGAGATGTGGTATAAAAATTGTATGAACTTTTCATAAAAAACTCATGTTTGTACGATATTTCACAACAGATATTTAGTTTAAAGAAATGATAATGTTAAAGTACCACGTGAGCAGTTTGAAATACAAAAAAGTATGAATGAATATAAAAAGCAATTATTTTTTTTTATCCCTGAAATGTATTCACCTTTTTAAGTAAAATAAATGATTCTCACTAAGGTCTTACTATAGTTGTTATGGTAAAAATAACCTATTTAACGATAAGAATGTTGAACAATTATGTGACAAATATATCAAGTTAGGTGAAAAGTATTAAAGCTGATAACAGATCTGTCAATTTAGGCAATATTTAGTACGATATAGATTCGGTAGACACTCGTGAGGTGTTTTTGTTAAAGTCCTTGTGTACAGTGGCTAAAGTAGGCTTCTGCCTTTCTGGTCGTAAATTAGATTACCAGCGAAGGAACAATATTTGGTACCAACAAATTTTTGGATGTATAGTGCATATCCCGTGCAAACTGCATCTGAACTTTCCTCCGCTGTTATTATATATGCATTACATAAAAATAGAGAAGGCGATGACCAGTGAGTACCTCTCTGTTTGCAGAAATACTTACGGCACTATAATATATTCTGCGCAGTTGTCAAGTCATATCGCAAGTGGACATCTTCATATATTCGGATGGCTACTGCAATTTGCAGGAGTGTTTAGTTGTAGGGCAGCACAGAAACGGTAAAGATTAAGGATATATGGAAAGAAATAAAGGAAAATTGATTTAGAGCATATATTATTTTTTGTTGGCACAACAAAAATTATTTTTCCAATAAAGTGTTCACAATTGAAGACTAATTAAAATAAATTAATATATACACAAGTTCACAGTTAAACAGACAAACTCTGGTGAAGTTACTCTGTAGTTTGTTGCTGGCTGCGGCCCGAAAGTGTCGACTCGATCAAGGTAGGACCACACACGCCTTCACAACGTAAACTTTGTTTCGACTAGTGAGTGTCAATACCATTAAAAAAATATTATAGTTAATATACGATTCCGAATGTTAAGACGTCAGGAACAGAATACTAGTTATTGCTAATTAACTATTAAAAGTTCATAACAAAAAGACCTTTAGTACTGGTGACGAGGCTTCCATGATTCCTGATCAATGATGAATGTGATATCATGGGCCGTAGGAATCTCTTACCGTCAGGGGAACTGTATGTGTGTTACTCTCAATGTAATAAAAAAAACATAAAATGATTCTAAATTTAAATGTGGTATACTAAAAACTATTCCGTAGGCCGTTCACAATTGCTTTCTACAAGTTTTTCGTTCTTGCTGATTCTTCTTTTTGATGTTCTTCTAGGCGAGTTCTGACGATCGGTGGCTGGAACGCCGTGGCTCTATTTATTCCCGTAACTCGGTTACACAACTATCTGCGTACGAGAATGTGTTTTATCTAATTTAAACCAATGGAACGCATTCGTCCTGTTCGCTGAATGGCCATAATTAACATGCTAATTATGACGTCTACTTTGTAGGATGCCCTGTGGTTGGGTAGTGTTTCTGGCGCGTGGCTCGATTTCATTATATTGTGTGAGGATTTCTATAATTTATTCCATTATTGTTTTTGTTTATATTTTGGTTATATTATGGGGTATTGGTTCGATAAAGAGATAGGTTCGGTGTATTCTGTAGTAGAAGTTGTGTGTATTACCAATGAGTATGCAGATTTTGAACTCGTGCGTATTCTAAATTTACTTCTATATAACCTCATATCCACTGATTACATGTATATGTTATGTATGTCTATGTTATTGTTACTGTAAACATCACAGAACGATCCGACTTGCAATTCTCTTGCAAATTTAATGCGTCAACGAAAACAGATGTTGGCCGCAACTCTAGAGTAGCGTTGGCTTCATTTTCTTTACGGTCTCACGCGTCAAAGCTTCGTAAAATTATAATCTATACATTTTTAGTTGCTATTCTGTTCTATATTTAATATTTTGCTATTTCATTAACTATGATAACTCATATATTCATTACAATGATATATTTATTTTATATGTAATACTATAATTATAAAGTTTTCTTAGTGCTACACAGTTAGCATAATTGTTGTTGAAACATATTAATATTAAGGTTTATAACACATATGTACTAAAATTTTTATTTTTTTCTTTTATTTTTATTTTGAAACAAAATCTCATAAATACAAATATTTACATCTTATATACCGGCGAGGGCGTCACAAACAAGGATATTCGCGATACCGCCCTGTCACTGGTCGGTTCTCTCCAGTCCATACAGATAGAAGCGTCGCTGGAGTTTCTTGCGCCACTTCTTCTCCAGCGCCCACGCATTCCGAAGTGGTGGTACAGATAGCTAATAATCATAGCGAATTTAAAGAATCCTCTGTCAGAAGCAACTGACCGAGCCGAGGTTCGGCCCTCTCGGGCACCCTCGAGTCAGACGCTATCGCGAAACAAGGTAACGGTCAAGCCGAGGCTCCCTCTCAGGAGCCCTTGTGCCTGATTACCTATATATAGAGGTCTCGACTGAGTGCCATTAGCGCTCGGTCACCTCTCAACAGTAAAACTGTAAAAGCCCTCGGGCTAACAGTGGCGTTCAGCCCGAAAAAAAAAAAAAAAAAAAAAAATCTTATATACTAAAATGAAAGTCGGATTGGATTTACATTATCTGGGTAAGCAATGTTATTAGTGTACAACAGTGAAGAGCAGACAAAATTACAGTTAATAAAAAAAAAGTGTTACACCTTGAAAACAAAAATTACTTATAATTAAAAGTGTGTGTACATGGGAGTGATTATATGTGCGATTGTGTTTTGTTCTGTGCGTGTGTATATGTGTGTGTGTGTGTGCAGATGTGTTACAGAGTGTTGCATACGTGTGTGCCGTTTATGGACATTTTATTTGTTTATAATACCACTTCCTCCATCAATAACTTTGAAACTTCGTTTTTAAAACTGTCCTTTTTTGTGTTAAAAATGTCTTAGTCGTGAAACTTGTTATTGTATACATTTTGCATGCGATTAGCTAAAGAATTCTGAGCATACGGTGTCGATGATTTACTACATGCTACACCAAATGGGTGCGCATGTCTGGTTCGAGTTTTTGGAGTATAAAACGGAGAACTTTAGCGGCTAAATCAACACAATCAACCCTTCCTGTACACAGTACAAATAAAAAAGCCATGACCATGCGTCGATTCTCCAGGCTTGTGAGGTTGTAATACTTGCATGATTCTTCATATTTATCGGAACGTCTGTTATTTCTGAAGTTTAAGTGCTTAATGAATTTATGCTGAATCTTTTCCAAATAGTTTTTTGTGTTATATAATGCGGATTCCAAGAAGTGCTACAGTATTCAAGTATGCGTCTCATGTATGAAACATATAGTAATTTTATGCAGTTAATATCGGGGAAGGGTTTACTAATACGTAATATAAAACCTAGGTTTTTATAGGCTGGATTTAGTATGAAATCTATATGATGTGAAAAGGTTAATTTATCGTCTATTTGGATTTCAAGATCTTTCACAATAACTTCTTTACGAAGACTAAAACCGTTTATTTTGTAGCAAAATTTTATGGGCTGCTTCTTCCTGGTAAACGACACAAAA
Source organism: Teinopalpus imperialis (assembly GCA_029286865.1). Taxonomy (NCBI): domain Eukaryota; kingdom Metazoa; phylum Arthropoda; class Insecta; order Lepidoptera; family Papilionidae; genus Teinopalpus; species Teinopalpus imperialis. Next base: position 15,740,202 of record JAGSMU010000001.1, read on the forward strand.
AAACACTTGCTATCGTTTACATCTATATAGATTTTTTTTCTTAATAGTAATTCTCAAGCAGTACAAGATCAGTTTGAAATTTCACACAATCCGTAAAATTTGATATTTTCATAAAAAGTTTGGTGTCATCTACGTACATAAGAAATTTCACGTAATGAAAACACTTTCCCACGTCATATAAGTAGCAAGTGTATAGAAGAGGGCCTAAGATAGACCCTTGAGGTACGCCTGAGGATATTTCCACAAAGTTGGAGCGGTATCCTCCCAAGACTACTGCTTGAGACCGTTTCCATAGGTATGATTTCATCCATCTTAAAAGGACACCCTGAATACCAAGTTCATATAGCTTTCTTAACAGTATATTTTGGTCTACACGATCAAAAGCTTTTTCGTAATACGGGAAGACTACATCCACTTGAGAGCCGCCATCAATGATTGTAGTAATATAGTCGATAAAGAACCTAGATTGGACTCTGTAGATCGTCTCTGTATAAAACGATGTTGTTATGTTGATATAGAAGGTGATATAATAGTATAGATGTATATATGAACATTTTTTTTCAATAATTTACTTAGGACATTTAATATCGATATTGGCCGGTAATTCTCAAACATAGTTTTAGGGCCTTTCTTATATATAGGAACAATATGAGCCTCTTTCCATGCAAAGGGAAAGTATCCATCGCGAAGGCATCGTTTAAATAGCAACGTTATTGGAGCAGAAAAGGATTTGGCAAGTAAATCAGCTCATTCTACATCAAATTGTTGCAGAGCAAATTTTCAGCAAATATTAAAAGATTAAACATATATATGGATAAACATAACTTGGATATATGTACGGTTTTGATCTATATGTTTATTTATTTTTTTACTATCATATTATAACAATCTAACAAAATTACACAAACAACATACAGTTTTAGACAGTATTAGTTGGTACTGCAGTTTGTTTGTAGCTACAGAATGAATGGACCATGCCCTCATAGAATAAAAGCGTAAAATAGCATAATGCGGCTGTTGTTGTCTGGTGAGTGTAGGGATCCGGACACCTTAATTACTGGTGACAAGGTATTCCATCTCAGTCCTCAAGGGTGGCAATGCATCTGCATTATGATTCCTTGTGAAGGATGAATGTAGATATCATGGGCCGGAGGAATCACTTACCATAAGGTAACCTGTATACTCCGTTTGTTACTGAAAGTGTAATAAAAAAAAACATGACATTATTGACCACGTGGTTATAAATAGCTGTTGTAATAATCCGCTGGTTCTGTAAGACGAATAAGATTTAAAGCGTTAAAAACTGTCCCTTCAGGGTTTGAGGTCTTCTTCTCGTTATAAATATTTATTTATTAAAAGAAAAGAAAAAAACGAAAATCAGAGAGGGAGAGAGGGAAAGAGTCCAGCTATTTATATAGTTCTCGGTTTGCCTATATTCCACCATTTTCTCGTCAGAAACGTTTAAAGAAACGTGGCATATAAATACGTTGCACACAAATCCGACTATGAAATTTTACTCCCGTCGTACCTAAAGAAATTTAAGTACAAAGCAATGAATTTAATTGAAGTCAACACATGGCAACATTGAAAGACAGTTGTCTACTTAAATAAAGTCGGCTCTTTGTTTCATTTGAACAACTTTCATGTAAAACTTTTTATTACTTATTTATTTATTTGTATTTTCCAGAAGTCATTGAAAGACACACCTTTGTCATTGCCGTGAGCGACTGATTGACAGTCCTTCAAGAATTCTATTGTATAGCTTTGAAGTTCTATAAAAAGGACCACAATAGAAGTAATTCCCTAAATCTATACAAAAAATATCCAAGTACATTTAAGATTCCCAGAGCTATAACGTAACATTAAAAAAAATTGGATTGCATAAAGCTTAAATAATTAAATATATAACATAAAACTAAAATTATAAGTTCTTGAGTCGAATTAAATAAATAAAGTCCACTGACCGCACTAAAAGTAATTCCCTTTTAATAAAAAATACATACAATTACAAAAAACCCAGAGCTATAATATATATGTATATAAGAAACCTCTCGTATTCAATAGGATATAATTCAGTTACAAGTAAAGTGAATAGTTTTGATATACAATAAACGTCTTATAGTACTCAAAATTTCTTAGAATAATGCGATCCCAAATTTGAATAGCTTCCCTTCCTTCCAACCGTTAGTCGATAAATAAGTCGCTTTAAGACCGCAGTTGTTAATCGTCGCAAGAATAACACAAAACAAATCAATAGAACCACCGCCTGTTTGCGTGTTAATGCCGCGTAAAACTCCGTGCCTACTGATAAACTATCCCGGCTTTTGGCTTTGGCGAATGTGCCGTGTTCTTTGTTTGTTTCTTGGTACGTTATTCGGGTCAAATGTATTATATGATTAACCTGATTCGGATTTAGGGATTGTGGTCGTTTTTTGCCTTAACATTTTTGAAATTGACATTGGTTTTGTTGTGTGTTTTACTATAAAACAAGACGATATATTCTGGCTGATTTCGACAACGTCAATATCCGTTAAGTTATTACAAGATAACATCAACTAGTCCTCGGTGCACCTTGGAGATTTCGACCACGACGATATTATTAGGCTAGTGCCAAACAACATCAACTGTGTAGAATATTGTAGTGCCGTTAAATCAGAGGCACTCACTCATCACCCCATCCCTAGTCCGATGTAATACATGTACGACGAATACAACAAGATTCGAGAAAGTTTCAGATGACATACACAACACACCTAGATCCAGAGAAAATCAATTTGTAATACAAAAACATAAAAGTGTATTATAAAAATAAAAAAACAATAATATTAAAGAAAGGATACCGCTTGTTTCGTTTTAAATCGTCAGTAATTTTAAATCCTCGTTACGTTTGTTTTAATTATGAAATTTATGCAATGCAGCACTGGAGATTAACTCGGTCGGTTGTCAGGGTACTAAAAAATTAAAGGCGACTGACGTATTATTGAGCTGCTGGGACTCTTTTGCAAGTTTTATGAGATTTAATGAGAGGAAATTTTAATTTTAAACCACGCGATAAAATAATGCGGAATGCATAATTGAATGACATTATAATGAACGTGTAAAATGTGTACGGAGAATTATAAATGGAATAAAAGGACGCTAATGATATAAATATATAAGCTTGGAGAAGACAGAGATGATAATAATGAAATTGGTTGAAAATTTTAAATTTATGAATAATACTTTTAAAACAAAAATGTATACTAATGATAAAGAACAATCAATAGAATACGACGAATAATAAAAACGAGAATAGAATAATTCTTTTTATTTTTAATACGTAAAAATGTAAAATGGTTGAGAAACAATGCGTAAGTCATTTTAATGTCGCAACCCACGAAAAAGCCAAAATGGTAAGCCACTAAAAAGCCTCGTGACCCCTTCACTATCAAATTATAACAATATTTTAAATAATAGTTTATACGTTTCAACTTCGCATTAATTATTTATTGTTAACTATTAATCATTTTAAACAAAGGAACCTTTAAATAAGTTTATTCTTTCAGGTTGTTATAAATACACGATAACATTTAATTCTATAAACATACATTAAATTCATTCCCCTAATAAATTAATCTTTTCTATATAGGTCCTATTTATTGAACAGATTGCGACCCCCTCCTAAGCAATGGTATTCCTCAAACTGTAACTGGTACTGGTACTGGTACCGCTAACTCCTCTTTGTACTCTATAGTGAATTCAAGTTTTACTAAAAACAATAGGAAACTGTATACGTCATACAAGACATTCGAGATCCGATATTGCAGACTAAACATTACTCTAAATTCACCATTGCACATGCAGTAAATTGCGAGATTGCTTGTTATAGCTTGTTCAGAAACCACACAAGACGACATAGGCATAAGGGGTTTGGCGGTAAGCCAAACGAATATTTGATTTGAATGTGCTAATGAAATTATTAAAATATTAATTTAAATACTCACTTTATTTCTATTGGAGTAGACAGAGCTAGTAAGTTTATCCATATTTCACAACGAATTTGTCAAGTTTTATTGTGCCACAAAGTCACTTACGCGTCTTCTCTATTCCGATCTAATGAGTATGCTATAAGATCAGAGGAAGGTTCAGATGCAGTGTCGGGGACACGGGACATACGTACAACACATTCATATACGCAAACCAACAATTTATAATGCACAAATATTGTTCCTTGCCTGGGAATCAAACCCAGTACCCGAAACAGCAACAACTACACCACATATTCGGGAAGTTTTTTAATAAATTTCGCAACGTTAACATAAATTAAATATAAGAAGTTACTAACTATAAGTTAGTTATTAAGTAAATGACTTGTAAGCATTAAAATAAATTTGCAGTATAATGTACAAATCCCACCAAAGGGCACCTTTGAAGCATGGTTGATGAAACTCCAGAGTGATGCAAAAGTAAAGCAAGAAGAAAAGAATAATATTATAAGAATAAATAAAGAAGCAATACACAATTCACCTGATCTGATCAAGTGATTACTGCGGCCCATGACATCTACATTTATCCTTGACAAGGAATCATAATGCAGATACGTTGTTACCCTTGAGGGCTGAGATGGGATGCCTCGTCACCAGTTATAAAGGTGTCCGGATCCCTACACTCACCAAACGAAACACAGTAGCATAAAGCACACAATACCAGCGTAAAATAGTAATTTTACGCTGGTATTCTGTGGGTCGATCCCGTTCGAGTTGATCCATTCATTCTGCAGCTAGAAATTAAGTGCAGTATGTTCAGTGGAATTCATCAGAATAAAATTGAAAGAATCATCATATATCGGGATAGAATACTAAATATCATTATCACACATCTTTATGATTCCCCACTGATCTCTTGGACGATGTTTTCTACTTCGCTATTCAGGTGGGTCAGATGTAGTCAGCTATAATTTTGAACGAAAATTATAATACTTAGGGATAAAAAGAGCCTAAGGCTTCCTTTGAGTCCAACGACGTATCAGTAACCCGGTTGGTGGTGCGTATATTAAAGGGCGGTTGTATCGTTATCACTTACCTTAACTTATCTTACTGGGGGGCGTATCGTAGTCACTTACCATCACTTATTTTAATGGGGGGCGTATCGTTACGATTTACCTTCACTTATATTAATGGGGGGCGTATCGTAGTCACTTACTATCATTTATTTTAATGGGGGGGGGGACGTATCTTAATCATGAATGAATTGGTTTGCCTCCCCTTCTTTTAAAAAAAATTCTTTTGAATGAAAGACTAAACTAAAAGTAGAAATGAAATATAAAACTGCCCAATTTACAGTTCTTGAGTAAAACTTAATGAAGTAGTATATCCCTTGTTTTATCTTAACAGTTTTGAATTTGTAAGAAAAATTGAAAGAGTGATAAAAAATTTTAGATAGCCACAATAATTGTAAAACAGTAGAAAAAAATGTACATTCTCAATACAATTTGCATATTTTAGCAGAATAATGTCAACAAAGCCAAGTTCCAATGTGGTCCTTGCTGATGATGATACGTAGCAAAGTGACGTCACAACAGACTTTAACGCACCACACCGGTCGGCGTACAATCAAAAGTTTTACGATCCAATAATGTTTAATCTAGGCAATAAAAAGAGAGATTTTTGTATCTTTACTATGCCGTAAACTCGGCGCAGGCTACGGATTTGGATCGTCAGTGTGTGGTCTAAACGTATACAATTGTTGCCACGATTGATTTTATATTTCTAATAATACCATATAATAATTAAGGATTTAAGTAATAGTTCGATCGTGAATATGCTATTATATTATATTCAATCGCAATTTGATAATTTTATAAAAATACGTTGCAGTATTTTTAATGCTATATATATTAAACAGACTGTATAATTAATTGTATAACTATAAAACTTTAATGTCTCGTGCTGTTTATTTTATTGTCACTTAGAAAAAGGTCTGGTTTCTGAACAACAATCATAATATGATGAAAATACATTACAGCACTAAATCTATTGCAATGTTTGTTGACTTTCATAAGATCGATAAAGTTTGTCCAAACATTTTCGTCTCTATATAATAAAATTAATTCTATTTTATAATGTTTATAAAATATCTGATAGTTTCCTGCGATAACTTCAAAACATTGATTGTTAATAGATGCAAAAAGAGTCATAATTGGGAATAAAGAATGAATCTTTTTCTACGAATGCCAGCCCAAAGCTCCCTAAGAATCCATCTGAATCTATCACATTATAATCTGCTGTTTATAAGCATAGTGATATTTAAGATTATCGACAATGCCCTCACCAACAAGCCCTTGCGGTAGGCAAGGGCAAATCTTGCAAATTGTATATGACAGGTATTGCTTTCAATTTGTTGAATATCCTATTTGGAAAAAAATTGAATAAAAATAAAGGCGATACACGCATCATCCCCAACCGTCCCTAAAATTAGGTCTTTTTAATAACAATTATAATCAATAAAATTATGATAGTAATAAATAAAATAAAAAATAACAATAGATTTTCAAGAGCAATTAACCTAGGCGTAGCCAATACCCTCCAATTTTCTACGCAACTTAGTTGATAAGCTTAACTTTTCTGACTATATTTGCCGAGGCATAAAATACATTAAGATTGGTGACTAGATATGGCTGGGCGCAGTCGATTTGAATGGCGATCCAATATACCTAACATATTTCGGGTTTATTTATTAAGGCGTATCAGAATTTTGAATTGAAGCTTATTTGATGGGTAATGCAGATAGAAATTCTTAGGATATAGGTACAAAATGCTAAAATGATATCTTTATTTTTAGTCACTCTGGAAACATGAAAATAAATCTAAAAATACATAAACCGAATACCGAATTGAAAATCCCAAAAATTATATTTACCTTATGTTTTTAGAATTAAGTGAAATGAAATAGTTAATAGAAATGAAATATATGATTTGAAATTGTCTTTATTTTATAATCATCATTCTATCTTAAGTTTGTTATGAAAAAAAATACCAAGGAACCGGAAATTGTTGAAAGAGTGGCCGGTAGCCACTAGACTACTCACTTGGTTACCTGACAATTAAAACAGCCTGACAAATTCTTCATTAACAGTCAATAGATTCCTTCGCTAAATCAGTACAAAATCAGCTATAAAACAAATAATATATATATATATTATGGTGAATCCAGCGCACGAGCGAGCGCATCTTATTATTTACTAAATATCTTCCCCGCATCCTCAGATGATTTCACCAATGCAATAATTTACAAAATACACGATTAATGTATTAATAGAATTAGATTTTGATTAGATTTCCATTGCGTATGAGCTAAAATCTCCGCGTCTATCGTTAATGTATCATCGCCTTGTTTGTGTAACGTCTTCGGTTTGCATAATGACTAATGATCTGAGATTAGACGTTCCGATTCCTCTTAAGCGGTGTTTAAACAAAACGATTCCACTGAAAATTTGCGTCATTCACATAAATTATTACGGAATTGGTAGTAAAAGATAATGCTTTATTCTGACGTTGAAATTGTTAAGTTATTGGGATGGTTTACTATCGAGTCGTAAAGATCTAAATTTGCATAGGTATAGAATAGAAAGCATCGGATGTGCGCGTAGTCTATGTATCGGGGAGGCCTATGTTCTACAGTAGACTGTGGTGACGATCATGATATAATAGAAACCATGTTATCACCATTATCACAGCATGACGATAGTCCACTGCTCACCCTAGGCCTCCATTGATAGCCCTAAAGCCCGATCTTGAACCACCTGCGTCCAGAGGCAATAATACAGGTCGAGCGGCGTAGTTACGGAGCGAGCTATGTTTCTCTGCGTCATAGTATACACACCGTAGACAATCACAATAGACCGACGGTGACCGATAAGTTGAAATGGCAATAGGCTAGCCATATAACTCGTAGAATCGATAACTGATGGGTACTTGACTTGACTGACAATTGCAGTGCACAATGACCCCCACTGGATGGATCGACAACATTTGCAAGTTCGCGGGAACATGTTATGAATAAAAGTAATTACTGAATGCGTCTCAGGTTTTTTCTTTCGAGTAGAATGTAAATTAATTGCTATCTCAGGTATCCATATGATAAAACGATAAATTGTTGTTTTCTTGTTAATTGTCTTGTCTTGTTCCCTACCTACCTACCTATGTACCTTGTTTAATAAAATTCAATCTTATTTAAAATCAGATCTAATCTGAAAATTAAACAAAATATTTGTATTTCGTTTTGTTTATTATTGATGGATACTTAAATTAATCATTCTATAGGATGCCAGTTGAATACGATTATGGAATGACGATACGATGCGTATAATGTATAATACTAATTAAGAGGAAGTAGCACCGACATTTCTTTAAACATGTCTATAAAATCCACTAACTATCCATAATGCAGTTTCACGAACTACATTGTCACCGTCATGTGTAAGTTCTCACGACTATTATCGGGTAAGACGAACATAACAAGCTTTATCCAGCTTTCACATAGAGCTTTTCCAACATACAAGACGGAGTAAGCTTATTGGTATACCGACCGCAAATGACTATCTGTACTGAATAATATGAACTATATAAAGTTAATAGTATATATATTATTACCGCCTTGCTTTTTTAAATGTGCACAAGTCAGTGTTTGTTTACAATCCTAGCTGGCTGGAAGTGGTGATGGTGGAGCGCTCTAGTTCAGAAAACTCTTTTTCTTGAAGACACCCACATTACACTCGGACAGAAAGACTGCCTGTCACAGGTATATTATTGATGGATGGTTTATGGTTGTGTTCAATTCTGTTAATATTGTTTTGATTTGTCTATAATTCCATCTGATTTAAAATTGTGATTTAAACGTAGATGGAAGAGCGCAATTGTTCAGCAAATGCCTATTCACTCTTCTCTTGAAGACACCCACATAATAATCGGACGGAGAGACTGCCACAGGCAAATTATTCCAACCCTTCGCAGTTTGCATTAAAAACGATAATTATATAATTTTTTTATTTACTAAAATATAAATACATAAAGGTCTCCGGATACCTACACTCACCAGACAAAACACAACAGCGTTATGCTGCTGATTTGCTGAGCTGATCCATTCATTCTGCAGCTGCAAACAAACTGCTACGTAGCTCTACCACTGTAAAACTTGGCATAAAAACTGCATTATAATCCTTTTACTCAATCTTATTCGACATACATTAGTTAAGTCTAGCAGGAAAACAAAATGAATGAGACCAGGTTACTGGAGGCATTTCATCCCAGTCCTCAGGGAACAGGACCTGTGTGTATTGAATATATGCTGAGGATGGACGTAGATTACTTAACATTAGATGAAATTTGTATCACCCTTAGTTCCATATAAAAAAATGTGCTTTAGTATCTGCTGTTACACTTGATGTCATCTGGTAATTACAGCCGTAATCATAATCGTCATTATTTATTTAATCAGTTGGTCTGGAATTACACCATGTCACCTCTTTTATCGAAGATGTTTATCCACAAAAATCGGTTACCAATCATTTGATTTCGTGCTTGCCTAGTTGCCTTTACTACCATAGTAAAAAATATAATATAAATCTAAAACTAAATTTGTAAAAATAGAACGTAAATTCCTGCTTTATATTCAACTCACAAAATGTATTCAAACTTGTCTTTATACCCTAAAAAGGTCTCTCCTCAAGTAACATGTTCCGGCAAGATATTTCACCACGATCCAGGCCAGTTAAGCTTTTTGTGGTTACGAGTACATAAATTTAGAACGAAATGGTTAAATAGTATTTAATGCATATCTTACGTTTTCACTGGTTGCCTGTCCCTGCCTATGTTATTAGGAACCAGTTAAAGTAGAAATTAAAACTTTTTACACAATTCAAATGTGTTAAAATATAATGATCGTTCTTTTAAACTTTTAACTACGAAGTGGTAGTAAGATATTAGAAGATAGTAAAGATGTTCTTTTTACATACGTAAATGCATTGTATATATTAAGAAAATAAAATAGTTTCTACTCAGGTACGTAAATACGTTTTAGTGGTTTTATTTAATCCTCATAATAATATACCTAGTTCAAACTACAAATATAACTGTCCAAAGTTCTAGAACTTATAAATTATAATTACGTGTGTTACAATTTTAGAATAAAACGTTTACTACAGCCAAAAATAACTTTATTTTGGTACCAGGTGGTAAAACTTGAAAAAATATCCTTATCTTGGAGAAAGAAATAAAAGGACGTTATATTTCTACGCATTAAAACCCTGGTGGTCACTAATAATGCATTGGTAGGGGCTCCGGGATCTCCACCGAGAATGTCCCAAGAAAGCAACGTCCCTCCCAAAACCAAACGGCAATACGGAAACTTTCTGTGTTGCCATCCTTCCTGGATTCACTCTAGGAGACTATCAGGGTTCCCTTTCTAATCGACTGCGAAACTATATTACATATGTATAAGGAAGCTGAAGCTATATTATATATATATTACATAACTATATTATATATTATATATGTATAAGGTTAGTCAGAAGCTTTGTGTAGAATACACTGCTTTATGTCGTACGTATCCGTTAGGAGCGGCCTATGTCCAGAAATGGACTTCTAACGACTGGTGGTGACGATGATGGTTCGATTACTAAGCAAAATCTCCAAACTTACTACTTAAATACTTCTTAATAAAACTTAGGTAATAGCTTTATTATATTTAATTAACAATAATTGGGAATACATAATTAGTTGTGGTATGAAACTACCGAGGCACGCCCTCGACGACCCCGACGACGCGACCACTAGGCCCAAGCCCTTCATAAAACACTACACACGTACATTTCACCCTCATACCATTCCCTCCGACGGCGAGGGCGTCGCAAACAAGGTTATTCTTGATTCCGCTATGTCACCGGTTCCCTCCAGTCAATACAGATAGAAGCTTCGCTGGAGTTTCTTGCGCCACTTCTTCTCCAGCACCTACGCATTCCGAAGTGGTGGTACAAATAGCCAATAATAATAGAGATATTAGGGTAGATAATTCTTAGTCAGAAGGAACTGACCGAGTCGAGGTTCAGCGCTCTCGGGCACCCTCGAGTCAGACGCTCTCGCGGAACAAAGTAACGGTCCAAGCCGAGGCTCCCTCTTGGGAGCCCTTGTGCTGGTTACCCACTATTAGAGGTCTCGACTGAGCGCCATAAGCGCTCGGACACCTCTCAACCCGGCGAAACTGTGAACGATCTCGAGCAAACAGCGGCCAACAGCTCCAAAAAAAAAGGTGTGAAATTTCGCACCCATCAGTCCTCCAAAACTCATAAAGTAGATAAAAGCTTAAAGCTATAATATGTTGCTCGGCATTAACAACTGCATTATATAATTCCTCAAAACTATTCAATTCTCTTAACGAAAATACCCACTGACTATCCAGTTAACATAAATATTTGGTTTACGCGTGATTTTTTTAAAAACGAAAATGTAAACACACGCCACGGAACTAGAGAATGGCAAGTTTATAAACTTTTCTGTATTTTACGTACTGGAATTGACTCGAACTGATAGAAATACATAAATCCAAATCGGCTAAACTTGTACGGAAGCAAATATCGATGGATTCTTTCTACATTGCTTTAATTATATAAAACCACATCGTCATCATAATCTCAGCCTGTCACTACTCCGCTCCTGAACAAAGTCCTGACCCACAACCCTCCACCATGCACGATCCTCAGCCTGCTTTCATCTATTTCCCGAAGAATTACAACAATTACATACCATATTACGAATTACGGAAAAATACGATGGCCATTCGATAATCGTTCTTTCTCATCGATTATCAATTCAACTACCTATATGGCCGTTTCCAATTAAGCTTACTTATCTTTTGAGCTAGATCTGTAATCTTCGCTCTACTCTGGATATCCACGTGTCAAATTCCATCATGCAAAGAAACAACAAGTAGTCTTCTCCAAAGCTAGCTGAGCAACTTTGAGCTTTACCAAACGGGAAGGAGACCCGGCTTACTTCCATATCTCTTTAGATAGCGATCCAAGTCGTACCTCCTTATGAGGGGCCCTCGGATCGTATTATCGCCCCCCTCTGTTGTCGTCGACGTTCTTCGTCCACAGGGGTCGGAGTGCAGCAGTGGTGCAGCAGCTATCTCCGCGCCAGCTTCGCAGCATAGTCGTGGTCTCCCTACTCAGCGGGCCTCACGCTCGCGAGTCTAATTAGATAAAGCTCCAAAGGTCCAACAGCAATACTCACACAAAAAAAAAGAAAAAATTCCGTATCGTTATTACGTAACTTACATATGAATTGAAACTACTAAAAAGACTCTTTTCCTTTTTTGCTCCATATAAAACTAATGATATAGGTACATACGTATATAACTTTCTCTTCTCTTTAACATTTTTAAGTCTACTGCAGGTAATAAGTTATGAAATGTCCTTCAAATGCTAGTGCTTCTCCAGTTTGTTTCTTCAGTGTTAGAATCTGGAAACGAAGGTACTTAAATTGTCTTTTTTTTTTCAATTGGTGCTGTGCGAGCACTGAGTTCATGATGGTAAGTTTAATTTTTCATCATTAATTTCATTCACACCTACCCTGTGCTGAAGGCTTAGATGTATTCTGTTAGACCCGGTCCTTCCCCGGTCAAACCAACCCAATCATGAAGTTGCTAGAGAGTAGCTACGAAGTGATCCACACTTATACTCTGACTGTTAATGTACCTAAAATATTGACTTCAGCAGATTATTACTGGATTATTATGGAAAAACTCTTAAATTATATGGTATAGCCATACTGCAGATAAATATTATCAGCAGCACAACTATCACGTGATTGTCACGTTAAAAATATAATTCCATTTTTATTTCCTTTATCAAACATTCGTATTATCAATATTAGTAAAATTACTATCTATATTTCGACAACAGCCTCATCTAAATAGGTCAAGTGGCGTAGTTGAGTATCATTGGTATTCTGTGTAGTTTATGGATAAAAACTTATTTTTTACTGCCCTTTTGATTTTCAAAATATCTATACAAGTAAAACGTAAATCTCTCCTAAGTAGTGCTAAAATTATTCAGCTATTAACAATATACAAAATTCATTTATTTATTTAACTTTTGTGTACACAAAGCATTTATTTATGGAAACTAATATAAAAAAAGTATGTACAATGGCGCAGCTACATTATTTTGCTATTTTACAATAAAAATCTCTTCCAGCAGGCAGCAGGGCTGGACATATTATAGAAAAAAAGAAACAGTGGACTCATAAAAAAAAATAGAGAAAAAAAATAAAAATTAATACCGGGCTATATTTATTTACAAACATATGCACATAAATATATAAATAATAATACATATAATATATAATATAAACTAAAGTAATAAATATATATATACCATACAATAAAGCTAACATAATATTTCATTATATATTTAAGGGGATAAAGACAAGTAGTGTTATGTAGTGTTTTTGTTATTTTGTTAGTGATTATTTAAAAGCAACGAACCTTCCTTTAAAATAATCTTTTTTAATACAGTCAAGTCTCCTACAAGTGGATTAATTCCCTCCGCGTTGTATGGAAACCGCGTTATAAAAATACCCCGTTATACGAGACTTGCCTGTACTTTTATATGTACATTATGTATATGTTTATAATAATTTTATTATTACTATTGATTAGTAGTGACGAAGTATGGCCTATTAGATTTATATACTATTACCGCCGACCTAATGGTTCACAGTACCCGTGGTTTTTTAGAAGAGAATTATTGATGTTAAAGTCACTTGTATTTCTTCTACTTCTACCCACATATTGTGTGTTTTTGGTTTAGGGTCGATATGAATAGTATGTACTTTTATTGCTATACAAAAAGAAATATTATCAAGTCTACCGGAAGCCGTTGGCGGAAAACAGGTGCGCCCAGCAGTGGTAATGGCAGGACTTATAATGGGCTGAGGTGTTGATAAAGATATTCTTGGAAAGAGTAACTTATGCAGACAGGCAGGTTGGGCTCGGCAGCTCGTAGATGGGTTTCCGGTTTCCAACGCTTTCCAATACAAATATATCAGTAGTATTATGCTGCTTTGACACTGGAAATTAGTGAAAAAGCGTTACTACCCCAGGGTAGTGACCAGTCAAGTCGAGCCATTTATTATGCAGCTTATAAGTACTTGTGTGTTAGCTACAGCGTGGCTGTATCAATTTGAGAGAAAACAACTTTAAAAACAAGTCACATACATATATTAGTACAAAATGCTTTAACCTTGACGCGACACAGTCGAGTGAAACTTTTTGTATTTCCCTCGCGTACAACATAGTTGAACGGTATCGATTTTGAATGTAACACTTTTTTCCCCGCTGATTTTTGTTAGCTGTTACAAACTCTGACACGATGCAACGAAGCGAATAAAAGCTTTGTTTCTAGAAAGCTTTTTCATTAGAAATTTTTAACATATAAATCGTAATTGCCTAAAAATGATTATTTTTTTAATAAAGGGATAAACGAGGACACAAATCTCCTAATTTTAAGTGACTAAGACCCATTTATCACTTCTTTATAAGTCCTTGTAATTTAAAGAATACTCGAAACGAAATCGTAGACGTACATACGTACATATATCAAAAGTGGAAATATTGTTTTAATACTCCATATTAATGCTTCAAATACTTACCGATGTAGTAATAAAAATAGCAATTGAGGCGACAAATTGTATAATTGTTCGCAACATAAACCAGTATGAAGTACCAGCATAACGGTGATGTGCTTCATAAAGTAAGCGAAGGGAACCCTAGTTACTGATAACAAGGCCTTCACCTTAGCATCATCTTAGTCGAAGGTAACAGGGTTCATGAATCTAGAGTCTTTGTCATGTGAATGGATGTGTTTAAGGGTCGCAGTCAACATTAAAGCTGTGCTCTTTTTTCAACCTAGGTGTCCAATAACGAAATAGCTAAAACTGCCCTAGATGTATATTATCTTGCTGGAAAATAGACAAGCTTATCTGGACAATATTTACTGAGGCATAAAGGCGTTTAGATTTATAGCTTGATATAAAGTGAATTGTGTTGGCGAATAACGATAAAGCGAGGTAATCTTTAAATAAATTGGATAACGTTATGAGATCAGTGACCCTTTATATATCTCGTTGTGCCTCGCAGGCAGAATGTTATTCTCAATAAAGAAAACTAGTAACAGCCTATATAAATAAATCCCATAGGCCTCCTCTATAGAGAAGATGTTAAAGCATAGTCTTTTAGGTTTCAACACTGCGGCAACAGGCGGACTTCACACGTTTTCATATATATATATATATATATATATATATATATATATATACAGGTTTTCTCACATTACTTTCCTTTACTTAGAATGTGGTAAATCAGCAGTTAACAATTTCATCGGTACGGGTAACGGAATCCCCGTTTCTCTTTCGTTCCATGAATTGAGTTAACACTTAGACACCGAGCTATCACGGCTCTAAAAAATTAAAAGAATTTTACCAGTGCTATTAATTGATATTCCGGTTAACCAACTAAGCTTATATTCTTGTGCTAGGATATGGCTCAGGACAATGGTCGCATGACGCATTTGAATCCACGACCTTAACTATTGCAGATTGTACTTGACTCAACTTGATTCAATTTCTTCTATTCCAAAAAACTCTCCCGCGATAAGACCGGAGGAAAATCGACAAACAATTCGTTCTAGATATACACTGTCTGTTCTTATTTGTTTCTTTATCCTGAGGTTTTTACACTTTCCTTCAAACTTAACACGTATAGCTCATCACAAAATTGGAGTTCGATTTGCACTATGGTAGAGCCATAGTTCAGTTTAATCGAACGAAAATTTCGACTCGAACTCGGGTAAGGAATCATAGACTACGGTGTTAAATAACATATGTCGTTCGAAGGAAGGTTATACTGCTATTCAAATTAGAAAAAGGGGACACAACCAGACTTTCAAACTAACAATTTGTAGTTCACATAGTTTTTTATGCTCGGAATCGAATCAAAATTCCACAATGCGACAGCAGCTAAGTGCTATAAAGACTGTACCACGCTGCCGATTGATATATAAGACATAAGAGCGTACATTTTTTTTTCAACAATGCTAGCAGTGCCATTAACATTTAACATTCCGGTTAACCACTCCATCCAATCTGAAAAAGCATGTGCTGCGAGAAGATTCTATAGGCTATTATAGCCGAATGGCGGAATCGAACCTGCGATCTTAAGTTTCGCAGACCGTACCCTAAGCCATTAGGCTCTTGATACTTCGCTTTCCTCATAACATATTTAATAATACATTTTGTTACAAAAAGTTTAACTTCACTTTAAACTTACTAGTGGACACTAATTTCGTATGACGGATGTTTGTACGGGTGAAACTTGTTTGATTCAATAAATTTATTTAACAGGAAGTTACGTCATGAGTACAAATAAATCTTATTTATACTCCTATTGACTATTTCCCTTTAATTTGACAATATTACTAGGGCCTTACCGGAAATTTGATCATAACCTGTCCATTATACTGACCAATACAATACGGAACCCTAAAAGTATTATATCTTGTAACATTTGTCATCGCTGATAGTAAAAAGTTCCTATTGTATAGGTTTGAGCATCGAGTAGTGTCTCTTGCATGGCACAATTATAATTAAAAAAAAAATTGGTTTTGCGTCTAAATGTTAGTGGATATCCTCTGTCCTGTGAACTTCATTTGATCACAAAAACTTTACACTAAATTAGGAAAGGTGCGCACGATATATAATTGCATTTGTCATTGATTTAGCTTTATAATCTAAGGAGTTTGGTTCTTATAATATTATTTAAGATCTATTTATAGTTCCAGTCCTCAAAGTATTGCTTGAAGGCAGTGTGTTCACCGCCCTCCGATACTCTGGAAATGTGTACCTGTAATAAAAACAATACCTATGTCATCCTCGTGCACAATTTAACGATGGCGATATCTTCTGGTTATACTATGATATACCATAGGGCCATAAACATATGTACGTACGTGGAAATATAGAAAGTTTTTTTTTAATGTAAAGTATGACAAACAAGCAACCTGTTTATCTATCTTATATCGCAGTATATTGAAAAATAATTGCCTAAATAAAAATTCTTATAGTATATCATATCATAAGGTGACAAACGAGCCCGCAGTTTATGTGACGGTTAGTAATTCCAACGGCTCATGACACCCACATTTCGATCAGCAATCATAATACCGTTGCGTTGTCACCCTTGAGGACTGAGATTGAATGCCTCGTCACCAGTAACAAAGGTTCCGAATCCACCAGATGAAACACAGCAGCATTATGTTACTCTTTTACGCTGGTATTCTATGAGGGCGTGGTCTTATCCCGGCTGAGCTGACCCTTTCATTCTGCAGCGTAACTCTACCACTGATAAAATATTTACGAATATGAGTTCAACCGTGCACCAGCACTGCGAAAACCGTCCGAGGGATTAAAGATGTGTATGGGGAAGCTACTGTTTAAGAAAGCGCAGTACGTTTTTGGTCCCAAAGTTTTCGTTCTGGAGATTTTGATCTACTCTGTCTGCTCCGTAGAGAATACATGATCAAACAAAGTTGAACGACGATTGAAACCTACGGTCGTTAGTCCAATAATATCATAAAAAATGATCATCCATGTAAGAACTAATCTCATAGTTGCTTCAAGTAACATTGTACTACGGTCACTATAATTCTTTTCAGGATTTTTTTGCTTACAGTAGGACAGTTCAATAATGGTATAGCCATACTGTAATTTCTTTCTAAACAGGGAAATACCACGCCCTTTCAAATACATAAAGTGGCATAATGCTACCGAGTCTCGTTTGGTGAGTCTATTTATTTTAGTCCTCAAGTGTGACATAGCGTCTGGATTATGATATCTTGTCGACGAGGAATGTGGATGTATTGGACGACAGGATTTATCATCAGGTCAACTGTTTGCTCTTTGTCATTCCCCCATACAATGAAAAAGGACAATATGAATAAATTAGTGAACGATTTGTTCACGGACGTCTGATAATCTGAATAAATACACTTGGAGTGTCATTGTGTGACTACGTAGTTTTATTTTTTTTAATTGCGCCTATTCATGTCAATGGCTTAAAATATTCAATGCTGATATCCAAGAAGTCCAGATATTTTTTTGGTTGAATATAATTCTCCACTTCATCATATCTCTTGCTTACAGTGGCAATTTTGCACGGACCAAACAAAAATTCTAGATTATTTTTCAGAACAGTCTGTAAAGATCTTTTTTTTCTATGACTAGAAGTGCTTAACCCAAATGCAGCTTCTCAACAAAGCATATCTCATAAAGCAGTCCCTTAATCTTAATAAAAAATGTTTTCCTTCCTACCTTCGTGGTTGATTAATAAACCTTTTTCGAGTTGGAACATGTTTTGTGGAACTTGGTTTTTTCGTGGAAACTCCAATGAACTGGAAAGTATCGTCCAATAAGTCGATACACAGTGGCTGAACAAACGAGAGGATGGCGAATAAAAGGTTCGGATGTTTTTTTCTTTCTTCTTTTTAAATCCTCTTACCTTTCTCGTGGTACCTTTCACTTTTCTTACTTAATACGTCTAACAAAGTCACTGTTTCGAATCAAGACTTTTTAGAATTCAATTCGTTGTTTACCAAAGCGAAGCAAGCCGACATTTTGAAATTTAAGCGTCTTTAACTGCGAAATACACTAGCCTTATATTTTATTCAACGAAGAGGCAATGTTTTATAGAGATTATATATTAAGCAATTTAACGGCTCTGTTGCGTAATAGTTAGTGTACCTAGCTGTTTGGGTTCTGCATGCAATTCACAGCTGGAGAACGATATTTGTGTATAACAAATTATAGGTTTTCTGTTCTGGGAGTGTTCATGGTGTTATTTGCGCAAATGACCACACTGTAATATGACCTGCGCTATTGTGATATTGACATGTAACATTTCCCCTTTATTCCTGGGAATCGAATCACAGCCAGGAAGTCACATATTACACTTTAACTATTGTGTGACACATTATTGTGCACACAAATGAATATATGAATAATATCAAACGCAGTGACAAAGATACATAAATAGTAAAGTAATATCGTCGAATACATCTCTTTATTAAGAAGATTAATAGTTTTTTATGCAAAACTAACAGGTTTTTATTTTCTTTATTATGAGTATCTACTGAGTGGAAGCGTGGTTGTCGAGTAAGTGTGTACTAAATAAAACGCTCTTGAAAATACCATTGAATTTATGTAACTATATATATATATATATATATATATATATATATATAGCATCAACTGACATGGCTCAACGAATTAGCAAGCTGAAGTGGCAGTGGGCAGATCATATATGCCGCAGAACCGATGGCCGCTGGGGCAGAAAAGTTCTTGACTGGAGACTGGAGAAGAAGAGCTGAAGACCGAGGTCAGTGATGGGACAGGCCTATGTCCAGCAGTGGACTGTTACAGGCTGATGATGTATGTATGTATGTATACATAGCATCATCACCACAGCCTATCCATAGTCCACTGCTGATCATAGACCTCCCCCATAGACTGCCACAAAGCACGATACAGAGCAACTTGCATCCATTGACTTCCCGTAAACTTCTGAACTCTTTTTCAATATCAGTTCACCGAGCTATATGGTCAGGTAATTGCTACTACACCGTGCTGTACACATACCACTTACACCGGATGTACTATACGTTGCGTATTCAACCATTAAAATATGCATATATATATAAACAAATATCTAGTGTTGAAAAAAAAATATATAAAAAATTATAATGTAAAATTGTAATACAAAAAAAAAGCCTATTGTCAATAATATAAGCGTACAATGCACTTTACGATTCCGCCCATGAGTCGAGCACAATGGGACCCATTCGCGATAACCAGATAATCCTAACAGCTCTTCAAATAAAATTGTACGGAACGCTTTCTATTATAAACTTATTGTCAAACGGCGATTTACCAATAATAGTACTGGATATTTGTAGATAAGATTTTTTTTCTATTGTATCGAGGGATGACAAAAGGGCACACAGTTTATCTGATAATAAATAATTACTTTGGCCTGTGACATCCACATTCATGTTAGATAAGGAATAGTAATGCCATCTGCATTATGATTTAGTTGTCATTGCTGACGACTGATATATACTGAGGAAGGTCAGCAGTAATAAGGGTTATTAATGAAAAATATCAATAACTGTCTGCGCTTAAAGGTGAACTAAGTAAATCTAAGTGGACCACGGAAATATTTAATATCGAGTAATTTTAAATGCGTAAAAATCTGAAAAAGAGAATCACGTTAATACGATATGATAAAATATAATAGAATTTTTTAACATTAAATACTGTTAGTAATAAAGAGTTTAGACGTTACCGTACCGGCTTGATTCACTGGCAATGCGAAGAAATGTTTCTGAAAAATAAAATAAAAACCGTTTAAACCAGACTAAGCCCCTAAGACGGATAAGAAATTGGATGAAAGAAATTAATATTTTGCTTTATTTTCGGCGCAGGGTACTTTGTATTATAATGCCATTTTGTATCTCCCGATGTTTATTAACACAATATTAGTGACATTGGATTCTAGTCACAGCTGGTCTTTACATTGAAAATAGAACCAGAATATATTTACATATATTGGATATGAGAAACTGCGGTTTTGACACTGTAAATAAGGAGATTTAAATTTTAATGAATGATTGACGTTAATATATTTTATTTGTTATTGTATATACTACTAGGTAGGTAGTAGGAATGCTTAGTAGAAAGAGAGCCAGAAAAGAGTAAAGTAAGTCTTTCTATAAGGGTGACTATGATATCACATGGATAAATTTGTAGGCAGTCTAAAACAAGAATATTGAGTAAATTATTGTTTATACGAAGTGTGTATTATGTATGTAACTCAACATATCACTTGGCTTATTGAGTCAAACGCTTCCTTAAAATACATAGGCCAAATATTGGCGTCATTTTTATATTTTTGAACTAGGGTATGACCACCTTTGGAAGGCTGATTGATCAATAGTTTATCAGATCACTATTTTTTTGATTCGGGGCAACTTTTTATACTATCAAGTGTAGGGATTTGATTAAGGGTGGGGTATCCCATCTCAGTCTTCAGGGGTGACATGTGTATTCTGAATCTTTGTTGATGATAGATGTAGATGACTTCGGCGTTATCACTTACCATTAGGTGACCGATGAGCTCATTTATCACTCACTAAAAATATGAATAGAAAGCTTTGAATTTATTTTACAACTTCAACATTTTCACCCTATTCTAAACTCACAAGACGGCTATTTCTATAATGGTCCTTAGAGGAAAATCTCGTCGCTTAAATTCCCCTATCTAACTTTATAAATCTCATCTAAACATTGTTGTACATAACGATATGCAAGATCGCCAATCTCTAAAAAATATAAAAATCCAGTTCCGGGCATAGGAATAATATTTGTGCATCACAAACTGTTCGTTACGGGTTTGGGGATGTTGTATACATTTTTCGTATCCATAACACTACCTTCAATTTTATTGCACTAGGTAACAGAATTTTATAGACTAGGTAACGCGACAATGAATGTTTTTGTATCTCGAAAATGCTTCTGCCCTTGGAAGATATCCTGCTCAGTTAATGTTGCTACGGTAATGACCGAAAGGACCATTAGGACTTCATAGTCATCAGAATTGTAGTTATATTTGAAAGTCTCAAATTAATACGATAATTAGAAATGGGTGATGATTAAATTTCTGAACGTTACATACGAGAATAGGTGGAAAAATCACGAAATTTTATCTTACGAAAACTGCGAGTCATAATTAAATACCTTTTGTGATGGAGATTATCGTAACTGTTACTAAGAACCGATATTATTTAACATCGAAAAGTCACTTAAAATTAAGGTCCAGTATTACGCAAAAAAATATCTGGCGAAACGCAATAAACCACCATAGGTTCAACAAATTTCAGCTGAAACTGGGAGAGCTTAGAGTACATACTAACCCTGAAACCTTTCAACTACAAACAAGGCAGACACATGAAGCTTTTGTATTTCCATCGGTCGTTACATATTTGACGAATATCGATTGTAGTTGCGACCGTGTCCTTGTTACCTTGCGTACTAGTTATACTGTTTGATTAATTTATTAATACATGGTTGATGTTTAAGGAAAAACTTCGTGAGGAAAACTCAGTGTCATCATCATCTACTAGTTCACTGCTGGAATATAGGTCATTCCCACATACTGCAACAGAGTACGATCCTGAGATATCCATCGACTTCTTGCAGACTTGCATAGGTGTTCAATCCATCTAGTGGAGGGTTATTTATATATATATATATATATATATATATATATATATATATATATATATATATATATATATATAGGCTATCTTAAAGAAAAATAATTGCAATTAAATAAATATAATATTACTGGAACTCACTCACCATGTGCAACATAGTGGCGTAAAGCTGCTGTATAAATGTATAAAATTTTACACTGGTATTCTGTGAGGGCGTGGCAATAATAAGATGACATTAAACTAATTACTTTTATGTTAGTAAGTGTGGTCAATAATAACCAACCAATTTCTTATATATACAGGAATTGAGTGTGATTTATCGCTGTTTTGATCCCGATGACTCGCGCAAGCTTTTAGCATTATTCCACAACTAAGTTTCAAGATGCACATTCTACACTTTACACAGTATTCAGGGACTGGTTCTCTGCACTTGGGTCCCAGGATCCCTACACATAACATATCATAATCAGTATGCTATTTCACACTGGTATACTGTGGGCGTGGTCCTTCCCCGATCGGGTCGACCCATTCACGTAGCACATATAAACTAGCTGTGTATCTTTACTCCTGTTGAATTGTGTTACTTTATTATTTTTATCCATAGAATAAAGCAAAAGAAATGTCTATATGTTTACAAATATATAGACATTATTTATAATTCATCTTTGGCTGTAACTTCTCCTTTAAGAGTAGTCTTAAATATAATAGGCTGTGTGAATAAAAGACAGTACTTTTGTAAGAAAAGTAAAAATAAAAGTATCTAATCTTTCTTCCATAACTGCCAAGGTCTAATGACTTGTTTACTATATCATATGATTATGTTTCTCTCAGGTTATAAATAGATGAAATATCAAGATCAATTCAAAAGAGAACTCTTCTCTTATTTTCGTGTACAGCCGCTACTCATAAAGTCCGTTTATTTATACCGATGCCGCACGAGTCCGGATTAGATCGATAAATTGAGATTTAAACGCTTCTAAATCTGTTTGCTATCAACTACTACTCCGAAAACTGAGATTGCTTAGAAATTTTATTGTATATTAGAAAATCTCCTGGTCGACCACGACGATCTTCTCATTGTTACCAGATGACATAAACTGCGCTTGTTGTGCCATGTTTTTATAGTGCCGTAAGTATTTGTGTAAATAGGGAAGGGGATGACGACCAATTCATCGTCTCCTCCCCTATTCCGATGCAAGATTGGAGAAAGGTTCAGATATCGGGGACTTGGCACATATACACAATACACCCAAAAGGTCCAAGCCCTCACAGAACACGTTAACTCTATAACCCTCTTAATAGTTATGACGAGGCTTGTAAAAGTTACTTTTAATGACCTTACAAAGTAGACGCACTGCCCTACACGTGTATTTGCTGCATAATGTATATAGTAGGATGATAAATCCAGACACTAAGTCACATATCACATGTACACGTGTACATATCAAGTTGCAAAAACTTATTATAATAACAATAAAAAAATATATTTCATGTAACATTGTATTCACATATTAGAAAATATTACATAAGTTTTCATTTACAATATTATTCACACACGCTACAGAAATTTTATCAATACAGCATATTACTTCAACGTTATTAATGAAACAAGTTATATAGTATAAATGCCAATCCTAAAACTACCACAACCTAAGCGACCCGGTGCCTGCTACGTGTACGTGAGCCAGTGTCTCATGATCGGACAGTCGGGCTTATTTTGGGCACTCAGCAATTTCTAGTAATCTTAATTGTTAAAATAAGTTATTTGTAAACATAGATTTATTTAATATTAGTAAAGCTGACTTTAAACAAAATGTCTTATGCCAGCTTTCTGAGAATAATCAATATGGTATAAAAATAAAAACATACACGCACAAACACACACACAAAAGAACACGCGGGCAGTTATTTGTCGAGACTATTATGATTTCTTTTATCGCTGACCAATCAAATGTTATTTAAATTCATATTTAAACTAGTAAAATATAAATCCTTTATTGGCATTTTGTTTTAAACATTATATGATTTTGTTACACGTGGAAAGCTGTTGATTTTGTAAATAAATAAATAAATGAAAACCGGCTGAAGAAAATACTTTCTCTAGTAATGAAATGAATACTTGTAGCGTCAAATTAAAATCGGGTCAAATGATTTTGTTACGCAGTCCAAATAAGTCTATATTTTTATGTGAAGGGACATTGAAGCTGCTCCGAATAAAACGTTAAAGTTTTCGCTTTAAGTCATTCATAATAATAGACTTAACCATTAAGGCCAAAGCTTACTTAATTTACAGTTCACCGTTTCAAATAGTTCGTATGACGTCCAGTAATGGAGCTTAAACACTGTAATAAAGACGTCACAAATACTAGACAAATGTTAAGTTAGACTTTATAGCGTTAATTGCAAAAAAAAATTGCTCACAGTAATTGTTGCTGCTTTACGGTTCCCGCGTTCGATTCCTAGCCAAGGAACAATATTTTTACATCACAATCAATCACGATCAACTGTGTATTCGTGTTCACATTGCATCTGAATATTCCTCCGATCATCTACGTGCATTATATCAGATATCATATTTGATAAACAAAGGTATTGCTCTGGTTGAAATCGGCTAAGAGGATATCATCATCATTTAAGTATTAATATCAGTATTAATAACTTAGGGACCTTAAAGAAAAGAGCCTTGAACTTTCTTAAAGACCTGCAGCGCATCTGGGACTCCTCTGGTGTTGCGTATGCTAATAGACCATGGTGATCACTTACCATTAGTAAGCTGCTTACCTATTTGTCAGCTATTATATAATAAAATATAATAATCATTGATAAGAAAAGCACTAATATTTGTTGGTGATTCGGTGGGAATATTTCGTTAATTTGTAGGTACAACATTAGTTTTCAAATTTACGAATATTTTCTTGTGAATAACGCAACATCTTATTTTTAGGCATGTATTTTGTTGTATACAATTATTTTATTATATTTTTATTTTATTTACCAACCAAGACCAAAAAGAAAAAAAAATATCGCCAATAATAATAAAAAAGTCAGTGTCAGTCAGTTCTTTTCTTTTCAGGTAGTGACTAGATGCCTTATATCCACGTATAATATTATCGTTTCGTAATGTTTCTATATTCTATTCAAAGTATAATAAATATATAAGCTTGCTTTTTCTACCACATATTGCAGCCTCCATACTTTGGATAGTGGCTCGTTACCGTGAGGGTTATTTCGCGGTGCCCCGAGCGAAAGTCGTTTGTTGGCGATATTTTGCCACAGTGTTTTAAGAAGGGTCTACGGGCTTTCACCGGTTGATTGCCGCCGTACGTGTGACCTTAAGTATGTATACATATATATATATATATATATATATATATATATATACATATATGTATGTATATATATATATATATATAAGCAGTTTTTATTTTTAAATATTTATTATTATAAATTATAAAAGGACATATATTTAAAAATATCAGTATGATCAACATCAAAAAAATCAATTGCACGTTAAATCGTAATAATAAAAGTCGACCTCAATATTACATCAAGAATGATAAATCTTCACATAGAAGCACCGACGACTTCGATCGATGATCCGCAAAGCTATTGGATATTAACATATTCACATATTAATGTGTTGAATATAAATGAACTTGATTATAATTATATGTTAACAGACAAATTTATATTAAATAAATTGACACAAGTAACTATACACATATATCAAAGACATGAGAAGTCCGCCAATCCGCAGTGACGCCGCGGAATGGCTCTAACATCCTCTCTAGAGAGGGGGCTAGAACTCAGCAGAATGATTCAATTATATAGACTTTACTTCAAGAGAACAATTCAGTCAGTTGCCTCCTTTATACTATATTATTTAAATAGTTCTATTTTATATCATCAAAGAAAAGAAAAAAAATCAAAGAAAAGTAATATCTCAAAGAACGTATTTTATAAACTAGAATTTTCTAAAGTACAATGATTCCGACGAATAAGATATGGAATGGGAGCGTTACCACGTTTTTTCTTTTACACCCTGAGGGATGACGTGAAATATTGAGACCGACAACAAGAAATGAAAAACATTTTTAACGTAATCAGATAGGCGGGCTGAATGTCTTTCGTAGTTTTGTCTTATACTAAGGAAAAATATTATATTAAATTGTTTTTTTTTTTAATTTGAGCATACCGGCATGTCATTGTTCTCACGAAGTAGTTGTTTTAATTTCAGTTTCGCAAATTCTAATGTTAAAATAAAACCCTATTAACATTACTAATCTTCCGGTTAACCACTCCAACTAAGCTGTAAATGCTTGTGCTGGGAGATGGTTCTCGACAATGGTCTAATGGAGGATTCGAACCTAGGACCTTAAGTCTTGCAGATCGTACCCTAAACCATTAGGCTATTGTATAGTTGCAATCTATATAAGGTTAGTGCTGCTTAGTTATTTCATTAGCTTTGAACTTCGAGTACTCGAATATTTATGACTTAACAGACACTCCAGAGTCCGGTACCTGGTCGAAAACAGTTTCATCACTGAACTCAATTTATATCTAGCATTGTACTGTTAACTACCTGACGAATTATTATTAATTACTTATCGATTTTTTTATTCTTTATTTAAACAAGTAAAACATTGTACAAGAAGGTGCACTAAATACAGAAAGGCATTCTCAAACAGACAACCTCTGGGTTGAGCAGAGAATATATTGTGGGTGCGAGAATAAAACTTATTTTAATTTAAAGAGTAAAATATACGCAATAATTAAAGCTATCTACTACCTTATATACATAGAAATTATATATTTCACACACAAATATACTTACGTACTTCATAGGTTACCAAACACATCAGGATCATTGACTTAAAAAAAAAATTGAAATCTTCTTGTATATTATCTAAAGCCATTTTATTTATTTATTTATTAAGGTCAGAAAGTATAAAACTAATCACTGGACCCACCCACTAATACGCCACTCTAAAACAAATGCATCTTGGTTAATTATCCAAGATGAATAGGCGTATTTATGAGCTACAGAGATCATCAACATATCAAATCTCTACTAGTTGTCACCCTAATTTACAATATAAACTAAAAAAAAATACAATTTATATGATCTATAAAATATAAGATTAATATATATAAATAATTTCCCTTCGATTAAATAATGATGGATTACATCGAGAAAAAAAGATATATTTCTGAGCAATGAAATTTCATTCAGAAGCTTTCCTACGGTTGTCTGTAACACGAACGTATCTGGAGACTAACAATCCGTTCATAATTTCACGATTCTACAATGTACATCGTAACCGTAAATCATACATTATTGCAAGAAAACACCGAAACCTTGTTCATACTTCATAATTCCAGCGATGCTCTAACGTAACAATATGTACGAAGACCGCAGAAATTTACTGGGGAACATAAAAAAAAGAAACAAATTCGCTGGCTTGTTTATTACATTCCGTCGGCGAGCGTAAAGATTTTGTTCTCGGATGTGCGCCTGTTTACCCGATATTTCATATCATGCTATTGGACGGTCTGTCTGAAATCTCTAGTAGTTTTCAACGAGTTCTTTTCAATTTGTATCTGTTCGTTTTGCATAGTAAAGTTATATCAAGTCCACTACTGATTGGCGGACTTAACATGTATTCATTCTATGAATAGATAAAACGAGGGAGACCAACAATGCCAAAACAGATTACCCAGTTGAAGTGGCAATAGGCTAGCCATGTAGCTACATAACCGATATTGGATGGGGAAGAAAGGTCTTGAGTGGACTGGCAGTCGCAATGTAGAACGACCCCCTCTAGATGGAGCGACCTATGCAAGTGCTGGAAGTCGATGGATACGGGTGATTCAGAATCGTGTTTCGTGGGGAATCTATGGGGGAAGCCTATGACAGTGGACTATGGACAGGCTGTGATGATATATATTAGGTGTTTACCTATGAAATTGCCGTTCTTCAGTATTGGCCATTTCAAACCAAAAAAAAGTTTTGATTGGCTGTGAATTCTACATTCAATATAATTTTGTTTTAAAAACATGACATTCTTTTTACAAAGTCAGTCTTTTGTTTATTGATTAGCTTTATGTTATCATTCATCACAGACTAATCACAACACAGTTAATAAGGACATAGAGACACCAAACATTCTCATATCAGAAATCGAAAATGCGATAAATACCCAAAAAAATGACAAAACCCCAGGAAGTGACAACATAGCTAATGAAGTGCTCAAATCACTATTGATTTCACTTCTGGAACCTCTGCAGGTATTATTTAACAACATCCTCAGAACAGAAACCACACCAGAGCAATGGCCATAGTGTACAATTATATTACTTCACAAGAAAGGGAACAGAAGTGATCTCGGAAACTACAGGCCGATTAGTCTCACGACGAATTTATATAAAGTATTCTATACTTTAGAATAAAATCAACCGCGCGAACAAGTCGGTTTTTGCAAAGGATACTCAACTATAGATTACATGCAAGTCATAACACAAATAATAGAAAAAGTCAAAGAATATAGAAAGACATTGTACATATGCTTTATAGATTACACGAAGGCCTTTGACTCTTTATATTTTGAAGCTATTTGGACATCACTGACTCAACAAGGCGTTAATTCAACGTACATAAATATCATACATATTATCTACTCCAAATGCCACGCCAAAGTACGGTTAGAACGTGAAGGTACAGAGTTTCCTATAAAAAGAGGAGTTAGACAGGGAGACCCGATCTCGCCAAAAATGTTTTCCGCTGTGCTTGAATCTGTCTTCAGACGTATGGACTGGGAAAAGAAAGGAGTAAATATTGAAGGAGAGCTATTGAACCACCTGCGCTTCGCCGACGACATCGTGGTATTCGCTGAAAGTGCCACAGAGCTCGAGAGCATGGAAAGTCACAAGGTGGGACTTTCACTCAACACATTAAAAACTAAGATTCTTACTAATGGAGACCCACAAGACATTATTGTAGAGGATGAAAAAATTGAATACGTATCGGAATACATTTATCTAGGGCAATTAGTATCTTTTGGAAATAGTACCGCAAAAGAAATACAAAGAAGAATAACTTTAGCATGGAAAAAATATTGGAGCTTGAGAGAAATAATGAAAAATAATACAGTAAATATAAATATAAAGAAACGAGTCTACGAAGCAACAGTATTACCATGCCTAACATATGGGTGTCAGACGTGGTCGTTAAGAAAAGAGGACGAAGAAAAAATTGCTATATGCCAAAGGAAAATGGAAAGGAGCATGCTAGGAATTAAGCTATCAGACCAAATTCGCAACAGTGACATCAGAAACAAAACAAAAGTAATAGAGGTAAGAAAAAGAATTCGATTACTCAAATGGCACTGGGCAGGACATGTTTGTAGGATGAATAACAGATGGACGAAACGTCTAATAGAATGGATACCAAGGGACAACAAAAGGAGAAAAGGGAGACCAGGCAAACGATGGAGAGATACTTTCAGCCGCAGGTGTGGTAATAACTGGATGCAAATGGCTCGGGAAAGAGATACTTGGAAAGGTTTAGGAGAGGCCTACGCCGCAGAGGCGACTACTACCAGCATACGTCAATAAATATAACTATAATCACATATTTTCTAGATTTATAGATAGGATTTAATTAAGTTAGTATTGTTAAAGTAAGTTAGTAGTAAGTAAATAAAGGCTATTTTATTTTATTTTTATTATTTTATCCTTACATTTAAATATTTTTCGTCATAATAGATACTTTAAAAATTCGTGTTATTGGAATATGAGTTCCGTCGTGGCATCAACGCGGCACAAACGGCACGTAAGATCAACAACGTTTTCGGAGAGAACTTAAGAACCTAAGACCTAATATATACGTATATTTCACACGATGTTTCCTTTGCTTTCGAAGATAATATCAATGCGCACCTAAAATTGCAATCAACATTTTCATTGGTGCCGGGATCGAACTCGTTTTTTTTCTCGAGTTAGGCATTGAGGCACTTAGGCACTGCGCTATGACTCTTTGTGAGGTATAAATAATTAATACATGCTTTGGTGAAAACTTACTGGTTTAATAATTTTACTATCCAGTGAACAAATAACACATAAATGAACCCGTACGGGCCCTACTTCTTCGAAGTACCATCTGGCCGAGACTGTTAAGATAAAAGTAAGTAATAATGAACATTTACGAATACAAATGGCAAATATCTTTTATCTTTCGTCCAATTTGGCCTTATTTCAAGAATATACCAAATAAGTGTATATATTAATTTCGCGTGGGGAATATAAGATTTCGTCTAGTAAATTGGCAATAAGAATGTTATATTGGTGAATATTTCTAAAGAAAACAGTATTATATTGTTTGTATTAAATTATTTTTCTTTTAATACAGATTTTTCCTGCGAAACGTAAGCTATTTACTCATATACTTTTTAAAAGCACTCTTTGGTTTTAATCGTTTAGGGTACCGTATGCGAA
Source organism: Teinopalpus imperialis (assembly GCA_029286865.1). Lineage (NCBI taxonomy): Eukaryota > Metazoa > Arthropoda > Insecta > Lepidoptera > Papilionidae > Teinopalpus > Teinopalpus imperialis. The sequence continues at coordinate 15,771,055 of JAGSMU010000001.1, forward strand.
TGCGACTTCGTAATTTCGAATTTGGGTATTGTCGTAATTGCAATTTTAATTGATAGTTTATCACGTGCTCAGTGGTCAGAAAACATCGTGTTGAAACCTGCACGTCTAGGATATAAATTAAAACGTGGTGAACTATGCTCTAAAACTCGCTATAGAAAGGAGGCTTAGTATATCCAACAATGAGATTTTTATAATGGCCATAGCTTTACTTTACTTTTTGACGGTGACAAATGAGCACGCAGTTCACTTGACAATTAACGGTTGTTCAGACTTTAAATTAAACATATACGAGGGCGGACTTAATACCTAGTGATTTTTCCGCGATCATGATGGAAAATGAGTTTACCTCATTTCGCAGCCTACATCTATATTCAGCTAATAAAGTAGCATGTCTTATTACCCCTGACAACAAAGATGGAAATAAGATGGCCACGTTATCTGTAAACTGCCTCTTGGATCCTTAAAGTCACCAGATTAAACAGCAGCGTAATGTTGCTATTTCACGCTGATGCAGGCAGTGGTCCTACATTCAAGATACAACTAGAAAAAAACCTTCACAAAAAGTTTAAAAGTTAAAAGCTTCGTCCAGTTCTGTCACAAAAGGTGCTTTCACACGTTCTGCTCCTTTGTTGAATGTGTGTATTGTGTATATAAGCATCCTTCGTTGCCAAGAAATTATTTGTAGGGATTGTTTACAATTCTATCAACGCCAGTTGGTTACTTTTTATTGCACTTTCGGTATGTGCTTAGGATTTCAATTTTTATTATTTTAAATTATCAAAAGAACGAAATATTCCTTCGTCAATGCGCAATTTCGCCCTAAACAAGATTCTAAATATTTCATCGAATATATTATCAGATTACTTTGAGAAACAATATGCTCTTTTTTCATTTAATCTTAAGTTCAGTCAAAGAATGATACGATTTTCTTCTGAAGTAGAAAATGTTTTAAATGATGTTTTCTTACAATATTTTTTTTGAATATAGGTCGAGCACACAGCTCACCTAATGGTAAGTGATGATGACCACGAGCCATGACATTAACCCTTAACTAACCCCTGGGTGGATTCCTGATGCATCAACCCTGTTCTCCGTGGCCAGAGAGCTATAAATATTTGCTTCTACTTCTCCTACGATTGAATTTATTTCTCTTCTAGAATGTTAACTACTCTTTTGAGTTCATAGTTGATTCTAGATTGGCATCATCATTACAGATACATACAATAAGAACCAGCTATACTCCAAAGCAGATATATGTATTAATGTTGACACAGAGAAAGCCTCGGAGAAGCCCGTGATCACTTCTAATTTTGTATCTGTGGATCACATCACAGTACCTCTGAATATATCCGTCGCGCTAAATATTATCGCCGTATTTGTAAAAGACGATCAAAAAATTCAACTCTAAATAATTAAACCGTACACTGTTTCTACTAAAATAATAATTATATAACTACATACATATATATACGGGTTAATAAATTAGAAAAGTGGTGTGCGACTAATTAAAAAGTTCAGAAACGTTGCATTAAAGAGACATATAGTAACGATTAAGCAAATTGCTTATCGAAATTGTTGGCTTTATTCCAAATGTGTGTATACATTGGAAATTGGACTGTCATTATGCTATCAAATTCCAATACGAAGCAAAATGTCTCTCCAATTACTAGAATGGAATATTTAGTAACGTTCAGCTAATATTGTTCATGGAACAACTGGCTATAGTATCAAATGTATACAAGTATATACACTTAAAACTATAAATTATTTATAGTCAGTAAGACCTAACTTCAGATACTATTTGTTAGCGTCGAAGGCAAATCTAAGGTAATACTAATATTTTCACCAATCAATTCGGTAAGTACGCCTTACTAGATTGGTATACTGGATGGAGGACAGATATATAGGACAGACCAGACGCTCCTTCGTCCACTTGATATACTGGCTAAGTTACCTGAAATTTCTTTAGTATCAGATTCCGGAGATATAGTACTTTTATATATGTACTCAAACCCTCAATCTAATCTCTTTTTATAATCTATAATCTAGTAACTTACCACAGTAGCACCTGCTTAGTAATTCCTATCCTATTAAATCTTCTCTTTAGACTCCAATATTGTATAGGGTGGATTGCTATCCATCATCTTCATCATCATACTAAAGCACAATTCCTGCGTAGGGCCTCGCTTCTAGTGGGGTGTCATCATACATTGTAACTGTCAGTCTGAGATTGCCACTGTAGAAACTTTCTTCCCTATTGGTTATTGGTTTTAAGAGTTAGGTATATGGCCTGCTTATTGGCACTTGTACGTTGTGTGATCTATCAAAAAAGTCGAGTCGTATGGTTTCGGTACAACAGTAAGACAAATTGTTCCAGTCCTTTGTCGTACTGTTGTACCGAAACCATACATGCAAAATTTCTGACATGATTCTCCTACCCTCCTATTGTCTTAGATTTCCTATGATTCCCGAGATCAAATCAGTCCCAATCTACATCCGCGACATTCATTCGCTTGCTCAGTTTCCTAAATAACGGTGTAATTTACGGGAAATAAATTTCATCAATAAAATAAGTGTTCCATATTTAAAAAGCGATTTAATAAATCACTTATGACAGTTTCATCTAAATAAGAGGAATATCAATGAAGATAGTATGGAAACCCGCTGTGTGTTTTGATCTCCGAACGAATTACTTTTTTTTGAACTTGACGAAACATGGAAAGAAGAATAAGAATTAAGTAATGGAAATCCCCTATACACACTCCAAATTGTATGTAAAAGAAGAAGGATCTCAAGTCTGTGCTTGTATAATTTTTGTAATATTATCATAGTTTATAATAGACTAAAGTTAAAAAGAACATTGATCGTGTACTTCAACTTTTTTAATCCTCTTACATTGTATACAATTTCATCAATTGACTTTATATGTTCCCTAATATCTAAGTGAATATATATGTAACATACATATTTATATATGTACTAATGTATGTATTTATATGTGGTAGACCCAAACCACAATAGGGAGGGACGGAGTTCTCATCAAATACTAGAGTAAAATAAACAGAACGTCGCAGCTGTGTCGCATGGATAATGCGGAAATCCAATTACCGGTGAAGACACGTTCAAGTCCTCAAGGGTGGCAAATCATAGATTAGTAGGTGTATATGGTTATGCGGATAGTTTTGCGCTTCTATAAAACATGTTATCAACGTATTGTCTCTATACATCGATATATTACTATTACTATGAACTAAACTATTTCCTTCATTTATCATTTTATCTTATGTCTTCTCATGATAGTTTGGTACTTATTACCTATTCAAAGGCTTTAGATCCTTTATCCTTTGTAGAAATAAGTTATCATTTTTTACTCACATTTCAGATACAAGTTATTTTTCATAAATATAGTAATTTATAACAAGTTCAGTAGTAGACAAGTATAATAGTTTCACATCAACGTGTATCGTACATATTATCAATGCGGGCTTAGTTCCGATTGAGTCTTAGTACTATATTGGAAATCACGAGATAAAATGTGCCACCAAGTTAACTCAGGAAATTTAACAAAGCCTGTTCTGTCAAGCTCGTTTCCGTTGCGAGCGACGGCGTTCTAACTCGGGCTGGCTTTAAATTCATTGTATTTGCTTATGCAAATTTAGCTTCGGTGGCTTTCATCACGTACAACACGTTATAATTCTCCCTTGTGTATTCGACACAGATTCCCGCTGACGCAGAGTGCATTTCGTGATATAAACTTGATGATAAGCTTATAACCATGACCTCTTAAACACATATGTATATAAATATATATATATATATATATATATATATATATATATATATATATATATATATACCGGACGAAAAACAACATGATAGTAAACTAAGTTATATATGTGTACATAAATAACTTAGTTCACTATCATGTTGTTTTTCGTCCGGTGACATTTGCCAATTAGTTACTGCGTATTTAGTACACAATTCGTTATTTTGCATAATCTTTTATTTTTAGTATCACCTTCTGAATCACCAGATCTGTGTATTATACATATAAAATACAAATTATTTTTATGCGTTGCTAAAATACTCACTCAAGGCAAATTTGATATTTTGTCGTAGGGACTTATTCGTTACCCTGTGTTACATTGTATGCTCTTATATGATGTTCGTCATTAGTTATCTCACCAAATCTACACATATCATTGAACACACATATCAATTGTAAAGTGCTTGTAATCATCTGGGTTAGGGATAGTCTATCCCGCAAAGATGTTCTTAAGAGGGAGTTAAAATAACATAATGTATCTAAAATCTCCTTAAAGTATCTGGATATTACACCAATTATGTTTTAAAGATAATTAGTGTTATCAACACTATAAATTTATTATTATCCAGATTATTAAAATTTCCACTAAGCTCTGTTGTTAATATTTAACATCCATTTTTTTTGATAATAGTATTTATGGTCTTTATATATAAAAAATATATATTTTCATATATAAAATTTTCTCCACATCTAAGAATCACTTTTATTCCTCATTGAGAACAGAAAAGACTTTGGTAACCATGGATGGGTGTTGTCTTCCAAACCTTTGTCTTCCATCACAATGAAACGATCATAAGTGTCGATCTGTAGACGCCTGTTCTGGTTTCACTAATTTCCTTTCCTATTTCGAACTATCGCATTATCCTCCATTATATTGATTGTATTGACATCCAGGTCTGTTAGAAAGATATTGATTTGGTTGATAATTTCTCCAGATACGCTGACGCATAAATAAAATGCATCTAGTTTTTATCATCTCAGCAAGGATGTGAACGACCTTCATTCCCCCGTTCAGTTTGTTGAATTCAGCTTTTACAGCATGTTCAGTATATTATAAATACTTAGACAACGTAGGCTCCTAATTCTTCAGGTTATAATAATAGTTTGTTGGTCGTATTTTGCAACCATTTTTATAGTACGGACGAAAGAAGATACAAAATAAGTCCATTGTAGAACTTTGAGAGTAGAAGCAATATAAAATATTACTCGTGTATTGTTATGGCGAGTAATGGAAATCAAAGACGTAATAACTAGTAACTATGTATTTTCATTTTAGTCCTTAGAAACAGCAACAAACATTATCATCAACCTTTTACCGGCGTTAATATTTGTCAATAACCAAACTATCAAGCAAATCGACATTATCTATTCTCACCATAACACGAAATATACACTTACAAGTACTTATACCTTCAGATGTACCTACGGTAGATAAATACAATATTCAATAGCGAAACACTACGGCTTTGTTTAAAATAAGTTAAATATAGAACATTCATGCCAACTGCTGGGGGTCGTGTAGGCGGCTCTTTATTCCACTTCGTAGCGTGACTACCAGCTGATATTGATCTAAATACGATGGAGCTAGAAAATGATAGAGCTGTACATGCATTGGTGATATTAGCATTTATTTGCGCGATATTAATCCAATAATAATCTACGAAGTAATCTTGATGGCAACTAAAAAAGTAATCGCTTTCTGAACGTTGGTTAAGTTATAAATTATTAAATATGATGGTTTTAGGGCAATTGATCAAGTTTTCAGTAATCTAAGTATGGTTTGTGTTTCACAATTGGCATAAATCATCTCTCTACTTCGTTCGTTCACGAAGGGGAGCAACGTGGTAAGTCTGCCTTATAATTGCAATTAACAGCATTGATTCCGGCACCGTGCAACGAACTCTCTACGAACTAGCTGCATCGTATTTCTACCAGCACCTTCCTAGTGTAATGCCTACGCCTTCGTTAAATGCCGATGATATGACTAATATTATAGGAAATTTATATTTACATAAATCATTCAGTTATTTGTGATGTTTAATAATAGTAGAATTTATATCGATGTAGTCTGTTATTCTCCGTCTGGTTTATAACATTGTAATGTAGGACGCAGGTAGACAAGATCAAAGAGAAATATAGACCTAGCAGAGCATAAACAATCTACACTCAGAGATAAAGTTGAGAGGATATTAAATTTTACGCTAATACAAATCAAGTAAGTAAGATGATATTTGTTATATTGTAACGATGGTGCTGTCGAAGGTCCTAGTAGCTTTGGTTTAAGAGATCGCTTTTTCTTCATTGTGTTCTTCATTGTAAACACCCTCTATATAGATGACGTGTCTGCCCGAGAGCATGATTTATTTATGTATAGGCTGTTCCATTACTTTTTTTCTTTGCATCTTAGTGATGCAAGTTTCCGCCTAGTGACGCGGTAGCGCCTGAAATCGCAATAAACAATTTCATTGATGCTGGTATTGGGACTTTATGCGCATCCGGTCATTGACCTACCCTGGCTATTTCTTGTTCAATTTGATGTAGGTGTAATAATTCTGGCTTCATATATCTTGACTAGCATAAAATGCCAGGGTGGTGGATTTCGATAGGTTTTTTTATTCAATTGAGAGCATCATGCAGTTCACCTGATAGTGTGATTCATGCGGCCAATGATATCTAAATCCTGAATTGACAAGGAATCATAATGCAGATGCGTTGTCATTCTTGAAGACTAAGATGGAATGCCTTGTTACCAGTAAATAAAGGTCTCCGGATCTCTTCACTCACCAGCGGAAACATTATGTTGCTATTTTACGCTTGAACTCTTGGAGGGCGTGGTTCTACCCCGGTCGAGCTGACCCATTCATTCTGCAGCTAGATGCAAGATACAACGTAGCTCTACGACTGTTAAAACATTCAACATTCGTAGTAAATAAATCCTGTTATATTTTTTTATAATTTACTAGTTGTTTAAATATTTGTCTCCGAACTCTTTCGTCACAACGGAATGAAGAATATCTTAGTTTTTAATTACTAGTTCCTTAATATAGCCGAAAAATTATTAACTATATATAACATTTGGTATGACAAACGAGAACAAAGTTCACCTGATTGTAATAGATGGTTGTGGCCGATGACATCCTCAAAAAAGCTTCAGAATGCATGAATGAATCATCATCATCATCAACAAAATCGTAATCGAAAACAGATGTATTTTTAAATGTATAGATGAACATATAACTCATGTACTCTCACTAAATGTATATATTTATATATATACATATATGTATATACATATATGTGCATATGTATATATTCAGTATGAAACAATAACAATATAGAACTGAAGCTCCATGCAGCCAAGTGGATACTGAGTGTTCAGCTTTTAAACCTTTTCAAGAGCTCATCTCTTTGTGTTGTGAAAACATTGTCCATTGGTTTGAAAGCATGCATTTAGTTTCAGGTATAAAAATTTTATGTAAAGCTAAATTTAGCAAATTACAAACGAGTTCCATGGTGGGTGCAAACAATTTTGAAAACATGATTTTGTTAGGTTATTTTTCTAGCTTATGAGCCTCGCTTTTGTCGTTTGTGGAATGCTCGTATATGTATGTATTATTCTTACTAGATATATGTACATATTTAGACGCTGACTATTATTTGACCTCTTGATACTATATGAAGATTGTTTTATTTTTTCAAGTTTTACTCATGTTTATCTAGTTCTTGTTTGTCTAACCTCTTTCTTGTATTTAGTCACGAGTCCATATCGTATACATTTTAGACTTCAGTTAACAGTGGATAGTCTACTGAGTCGAGTGAATTTATGATGGATGATGGACCATATACAAAATTCTAATTACTTAATGATTACATATATCTACGCGAACACAGAAAGGAAATAAAACAATTTTTAAAGGATTTAATTGCCTTTACTTTCACTCGTGATCAAGGGGAGTACTGAGGTATTCGACGTCCTGGTGTCATAGTTAAGTTTTGGTCCGATCACTGCGTAAATAATATTAGTTATCTAGAATTAATAATTAACGCCCGGTAGTCACGAATGTCGAAAAGTAGTCGAAACATCGATATAAAAAAGTTAAGAATAAATCTATTGTGACGGTTTAAATCGACATCTATGTATATCTATAATTTTATTGTGAATCAAAAGGATGGTATAATTTATAACGTTCCATTTCTTTACAGAATTTACAGCTTTTGTACCAGCGATGACACTTCACACAAAGCTGAGTAGATTAGAAGACGATTATATAGTGGTTATGTTACGTCGTGGACAGAGCCGTTCACCGTAGCTCTACCCTAAGAGATATTTTTGATCGTCTGTTCAGAGGATTCTGCGAGTGAGTATAAAAAATATTATATTTGAAAGGAATTTATTGGACGTAGTATGTTTTTATAGTTGATCTTTAATTAGAACAGGAGTCAACGAGAAAACAGCTGATGGTATGGTGATCACCGCCTCTCATAGCTCATCATAAGGATTATTAACTATTTTCTTTAAGGACCCGAAATCGTATTGGAAGTATCGCCGGTGACAGTTGAGATTTACAAATTTGTAATGAGTTGCAGAAAATTTTGTGTAAAACGCACGATGGTAGTCAACCATTTATATGGTGAGGACGAAATTAACTGAATTGTTATGATGCACGATGCTTAAACTTGGGTGGAATTAATCCGAACAACTCATCAAGACCTGAGGTTTCAGACAATTTACCAATCTTAATTTGTCTTCATTTAAAATCACAAAACCATGATGAAAAAGCTAGCGGTTAAACAACCGAGACTGGCTCAATGGCTCTATCCCACTGCTATTTCATGACAACGCTATACCCCCATACTTCACGACAGGCGGTCGCTAAACTAGAGGAGCTGCGATTGGAATGTCTCCGACATCCACTAAGCTTCGCGGAAATTACTCCCACAGATTACCACGTTTTTTGGAATTTGGACAATTTCTTGCTAGCAAAATAATTCAATCCCGATGAAGCAGTCTCTCAGATTCTCGCTCCCTAAATTTTTTCAGCAATAGAATCAATGGAACTACTTATAAAATGGTGACAGGGAATAGATAATAATGGTACATACTTAGATTGATTAAATATATAGTTTCATTATTTTGTATTTCTTTTTCGTTTAATACGCTTATTTCATAAGTACCTGTCGTAATAAAAGTACTAGGAAAAAAGGAATATGTCTATATATGCATAAATCCTACTGCTGGACATAAAATATATCTCTAGAAAGGGTGGTAGTGCTAAGTATTGATTTTCTTTTTATTTTTTGGCGCGCGTTTACTCACGATTTTGTCTTAAAATTGCAATTAACAATGTTCATAGACACCCGGAGATTGAACTCCATTTTCTCGCGTACCGACACTTAAAAGCAAACGCTTAGACACTGAACTAACTGCCTCTCTAAAACTAACATAACATTCTATGTTTATATTTCAATCCAACAGTAATGAATCTCCTGAACATGGACGCGGAGAACCGCGTTGTTCTAAACGTAGGCGGCATCCGCCATGAGACCTACAAGGCGACACTCAAGAAGATACCGGCGACACGGCTCTCACGCCTGACGGAGGCCCTCGCTAATTACGACCCCGTGCTCAACGAGTACTTCTTTGACCGCCATCCAGGAGTCTTTGCGCAAGTCCTCAACTACTACAGGTATTACGTAAGGTCGTGATTCACAGAGATGTTTGGAACGCGAGCTGTCTTGAATAATGTATGCTTTTGACTTTTATTTGCGGGATGTCGTTTAAATAATACATCGAAAATTGTAAATACTTTGATTAATTACTTAGGGTTTTTTATGACTATAAGAGTAACACACGAACACACAGTTCACCTGATGACAACTGATTCATGCGGCCCATGACATCTACAATCATCCTTGACAAGGAATCATAATGCAGATGCGTTGTCACCCTTGATGACTGAGATGGAATGCCTCGTTACCAGTAATAAAGGTCCCTGCACTCGCCAGACGAAACACAGTAGCATTATGCTGCTATTTTATGCTGGTATCCTGTGAGGGCGTGGTCCTTCCCCGGTCGAGCTGACCTAGTCATTCTGCAGTTAGAATCATACTACAGTGTAGCTCTACTATTTAACATTAGTTTAAATTTTGATCTGATGCTATTTGCGACCTTGTGCTGAATGAGTACTTATTTGACCGCCATCCAGGAGTCTGCGCAAGTCCTCACTTATTACGGGTATCATGTAAGGTCGTTATGCACAGAGACATTTGCAACGTGAGCTGTCTTGAATACTTTGTATTAATTTGGTTATAATAAAACTTTTCCAACATTGTAAGTAACATTAACTCATTACTCACATAAATTTCTGTTACGACTGATTCTCTAAAGATATTTTTTCAAATATCAATATTCAAATACAAGCCAATGCTTGTCTACAATCCCACCTTGTTTTAGGTGATGATGTTGATGTTGATGATAGAGTTCACTAGGTCAGTAAATGCCTATTCACTTTCGAAGACACATATATATAACATATATAACTATACTCCACCGGAAAGACTACGTAGGCAAATTGTTCCAATCAGTATAACAGTGGTAGAGCTTCACTGCAGTTTGATACCAACTGCAGAATGAATGGGTCAGCTCGACCGGGGTAGGACTTCGCCCTCACAGTATACCGACGTGAAATAGCAGCATAACGCTGTGTTTCTTCTGGTGAGTGAAGGGATCCGGAGACCTTTATTACTGGTGACGAGACATTCCATCTCAGTACTCCAACTGAACCAAGGATGAATGTAGATGTCATGGGCTGTAGGAATCGCTGAACATCACTGGTGAACTGTGCTCGTTGTAACTCTTAATGTAATTAAAAATGACGATATCTGACGATATATCGCTTCGTCCGAATGCGAGGAATATCCGCAAAAAAGGATGCATTTTTTATTGTACTGAGGGTGACAAACGAGCACACAGACGATCGTGAGTAATCACAGCAGCCCATAATATGGGCCCACATTAATCCTCGATAGGGAATGATAATGCAATTGCGTTATCATCATGTGGTATAGACAGAATGCTTCGTCACCCGTAATAAAGGTCTCCGGATCACTAAAGGATACTGCTATCCTTCCAAGATCGAACCCATCCATTTATGCCACTGCTAGAAACATACTGCAGCGTTGCTCTAGGACTAACTAGAAACTAGAAAGTCTAACACAACCTTAAAACACAATCGAAACGAGAGCTCCCTCTTAAATACCATTAGATCTCATTAAAATAAAACTGGTTGCCGAGAAGGTCATACATAAGTAGCTAAGTAACTCATTACTCATATTAATTTATCTGACCACTATATTCTATAAAAGTTATTGGACTTTTATTTCGTTTATTGTGTATTATATCGTGTATTGTTTTAAATTATGGACGTTTTATTTTAATATTGATCACAAACTATAAGGGATAAGTACAAAACAAATATGTCCTTTTTTAATTATCCGTCACAGCATTTTTTAAAACTGTAGGATCTGTAGGTATTTCCTATATGCCGTTTCTTTTAATTGACAACAAAGTCTGAATTTCTGTATTACATATGTATGTAATAAACCCTTACTAATATATAGTCATAGGTTGGCCAACAGCCAAAGATTCCTAATATCAAAATTTACAATCACAATTGTTTTGTTGGACTCGCATACGTAGATAATATATTATTTAAATTATAATTTACAATTTAGTATAAACTTTACATCTTGCTCCATGTTATGAATCGTCACGTTTTATAACTATATGTGTCGACGCATCAAAGTTTTGTATACGACCGCATTGCGTAATTACACTGGGCGGTTATTTACCGCAGCGTTTATAGAAATATATTCGTGCGTATGTTTTGTGAAGTATACTGTAATACGAGTGTAAAATCCTGCAGAGCAGTCTAAGAGCTACGATGTACCTAGTTTTTAGCTACAGCATGAATAGGTCAGTTCGACTGGAGAAAGAACACGCTATCACATTGTACCAGGGGTATCGTATGTTGGGTATAGGCAACCGACCAACCGATTACCGGTAACAAGGTATTCCATATGAGATCGTAGGGTGGCAATGTATGTGCTTCTTGAATCTTTGTTAAGGAAAGATGTTGCATATAGGGCGACAAGTGTGTTCTTGTCTTACTGTTATAAAAAAAAAAATTCGTGTCTCAGATTCTAAATTTTTGATTCATTGATGCGGTGTAATGATCCAATTAGAAGTAGTTGTAGTGTAAAAAAATATATATTATATGTATTTATTGACACAAATACCTTTATAATGAACTTTGAACAGAAAAAAATATATTAGCACATTATAAATACTTTTTATCTAGTTATTAAACGACCATTCACGGTGTATTGTTTCACTGCCCAGAACATGGTAAGTTTTATGTCGTACCGAAAAAACAAGAGAAAATGGGCTAACGCAGTGTCCTATTTAGTAAAAGTCCTCCTAGTGGATTTCGATCACGGCGATATCATCTGGTTATAGCCAGTTGAGATCAACAGCATAGAATATTGTCATAGTGCCGTAAGCATTCACGGGACATACAAATAACACACTCAGATCCAAATTAACAATTCGTGATAATCAAATATTATTCTTCGGCTTGTGAATCGAAACCACGACCCGCTATGCTGCAGCCAGGTACTCTAAACACTACACCACGCATCTTTGTATTAAAAAATAACACAAAGCATGAAAACCATGTATTATGTCATAATACAAGTCTTTTATACCTTTTTTCGAGTGAACAATTTGTCCATAACATTTATTTCCCCTTATATTTTCACTAACTTCTCTATTACCTTAAGAGACGAATGAAAGATGAAAGCTAATTCATATAAAATACTCCGCAAAAAGCTTTACCCATTTCTCTTTGGGATCCTCATTCGAATTACATTATTAACTCAGTTTCTTAGGAGGAAGAAAATTATATTGTTGAGATACCATATTTGAGGAATTCTTTTTTGTATTTTTTTTTGCAGCTTTATAAAATGTAAGTGTGATAAATGTGGGACACTACATATTTAACTTTCACACGACATCCCTAATTTATTGGAGTATATAGAAATAAGTAAAGCATTCATAGCCAATTTTTATGATACGGCCTACGAAGCTTAAAAACGTAGGTACAATTCCACCATCCGACTACTGGCACGAAGCATCTAAGCAAGCACAAGAATTTAAGCTAAGCTAAGTGGAGTTAACAGGAATATCCGTAATATATATTACTCATTGCTAGTATTCTTTATAAAAATATACTAAAAATTTCCATTTGAATCCTTACAATTGTGTCCTTGGTATAAATTAACAGGATACTATTAGTATTTTGCCTTCTTCAACTGAGTTTGGGGTATTCACGTGACTTCAGCTTTTTTTTTTATTATAGAATGGGTGGCAAACAAGCAAGCAGCTCACCTGATGGCAAGTGATTACCGTCCTACATACATTACATACGCAACACCGGAGGCGTCACAGATGCGCTGCTGGCCGTTAACAAAAGTGTAAACTCTTTTCTTGAAGGTCCCTAAATCGTATCATTTCGGCAATATCGCTAGCGACAGCTGATTCTAGAGAATAGTTGTACGTGGCAGAAAATTTCCCGTAAAGCGCACAGTGGTAGATTTCGAACCGTCAAGTGGATAATCATTTATTTTTTTGTATTTTTTCTTTTATATGCTCACTCAGAACCACTTCTAAAAGTATTAACAGAACACGAATCAGCGCATCTACGCGTGTAATAGACTTCTAAACCCATTTCATTCCGACTGTACATGTCGGTATACATACGAATCCCGAACGGAAAGCGTATCTATTATTTCTGGCCTAGTACACATAAAGGCGCAAATTGATTTCCATTGATACGGGTCAGACAATTTGTGAAAGTTTGCCATCCCCCGTAATTCGGGTCAAGTCCTTATGTGCCAAGATTGAAGCTTCGTGAGAGCAATCTCTGTGATATTGATTTATGTACAGCTGGTTAAAAGTTTCAGGCTATTTGACAGCATATTGACGACATTAGGTATTGGGCGTAATGAAATTCCTCAGGCCCATACGGAATATTAAGACGTTAAGTATATATGTATAGGTAATTCTGTTCTGGACGTATATGGACGTTCTAAGTATCTAATATGTTTGTAGTATATTTATTACATTGTATGATGGTTAGAGTATTCGTCGTTAATAGTCTATTCAGGTAAGGAACTATATTTGTGTATGATCGAAAAATTTTGGTTTTCGGGTCTTGGTGTTTTGTTCGTATGTCTCATATCCCCAACACTGCATCTGACCTTTACACGATCTTATTGCAGATGCATTACAGGGATGGCCGAGTTTAAGAAAATGCTTAAAGTACTATAGATTATTCAGCGCAGTTGACGTAATCTGGTAATAATCAGAAGATATTGCCGTGGTGGAAATGGACTAGGAGCCCAAAATGATATTTAAGTAATATGAACCTAGGCTTCCACTGCAACCTGTCACGAAATAAGATCCTGATCCCACTTGACGTACTTGGAATAATCATCGCTCTGTCTAGTGGTGGGTCATCCTAAACCACGATGCCCACGATACGAGGTTGCTTATTGAGAATCCATGGTTATCATGTTCTCCATTATTTATCGATTCTACGAGCTATATGGCCGGCCCATTGTCACTTCAGCTTGACACTTATTGTTTAAGCAATATCGGTTACCTTGCTTCTATTACGGGTATCTATGTACGTTTACAATTCGATCACGTAGCTAAATATACTCATATACGGAGTAAAGCCTAACCCATAGCTCACTGAGAAGCGAAGCGCAAGCTTTGAGCTTCCTCATATCACCAACTATAAATATAGCAAACAAATTTTCCCAACAATGTTTTGTATTTTGTCGCTACCGACAACGATATCAACGAGCCAATGAAGTGCATGGCAACCCCAATACCGATGTGGATCAACAAATGACATGTTTTTTTTTTTTAATTACATCGAGCGTCACACACGAGCATACAATTCAGCTGTTGGCAAACGATTCCTGCGACCCACAACATCTATATCCTTGACAAAGAATCATAATGCAGTTGCGTTGTGTCCCTTGAGGAAAGAGACGGAATGCCTCGTCACCAGTAATAAAGATCTCCGGATCCCTACACTCACCAGACGAAACACAGCAGCATTATGTTGCTATGTTACGCTGGTATTCTGTGCGGGCGTGGCCCTACCCCGGTGAAGCTAACTCATTCGTGCTACAGTTAGAAACAAACTGCAGTACAATACCACTGTTAAAACAGTTACATGTGACGGAATCATTGGCAAAAGACATTAATGCTCGTTATCTCAGCCTCATCTAAGCTCACAGATGAAGAAAAATATTTACACCAACATATATATCATATCATAAGAATTCATCATGTAAAGTAACATGCTATATATATACCACTGCAGGACTTAGGCTCACGCGACTCTACTGCAGATTCGTGCAATTGGAATTGTGAAAGGTGCCTTCACACGTGTCTTCTAAACATATTTTTTTTAACTTTTTTTAGGCGTATTGTTCACGATATATTTCTTCACCGTCGAGCACGCCGTAAATTAACACCTATAATTGCAATTAACAATTTCATTTGTGCCGTCACCCGAGATCAATCTCTGTTTGATCGCGAAGTTAAAAGCGAGCGCTTATACATTGGCCTACCTTTACTAGTCACGCTATATGTCAAAATGATTAAGGTTACCTAGCTTCAAATATTAACGCTTGCTATCCGTTAATTTAATTGTCTATTTCCTCTTAATTTATTACGTGTACAGAACTGGGAAGCTGCATTATCCGACCGATGTGTGCGGTCCCCTGTTCGAAGAGGAACTTGAGTTTTGGGGTCTTGATGCGAATCAAGTTGAGCCTTGCTGCTGGATGACTTATACCCAGGTAATAACTTGTTTTTTTTAATGTTTTAAATATTATGTAAAGTTGCTAAACTGTAAAGAATATAGGCATGTTTTTATTAGTGTAGGCATTTAAATATTTTCTTAACACTGCGAAAACGGTGACCCAGGAATCACTAAGAAATCATAAATCTGATAATGGATGTTGTTCCATTCCTTTTTTCTTAATATTTGGGATGGCACTCGAGTCCTAAGAAATCATAAATCTGATAATGGATGTTGTTCCATTCCTTTTTCTTAATATTTGGGGTGGCACTCGAGTCCTAAGAAATCATAAATCTGATAATGGATGTTGTTCCATTCCTTTTTTCTTAATATTTGGGATGGCACTCGAGTCCTAAGAAATCATAAATCTGATAATGGATGTTGTTCCATTCCTTTTTTCTTAATATTTGGGGTGGCACTCGAGTCCTAAGAAATCATAAATCTGATAATGGATGTTGTTCCATTCCTTTTTTCTTAATATTTGGGATGGCACTCGAGTCCTAAATCATAAATCTGATAATGGATGTTGTTCCATTCCTTTTTCTTAATAATATTTGGGGTGGCACTCGAGTCCTAAGAAATCATAAATCTGATAATGGATGTTGTTCCATTCCTTTTTTCTTAATATTTGGGGTGGCACTCGAGTCCTAAGAAATCATAAATCTGATAATGGATGTTGTTCCATTCCTTTTTTCTTAATATTTGGGGTGGCACTCGAGTCCTAAGAAATCATAAATCTGATAATGGATGTTGTTCCATTCCTTTTTTTTTAATATTTGGGGTGGCACTCGAGTCCTAAGAAATCATAAATCTGATAATGGATGTTGTTCCATTCCTTTTTTTTTAATATTTGGGGTGGCACTCGAGTCCTAAGAAATCGTAAATCTGATAATGGATGTTGTTCCATTCCTTTTTTTTTAATATTTGGGGTGGCACTCGAGTCCTAAGAAATCATAAATCTGATAATACATGTTGTTATATTTCTTTTTTTTAAATTTTGGGATTGGCACTCGAGTTCGCCGACAGGTGAGATGACTGCGGCCCATGAAAAGTTTGAGGAGGCACATGCGCTGTTAGTTACTTGAAATGTTTACATAGTTAATAATAAACAACTCTATTTGTTATTTACTATGCAAATGTGTCTAAACAAATTAACTCTGAGAAAAGAGAAAAAATATTGTAAATTAATAATGTGCTTTAATTATATATTAACCCCACAGCTGGGCGTGGGGCGTGGGCTCTCTAGAGAGGGTGTTAGAGCTTGATGAACTCCACATGTTTTCGATATATATTTTTTTCATTTATATCTTAGACACGCTGGTTTTCCTTCACCACGCAAACACGTGGAATATATGCAAGTGAAATTGCAATTAACAATCTCATCGAGGCGTTGGCGATCGAACTCGGATTGTTCGCGTCGTTGAAATTAAAGGCGAATGCTAAGACGCTAATACGATGGCTAAAAAATACATACAGTTAGTTAGGTATGGAACAACCTGTGTGTTAGGGCCATATAGAGCTACACTACATATTAGTGGAGTTCATGTATTCGAAATATCTTTTATTATTTATTTCTTAGACATGCAGTTTGCCTCACGATTTTTTCTTCATCGGCGGAAAACGTGGTAAAAGGATACTTAAAACTAACTAGCAATTAACAATTTCATTAGTGCTAGTACCGCGGATCAAACACAGATTGCTCGTGAACTTACGTTACGTTAACTTACGTTACTTAACAATAAAAAAATATTATGTAAATATACGAACTAAAATTGATAAAGGTAATGTTATTTTTACTGTATCTATTTTGTACTATTTATTTTACCCATTTCTTTATGAAAATTCCGTGCAAATATATTTGTGAGAAAAATATAAAAAAATATAAATAAATACTGTGTAATTAAGTTAGATAAATAAATAAAAAATATTAAGCCAAATAATTTAGAAATCTAAGCAAATACCACTTCTTATGTTTTTAGCACCGAGATACCCAAGAGACCCTTGCCGTCCTTGACCGTCTTGATCTAGACACAGAGAAGCCATCTGATGAAGAGGTTGCTCGTAAATTTGGCTTCGAGGAGGACTACTATAATGGAACAGTCTCCTGGTGGCAACAGATCAAACCTCAGATGTGGTCTTTGTTCGATGAGCCTTACAGTTCTAATGCAGCTAAGGTAAAAAAAAACTCGGACATTTCTGCTTCTGGTTTAGTATAATCATTATTCTGACTACTTCGTTTGACATTACTTATATCCTTGGTTAGACTATCATGGACGATAAGAAAGATATTTGTTAAATCAAATTACTGGTGTTTTTCTATTTTAGTAATCACATGTCGCCGTTATTTTCTATTTATAGTGCGTTTAGTACGTAAAGAATATCTTAATGATACGCCAGGAATAAAGAATTTTAATAAATTTTTCCTAATGCTAATGCACTAAAAATCCCTCTTATATCGAATCTTTAACAATATAAAATGACCTCAACTGGAATTATGAAGGAAGTAAAGTAACTTAAAAAATATTTCAAGTAATTTGAAAGAGAAAACATTTGATAATTATTAATATATTACGCTCGCAGGACGGCCTGATTTACAACAATTAAGCCTTTGAAAAAAATAGTTCTTTGATTTTCCAGCTTTGGTCAACATTTACTTAATTTTTTTTTGAAACGTTTTTCTCGGAAAGTTGGACAGTTAAGTAATTAAGTAAATTTATTCTAAAATATCGTTCCTTCCATAATGACCTTTAATATTCGTAGTATTATAAAAAGTTGTCGCTTTTGATACCATTAAAACTTGAATAATATATTTAGGTTTTTATGTTAATTTACAAAGATTTTATCCCTTTATTGCGCGAGCTTCGATTTAAATACATTATGTCTTGAGGAGATTCTTTTTGTTCAGTATTTTTATTCAAATTAATGCTAATTTATCGTATTAATTTATCATCCCTGCAGCGTTGTATACCCAATCTTCATTTATGATAATATCTTTGATATCAATTTGATTACCTCATTTATATTTCTCTATGAAAGAATGATAAATTATTTCTATTTCTTTTAAAAGTGGGCTCAACTGCCACAGTTATGCTAGATTCTCACTATGTTTTTTAGCAAATTGCGTAAATGAATTTTGATATTTGGACTCTAGTATTAAGAAAAAATTCTTTCAAATTTGTGGCTGATGTGGTGTCAACTCTTGTCACGTTCAAGACTCATCGACGTTAGGAAGAAAGATATTCATGAAAACGTTTTATTTGAAAATGTTTTCGAGAATGTGTCCATTATCTTATATTTTTCGTGTGAAATTTTTCTATTACTTATGATCGTTTCCTGTTTCAGATAATTGGTGTTATTTCAGTGTTTTTTATATGCGTGTCGATTATATCCTTTTGCCTGAAGACTCATCCAGACATGAGAGTGCCTGTGATAAGGAACTATTCCGTTACGACGGCAAATCAAACGCAGAGTTGGGCTTTGGACAAAGTGCAAACAAATGCCCACATTGCTTTTTTTTACATTGAGTGTGTGTGTAATGCGTGGTTTACACTAGAGATCCTCGTGCGTTTCATTTCCTCGCCAAATAAATGTGAATTCGTCAAATCGTCTGTCAACATCATCGACTACATCGCCACAATGAGTTTCTACATCGACCTGATCCTCCAAAAATACGCGTCCCATGTCGAGAATGCGGATATTTTGGAGTTCTTCTCGATAATAAGAATAATGAGACTCTTTAAGTTAACCAGGCATTCGTCGGGCTTGAAGATATTGATCCAAACATTCAGAGCGTCGGCGAAGGAGTTGACACTTCTCGTCTTCTTCCTTGTACTTGGTATTGTAATATTTGCAAGTCTCGTTTATTACGCGGAACGTATACAAACGAATCCGCACAATGACTTCAACAGCATACCTCTGGGACTGTGGTGGGCTCTGGTTACGATGACAACGGTCGGTTACGGAGATATGGCACCAAAAACGTACGTTGGCATGTTCGTCGGCGCTCTCTGTGCTTTGGCCGGTGTAAGTATTTTGAATAATAATCATTTATATTAGTATAATTATGTTAGAAACATTTAGTTTATTGTGCTGCTTTCTCTTCCTTTCCCCCTAACCCTAGACCGTTTAGACTTCTATCGAGGGATTTCCGTCTGATCGATCCATAAGTATATTTTATTGTATTTTATATATTTATTTTAATAAAAAACCAGACGGAGTTAAATTTGGATCTCTCAAAAGTATATATATAATAATAATAGTTTCTACGTTGTGTTCAATAAGTCTTTGCAAAAATGGTTAAGAAGAACATCATAAACAATCAAATCATAAAGACATTTACTTTATGAGTTGGGCAGAAGTGGTCTCTTAACTAGATTATTTAATGACCTACCTTAGTTATTAGTAGTATGTATAAACATTACGTTACTATGTAGAAGCTGACTAAAAATCAAAATCAAATATGGTCAGTGTCGTATAAAAGGATATCTTAATTCGGCATTACGTTGCCTACTCCAAAACGCAGAATTTCAATTAGCGCCCTATTTTTTTCGTAGCTAATTGTTAATTTCATTTTATCAAATTACTTGAATTCAGAATTATGTCTTAATTTTTTCTTCATACATATTATTTTATCAGAAAAGATGGTATGCATAGACCGTGTGGTCTTAACTGCGGGCTGGCGGGCTTTGAAATGTTTTTTATTTTTTATATCTTAGACGTACAGCTTTCCAGACTATGTTTTCCTTCACCGCCGAACAAAATCAGCACGTAGTAATTTGCAATTGACAAATTCATCGGTGCCGTTACCGGGGATCGAAGTATTTTCGTGTCGGAGTTTGTTCGTGTAGCGTGAATTAGTCGTAAAATCGAAAATCTTAAACACTGAGCTACCACGGCTGTTTAGTGTCTCATGTGGATGATATGATTATTTAATGATCAAATTTCATTAATTAATTAAAATTAAAAATGGAGGTAAGCCTATCACCGTAAACCAGGTACAATTGATAATGGATGGTCATTTGACAGAGATTAGCGACTATGAGCCACTAATTGATAGCCTATGCCCAACAGTCGGATTTAGGCTGTAACTTTATTTTTATTTTTACCAACATTATAATAATAATAATAATTTTTATTTGTAACATGACATAAGTACAAGTTTTTGGTAACTCTGAAGCTTCAGCGTCTTCCCAATTAATGTTACTAGTTACAAAGTGTATTTTTTTAGTAACATAATTAATTAAAAAAATGGTAACCTTACAATGTACGATCACCTAAATAATAATCCAGCCCTAACAAATTAATATTTCATACTTGCCTTATCCGACTGCGGAAAGGCAACAATGCAACATTTAACAACTTCATACAAATTAATGCCAAATCTTTTCACACATTGTACTCTATGTACCCCTTCTTACGTACAACTTGTTCTATCTCTTAACTAATAACTTCAACATTGTCGAAACAACGGCTTGCGTATCCCAATTTGAAATCATTATTATTTTATTCACTATAAATTCACTAAACATTGAATTTACTTGTTAATTATTTTTAAAAACTGAATGTAGCCCCCGTTAACCATGACATCAGGACGTCAAGTACCTCTGTCCCATCGGTACCATAAGCGCTGTAAAGTACTCGAAGGAAATTAAAAAAAGTAAAATTAAACGCGACACAATCCATAGAATTATGTTAATTACGTATTTATACAACTACTTCGTTACCCAAAAAGTACTATGAAACAAATGAGGCGATGCATTCGCAGCAGTTCTTACTGGTGTTCTGTGAGACCGTAGTTCTGTCTTGATTGGAGCCGCTCATAAACTAACTTTAGCGAGAGTCTGACCCAATTAACATGTTTAAAATTTTATTATAGCATTAAGGGTTATAAACGAGCATACAGTTCCTCTGATGGTAAGAGATGCCTGCAGTCCGTGATACCCACAGCTCATCATAGATAATCATAATGCAGATGCCATAGAGGTTAGCTGACAACACCTCTATGGTCTATCCTCTCCTTATCCTATCTATCTACCCAGCTATTATAATCAGCTAGTTATTTAAATTTTATTATTACTACAATCTGTATTTGCAATTCAATATTTCAAATGAACAACAGGTGCTGACCATCGCTTTGCCAGTGCCAGTTATTGTGTCCAATTTCGCTATGTACTATTCGCACACACAAGCGAGAGCGAAGTTACCTAAAAAGAGACGAAGAGTGATCAACGTCGAGCCTACCAGGCCCCCTCTAAGTAAGTACTTACTATTTTATATGATATTTATATGGTAGAAAGGTTCTCAAATGGTAACCTCGTATTGAACATCGAAACGTAGGACGATCGCCCAGATCGTGTGGGGTGCAGTCTGTGGGGTTAAGGTCTATGTTCAGCAGTGGACTGGTGATGGGTTGAAATGATGGTGATGATGATTATAACTTTCTATTGTTATTTTCGTAAGATAATCATAATCAATAATAAGGACAAGAATAAATATCTTTAAGTGATTAATACCAATACGTTAGTGTTACTATACGTGGTTTAGACTTAAAATAATATATATATATTTTTTGAAGGATTTATCATTCACTTCATATGTGTTTGTTTAAAATTTTAATTGTTATTACACATTTTTTTCTATTTTAAGGAATTATTTGTAAGTATTTGTAATCCCATCGTTTGCTTCTTTTTTTATAAATGTTCAAATATCCGGTCTTCATTTACCATAAATGTAATATTTATTTACTTTATCATCAAATAAATTCAGGAGCCCCAGGGGTACCCGGAGCTCAAGCAGGTCCGTTGGCACCGGGAATGGGACCCCAAGCCGTGAATAGAAGAATGAACGCTATTAAAACCAATCACCCTAAAGATATGATAGGTCCCAACATGGGTAAGCTCATCTTTGTAATTAAATGCATATGTAGTAGTAAATTATATTTAACTGATATTGTTATTCAAAAAGCACTATTTTGTAGTTTTATAAATCAATTAAATCAATAAATATTACATGTATAAAATTTTTAAAGTAAAAGTGGGATACAGTTAAAAATAAAATTTCTTATTATATTTTAAATGTACATAACTGGAATTCTTTCTAATGAGATAATTATAACATTTCACCAGGTCTTATATAAGTAAAATATATATACTTTGGAGTCGAATTAATGTTAAAAAATTGTTTCAACTACTTGATTAAAACAATTTAAAATATTTATAAATATAAATTTTAATTGGCATTCAAGGTTTAGTGTTTCACTGGTAAAGGTTTTTAGAATTATCGTAGCCACTTTATACAGTTAATCACAGCAGTTAGAAGATGCAACAATAGCCAATGAAAAATTAGCAACAAAACAATTGACAGAGCTTTCACTAAAAATTTTGTAGATAATGCCTACACGAGTTCATTTCAAATCAAGTTAGTAAACCAATCGAAAGTATCATTATTTTGGTATTATGTAAATAATTAAAAAAGTGCCTATAGTAGAATACACAGATATTTTGTTATCCAATTACAAAAGTAAATGTATATTGGTACAGTAAAATAAATCATTCACTAAACACCTTATAATCTTAATTAGATTCTAAATAATGATAAAAATAATTTTAGGTACTCACCAGACTAACCTTAGCTTATGCAGTGTAATCCTTCACAGATGGTGATCGTAGCGAGCTTGAGGCTATGATCCAAACTACACCAAACAACTGCAAAAGAAAAAATTTAAACATGCTTTAAAAAGCAACACACTGTACTGGACCGAATGCTCCCAGAACGGGCTTAGTATATCGCCTGCACATAAGGAATTAGTTTAATGGAATGAAACTTTACTCATAACTAACCAGACATCACTCTCATCACCACCCTTGCACTATACGGTATCTTCAAGCAGCACAACGAAGCCAACATTATGTTCCATTGCTTCATCGGTGACAGCGGGAAGGTTCGGCATAGCTTTGTCAATATTAAACGAGAACAATCCTGCAATTATTAGATGCTTTATTGCTTGTACAAATGCTATGTTGTAGAAGACAATCTTAGACATTATTGCATAGTTTAATATAGATAAAACAAATGTGTTATATAGAAAAAACAGGACTACAGGACAAGACACAAAGGAGATGTCAGAATATCAAATTTACTATATGTTATATACCATATAGGTACAAAAATATTTTTTTAACACGGGCTCTAGTTAGATGTATGCTAGCAGATATTTCAATATTCTTGACTACCGATATTTTCAGTTTGTTACACCATAGTTGAAGGTAACCAAAACATGTCTAATTAAATAGATTTTTTTCAGGTAACAATCACCAATCATCTGTTTATTTTAACTCCACTCCTGCAGCAACCCAAATACAACTCAACACGGCGGTACACGTCTGATACTTTCAATTCCCTACACTAACAATGAATGTCCTGATGCAT
Organism: Teinopalpus imperialis; assembly: GCA_029286865.1. Lineage (NCBI taxonomy): Eukaryota > Metazoa > Arthropoda > Insecta > Lepidoptera > Papilionidae > Teinopalpus > Teinopalpus imperialis. The sequence goes on from JAGSMU010000001.1 coordinate 15,795,250, forward strand.
CGAAACGTGTGAAAACTATCGTAGTAGTAACATTATGTAAATATTTATTAGGCAACAGTGTGTCAGTGTGCAATATTCATAATCAGCTTAACTAGATATTTATAATATATACAGGGGTTCATTCAGATGTTTTGTGAAATAACTACTAGTGGTTTTGGATGATATTTTTTAACATGACATAGGTATCATTATATAAATTTTTCTTAGGTACTTATGCTGGAAATAATATCTTTTCTACTTGGTTAACACTCCGATGGTTTTCACTCTGATTTTGTATGAATAACACATATCTGTAACTTAACAAAATAGTTTAATCGAGAAATGTTTGTGTATTTGTACTGCTATTTGTGTTTTGTTAGATATTCTTTAGTATTGTTTCTTGTTGTCGTAATTAGTACACAATATGGCATCTGGATATAAAAAAATATTTTATAAAGCTTTTCCATGTAATAACATTTTTTAAAAAGAAATCTCGCATTATTTCATTATATTATTTAAATCACAATTACTGTTGAATTTACTTCAACACTTCTTCTTCTTGTTTGATATATCGAAAGTTATGTTATGATTCGTTAAGCATGTTTAAAGCATGAGCCACATTTTTTTTAGTAAATATAATAGAGTAAGACAAATATTCTAAAATATAATCATGTATAATATAATAGTAACTATCTTTTAGTTTTGTAACGTTTTCAATTATTGATTTAATTTTCTTTAAGCAAAACTAGTCTAAATAGTTTTTACCGAATATGAAATTTATTTCTTCAATCTATTTCGCCTAATATCTTGGATAGATGTAGTTTGTAAATAATCATTTTATCTCCTACAGTCGCAAGCCTAATGCCTGGAATGGATTTATCAGTTGCAACGCGTCTTACTCCAAGTCCGCGTGATTTGAGTCCGGCGCTTGCTATAGCTATACCGATGATGAAATCCGTCAACATAGTACCAACACAATGTTTCGATAATATGGCCTTTCACAGTGAGAAATCTGATGATCGCGGGGAAAAAGATAACAGCGAAAGTAAAACAACTAGCAGACAAGAATCAACTGAAAGTAATAGTACAGTAAAAGTAATCAATTTCAAGAATGAAGTTTATATTGATAAAAATCTTGATGATAAGACGGATGCGAGAACACCACTCCTGAGAGATCATAAAATCGAATCACTGGATGAAACAAAGTTGCGAGATACTAAAGTTGACAAAAGAAAATCATCCGCTTCGACATAATTTACTGTAAGTGTATGCATAGCACAAAAAATTAATACAATGTATGCGATTGCTTATTCAAAAAGAGACCAATATTTTAATACAATTCAATATTTAATGCTATGAATTATTTCTATTGAATGAATGATGGCACAGTTACATTTTTTGAAGTATGTTTAATAATATTGTATAATATAATATAACATAACGAATATGGAATTAAAAAGTAAGGAATGTTTTTGCTTTGTTCCATGCAGTTTACATTACATTAGTTTTGATATCATTCGTACAGTCTAGTGAACCTTTGTACGCAACAAAGTATTGCAAACTTTGTCTTAAAATATATAATTGAAATTTAGAACTATCGTGCATGATGATCATTGATCATTAAACGCTGTACACACACGAAAACGAACACGCAAAACAATTAAATATTCAATGAAAAACAATGTACATCTCGTCTCTTAACGCAAACACTAATGAACTTATAAAATAGTGGCAAAAAAAAATCGATGAATCCATGTCATGTCATTAGATTCGGTATTTAAGATCTAGTTTAGGTAGTGAAGGTATTTCCAATTACTAAAATCTTTTAGGCACGAGAATATTACAAAAAATTTACTTTGACGCGACCACATACAACAAATATCTACAAAAACCAATTTAAATTAAGCTAAGTTAAACAACCTAAACATCATCTCCGTTCGACATTGGACAGGACTAGATAACGTTAAGGTGACGTCATTACAGTTTTGCCAACCGAAAGATGAAATTGTGAAGTTCTCTTCCAAACACTCTCCACCAGTGTCTGCTAAACGTCCTCAACTACTCCACATTCATCACAAATAAGGGATCGAACTTTCTTCATCATAAATCCTAACATATTTGTAGGTGACTTACTCTATCTAAAGGGAGAAATATTCACCATCGTATGTTTAACATTGAAAAAAGAAATCTCGACTTCTTTAGTAGTTGTTATGTGATCCAAAGAATGTGATGCATTACTAGATTATTACTACTTTAGTATATTACATATAGCTTCCTTCGTTTCAAAAATTATGTTTGAAAAGAGTGGGTGACCTATCTTTCCAAACCCACTCGACTTTAAAATTTTTCATTTCAAAATTGATTGTTTTAATTTGGAGGCTTGAGCAATACCAGACAGGTAGAAACATTAAATAATAAATGGAATATTATAACGAACAAACTTTACCATTAACAGTTTTATAAGTTCTGCAAATATTTATTACTACTTATTACCTATAGGTTGAGTAGAGATGAATGGGTGTATAATGTTGTATAAAAAGATATTTATAAATATACATCCATACATTCTGATGTATGTGTGAGTATTTTTATAAATTAAAGACATATTATTTATCATTTATTTACATGAAGTCGATGGTGAGATCGAACAGTACAGTAATACCATAAACAATTTTTTAGCATTCAAATTGATAACAAAGATGATTTTAGCATACAAATCAATGAAAATTAAATAATATAAAAAGCAAAAAATGCCGATGGCATGGTTGAACATATCTTAAAAACTAATTCAAAGCCAAACAATATCTCGTTTGTCAGATAGGAAATCCACTATAGGTGGCAGCGTCCTCGCACGGACGTTAATCTGTCGTATAAAATAATAGTAATATTATTGTCATATCATATCTTTCACATACTTTTTAAATTATCATATTTGTAACATTAAATAACATTAGAGATATATTATCAAAAAATATTCACCTTCATCTACGTGATTCATTCGTCCGTAGATAAAGACAACTTTATATAAGTTGTCTTCCTCTATCTATTTCTCTCATTTACTACTATTATAGTCCGTTTACTATCTCGCTACAGGACGGGTTTTAAAACGTGTAACCGTAGCGCATCATATCGCGCACTCATTCGCACGTACAGGTCTTATTAACGCATAAAAATGTCTAGCAAAATTGAAATAAAATACTAAACTTATTTTATCCCTGTATTATTTACAACAAAACCTGTATTATTTAAAGCAAAAAGGCCGTGTCGTATGACGTCATTGATATGTTGGATAAATAAAAATAAATAATACTAATATTTATAGTACCTTATCAGACCGAAATTCATGCACTATTTAATAGTATACATGAGTTATTCACTATGCGCACGAGTGTCACGCTTGCACGAAAACATGGTTTACAACCCGGCCTAGATCCCGATAGTAAACGCACTATAGTGATTAATCGACGTATGTTAATTGTAAATATACAAAGTACACGTAGCGTTAAATATTTTATAATTCAACAGATACAAATAAAAATCACTAGAGACATATCATTCTGCACTTTCTATCATTCTTGGTGTTGTAACAAATGTTATACATGTATAAATGAATAATCTAATTTAGTCGGCTAAGAGTAGATAGCGTTAACAAAATTAATTATGTTTTAATATGAGAACAGCTCGTGAATAGTGAAATCGACTTAAAATGTCCAAGTATTTGTTAAAATCAATTTTCATAATTTAGTATTAAGAAAATAATATAAGTGCCGCAGGGGCGAAGTAAGGGTGGCGTTTTATTTATACAAAAATATATATGTTCTGCTATTATAAAAGAAAATAATTAGTAGCCAATATTATATTTGGCCCATTTATAAAAATTTATTAAATTATTGTGATTTATTTGAGTCGAATAAAATTGAGTTCGAAAATAACTTTATGTCATAATTAAAAGTCTCAAATTAAAAACGTACTTTTATTAGCAAAGCCTTTCACTTCGTAATAATCACTCCAAAAGAAATGTCTAAATTGTGGGACCTTCGGTGTTTTATTGAGTAAAGTTTTAAGGATAAATCACGCTTTTTATTAGTGAATACAATTTTTAATATCCAGATATCCGGGTATTTCGAAAACCAGTGAAACGATCTTAAAGCATAAAATGCAAAAACTATAAAATTATATAGATAGCACAAAGTTTCATTTACTTGAATTGTATATATTTATTATTTAGCTATATTTATTATTGCTTGTATAACAAAACAAAAATGTACCAATTAGGCAATATGTATAATTATAACTAAATTGCTTTTTAAATTTCGATGTTTGTTTCCTATTTTTCTATAATAATCTCATAATATAAGTCTGTTCGAGAAAGTATATAGAGGACCACGTAGATGGAAATCATTTATTATCCACAAAATATAATCTGAATATGAGTGAAAACAAAAATATTCCATTTAATAAAACACGTAATTATTCCTTAGATTCTGGATAAAAATTGTTAAAATATATAACTTGAGCTGCTTTATTCGAGACACTGTAAATTGTTATGTTAGTTAATCGAAACGAAATAGTGTAACATTTGAGTTTACAAAATGTATTTACCTAATTACACATAATGTTAAATAGGTTATTGAAAAATAATTGAAAATATTTTAAGATGTGTTGCCCTGATCTTCCTTTAAAGTAGACAATCAATTTGTCGCCTTATAAAATACCTACAATAAGTTCAATTGAAAAATATTATTTGATAAAGCTTTTAAAATTTGAATGTGAAAGTGTTATTTCAAACAATTATAACAACAAATACTTTTTTTTTCTTTACTTATAATATACATCGCAGTGTCTCAAATGGGGAGCCATCTCAAAGGTAGATCGTAAGGCTTACAATGAACAGGGCTTGTATCTTATTGTATAGCATTCTATTTAAAATATATACAACATATTATACAATTTTGAACAATACGAAAGCAAAATTATTTGAAAAATTGTTCATTAAACATTTGAAAAAAGAAAATTGGTTTTCTTTATCTCCTTACCTATACAAATACCGAAACTAAAAATATGTCGAGAGAGGTCTGGTAGTGATGACAGTTGGAATGAAAATGCCGAAGGTATTAAGTCTGCCTATTGCACCCTTTTTTTATAAATAAGATATTGACAGTGGTAGATTAATAAATAAAATACACCTGCTAAGTGTGGCGATTACTGTATTTTTTATGTAGTATCAACGAAATTTTTCTCTAAATATGGACAATTTATAAGCTGAAGAAGAAATTAATGTGTTTCAAAATGTTAGAGAAACAATATTGAGGATAATTGAGGCAATAGAACGGTATCATTAGGTTCATTAAAAAAATACTGCCATTAATCCATAATAGATATAATTCCTACTCATGTACATCCTTCGAGATGAATGGGTCGACTCGACTCCGTGAGCTACCAACGTGAGATAGTAATCTAACGCGTTTCTTATCGTGAGTATAGGAATTGGAGAACCCAATAACAGGTTAAGAGTATTTGATTAAATTTATTGTAATTATGATTACTAAGAAAGCAAAAAAATATATGGGAAAAGTTAAATCGGTACGATTGGTGATCTATTTCTTTGTTTCTTTTGTGTGCGTCAGAGGAGAAGAATATTTTTAAAGTACTGTTTGTAAAATAAATATTTGCCTGTAAGAAAGCCAGTGGTTTTGTGCTAGGCAGCAGTGGGATAGAAGAAGCAAGCTCAGCTCGATCAAGCATCTTGTGTGACTTGAAGACAGCACCCCAAATTGTTATACAGTAAGTTATCAGTGAATGACACAGAGGAGACGAGCATTTTTAATATAGTGTTTATATATGTATGATTAAAAATATGTGTGATATGTGTGATGTGATAACGCATATGCATCTAGAGTTTTAGTTGAAGAGAAATATAGATGACATGGGACGAATTTTCATTTGCCATACTATAAAATATTGTCTTTACATAAAATTTTAAAAATTTAAATCATGTAAGTATATAATAGAAAATTGGAATAACTTCATTTGATTCAGAACAATTAACCTTTAAATGATGATGATAATGTCATCGTTCGTGAAGATATTCTGGTTATTACCAGATGAAATCAACTGCGCAGATTATTTTAAAGTGCCGTTGGCATTTGCGCATACAAGCACTCACACGACTTTAAAATTATTTATACATTCCTTAATATTTATAGTATTTTATTACCTTTATTTTATGAGGAAACCTGCATGTTTAAGAAATATAATGAAAAAATATATTTTGCAATAATATTTGCAATAATTGAGAAATGTATTCTTAACATATATATTGTATGTACAATATATATGTTAAGAATACATTTCTCAATGAAATGAGAAATTTCTCCGATAAAACAATATTCACAGATAAACAAGGTAACTTATTCCACCTAAGTTACAGATAGCAGCCTAGTTCAATTTCCACAGATATACACATCTAACTTTAACTTATTTAACTTCAACGAGGAGTTACTCTGCTTTGCATTTCCGTTTAAGTTTAAGTTTCACTTATTTATTAATTCAATAATTATTAAATTTTTAATGTTGCGAAATTTATATTTAACTAGCTTTGGATAAATAGATACTTTATATCCCGATAAATGAGATGGTTTAACGACTGTTCTTAATTTATTTTAAAACTATCGTCTGCCCGCGACTTCATTTGCGCGGATTTCGGAATTAGGTCCAGAGATAAATAAAAAATGACACATTGTATGATTGTATGTATGATTATTTTTCGCCAGTATTTGAAAAAGTTTTGCGCATTGTTTTTTTTTGCACTGCGCAACTTTTTGCTTTCCACATGGTCAGCTTTAAGTCGGTTACTCAAGAGTATCAAGTTCCCAAAACTTACAAGTACTATCGGGTAATAATACTTGATAACCAAGGCCTTCGACACAGTTTCTATTCCGATATTACTGGGAAAATTGGAGGCAATAGGAATAAGAGGTAATCAATTATCGCTATTTCATAGCTACCTAACAGGTAGATCGCAAAGTGTGAAGATCAATTCATATATGAATAATCTCAGCGATCTCAAACTTCAAAACGGCACATTATTCTCATATGCTGATGATACAGCTATAGCTTTTAGTTCACGTACATGGTCAGAGACTTACCAGTGTGCTCAAATTGGTTTTGATTCGATTTGTCGTTGGCTGCATGGTAATTTATTGACTCTTAATATTAGTAAAAGTAAAATCGTCAACTTTGCTATAATATTTGCAATAATTGAAATGTATTCTTAACATATATATTGTATGTACAATATATATGTTAAGAATACATTTCTCAATGAAATGAGAACATCCATTTCTCCGATAAAACAATATTCACACATAAACAAGGTAACTTATTCCACCTAAGTTACTGATAGCAGCCTAGTTCAATTTCCGCAGATATACACATCTAACTTTAACTTATTCAACTTCAACGAGGAGTTACTCTGCTTTGCATTTCCATTCTGTTTAAGTTTCACTTATTTATTTATTCAATAATTATTAAAATATTTAATGTTGCGAAATTTATATTTAACTAGCTTTGGATAAATAGATACTTTATATACCGATAAGTGAGATGGTTTAACGACTGTTCTCAATTTATTTTAAAACTAGCGTCTGCCCGCGACTTCGTTTGCGCGGATTTCAGAATTAGGTCGAGAGATAAATGAAAAATGACACATTGTATGATTGTATGTATGATTATTTTTCGCCAGTATTTGAAAAAGTTTTGCGCATGCCATGCTTTCCACATGGTCAGCTTTAAGTCGGTTACTCAAGAGTATCAAGTTCCCAAAACTTACACGTACTATCGGGTAATAATACTTGATAACCAAGGCCTTCGACACAGTTTCTATTCCGATATTACTGGGAAAATTGGAGGCAATAGGAATAAGAGGTAATCAATTATCGCTATTTCATAGCTACCTAACAGGTAGATCGCAAAGTGTGAAGATCAATTCATATATGAATAATCTCAGCGATCTCAAACTTCAAAACGGCACATTATTCTCATATGCTGATGATACAGCTATAGCTTTTAGTTCACGTACATGGTCAGAGACTTACCAGTGTGCTCAAATTGGTTTTGATTCGATTTGTCGTTGGCTGCATGGTAATTTATTGACTCTTAATATTAGTAAAAGTAAAATCGTCAACTTTGCTATAAGTGACTCAATAAGCCAAATAGACATCAACCATCAAATTGTCGCGAAACCGTTAAACGTAAATTTAAGTGACACATTAAGTGCTTTGAATGAGAATGTACCTCACATTGAAACGATCACTTCTACGGTTTATCTCGGAGTTGTCATTGACAGAAATCTTAATTTTAAAAAACACAGTAAATTTATCAAACAAGGTGCGTAAACTTATCTACATTTTTAAATTACTTCGCTATTCAGCAAATGCTGACATATTAAAAATGGTTTATCTTTCTCTGTGCCAATCAATTCTTAAATATTGTATATCTACGTGGGGTGGAGTTGCTAAGTCAAGTTTTATACAAATTGAAAGAGCACAAAGAGCATTGCTTAAGGTTTGTTTCTCCAAACCTCGGCTTTATCCTACAGATGCGCTTTATAAAGACTGTCGCTTGTTAACGGTCAGGCAGCTTTTTGTAGAGGACACAATTCTCAATCAGCATAGGTTAATGCATTACTCAAATATCTTATTGACCCGAAGTAAAGTTGTTGCTAGAACTGTAAAACTAAGAACTTGTTTTAGTCGTAGCTTCTTTATATTTTCAGGTCCTTACTTATACAGCAAACTTAATAAGAAATTGTCATTGTATGCTTTAAACAAGTTCAACTTAAAACGTGTTCTTTTAAATTCCTAGAAGTGATCTCTTAATAGTTTTTAATAATTTTATGTTAAAGTATATATTATATCGAAAACATGAGGCACTATTACACTCGCAAATACATATGTACGCTTCAATACGTGAGCGCGTATTTCACAACACAACAAGTATGTGGGTGCACTTCTTAAAATTAAGTTAATTAGATTGTTAATTATTTAATATATTTTAATTATGTATATTTTAGATTTATTAAAAATTCACGTATTTTAATAAGGTAATTATATAAGCATATCTATCATAAGTCTTATAGCTAGTTATTGCTTCCTAATGTTAAATGCTTGTTTATTTTACTTTTAATTTAATTTTCATGGAATATTTGGCAAACTTTACTAAACTCTTTGTATACGTAAGTTCTGCGGAATGGTGACCTGATGTCCTGTGATTTACAGGTTTTTTAATACCTACTGCAGGCATCAGTCAGCCACGACTATGTACTAATGTTTCTTTTTTTAAGGAGAACATGTTTCTATTATGTAAAATTTTTTATTCTATGTATTTTAGTTGTGGTGAAAATAAATACATAAATAAATAAAAAAAATACTATGTAGTCTCACACATTTTTATTTTGTCCTGAAATACACACAGACGAAGTCGCGGACAGATGCTATTTTTAATATAAATTGATAACAATTGTTAAACCATCTCAGTTATCGGGATAAAAAGTATCCTATATATTAATCTAGGCTTCTATATATAATCTATCCGTGTGCTAAATTAAATTCCAATCTATTATTCTGATTTTACGTGATTGAGAAACAAATATTCATATTTATAATATTAGTACGACTTACAATCTAGAGACTAATGAGTTTTAAACCATTATACGAATATATGATGATATGATGGATAAAATATATGACGGTTTGATTATAAATGTTTATCTATAACGTATGGGTAGACTCGACTGAGGAAGGACCACTCTAACATAATACTTGCATAAAATAAGAACGTCTTGCTGTTGTGTTTCATATGATGATTGTAAACATCGCGGGGTACATTGTAAACAACAATTACGGGACCAGACCTTACCATCTCAGCCCTTATGGGAGACAACAAAACAATCTCGAATCTTTGATAAGGTGTTTTTATTTTCTTTTTTTATTACATTGAGAGTAACACAGTTTCTTTACCTGATGGTAAGTGATTCCTGCGACCCATGACATCTATATTCATCCTAGACAAGGAATCATAATGCAGGTGCGTTGTCACCCTTGAGGACTGAGATAAAATGGCTCGTCACTGATAATAAAAATCTCCGGATCCCTGCACTCACCAGACGAAACACAGAAACATTAGGCTGCTATTTTACGCTGGTATTCCGTGAGGGCGTGGACCTACCCCGTTCGAGCTGACCCATTTCCACCATTCTGCAGCTATAAACAAACTGCAGAGTAGCTCTCCAACTATCAACCTTGTTCATGTTTGCTAGTCCAGATGTTAAATAAAAAATCTATTCTGATCACGGTGATATTTAATATCTAAATTACGTAATAAACCGTTTAATTTAAAGCACTGCTAATAATGTTACTAAAATTCCTGTTAACCACTTCAACTAAGCTTAAATGCTTGTATTAGGTTATGGTTCAGGGCAATAGTTTAATGGCGGATTACCTAGTACAATAAATATCGCAGACCGAACATTAAACTATTAGCTTTAGACGTATCTAGTTATATATTTTAATGGTATCATTTAATTTGCTGACCGATAAACAGGCCAGTCTTCTTCTATAACCTGATCTAAAATATATGCGATAACCTAATGCAAATATTAGGTCAGTTGAATGCTTACGTGCAATTATAGGAACTCGGGACAAATTCAAGTAGTCATAATACGTAAAATAAGATTAATCCAGGTGAAACATGATTATTGAAAATGGGCTGTCACCCCTGAGGGATGATATTGGCAGAGTAAATGCCTTATTAAGAACTTTTTATTCTATAAATATCAGCCCTCTAAATTTTCTTACTTACAAATGAAATAAATTATTATAACAGAAAATTTAGAAAAATTATATAAAAATTAATTTCATTGCAATAAACAACACATTCATTAAAATACTGGTAACATATAAGAATGTAGTTCTTTTTCAATGGAAAATGTTTTAGAGGCTTATCAAATTATAATAACAGGCAGTGGTGAAATTATAGTGCCACGTATGTGCAAAATATATAATAATTAATATAGAAATTAAATGGCAATGAAAAAGCATTACATGCATATACATACCAATGCAATACCCTATGGATACCCCGTAGGATGGATACGGTCCTATACGTATTATATATCCGTATACATTATATCCGTATTCTTACTGTCTGTGAAATTTAATGTCCTAGGTTTGAGTCCACCAAACATTTGAACCATTTCCTAGCACAAGCATTTTAAGCTTATTTCGAGTGATTAACCGTTATGTTAGTAACATTAATAGCATTGCTAGCATCTTTAAAAAAGAAAACGTGTACACACATCCTTACACACACACACACACACTCACATATATAAATGTGTGTGTGTGTGTGAGTTGTTATGATGGTCTTTTACTTAAGAAAATATGTTAACACTACGTATCATTTTAAGCAAGACATATTGAGGCAAACAGGGGTGGAGGTAATGAAACTTTTCAAAGGTCGTAGTAAACGTCAAGCTGATACCGATCTCAATAATATACAGCTTCCCTTTACCTACACCGTATTACTATCGTTAAGATTTATTACGTCAAATTTTGTCTCGTGTCGTCAAATTACCCTTTACGCGAGTGTTTTACGGGGGGCGAGTGTTACATCGTTTCAATTTGAGAGGGCGATACGTACGGCGCGAAAGCGGTCATAAATAACGTCCTTTGCTAAGGCTGGGCAATTTTTTGTCTCATTCCACGGAACTTATACTCCGAGGTTAAATATTCAGTAGGACATTTTTTGTGGAGAATATTCATATATTTTATTTTCATATCTAAGTAATGTTTCAATTTATTGTAATTATTTTTGTTAAATTATCGGCGTATATAATTTAGCATAAGTGGAACATAATATTTAGAAAGCCAATCTTAATTACTGGTGACGAGGCATTCCGTCTCAGATCTCAGCTTGACAACACATTTGCGTCTAGAGTTTCTCTTGAAGGTCGTGATCCGGGCAATTCATCATTTGCTATCGAGTACACTATATAAATATAAAATACTGTTTATAAATATTTTTTATAAAAACCTAATATTATACAAAAACATTTTTCCTATTAAAAATTATTATCACTATGATAACTCAACTTGTTTTTGATCACATTGAGAGTAACACGAGCTCACCTGATGACAGTAATTCCTGCAGCCCATGACATCTACATACATCCTTGACATGGAATCATAATGCAGATGCGTTGTCACCCTTGAGGACTGAAATGGAATGCCTCGTCACCAGTAATGATGCTCTCCGGATCCCAACACTCACCAGCACACAGCAACATTATGCTGCTATTTCACGCTGATATTCTATGAGGGTGTGGTCCTACACCGGCCGAGCTTACACATTCATTCTGCAGTTAGAAACAAATTGCAGCGTAGCTCTACCACTGTTAAAACTTTAGGAAGTACCGTGTTTTACGAACTACAAGACACATTTTTACATAAAAAAAGTATCATTAAATATATATTCTAAAAATCATCTTATAAATTTCAGGTGTGCCTTATGGTCCGGTACGTCTTATAGTCGGAAAAATACGGTATCCCATTCGTATATTAGCATTAGTAAACCTGCATGTCGAAGAATGATTTTTTTTTCTAAATCGGATAATCTGCCGATCCGCAGTGAAGGAGGCTGTTCTTACATCATCTCTAGAGAGGCGACGTATGCCCAACAGTGGTATTCATATTTATATTTATGATATATGATGATGCTCCTAATTTTACACACATTGTATATTTTTGTATACTTTTCTTTTGTACTATTTAACATTACCCGATGTAATACTGGTGAAAATTTCACAATGTTATTAATGCATAGAGTTAGTAAGCGTCAATAGCCTAATGGTTTTGGGTACGGTCTGCGGAACTTAAGGTAGTAGGTTCGAATCCGCCATTCGACAATTTTCGCTAACCATCTCCTAAAAAAGCATTTTCAGCTTAGTAGGAGTGTTTATAACACTATATTAGTCATGTTAATACCACTGATAGTATTTTTTTTAAAAAAAATCTTTATTAAGAAGCGACAGTACTCCCTTCTTCTACATACGAATCGTCTACTCTTACTATATTCAAAAGCAGTGTGAAAAGGCATTTTATATCAATATAGAATATTTGTTATTGTTTGTATGTATATAACCTTATTTCATAAAATAGGTTTATTTGTTTTTCTTCTATGTATTTATTCTTATTCTATTAATTATTATTTATCTATTTATTCTTGTACACTAGCAACTACTCAATTAACATCAATATCTGTCACTCTGGTTAGCTCGAAGAAAGCTCATTATAAGTACTTGATAATTGTAATTAAAGTATATATATATATATATATGTTGAGTGCATAAAATAATAAATAAATTTCACATTGGTGGAGCTATACTGCAGTTTGTTCCTAGCTTCTGAATGAATGGGTCAGCTCGACTGGGGAAGGACCACTCCCTCACAGAATACCAGCTTGAAATAGTTATGTTTCCTCTGGCGAGTGTAGGGATCCGGAGAACTTTATAACTGGTGACGACGATTTCATCTCAGTCCTCATGGGCGACAACGCATCTGCATTAAGATTCCTTGTCAAGGATGAATTTAGATGTCATGGGCCGCAGGAATCACCTACCATCAGGTGAAATTTATTAAATATATATATATATATATATATATTACATCTGCACTCACCAGAAACACAGCAGTGTAACTCTACCAATGATTAAATACCTACCTACACTGCGACTGTCTGCCCGAGGTTGCAACTCTGAAACCTTTGTCCCTTCTAACATGAGATTGACTGTTTTATAAACGTATTAATACAATACATAAGACCCTCATCACTGTGACGTCACCGTGGCTTATTTTGAATCCGTTAGTATCATAAATGAACACAGCGCGACCCATTAAACTTCCTGTACATTTTAATTAAATTTAATATTTCAGGGGATAGTCCAAGGGTCAGAGAAAAGGTTGAAAGTTTAATCATAGTGAATAAAATCGGTGCCTGTAAATATACGTTCTACATGCGCACCTTGTACCTCGTCCGGCCACAAGTTCTGTTACAAACGAAAATGCATTTTTTTTTAATGAAGTAATGTAATATTATCGAAATTTATACCTACATATTTATTAGTCTCAGCAAAAAAAAAAAATATATTTAATCGAAATGGCCGGACCTTTGGTTTTATACATTCCTTTAATCTGTTTGGCCACGCATGTATGGATTTACGCACTGTTTCCAAGGGAAATTTCGCCACTGCTATTTACTTGTTGTATGTGAGCAAATATCATTTAGTTGTAGTATGTGAGCAATTATTATTTACTTGTTGTATGTGAGCAATTATTATTTACTTGTTTTATGTGAGCAATTAGTATTTACTTGTTGTATGTGAGTATTTATTATTTACTTGTTGTATGTGAGCAATTATTATTTACTTGTTGTATGTGAGCAATTATCATTTACTTGTTGTATGTGAGCAATTATTATTTACTTGTTGTATGTGAGCAATTATTATTTACTTGTTGTATGTGAGCAATTATTATTTACTTGTTGTATGTGAGCAATTATCATTTACTTGTTGTATGTGAGCAATTATTATTTACTTGTTGTATGTGAGCAATTATTATTTACTTGTTGTATGTGAGCAATTATCATTTACTTGTTGTATGTGAGCAATTATCATTTACTTGTTGTATGTGAGCAATTATCATTTACTTGTTGTATGTGAGCAATTAGTATTTAATTGTTGTATGTGAGCAATTATTATTTAATTGTTGTATGTGAGCAATTATCATTTACTTGTTGTATGTGAGCAATTATCATTTACTTGTTGTATGTGAGCAATTATTATTTACTTGTTGTATGTGAGCAATTATTATTTACTTGTTGTATGTGAGCAATTAGTATTTACTTGTTGTACGTGAGTATTTATTATTTACTTGTTGTATGTGAGCAATTATTATTTACTTGTTGTATGTGAGTATTTATTATTTACTTGTTGTATGTAAGCAATTATTATTTACTTGTTGTATGTGAGCAATTATCATTTACTTGTTTTATGTGAGCAATTATTATTTACTTGTTGTATGTGAGCAATTATTATTTACTTGTTGTATGTGAGCAACTATTATTTACTTGTTGTATGTGAGCAATTATCATTTACTTGTTGTATGTGAGCAATTATCATTTACTTGTTGTATGTGAGCAATTATCATTTACTTGTTTTATGTGAGCAATTATTATTTACTTGTTGTATGTGAGCAATTATTATTTACTTGTTGTATGTGAGTATTTATTATTTACTTGTATGTGAGCAATTGTATTTACTTGTTGTATGTAGGCAATTATTATTATTTACTTGTATGTGAGCAATTATCATTTACTTGTTGTATGTGAGGCAATTATCATTTACTTGTTGTAATGTGAGCAATTATTATTATTTACTTGTTGTATGTAGGCAATTATTATTTACTTGTTGTATGAGCAATTATTATTATTTACTTGTTGTATGTGAGCAATTATCATTTACTTGTTTTATGTGAGCAATTATTATTTACTTGTTGTATGTGAGCAATTATTTACTTGTATGTGAGCAATTATTATTTACTTGTTGTATGTGAGCAATTATTTACTTGTTGTGTGAGCAATTATCATTTACTTGTTGTATGTGAGCAATTATCATTTACTTGTTGTATGTGAGCAATTATCATTTACTTGTATGTGAGCAATTATTATTTACTTGTTGTACGTGAGTATTTATTATTTACTTGTATGTGAGCACCATTATTTACTTGTATGTGAGCAATTATTATTATTTACTTGTATGTGAGCAATTATCATTTACTTGTTGTATGTGAGGCAATTATCATTTACTTGTTTTATGTGAGCAATTATTATTATTTACTTGTTGTATGTAGGCAATTATTATTTACTTGTTGTATGAGCAATTATTATTATTTACTTGTTGTATGTGAGCAATTATCATTTACTTGTTTTATGTGAGCAATTATTATTTACTTGTTGTATGTGAGCAATTATTTACTTGTACGTGAGCAATTATTATTTACTTGTTGTATGTGAGCAATTATTATTTACTTGTTGTATGTGAGCAATTATTATTTACTTGTTGTATGTGAGCAATTATCATTTACTTGTTGTATGTGAGCAATTATCATTTACTTGTTTTATGTGAGCAATTATTATTTACTTGTTGTACGTGAGCAATTATTATTTACTTGTTGTATGTGAGCAATTATTATTTACTTGTTGTATGTGAGCAATTATTATTTACTTGTTGTATGTGAGCATTTATCGTTTACTTGTTGTATGTGAGCAATAATAATAATGTTTATTGTATTGTCTCACAAATTAAGATTAGTAAAAATAGTACAGTACAGATTTCCCAGTGATGAACAGTATTTGTGTGAGACCAATGACTAAACTAGGATGCCCTGTGTGAGAGATCACCAGCTCCTCACCTTACGGACTAGTTTCTATTTGTACAAGAGTTTTATACAAACATTTGCGCTAGATGTGTGTTTGTATGTGTACGTGTGTGTGTGTCTATCGCGCGTATGACTATACGAGAGAGTAAATATGCGGAAGGATGAAGGGTGACAGTTTCTAATAACGGTGTAGTTGACATTGTTTATCGCTTACAGTATAGTTGTCAGTAACTCTTCCGTCGCATTATAGTCCAGGTTAAGTATCCATGTAGCAAGTGTTTTTTACATTTGAACTTGGGTAGTTTAAATAGATTCAATGTGAAATTGATTTTGTTATATAAATGTGATCCCAGGAAGCAGAAGAATTTGTGCGAGATTTGGTTCTAAAAGGTGTGACTGGAAAGATTATATTTCTATTGCGTTTACCTGTGTAAAAGTTAGGGTCATAAGTCTTAAGGGAACATTGTTTGTTAATTGTATTTTAAAGAAATATTTGGCGGACCTGTAAGCAATAATTTGATTATCTGATTGTCTGAGTAATTATGAGCAATTGCGCCTATGGTAATTAGTAACTAGAGTGGAGTTTTTCGATTGACATAGCTTTATGTGTAAGTTTGGCTTGACCAACTCTGGAGCCATTTCTTTGCCCTCGCCGCCGACAACAGTGATGCAAAATTCTAGGGAAAAATTCCTGCAACTGTCACTCTGCACAATGTTCGTGATGTTCGCTTCCGTAATGCATGGGATCCATTTTGTGTGCGCAATCTTGTTGGATGCGTTCACATCTGGGACACTTTGTTAAAATGTGTTCCACGGTCTCCTCGTTCACGTCATCGCAAACACAGAATTGATCGCTGGCCAGCCAGAACCTGTATAAGTAGGCTTAAATTCCCCCGTGCACCCAGTGAGTAAGTTAGGGTCTGATGTTAAAGTGATCAGCACCCCTCAGGACGCGATAGGCTGTTCGCACATCTCTGAAGCTTCTTCGCTTCGCTTTACGGTGCTGCCAGACTTGTATGCCTCATAGCGTAATTGCTATTTCCTGATGGTTTCAACTCTTAGCTGTCTCGCAGCAAAGGACAGGGGAAACATATCTTAGGCTGGAGATCTTGTCGATACTTGTGCGGCCTTGTTGGCCAGTTGGTCGGCTCGTTCATTGCCTGGAATTCCCGCATGTACCCAAGCCAGCTGTATAGCTACGCCGTCCGCTTCAATGTCCCGCAGCAGCTCTCGTGCTTCAAAAAATAAAAAAGGCCCATGACATGTAGATGTCATGAATGTACATTCATCCTTGGGAAGAAATCATAATGCACCTGCATTGTCACCCTTGAGGACTGAGACGGAATGGACGGAAAAATTATATTGAAAGTAAAAATCGAGGAGACGCGAGCAAGTCAAGCGACCCATGACATCTACATTCATCCTTGATAAGGAATAATAATGCAGATGCGTTGTCAACCTTGAGTATTGAGATGGAATGCCTCGTCACTAGTAATAAGGGTCTACGGATCTCTGCACTCATCAGACGAAACACGCTGTCGAATGCTGTGAGGGCCCGATACTACCGCGGTCGAGCTGGCCCATTTATTCTGCTGCTAGAAACAGACTACAGCGCCGCCCTGCTACAGTTCACTGTATTTTTATGCGTGACAGGCTAGTTATTAAGGATAACAACGTATAATTGGCTTGTGTGTCTCATTGGCGTATTTATCTTGTCATTAACCGGTTTGATCGATATCGGGTGCCAGTCACTGCGAGCTACGAGACGTTTAAACTTACAAATACATCCATTGTAATATAATTGGTTGACCAACTATATTCTTTCCATTTTGCAATTTTTTAAAAGTTTGTTTTTCAATAAAAATAATTAATTTTTAATCGATAATGTAATAAAACACGTATTGTTTATATATTTCACTCACCGATCAACAAAATCAAAAGCTCCTTGACATAAATCACCCCGTTTTGATTCGAAAAATTCATCCAACCATGATCTCATTTCTGCATCAGTATTGAACGAAAATCCGCTATATTGTTCCGTGCATTGAGAATCGATAATAAAGAATTTGAAAATCAGAGAGGTGGAGATCCACCTAAGTGAACTCGAACAAAACATAGATTCTGGTAGAACAATAACCTTTCAACCAATCCTAAAATTTATGCCATAATATAAAAGCATTTAACAATATGCGGAATATAAAATTTAAAAAAACGGAAAGAACATAGTTGCCAGCCTAATATAAAAGGATTTTCTGAAAAACAATGCACTAGTAGTTCAGCAGTTTTTATGTCATATTTATTGTGTAGCGGTTTTGACTTCAACCGAATCGTACTGTCTTATTTATTTAAACTTTATATTTGTTTCTACGATACCCATGTACAAAAAAAAACATGTGTAAACTTTTCAATCGAAAAGGTGTTTTTTTAACAATATCCCGTATGTACATAAATGGATGTATATACATGTTGATATACACAATAGAATAGAATAGAATAATCATTTATTCAATTCAATTAATATATATATATATATATATATATATATATATATATATATATATATATATATATATATATATATATATATATATATATATATATATATATATATATATATATATATATATCAATACTAAATTATGTACGAGTGGATGGTGGATGTAAGAGCTATAATACAGTTTGTTTCTAGCTGCAGAATGAATGGCTCAGCTCGACCGGGGTAGGAGCACGACCTCACAGAATACATAAAATTGAAACATAATTGCTGCTGTGTTTCGGCTAGTGAGTGTAGGGATCCGGAGACCTTTATTACTGGTGACGAGGCATTCCATCTCAGTCCTCAAGGGTGACGTATCTGCTTTATTATTCCTTGTTAAGGATGAATGTAGATGTCATGGGTCGCTGGACTTGCTCGCATCTGCTCATTTTTACTCTCAATGTAATAAAAAAACACTGATAGTAAGTGATAGTAACCCCAGGAAAGGAGCACATGACACCCACGTTCATCCTCGATAAAGAATCTTAACAGAAATACCTTGTCACCTGTACTAAAGGTCTCCAGATATTTACTATTATACTTAGTTCTCTGTGAGGTTCCACGGCAGAGCCGACCCATTCATAATGCGACACAAGTAGCGTAGCTAACACTGTTAAACTAAAACACCGATAATTAGCAACTAAAAGACCGATATCACCTAACTGGGGTCCTCGAAACCTGATTGGGTTTTCAGTTTCCTTCAAGCAGCATACAAGCTTCCATTCAAGCAACATTAAGCTCCTATTTACTGTTGGTATTCTGTAAAAAGGTATACCATCGCCGTCATGGCCATCGATCCATTTGAGCGGGGACTAGGTTAAAAGTGAGCTTTTGCACGTTGAATATTATATTTATTCTTATTATAAAACGAACGTCAATGACAGAAACATTGACTATTGTATTCTTTATTTGAATCTTAATCATCATTATGCGAGTATTTCAATGCGAGGACTGCCCACAAAATTATGCAGATATGTTTTTTAGATAGAATGCTAATTAATTGAATTGCTAATAACTTCACTAGTATTCCGGTTAATCACTCCAAATAAGCCTAAATGCTTGTGTTAAGAGATGGTTTACGACAGTAGTTGAATAGCGGATTCGTAGATACGATCTTGAGTTTCGCAGACCGTACCCTGAACCATTAGACGCTTCGCTATGCGTTTACGAGAGAATATTGAACGAAATAGGGTTATTCAGTTAATAAATAAATTCCTAACCATACGTCTTAAGACGTTATTATATGATAACGATAACTTATTATTCAGGACTTTTATACAATTTGATGTATGCAAAAGGAATTTCTATTCTGTGAATATTTTATTAACATTGAAAAATAAAAGATCAAAGACCTTCGTCACTGTCAACTAAATGATATGGAAATAAGGTGAAAGAAATGTAGGAATTTTGATAATATAATTTGGATAATTTAATACCATGAACTTTTTATACCTTCACTTTAGTTTATTTATACAGCAATGAAGCTTTATTATGTTTTAGTTTAACTATGCTTGTGTCAGGCAGCTTATTTCGAGCTAAAGTTTGAATGGGTCACCTCAACATGGGAATGACTACGCCATCACAGAAGACCGACGTGAAATAGCCGCATAGCGCGTTCGTTTTGTGAGGATAGGGATCCGATGATACTTATTATTGGTGACAAGTCATTACAACTCAGTGCTCAGGGGTGACAACGCTTTATGATTCCTTATCGAGGACGAATGTGGGTGTCATTATTTGTTATGTTTACAGTGTAACTACACTTACTAACAGGTGTAATGTGGGCTTGTATATCGCCTTCAAAACAATATAAAAGTATATTGTATATTTAAACACGCGATTACTCGAAGCGATGTATTCTATAGCAGTCTTCTGGGGTGACCATAAATCCATCTTTATCTAGGCTAGTTGAAAGTGTTTATAGACTGCAACCATTACCATAGTTACCAAATAATCTATGTGCTTTGTCACGCTTTATTTGTTTGTTAAAAATGGTCTCACCACCATATACCATCGAATTTATGAGTTGATCTTCTACTCGCTCTGGCGTTAGTTTCACGATTAAAATATGAATACGTAAACAACACTTCTCATTAAAGATCTAAAAATAAACCAGATAGAGTCAGTGCTTGTTGGAAGCTTGACATACTTTTTAATGCGGCTTTCGTTAATAAACTGTATAATAATTATAAATAAGAATATTATAAAAGCTAATGACTTTTAAAATATTTCAATATATAAATAGTTTGATGAGCACACAAACCACCTGATAGATTAGGGAACGATAAGTGCGACTTCAACATCCACCCTCAAAAAAAAAAAAAATTATGTGACGTCAGTCATGAGGACTGGCATTAGGGTAGGTATCCGGGGTCCTAGTTACTAGTAACTAGGATTCTACTACCCTCACCAACGAAACATAGCAGCGTACTGCTATTTCACGTTGGTAAGTTTTCTATAATTTATCATAACTCTTAAATATTTCCTCGCAATAAAAATATTCCAGTTAACAATTCGGATTGTTTGAAAATTGGTAGTAAATATACAATGTCGAGCACTCTCTTGTTACTTGGTACTTGATCTCGACTATCCAGTGGAGTGGAATACTCTTCCACAGTAACTATTGTTATCGCGAAGTTGTTGATTGCCAGAAAAACGTTGAATCACAATACTTGTTGCCTTTGCCTTCTCACTATTTGTATAATGATGATATTGTGTTATTGATTCAATTCCTCGTGTTATGCTATTTCACTTCAGAATTCTATGGCATCATAGTCCTTCCCAAACCATTAAATATGCAATTGAATTGGTGTCTATCATGTATATATCTATCACTGTACAAACTTTGTAAAAAGTTTCGAAGAAACCCTTCTGGAAGATAAAATATTTAACATTTTCTAGGTGTATGCATATAAATATCAAAGGGAATTATTAAATTTAAATTTAGGGGAATAAGATTTTATTGTTATATACATTTTATTGGCTGAAGAAATTATTGTCATATAAATTTCGAAAATCAATATTTTGTCATTTAAAATGTCAATGGAACAATCTTAATTATTGTAAAGGTAAATAACAATATAAATTTTTATCCTTTTGATATTATTATTATTATTATTAATTATTATTAGGTAAATATCGGATTGTAATAGCTCAAGTTGCTGTAAATCGTATTAACACCTATAGAAAACTATAAATAACAATTTAAATATTTTAGGTTATCGAAATTTTTATCCCTTTAATATTATTATTATTATTAGTAATGCTAGGTAAATCTCGGATTGTTATGGCTCAAGTTACTGTATATCGTATTAACACTTGTAGAAAACTATAAATAAAAATTTGAATATTTTAGGTTATCGAAATTTTTATCCCTTGAATATTATTATTATTATTAGTAATGCTAGGTAAATCTCGGATTGTAATAGCTCAAGTTGCTGTATATCATATTAACACCTATAGAAAACTATAAATAACAATTTAAATATTTTAGGTTATCGAAATTTTTATCCTTTTGATATTATTATTATTATAAGTAATGCTAGGTAAATATCGGATTGTAATAGCTCAAGTTGCTGTATATCGTATTAACACCTATAGAAAACTATAAATAACAATTTAAATATTTTAGGTTATCGAAATTTTTATCCTTTTGATATTATTATTATTATAAGTAATGCTAGGTAAATCTCGGTTTGTAATAGCTTAAGTTACTGATTATCATCAGCATATCGATACATCACAGCATATCGCGGTAAAAACATAGCCCCCCCCTCCCACTCAGCTTGCCACCAAGCACAAACCTATGCCACGTGAATCCATCTTCCCAGAAACTGCGATTGACGATCGAAGGTTTCCTCTCAAGAAAATCTTGGAACATAATAGGTTCATTAAGTGTATACCGTATATATATATTTAGAGAAAAGATAAATACTCGCTAACTATTTTTAATTAACCGTTATTCTACTCAACCTCATCGTTCTGTGTCCGCTATAAAGTAAGTTAATGCACTGTGCTGCACTTGTACAGAGTGATATATACAACTTTTCCCTGTCTCTTATTTCTTTTGTAGCTATTTTATTCAACTACAGAAGTATTAAAACAAGCCGATTTATTTAAAAAGCGTATAATGACTATGAAAATTAGTAGTGTAATTTTAATAACGTGTAATATTAAATTGTGTGCATATTTAAAACATTTTCGCTTTAATTTGTGAGTTAGAAATTTTTGGTTTTCGAGGCTGGTTATGTTGTGTCCATTTTCCGTGACAGTGAATCTCAGTTTAATGCGATTTTATTGCATATATGTACAATAGAATAGGGCAGGGAATGACCAGTAAGTACTAGATATACACTATAGTAAATCGTTAATAGAAGTCATCTGGTAATAACTAGACATAACGCCGTGGTCGAAATAGAAAAGGAGAACATCATTAATTAAATTATTATTAACGTCTTAATTTTAATCAGAAATTACAAAGCCTTGTAACGAAGTAAAATTTATATAAACAGGACAACTCTTTAAAGGATATACGTATTTGAAAAAAAAAAAATATTTAGCAGGAAAAAATGGCTACCAATTATTGACTTGGCGACTGAAACCGTGCACAAAGGAAAAATACTAAAAAGTTTGTCATAAAACATTAGATTAACATTCGAATTTTTGCCAGCTTAAGTGAGTCAGGTTGGCCGAGTGGTCTAAGGCGCCAGATTTAAGCTCTGGTTCCCGAGAGGGAGCGTGGGTTCGAACCCCACACCTGACAAATTTTGATTTTATAATTTTTGTCATAATTAATTTTTCCTTTTTTTATCCTAGGAATATTTTATTTTGTTATTATTTTATAAAAACATATTATATAATTATATAATCTAATTTAATATAAAATTTTGTGTAACAAAAAAAATGTCCATACCTCTAAGTAAGAAAATAAAAAATAAGTTCATCTATTGTAATAAAAGATGCTCAATAGGCAAGAACAGCAGGCAAGAATAACTCCATAAAAAAGTGCTGTGTCCATTTCTAGCATAATGCAATTTCGTGTATGTACATACATATTCTAACATTACACATAAGACGGCCACGTGGCCTAGCAGTAAGAGTATCTAACTGCTGCATCGCGGGTTCTGGATTTGACTCCCAACCGGGGAGCGATATTTATGTATCACAAATTTTCGGGTCTGTGTGTTGTACGTATGTTTTTTTTTATTTATAGACTTGATGGCAAACGAGCAAGCAGCTCACTCACACAGTAAGTGATTACCACCGCCCATGAACACCCGAAACACCAGAGGAGTCACGAACCGTGCCGTGTCCCTGACACTGATTCGGCAAATCCTTATGGCACTATAAAATATTCTGCTCAGTTGATGTCACCTGGCCAATAACCAGAAGATATCATTACGCATATGCTTGTGTAAATGTTGAGTTTAATACATTAACAATATGTGGAGAAAAAGATATATATTTATTTGAGGAGGAGACGATGATCAGATTCACCAAATTACAACACTCAAGGTGGACAGGACACGTTGAGATAATGGAAGACCATAGGACACCCAAGGCAATGAGTAATTGGAAGCCGCAACAAAACATACCAAGAGAATTATCGCATTTAATTTAAACATTTTTATGGTTTTTTTCATTGTTTGACTAAAGAGTGATTCCTTAAATGTCCTTTTTAGTTTTTACACACGTAGGAACGAGATTATGGTGTCAGCAAATCTTCAAAAAATTTAAATATGTTACACGACCTCTAGAGATATTCAAACCAAAACATTTCAAGTTATAAAAACTCAACAAAGTCATTTCAAGTTATAAAATAACGGACTGGTAATCGCTAATAAAATTCGCCGGTTGGATAAACAGCCCCAGTCCGAATTATTGTAATATTGCAACGTTTATATTTAGTACGAAGTAAACCTCCTCACAAATAATGGATTCGAACCTACGGTTACCATTAACCACGAGAATCATTAAGCTTCGCCGAGCGTGCCCTAAACTATTAGGCTATTTCTGAATCAAATATAACATTACATTTAATTATAAAGCCGTATAAAACTTTATAAAGAATCATTAAAAATTTTCGGAGAATTCATAATATCACGTTCGAAAATATTGAATTCCAAAGTATGTTTACCCTCGGACGCTAATATTTACATAACTTTAATAAAGCCCTCCATGAGAGAATATTTCTTAAAAATATACGAGCATTTTAAGGCATTGTTTTTATTTTATTACTCATTTGTAGGGACTTAGAGTTTTCAATTTAAGCAATTTATATTTAGAAAAATTCTAGCAGATATATAATTAATAACATTCCTACTACTCCAAGTGAATGTGCTGACAACTTTAATGCTTGTTGCTATTGGTTCACGTCTATAGTCTAATGGTGGATTCGAACCTTCCTAACCCTTAGTTTGGCTGACCGTGTCCTGAACGAAGATTATTTTCCATATATGTCAATTTTTTCGAATTCATTGGTTCTACACATGCACATAACGTATTTATTTCATTTGTTTTCGCGTGGTGGCTTTTTTGTTTGTCATCACGATCGAGGAAGGACCACGTCCTCACAGACTACCAGCACGATTTTTTTATTTTATTACATTGAGATAGAATGCCTCATGAATAGTAATAAAGGTCTCCGGATCCCTACACTCGCAAGACGAAACACAGCAGCATTATGCTGCTATTTTACAGTTGTATTCTGTGAGGGCGTGGTCCTATCCCGGACGAACTGACCCATTAATTCTGCAACTAGATACATAATGCAGTATAGCTCTACCACTGTCAACAGCATACCACTGTTGTGTTTGATATGGTGGGTAAATTACAGGTAACAAGGCGTCTCATCACAGTGCTCAGGGATGACAATGTATGTGTTAAGATGTCTACGTTAGATATTATGGACTGCAGTTATCGCTTACCAGACCTTTATTACTGGCGACGAAGTCTTCCATCCTCAAGTGTGACAACACATATGCATTATGATTCCTTGTCAAGGAAGAATGTAGATGTCATGGACCGCAGGAATCACTTACCATCAATTGGTGATTTACCATCACTGTGAGCTCGTTTCTTTTCTGTAATATCATAAAAAGAAACTAACGTCTGCAGCTCTCGATTTTTACAAATTATACAAAGGACGTTATTTCTTTTGACCTTTTTTCGCTTCGTATCAACTGAGGATAATTAAAAGGTTTTCCAAGTTCTAGATATAAAAGTACACAAAAGTATACGGCGGCAGCAATTTAAACTGAGAGAGAAAGAACATAAATGAACTCTCTAGAAAGATCGACATAATATAAAAGCAAAGGACTTAATAGTGGCACGTCTGTCTTTCAGTAATATTAAAAAGTTCTATCTAGTTTTCATAATGAATATCACTTCGATGGTATGGGAGGTAAATCATGGGATCTTAAGATTCTCAAGCCGATGATAACACCCAACCATCTTATCTTGAAGTTAGTTCCTTTTGAGCTTCAATTGCCCCGTGAATCATCCTTGGTCGGATTCGATGTTACAGCTGTGAATTCAGTCTTCACGAATGATTTGATTCTTCCGGATAAGAACCACTTATCAGAATATCACCACCATAATGCCATATGTTTCGTATGGTGTTTCGAAAGGTAATGGGGGGACAGCAATAGCATCTTGATTAATTGTTGGGTTTCAGGTGCACTGTGTGCTCGTTTGTCAATCCGATACAGTGGTAAAGCTGCAGTTTGTTTCTAGCACCAGAATGAATGGGTCAGCTCGACTGGGGTTGGACCACACTCTCACAGAATACCAGTATAAAATAGCAGAAAAATGATGCTGTGTTTCGCCTGGTGAGTAAAGGGATCCAGAGACCTTTATTACTGGTGATGAGGCATTCCATCTTAGTCCTCAAGGGTGATAACGCATCTGCATTATGATTACTTGTCAAGAAAGAATGTAGATGACATGGGCCGCAGGAATCACTTATCATCAGGTAAACTGTGTGCTCGTTTATTAATGTCAATTTAATATACAATTAAAAAACAATATAAAAAAACAGTTATAAAACACATCTTACTGCTGGACTGTATTGCGCGTTGCTGGAGTTCTTTAGGGCTCTATACACTCCATAACTCTATTTTCGATGGTTTAATGGTTATATAGATGAAAGCATGGATGGCTACAATTCAGTGCTAGATAATGCTTTCACAGAATACGTTTCATCTGATTAAAGAAAGAAACCTTGATTGAACTTATCCATCTTATTTCAGGAGTGATATCTATATATATTATATCAGCATTATAATTTTGATGAATGTAGGTCATTTATTACCGGATGACTAGAGTGCTGGTTTTCCACCCCATTCTTTGTATTTTACAAATAATATGAGAATATAAGTGTTTGTTTTTTTTATGTGATGTATCAAGATAAAGAAAGTAAAATTCCTATCCAAAATAACCTTATATTTGCGTGAAAGAAATACATGTTTCTCTAATCAAATTCTTGTTGACGTTACACTACAGAAATATAAAATTTAATTTAGCCTGGACCAGCGTCTGATTTTCGTCCGATTTTCATGAAAATAAGCCCTTTGTAAGTATTTACATTGTCACAATTTTCGGCAAAAATATTTTAAGAATTTATTGTCATCTATTGCTATTTCTTGGTAATAATCTTTATTTTGGTACTTTAGGCTAAACTAAGCAATATTTACTTAAATAAGTTCTTTTCGGTATTTGTTTTTAATTTTATTTTCCGCGTGTCATTAAATGTTTTTGACACATGTTTAATATTGATTGAATGAGGTTCCTTGTTTCGAGTCTAATTATGTGGATTTCCACTTCTTTCGATCTCTTTCAAATGCTATACACGAAGTTTCGTTTATTACTGATGCAGAAATGTGATCCTTGTTGGATGTATTTTTCGAGTCGAAACCCAGTCATTTCAACCAACGATAATCATCTTGAAAGTTAGGAGAAAGTTGTAAGCAACCTGTTAGAGAGAACAAATACACACACAACAAGAAGGAAATTCATAATAAAGAAACAACATGTACCCTAAAAAGTTAAGATACGATTATATAATAAACAAAATATTTATATAAGTATATATATATATAATAAAATATACATATAATAAAACTAGGCAGTTTCGTTACAATTATGAGAATTAACTACCACTTGCCAGTAGTACTTACTTGCTTACTAAAATGCTGGTACAAGGTGGAAGATCACGACTATAGCTGAATAGTGGATTCCAATGTACGATATTTAGTTTCGCTTCTCGTACCTGAAATCATTAAGCTATTGGCGCTATGATTCGCTAAGAGACTCAGCTGAGTGAACCAAGGAAAACACGTAGATGTTTCTCTGTGTGATCTAATAAAAACGTGATATTTATGGAAATTGTTCCGACTCTTATTGCACATTATATCCTTGTCCTCAGGTGTGACTCTGTATTACAATTTCTTATCGGGGATAAGTATAGGTTACATGAGCTACACGAATCTTTTACCATTAGGTGAAGTGTGTTCGTTTGTCTTCCTTAATATAATAAATAAAAGTTTTATCGAAACGTAATAGAGTAGGTTTGTGATTGTACATAAATCGGTTATATTTGCGTGAACTCCTACGGTAGATGTAGAAATACATGAGTATCGTAAAATGAATTAAACATAATTATTGGTTTTTTTACATTCAAAACAACCTAATAGGGTCGAGCCAAGACGCCTCTCGGCCAGACTCTCGAAGTTTAAAACGAGCTTCTCGATTTTAATTAAAATGTGTGTACAAAAAATTATTAATTTACTATTTCATCTTTCTTTTGAGGGTGTATTGCCGAGGGATATGGGGGATTAGAAGGTTTTCGAAGAAGATGGGGTCAGGGCGAAGTGGAGGAGTAAAATTAAAACTAATCCCACCACCATGAGAGACGCATAGACGGAAGATAGACAGAGATTATACAGTATACAATAATATTATTGAGGTTCATTTTGGCAAGTGTTTGTAAGCAACAGATTGTTGATAGAGAGCCAAATATGTAATCAAATATTCCTTAAACTAATGCCTTTTACTGAACAGGACAAATGCCTTTGCCTGCCCGAAATCGCGACTCCTCTGGTGTTGCTTTTGGCCACGGGTGGCTGTAATCAGATGAGCTGCTTACGTTTGTCAACTATTCCATAAAAAAAATAGGTTTTGGCCGTCATTTCTTGCTATGATGAATACAATAGTGTTTAATGGTTCATACTTGGTACTAACACACTGCGGTTAAAGACGATCTGAAGTAATCGTACTATAATTCTTTTGTATGTTTGGAAGTTGTCTATATGATATATATGTATATATATCCTTACAGTGACATATCAATATGATGTAACATAATTGTTTCCTCAGGTACTATGTAAAATTGCGTTTATAATTTATATTTTTAACTTTTAACCACAAAACACACTAGAATATTCAAAACGATATAATGAAATAACTTTATTAAGTGAAGCCTGTCGTTCCTCTGATCATTTTTGACATCAGCGATATTTGATAGCTATTTCTAGATGACATCAACTGCACAGTATATATTCTAATCCTGGCCTTTAAAAAAACGATAGAGCCTTTGCGTACAAACAGAAGCACTCTCTCTTCGTGCCCTTCCCTCATTTATTTTATATGAAACTTTTATATGTAATAATGGCATAATTTTAATAGAGCCAGAAGCATACTATAATTGCTTCAGCTGATGGAATCTACAAAGATGTAAGAAAAATTACAGCCAATAATTGAAGAGAATAAAAACTTGAAAGAAAAAATAGAAGTGTTAGAGAATAAGTAAACAAGCTGGCATATAAAAAGAACAAAAATAATGTACTACTCTTTAGACTAGAAGAGACTGAGAAAAGCTCATTTAGAAAAGTAAAAGGAATAATGAAAAATGATCCTGACATTTTAGTGAATGATAGCGATGTTCAGTACATTTATAGAATTGGAAACAAAAATAAAGAGAAATCTAGACCTCTATTGATCTCATTTACAAGCTATTGAAAAAAAGTGGAAATTTTAAAAACAAAAGAGACTAAAGATGTTTACATAGTAGAAGACTATCCAAAAGCTGTATTAGAAAAACGCAAATTACTACAGGAACAACTAAAGGCAGAAAGAGCTAATGGAAAATTTGCATATATAAAATATGACAAGCTGATAGTGAAGGAAGATAACGTAACCAACATAGAAAAAGAAAAATAGAAGTGTTAGAGAATAAGTAAACAAGCTGGCATATAAAAGAACAAAAATAATGTACTACTCTTTAGACTAGAAGAGACTGAGAAAAGCTCATTTAGAAAAGTAAAAGGAATAATGAAAAATGATCCTGACATTTTAGTGAATGATAGCGATGTTCAGTACATTTATAGAATTGGAAACAAAAATAAAGAGAAATCTAGACCTCTATTGATCTCATTTACAAGCTATTGAAAAAAGTGGAAATTTTAAAAACAAAAGAGACTAAAGATGTTTACATAGTAGAAGACTATCCAAAAGCTGTATTAGAAAAACGCAAATTACTACAGGAACAACTAAAGGCAGAAAGAGCTAATGGAAAATTTGCATATATAAAATATGACAAGCTGATAGTGAAGGAAGATAACGTAACCAACATAGAAAAAGAAAAATAGAAGTGTTAGAGAATAAGTAAACAAGCTGGCATATAAAAGAACAAAAATAATGTACTACTCTTTAGACTAGAAGAGACTGAGAAAAGCTCATTTAGAAAAGTAAAAGGAATAATGAAAAATGATCCTGACATTTTAGTGAATGATAGCGATGTTCAGTACATTTATAGAATTGGAAACAAAAATAAAGAGAAATCTAGACCTCTATTGATCTCATTTACAAGCTATTGAAAAAAGTGGAAATTTTAAAAACAAAAGAGACTAAAAGATGTTTACATAGTAGAAGACTATCCAAAAGCTGTATTAGAAAAACGCAAATTACTACAGGAACAACTAAAGGCAGAAAGAGCTAATGGAAAATTTGCATATATAAAATATGACAAGCTGATAGTGAAGGAAGATAACGTAACCAACATAGAAAAAGAAAAATAGAAGTGTTAGAGAATAAGTAAACAAGCTGGCATATGAAAAGAACAAAAATAATGTACTACTCTTTAGACTAGAAGAGACTGAGAAAAGCTCATTTAGAAAAGTAAAAGGAATAATGAAAAATGATCCTGACATTTTAGTGAATGATAGCGATGTTCAGTACATTTATAGAATTGGAAACAAAAATAAAGAGAAATCTAGACCTCTATTGATCTCATTTACAAGCTATTGAAAAAAAGTGGAAATTTTAAAAAACAAAAAGAGACTAAAAGATGTTTACATAGTAGAAGACTATCCAAAAGCTGTATTAGAAAAACGCAAATTACTACAGGAACAACTAAAGGCAGAAAGAGCTAATGGAAAATTTGCATATATAAAATATGACAAGCTGATAGTGAAGGAAGATAACGTAACCAACATAGAAAAAGAAAAATAGAAGTGTTAGAGAATAAGTAAACAAGCTGGCATATAAAAGAACAAAAATAATGTACTACTCTTTAGACTAGAAGAGACTGAGAAAAGCTCATTTAGAAAAGTAAAAGGAATAATGAAAAATGATCTTGACATTTTAGTGAATGATAGCGATGTTCAGTACATTTATAGAATTGGAAACAAAAATAAAGAGAAATCTAGACCTCTATTGATCTCATTTACAAGCTATTGAAAAAAGTGGAAATTTTAAAAACAAAAGAGACTAAAAGATGTTTACATAGTAGAAGACTATCCAAAAGCTGTATTAGAAAAACGCAAATTACTACAGGAACAACTAAAGGCAGAAAGAGCTAATGGAAAATTTGCATATATAAAATATGACAAGCTGATAGTGAAGGAAGATAACGTAACCAACATAGAAAAAGAAAAATAGAAGTGTTAGAGAATAAGTAAACAAGCTGGCATATAAAAAGAACAAAAATAATGTACTACTCTTTAGACTAGAAGAGACTGAGAAAGCTCATTTAGAAAAGTAAAAGGAATAATGAAAAATGATCTTGACATTTTAGTGAATGATAGCGATGTTCAGTACATTTATAGAATTGGAAACAAAAATAAAGAGAAATCTAGACCTCTATTGATCTCATTTACAAGCTATTGAAAAAAAGTGGAAATTTTAAAAACAAAAAGAGACTAAAAGATGTTTACATAGTAGAAGACTATCCAAAAGCTGTATTAGAAAAACGCAAATTACTACAGGAACAACTAAAGGCAGAAAGAGCTAATGGAAAATTTGCATATATAAAATATGACAAGCTGATAGTGAAGGAAGATAACGTAACCAACATAGAAAAAGAAAAATAGAAGTGTTAGAGAATAAGTAAACAAGCTGGCATATAAAAAGAACAAAAATAATGTACTACTCTTTAGACTAGAAGAGACTGAGAAAAGCTCATTTAGAAAAGTAAAAGGAATAATGAAAAATGATCTTGACATTTTAGTGAATGATAGCGATGTTCAGTACATTTATAGAATTGGAAACAAAAATAAAGAGAAATCTAGACCTCTATTGATCTCATTTACAAGCTATTGAAAAAAAGTGGAAATTTTAAAAACAAAAAGAGACTAAAAGATGTTTACATAGTAGAAGACTATCCAAAAGCTGTATTAGAAAAACGCAAATTACTACAGGAACAACTAAAGGCAGAAAGAGCTAATGGAAAATTTGCATATATAAAATATGACAAGCTGATAGTGAAGGAAGATAACGTAACCAACATAGAAAAAAGAAAAATAGAAAAATTTACATCTCCTGGGATAAAAACAAACCCTAAAAAACAAATTAATATGGCTACAAGCAGTAAGACACATCGAACAAATGCTTATGACTTGATGCGAGCTAGATCAAATTCAATTTCTTCCTTACCATCAATAAACAAAACTAACTCGCAATTAAATACCAGTTACCGGAAGCGGAACAACCCCAACCCAGCTGGTCTCCGTGGGGTTGAAAGGAGAAACTCAAGGAAAACATGGAATATGATTTTTAGTTAAAAAAGACTTTAAACAATACATTTGATGGTAAATGATAGAATAGGAATCCTAAATATTAATCTACCTGGCTTCAAAAACCCGTTCTCAATACTACAAATATATACTCCAACAGATCAAGCGACGGAAAAGGAAAAGAATATATTTTATTATAATCTCACCAAGACAGTGCAGAAACTAAATAGGAAGAGCATATTGATGGGGACTTTAATGGTCAAATAGGAGCCAAATCAGATAAAGGAGTAAACGTGTAAAACTGAGTTGGACGTAAATATGGCCAGGGAAAGAGAACTGACAATGGGCAATGTATGATAAATTATTGTTTCAAACAGAACTTGAGAGTAATGAACACCTTTTTTCTCAAGAAACAAGACAGGAAATGGACGTGGATGTCTCCAAATGGCAAAGATAGAAATGAGATAGATTTTATAATTACCAATAAGCCCAAAATTTTCAATAACGTCAGCGTGGTCTCAAATCTAAATTTTAATTCAAACCATAGAATGGTAAGAGGAACAATAACGTGCAAAGAATTAAAAATACACAGAAGAAAATTTCATAGAACAAATTGCCGGCCCATAACACATTAATCAGAAAAAAGTCTTAATGAACTGAAAACATCATTAAATTTCATTGAGAAACAAAATCATGTACAAGATAAATACAACATCTTAGAAGAAGCTCTATTAAAAATAAATAGATTTAAAACAAGAGATAAAAGTGATAAACTAGGAGACGAAGCCAAATTAAAAATAAACCAAAGAAAAGAAATGATAATAAACAGAATAAAAGTCATACACAAATAGCTAAGATTCGTGAAGAAATTTTAAAAGCCATCAGAAACCATAGAAAAACAAATAGACTTAATATCATTAGAGAATAAACAAAACCGGAGGAACAACTTAAAGAACATTCAACATGGATACCAAAGACAACGCAAAGAGGAAAAGACAACAAAATACAAACTACAACCAAACGACGACATATTTTACAAACGGCAACAGATTTTTACAAAGAATTGTATACGGATAAAATGAACGAATACTTATGCAAAACAACATTAGGAGAAGACCCAAACCCAGGACCAATCCCGTACGTTATGCAAAGTGAAGTAAGAAGAGCTATCCAAACACAGAAAGCTGGTAAATCACCTGGTGAGTGTAGGGATCCGGAGACCTTTATTAGTGGTGAAGATGCATTCCATCTCAGTCCTCAAGGGTGACAACGCATCTGCATTATGATTGGAGGATGAATGTAGATGTCGTGGGCCGCAGGAGTCACTTACCATCTTATGAACTGTGTGCTCGTTTGTTACGCTTAAAAAAAACATAAAATATCTGTATTATTATGAAAAATTTTACATAGTTTTTGCCCATATATATTTGACTCACAAAATTCCAAACGGGACATTATACTGACAGCTTGCTAATTGGCTTGTTTTACTTTGAAATTAGTTGCCACTTCCTACTTTTAGTGAGCTTATAACTTTCTCTGTAATTAGTAACAACTGTAAAATTCTTAATGGGGCCTTTTAGCTAATTTCTACATGCGACATGAATGAGTTGGCTTGATCTGGGAAGGACCACGCTGAACTGATGGGCAATGTATGATAAATTATTGTTTCAAACAGAACTTGAGGAGGCTTATGTCACAAGACAGCCTGACCTGGTAACTGATACTAAATGTTAAGTTATATACACAACGAAAAAAAAATAGAAATAAGTATAGTAAGTATAGTATAATTAAGTATAGTTAGTAAAGTTTTATGTTTTATTATATTACAAATTGTACAAATAGAAAGAAGAAAGAGTAAATAAAGGCTATTTTCATTTCATTTATTTTATTTTATACAACACAGTGGTAGAGCTATGCTGAAGTTTGTTTCTAGCTGCAGAATTAATGTGACCCATTAACTCGACCGGAGCAGGATAAAGTCCTCACATGATATCAGCGTGAAATAGCAGCGTAATGCCGCTGTGTTTCGTCTGGTGAGTGTAGGGATCCGGAGACCTTTATTAGTGGTGAAGATGCATTCCATCTCAGTCCTCAAGGGTGACAACGCATCTGCATTATGATTGGAGGATGAATGTAGATGTCGTGGGCCGCAGGAGTCACTTACCATCTTATGAACTGTGTGCTCGTTTGTTACGCTTAAAAAAAACATAAAATATCTGTATTATTATGAAAAATTTTACATAGTTTTTGCCCATATATATTTGACTCACAATATTCCAAACGGGACATTATACTGACAGCTTGCTAATTGGCTTGTTTTACTTTGAAATTAGTTGCCACTTCCTACTTTTAGTGAGCTTATAACTTTCTCTGTAATTAGTAACAACTGTAAAATTCTTAATGGGGCCTTTTAGCTAATTTCTACATGCGACATGAATGAGTTGGCTTGATCTGGGAAGGACCACGCTGAACTGATGGGCAATGTATGATAAATTATTGTTTCAAACAGAACTTGAGGAGGCTTATGTCACAAGACAGCCTGACCTGGTAACTGATACTAAATGTTAAGTTATATACACAACGAAAAAAAAATAGAAATAAGTATAGTAAGTATAGTATAATTAAGTATAGTTAGTAAAGTTTTATGTTTTATTATATTACAAATTGTACAAATAGAAAGAAGAAAGAGTAAATAAAGGCTATTTTCATTTCATTTATTTTATTTTATACATAACAGTGGTAGAGCTATACTGAAGTTTGTTTCTAGCTGCAGAATTAATGTGACCCATTAACTCGACCGGAGCAGGATAAAGTCCTCACATGATATCAGCGTGAAATAGCAGCGTAATGCCGCTGTGTTTCGTCTGGTGAGTGTAGGGATCCGGAGACCTTTATTAGTGGTGAAGATGCATTCCATCTCAGTCCTCAAGGGTGACAACGCATCTGCATTATGATTGGAGGATGAATGTAGATGTCGTGGGCCGCAGGAGTCACTTACCATCTTATGAACTGTGTGCTCGTTTGTTACGCTTAAAAAAAACATAAAATATCTGTATTATTATGAAAAATTTTACATAGTTTTTGCCCATATATATTTGACTCACAAAATTCCAAACGGGACATTATACTGACAGCTTGCTAATTGGCTTGTTTTACTTTGAAATTAGTTGCCACTTCCTACTTTTAGTGAGCTTATAACTTTCTCTGTAATTAGTAACAACTGTAAAATTCTTAATGGGGCCTTTTAGCTAATTTCTACATGCGACATGAATGAGTTGGCTTGATCTGGGAAGGACCACGCTGAACACCCCCCTGATGGCAGGGCCACGGGAAGGCTCGTGCATACATCCACGGCCCCACCTGACCACCAGCCGCTCTTCCTCGGGCAAGAACATTCCCTCCTCCTCCTTCAAGCAACCCCCCACCCCCTTCAGCCATCTGCGGTGGGGTGTACGACTAGGAGAGCCGAAACACAATACCGTCACTTCTTTTCCCCGCAGCTCCACCTCAGCCACACCATCGGTATGACCCCCGCTTAAGTCACGTTTGAGAGCAACAATGTAACACCGACGCTCTTCTCCCTTCGCGACCCCATCTCGGCTGCGAAGTTCAGGAGAAACTGCCTCTCAAACAACGCAGTGCTCTCAGGGAGCCCATCTGCAGCCGGGCTACCTGCTGGCAGCACAATCCCATAGGCCGGCATGGGTTCCCCTTTACTTCACCGTGTGGTACCACGTTTACCCACGCAACGGCTACTCAGCCACCCCGCTACGACATAGCGAGAACCCGTTCAGAGGGGTGGATCCGGAGACCTACTTACTGGAATTGTAACTCTCGTCTCAGGGGTGACAACGCATGTGCAACTTCAATGTTTGTTGAGGATGGGTGTGGATGTTATCTGTTGCAATCACCACTTACCTGGACAAGTCTAGAACTTTTTGTAAGTATTTTAAAAAAAGCAACTACTCGAGTTTCTTGTCATTTTCTCTGAAGCGGCCTTCCGGAGTGGTGGAAGAGACGAGCGTTGGTGGAAACGGTAGAAAAACTTCATTTTCGTTTGACTTGATTTGATTACCGTCTTGTGAGTTCATCATATATTTAAGGTGATCTTATAGAGTACCAGCAAAAAATAAAGAAATATTGCCACTTTCTTTTATGAGCATGATTCTTTAGTTCTTTACAAATGCTCAGGAAACCGTGAGTAAATCCCCATCCACTCCATCTATTTTCTGATTTATAATAGTATAATAGTTTTCACGTAAATAATCGTGGGAGTATTAACTAATACGTTACAGAACTAACTAAAGCGTTAAAGTGATTTTCTTTAATCTTTTAACAATTGTAAACAGTATTGGTACGTAGATTAATCTGCTTCTAATCTCCATATCAAGTTTATAAATTCTAAACATTATAGTCTTACCGTGTATCAACAAAATAAACAGTCATTAGAAGATTACGTGGTTCTGTGGAAATTTCTTTCTATACCTGGGACTAAAGACCCTCAAAGAATACCCAGTGTAAAATTGCAATATAACGTAGCTATATTTCGTAGGGTGAGTTTAGGGATAAGGTGACCTAATTCAGATAATTAGGCATTTCATCTCAGTCCTGTGAAGTTCTCAGGGGTGACAATGAATGAAGAAAAACTTAATGTATCTATTAAATTGAACTGATTTATTTCGTCTTTGAAGTTATAATTATTTTCGATTTTTATTATTGACTAAATCAGTTTCAATAAAAAATGTATATTGCACTATATAAAACTATAATACAATTAAATATAAGTGTAATATATAATGTCTGAAAAGTGAATGTATAATCTGAAAATTGTATTTATCTTTAAGTAACCCTAATTATACACTATAATGTCTATATACTCACGAAATGCAGTAATCACCCAATGGCGTTATAAATACGGAAACTCCGTAAAAATGTTAGTTCCGTCCGGTCAAGAACTATTTTACCGTCAGATCGTGCCTAAAGAAATAATGGAGGTAGCCTTATTATATCTTTGTCTTATTCGTTTTTACAAAATGACATTATATTCCAGTTAAATATTATTATTATTTTTAATATGGGACGATATTCATTTTTATCGTTGTCTAGTTGGTCAATAAAATAAATAATAACTGATCATCGTCAGTCATAATGTCTCTCCGGATGATTTCGATCACCGCTATATTCTGGTTATTGCCAGATGACATCGACTGCCCAGAATATTTTACAGTCCCGTAAGCATTTGCACAAACACACAGGCACTCGTTATTCCCTTCCTCATTCCGATTTAATATGGGTTTTTTTCTATCACCGCCTGGTTGGTCAATAGAATAAATAAATAAATAACTATAAACATATAAACAAACAAATATAGTAATATAATATAATACATATATAAAGACTTAAAACTTATAATAACCATCAATTTAAAAAGACGAGTGAGATACAATATCCTCAAAACGAATCCACTGAAAAGCATTTAGAACAAGTTGAATAGAGACTTTCTTACACACACACACCATACACACATACATTGTAGTTTTTAGCAATTGTTTTCAATTTTGTTTTGTTATTTTTATTTTATTTAGTTTTTTTTCTTTTCCTCTTTTTATTTATTAAGTTTGTTACTAAACGATATATACCTTGTAACTCTAGTAACAATAATTGGGAAGACACTGAAGGTTGTAACACAGTTTACACTAGCGCAAGCTTCAGAATTGTCACAAACTTGTAATTATGTCATAGTAAATAAATAAAGGTTATTATTATTATTATTATATATAAAGACCAACCAGACGGGAATCCTTCGACAGGGGAGACCAAACGGTCGAGGATAATTATTATTATTTTTATTAAAAATATTAATAATTACCTTCGTTCTTTACCAGGCGATGACTTTCAGTAAATTTTTTGTGTTAAATTTTTTTTAGCGATTTTTATTTAGTTACTTCAAAAGTTATATGTAAAATCACAAGCATTAATAATACGTAATATACATTACGTAGCAAAGGATAGTGTACATGAAGGTACGTAAAACTATATACAAAGCTTTTAAGAGTCGTCGAGCTTAATTAAATTTCAAGCTTCCTGTTCTTGCAACGAAGTCACATTACTATTGTTATATGCCGCAGGAAACCAGACTGTCCACGCTTTGTCGGTTCCAGTTAATTGAACCAGTGATTTGACTCTTCCAGCCTTTGTGTATTGAGTTGAATTACGGTTGCAATACAAAATAACAAAAGGACTTCCATTACGATTCGGGTAAGGAACGAGAACGTATTGTAGCGCTTCAAATTTCTAGGTTTGATTATGACATATTATACAGATA
The DNA here is from genome assembly GCA_029286865.1 of Teinopalpus imperialis. Taxonomy (NCBI): domain Eukaryota; kingdom Metazoa; phylum Arthropoda; class Insecta; order Lepidoptera; family Papilionidae; genus Teinopalpus; species Teinopalpus imperialis. The sequence goes on from JAGSMU010000001.1 coordinate 15,834,592, forward strand.
GAGTTTTTTTAATATTTTTTTAATTTGGAGTTTTTTTAATCATATTAGATTAGATCACCTGATGATGAGTAATGAGTGCGGTCCATGCTATCAACTTAATCCACAAAGATCCAGGTCAAACAAGCGTTATCACCCCTGAGGACAATAATGGAATGCCTTAGTACCCATATTTGAGTCTCTGGAACCCAACAATGTTTTTCTGGGTCAGCACAGTCCGATAGAGTTGCAGCAAAATGACTAAACTATATGTACTTACTTACTATACGACTTAAATCAGTATAGCATAATTTAATTACTGCTACATTTACGCTACTGTGATTCGAATGGTGAGTGTGCGATCCGATGTTCAGTAGTGGACTAGTGATGGGCTGAAATGAAGACCTTACTACTACTACATTGAATTATAGAATAGTGGCAGGTATTGTTGTGGCTTTGACGTAGGATTTATGATCGACGGGTTGTGGAATCGAATTACAATATTAATTTCCATTTTCCGGTTTTTTTTTCGACAATCACTTGTTGACTTTAGTGTTCATTATTTTATCTTAATCATAATCAATATACTATGTTTGATTTTAAAAGATGCTAGCAACACTCGATCTAAGTTTAAATGCTCTAGGAGATGTTGTTCACGACAATAGTCGAATGGATTCGAACTTGTATACCGTCAAAATTACATAAGCATTTTACATATAATTCTAACAGTGATAGAGCCAATTTGACCTGCAGCATGAAGGGATGGGCTCGATAAGTAAATAGCTCACCAACGCACAGTACCAACGTGAAATATTAGCATGACCCTGTCTGTGTTTTGTACGGTATGTGTGTGTGATCCATATATCCAATTACAGGTAATAGGTTCACGTAAATGATAGAAATAATTATTTTATCATCTTATTTTTAGTATATAACGTTAATATAAATTGATATTGCTGGATCTCATAGTATAATCTCATAAGTAAAATTACTTTTTAGACTTTCACGAGGCGGAATTGATGTCGAATCCTGAGCCTATTACTGCGCTAAGTCCTTGCCTAAGTCGATTACATACAGGATCCACTATACCTGCTATAAGGCCTTCATTTCAGTAAAATAATATTTCAATAAGTTTTTACAATCAATAGCTTAGGATACGGTCTGTGAAACTTAACGTTGTAAGAATCCATTCAACTGTTGTTGAGGCATCTCCTAATAGAAAAATAATATTATTTAATTTCATAAACATACGTAAACTGAAAACAAAAATCGTACGATCTTAAGACCGACATTATATCAACTATCTATAGTGATTTTGAAATGAAACAAACAACATGAAGAACAAAGTATGAAATTTTAATGAACGTTTATATTGAGAGATATAAAAACTTTTACTCCAGCAGTATTACTCGTCTACGAATTGTAAAAATGACATTGTTATATTTTAATTCTATTCCCTCTTAGTGCTTAAAGATATTTTAAAGCTTTCCCAGGGTTTCTAAAGTTTTTTGATAAGAAAGAACACTAAAAATTTAAAGCGACTGCGTTTTTAACTGAGAAAATATCTTAAAAGTACTATCTGAACAAGATCGTCAGAATATAAAAAGTAAATTAATTAATAGCGACTCGTTTGTCCTTAAGTCTTTGAGTAAAACTTTCAGTCAACTTTTTAAAATTTACGTATTTTTTTATTTCTATATTTATTGAAAAGTTAAGTTTTGAAGGAGTAGCTCATTTTTAAAAACAAAAACTCGTACATACAATATTTTCTTAAAAGAATACTAGCATTTTACTAAATATTCCGATTGACCATTCCAACTTAGTTTAAACGATCGTGCTAGGAGATGGTTAAGGATAATGGTCTAAAGGCGGATTCAAACCTACGACATTAAATTTCGCAGACCTTACTCTAAACCATTAGGGTATTAACGGTTCATCATTGATTGTGATCACGATATACTCGTATATTGCTAGTAGTACAACTTATACAAAATATTAGGAAAATATTTTTTACCTTTTTTCTAAGGTACACAAGGATTTAGCTATATTATGAAGACAAGGATTATATTACATCAAACGATACCTTTTATATTCCTTGTTTAGTATTTTCTACTGCCTTCAGGCGGGGAACATCAAAGAATTATGGCTGAATAGTTTCGAAAACTAAATAATAACCGGTGATAATATATTTTACAAGTACCTCTTTCAAAGGACTCCAAAGAAAACAAGTAAATAAGTGTTTATGATATAATTTTTTAGATTTACAGTTTTATATATAGCGGACTACTACATGGTACATACCGCAAATGTCAGAAACTTGACACTAGCAAAAAAAAGCAATTACGTAATTCAAAAATGGAACTCTATGGGAATATGTAACTTTTTATTCACGTTATTTGTTTTTGAATTGACATTCACAAATGGACAATTTTTTTTACAAAAACCAAGCAACCAACAAACAAGTAAGCAGCTCACATGTGACACAAGTGAATACCATCGCCCGTGAACATTCGCAACACCAGAGTAGTCGCAGATGCGCTGCCAGCCTTCAAGAAATACCGCTGGCGACAGTTGATTCCACCGAATAGTTGTGCGCCGCAGAATATTTCGCGTAAAGCGCACAGTGCTAGATTGCCAACCGTCAAGATGATGAGGATGAAACTTTGAATTCTGTCGTGATGTACGATGTTTAAACTCAGCGGCTGAGATCTATCCAAACAACTCCTTAGAACACTCCCCATGGTAAATACGGTCAAAAATATATAGGAGATGCAGCAACACTTTGCAATGTCAGTGAATCAAGCCGATCGGAATGTACCTGATTATTAACGATCATCACTTGCTATCGAATGAAAGTGTGCTCATTTGTTACCGTTCAATACTGTAAAAAAAATTATATTTTTTATTCAGTAGAAACACACTTCCAAACCACATTATATAACATAATATAATATGTGAATATATCTACATTTTTACTTTACTAACAAATTAATCAAGCATACTTAAGTAATTTTATTTGCTTATGTATTTATTAGTATACAATAACCTTAATTTAAAGCTTAATATATGAGTCCTATATATATTTATTATGATATATTTGGACAAATCTTTTTACATTTCAGGTTCTTAGAATAACTGAAAATTATTCGCACCACTATCCAAAGTAATCCTATATTTGTGAACAAATACATTAGGCGACCATGTTTATCTAATCAAGTTCTTGTTGACGTGACGCTACAGGAACGCAAAATCTAATTTACCCTCGGCCATCACGGGCTGAATTTTGTGACAATAAACCCTTTGGAAGTATTTACATTGTCCCAATTTTCTACTAAAAATACCTACTGGTATAACGATGAATAAATATAATCTGTCTCAATGTACGTACTGCGTGTGATGTCGGATGAGCATTAATTTCATTAAACCCAATATGGTTATACAAAAGGTTAGTGGTCGACAGACGCGGCTATCAATATCGGCTTCGATACATAGTAGCTAATTCTAACAACTACTCTTCAAATATGTACGTCTTTGTAATTTATCGGGTGCTTTTTACAACGCTTGGTTGTTTTTTACAATTTTTCTTATGAATCTTTAATTAAAAGGAGTTTCTTATATTATTCATCCATTGCCCAGAAATGTCTGTATTTCACTGTTGTAAAAAAAATTAAGGTATCTTAAATTGGTCTTAGGTATTCGTGTACTCAAGTTTGCAACACCTAAAAATATCAACTTTATTGTTTATGTTTTAGTGTCTTGTAAATACCAGTTAGGTCAGGGAAAACAAAAGGAAAGCCATAAGAAATTTATAACCCTTAACGTCAAGCTAAATTCTCCCCTTTAAAACCTTAATAACGATTTATACGGCTCGTCTATTGCTTCCAACTGGTTAGCCGCTGTCGATCATGATTTAAAGGTTAATAAGCTGCTTTAGGTTTACGAACTAAGCTGTTTGAAGTAGTAGATGGCAAAGTTCAAGTCTATAGAAAATACCTATTACTTGAACTGATACAGTTGTTAGGTTAAGCAAGATAAGTTAAGCAGAGTTTAGCGAGTTCAGAACCTCTACCTTTTAAATTTTTTTAAAATATTTTAAATTATTTTTTAAATTATTTTAGCCACAAGAGTACAGAAGCGTAATGGTTCAAAAAAGATTCTTGCATTCTACCTTGACTGTTAAATTTTTCATCTGTTGTACCAACTTTATTTTCGTTAAGCTTTAAGTAACTTATTGTGTCATGTGTTTGCGAAATTATTGTCATGTGAAATGGCGTCTTCAGTAGAACAACATTTAGACATAGTACATACATATTAATTTTAATAATAATAGAATTAAAAACTAAATCTTCTTTTTATTATTGGAATGGTCTATCTTTTTATATAAATAAGCAGGACGAAAATCCGTATATAGCATATATGCATATAGTGATATATGTATGCATACGAAATTTTCTATCTGTAGAAGTTAAGTGCGCACTTCAGTTAACTTCTAGCGTATCAACTTAATTTATACTTGACACGGATTTAATTTAACTTGAGATGCGTAGTATTATTACTTTTAATTAAAAATTGACAATTTGTTACTGAATGAAGAATATGAGAAAAAATATTCAGTGTCTAATATATTCGTGTCATCACTAATAACACAAAATATTTTTGTTATAGTCTCAACATATAAAACTCAGTCTTTACTTGTGACGGAGTTATTTTTCAAAATAGAGGCATTGTAATACTAACTTTTACTGCAGGCATGAGGCCTGCAGTAATGCAGCAATGAGGCCATAGCATCTCATACTGGAAGTGTATAAAATAGGCTTTTAGCTATAATCGACGCATTGTGAACTGAGGCTTCGGGTCATAAATCATATTTATCTGGCTATCTCGCTCGCACTTACAGGTCTTATGGAGAGGTGTAGTGATGTGCGTAAGAATTGTAGAGGTGCATATCGATAACGGGTTAGGCACGATCGATATACTAAATTATGTTAAGTATTAATAGGAATAATTTTTCGCTATCTTAAAATAAAAGCTTTTAATTAATAAGATAAAATGTTTGTTTCGACGTAATCATAGAGAAACTGTTATCGATCATATAGATCGTAATGTGGCCCTGAAACGGGCCGTTTTTATCTTTTCTAGGAATGACGCATCGACCCCGCGTGCGCAGGTAGCTAAGTATATAACGGGTTGCATTGCGTGCACATTCCTACTGTCAGTGACATTTATTGCCCGACGACTCAGTTTAAAATGCGTCGACTATAGTTTTTACGGATTGAAGTATTAAGAAAGGTTAACAGCGGGTTAAGGTTAGACAGTGGGCTATAAATAGTCTGTGATGATAATGATGAAGTATAATCTATACCAGTCATTAACGTTTATGAGAGGAAAATAACTAGAAACAAAGTTAGCTATTTCAAATTACATAATGTGTATCAATAATGTGCCCTCCTTTTTGACGAAATCGCTGTTATTGGTTCTTTTAAACTCTACTTTTTGTTACTGTGCCGTACACTTTATATATTAAGCTTTCTTCAATAACTTTTCTTTTATACCAATCTTACTTATAGTCATATCGTATGAGGTAGATTGAAAATAAAAGCTGTGTTGCTATGGTTACCACGGACCAAACAAACCACACAACATGTTGAACACGATATAGGTTTAAAGCTATTAATAATTTACAATTCTTGTCGTTGAGGAATATAGTAGTGTATTTTATTTATTTATTGTTGATTGCATTAATCTTAACAAAATTGAACGGTACAAAGGACGGACTGCCAAATGCATTCTCTTCCAGTCAACCCAAAATGTGGTACATAATACATATATAAACAGAATACCGCTGTTTAATACATATTAAACAGCGGTATAACCCCTCATTAAAGTTAAAGAAAATGAGCTCCCAGCTTCCATTCATCGAAGACGATATTCAATTACTTCGGGGTCTCTTAGCTTCTCCGTATGTGACGAAGTCGCGGCTTCTAAACACCGCTCCCTTAAAAAGGTGAGAACCCGTTCGAGGGGAGAGTCGACTGTACACCTAATCGACCTAGACGATGGCTTGAGCACCGTAATAGGCTCAGCATTCGACATCGATTTCCAATTTGTGTAATTCTACAAAGTACTCGTAATTTTAGTTATGACGTCCTATTATGGGATTCAATAACATTGATTTTATGAGTGCGTATAGAAGTAAATAAAAATATTTAGTATATAAAATATAATATATCTTCATAATATACAACGATGTGTTAAAAACAATGGGGGAGGCACATAGCTGATGATCGTTATTTAATATTTAACCCAAAGCTATGTTAAGCTATATTATATTCTAATTCTATAAGCTATATTATATTTCATCTCTTTTTAATTATCTCATACTATATTGACTCGATTTACATGATGATTTTGAATTTGGCAGGGTCAACATTGGCATTAAATTGTCCTCATGAAATTTAATGAAGGTCGTTGGTCCATTTCTTAGGAAATACGTTTACCCGCATGTCAATATTATTATTAATTTATAACATACTTTATTTAAAATATATACATATATTTAAGTTTTTTAAGATAAACATACAAATTGTATATTTTACACAACAGACAAATGTATGTACTAAACAAATTAAGTTCCCATATAATAAAATTTATTATAAAAGTACATGTTGAACATACCTACATATATATATATATATATATATATATACATATATAAATATATATATATACATACATATATATATATATATATATATAACAAATTCGGGCCACGTCGGGACTTGAATGCTATTTCCAAACAAATTTAAATAATTAAGAATGATATTATAAATTGAATACAGATAAAATATTAGAAAAAACAAAAAGGTTGCAATTATTGTCAAGAAATTTATTAGATTTCCAGATTGCCTAATTACGTCAAATTTTGCATATTATTTGGTACTTCGACGAAATGTTATGATATTTCTTATATTAACACTAATACCGGACATTGAGTAAAACTAGTTTTACTTGATGATTTTATGGAGTTTATTTTAAGCTTTTATTTCATTAAATCGTTGCTAAGTTTGACATCGAGGACAAAACAAAATGGGATAGACCTAATCCAACCGTAGCACCAAATTTATAATTCTGACTTAAATTTAATAAAATATTAAATTCTTGCTGAGTTTCTTACCGCCTCTTTTCTAAAGCTCGGCCGATAGTGTTAAGATTCTTAAAAGCTTAGATAAAAATATAAGTTGAAAAACATTTTTACTTTAAAAGTACACAAAATACTTGAATCATTAATACTAATATTAAATGCTACAAAAAATTATATATGCTATGTCAGGTGTGGGGTTCGAACCCACGCTCCCTCTCGGGAACCAGAGCTTAAATCTGGCGCCTTAGACCACTCGGCCAACCTGACTTGCCTTAACGTTACCGAAATAACAGGTGGTGTTCTAAGGCTTATTATTTAATATAATGTTTTTATTTTTATATGATTTACGTTTGTGTATCTACACAGTACTAGTAGAGCCAAGCTGCAGTGTCAGTTCGATCGAGGAAGGACCACAGCCCTCACAAAATAGCAGCGTACTCACATACGAAACACAAAGTGTACTGTGTTTCATATGATGGATGTAGACATCCCCAGACCCAATTATTGGCACCTAAACATTTCATCACAGTCCTCAGGGTCGACAAAGCATGTGCATTTTGTGGACGGGTTACCATCTGTTGAACTGTGTGCTCATTTGTCACCCTTAGCGTTATAAAGAAGAATGCAAATTTACAATTCATCTTCAGTAAAACCGAATCTACATATCTGAGTAAAGTACTCAGATTTTCCAAGAGCGTAGACGCTGGAATAAAATTGCTGTCTTTATGAGCTTTGTTTAGCCCTGCGCGTTTTATTTATATCGTCGTGAAAGAAAAAGACATTTAGAACCAGGAGAAAGACATTTAGAGCACGAAAAAAATAACGTCTACGTTTACGAAATATTACAAGTACTTTGTTTAGTTAATAGTCATTATATGTTTTCGTGTTATTAGAAGACTCACTGCTTACGTGATACCGCCGCGTTCGTAGGAATTTTAGTGAACAATTTATTTATAACCGCACAACTACTTTTTATTCAGAACTATTTCTTTTTGAAGTCTTCACTCGATAGTAAAATAAAATACGTATTTGCAATCTGAATAGAAAACTTCACGGTTCACTTAGTGCTAAGTAGTTTCTATGGCCTCTGACATCCACTTTTGTCCTTATCAAGGAATCATGGTGCAGATGCGGTTTTAGTCTATCGCTCCACTTAAAAAATAAACTCACCCATTCCCTCGTGAGCGATACCCACGTTGAAATGAAGACCCTATAGCATAGCAAGGGTTGACCTGAATTCCGAAGCGCCTACATATATATAGAGAGAGATACTATGTATAGAGAGAGATACTATGTATAGAGAGAGGGGTAAACGTGACCCAGCCAGCGACGTGGCCCACTGTATGCGGTGAAGGTGGCGTCATTAGTCGGTTTGTATAATACAAAAACGCAATTAGTGATATTCCTAAAATATGTTATGCAACGGTCAAATTATTTCTAGTGGTAGTGATGCGGTTTTTATATCGACATGTAACCTTTTTATTTCCGGCTGATGGTTACCCTTAGCCCGAGGGCTTTTACAGTTTCGCCGGGTTGAGAGGTGACCGAGCGCTTATGGCGCTCAGTCGAGACCTCTGTTAGTGGGTAACCAGCACAAGGGCTCACTAGAGTCTCGGCTTGGACTGTTACCCTGCGTAGACGCCGGAGAAGAAGTGGCGCAAGAAACTCCAGCGACGCTTCTATCTGTATTGACTGGAGAAAACCGGCCTGAGACATGGCGGTATCGCGAATAACCTTGTTTGCGACGCCCTGGCAGGACATGAAACCATAAACCCCAATCTGTACCCGGTAATCATAACCTTTCATCTTTAGACATCAACAATATTGACATTCATAAACAACAATAAGTGTGCGGGCTCTGATAATATCCATCACATTATAATTTACTAAAATGTTTCGTACCTCTATCGGACGCGGAATGTTTCCCAGCAACTGGAAACCAAGAACAACAGAAATGATATAATAACAGAGTATAGACTTAGGGGAAATATTCTTGAGAAAATTGTAACATCTGTCTGTCTGAAATTATATATTCCAAGAACAACATGAATTCCTTTAGGATCGTAGTGTGGATACTAACATGGTAACTTTTACTATATATCTAACAAGCCATGAATAATAATCTGCAACAGAATATCGTGTACACCGACTTATCTAAAGCATTTGGTAAAATTAATCACGATTGTCTCAAAACAAAGCTTGAGTGAGCCGGTGTGCATGATAATCTTCTCAGGTGGATCGAATCCTATATCACAAATAGAGATCAAGCAGTCTGGATTAAAGAGAAAATTCACATCATTCATTCATATATTCCTAAACTTTCTCGTATGCCTCAAGGATCCCAGTAAGGGCCTTTGTTGTTCTCTTAATACATAAATGAAATTGTTCATATATTTAATCATCTCCTGAACGCTGATAAAGCTAAACTATTTAAAATTGTAAACAAATTATTGTAACAAATTCCAACAAGATTTGTATGCTTTTTTATTAATATTGATAAATATAATGTATTATTATTTACCAGAAAGACTAGTCAAATACATTTTAAGGAGGTATAAAACGAGTTCCTATAACTAAGGATATCGGCTTAATCATTGGCTTGAAATTAACATTCAAGTATCATATAGACACATATTATAATCAAGACATTTTGTAGCCTAGGCTTTATCTTGAGGATTAGTAAACTATTCACTAAAATAATTACCCTAAAAAAACTGTATTTCTCATTTATCCATAACGTTATTAATATTTGTAATACTGCAAGTACTCCACTTTTTATCATTTAAAATCTTTAAACTATCGCAACAATAAGGTGGATGAATTTTACAACGATGTCTTGGGTAGATACGAATTGCTAAGTCTTTATAACAGACGTAAAATGTTTTATATTATTTTCTCATACAAAATTCAACGTTTCTTGCGTGATTTCCTTACGTACATTACCCCGTTTTGTTCCTTTCCCCGATTAAATAAAAACCATATTCGTAACTCTTTTATGTATAGTTCTACCAACCCCTACAACAAGGAATTCCTAATTATAGATCAATATTTTAGAATTTAATTTAACACATACTTTAGTTCATTGTAAGTTTACATAAAATAAAAGTTTTAAAGTTGTTTTTTTATCTGTAAATTTTCATCCGGCGATAACTCTTTTATGTCTCACAATATTACGTTTTGTTTATTACATAACATTATTGGCTCTATAGGTCTGTTTTCATATAAAGTTACTTAGTAATATATGTTAAATGAAAATTACTGAACAAAATAAATGAAAAATAAGAAACATTTTACCTCGTATCATAGTTACCTCGAGTATCGAGGTCGCTCACCGGTACCACCAATTTAAATTTGTTTGCAATTTAAAGCGCTGATTTACCACTTATGAGAAGAAACATTGTGAGGATACCCGCAAGCTTAGGAAATAATTTTTACCTACAATTTTCCGAATCTTAGGGAAGACGGAACACGGCAAAACATCGACACAAATTACACACAGGAAACCCTTCATAATCATTTCGTTTGGTGAGTACAGACAATAACAGGCATTCTATCTCAGTCCTCGGGAAATGACAACGCATGTGCATCTTGATTGATTGATTGTTGAGGGTGGATGTAGATGTCATGAGCTGGAGCCATCACTTGAACTGTGCGCTTGTTGTTAATGCCTAATAGAGCAAAAATATTGAAATAAAATTGTGAAGTATATACACTCTAAATATAAAAGTTTGCATTAAGTTTACAGTTAATTTTGAAGTAAGCTTAAAATAAACTCACGTGCAAGAAAGTGAAATTCCATTTAGCTTAAGTCAAACGTCCAACAGTCGACAGCCGCTTACACGAAGTCAAAAAGCTTTCAAAGCTAATGATAAATGAAACGTGCAACTTGGTACAGTCGCCTGCACTGACGTGTGCACTTTGCAAAACTTTTAGACTTTACGGAATTGTAATAACGTTACGTAAATTTATGATAACAGTCACGATTATACGAGTAAGTTCTTAATATCTAAATGGTTACAGTGCTATTGCAAAGCTTCAAAAGATACACGATATATGTAATTGTACTAATTATATAATTCGTGTAATTATATATTGTGTAAGTTGAAATTCCCCGTAGCATATTAAGACAGAAATTATTATAATATTATAGATATGACCATTTCAAGGTGAACAACAAAAAAGCATACTGATTCCTTATAGAGGATAAACAACAAAATTGAGCAGTATAGGAACTGGTTTTTTTACACAAATCTCATCATCATATAGTGAGACCCCGAGACCCAAAAATTCCCCCCCCCCTATTATCCCCACGCGATTACTAATAATAATTAATTTTAAAGAACGAATGAAGGTATAGATCTCGTGCTATTGACATATTAGATGCAACACACAAGACTATAATACCAACAATTTGTTATACATAAATTCGGTTCTCGTTTGAGAATCAAACTCAGAACCATGTACTCTATACTACTCCACACTTAAATTACTTGATTACATGTCCTAAGTCATGAAATGACCCTCCGTATAAAAATACAGTTTAGACTTTATCCTTAAATTTATTTCTATTTTGAAAGTTGAAATATTTATTTTAAGTTCCATGTTTTTGTGCCAGTATTTTATTTACCGGTTGTCAATTTAAACGAGGTTGGTGCGGATTTGTATGTTTGTTTGTTTAAAAGATTAGCGGTTTGCGACTTATTCATTTCTATATGGGAGATAAATTTCTAATGCTATTTGTATTTTGCTTGAATTGTTGAAAATAGTGTGGTTATACCGAAATGATCCTGAGACATTACACATTTTTTCAGTGTGTTCCCACAACAGCGAGGATTTCCTGACTCTAAATCGTAGGGAGAGGAGGTCAACCCATCTTCCCTCCTACGTTTGTACAGACTTTGGATAAACTAGTATGTTTGTTATCAGATATTTTATTATTTTCTTTTCTCTTTAAATTTAATAGCGTAACATGCTTTATAGTTAGCATTCTTACTTCTTGTCTGTTTTTATTCAATGTTTTATTTTGCTAGCCTTTTAAGCGTTTCATAGACTAAACAATATTGTATTTTACATTGTGTGTTAATTTTCACCTGCGGGTAGAGTGTGATTATCCCTGATTACATACGAACCCTCGTCTGAAATTGTAGCACAGGTCTTATTGAATTAAGAGCGGAAAGTGCGTTATGAATAGCAATGGCTACTGTTTGATTCTACATTGGCGGTACTTATATTAGTCTGTGCTATCTTTGACAAAAATAGTTTGGTATTCCAGTAATATCAAATTCGCAAGTTACTAAAACATTAAATCACTTATGCCGTTATAAGCCTATAGTATTAGTGGATTACTCCGATCCTAATCTGTGTCACGTAGTATGTTGGAATATTCTAATCCTCGCAGAATTAATTTACTTATAATTTCAACAAAATTAACAGTTATTAGATAATCGCTTGGTTTAGTGGTGTCAGCACTGTTGTGAATTAATGGAACCACGATATAGATGTATCCAGCTATATCTTGGATGTTGGAAAGGTTTACTTTTGCTACATACATCGTAGAGCTCTATGGCGTAGTAAAAGGTAAACCTTTCCCATATGGATACACAGCAGCTACTTTCTAGTAATATGATTGGGTCACTCCGACCGAGGAGGACCACGTACTTGCAGAATGCCAGTATGAGATAGCAGCAGATGTGAATGCTATTGTTAGTGTAGAGATCCGGAGATCCAAATCGAGATTTTCCATTCCAATAGAATTGATTAATAGTTTTATCTTGTAAAATCCTAAGGACTAAAATGTTACCTTTTATTGGGATACTCACTACCCATTACATACAGTATGTAACTAAAAGCATAACATTGTTGGTATTTATTTATTTATTTGTTTACTCTTTATTGCATTAACCTTAAGAAAGTTAACAGTGCACGAACCCAAGGTGTGGTGTAAGCAAGAATAATACATATATACACCACATAACATATATATATATATAAATTAAACATGTATATATATATACACATACACATATATACAAAGGTACATATATATACTTATAAATTATAAAAGGTACATATGTATACAATACAATAATACAAAACAAATAAAATGGAGAAGAGAACAAGCAAACTTCTGGAATTACGCCTTTGTTGTATGGAAAGCGAATTAAGCTGAGATCGATATTGTGAGATATGGTCATATTTACGCAAACTAAAAATAATTCGAATGCAATTGTTCAACAGGCGCTCCGTATTATTAAGAAGTTCAAGGGAAAGGTCTGGGTAATATACATCTGCATAATCAATGATAGGCAATATTAATGTTTGGACAAGCATGACCTTTGCTTTCGTGGGAAGGAAATTCTTTACACGATAAAGAGACTGTATTGTGGCAGTGACTTTGCGGCTAATTTCTGTGACTTGTGTTCGCCATTTAAAAGTATTGTCAATATGTAGACCAAGATTTTTCACAGAACTATTAAATGGTAATAAAATATTATTATAATAGACAGGCCGTAAATTTCAAATGTTAATCTTAGCTAGCATCTTGGGGCTTCCTACGAGCATTGCTTGACATTTCAAAGGATTGGCGGTGACTCCAAAACGGGATGACCAATCCTGAATAGCATTATAGTTACAATTTACTTTGTTAATCCTATTATGGAGGTCCACAATGTGAGATTGTACATATAGCTGCAGATCATTACCGTACAGATGGTGCGCACAATCAATGTTGTGTGAATTCCGTGAAGGTTCCACCGACTGATTCGACAGATTCATATTACAGCAAGAAATTCGTTTTTTTTTTATTATGGATGACAAACGAGCACACAGTTTACCTGATGGTAAGTGATTCTCATAACATCCACATTCATCCTCGATAAGGAATCATTACGCACATATTGTCGCCCCTACGGGCAAAGATGCCTTGTCACCAGTAATAAGATCTCCGGATCCCTTCACTCACCAGACGAACACACAGCAGCGGTATGCTGCTATTTCACGCTGGTATTCTCTGAGACCGTGGTCCTATCATTCTGCAGTTAGAAACAAACTGCAGTGTAGCTCTACCACTGTTAGTTGATACATATATATCAACTATTGCTTATTTTTTACATTAGATATAACACACGATGCTAAGGATAATAAATATTGGTAGAGATTTTAACAAAGCTTATAATGGCCTTTGTGTTCAATTAAGTTCCAAATGTTTCTGCTTTCCGCAATGAAACCACGACGCGATCGGCTCTATTGTTAAATGCAGGACAAAACCAGCCAGTTGCAAGCGATCGGTTCCAGTTAATTAAATTCATATCGTTAGTTCACAACTGTATGATCATATTTAGACAAAGCCTTTCTATAGAGAATTCAATTAGTTGATGTCCGAAACCAAAATGACTGAATAAATTTGATATGAAATTAGAATGATTTGCCGCAATTTCCACGGGTAGTACTTTCACAATGGCGTTGAAACTTTTTTCTAGCTGGAACTTTAATGGCTTCGCTTGACAGAGTAAGGACTAGATTCTCACAGAATGCCAGCGTGAAATCTCTGTATGTTGCCGCTGTTTCATGTGGTGAGTGTAGGGATACGGAGATCTAATTATAGGCACAGTGGTATTCCATCTTAGTCCTCAGGTGTAACGATATCTTCAATCTTTGTTGAAGATGCATGTAGATGTAATAGCCATCAATTAACAACACCTGAACTGTGTGCTAGTTTGCCACTCCTATTATTATAAAAGAATATGGTTATTATGGAATTGTTGTATTAAAATTTAAATATATAAAGGATAAACAAATAATTATAAAACATTTAAAATTATTTAACACCGAAAATACAAATGTCGTAGCAGTATTAATGAATCCTTATATTTAGCGGTACTAAGGGAATAGTCCAATGGTGGGATTTATGTACAGGTTGTTACTTTTTAAATGATTTATTTTTTATTCATTTATTACTGGATATGAAATAAATACAGTTCAAATATTTTGCAGTTTTGCTTATATATTAAGAGTATTAAATTTTTTATTGCCCGTCGTAACGTTCTCGGAATTAAAAGACCGTTTGTTTTGCCACAACGACAAAGGATCAAGTTTCATCTCTTTTGATCGAATATAATATACTTTAACGTAATATAGAGTAGGGTATGCGAAACTTAAGGTCGTAGGTTCGAATCCACTATTCGACTTTATCGCGAATCATGATTTAAGCATTTAAGCTTAGTTTGAATAAATAAATAATTAATGATTATAACCTCATAGGTAAATAAATATAATGATAGAAGTCGCAATTAATGCTTTAAGTTGACATTTTAACTATATTTGACATTTAAAATTTTATAATGTTAGTGGAGCAGACCTAATTGTTTATTGTTATTCTTTGTTTGTTTTATTTTCTCTGTTTATTTTATGTTTTTTTCTGTGTGTTGTGTATTAATTGTAATTTATTTAAATGTATAAATGTATTAATGGATCATTGTTATCCGATAATAAATGAATTGAATTGAATTGAATAGTTTACGGGAATGTTTAGTAATGTTAAAAGCAATTCTAACATTTAAAAAAAATGCGTTTAGGTTTTCAATTCTTATTTAAATTAAAATAAATAATTTAAGAAAAACAAAATTTTAAGTCAAAGTTTTTGATTTGGATACTGGTAAATTTTTATATGTATTCTTCATTATTTATGGTATTTATTTCGATATGATCGTATGTGTTGACGTTTTATAAGAATGTCTATTTTAACTTAGCAATACCATAACAAACTTGTTGCCCAAAAAACTTAAATGTGCGCAACTGAGAATCACTGCTGTTGTATGAAACATCGGGCGATATTTACTGACCATCTTTTCATTACTTTCAATAAAACATTCACACTCCAAACAGCTTCACCATCACCTCAACTATTTTACAAAAGTATCAAATTGCCAAAAGTACTGCAGTGCTTGAAAAGTTTCCGTCGATTGTCGTTTTATGACCTTTGGCGCCAATCCAAACTTGAAATGCATATCTGAAAAGAAAGGTAGAGACTGAAAATATTAATATTAAATATACGTAAAAATAATCTTATATTATACAATTATATATCTAGTATGGCCATAAAGTATATTACACTTACGTGCATTTTTAACAGTGTAATAATAATAAAACTTACTTATACATTTATCTTGTAAGAGCCGTAGTAGCTTAGTTTGAACGCTCGTTTAAACTCAAGATACGCAAGCAGACTGGGTTCAATCTTCGACCAGGTGCTGGCACCAATGAAATTATTAATTAAAAATTGAAACGCTGATTTAATACGTGCTAGGCTGTTAACTTGCATATCTGAGAAATAAATAATATAGAATGACACCTTCTCTAGAGAGAAGTAACGTTACAATCTAGTAAACATTTTGTAACCCAACGAGTTCAAATCTGTCTTCAGTTGTTATAAATTCTGTAACATATATACTCGAGAATGGTTTGAATACCTTGTGCAAGCATTTTGAGAATAGATCGCAGGTTACTTAAATTAGAGTTTTTCAATAATTCCCGAGTTCCAGAAGAATTTTCATTTCAAACAATAATATTTTTGTTGCCACATAGGGTTTTATTGAATTTTGTTTAACAGCACAGGTTTGCCCTGATATTTTATCCCTGTTGGTCCTCAGGGATGACAAGGCATCTTCATTATCATTCTTTATCGAGGAATGTGTGCGGGCCACAGAAATCACTTATCATTAGGTGCTCATTTGGCCCCCTTAATATATAAAAAAGCGCATCTGTGACTCCTACGGTATTGTGGATATTTATGGCCAGCGATGATCACTTCCCATCAGGTGAATGCTTACCACCTATTTTATATAATTAAAAAGATCCCAATATAGTTAATTCATGGGCCAAAGATTTATATAATATAAGCAATAATCGAATTTTAAAAATATTCACTGAGGTTTTTGGTGCGACTAACGTACTAGTGAAAATTATTCATATTTCTTTCATCATTTTTAATGAACTCCAAGGCCGGTGTTTATTTCAAAAGGATATTGATTTTTTTTTCTGTAGCACGTCTGAATATTTCATCTTAAATTTTTTGAGAGAAACCGTTACTAAAATATTAAAAAGCATCGTGGTGTACAGTTGCGCCGAGTAAAAATAAACACTATTTTAGCACAATACCTTTTTAACATCACTTGATGAACGTTGAAACACATCGAGGCCATTGCGTTGTGGGTCCTATGTTTAATTCCAAGCCTGTCCAGCAGAGCACCTACTTTATATCACAAATCTGTAAACCATGAAAAGCGTTCTGAGTAGTTGTTCGGATCAATTCCACCCACTGCGTTTAAACATCATAAATCACGATGAAATTCTAAACAATATTCGTTTCATCTCGATGGCTGGCTCTCACTCAACATCACCTTATCTATCTCTTTATGTGTGTAATACGTAAGAATAGTTTGAATGCAGTCGTAACAACACGGGTACGGAAATATTATGAACAGTAGCCTAGCCTACCGCAGCTAGCTTCTAGCCACACCATAACTGACTCAACCGTGGAAGGACTACGAGTACGTCTACACCTAATACTAGCTTGAAATATTGGTGATACAACTCAGCCGTCAGGGGTGAAGACAAATTTTGAAAGTTAAATCTTTGTTTACAAATGATGTTGGTATTTATGGATCGCAGGTATCGCCATTATTTGTGGACTGTGCAATCATTTGACACTATGATGAAAAACTACTATGACAAAAAAACAACAGAAAGAAAATTTGCTTTGTAACTCAACAAGTCAGGTTGGCCGAGTGGTCTAAGGCGCCAGGTTTAAGCTCTGGTTCCCGAGAGGGAGCGTGGGTTCGAACCCCACACCTGACAATTTATTTTTTTTCTTTTTGTATTTTTTTTAAAAATAAGCTCATAGATTGCATTGTATTTTTTTTTAGTTATATTTTATTTATTGTTGCAGCAAATTTGTGGTTCCGTCGGTAGTGTTTTATTTTCTAATCGGCAAGCACGTCGCCCTCACAGAATACCGATGTAATACCAAAATAACGCTGACGTTACGCCTGGTTCAACACTAACGGAGACCTTGTTAGAGATCAGGCATTCCATATTAGTCCTCAGGAGTAGCAGCGTAACGAATTATGATTCCGGGGATCGTCCAGGCAAGCGAACCCGGGGAGGACGGCAACTAGGAGTGGTCTCGAGTTGACGTAGCCTCACCGTACGAAACACAGCAGAGAGAGTGGTAAGTGTGGTCCGCCCCCGGTCGCACTGACCCATTCGTGCTGTAGCAAGAAAAAGAAACTTGATATAGCATGGTTCTACAACTTCTTTATCCTAAATCTACTTTGCGATTCCTCCTACCTAAAATATCTGCAAAAATATATATATATTTTTGCAGATATATAATATATTATATATATTTGGTCCCAGTCTGTTAGTGAGCGAGTTGTTTCCTACGGAACCGTGCATAATCAAATCTGCCGGCTGAACTTTCTAAACTTTTACAATAACAAAGTTACGTATTAAAATCTTTTACGTGTTTGAATGAGTAGTAAGAAAAATATTTGCGCTTCCATAAAATTGTTTACATCATAAAATAAAACGTTTGTATGATTATTGTACATTTACCTTCATTCAACCCCTCGTAATTATCACCATCATTAGCATAAGAATTTATCAGTCCGCTGCTGGCTGGACATATTATATCCATGACATTGAAGATGGCTTCTCTCATCAAACTCCTGCCAGCCATCTTTCTTAGGACGTCACTCCATACTCGTCCTTATAACAGACACCTGTTAAGGACAAAAAACAAACACGCGCTCCATTGCACAATAATCGTACTTTTATTTAGGCTAGTGACTCACCTCACAGCATATTATATTGAGACTTGATATATTTGGATGGATTTGCAGGTATCATTCGGTAACCCGGGTATCATTAGATAAATGGCAGGACGCGCGTTCGGTGGTGGTTGATTTTAAGAGGATACGTTGCTAAATTCCTACTTGAATTTTCCGATAGAATAACGCATAATTTCATCCTCATGCTCTCGATGGTTGCCAATTCACCAATGTGCCATTTGCGCGATATTCTTTGTCAAATACAACTATTCTATGGAATCAGCTATCGCCAGCGGTATAACCAAAGCGATACGATATAGGGGCCATCAAAAAAGAGCCCAAATCCTTCCTATAGGCTGTCAACGCGCTTACGACTCCTCTGCTGTTATAGCTTCATGGGCATCGGTGTCACTTTATTTTTTACTACATTGCGAGTAACAAACGAGCACACAGGTCACCTGATGGTAAGTGATTCCTGCAGCCCATCACATCTGAATTCAACCTTGACAAGGAATCATAAGGCAGATGCGTTGTCACCCTTGAGGACTGAGATAGAATGCCTCGTCACCAGTCATAAAGTCTCCAGATCCCAACACCCGCCAGACGAAACACAGCAATATTAAACTGCTAGTTTTACGCTGGTATTCTGTGAGGGCGTGGTCCTACCCCGATCGACCTGACCCATTCATTCTGCAGCTAGAAACAAACTGCAGTGTAGCTATACCACTGTTAACGAGCTCTCGTTTGCTACCTATTCTATAAAGAAAAGTTATCATTTACCACAACTGTGTGCAAGTTTAATCACAAACGCTTCTAGTGTTGCATTTCATCCCTTACAAATCCCAACAATTGGTCCGTCGAATGGGGACGAATAATTGATGACGTGTTTGAACATCCACGTAATCGACTTAGTCGCGTACTAAGTGCTGTAAGAGGATTAACCCACTCAAAGCCCACCGAAATCCGGCTCATGTATAGTAAGTACCGTATTAAATTCTACGATCTCGATCAGGACGGTTCTAAATGTCCTGTTTATAAGTTGGTATATCAATTCAAATTAAATAAAAATATATTCTCAGAAATGTAAATGTGTTTTGAAAATTACCATGTGCATTTTTTCATAATATTACGGGTGTCAAACACAAACACAGTTCACCTGATGGTAAGTAAACAAGCGATGATATCTACATCCATTATCAATAAAAATCCGAGATGCTTTTGACTCGTTGACCTGTAATTTAGTTCCCGGATCCTTAAACACATCATATGAACCACAGCAGCGTTATGCTACTAATTCATGCATGTATTCTATGAGGACGTGTTCCTTCCCCGGTCGAGTCAACAGATACAGCCTGGCTCTTATAATGTTAAATAAGAAAGTAAGTAATTTACACGTAACTAATAGTGCGTAGTAATTTCATTTCGTAGATTTTTGTGTTAAGCGTTTAAAACTAGTATGTGTTCACATGACAACGTGACAAGTAACATCTTATATTAAAAATTAAATCGTCTTCATCAACGGTCAGCAGGAAACAACAGCAGCTTTAAGAAGGAAAAAGAACATTTTTCATTTACTAACGGATTGTTGATATTTTCTTACAACTAAAACATTATTTATTTGAGTAAATAGTCACTAAAAAATTACTCAACTGAGCGTATAAATCGGGGCATTGCAAGAGCAACCGCATCTTGTTTCTGGATGCACCGTGAATAGGTCAGGTCGATCGAGGATGGACCAAACCCTCATAGAACACCAGAGCCAATAATATCATGGTGTGTGTAGGAATCTGGAGGTCCCTATTTCCGTTGAAGCGGAATTCCGTCATAACTCTAGCAGGGGTGACAACGCATCTACATTATGATTCCTTATCGAGGCTGTATAAGGAATAAGCCGCAGGAATCTTTACAGGAGAACTCGTTGATCCGTCATCGTTCGTTACCCTCAACATGTAAAAAAAAATTTACCTAAATAAATTAACATAGTTGGCACACTTAGCAAATGTATTTCCATTGTTGTCATCACTCAGTAACACTCGGTGAAATGTCGATAACATAACAAGTTTAATTTTGTAACAAATAAATCACACGCTGTTTTGACAAATGTATTGCAGGTGAAATTTATGAATTAATAAAGGCGCGTTGTGGTCGATAGCAGATATTTTAATGAAATTTCAGAGTCTGATATACTATGTACCAAACAGGAAAAGTTAATAATGATAACATGATCTGATAAATATGAGTTAAGTGTGTGTAAAGAAACACAGAATTCACTTCATGGACAATTAAGACTGGCGGCTCAAAAAACTATATGTACATCCATTTCCAACAATCATTCAATATGCTCACTCATTGTTACCCATCTTATACATAGAAAGTATTTTGGGCTGTCGCCATCACTGTCTATCAGGTAAACTGTGTTAGTGACGTAAAATAGGAAGCGAAGTGCTGTTATTTTACGCCCGTATCTATAAGCGCGTTTTTTTTTATTACATTGTAAGTAACAAACGAGCATACAAATCACCTGGTAAGTGATTCCTGCGGGCCATGACATCTACATTCATCCTTTACAAGGAATCACAATGTAGATTCCTTGTCACCCTTGAGGACTGAGATAGAATGTCACGTCACCAGTAATAAAGGTCTCCGGATCCACAGCACTCAACACTGATTCTTTGTCAAGTATGAATGTAGATGTCATGGGCCGCAGGAATTACTTAACATCAGGTGAACTTTGTACTCGTTTGTTACTTTCAATGTAATAATAAAAAAACAAACGCAGATTGTGGATCTATCTGGCCAGGCAGCGTCCTATACTTTCAATAATTTAATAACATTTCGGTTCATCCATAATCCCCAGTAACCACTATATTTAGTGGACACTGCACATGTTTCTAACTCTTAAACAAGTTGTATAACAGCACAAAACTTTTCACCGCAGTCTTACTTCCTCTGGGCGATCTCATTATATTTTCATATTCTTTCAAGTTATGAGACTGCTTAGTTTTATTCAAATATAAATTTATATTTTCTAAAATATTTATTAAATCTAATTCCATTACAGCATGCCTACCGTACTAGTTTTTAATACATGGTTATATTTAAATAAATGGCGTGAATGTGAGTCGTCCATTGATCGTACTTCGGGTTTGTGTGGAAAATCTATATAATTGTGGACGAATTATGGATTTAAATAATCAAACAAAAACATGAAAATAATCAGAAAATACAATAAGTTAATAGGTATATAAGTTAATAGCTTGCAAATATAAGTTCATCGCAGACAAAATCGGTGAGTAGACAATTCTATGAGAACAAAAACATGATATTTCACGCAGGACGCTTACAATTGGAATTTAAATTAGTCCAAGTTATTAATATTCAAATATGTACCCAGCGTACATTATTAAACTGGACATATATATGTGAATTTGCATTAGCCATGAGTAGGCTCGATTGCGGTCGCACGATTTCATAATTGAACCAAGGGTGGGGCCCATTATTTTTTGTACACGTTTTACATTTCACCTCACAAATTTTTGTTAGACCTTTCAGATTAGACATCTTAAATATAAATATTAGATATATCAAGTTTCCAATATTCTATATACATTTAGAATTTTTTTTTCTATATAAATTTCTTTAATTAATTAAAAAAAACAAAAGGAAAATTATTTATAAGTTATATCTGTTAAATTTGACAGATATCCTACCGATTTAAATAAAGTTAAAAAGTCAGACCACGGTTAAATTATATTTCATATAATAGATTTGTGTTAGTCCCGGGGTCCTGGCTATTGTGAGGTGAAGATGAAGTATCGTGCTGTTAGTCAGTGCCAGTCCAATATAATCCGTGCTTAAGATATTTTCATGAACAACAAGGATACGGTTCATGACAATAGTAGAAGATTATTTTTAATACATTGACAATAAAAAATGAGCACACAGCTCACCTGATGGCAAGTCAAGAAATTCATCCTCGACAAGGAATCATAATACAAATCCCTTGTCACCCTTGAGGGCTGAGATGGAATGCCTCGTCACCAGTAATAAAGGTCTCCGGATCCACAGCACTCACCAGACGAAACACAGTTTCTGAACACTGATTCTTTGTCAAGTATGAATGTAGATGTCATGGGCCGCAGGAATTACTTAACATCAGGTGAACTTTGTACTCGTTTGTTACTTTCAATGTAATAATAAAAAAACAAACGCAGATTGTGGATCTATCTGGCCAGGCAGCGTCCTATACTTTCAATAATTTAATAACATTTCGGTTCATCCATAATCCCCAGTAACCACTATATTTAGTGGACACTGCACTCTTAAACAAGTTGTATAACAGCACAAAACTTTTCACCGCAGTCTTACTTCCTCTGGGCGATCTCATTATATTTTCATATTCTTTCAAGTTATGAGACTGCTTAGTTTTATTCAAATATAAATTTATATTTTCTAAAATATTTATTAAATCTAATTCCATTACAGCATGCCTACCGTACTAGTTTTTAATACATGGTTATATTTAAATAAATGGCGTGAATGTGAGTCGTCCATTGATCGTACTTCGGGTTTGTGTGGAAAATCTATATAATTGTGGACGAATTATGGATTTAAATAATCAAACAAAAACATGAAAATAATCAGAAAATACAATAAGTTAATAGGTATATAAGTTAATAGCTTGCAAATATAAGTTCATCGCAGACAAAATCGGTGAGTAGACAATTCTATGAGAACAAAAACATGATATTTCACGCAGGACGCTTACAATTGGAATTTAAATTAGTCCAAGTTATTAATATTCAAATATGTACCCAGCGTACATTATTAAACTGGACATATATATGTGAATTTGCATTAGCCATGAGTAGGCTCGATTGCGGTCGCACGATTTCATAATTGAACCAAGGGTGGGGCCCATTATTTTTTGTACACGTTTTACATTTCACCTCACAAATTTTTGTTAGACCTTTCAGATTAGACATCTTAAATATAAATATTAGATATATCAAGTTTCCAATATTCTATATACATTTAGAATTTTTTTTTCTATATAAATTTCTTTAATTAATTAAAAAAAACAAAAGGAAAATTATTTATAAGTTATATCTGTTAAATTTGACAGATATCCCAGATAACATAAGTAACATATTTTTTGTGTTATAATATTCAGGGTGACATTTGACTATGACCCATGACATCTACGTATATATCCTCAAGGATTCGGCCTTGTCATGACTGAGATGGAATGCCTCGTCACCAACAACCAAATTCTCCTGATTCCTACGCACTTCTCCCTTTATATAGCTATCCGCGTCGAGGTCTCGTGCCTCCTTATCAGGGGCCCTCGGATCGTATTATCGCCCCCTCTGTTGTCGTCGACGCTCTTCATCCACAGAAGTCGGAGTGCGGCGGTGGTGCAGCAGCAGTCTCCGCGCCAGCTTCGCAGCATCGTCGTGGTCACCCTATTCGCGCGCCTCCCGCTCGCGAGTCTATTTAAATAAAGCTGTAAAGGTCTCTGGACCAACAGCAATACTCACACACAAAAAAAAAACCTACGCTCACCAGACGAAACACAGCAGCATTATGCCGTAAGTGCTCACAATGCCGATGCGTTGTCACCCCTTAGTACTGTGATGGAATATCTCACACATAGAATATCACTCACCAGTCGAAACACAGAGATTCCTAACTACTACTAACATTCCGGTTAGCCACTCCAACTTAATATGCCTGCTCTCGACTATTCTCGTCGACCATCTTGTATATGTAATAGTCGAATGGCGGATTCGAATCGACGACATAAAGTTTCTTAGAACTTGCCCTCAACAATAGTTTACACACGCTGAGGCCTTTGACGCTACTTCTTCATAGTAATGCTGGCATTTCACGCTGTATTTTGAATTTAGAATGATAAAATTGTCGGAAGACGGACGACAAACGGAGTTGAACAGATGTAACTATGTTATACAAAAAACCAATAGCTCATTGTAATTTATTGAAACTACCAAATAAACAGATATTTTATCTATATTAATTCCAAATAAAGTAAATTTAGTCTTACAGGGTTGATTTAAGTAAAATTATAGACATGTCAATACCTGACATTGAAATTCTAAAATGGTCGTGGCAATATTATGCTTTACCATATCTCACAAGCTCCAGAAGGACAGCTCAGGACTATCCGTGAAAATTTATTGCCGCCTGGGGAGTAAAAAGATATTCCGAGTAGAAAAGAATGAACTGTCTAAATGTGTTGGAAAACGAAATTGATGTCCTAGATAACATAAGTAACATATTTTTTTGTGTTATAATATTCAGGGTGACATTTGACTATGACCCATGACATCTACGTATATATCCTCAAGGATTCGGCCTTGTCATGACTGAGATGGAATACCTCGTCACCAACAACCAAATTCTCCTGATTCCTACGCACTTCTCCCTTTATATAGCTATCCGCGTCGAGGTCTCGTGCCTCCTTATCAGGGGCCCTCGGATCGTATTATCGCCCCCTCTGTTGTCGTCGACGCTCTTCATCCACAGAAGTCGGAGTGCGGCGGTGGTGCAGCAGCAGTCTCCGCGCCAGCTTCGCAGCATCGTCGTGGTCACCCTATTCGCGCGTCTATTTAAATAAAGCTGTAAAGGTCTCTGGACCAACAGCAATACTCACACACAAAAAAAAAACCTACGCTCACCAGACGAAACACATCAGCATTATGCCGTAAGTGATCACAATGCAGATGCGTTGTCATGCCTTAGTACTGTGATGGAATATCTCACACATAGAATATCACTCACCAGTCGAAACACAGAGATTTAAAAAAAAAAGAATGCTAGTAGTGATATTTACAGTACTAACATTACGGTTAACCACTCCAACTTAATATGCCTGCTCTAGAAGATAGTCGACGAGAATAGTCGAATGGCGGATACGAATCGGCGACCTAAAGTTTCTCAGAACGTGCCCTCAACAATAGTTTACACACGCTGAGGCTTTTGACGCTACTTCTTCATAGTAATGCTGGTATTTCACGCTGTATTTTGTATTTAGAAGGATAAAATTGTCAGAAGACGGACGACAAACGGAGTTGAACAGATGTAACTATATTATACAAAAAACCAATAGCTCATTGTAATTTATTGAAACTACCAAATAAACAGATATTTTATCTATATTAATTCCAAATAAAGTAAATTTAGTCTTACAGGGTTGATTTAAGTAAAATTATAGACATGTCAATACCTGACATTGAAATTCTAAAATGGTAACGTGGCAATATTATGCTTTACCATATCTCACAAGCTCCAGAAGGACAGCTCAGGACTATCCGTGAAAATTTATTGCCGCCTGGGGAGTAAAAAGATATTCCGAGTAGAAAAGAATGAACTGTCTAAATGTGTTGGAAAACGAAATTGATGTCCTAGATAACATAAGTAACATATTTTTTTGTGTTATAATATTCAGGGTGACATTTGACTATGACCCATGACATCTACGTATATATCCTCAAGGATTCGGCCTTGTCATGACTGAGATGGAATACCTCGTTACCTATAATTGGGAGCACTACACTCATCATAGGTAAAAGAGAAGCTTTTTATTGCTATACACATATTACGTTGGTATTCTGTGGCAAATATATGCTGCTCCTAGAAAATAGCTGGAGTGTACCAAGATGGCGTAGCGATAAATAAAAAAAGTTTATATTTTTCATCCAACGTGTTACTTTTCTTTTAAGCACTATCATTCATGGTTTTAATACTACAATACTTCATAGGGATGCTAGCACAGCCATACACAAACGAACACACACATGCATTCACACATACATATATAGACATAGTTTGTATTAATTGTATGTCTATTTTTACTAATCTGCGAACACCTCAATTTGAATGTGTTTTTCTGCGCTTTTAACTATTTTTACTTGGATGTTTGATTTTCCTATTTCCTATTACCTTCATAAAATAATGGTAATAAAATTGTGGATTTTTTTTTTGTCTATGCCTTTATGCATCCTCAGCTACACAATGGCTGAACCAACTTGGGTGTGATTTTCAGTGAATAGAAGAAAAAAAAGATGCAGTAAAATATTTAAGTACGTCTGGCGCGCATCGTAGGCACTGCTTTATTGTAATAAAACTTTTACAACTGTACAAATGACTAGTAGATGCTATTAACGTTACCAACATTCCCGTTATCCACTCCAAATAAACTTAAACGCACCAGAAGATGCTTCATGACAACAGTCGAATGGTGGATTCAAACCTACGACTTTAAGTTTCACTAACCAGAACCTAAAACAGCAGGAAATCGATGCCCTAAAATACTATATTATAACTGTATTTTGCGTAAATCATAGTAATTTTTATATAAAGTGGATTAAATTAATGGGTCGGTAAGAGCCCACAGAGTACTGGCGTAGAACTGCAACATAACGCTACCGTGTTTCGTACGGTAAGTGACCTACGCTTACCATACGAAAAACGGTAAGTTACTTATGACTCGATCCTGTTAATTGGGTTTCTCTGGGACCCAATTAAAGGTGACGAATCATTCCATATCAGCAATCCAAATCCCCAGAGAAGACAACGCATGTACATCTTGGATCTTTGTTGAAGATGTATTAGGCTTTTATAAATTGCAGTCACCACTTACCATCAGGCGACATGTGTGCTCATTTGTCACCCCTAATATTTAAATTTCACGAATTTAAGATTTAATCTACTTATATTTTTAACAAACATCTGCCAATATGTATCATTTTATAATCTGTATTAATAAAAACTAAATCCTTTTCGATTATTTAGGTAATGGTATTTTTTTAAATGTAGGTAATAGTACGAATTAAGTTTTTTTAGAAAGGAGAATTACGTTGAAAATTGGTAAATTCGCGAAAAACTGAGAGATTATTATTTCTATGAGACTGTTTTATGAACTCACCACTAATATACCGATTCGAATGATGGCATAATTTTGCCAAATTCACAATATGAACACAAACCAATTTAATGAAATTAGAAGAGTCTATCGGGACCACAAGTACTTTAATAAATAAGAGAAGGAAACAGAAATTTAAAACCATTTCCAGTAGGTATTATTCATAGGATGATTTTCTTGTCTGCATTTTCTCGCATTCTGTTAATCTATTTTGCATTCCAACGTCTAGAATGCCGGTAAGTACGTACTTTCCTATCATAACTAATTTATTTCTCGTTACAGCGAGAATTATCATTCTCTATTAAAATTAAATGTCCATTATATTTGTAATTTGGTAAAAATATAATAGATATAGGGAATAAAATAGAGAAAAGAAATAAAAGTAAAAACAATAGCATTTTATATATGTAAAATTATATTTACATATGTAAAAATATGTTTCTTTGTAATATTTTTAGTAGTAAACAAAACAATACAACATCACAGTTATGGTTAGCGTGACCGTGTTATAAAATGCTAATCCTATTTACTTTATTTCACACTTTATCGTACACCGTACGTCTGCCCAACTGGGGAAGGATCTCACTCTCACATCTCATCTTTATCATCATCATCAGGATTTCAGTTCATCACTAGACCCCGAGCCACTCACCACGCACTCTCTTACCGACGTAAAATAGCAGCATAACGCAATAGCGTAACACAATAGTGTTGACGAGACATTCCATCTTAATCTTCAGGGATGAGAACGTTACGATTCCTTATAAAGGATGTCTGTGGGTGTCATAGTTCGTAGTAATGATTTACCTTGATACGATAAAAAAAATATTACACTTTATTTTATAACGTACGAAATAAAAGAATATATAGTGATGTTTGGAATAAAAATGTTGTCAAAGGAATAATCATTCCATTCTAACCGGTACCGGAAATGTAAAATGTATCCTTGGGACCGAAATAAATTTTAAATAAATATTTCAGGTAGCGTTTTCATCCTGAATATATTTTTCCCGGTGTGACTAACGTTTTAATGTTTGTTAGTATTATGTTGTTTTCTTATTGCTATACGGTGACTATGTAGGGTAAAAGCATTTCGCGAAATTGCTTTTCATTCAAGTGTAGGGGTCCGGTGACCGTGGTAACGAAGTATTCCTTTTAAGTCGTTAGTGACGATAATTGGTGACGCAGCTGAAACCAATCTACTCAGTCATGAACACAGGCGTAAGGTGGCTAGCCTTTCAGTGTTTTACAGAATGCATTTTGGAGAGTGTGCTCAGGAATTAAATGATCTAATTACCCCACCCCCGTTCCACCATCAGACCTCACAAGACGCTGCTGCTGGATTTCATCCTTTTGTTGTGAACATCCCCTAAACCCGAACGAAGTGCTTTGTTTCGTCTTTCATTATTCGTAGAGCAAAGGACTAGAGTTTGCCCGCATCTGTCTTTCCCTCCGATTACAAGGTGGTTGTTTTCAAGAGTAGAGTGAATAGGCATTTACTGAGCTAGTGCGCCTTACCATCCAGGACTGCATTTCCGCTTAACATCAGGTGGAATCTTGGTCAAGCACTTGCTTTGAAAGTTTTAAAAAAAAAGAGGTTACAACGCTAGTGCATCTTGAATCGTTGCTGCGGGTGTTGGTTGTAAAGTACAGTTGCCAGTCGTATAAGGCGACTTAAGGATAATCCCGCATAATCCTGTTATCCCCCTAGGCGATACCTTTTAAAGATATTCCCCCGATACGAAAAAAAAAAATATCACGGATAATATTGAAGCAGTATTATGTTCACGTGTTCAACTAATCTAACTTCTCTTCTCTCCTTCCTTTATGTGAAGAAAGGCAGGCTGTTACAATGGTGCGTAACACGTGACTAAAGCTGGATACTTGCTCTATGAAATTTTATCCCTTTCTCTCATTCATTTAGTAATAATAGTAATAAAAATGAAAAAGTAAAGTAAACCGTCTATATAAATATAAATAAGCATAATATAAGTTTAACAATTTTTGTGATAATAAGAAAAATAGTAATAAAACTATGGTTGTCTCTATTTACATTGCAAATGCAGATGATTATTGTTGTGTTGTTTGTATGCGTTCGTGTGTCTGTGTGTGTCGTAATATTCAAGAACTGTTCATCTCATGGACTCATCCAACTGTTCATATTTTTTAAAAAAATAAGTTTTTACACTCCCTCTCCAATAATTCTACCAAAAGTCTTCATACAAAAAAGGTGGGTTTCTCTATTTTACTATATAAATGTTTCAAATAAATCAAACTTTTTCATTGCTTTTATTTTATTATTTGATGTTCGCTTCGGTGTGAAGAAGGCCAACCTGTAGAAAAGTTGCAAAACGTGCACGGAGTACGAATTTTAAACTAAATTACTTTTGGAAACATGTTAGCTATTTGATATCTGCAGTGCGTATTTTCTTGAATTTACATATTTTTTACCATTAAATAGATTATAAGTCATGTTGGTATTATTTTATCTATAACTCATACCTAACATCGTGTCGTATTGGTTAGATTGTATAACAAATTATTTGTTTTCATGTCTGGGTGTGTTGCATGTATGTCACGTGTATCTGATTGAATGTGAATTTTCCTCCGATCATGCATGTGCATTATATCGAAATAGGTAAGGGGACGACGAGTGAGTGCATCTGTGTTTGCGCACATGCTTACGGCACTATGAAATATTCTGCGCAATTGATGGCATCTGGTAATAACGCCTTGGTGGAAATAGACCAGGAGAACATCATCATATAGATGTACACAATAATAACCACGGCAGTTAACACGAATAAGTTAATAGTTATGTAAGGCTATTAATACACTTGTGCGGTTTGTTATCTGTTTCTACTGTAAAAACTTGATGAAATACTCAAGATCTTCATAATGCTAAATTGTATTGGATTATATTTTACAGTAAAAGACTAATTCATTATATGGGGTATATACAAATACGTAAGTGAATTATTTATATAAAACATTTTTTTATTAGATAAAGGATGACAAACAACCACACAGTTAAACTAATGGTAAGTGAATTACAGCTCATGCCCACGTACACCTAACCACGACAAAGACTTCTGTGACGAGAAGAAACCCTGAGAAATGAGTTGGAATACCTCGTTACATGTAAACGACTCTCCGGTCTCTCACCATATAAAACATATCAATTGTCTACAAGACATATGTATTATTGAATAATTGGATTGAGTCTTTAATAGAATAAATCTTTAATAAAATAAGTCTTTAATAAAATAAAAGTATTTAGGGTTAGTAATAGATAGCAAACTGACATGGAACCTGCATACAGAAAAGAAGATTAAGGCAGTTATATATAATTCTCTAGTAAAATCACATATTGAGTAGTCTTAATAGAAATCTAGGAATCAGCAGCATCAACTAATTTATTTTCATTACAAAGAATAAAATTATACAGGTATTATATCATTTCGACTACCGAACTCCAACTAAGAACTATACGCCAAAACAAAATTATTTACTCTCGCGCAAACATTTAAATTTAGAACATGTACTCTTATAATGAATATAAAAAATAACAATATTAAATCTAACATCAAATTCGAAAAAAGGGATAACAAACATAACCTACGTAACAAACATAAATTAAAAACAATTACTCCGCGAACTAACTATGGAAATAAAACTATTTTGTTTGAAGGCGTTCAAATGTTCAACACACTGCCGGACGAGATCTATAATTGTACAAGTATTCAAAACAAACTCAAATCACATATTATTGCCAAACTATAACAACCTTTCTCAATTATATTAACTTCAATTATGTTTAATTTAACTCCTGTCAATTTAGATTGTTATGTTATGCTAGGGTTTGTTTATATCTATATAAATTATGGATCTTGTGTACCTACATTAGTGTAGTATTTACTGGCAAGCCCATATATTGTTTTTACATTATTCTCATTGTAAGTTTGAAACTTTGTGTTTTTAATGAGTAATAAAGATCTTTAATCTTAATATCGTTGGTGGTATGAGTGTTAATTGTAATATATAATATATTTTTTTGAAAAGATGGTCTTTCAGTATTATAGTACAAATTTTGTACTCGAATGATCATATTGGGAATAAAATAAACACTAAGTCTCAAGGCTTAACGTAAATTTATTTATTATTAAATTTCATTTCTGAACCTGAAACAGTAAAATGGTCTAGGCAATATTTTTTATTACCATTTCTCCATTTCTCAGGAGAACCAAAAGGACAGCTCATGACATTCCGTGAGAATTTATTATCGTCGGGGGAGAATCAAAATATTCAGAAAGGTTGAGTGTGGAAAATAACGAACTATCCAGAGATGGTGTCAGAAAACGTGAATCAGATGGAATATACAAAGTTTAGGTAAGTGTTCTGTCCAGGTATAAAATATGAAAATACAAACACTAAAATTCGTATTAAAGTGCAGTGGTGTAAAATTCAAATATCGCAAGTGGATGGATTTGGGTGTCATTATACGCAGGGATCACTTACCATCAGATGAACTGTGTTTTGTGCTTGCTTAGTGACGAACAAAGTTGACCTCAATACAATAAGAAAAAAATCCTATGAATTTTACGGCATCGAGCCACGCAATTTACGGTGTGTTAAATTGTATACGTTATAGCTTAGCTTAGATTTAAGACTTGAAAAAGGGTCAACCATATATTGGCCTTAAGGTAAATTGGGCGAGTCGCTCCATCTTCTTGCGTTACCACTTGAGATAAATGGATAGTTGCCATAATCAATTCACCTCGATCTGGATTTGAAGTAGAAGCTGACAATTTTTATATTGCAACTTTCTGTTATTGCTGTAAAGTAAACTAAAATCTATATATACATATAAACACACTCTTGAGCATAGACCTGCTCTCTGCAGAAGGTGTTCGATAATATTCAACCTCGCGACTCCACTGCTGGACTATATTTTATAATGAATTTCTTCGATTTCCAAGTATCCTTGCAATGTTTTCCTTCACCGCGGAGTACGTGATATATCAGCACTAAAGCATAAAGTTTCAATTAATAATTTCATTTGTGCCAGTGTTGGGGAACGAACTCTGCTCAAATACCGTGAATTAAATGCGATCACTTAAACACTGAGCTACTGCCGTGGGTAGTTCTTTTTTATCGCTGAGGTGGTGATAAATCATCACTTAAAATTACAATCAACAACATCACTGTTGCTAGTGGTTAAGTTCCGATAAATTAAAAAGCAACTTGCAGACACATAACTTATATTGCTTTTTTTCTCACATGAATCAGACTCTTTGGACTTTAAAACTCATGGAATGTTTCAGCAAAACTTTTATATAAGTAAAATATGATAATCAAGATCTTATAAGTATTATAAAATAGGTGCGTTTGTAGGAAGAAAGAGAAGGAATTTATAATATTCGGTGTGACAAACGGGCACACAGTTCTCCTGATAGTAATGGTAACTAGGCCTAACCTATATTCACATCTATCCTCCACAAAGATTCAATGCACATATGTACGTTTAAACCTCTGAGTAGTGAGATGATGTAGCTCGTTACCTGTAATTGGATCCTTAGGGCAGCATCATGCTATTATTATGGTCTGGTTTTCTGTCCTTTCCTGGTCAGCCTGACACAATCAAGTTGCAGTAAACAATTGGCTGCAGCGTGGTTCAATCACTTATTACTCAATTGATAAATAGTACTTATTATGTAATAAGTACCATTTATCAATTGAGGCAAAGGATTCGCACGACTTTTACTGAAATGATACCACGAGATGTCCCTTTAGTCCCGTCCTTTTAGAATATAGGTAAGGTAGGCCCTGCCTGTTGTATAAAGCAACTAAAAGGGGATTATGTGTTCGCGGGTGGTCAGGATTGGGACTCTGAAATAGGATAGCGAGACCGGGGACGAAAATTACGAAGTTGTCCCGTGTTGCCATAGCACAGCGAGGGTGCTAAGATAGGCATTAGTGCATTCCGTTGGAGATCCCAGAGTATTGGGGTAGCCACTGCGGGGAGTTTTAGTGGGTACAAATACCATATAAGCAACTCTTCCCCCCAGGAGTCAGGGTATCTTTTGAAGTTTTTTTTTGGCAAACTAGTAAGCACCTCACCTGATGGTAACTGATTACCGCCGACCATGAATATCCGCAACACCAGAGGGCGTTTCTGGCCTAAATTCCACCTCGGCAAAAAAAAGAAATATGTCACGATATGTATTTAATTACATTTTACAGATTTGAGCAATGCAGTTTACGTGTAGTGATTCTAATGGAAGAAGAATAACGGTAATGGCTGTAACTGATTATATAAAAGATTTAATTTTTATAAAACGTAAACGATTCATATATATTATGGACGTTAGGAAACATAAAAAAAAATCAGTATTAATACTTACATACTCAAAAATAAATAAACTACAGAAGCAGCTTACTGTTAAATTTTGTGCCAACAAAGTAACCCCCCACAAAAGAGAATATAGATAAATTATAATGAATATAGATATATATAGATAAATGATATAATAAATAATGGATTAATTGAAATAATATGTTAAACAAAACATTGTAAGCGATATCTGACAGAAAAGTTTAGAAAAACATTTTCCAATGAAGACAAAGAAAAACAATAGCTAGATAACAAGAGAAAGGTTGTAAATTTTAATCAATTATTCGACTGACAAGCCTAATCTTTGTTACGTCGTAGGAATTTAATATTGTTACATGTCATCAGTGGGATCTTCATTATATATAAGCTATAATTTTACCTTACGTATAATACCTTAATATAAAATATTATTCTAATATTAACACAGAGCGTATAAAATAATAAATAAGAAGAACCTCAATTTCATACTCAAGTTTAATACAAATCCTTAAAATGTTTAAAAAAATACAGACAGAAATTGTGTGGGAGATCCGTCGACCTTCGGTTTTTTTTAACAATTGTAAACTGTCTTGCTAAGGATCGGTCCCTTTGATACTTTAGTTTGGAACACGTAATCGCTCTGTACACTACTGCAAGATGGACGTAGAAGAATAAATACACCTGATTACCGAGGACTCGCTCTTCTGCCAAAATATCAGTGACCTTAGTTCGTGTCGTCATCATCACTGCCTATCATACTTTTTTTTTTATTACATTGAGAGTAACAAACGAGCACACATTTCACCCGATGGCAAGTGATTCCTGCGGCCCATGACATCTTCATTCATCCTTGACAAGAAATCATAATGCAGAAGCGTTGTCATCCTTGAGGACTGAGATGGAATGCCTCGTCACCAGTAATAAAGGTCTCGTTTAATTGCTTCTGACTAAGAATTATCTACATTAATATCACTATAA
Source organism: Teinopalpus imperialis (assembly GCA_029286865.1). Classification (NCBI taxonomy): domain Eukaryota; kingdom Metazoa; phylum Arthropoda; class Insecta; order Lepidoptera; family Papilionidae; genus Teinopalpus; species Teinopalpus imperialis. The sequence continues at coordinate 15,869,832 of JAGSMU010000001.1, forward strand.
TTATTATTGGCTATCTGTACCACCACCTCTGGAAGTACAAATAACAAACAAGGTTTATAACACAAAAAATATATCCTTCTCTAGTGATCAATTTCAAACGCCCTCAGAGTTTATTCCGTTCCTTACAAATGTCGACAATCATACCGTTGAAAGGAGGCAGGTAATTGAAGATGTGTCCGAACCTCCACATAATCGAGTTGTCACGTAATGTACTCTGTAATGTGATTATCCCACCTGATGCCAAACTAAATCAGGGGCGTGTAAATCAAGGATTAAATTCTACGTGTTCGACCAAGAGTGTTTCATGTGTATTTGATGTGTATATGGTTTTTAGACATGCAGTTTGTTTTGTTTTCACCGCCCGACATAGTCAATAAGCCCTAGAAATTAAGAACTTCAGTGTCAACGGTACCGGGAATCGAACTCGGTTTGCTCGTGCACCATGAATGAAAAGCAAGCGCTTAGATACTGAGATACCTACAGCGCCTCTCAAGCCTGCTCGGTGATTAAGGAAAACATCGTGAGGAAACCTGCATATTAAGAAATATATATACTCATATATAGGCTGTATAACCTACCTTTTTTATGCATGTGGTTTCACACAAAACCCACTTTCCCAAAAATTTAACGATTGTTATAAAGGTTATTGCTAATTAAGGATGAAAAAAATCAAAAAATATTAAACACTGATTATGATTGGCTAGAGAATACCAGAGACTGACAAGCCTAGTCTTTGATACTTCATTGTAATTTAACATTGTTGCTTTTCATAATTGGTCGTAGGTACTGTTACACCCGAGCTCTGCAAGGGTTAATGCCAACCCTGCATCCTTTTCAGCGCTGTAAGTGGACTGAGTAAGGGTATTGCCCTTACTCAGTCCACTCTTCAACTCCAACATTCAGTCTAATGTTAGTCAGTCTAGTTGCATCCTCCAAGCAGAGCGGTTACCTAAAGATAATGTAAATCAAGTGTACTATTGTAAATGTACTATTGTAAAGTGTCTCAAATAAATACCCTTTTTTTAAAAACCCTATTCAATCACACGGGTTAGCAGTACGAATCCACCATAAGATTATTGTCGTGAACCTAGCTAGCGCAAGCGTTTTAGCTTAGTTGGAGTGGCTAACGAAATATTTAGTAATGCTTACAACGTTGCTGTTATTTAAAAACAATGTTTCTTGAAATGTTATAACTCAGAAGTGTAGAGAAGAGATGTTAATTTACAATTAAAAGTTACTGGAATAAAGCAAAATTATTATTCTTTTCTTTTTTCTGGTATAATAAATTTAATTTTACTTTTAAAATTATTCTAATAACGTTCTACAACTATGGTGATATGTCACAATGAGTTTTCCATTGTTTTAAGGGTGAAAAACGCTTGATGATAAATGATTCCTTTGACCCCCACATCCTCAATAGAAGGACATAATGGGTTGTCACTCCTGAATACAATATGGATTGCCTCATCACCACCGATAAGAGACAGCCGCTGCACTTACCAGACGAAACAAGACAGAGTTAGGCTATCTTACGCCAGCATTTTCTGAGTCCTTAGCCGATAGCACCGACCAATTTATGCTGTAGCTAGAAATGCTAAACATTTTGAATGAGTTAAATAAAATCTCATGCAAATTATACAGCTATCCAGTTAAAACAGTTGTGTTTGCAAAAATAGATCTGGCTCGAGGTCATCGACGAATTTCATAATCATCTTCTCGATGATTAGCAATCCTCCACTGTGCGCTTAACCTAATTTTTTTGCCACGCATTACTACTCTGTAGGATCAACTCGTCAGCGGTACTTCCAAACCGATACAATTTAGCGATTATAAAGAAAACAGCCTACACTTGTCTTAATGGCCCATTTGCAGACATAAGAGTACAGAAATTACGAGAAAGAATTCAAAAAATACTGAAATTAAAAAAACTTAAATTAAATGAAAATAATGAAATAGGACTGACTAAAAATCCATTCGTTTAACTGTATAAAACATATAATGGAGAATTTTCGTGAAAGTGATTAGTGAATCAGCGGCTACGTGATTACTTTTCAACATACGGGATTATGCCTTTTGTACTATTTGTATATATGCTTCACATCCACTTCGAACATTTTGTTCACATTTAACAAACAAATTATTTGAACAAAACCTATAATAAACTGTGATAGGGCCATACTGCACTGTGTAGCGTGAATGGGTGGGCTAAATTCTGGCTTTAATTAATAAATACATTAATTTGTCTGCACGAACTTATAGCTAAAGTATAAATCGATCAATCCCACTAGGTAAGGACCACGCTTTCACTGAATACCAGCATTAAATTGTAACATAATTATGTTTGCATGAGTGTAGGGATATGAAGACCCAATTAGAGGTAACAAGGCGTTCTATCTGAAGGCTGAAAATGCACCCTGAATCTTTGTTGAGGATCGATGTAGATTTTACGGGCCACAGTCACCACTTACCCTACTCAAACTGAAATGTGCATTCACTAACAGTGTATAAAAAAGGACTTTATTAGCCTTGGAGTTTTTAACGCTATTAAATGCATGCCAATGCATGATAATATATTACATTTTGTATCGACACTTTAATTAACAAATTAAGTTTTGCGGACACCGGCTATCCGACACGCTTCAATTACAATAAATAAGCACAAACAACCAATCTAACTGATTCAATTCGTTGTCCGTAATTCAAAGCCTAATCCTATCACTTGTCACTGATCGTCCTATCGCATTTCAGCTGGTAAGAACAAAGAACGGACCCATCTCCGATATAGTAGCATTTATTGATGGTCATTGCCCTTTTGGGAACGCTCTAGGTACGACTCGTCCCCTAGTCGCTTTAAGAGAAACTTCCCAAAGACAATATAACCTTTATCGAGACGAAACAAGTTCGTAGCATAGTCTAAACATAACAATATAGATAATATTCGTCTTACATTTCTTTGTCGACCACTTGGTGTAGTGTTTACTTAGTCTGGGTCTGTTTTATACTCCGAATATCTAAGTCCCGTATTCCTGACACTAAATTTGAACGTACCTCCGATTATATTGTATGTTTAGCCGAACGAATGTGTTTTTGCAAATGCCTACGGCACCCTAAAATATCCTACGCAGTTGATGTCATATGGCAATAACCGAAAGAAATCGACCTGGAAGATATCGTTCTTAAATTTTTTTTAAGGTTCGGTTTTTTTGAGCTTAAAGTATATATATTCCAGATGTTTCTGTGCCAGCCTTTGATGACTTCTAAAGTTTCCTTGGATACATATAGGAGGACATTTTCACAGTGGCACAGCTACACTGCAGTTTGTTTCTAACAGCAGAATAAATGGGCCAGCTCTACCAGGGTATGACCACGCTCAAACAGAATACCAGCGTGAAATGGCAGCATAATGCTGTTGTGTTTCGTCTGGTGAGTGTAGGGAGACCTTTATTACTGTATACGAGACATACCAGTAATCAAGGGTGACAACGCTTCTGCATTATGATTTATTTGTCAAGGATGAATGTAGATGTCGTGGGCCGCAGGAATCACTAAACATCAGATGAATTGTGTGCTCGTTTGTACCTCTCAAATAATAAAAAAAGGAATTATGGCAATTGCATGAATTATAGTAGTAATGCATTTTTGACAAGCTCCTGACCAAAATATGGCGCCTTGATCATATTCACGAATTATATAATAGTAATATATAAAATTTTAAATATCTCTAATAGCAAATGAATTTCGACCATGCCAAAAGGCATTAAGTCCGACCATTGCACTGCTTTGTTTTTCTAATAAGGTGATTGCAAGAATATTAAATAGATAAAATAAAAAAAAATGTTTTTATGATCAATATACTTTTTTTTTTTTACATGGGGAAATGCCTACGCATACCCAACCCCCCTGCGGGGGCATAGGTGGGTTATGTCGGACCAACTAATACCCCACGGTGTTCCTCCATCGTCGCGTATGGTGGGGTCACGAGAACGCTTTCGCACACATCCGCGACCCCTCCTGCGCCGGCCGACCAGACGGCCCCTTCTCCGGGGAGGACATCTCCCTCTCCACCCCTCTCAGGCAAGGCGCGCCGGAACACGGACGCGCCTTCCAACTCGGCCTCCTCTGTAGGCAGGAAGCGGACTCCCCCGAGTCCGCCCCCAGAGGCCATGGGGACCAGGAAAGCCCCAGCCCCCTGCGGCGGATCTGGTGATAGGCTCCGCCGGCAACCAATGTTCGGCCACGGAGGACAGGGAGAGTGGCGGGAACAACCAACACTCCACTGAACCCGCGGCCCCATCACGGCCGCATCAGCGGTGCGACCCCCGCCTGAGTCGCGGAGGATAGGGAGATACACTACCCTCCCTCCGCGACTCCGTCTCGGATGCGGAGGATGGGGGCGACGATGCGCGGTACCGGTCTTGACAGTCCCCGAACCGCCACCCCATTCCCCCGACTCCGCCTCGGCTGCGGATGGTGCGTAGGACGGCCTCGCTCCGTCCATCCGCTCCCCGCAGCCCACCGACACGCATCCGGGCGAGCTCTGCTATAACTCGCCCGGAGCGGCCTCCTCGGGCCGGCCTTAGAGCGCCTTAGGCCGGCCGATTGGGTTCCTCTTAACTTCACCGTGGCTAACTTCAAACCACGGTTACTAAGCCCCCCCGCTACGACACATCCATATCCCAGCACAAGCATTTAAGTTTAGTTGGAGTTAATGGGAATGTTAGTAATTTAGTATTAATTACTATAAATATAGCACTACTAGTATTGTTTAAAATAAAATGCTCCTTGCATTTCCCCATGGGTAGTGCATTAAAAATATAGCCAGACTCGTAATTTATGATATTCATAAATTTATTATAAAGTTCTGCAAATGTATCTAACTTACAAATAAGCAGTATCAAAGAGCGAAACTTTTCACCGCAGCATAACTTCCTCTGGGCGGGATCATTTTATTTTCATATTCTCGCGTCATATGAAATATCTACTTAGTTTTATTCAAATATAAATTTGTATTTTCGATAATATTTACAAAGTCTTATTCTTCTAACATTAAAAATTAAATCATTCTCATCAATGGCAATCTACTTCTGAATAAAGGCCTCTCTCAAGGCACACCACTCAGCCCATTAAGCATCTAGTTAATGCCAGATGCCTTACACAGATCGTTGCTCCATTTGGCCAGGCAGCGTCCTATGCTCAAAATTTAATAACAATTCCGTTTATTTATAATCTCCAGTAACCAGTCTATTAAGTGAACACTGCATATGTTTCTCTCAAATAAGTTGTATAACAGAGCAAAACTTTTCACCGCAGGTTTCCTCTGGGCGAGTTAATTATATTTTCATATTCTCTCGACTCATAAAGTATGTCTGTATAGTTTTAAGAGTAAAACAACGTTTTTTTTTTATGATAAAATCGATGTTTACGTGTTGGAGCCACGCTGTAGTTTGTTTCTAGTTATGGGATGAATAGTTCAGTACGACCAGGATGGAACATGCCCTGACATAATACCAGCGTTAAATAGCAGGATAACTCCACAGTCTTTCGTCTGGTGAGTGTAGGGAGACCTTTATTACTGTATACGAGACATACCAGTAATCAAGGGTGACAACGCTTCTGCATTATGATTTATTTGTCAAGGATGAATGTAGATGTCGTGGGCCGCAGGAATCACTAAACATCAGATGAATTGTGTGCTCGTTTGTACCTCTCAAATAATAAAAAAAGGAATTATGGCAATTGCATGAATTATAGTAGTAATGCATTTTTGACAAGCTCCTGACCAAAATATGGCGCCTTGATCATATTCACGAATTATATAATAGTAATATATAAAATTTTAAATATCTCTAATAGCAAATGAATTTCGACCATGCCAAAAGGCATTAAGTCCGACCATTGCACTGCTTTGTTTTTCTAATAAGGTGATTGCAAGAATATTAAATAGATAAAATAAAAAAAAATGTTTTTATGATCAATATACTTTTTTTTTTTTACATGGGGAAATGCCTACGCATACCCAACCCCCCTGCGGGGGCATAGGTGGGTTATGTCGGACCAACTAATACCCCACGGTGTTCCTCCATCGTCGCGTATGGTGGGGTCACGAGAACGCTTTCGCACACATCCGCGACCCCTCCTGCGCCGGCCGACCAGACGGCCCTTCTCCGGGAGGACATCTCCCTCTCCACCCCTCTCAGGCAAGGCGCGCCGGAACACGGACGCGCCTTCCAACTCGGCCTCCTCTGTAGGCAGGAAGCGGACTCCCCCGAGTCCGCCCCCAGAGGCCATGGGGACCAGGAAAGCCCCAGCCCCTGCGGCGGATCTGGTGATAGGCTCCGCCGGCAGCCAATGTTCGGCCACGGAGGACAGGGAGAGTGGCGGGAACAACCAACACTCCACTGAACCCGCGGCCCCATCACGGCCGCATCAGCGGTGCGACCCCGCCTGAGTCGCGGAGGATAGGGAGATACACTACCCTCCTCCGCGACTCCGTCTCAGATGCGGAGGATGGGGGCGACGATGCGCGGTACCGGTCTTGACGGTCCCCGAACCGCCACCCCATTCCCCGACTCCGCCTCGGCTGCGGATGGTGCGTAGGACGGCCTCGCTCCGTCCATCCGCTCCCCGCAGCCCACCGACACGCATCCGGGCGAGCTCTGCTCTCGCCTCGCTGGGCGGCCTCTCGAGCCGGCCTTAGAGCGCCTTAGGCCGGCCGATTGGGTTCCTCTTAACTTCACCGTGGCTAACTTCAAACCACGGTTACTAAGCCCCCCCGCTACGACACATCCATATCCCAGCACAAGCATTTAAGTTTAGTTGGAGTTAATGGGAATGTTAGTAATTTAGTATTAATTACTATAAATATAGCACTACTAGTATTGTTTAAAATAAAATGCTCCTTGCATTTCCCCATGGGTAGTGCATTAAAAATATAGCCAGACTCGTAATTTATGATATTCATAAATTTATTATAAAGTTCTGCAAATGTATCTAACTTACAAATAAGCAGTATCAAAGAGCGAAACTTTTCACCGCAGCATAACTTCCTCTGGGCGGGATCATTTTATTTTCATATTCTCGCGTCATATGAAATATCTACTTAGTTTTATTCAAATATAAATTTGTATTTTCGATAATATTTACAAAGTCTTATTCTTCTAACATTAAAAATTAAATCATTCTCATCAATGGCAATCTACTTCTGAATAAAGGCCTCTCTCAAGGCACACCACTCAGCCCATTAAGCATCTAGTTAATGCCAGATGCCTTACACAGATCGTTGCTCCATTTGGCCAGGCAGCGTCCTATACTCCAAAAATTTAATAACAATTCCGTTTATTTATAATCTCCAGTAACCAGTCTATTAAGTGAACACTGCATATGTTTCTCTCAAATAAGTTGTATAACAGAGCAAAACTTTTCACCGCAGGTTTCCTCTGGGCGAGTTAATTATATTTTCATATTCTCTCGACTCATAAAGTATGTCTGTATAGTTTTAAGAGTAAAACAACGTTTTTTTTTTATGATAAAATCGATGTTTACGTGTTGGAGCCACGCTGTAGTTTGTTTCTAGTTATGGGATGAATAGTTCAGTACGACCAGGATGGAACATGCCCTGACATAATACCAGCGTTAAATAGCAGGATAACTCCACAGTCTTTCGTCTGGTGAGTGTGGGAATCTGAAACCCTTATTGCTAGAGACATCTTAGTCCTCAATGAAGACGACGAATCTGTATCACAATTCTGATTGGAGCAACGTCATGGGCCACAAGAATCACTAAGATCAGATAAACTGCGTGTTGCTTTCAATACAATAATAATAAGAATAAAAAAAAAATGCGCCCTTAGTTTCAACTATGTACATCCATTCTAGATTAAAAATCAAGATTGCAGATGCCTTTTTATCACTGAAGCCTAAGATCGCTTACCTAGTTATCAGATCAGGGCATGCTTTTTATTTATACACCTTAAAAAAAGTAAAATAGCATTATCCCTCCTGCAAGTGAAAGAGTGTCTTTTAAACCGTTGCGGTTGATGGGACAATTCATGGTACAGCTAGTTATCTGTATAATAATGAGGGTTACAATTGCTGAATTAGCTTAAGTAATGATAATTGTAGGACATCCATTTCCAAGAAAGATTCAAAATCCACAAGCGTTATCCCTGAGGTCTGAGTTGGAACTCCTCGTTGCCAGTAATCGGGTGTGTTGTATACTGAAATATTCCTTCTAAATTTAAAGTAGACCCATTCATACTGGGGCCAGAAACAAGTTGCAAGGTGGCTCAATGACTATTTAGTTTGTATCTATCGTTTTTGCAATATAACTAAAAACGCGATCTTTTCCTAGAAGCCTTCAGCTTCAATACCCTGAAATTATTTGCAAACTGTGAGAGTTCGATGCCAATATTCAGTGAACCGGCGTTACATTATTTTCGGTTAAAGAACATCAAAAAAGACCCCGCCACGTTTCAGTTCCCGGTCTGTACTTATATTAGAATGGTAAAATTAACTTATGTTTCAAATTTAACTTGCGGCTTGGGCTAATAATAAATCCTTTTACATGCAGAATTTTTGATTGACAGAGTATAAATTCTCACTGCTGGGCATAGACATTCTAGAATATGTAACGTTTCCGGTACATAAAGAAGGAAAACAGAACCTGGCCAGAAAGAGAAGAAGAAAGAACTATGCGATATATCAGCTCGTTTTTGTTCTTTCTCTATTATTCTTATGTACATATGAATCCTGTAATTTTTTGTAGCTTGCGGCATATAATCTGTTAGGTAGTTTACTCGTAAAAATATCATAAATTAAAAAATATATCTGAAATTAGAACGACTTGATTCCCTCTTAAATAAATATCGACACGTGTACGTCACAAGAAATGTTCCCTGAGCTAATAAGGGTCGGCAACGACACCGTCAAGGAAAACCTGGTTTTCTTCGGCTATTAGCTGTTTAATATAAGAAGTTTCTCCTTAACAAAGATTCACCCATAGAGGCTGAAGAATTAGTGGAAAGTTCAGATGCAGTGTCAGGAATATGGGGTGTTAACAACATTACATTATAGAAGGAGGAGAAGGAGAAGGAGAAAGAGAAAGAGAAAGAGAAAGAGAGAGAAAGAGAAAGAGAAAGAGAAAGAGAAGAAGAGAAGAGAAGAGAAAGAAGAGAAGAGAGAAGAGAGAGAAGAGAAGAGAGAGAAGAGAGAGAAGAGAAGAGAGAAAGAGAAAGAGAAAGAGAAAGAGAAGAGAAAGAGAAAGAGAAAGAGAAAGAGAAAGAGAAAGAGAAAGAGAAAGAGAAAGAGAAGAGAGAAAGAGAAAGAGAAAGAGAGAGAAAGAGAAAGAGAGAAGAGAAGAGAAAGAGAAAGAGAAAGAGAAAGAGAAGAGAAGAAGAGAAAGAGAAAGAGAAAGAGAAAGAGAAAGAGAAAGAGAAAGAGAAAGAGAAAGAGAAAGAGAAAGAGAAGAGAAAGAGAAAGAGAAAGAGAAAGAGAAGAGAAAGAGAAAGAGAAGAGAAAGAGAAAGAGAAGAGAAAGAGAAAGAGAAGAGAAAGAGAAAGAGAAAGAGAAAGAGAAAGAGAAAGAGAAAGAGAAAGAGAAGAGAAAGAGAAAGAGAAGAGAAAGAGAAAGAGAAAGAGAAAGAGAAAGAGAAAGAGAAAGAGAAAGAGAAAGAGAAGAGAAAGAGAAAGAGAAAGAGAAAGAGAAAGAGAAGAGAAAGAGAAAGAGAAGAGAAAGAGAAAGAGAAGAGAAAGAGAAAGAGAAGAGAAAGAGAAAGAGAAAGAGAAGAGAAAGAGAAAGAGAAAGAGAAAGAGAAGAGAAGAGAGAAAGAGAAAGAGAAAGAGAAAGAGAAAGAGAAAGAGAAAGATAAAGATAAAGATAAAGATAAAGATAAAGATAAAGATAAAGATAAAGATAAAGATAAAGATAAAGATAAAGATAAAGATAAAGATAAAGATAAAGATAAAGATAAAGATAAAGATAAAGATAAAGATAAAGATAAAGATAAAGATAAAGATAAAGATAAAGATAAAGATAAAGATAAAGATAAAGATAAAGATAAAGATAAAGATAAAGATAAAGATAAAGATAAAGATAAAGATAAAGATAAAGATAAAGATAAAGATAAAGATAAAGATAAAGATAAAGATAAAGATAAAGATAAAGATAAAGATAAAGATAAAGATAAAGATAAAGATAAAGATAAAGATAAAGATAAAGATAAAGATAAAGATAAAGATAAAGATAAAGATAAAGATAAAGATAAAGATAAAGATAAAGATAAAGATAAAGATAAAGATAAAGATAAAGATAAAGATAAAGATAAAGATAAAGATAAAGATAAAGATAAAGATAAAGATAAAGATAAAGATAAAGATAAAGATAAAGATAAAGATAAAGATAAAGATAAAGATAAAGATAAAGATAAAGATAAAGATAAAGATAAAGATAAAGATAAAGATAAAGATAAAGATAAAGATAAAGATAAAGATAAAGATAAAGATAAAGATAAAGATAAAGATAAAGATAAAGATAAAGATAAAGATAAAGATAAAGATAAAGATAAAGATAAAGATAAAGATAAAGATAAAGATAAAGATAAAGATAAAGATAAAGATAAAGATAAAGATAAAGATAAAGATAAAGATAAAGATAAAGATAAAGATAAAGATAAAGATAAAGATAAAGATAAAGATAAAGATAAAGATAAAGATAAAGATAAAGATAAAGATAAAGATAAAGATAAAGATAAAGATAAAGATAAAGATAAAGATAAAGATAAAGATAAAGATAAAGATAAAGATAAAGATAAAGATAAAGATAAAGATAAAGATAAAGATAAAGATAAAGATAAAGATAAAGATAAAGATAAAGATAAAGATAAAGATAAAGATAAAGATAAAGATAAAGATAAAGATAAAGATAAAGATAAAGATAAAGATAAAGATAAAGATAAAGATAAAGATAAAGATAAAGATAAAGATAAAGATAAAGATAAAGATAAAGATAAAGATAAAGATAAAGATAAAGATAAAGATAAAGATAAAGATAAAGATAAAGATAAAGATAAAGATAAAGATAAAGATAAAGATAAAGATAAAGATAAAGATAAAGATAAAGATAAAGATAAAGATAAAGATAAAGATAAAGATAAAGATAAAGATAAAGATAAAGATAAAGATAAAGATAAAGATAAAGATAAAGATAAAGATAAAGATAAAGATAAAGATAAAGATAAAGATAAAGATAAAGATAAAGATAAAGATAAAGATAAAGATAAAGATAAAGATAAAGATAAAGATAAAGATAAAGATAAAGATAAAGATAAAGATAAAGATAAAGATAAAGATAAAGATAAAGATAAAGATAAAGATAAAGATAAAGATAAAGATAAAGATAAAGATAAAGATAAAGATAAAGATAAAGATAAAGATAAAGATAAAGATAAAGATAAAGATAAAGATAAAGATAAAGATAAAGATAAAGATAAAGATAAAGATAAAGATAAAGATAAAGATAAAGATAAAGATAAAGATAAAGATAAAGATAAAGATAAAGATAAAGATAAAGATAAAGATAAAGATAAAGATAAAGATAAAGATAAAGATAAAGATAAAGATAAAGATAAAGATAAAGATAAAGATAAAGATAAAGATAAAGATAAAGATAAAGATAAAGATAAAGATAAAGATAAAGATAAAGATAAAGATAAAGATAAAGATAAAGATAAAGATAAAGATAAAGATAAAGATAAAGATAAAGATAAAGATAAAGATAAAGATAAAGATAAAGATAAAGATAAAGATAAAGATAAAGATAAAGATAAAGATAAAGATAAAGATAAAGATAAAGATAAAGATAAAGATAAAGATAAAGATAAAGATAAAGATAAAGATAAAGATAAAGAATGACTTCTTTAAATATTCATCACTAACAAAAAAAAAAAAAAAAGAATATGCAGATGTGCATTTCTTTTATTTATCCTATGGGATTTTATTACAATTGATGGATAATTATGTTGTTTACGTGCGGTCTTAAACTTTTGGCCTGCACGGTATATATATGACGTTTTTGAAATAAACCTTTTCCATAACGTGAAAAAGAAATAAAAATGTATACAATTCTAAAAACACATTTTCCAACGTTTATTGCGGATGTTCATAGGCGGCGGAGATCACTTACCATCGAGTGGCCTATAGGCTCGTTTGCGACCTATAGTATAAAAAAAGGAAAAAAAGAGAAGTCACCCCCGAAAACTGAGATGGAATCCGTTACCTATAATAGGGTCTCCTCACCAAACGAAACACAGCATAGTTATGCCGTTTTTTCACGCTAGTCTTCTGTGAGAACGTGACACTTCCACGTTCTAGCTGAATCATTTCTGTTGTTGCCAGAACTATCTCGGCATATCTCTACCACTGCCAATGTCATCCAAAATAAGAACGTTTCACGTAAAACAATGCGAATCGAAATTTAGATCAGGCCAAAGTATTAATACTCAAATATGTACGGAGTGCTCATTATAAAATAGAAAATTCATTTTTAATTTGCATTCGTCATGAATAAGCTTATTTGTGTCCCACGAGGCTGGAATTTATTTTATGTTTCGGTACACGTTTTCATATACGGATTTGAAAATATAATGTGATTTGAAAGTATCGGTGGTGCCATATGCCAACTAGTTTATAACTTTTGGCATTGTTATGAATGGGTTAGACCAGGACAGGAGCATAGGAGAATAGGTGGAAAGGTAGCAGGCAGCTCATCTGATGGTAATTGGTCACCGTTACCAATGAAAATTTACAATACCAGAGGAGTCGCCGATGCGCTGCCGGCTTTTATGAAAGGTGTAAGCTAGTAGTGTTGAATAAGCTTAATGTGTTTTCTTAGCTTAGACCCAATAGCAAGTAACAAGACTATCCATCTCAGTCAAGAGTGACAACGCATTTGCATCATAAATCTTTGTTGGGGATGGATATAGATGTCATGGGCTACAGTTATCACTCGTCATCGGGGGCACTGTGTGCTCATTTGTCAAATCAAATCATGATTAAGTCCTAAAAACACAGCGGTGAGATAGTCGAGTTGATAATGTTATTAAGAAACACTGTGTAGGTTCAAACAGAGCCGACAGCGTATGTAAATCTATGACTGCCAAATCCAAATCACCTTAGGCACATGTGGGGACGCTATGGGGAATGAACATTCAGATGTGAAGTAATGTTGACAGCCGCGTGGCGTAGAGGTTCGTACTTGCCACGGCTTCTCGGAACCTGGGTGTGATTTCCAAACAAAGAGTGATTTTTGGTTCAGTGCGATATATATCTTGTATCTTGAATTCTGCATCTGAACCACCGTCCGATCTTATCGCATATACCTTACGACTAGGCGAGTGAGCGCCTTTGTGTTTGAACAAACGCTTATAGCGTTACAATATAATCGGCGGAGTTAATATTATCTGGTCATAACCAGAAGATATCGCCATGGTCTATTTGGCCTAAAACCTATACATAAAATACGTATATTGGCGAATGCCCATCGATTAGATAGTAACATATCAATTTTCTCAGGCATTTTTTTTTATAATTTTATAGCTTACGCTACTAGCTATATATTTATTTATTTATTAAACCTTTATATACAGTTATGTATAAAGGCGAACTTAATGCCTCTGATGAATTTTTAATGCCTTAGGGCTTCTCTACCAGTCAACCTTAGGGTAATACCGAGGTGAAATGAGGTCAGTGTATGCTTAAAGACTTTGTCACGATTATAATGTTATTATATTAATTATATTATAGAAATAAACAACATATGCGTAATTATAAAATACATATATAACTTGACATATACAAGAAATACAAATATATGTACTTAAATATGATATATTATTATTTAATATATACCGTGATTCACCAGTAGAAAAACTAAAATAATTAACCGTTTAAACACAAGTAGATTTTATCACTTATGCAATAGGAACTAAGTTAGAGACATGTATACTCTGAGATCAGCCAGTAGGAAAACTAAAATTTTTAACCGTTTAAACAAAAATAGCCTTTATTACTTAAGTAATAGAAGCCAAGTCCTAGACATGTGTAACATTCATGAAAACCGTAACAGCTTACGATTGCTCAATAGTAAAGTAGTCGTAGCAAAACATTCGGTAATAAAGACGATGTTAAGGTTTTTTATAATATTAAGGGTTTCCAACTAGGAAACAGTTTATCTCATTATAAATGGTGTTTCTGGCCCATAAGATCTATCACCAATACATTCAAGATTGTTACCTTTGAGGAATGAGATTGAAGGTTCGATCGTTACCTGTAATCGCATTCCCGGTACACACAGCAAAAAATAGAATTATAATTGATACAACTTATTTCTGCGATTCGGACTAAAATCAACTTTTGGACTTTTTATTAAGTGTGAAATAAATACCCATATACGATATTTCACACACACCGTTAGATTCTCGTCTTACAATGGTCTACACATGTTAATATGTTGCGGTTCGACCCGAATCGTAATTTATTGGCGTCCACTACAGACTCACGTAGACAAAAAACGGTATCTATCAGTGGAATCATTTACTATCGGAACGTTTGCTGATAAGAGTATTGTTTTTTTTTAAAAAATATTAACCTATATAAGCGGCGCCCTCGCTGTACGGACAATAATTAATAAGCAATCGATTATCGATAATCGATATATATCACGATATTACGAGGAGGTTGGTGGTTTTTGGATTCGGTTTACAAGCTGTAAAAGCTAATTATCATCTACACAGGCTAGACCATCTAATCTTACGGGGTGTGTGTGGATTAAGGGGGTGGATTCTCGCTTTTCATAATTTAACCAATCTTTTACAATGATAAGTAAATATTACACAACTTCTTTTTCTGACCTTGATTGAAAAATAAACAATACACACGTAAGATTGTATTTTTCCGAATTTATTAGACAGTTATAAATGAAATATCTTTAACGAAGTCATTAATAACACGTCAAGGTTAACGACCAAGTTTTACGAACGCGCCTTAATTGCTACTTCATATCGAACTTTGGATATTTTTTCATATAATATTATATCAACTGCTATTTACAAGAGCTTAACCTTTACGTACAATACTGTTCAAGGTATGTCTATTCAGAATGTCCCCTAAATGATTATATTAACACGCTTAAGCCTGACCTGTATGTATGTATAAACAATATATATCTACAAAGTATTAAGTACCGATGACAAGGGTATGCATTTACTGTGTATATTAAATTTTTAATTTAAATATATATATATATATATATATATATATATATATATATATATATATATATATATATATATATATATATATATATATATATATATATATATATATATATATATATATATATATATATATATATATATATATATATATATATATATATATATATATATATATATATACTAAGCGATAAACGGGAACACAGTTCACCAGATATGAATGTTGTCTCCGACCCTAGACATCCATCCTCGGCAAAGATTGACGTACACGTGCAACCAGTGATATGCTGCTACTTCACTCTGTTATTCTACGAGGTCGTGGTCCTTCTCCATTCAAGTAGATCAGTTATCTATCAGAGTGGCTGTATTGGGCGTTGGCATAGGATGACCTCCCACTAGATGGAGTGACGAGCTATGCAAGTCTGCGGGAAATCGACGGATGCAGGTGCCCCGTTTGCGTGCCGCAGTGGACTATTCACAGGATGGAATGACGATGATGATGATGATGATGAGAATAGCTGTGCCCTGTTGAAATTAAAATAATCAGCTTCTTAATAATTCTCGGGTGGAACAGATGATATTTATACAATACATATTGTAAGGGGATGAAGATTTTTTTTTATAATATTAAGGGTTTCCAACTAGGAAACAGTTTATCTCATTATAAATGGTGTTTCTGGCCCATAAGATCTATCACCAATACATTCAAGATTGTTACCTTTGAGGAATGAGATTGAAGGTTCGATCGTTACCTGTAATCGCATTCCCGGTACACACAGCAAAAAATAGAATTATAATTGATACAACTTATTTCTGCGATTCGGACTAAAATCAACTTTTGGACTTTTTATTAAGTGTGAAATAAATACCCATATACGATATTTCACACACACCGTTAGATTCTCGTCTTACAATGGTCTACACATGTTAATATGTTGCGGTTCGACCCGAATCGTAATTTATTGGCGTCCACTACAGACTCACGTAGACAAAAAACGGTATCTATCAGTGGAATCATTTACTATCGGAACGTTTGCTGATAAGAGTATTGTTTTTTTTTAAAAAATATTAACCTATATAAGCGGCGCCCTCGCTGTACGGACAATAATTAATAAGCAATCGATTATCGATAATCGATATATATCACGATATTACGAGGAGGTTGGTGGTTTTTGGATTCGGTTTACAAGCTGTAAAGCTAATTATCATCTACACAGGCTAGACCATCTAATCTTACGGGGTGTGTGTGGATTAAGGGGTGGATTCTCGCTTTTCATAATTTAACCAATCTTTTACAATGATAAGTAAATATTACACAACTTCTTTTTCTGACCTTGATTGAAAAATAAACAATACACACGTAAGATTGTATTTTTCCGAATTTATTAGACAGTTATAAATGAAATATCTTTAACGAAGTCATTAATAACACGTCAAGGTTAACGACCAAGTTTTACGAACGCGCCTTAATTGCTACTTCATATCGAACTTTGGATATTTTTTCATATAATATTATATCAACTGCTATTTACAAGAGCTTAACCTTTACGTACAATACTGTTCAAGGTATGTCTATTCAGAATGTCCCCTAAATGATTATATTAACACGCTTAAGCCTGACCTGTATGTATGTATGTATAAACAATATATATCTACAAAGTATTAAGTACCGATGACAAGGGTATGCATTTACTGTGTATATTAAATTTTTAATTTAAATATATATATATATATATATATATATACTAAGCGATAAACGGGAACACAGTTCACCAGATATGAATGTTGTCTCCGACCCTAGACATCCATCCTCGGCAAAGATTGACGTACACGTGCAACCAGTGATATGCTGCTACTTCACTCTGTTATTCTACGAGGTCGTGGTCCTTCTCCATTCAAGTAGATCAGTTATCTATCAGAGTGGCTGTATTGGGCGTTGGCATAGGATGACCTCCCACAAGATGGAGTGACGAGCTATGCAAGTCTGCGGGAAGTCGACGGATGCAGGTGCCCCGTTTGCGTGCCGCAGTGGACTATTCACAGGATGGAATGACGATGATGATGATGAGAATAGCTGTGCCCCTGTTGAAATTAAAATAATCAGCTTCTTAATAATTCTCGGGTGGAACAGATGATATTTATACAATACATATTGTAAGGGGGATGAAGATTTTTTTTTATAACTTTGAGAGTAACATTAACACACAGTTCACCTGATAGTAAGAGAATCTTGCAGTCCATAACATCCATATACATTCATCATTGACAAGGAATCATAAAGAAGAACCGTTGTCACCCTTAAGGACTGAGATGGAATGCCTCGTCACCAGTAATATAGGTTTCCTCACCAGACGAAACACAGCGGCATTATGCTGCTATTTTAAGCTGGTATTCTGTAAGAGCGTGCTCGTACCCCGGTCGGGCTGATCCATGCATTCTGCAGCTAGAAACGCACTGCAGTGTAGTTCTACCACCTTAAAAATGCTGCTCGCAATGCAGTAGGAATAACTTAAATCATGATGCCTATGTGTGAGATAATGGTAGTTCTAAACGAGCACCATTCATTAGTGGTATGCTTCGACCATTTACTCTTGGTTACCACCCATCAGTGTGGCTTTACACCACAACAGCTCATAACTATATTATATATATATATATATATATATATATATATATGATAAATAAGTTCAGTCGCGCGTGTACGCCGGCAGGCGCCGCAAAATACTAGCTTGCAAGTTTAGACTCAATGGGAAAAGGCTAATCGGTGACTCAGATTTGGTTAAAACCAATCTACTTAGCCTTGAGCACAGGCACGAGGCCTGTCCTCTAGGACTTTTACAGGATACATTTTAAAGAGTGTGAGAGGAGTTCCATAACATGATTCTGCCATCTTCTCTTCATCATCGTACAACAAGACACGCGGTGGGTTCCCAACCCTTCGTTGTGGATATTCCTTCGCATTCGGACGAAGCGATTTGCTTCCTTCTTAATGAGAACAGCGCAGAATTGGAATAATTTGCCAGCAGCAGTCTTTCTGTATTAGTACAATATATGTGTCTTCAAGAGATGAGTAAATAAGCATTTGTTGACCTAGTGCGCTCCACCATCTACGTCTCGTCACCACTCAACTGACTAAAACAATGATTTCACACTAATAATTATTATGTTTGTAGAATCGATGACGATCCTGCTACTAGGACAGCCATGTATAATAGACACATGTAGTTTTAATATAGGTACTTTAATAACGGATTTTACCTTCATTTTCAATCCTGATTGAGTCAACGTTCAAAATCAAATAATGTATTTTATGAACGTATAAGAAAGTAATAAACTCAGAGTAGAACTATGGCAGCCGGTGAACATAAAAGCTCGTAATATATTGAGCGACCGAGCTTCCTAAAGATATTTGACTTTACTAGATGAACTTAATTCACGCTCACCATACCCTTAACCACCCACACAACACGCAGTCAGTAAGGGAATAAAGTAATTATTTATCTTTATACTAATTATTTATCTTTATACTAATTATTTATCTTTATACTAATTGTTTATCTTTATACTAATTATTTATCTTTATACTAATAATTGTACTGTACATTATTTATATAGTGCTTCTACTTGCAAAAAATTCTTTTAACTCTGGTGTTGTGTTGATGAACATCCTCGTGGGCAGCGATCATCACTAACCATCACGTCAACTACTTGGTAGTTTGCCACTATTACATTAAAAAGAAATCACTCAGCTCTCTCCCATACCATCACTAGCCTAGACTGCTTAGCACATGGCTCTCCTTGTATATGTAATGCACCATAATATTGGCAGCTGCTGGTAGTTTCTGAAAATATGGATAGGAACACCGCGTAACCAGCCACGAGGGACCCGGCGCTTTCTTACGCGATCAAAACTGAACTAAAACTAAGAAATAAATACAAAGACAACCATCCCGATATTTCATCATCATCAGGCACAAAACGAGGCATTCCATCTCAGTCCTCAAGGGTGACAACGCATGTACATTATGACTCCTTGTCAAGGATGAATGTAGATGTCATGGGCCGCGGGAATCATTACTAGTACCGTTTATCTTACTTATATTTTTTCCCGTTGTTGCTGGATGGATGTAGTCTTAACTTTTTTTCTTTTTCACAGTGATGCGTAACATAATATTAAATTATATTTATTTAACATAACATTTTCACTTATTTCATATAAAAAAAATATATGACTTATTATGTTTTTCCTTCGATTGTACTTAGCTTTAGATAAAGAAACCTTTATAGTAGCACATGGTTTCTACTACGTGTACATATGTCGACAAATGTCCGTAAGCTGCAAGTTACGTTTTTTATGGACGTTCGCATTTTTCTCTTGCTTTCTGCTTCTTTTTTCTGTAGCAATAAGGTATATAACCGTTAGTTCAAATACATTTTGTTTTTTCATAGTAATATTACAACAGCAATGGAAAAACAAAAATTCAACTTTACTAATCTTGCAGTAAAAAAAAATCAAATACAAAAATCTTATGGTTATTATATGCTTTCTTCTTGTTACGAACTTTACTTTCTTGTTGTATGTAGTACTTACTACTTCAATGGTATTTTCTGCAGTACTTAAATCTGAGCAAACATTGAGTGGTATAAAAGTTTTCTTTATTTATGGATAAAAAGAAAATTTAATACAAATAAAAACATCTAACTGTGAAAGGAATTGGCATATTCGATTTTTACCTTTTATCTAAGTTCAGTAAGGAAGGTTTATTCTTTAATTTTAATTTATAAAATTACCCCCCTGAAAGGGATGGAATATAGCCTGTTCACAATTTTAGAAATTGAAGGGGAGCGCCCTTTCTAGGTCTTTCACGCCTCGCAAATAAGTTTAAGCAATTCGGTGTAAACCATAAGCAAAAACAATGGCGGTCTTATTTTATTCCGGCCTCGCGCCGCCACAAACGAGCTCATTCATGACCAATGTAAATTCAAATATGGAAGCTTGAGTTTAACAATCAGCCCTCTGTTCATATTTGAATGATAATATTTTGGACTAATCTAAATTTCAACTGACAACTCTTTACATTTTTCAAGCTTTCAAATACTCAAGTTGCATAGTCATTAAATTATTGTATTGTTAGAAATTGTTGTTAGGATCGATCCTTAATAAGTTTGTAAAATTTAAGATTATTCAGGCATCTGTGAGGGGACGATAATTTAATTGAAAGATTCGATTAAATACATACAGACATTCCAAGTCCAGCTAATGCAACGTATCGAAAAGCCCTGCTAGCTCAAGTGTCTAAGGATGCGCTCATAATAGGCTAGGCGGGAAATGAACAAAATGTTTATCAAAAATAAAATTTCACTTATTCACTAACTATATATTATAAATAAGCTAATTATATATGTGTATTCTACCGACATATTTGATTACACGCACAATGTACTATCAGCAGACTAAATGTTGATGTTGTTGTCCACACCGTGACCGGTGACGGCGACCCTAACTAGTTCCGAGCATGAGCCCTGATATGGCTTGCGAAGCCGAACTTACTCTTGAATACCCGGTCGCAAGTGCTACAATATAGCTGACCGGTGACATTGTAGGTGTAGTTGTAGAAGGGCTTGGGGCGAGATTTCCGTTCGTGGCGTTTTGCGTCTAGGTTAATGAGACGGGTCTTTTCAAAATCTTTCACACCTATTTTGACACGAGCGCGCCACTCTGGCCGCAATGAAGCAAAGCCCTCCCACTTGTCGATCTGTATATTACAGGCAGATAGATGGCGCTTGAGCACGTCCTTGTAACGTAGGTACTGCCCGCCGCGATTGCGTTTTCCGGCTGAGAGCTCGGAATATAAAACTGCTTTTGGCAGTCTGCAGTCGTCCATACGCCAAACATGCCCGCACCATCTTAGCTGACCTTTCATAAGCAATGCCTCCATGCCGGGCATTTTGCAACGACGAAGAACTTCCGTGTTGGGGATGCGATCCTGCCACTTTATTCGCAAAACAGTGCGTAGACACCGCAGATGAAATTTGTCCAATAAATGGATGTCGCTTCTGTACAGGCACCAGCTCTCCGATGCATACAAAAGTATCGGAAGAACCATAGATTTGTACACCGATAACTTAGTCTGCAGCTTTAAATCGTGTGATCTCCAAACACGATGCGTCAGCCGGCCAAAAGCAGCAGCAGCTTTTGCTATCCTAGATGAAATCTCTGCATCGAGCCTGTTATCTTTCGTGATTTGGCTGCCAAGGTATTTAAAAGAAGTCACTTCCGTTAAGGCCTTTCCATCAACAGTTATGTCTGAAGGGTCTGCTACGCCACCACGAGGTGGTTGCTTAAGCACCTGGGTCTTGGAGATGCTGATAACTAAACCAAATCTACGGCAAGACTGCTGCAGAGCGTCCATATAGGATTGAAGTGCCTCCATACTATCGGCCATCAGACACACGTCATCGGCATAGAGGACCTCCAGTACAGCGAGTTTTTTTACTTTCTTCTTCGCATTAAAACGTGATAAGTCGAAAACACTTTTATCTGTCCTAACATTGAACTCAATTTGACGACAACACCCACGAAACGCGTCCTCAAGCACAGCGGAGAAGTATAAGGCAAAGAGAGTTGGAGCCACAACACGGCCCTGCTTCACACCACTCGTTACCGGAAATTGCCCCGAGAATTCGTTTTCATGACGAACTTTGGCCATCATGTTATCATGGAGCTGCCTGATTAAGTTCACGAATTTTTCAGGACAACCAGCTTTTTGCAGGTAAAGCCACAGAGCTTCGCGTGGCACGCGGTCGAAAGCCTTTTCAAGGTCGACAAAACACATATATAGGGGACGATTCTGCTCTAGGCTCTATTCGCGTGACAAGGAGAGACGTTTGTCAGACCGAAAGGAAGTGTTAGCTCGCTGGGCGGAATACTTTAATGACGTCTTAAATCCTGTAGCGCAAAGCGTTGACTTAGCTTATGTAGACTCTCTGAATAGCCGGCCCATAGCATATGATCTTGCTCTCCCACCAGACTTTAGTGAGTATATAACAGCAGTAAGAAAACTTAAAAACAATAAGACCCCAGGATCAGACAGCCTTCCATCTGAAATTTTCAAGTACAGTGGACCCAACATTAACAACAGGCTGTTTGAACTGATTAGGAAAGTCTGGAACTCGGAAACTGTACCTCAAGACTGGAAAAACGCCTTGATATGTAAGCTCTATAAAGGCAAAGGACAGATTTCCGATTGTAGTTCCTATAGAGGCATTTCCCTTCTTTCCACTGCTGGAAAAGTTCTGGCACATATACTCAACACTCGTTTAAGTTGCTTGGCGGAAGGAATACTGCCGGAGAGTCAGTGTGGTTTTCGACCTCATAGGGGCACTATAGATGCTATATTTGTTGTCAAACAAATCCAGACTAAATAAACTGTCATTAGATTGATAACACCATCATGTTATAAAGTATGTATTATATATATTTATTTATTGTGTTATATATTATAAAGTATATTAATTTAGGTATCTTATATATTTATTGTATTCATATATATATATTTTAAGTATATTTATTATATTATTAGAAAATATATATTATATTTTGTAGAGTATTTATCCCATTTTTATATTATATGTGCACCTGCCCTAGCTTCTCAATACCACCCACAGGTCGACTGGTAGAAAATGCTTTTAGTATTAAGTTCACCTATGTAATTTACTTTGTGCATGAAGTTTAAAATATATAAATAAAAACACAAAACACTTTGCATGCAAGCTGCGAAAATATTGTTAACATTATTTGAACACAATTCACAAAATAACCTGAAACCACTGATATAATTTATCCGTAGAATAAATGTTAAAAGTATTTCATTATATACATTATACGGTTTCGCTTCTCGGGCGTAGGGAGACCTTTGATTATCAAATAAGACCTTTGTTATTTGTGACGAGACATTCCATCTTAGGCCTCAGGGATGCCAACGTATCTGCATTTTGGATCTGTATCGAGAATGAATGGTGATGTTATGGGCTGAAGAAAGCACTTCCTATTAAGCGAACTGTTCGTTTGCTAACCTATACAATAAAAATAACAATATATATAATTATTATTATAACTAACAACTAAGTAGTAATACTAAGTCTTCGGCTATACGTGAAGTATATTTTTAATGACTCTGATGGTAATGTTTTACTTCTGGTCAATTTCAGCCACAGTGATATCTTCTGCTCATCACCAGACGTCCTCATTTGCGCGCGATATATTATAGTGCATTTACGCATAGGACACAAAGGCACTTACTCACCTTCCTTAGTCCGATGTAATTTATTTGCAATGAAATATGAGGGAGGTTCAGGTGTTGTGTCAATAACACGGGCAGGCATGAAGCCAACGAACTCATGTCCGTGACATGACTGTCAACATTTTTTTTTAAATACATTGAGAATAACAAACGAGCACACAGTTCACCTGTTCACCAATAATAAAGATCTCCGGATTCCTACACTCATGTACATATTACACACCCAACATACACGTGTATTATTTTAATCAAAAAGCATTGTTGATAAGAAAAAAAACAACATCTTTATACATAGAACCTTCAGCTGGGCATAAGCCCTTTAACAGTGATGAGCAGTTTGTTTCACGTTGAGTTATGAATGGGTCGGCATGACCAGAGAGGGACCGCAGTCTCACAAAGTGAAAGTGAATTAGCAGAATAACGCTGCTAAGTCTAAAGACTCCTATATAGATGATGAGACATTACATCTTACTCCTCAGGAGTGACAACGCATCTGCATTATGATACCTTATCGAGAAATAATGTGGGCGTTATGGACCGAAAGAATCATTTATCATTTATAAACTGTCAAGCAATTATTCACGTTCAATACAATAAATAAAAATGAAAATTTTATCACCGAAAATTCATTCCATTTCCCTACTTGGATTCTTTTTTACATCCGTTTACAATTCACACAGCGATATATTACTCCAATCGAAATTCAACTCTCTATAGTATGGATAAATTTCTAAATATGATTGTACAAGCTATATCTCGTCTAAATTAACTAGAACTCGACCACACGTGACTTACGGGTTTCCTCTGACATTTAGCAATGGAACTAATCGCTAATCATCGCGGTTCCGTTGTGAAAACAAATAGGAAATTTATTACAGGAAAATAATTCTACTACGTCAGTGGTAAAGACAGGCTGCGTCTGGCGAGCAGCATGAATGGGTCTGCCCGAGTGAAGAATGGTCACACCCTCACAGAATACCAGTGTAAAACATGCATAATACCGCTATGGTTTTGACCTGCGAGACCACGTACTTCTATAAAGCACTGTTTAATAACTACAGTAAAAAAGAGTACAGTAACAAACTAAATATAAAAATCTCACTGCTGGGCACAGGCACTGTGAGAGGATGTTACAGCATAGCGCTTTACGCGGCTTCACTGCAGATTGGCATACTTCGCATGTGTCCGAAGTATTTTGTTTTTCATTTATTTCCTCACGATGTTTCCGGTACCGAGCTCGTGGTAAATAAAAAAAATGGAATTAAAATAGCTGTTAACAATTACATTATTGATGGAACCAGTACTCGATATGATCGCATACCTTAAATTAAAAAGAAGCGCAATAGTATGATAATACTATTTTTCGCTCATGTAATGTGAATGAGGATCCTTATCCCAACACATGGCGAGACCGCATTACACTTACATGTTACCCTAGAGTCACAGAACTGAACGACTCTATTGTCTAATGGCTGCTATTTTTGTAAATAATGAACAACAATGCTAGCAGAATTAGAATATTTTAACGTGTTTAACAAACAATAGGTTCGGAATAAAGCCCGTTCTGAACACTGATACTGTTTGAAAATGTTCAAATATTAAAGGCTTATATGGGCAGGAGTAGTTTTAACATTTTAGTAAATTGTGTAATGAAATAAATGTTATATTTGATTCTTGTCAATTATTAAAAAGCTTTTTTTGTCAACATCGCGCATAGCACAATTTTTTGAAAATGCCCGCCACTACAATACCCGATCTTTGGGTGTAGAGACTGGTGGCGAGGTATTCCATCCAGTTCTCGGGGGTGACAACGCAAATTCTTGATTACGATGGATGAAGATGTTTATGGACTACCATCATTTCTTACCATCAGCTGCACTGTGTGCTAATTTGTCAGTCATAGTTTCATAAAATAGCTTATTTTTAAATGCTAATAATAAAGTAACTTCTTTGAGTAGCAGCGACTTTAATATTATTTTATGCGATGTGTGCAGTAGTAGCAGTAATTACTTAAACAACTTATTTTTTTTATTTTTAAACATAAACAATAAAAGACTGATTTGGTTATAGTTAAAGCAACTTCATCATGGATGAACCTCTTTTACTACAATAAATGATAGCAACACTACACTACAGGATTATATCGCCATTAAGTATTTGGACAAACTTACACAAGAACTTACTTGTCTCTAACCTCCCTGCTTTACTATCGGATACCTTATATTAGGGGCTATAACGTATCCGATAATAAAGCAGGGAGGTTAAACTCCAATTTCATATCTAAAAATGAACAAATTGTACCTAAATATTGGTTTAGAATCAAATCATCGAGACCAGAACTTGAGGTTCATAGTTTTATTATCCTTTCGACCAGGTGGCCATTTAGAAGGAGAACTTGTTGAAATATATATTAAACATAATAATTAATCTTTTAAATAACTATCCAGTAGAACTTTAAAAAATAATCTTGGCTCTGCAAGATTTTCCATTTTTTGGCTTAGTTTCAACAATATAGCGGAAAAGTTTTATATGAGTTTCCAACACGTTCCCAACTTTTCTCGTTTGGTGTCTCACATCTGTCTTTAAGTTTAAAAGAAAGAAATATATTATGTGACCCGACTTTATGTGGTGTTATGTAATTCATTTTGCGGCTCTATAAATCTAATTCCAGTTGGTTCCTGAAGATGGTACTGCGTGTGATTTAAAAGCCGACATTGTTTCATTTGTGTTATTTTTAAATCTAGATGCAACATATAAATACACAGTAAAGTATACAATGACATATAATGTGCTTAAAGTAGTAAGAGAATTTAAATTTTAGATGGTCCTATAAACCGGATCTATAAACAAGGAGTAAGCTATAAGAAAAATTGTATAATTTAGTGTTGGTAGATACTTTTGTATAGGAATAATTTTGTATTCCTGCAAAGATAGTTTTTGGAGCAATCAAAAGTGGTTTTCACGTTATAGGGATATTAAATTAAATAAATTACGATTAAAATTTGTGAAGTTTTAACTAAACTCTTTAAATGAGAATGGAACCCCACTACTCCAACTACCTTGACAAGGTTGATACTTCCCGAAGTCGGATCAACAAATTAAAACATGGAATTAAGAAACTTCTCCTAAATATCTGAGACGATGATCATGTCAAAACGCATAGCACCTACCAATAGTGTGGAATCCTCTTATGACCCCGACGGCCATCCTATCAAGGGCTAGGTTTCAGTGGCAGCCAGCAGGAACTTCCAGAGGGTCTATTAAACACGACCTCGACATATATATTATTGGCAAAGATTATAGCGTTACACTCATGACAACAACAAGACAAAACTCAAAGAGGTCTAATCACAAATGATTTTTCCCAGGAGTGGCCCGCAAACGAAGCCCTGCAAAACACCACATGATATTTCGTTCCATACTAAATTAACTTCCCTCCCTTTATGCTAAAGATATCGTAATAAAACTTGGCGATAGCGACTTTTATATCTCTATGATATACTTAAATATTTCTATAAAATAGAACTTAATGTTTCAGTTGCTGGTTGAAACGAAAACGAACTATCTGTAAGCGTCTCTTGGCTTAGAGCCCAATAAAAAGGACTTTTATTGTCTCTCCTTTTGAAATAACATACACAATAAATACGTTATTATTACGTAGCTTAGCTAGCAACGTTTCAAAAAGAGAATTTACCATATAACTGAGAACATTATCTAAATTTCTGTGAAATTGTTTATTTGATATGTTTATGTCTATTACTTTAAGTAGAGCATTTATTACTATAAGTAGTAGTATTTTATTGTATTGAGTGTGACAAAAGAGCACACATTGAACACATTCACCCTCGATAAGGAACCATAATGCAGATTGTCGTTGTCACTTCTGAGGATCAAGATGGAATACCTAATAAAGGTCTCCGGATCCCTGACCAGACGAAACACAACAGCGTTATGCTGCTATTTTACGTTGTTATTCTGCGAGGGTGTGGCCCTTCCTCGGTCGAGGTGTAATATTTCCTCAACATAACATGTAGCTAAATCCTTCTTACGGCATTCCATGTTCGGGTCAATGTAGAAAGAAAAGGATACTTTACCCGATTGAGCTGAAATATGATTAGGTGGGCTTGAATGCAATTTTCTTTCTTCTATCGTGCAACGTTCTTTCCCCTGAAGAACCCTGTCCTCACAGAATACCAGCATGGTAATTCTGCTGTTTCGCTTGACTAGTGCAGCGATCCGGAGACCAAATTGCAGGTAAGGAAGCATCCCATCTTATTCCTCAAGGGTGACAAGGCATGGGTATCTCGAATCTTCTGATGATGGACCCCAGTTATCATCATCAGGTGAACTGTGTGCTCCTCACTCCAAACAACTAGCTCGCGGATCCCGGATCCGCGAACCCCGATTTAGATGAAGCTGTAATAGCCGCATAAGCTAACAGCACTAACATCAATAGAATGCTGGAGTTGTGTTACTAATATATTAGAAAAAAACTTATTACTAGTGATAATGCTCCAGGCATTCTTAGTTCTTTGTGTTCACGAACATTCTAATCCCTTATTGAGAACGACAGTAAATGTCATCGCACTTCAGCCTTTGTCATCACTTATCGAAAATCACTTTCGTTTGATACTCTTATCTTGAGCACTTTTTGATCTTTAAGCATCCTCTTATAGCTCTTAGACTTTTCTTAACCTGCACTATCACAAAAATAATATATTTGAGAACCATAACTCTACATATAAAAGTCTGTATATAAATAAAAATTGAATGAAGTTCCTTGGCAAGTGCATTGAATGCCAGGAGTGATTTGGTTATTTTTTTTATATTTTCGTTATATTTCGAATTCGATTTTTATGGTAAGAGAATTTTCCCGGAAAATTGGTAAATTCGGGGAAAATTGAAAGTATTTTTTTCTATGGGATTTTTGCATGAACTTAAATGGTTTTGACTCGAATTCACGATTCGAAGGATGGATGATTTCCACATTTCACAAAACGATATGAAACTAGTTTTTAAATTTAGACACGATAAAATCTGTTGGTTCAGTTAATTTGGAATAAAATTATATTTAAGTAATTTTACTTTGGTTTTTAAACACCAAAAAGTCGACTATTTATGTTGTTCTAAACAAGAGTCCTGCGGCCATTATGGATAATTATTATAAAAGATCAAGTCTTGGTATGTTAATGTCCTCTTTACTTATCCTTTTAAAATTTTGGGTATGATGGCAAATTAACTTCGATCTGCAGTGCTACGAACAAAATTGTTAATTGAAATTTTATGTGCCATTTGATGAAATATAGACAGACTATATTAACATGGGAAAATATAAAAATATTTACGGTTTCAGTTTGAGTGACTATGGTCTATCGTATTACAAAAAAAAATCTTTATGAATCTTATTTATTTACAAAATACGTTAGTTCATAAAGCTGTACATAATTAACGTTACACAAAGTGCGTTGCGTAAGGGTACGGACTGAAAATCAACGTTGCGGCTACGACATTAGGCTAAGTTAGGACCGTTTTATTGACACGATTAACTTGGACTAGATATAAGTCTAATTTTAATATCCACGGTATAAATATCCCTGTATCTATATTGTCTTTAAATAAATTTCTAATCCATTCTATATCTCGTAGAATCATAAAAATATATGACGAGGGTAAAATGGGAATAGTTATATTTTTGGAACAATAATTTAGGCATATTTTAGGTCTGCTATTAATCATAATTGTATCCTCATCATTTTGACGGCAATCCACAATTATGTGCTTTACACGAAATTTTCTGCCATGCACAACTACTCTGTGGGATCAGATGTCACCGGTTTAGTACAAAAAAGACCATAAATCTTTCTTAAAGGCCCACAGCACTGACCAGAGCAGTTGCGAATGTTGATAGGCTGCGATGTTCACTTGCCATTTGTTGATACATTAATGCTCATACTAGTTTTAGTCTGAATATAATGTGTGTCTTCAAAAGAACAGTGAATAGGCATTCGCTGACATAGTGCGCTCTACCTTCAATGTATCATTATTAATTATCATTCATCACCCGGTGGGATTGTAGATAAGCAATGGCTTTTAGATTGAAAAAATTGCATCGGATTGAATTGATAGCTTTAAATTTAATATTTAATAAATTACGTTTACTCGTAACGCCACAAATTAATCCAATAACAGCTTATTACTGTTACAAGACGCTGTGATACTTAGAAAGGCCTTTTGATATCAACGAAATCAATCAATTAAGCACAAATTAATTCCATGGCTTTGATTAATGTTGTACCCAGTAAACTTGAGATAACTCTTAGATTTATTAGGAAAATTACTTAATACCATTACAAATTAGATTAACCTTAGATATTTGATTCAAGAGCGGTGCTGGTTCATTGTCCTAGCTTTAATAACGTTGGTAAACGAGTTTGATTCCCGATGTCGCCACCAATTCAAAAGCTAATTGCAATATTCAAGTACTGACTTACTGTGTTGTCACCGTACACAACTTATTATTGTGTTAAAGTAAGATACTTTAAAATAGATAAAATAGTTATCTGTGAATCAACTTATCTAACAAATAAAACAAAAAATATCAAATACATGACGAAATTTTCAATACGCATTTACTGTATGTACCGCAGAATATTTTTTGTCATGTTACTAAGGTTATGTATAATGAGCATACCATGTGTATGCTCGTTATGGTAATTAATAGCCGCCCCTACGCACCTACATCCCTCGGGGACGAAGATTCAAGATGTGCACACGTTGTCACCTCTGAGAACTAAAACGGAATACCTCACCGTCTGTAATTGTAGCTCGGGATTCCTACACCACACGAAACACACAATCTTTCTGTACCACCCAAAGGTTTGACTGGGAGATAATGCCTTAGGCATTAAGTCCGCCTGTGTACACTGTTTGTGCAAAAAGTTTGAATAAATAAATAAATAAACACGCTATTACACGGCTGCTATTATTCTGTGAAGGCGTGGTCCTTCCACGGTTGGAGATTTGTTCTGAAACAACTGCAGTACGCCTCTACCATAATATCTGTTATAAACCCAACTGCTTCACATAAATTCTGACCACCCATGGGCACAAACAGCTAATTTTTATGAGAGTGTTCTTTTACCATATGCTAAATCCTTTATAAAAGTCCGATAGCCATATAGCAGGATTGAAAGTCCGTCGTTTCCACCACGAGGGTTTTTATGCATAAGACAATAAACCCACATATAAAAAACTCTAATTAAATATAATAAAATATTATATTAAATTTAATAATAAATAAGTGTTAATAAATCTGTTATATATAATTTTTACAGTTTCTTGAATTATACTCGCCAGTACAACTTTTCGAATCAGTGCTTTCATGAAAAAAAAATAATGACTGAATAAAGGTATACAAAACAATAAGCTATATTAATAAGTGTGTATGGATATTGTTTACGATATACCCTTTTATTATAAAAAATAAATATAAATGCCGTTGCGTTCTAAATTCTATTTACCCTCAGATGGCGCTGCCTTAAGATCGTAATATTAAACCGTCTCTAAATATTTACATTATCCCCTATGTAACTCGCAGATAATGTTATTAGGTTGGCAGCTAAGTTCTTTCCATTAATTTTTTTTTATTTTATTTTCCGCATGTTAAATGTTCTTGGCATAATGTTTAAGATTGTCGGAAAAGAGATGTTTTGTTCTATCGAAATCTATGTTTTGCTTTTTGTTCGAGTTCCTTTATGTAATTTTCCACCTCTCTCAAACGCTATGAGCGGAGTTTCATTCAATACTGATGTAGAATTGAGAGCTTAGTTGGATAAATGACTCGAAAATGGGTCAATTTATCAAGATTGGGAAAAAGTTTGTTATATTCAACAAGGAAAAATACATTATCTATTAAAATAGTTGTTAATTTTTATTGAAAATTAAAATTATTTAAAAAAAAATGCTTAAAACTTTGCTTAAAACCGACCAACTACATTGTTCAAATACTATCTCTGTTTTATTCCCATGTACATATATCATGGTTTGAACCTTGTTACCGTACTTGGAAAATGTTTATTACCTTCATATTTCTTTTTTCATAACTATTTTAATCAAAGAAATACTTGTCTTACTTTGAGTTTCACTTTTATAGATGACTTTTCTTTGAAGCGACTTCAGCGATACCAACTTCCGAAGGAAACAATAAAAATACATGAAAGATTTAGAAAATAAAGAAATACCTGCCCAGAATTTTCAAATTAAAAAATGTAGATTATTTCAAATATAATATAATATATTAGACGCTTCTCCGGACTAAAACTGGAATCTTTCGGAATTATCAGATGATGTCCAGGAGGACGACATCAATCACGGTGTTTTCGTCTGGTTAATGCCGGATGACATCAACTGCGCAAATTATTTGTTGTATTGCAAGCATTTGCACAAACACAGAAGCACTCAATCGTCGCTCCAGTTTCCTATTCCGGTGTATTGGGTGTACATAATAAGATCTGAAGAAGATTTAGATGCAAAGTCAGGGACAAGATACATACACAAAACACACCAGATCTGAAAACAAACAATTTGTGATGTACAAATTATCTTCTGAAATTGAAACCAGGACTCGCGATGCAGCGGCAAGGTACTCTAAACACTGCATCAATACTGTTAGTTACTGGTAGTGAAGTGATCCATGATAGCGCTAAGGAGTGGCATGTGCATATTGAATAATTGTTGAGGATTGACGTAAGTGTTGTAATATTTACCACTAACCATTACGTAAACTGTATGGTCGTTTATCAGTTCCAATGTTATAAAACAAAAATAACAATTTAAATAAATGCATCAATCAATCGACAATATATATAATCAATCAACACATATAAATATAGATAATAATTATGATAATACTTATGATTTTGCTTCAATAGCTAATGGTTTAGGGTACGGTCTGCCGAACTTAAGGACGTAGATTCGAATCCGCCATTCGATTATTCTCGTGAACCATCTCCTAGCACAAATGGTTAAACTTGGTGTGATTAACGGAAATTTTAGTCATTATAGCACTGCTAGCATTTTTTCAACATTCTTTTAGCATTTTTTGTAAATTATATTATTATTTATAGCTTATAGTATACTAGTGAGCCCTCTGCCCAAGGCGTAAGCTGTAAGCTTCCTTACGGAGGGTGTAGTTGTTCTAATATTTTCAAGCTTCGAAATATATATATATATCTTATTTTAATTTATTTCTTAGACACGTAGGCGTCCTCATGTTGGTACCTTTCACCGCCGAGCATATGGTAAATGAGATAAATTTGTAAATATGTTATTTATTCTTCACGTGCGTACTAGTAGGTTACACGCACGCTTCTTTCACGTATAGTTGCCATCTATCCTTTACCATTACGTTTGTATTTTTTTTTAATAAAGCTCGCTGTGGAAAGTCTGCCTTCGTAATAAAAATGGAAACGGTTTTATCTAAGTACGTACCAACCATTTCTCACGTTAAATTTCAATAAATTGTACAGGATAAATCTCAATTTTCTTTTCTTGTTTCTTTTATTTCTTTTATATCAATTCACCTAAAAATTAGTCTTTTGTTTATAGAATAGGTGGCAAACAAGAAAGCATCTCACTGATGGCAAGTGATCAGCGCCGCCTGTGAATGAATGAATATCCGCAACACCAGATTAAACGCAGATGCACTGCCGGCCTTAGGTAATCAATAAATTAGAACATTAATTTAGTATTTGAAAAATAAAAATTAAAAAATTCTGTGTATGGAGTTTGTATATGGGTAATGAGATGAAAAAACAAGTTACCACTTTTTTGTATATTTTCCTTATAAATAAATATCTAACATCATGTAGTTTAAATTTTGTATGCAGTTTGGCGATATCATATCTCATCAACTACGTATATATATTTTTAGAAAACAAATAAACTTATCAATATTGGATAGAACGTAAAATCTCCATCGTTTAGGTTATATCCACCCGTTAATTTAGGTATTGCCAATAAAAGTATAACTATGTAATAATATAATAATATTTTTCATTTCCTTAACAAGTTACAATTAGCTGCCAGGATACACCGCTCTTCCGTAATTAAAGAACGGGAATTAATTAAAATATAGTTGAAAGGGGAAATTAAATCAAATTTAAAACATTTCGTTTGTAATTATGTGTATGTTTGTATATTCGTGTAAATTATAACGACATCGCCACAACTACCAACACAGTATTGAGATCAAAAACAGACAGATGAGTGATTGATATATATTAATTAAATTATCTGTTCGTCTGTAAGTGATAATGTAAGAAATTTAAGTATACAATTTTGTCCGAGTTTTCATAAACGATATGTTCTTCGTAGTCGTACACTCCTGGTGGATTGGATGGATTGGTATTCTCGGCTCCGTGTGTTCATTCATTAATGTGTTCCCTAGTGTGTCCTAGGTTCGAACCCCTCATTAGAGTATTGCCGTGAACCATCTCCTAGCACAATCGTTTAAGCTTGGTGTGGTTAACGGGAATGTTAGTAATTATTTAAGCATTCTTTTTTATTACTATTATTATTGTTACTTCGAGAGTAACAAACGAACACACACCTGACGCTAAGTGTTTCCTGCAGCCCATGACATCTACATTCATGCTTACCAAGAAATCATAATCTAGATTAGTCACCCTTGAGAACTGAGATGGAATGCCTCGTCATCAGTAATAAAGGTCTCCGGAGCCCTACACTCACCAGACAGCAGCAGCATTATGTAGCCATTTAACGCTGGTATTCTGTGAGGACGTAGTCCTACTCCGGTCGAGCGGACCTATTCATTCTGCACCTAGAAACCAAGTCCAGTGTAGCTCTAACACTTGACTTCATATAAAATTACTATACTATTTTACTATCATGATTTTCCTTTGTAAAAAGTAAGGAAGAACCCTTACATTGCCAAGTGTAAGCAACTAATAAAAATGAATTAATTACGTGAAGGACGTAATCTATATATCTAATCATAAAGGTGAAGTTTAATATATTTTATTTAATGCTCAATAAAACCGTAGAAGCTCATCTTCTAAGAGTCTTTAATTCAGTATACGCGAGTATACTAAGTCCGATCCTCGGTGCCAGCACGAATTAAATTGCTATATATTACATATGTATATATATATATATATACATATGTATATATATATATATATATATATATATATATATATATATATATATATACATTTAGGCCATTACATTACTTTAGTGCTTAATGTCAGCCATAATCAGCACCTAATCTAAACTTTAGCAATAACTGGAGCTCCGCAATAAGCACTTGACGTAGATTTCCGACACACACGAAGTCTTAAAAGTAATTCTACTTAAAAGACCTTAGTAAGGGATTAAGAAACAGCAATATATATAATAGGTCTTTACCAGTGAAACTGCCGTTTTGTATGAAATAAGTTAAAGTACTTTCAAACTTCATCACCCATGTAATCGATGCATCTTTGCCAACGCAGTGGTAGTTTATTGATGCCCTTCTTGTAAAAAGCTGCTGTACGGAAGCCAATAAACTCTTCAAAGGCGCTTTGTACTGCATCTCGGGAATTGAATTTTTTTCCCGCTAAAAAGTTGTCCAAATTTTGGAAAAAGTAATGGTCGGTGGGTGCAAGGTCTGGTGAATACGGTGGATGAGGGACAGCTTCCAACCCCAACTCTTGCAGCTTGGAGACTGTCTGTTGTGCAGTATGGGGTCGCGCGTTGTAGTGTAGGAGCAGCGGGGCCGACCGATTGACCAAAGATGGTTGCAGATGTGCGAGCCTCTCCTTCATTGTCTTCAGTTCTTCACAGTACACATCTGCAGTCATGCTTAGACCTCTTGGTAAAAAAACTGTGAAGAATAACACCGGCACTAGACCACCAAACAGTGACCATCAACTTTCTAGAGGTCATTTTTCGTTTAGGGCATTGTTTTGGTGCTGAACCAGGATCTAACCAACTTGCTGAGCGCTTTCGATTGTCGAACAGAATCCACTTTTCGTTGCACGTAACAATACGGTTCAAAATTATTTAGTTTCTGTGCCTGTTGCTTGTGCAGTGCGAGACAGGTCCACCGCGTACGATGCGCTGGCGATCGTTAAGTTCGTGGGGCACCCATCTATCAAGCTTATTTACCTTGCCAATCGCAAATGGACCAATATTGTTTTGACGTTAACATCAAAAGCTACTGCTAGCTCGGCTGTAGATTGAGTATCATCAGCTTCCACAATCGCCTTTAATTAATTATTGTTGACCAAAGTGTCTGGACGACCACGGGGTTAATTTTTCAAATCAAAATTTTTAGAACGGAACCGGGCAAACCAATAACGGTTTGAGCGTTCGTTTGTAAAGTTCTCTCCGTATACGTTGTTGATGTTACGTGCTGTTTGTGCCGCGTTGATACCACGACGGAACTCATATTCCATAATTACACGAATTTTTAAAGTGTCCATTATGACGAAAAAATTTCAAACGTAATAAAAATACAAAGCTAATCAATAAACAAAAGACTGACTTTGTATAAAAACGTCATGTTTTTAAAACAAAATTAATTTGAATTTAGAATTTACAGCCAATCAAAACTTTCTTTTAGTTTAAGTTTATAATATAACCTAGCGATTTCTAATATCGTCTAATAACGTCTTCTATTGCGTTTGTTTATAATTTATAGGTGAGAGCGGGGGGGGGGGGGTGAGACATCTCATAGATAGGCCGAAGATATCCTTATGTCATAGTTAATCCACCAGTGGTAGAGCTACACTGCAGATGGTTTCTAACTTCAGAATGAATAGGTAGCTCGACTGGGGTAGGACCACGCCTTCACAGAATACCAGCGTGAAATAGCAGCATAATACCACTGTAGGATGCGGAGACCCTTATTAGCAGTGACGAGGCAATACATCTCAGACCTCAAATTATCTCAAAGGAATAAAAACACAGAGACACTCATTGTCCCCTTCCCAATACCGATGTAATTAATTTGCAATAAGACCAGAGGAAGCTTCAAATGTAGGGTTAGTGACCTGGGACATACATACAACACACCCAGATTCGAAATCCGACAATATATGATGCACAAATATTTTCCCCGCTGGGAATCGAACCCAGGACCCGCGACGTAGCATGTACTCTAAAGACTAGCCGTATGGAAAAAGTAATCACTTACCACCAGCTGCTCATTTGTTCCATTACCAGAGATAATGCGACATGTGCTCGTTTATCATCCCCGATAATGTAAAAAATACACATCCTCTTTTTTTTTGACGAAAATCAAACGTATTTAGGTTTATATATCTGAAACATTATTTCTAAATCTATTGTTTAAAGGTTTATTTTTAAAAGGAGTCGCTATCTGTTCAATGAATAAGAAATGTATCCAAAAGATTTATGTATTAAAGGAATGAATTTTAATGTAATTTTATAAAATTAAATATTACTATGTAAAAATAACAGAAAAATAAAAAATAATATCATAGCATTATATATATAGCTTAGCATTAAATTTTATTTATTAATAATTTCAAATGAATAATTAGAAATTATTAGAATTTAATAGTTTCGTTAAGGTTTTTTACTTAAGTTTTTGGCTTTTTCGTGGGTCGTAACATAAAAATAATTGAGAAATTATGACCTAAAAATTTCACCGTAGGGCTCTGATGGCATTGACAGTTAGACAATAAAATATTCAATGTTCTAAATTTGGACCGCGTTACAAAATTCAAATTCTCAGGTCCGACAGTTAACATTAAATATCTGACTACAATTGTAAAATCATGGAAATGGAAAATTATCGTTTATATATAAATATATATAAAACTGTAACCATATTTATTATTGTTTTGAGTGAAACAGGAAAAGAAATACGTTCAATAGAGTTTAGTTAGATACAATATCCGACATCCAAACCACAAGACTATCCCCGGCGTAACTAACATGAGATTACAAGCAAATACTAACATACTATATGAATGTTAAAAAAAAAATAAGTTATTATTATCTATCTCGACATAACATAAAACGTGAAATGTTTGTCGTGAACGGAGGATTCATAATAGAGAAAAAATACCAGTACGTATCTTCGCTCAGGCTTTTTCATTGTGTAGTGCTGTTTTTTACGGTCTCACTGTCACCACAAAAATTTTGGTGCAATCATAGTATTGTAAAAATTAGCGCGTTTATTTTATATTCTTTTTTATAATATTAAAGTGACAAGCAAGCACACAGTTCTCCCGACGGTACGTCACCTGTAGGCCATGACGTCACCGAGGACTGAGTTGATATCGGACTCATACATTCATACGAAACACAGAAGTGTTATGATGCTATTTCGTGCTGATATAGCGTGCGTGGTCCTTCACCGGTAGAGACGTTCCGTTCATATTGCACCTAGAAACGACCTACATCGTATCTGTATCTTGATTAAAATAACGTATAATTAAATATATTATATAGGACCTATAGGACACGCTCTCTGAATGTTCTTATTTTTTCTTAGTCTTAATATAATAAATATATTATTAGTTTAAATTTTGGACGCATTATTTAATAATAGTAATTATTAAGCTATGTTTATATAAAAATCAGAACTTTACGCTGAGGTTAACAATATCTAACATCTGTGCTATCAAATTACGTTAGTAAATATTTAAGTAATCACTTTTCGATTTCGAAGTAGTTAAGTTGGTTAAGTGATTCCTGCGGCCCATGACACTCACATTAATGGTAGATAAGGAATCATAATGCAGATGCGTTATCACCCCTGAGGACTCGTCACCGACCCATCGAATAACGGTAACCGAATCCCTACACATACTAGACGGAACACAGCGTAATGCTGGAGGAAGACACCGTCATAATTTATTTTAGCAACAACCAGATAATGCTAAAGAAAAGTATTATTACTATATTGTAATAATACTTTTGTTTAGCATTATCTTTGTCCTACCTAACCAACCGAAAATTTTAAATATGCACAAACGAAAGTTTTTCTTCTGTCACTCATCTTCATGATGATCACAGCATGACATGGACCTGAAGCACGAACCTGAGTCACCTGCATCCATCGACTTCCCGCAAACTTGCATAGGTCCATCTAGTGCGGGGGAGACTGCGACGGCCTTTCTGAGGTTGCCACTCAAGAACTTTTCATCCCCGTCGTTTATCGGTTCTACGATCTATATGGCCGGCCCATTGCTACTTCAGCTTGCTTGTCTTTTGTGTTATGTCGGTCACCCTCGTTTGGTTATTCGAGTGAAAGCGATAAATTTACTTGAAAAGGGGTCGATGCTTTATGAGCGTCAAAGGTCGCGGTGAACTATCGGGAACGTTACGTCGAAAGATATATTGGTAGGTAGATACACGTAAATAATGGATTTCTATTACGTACGCAAAATCCGTAACTATTTCTTAACAAAGAAATCAGTTTAGCTTTTACTATGGATGATTTACGAAAACTTATATAAAAAATGTATATTTGTTGTAATAAAATCGATCGAAATTCGAACAATACACTTGTAATATATATATACGATGGTAGAATTACGTTCTAGTTAACACGATTGGGTCGGCTCGACCGGGGATGGTCGATGTTACAGAATACCAGCGTAAAATAGCAGAACAAGGCTGCTATTTGTCATTTGGTGAGGTGATTCAGGAACCCAATTTAGCAAGCATTTACAGGTAACAATTATTTCAGTCCTCAAGAGTAACACGTAATAATCACACGCGTTGTGTTCTCAGACGACGAAGATAGAGTTGCTCTTTACATTTAATTGAGTCTGCAGATACCTAACTGCCAATATTCTTTATAAAGAAAGTTTGTACTGCGACAACCCTGTGGACTCAACGGTTATAGGAAATTTTATATTGCAATAGCCCTGTGGAATCAACTTCCTGCAGCCGTGTACTTCCAGTCTGTAATGTTAGGGTATCTTCAAATAAAAAAAAAAGAGCGTACGTATTGAGAATTTTTATCAATGTATTTTAATGTCGCAGTTCGTCGGTAGCTGTATCATCAATGTATCGTCTAGGCCAAAAGGACCACGCCCTTATAGAATACCAGCGTACAATAGCAGCATAATGCTGCTGTGTTTTATCTGGTGGGTACAAGGATGTGGAGACCCTTATATGTGACGAGGCATTCCGTCTTAGTCCTCATGGGTGTCAACGATGATTATTTATAGAAGATTAATGTGGGCTCAAAGAATTTCTTATCATCGGTTAAACTATATGATCGTTTGTAACACTCAATTCAATAAAAATATAAATAAAACTTAGGAATTAAACGCAGAAACCTCATTCTATCTCTCCGTAGACAGTGATTCTCGCGAACGTTTAATAGAAGAGATTAACACGTGTAGAGAATGTGATTGTTTTCTGTCCTGGAAAAGTCTAAGTATGTAAACAAACATGGGTTAAGTAACACAGAGAAAAATCATCTAACACCGATATGGTAGCAGAGAGATTTTAAAGGATCTTGTGAGTATGAAAAGTGTTCATGATAAAGGACATTTATCTTTAAAATTTGATTATTATTATTATATATATTATTATTATATTTATTATATTGATTATTTTACAGATAACTTTTTTTAGGGCTTATGACTACTGTTATCTCTAGGATATTACAGCTACATCAGATTGAAACGCGGTGGAACTCTTTGGGCACTCAGCCGAGACCTTTATTTATGAGTAACCAGCACAAAGGTTCCCAAATGAGCCTTGACTTAGAGCGTTACCCTGCTTGCGTAAACGACCGACTCGAGGTTTCTCGAGACGGCTGCACTTCGGCCCGGTTATTAGCTTCTATCGTATTCTATGTTATGTGTTCGTAAAAAAATTATTTAAATATATTTGCATAATGGTTATTATAATATTGGTATATT
Organism: Teinopalpus imperialis; assembly: GCA_029286865.1. Lineage (NCBI taxonomy): Eukaryota > Metazoa > Arthropoda > Insecta > Lepidoptera > Papilionidae > Teinopalpus > Teinopalpus imperialis. The sequence goes on from JAGSMU010000001.1 coordinate 15,910,316, forward strand.
TACGTGAATACTACACATTGAATAAAACTGTCCCTGCGGTCAGCCTTTAATATTTTGTTTTTGTTCCGATCGATCCGGTACTTCAGGTTAACTTTGACATCAGGATGTCAAGCACTTTGTCCTCCCCGTGACAATGAGTTCTGTAAAGCACTTGAATTTTCGGAATAAAAAAGTAATAAACGAAGAAAGCCGTGATATAACTTTAATTCTAAGTCAATCAAGACCTAAACTATGAATATTTAGGCTTCGACGTTGTGAACACGAGCGGTGTACTCCCAGTGAAAAGTAGATATCGCTTCCACTATAAAAAATGTAGGTAAGGATTCATTGGATACCGTATAAAGAGAGCGTGCAGCTCAATAAAAGTTCGATTTATAAATATTAAGTGAATAGAAGAGAGGAATTTCATGTAATGTATATTTTTTTTATAAATTTATGTAAATTTTTAAAAATCTTTCTCTTTCTCATTTTTTTGATGATTGGGGCGTTGGCGTATATGGGAAACTGGATACACGGCTTAAAGGGCTTATCCATGCTTATTTTAGTGGACAGTAAAGAACATGTGGAAGTTTTTTATTATAGCATTAAGAGTAACAAACGAGTTCACAGTTCACCTGATGGGAAGTGATCCTGCGGCCCATGACATCTACATTAATCCGTGACAAGGAATCATAATGCAGATGCGTTGTCACTGAGGATTGAGATGGAATGCCATAAAGGCCTCCGGATCCCTGCACTCACCAGACGAAACACAGCAGCGTCAAGCTGCTATTTTACGATGGTATTCTGTGAGGGCGTGGTCCTATCCCGGTTGAGCTCACCCATTCATTATGCAGCTAAAAACAAACTGCAGTGAAGCTCTACCACTGACAGAAATTCAGTCTTACAGTGTTCGACTGCTGGCGGAATAAAGTCAATAGATAGACAAGTGAAATATTAAGTTATTTTTTTACTAAAAGAGGAAGGCAAACGAGCAAGAGTGTCCAACCCAGGAAATCACCTCCACCCATGAACATCTGTAGCATTAGGTTATAAACACGCTTACTTGAATAGAAAGTAATTATTTTACTATCATCTTATTCTTACCCTCACAGAATACTTGGGTTAAATTTTCACAATGCTCTTGTAAGCGTACCTGATGCCTCAACTAACCACAGGCAGAACACCTATATGGTGCGCGCGAGGAGACATTTCAATGAACTTTGTGAGCAGCACAAACTGGAGCCATTTTCAACTAGTGTGTCTTCAGCATGGAGGTATTTGATCTCGGAGTTCTTTAAATAATTAGTTTTGTCAAGGAATAAAGTACATACATTTTTTTTTACCCATTGTTTATATCCTTATATGTTTATGTCTTTTTAAAATGTCTATCCTTGTAACTGTGCGAATTGTTTCATGGTTTGTTTGCTCACATTTCTGAATCTGTTAATCTGTATATATAAGTGAAGACTTGTTATTGTCTGTATAATTACTATAAAATAATGCTACTCTTGTTCAATTTAAGCTGTAAGTCTTCCACGCCTAAATAAATAAATTAATTATTTTACAAGACATACATATTAGTTATCGGTGGTGACATCGCATCTACATTATGATTCATTAACGAGAATTAATATGGGTATCGTGATCCCCAAGAATCACTTACTATCTGTTGTTACTTACCGTGTGCTGGTTTGTGACCCTAAAAACACTAATAAAAATCTTGAACGAGTAAACGAAATTAATTACCTTTTCAGACATTTTACTGTAAACACTGAAAAAGACTGAACAATATTGACAGTAAAGGTTTAATTCCCGAAAGTAGAAAATTATGTTTTTCGATACCCGAAGGATACTTCAAAGTTCAAAGCCCACATCGAATTAACAGAACAAATTTTGGACAAATTGTTTTGTGTGCAAAAAGCTCTCATATCTTTTTCTGTCTCGGTTTATATACAGATGATATAACATTCCCAAAGGATAACGAAACAGCAAACTATTATAATATCAGAAATAATGAAGCGTAAACTTTATATATAGTGAATAAATTTGTTATGTTATTTACATTTATTTATAACCCTTATTCTACTAATTAAACGTAGGAGGCGTAAACAACCTGCCTTGGTATTCTTAATTTCGGTACGGTTTAACAATTAATTGGAATTTGTTTCAATGATGATCTTACTAAAGCAGTTAAAATTGTGCGACAAGTATTCGCTTAAACGCAAAATTCTAACACAGATCTTAATCTCAAACCGATGCAAAACATTCGCCATTGAATTTTGAGATTTTTTTTATAATATTTGTGGTGACAATCAACTACACTGTTTTTTTTTTCATTTATTTAAACTTTGTTCGACATTACAAAAAGGACTTGCGGATTTTATGCCATTTAATGCTTAAGGCATTTTCTGCCAGTTAATCCGTGGCGCTTAGAGAATTTACGGTAGGTGCAGTGGGATTTTCAATTCCCTACATTGACGTAACGAAATACATGCAGAATTATCTATACATATATAATTACTTGTCCTGACTGACTGATTCATCAACGCGGATCCTAAGCCGCTGGGGCTTCAAACTTGAAATTTTTGCAGTTGATGCCTTTTATATTGTAAGCATACACTAAGAAAAGAATTTTGGAAATTTCACCCCCAAAAGAGTAAAATGGGGGATAAATGGTTATATGGAAGTAATTTCAAAGTAAGCACAAAATTTTATTAACCTGACTTCGTTTAGAAATAAATGTGTACGTATATCGACGTTTCTATAAATTTTACCCCTAAGAGGCTGAGGAGTTGAAAATTTATATCGTTCGAAGTTCGTCACTTTTGAAGGAAGAAGCATGAAAATCAATATCAAAACTTCTTAAATGAAGTTAAGTGTTAATATTTTAAATGAGTTTACATCTACGCTCGATAGATGGCGTTGTGCAATGTTTCTGAATCACGCTATGGTTTCGTTACTCGGCTTTTAGCTTTTTTAACCACTAAAACTACGAGCCTAAATTTAATATTTCGACTGGGGTAGGACCACGTCCTCACAGAATACCATCGTAAAATAGCAGTATAACGCTGCTGTGTTTCGTCTGGTGAGTGTACCGTGTGATCCGGAAACCGTTATTACTGGTGACCGGGCATTTCATCTAGGTGACAACGCATCCACATTATGATTCCTTGTCAGAAATACATGTACATGTCATGGGCCGCAGGAATCACTTGCCATCAGGTGACTTGTGTGCTCGTTTGTTACTCACAATGTAATAAAAATACATTCACATATATATATACATATATATATATATATATATATATATATATATATATATATATATATATATATATATATATGTATATATATATATATATATATGTATATATATATATATATAAATATATATATACATATACCCCATGTAAAAAAACATGCTTTGTGGCAGTTTGTTGCTATGATGATGATGTCTGCCAGGAGAGCAGACTATGATATATTTTTTTAAAACAATGCTAGGAAGATATATTAACATTACTAACATTCCAGTTAACGACTCTAACTAAGCTGAAACTTAATGTCTAGGAGATGGTTCAAACATTAGTCGAATGGAGGATTTAGGCCAATCATTTTTAATTTATTTAATTTGGGTCATCTACAGTGCATTCATTAAAACATTCTTAATCCATAAATACATGAAGTCAAATCTGATGCATGCAATGTTGTTACAATTAACGGTTATTTTATTATAAAAATTAATTAATGGAGTAAACTAATAATAACTGATTCAATATAAAAACAAAATACGGAAGTAAATTATCGAAATGAAATAAATTAAATAATATCTTATAGGCCATTACGATGTTGACGCTTAAATATATCTCCTGGTTGTTACAAGATAACATTAACTACGCAATATATTTTATAGTGCACTAAGTATTTAAGCTAACACAGAGGCTTTCTCTCGTCGACCCCTATCGTATTCTAATGTAGTGCATGTACAATATGATCGGAGATAGATTCATATGCAGTGTCAAATACACGGGATATACATGGTACACCCCGATCGGATAACCAAAAATTTGTGATTTCCCAATATTGTTCCTTGACTGGGAGTTGAATGTAGAATCTGCAACGCAGCAGCCAGTTACTCTAACCACTACACGGCACTAAGGCTATTTTCAGGAGTGAACTGGTGATGGGCCGAGATGATGAAAAAGGTTCTTAGAAGTATTACCGAAAGTAATAAATGGTAGGAATCGTATTATATATTTAATGATCTTGGAAATAAAATTACAATATAATTCAAAGTTACATATATCTTTTCTGTAACACTGTATAGATTAGAATTACGTTAATTTTATTCGTTCAATTCAATAAGTATCGTTGGATAAGATTTAGAACTAAATTGTGGTTTACTTACGTTTGTAGAAATGTCCTTTTCGAAATTAAAAAATAAAATGGCCCTTACTATTTGTCACAAACAGGCAAAGGACTAGGGACTTTCCCTGAAAACGTATTATCGTCTTGGGAACAACAAAATATTATATTCTGACAAGATGAGGGTAGAAAATAACTACCTAGATATGACAAGAAATAAAATAGATATCTAAAATGTAAAATTAAAAGCAACGGTAAATATTTTACTTTGCCGTGTTGAATTTTAATTTTTTTTTATTGACTTGAGGGTGACAAACGGGCACACAGTTCACCTGATAGATTCATCCTCGATAAGGAATCATGACGTAGGTGCGTTGTCATCCCTGAGGACTAAGAAGGAATTCCTTGCCAACTGTAAGGACTCCAACACTCACCAGAAAACAACATTATGCTTTTTTAACATTGTATTCTGTAGGGCATGGTCCTTCTCCGGTCGCGCCGACCCATTCATGCCGCAACTAGAAGAAAACTGCGGCGTGGCTCTTCCACCTATAAAATCTGGAGCTTGAATGGATCCACCCGACCGGGAGGGCCACCCCCTCAAGGAATACCAGCATAACGTTACTGTGTTTTCTGTAGCTAGCGTAGGAGTGCTTATTATATCCTCATTCGTGACAATTCTGCATTATGATTCCTTATCGAAGATGAATGCAGAATCCGCAAGAATCACTTACCATAAGGTTAACTGTGTGCTCGTTTGTAATCTACAATGAATTAAAAAGAAAATAGTATGTTAAAAGTTAACATAATATTTTCTGTAATTACTTTTAATGACATCATGACGGGTAAAGGCGTAATTGATATTTAGACGAGTTTAGTTCACAATTTAACTTCACATTCTCAAACACTATAATTACTTCTATACTTCATTAAAGGGTGTATCTTAATTTTCAGGCATTCTTGTAAATAATAATGGGCTGTAATCATCTCAAAATCCTTTGGTACGTCAAAAATATCAAATTACTCTACGTGGTTTTGAGTAGACCGAAAGAAACGTCAGCATCCTATTGGTTTAGACTACGGTCTACAAAATTTAACATCGTAGGTGCGAATCCGCTATTCAAATATTTTTCTTAACTATCTCTCAGCATTATAAAATGGAGTGGCAAACCATAAAGTGAATTATTGTTACCTCTAATATTTTAAAAAGACATGAAAAACTTTGACGTATTAAACAAAAATATATTTCCTAAGTTTATACAACCTAACATATGTCGCTGAACCAAAATTTAACACTTAAAACGAATAAAACATCAAACGAAACGAAGGCTCCTCAGTAACGGTTAACGAAAACATTTCTAAAGGAACAAATAATATACAAGAAAGAGTAAAGGAGAGAACATTTTATATAAGTTTCTTTATTCTCTCTATTTAATACTCCAAATTGAAGTAAATATTAACAAAAAAGTTTCACTTCTGTCATACTGAGTTGCACAATCTATTTTGGAAAAGCTTTCTGGCTTTAAACCAAAAGCTAATTAGAAAATACAACCAAAAGATGATATTTAATAATGATATTAAATAATTAATATTAGAGTAGTGCAAAGAAATCTTATACAGAATAAGTAAGTTATTCAATGGACGTGTGCAGATACCGGAATGGACGGAATTTCCAATAAGTCGAGGACACGGTCCTGAACGAGGTCGCTTCTCTCTCTTATATAGCTTACAATTCAATTAGAATTATGGGGGAGATCCATTTCTAACTCTGCCTGGTTAATCAATAAAATAAATTAAAAAAATACTTTAACTTAAATTAAAGTAAATAAACATTTATATATGTTTATTTATTGTAATTTATGTTATAGTATTTTTTTCTGTTTGGACTCCCCTATCTAGGATCCCATCTGTTTAATCCAGAGTCCAAACAGTCAAGGGTTAGGGTGAAAAGAAACCTACGGACTACACGAGTGGCGTAGAGGTTTACTGCCTTCTACATTTGCCTGGCTTGATGGCATTTGATGGCTACCATCCGTCCTGGACTGCCAACCACCTCAGGTGATTCGGGTGGTTGGTCGTGATTAACCCGTTTGCAGACACGACTAGTAGAATAGTGACAATTTCATCGTCGGCATACCTCCCCATTTGTCAGTCACTCCGTGTACCAGGTACAAATATTTCGTCTATTCAATTAGAATGATTCTTATGCTAAATTATTATATTAGATAAGATATTCGAGTCTGAGTGTGTTGTTTGTCCATGCCCCTAAAACTGCATCAGAACCTTCCTCCAATCTTATTGTACATGCATTATATGGAATATATTTCCTATTGAAAGGGGACGACCAGTATCTCTGTGCGGACAGCATAATTCATAATAAATGTTGTTAGAAAATTTTCTTCAAGTTTAACACAATTACATAATAACTCCCAACTAAAGTTTATCAGTTTTTTCACAACTGAGTTTCTACTACTTACGTACTTCTTTTAGAATGCTGAATAAGAAAATCGAATCGTTTTCATATTTTACTTACTTATTTGCCTGTTTTAAATTATGAATTATACGATTGTGAATCAAATATAATTCAAATAAAAGGTATTCTTTCACTCTGTTCTCGTAGAATCATGGAATGGAATGCACGGGTATCTCCATGCATCTAACTTGAATGTTTCCACTTGATCATTGATCTCAAATCGATTACTTCCAAGTGGTCCATGAACCCTTTGGACCCCAAATATGAAAATCTGGGCTTTAAGGTGGATGCAGAATCATTTTCCAGTCCAATTCCACTAGATTCCGCTGTGTTAAACCTTCTGTGTGGGGTTTTGAAATGCGGAACGAAAACGATATTATTTCAATATTTTTTTAAGAGTTTGTTCCACTACAATGCCTTAAAAAAAACGTTATGAAACATGGCTTGCAGATTTTTTTTAAAACATAACCTTTTTCTTAGCTCTCCAATAATACATAACAACTAGGAACTTAAGTTAATACACTCACGGTTGTAGTTTTATTTTTAAATTGAATATGGAAGAGCTTGATCTTATGTAGCCTAATGGTTTGGGTACGGTCTACGAAATTTAAGTGCGATCCGCCATTAGACTATTGTCGTCTAACTATCTCCCAGCACAAAGACTTTCAGATTAGTTGGAATTGTTAACTGGAATATTAGTAATTTTAACAGCATGTATAATATTCTTTTTAAAAAAACTATCATCGAGGTCAACAATGACCAGGAAGAAATAATCATCATCAAAACTAATTGGAATTACAAAATAACAGAGATAACTAAACTTCCAGACAAATAAAGCAACGTTTTATTAATAATATTAGGGGCGGCTAGAATACGGTTCTCCTGATGGCAAGTGACGATTGGCCATCTATTTCCATTATTGGTTGTTTCAAGATGAACTAACTATGCCTTCTGATAACTGCGATGTAACGTCTCGTCGTCTGTAATCATTTCCCAGGTCCCTGAGCTAAAAGCAGGAATATTATGATGCTACTAGATGCTGGTACTTGGTACTACTGATCCTTCCCCGGTGAACCAACTCATCTTATGTTTCATAAAAATTAGCAGCAACATGTCTCTATCATATTTATAGGAATTTTTATTATTTTATATATATATATATAATATGTATAATATATTTTTATATTATATATATAAATATATATAAAAAACTCGTTAAGATTACAACGCCTTTTCTAAAACTGATATATTGCGGTATTTCAAAAGCAATTTAAAATAAAGGCGACTTTTTTTTTAAATTTTGCTACACACCGTTAAATTTTACATAACATCTTATTTAAAATATAATAAAACAGTCAGAGGAAATGGAACGATGTACTGCACGAGTTTGTCGATCTAATCGATCGACTAACGATGGGCTGAGCTGGTGATAATATTGCACGATTCTGATAAACTACTAAGATTCAATACTGATATATTAACCAGATTCCAAACCCCATGGCACCCAATGACAATAAACACACAACTAGAACTATGTTTGAACTCGAGTTTACGATTGAATAAAATCATTTCCCATCGAAACCGGAAAATATGTGGAAAAAGTCGTGACTAAATTACATTGATTAAAGGAGTAATTTTTTTTATTTATTATAGGTTATTTAATGTTTACCACATTATCAAGGGTAATAAATATATATTGTTAATTTTTTTCTTATTTGAATAATATGCCGTCGTGTTTTTGATGTTTTGTGACGTCACCAATTTATGTCATAAATCATAATAAACCTAATGATACATCTAAATTAAAGATTCATTCGAAGTATGAGCGGCTCAAGAAAATAACGAATCTGACAAGTATGCTCGTGTCAAGTATCCCTACTTCGCAATCGGGTAAAGACGATGCCATCTAGTAATTACATTTATTGTGAACATAATGGGGAACGGAAAACCAGGCTGTAAGAGAACAAAAGAGAATAATTAGGTTATAATTTAATTAAGATTCGCATAGAATATATTTTTTAATAAACATGAACGTACTAACTTCAAGCATCGTTCTTTTTAAATGAATCTCATTAGGAAGCCTTTTTGCTTTGTGAAGCTCTTTATTATGTGACATTTACTCGACGACTGATTTCTGCAAATATTAGATACTTTATATAAATAGATAAATAATATATATTAATAAATGAGGAAATAGAAGATTTTTTTATTTCTATTTAGATTTTATTATTTATTTATTTGAAAGAATACACCAAGCATACGTATCATATATAACGGCTGCGTGGTGTAGTGATTAGATTATATAAAGGCTACGTCTGCTGTGGGTCCTGATTTCGTTTCCCAGCCGAGGAACAATACTTATGCATCACAAACTGTTCGTTTACGGATCTGCGTGTGTAGTACTACGTGACATAGGTATATGTCCCGTAGCCCTGTCACTACATTTCAACTTTCCACCGGTGCTATTGCACATGTACGAGTACTACATGGGAATAGGGGAGGCAAAGACGACTGAGTGCCTCTATGTTTGCACGAATGCATACGGAATACTATTTATCAAGAGCGCCGATGTCATACTTTGATTATATTCATTCAAATTAAGACTGCAGATTTAAGCAATTTTTAAATTAGTATTCTATAAAAGCGAGGTCATCTTTAGCCAAGTCAAACATACGAGTTGTAGCCTACTTTCCAGGTGTAGTGGCACGGATTATCCGGGTAAGCGAAACTGGAGAAGATGGCTGTCGAAGTAGTCCCGAGCTGCCTCCCCCCTAATCCCATCTTTTTACAACGATATTTCATTTATATTTCTTACAAAACTCTTTCTTGGAAACTTTGTTAAATTTAAATGGATTGCCCTTTTCTATTTTCAAAATCATTTAAATGCTTCCATTTCTATTTGCGTTTGAATGTTTCTTCCATTGGAATTTTTAATATGTATTAATATAATTGTACTATAAGAATCAGAATATTCCATTCATTTGGGAACGAAATCTGTCACTCTACCAACCCTAATTGAGATTGGGAATACGGAAGAGTTTATTATGTTATGATTATTTTTTGGAAACATAATATTGACCAAATGGAAAGAAGATGAAAATAAAATGTGGCTTACTTCAAGACTCGAAAGATATATAATACTTTCAGCGATTTGGCAAGAATTTGTGTCGTAAAAGTTTTATGAGGACAAATGTTCCACAAAAAAAATGTACATATAATAGGAGCACGAATTTCAGCTCTACGTATGTTGAAATTTACTGGTTAGAGTATGCTGGACTCCTAGAAGACGGCGATAGCACAAAGTTTCTCAGGGAGGCGTTGCTACCCTTGAGATGTGCTTTAGCATAGCGTTGTGGGTAGAAATCCAACTCGACCAGAGTTAAGTGAGTTCTCGAGGGTTCCTTTTAAAACAGATTTATTTAAAATATATCCCAACTTACATTAACTAATTTATCGTAACTCTTTTTAACATTTTGCCCGGCTTAACCTATATTAATTATATTGTATACCATGATTATATTACAAAGAACTATGTATATATTGGTATATGGCACTCACATTCATGTCAATCAATCAGCACGTAAATGTGAGATTGTATTTTTATCCACTTTTACGTACGTTGAAATCACTTGTTGAAACATTTTATAGTTAATAGTCATTCCTTTGTTGATGGTTATATAATCTGTAATGACGACGTCACTTGACCCAGGTTTTATTTCTCGAGCAGGATCACCCACTCCATATAAGCACCATGAAAACACTATAACATTTGCAGCCATTCGCCTCGAAGGGTCTTGTCGGCATAATACTCGCACCGAATCTCGAGACGGACAAAATCAACTATTATGTGAGATTCCCATGATGGCACCTTCCGAGGCCCCTGAATACAAATGTTCTCAGAAATTTCAGACGGCCTAGATTAAATAATTACTATTGATATTTATTCTGATATACATTACTGCTGCTTTATTTCTATATTGGCTAAACGTGTACCTAAAATTTATCTTTTTTTTTCTAATACAAAAGTCCCTAACAGACCATACGTACCTGCAATGCAATTTTATTATATAATAATAATAAAAAACAATAATTATTCCTATATAGCGAAAAAAGAGACAAAACTTTACGTGTAAAAAGTGCTGGAATTATATATCATTTTCATTTCATATATTTTATCCTACTACTACGAAGTCGAAGGAATGTCTCTAAAAATATTTAGCCGTCGCTTTTGCAGCGGCGAAGATTTTGAATATAATTTGTAAAACGCCCTGACAGATGACACCTTCCTTTCGTTCTCGGCTTAAGGAAAGTACGGTATCTCATTTTTCTCATTTACATTTAAATCTTAAGTCGTATCTCAAAATCGCATTACATTTAGGGAAACTGAGTTGGTGTTTTTTTTAAAAGTCGTGAAATGGTTTTATTAAACAAATAATGAAAAAAATAATTTAATATAAGCGCTAGCATTCCAGAAGCTTCCAGATAACCCATTCGCAAACCTCCCATCCTCGTATAGTCTATATATATATATGTATATGGCGGGATATTCTATCTTGAATATTTTTTAACTATCTCTAAGATTTTCTCACAAAATAATCCCACACGACATTATGCGAACTGTTGTCGTGCCCAAAATTAAAAATAAAACTGGGGACGTATCGGACAGAGGAAATTATAGGCCCATATCTCTGGCTACTATTGGCAAAAATACTGGACAGCTTGCTGGACGCTCAGCCAGAAAAAATTCTACACCTGCATGACGCGCAGTTAGGGTTTCGACCCAAGCTGTCTACTGAAAATGCAATTCTTGCCCTAAAGCATACGGTTCAGTATTATACTGAGCATCGGACACATGTCTACGCTTATTTTCTTGACCTCTCTCGAGCCTTTGACCTTGAGTCATACGATTTACTGTGAGACAAGCTGCGGGGGATAGAGGTACCGGCAGAGATGTTAAATATTTTGCAGTATTGGTATTATAATCAGGTTAATTGTGTTAGATGGGCCAATAAACACTCCGAGGCTTACAGTTTGGGATGTAGGGTCCGGCAGTAGCAAGAGAATAGGGTGTTGTATTGACGATATCAGCATTAATTACATCAGTTATGATGATATGGTGCTGATGAGTCCAACAGTCCGAGCGATGAGGGAACTGCTTGAGACTTGTGAACGTTACGCTCTGCAACATGGGTTGGCGTATAATGTAAATAAAAGCGAATTCATGGTCTTTAAGGCGATTGGTCGCAAGCCTCCAGGATATGTACCTGACAACCTGAGAGAAGATTTTGACATAGAAACGGAACAGGGACGCTGGCGGTGCGATGCAAGATGCTGGCACACAGGTTTGCACGTTGTAGTGAAGAGTCATAAATAACACTGTTTAAGGCGTATTGCCAAGTATTCTACTCGTGCAGTCTGTGGTCGTGCTCTACGCAGCGGACAATCAGCGCCTTACGGTCCAATACAACAACGGCTTCAGGATGCTTATGGGGCGGCCCAAGTACTGCAGTGCATCCGTAATTTTCGCCAAGGCATACTGATGGATTTTGTGCCATCATCAGGAAAAAACCGGGCCTTGCTCTGCAGAGTGAGGGACAGTTCCAACGCCAATATGAGAACAGTTGCAGAGCGGTATGACTCGCAGCTCATGCGACACCTCATTGGCTTGTTTAATTATAATTATTTAATTAAGTTTTATTGTAACTAACAAATTCTATGGATTAAGTAATCTGAAATAAATATTATATTATTATTATTAATAATAATAACAATAAAATATTATAAATATATATGTTTATTATAATAATAATTAATAATAATATACGCTCTTTCTCTCTCTCTTTAACTCCGCTAGCTCTATGTATGAATATCGAGTACATAAAGGTGACATCGATCGTGTCATCCAAAAGATTGTCACTAAAATCTTTTACAAAATTGTGAATATATGTACAGATATGCCCCTACTCGCGGCCCCGTTCGCTTCCGAGTATAATTCGGTGAAACTGTCGAGACAATTAGGGCAATACGCACATACAAAAAAAGGTAGTATGTATGTATGTATATACATCAAAGCACGTATAGCACCGAATTAATATTCAAAGTGAACGGTACACAATTTAAAAAGGTACAGTGGTACCTGATAATCCGGATGATGAACTGAAAACGAAATGAAAATCTTCTTAAAAGCTTTACTGTTGTTGATATTTATGTAAACTCGTACAATAATTTATTCGATACCTTTCTTTACATTTTTTTTGTTATGATATTAATTATTAATCACAGTAAGCTTGTAATTTACCTTTTGGTAAAGAATTCTTTGTGCCCACTTTTTTATCTCCCATTTTTTTTATTAAAACCAAGTATAAAACAAAAGTAGACAGTATCGGTAAGTGATAACTGTGTTGTCACCCCAGGGGACTAAGATGGAATGCCTGGTCACCTGTTATTCCTTTATAGTGTCTCTGAATCCCCACACTCACCATTCGAAAGAACGTCACCAGATGATTCGTCACCCCATAGGATGATGGAATCTTTTGTTACCTATGATTAGGTCACCGGATTCCTTCACCATGCACAACAAACCAGATTTGTACTGTGGTATGCTGTGAGGGTTGTGGTGGTCCTTCTCAAGTCGAACCGACCCATTCAAGCTGCCACAAACTGTTTATTTTCGACGCGCAACATTAATGACTGTGTTTTTTATTTTCGAAATATAATATATCCTAGATATATTATACATATATAGACCTATGGTATGCATTTGTATTGCTCCCTTTAGATAGCGATCCGAGTCAAGGTTTCGTACCTTAACTCCTTAAGGGGCCCTTGGATCGTATTATCGCCCCCCCCAGTGCAGCGATGGTGAAGCAGCAGTCTCCGCGCCGGCTTCGCAGCATCGTCGTTGTCTCCCTACTCAGCGGGCCTCCTGCTCGCGAGACTTATTGGATAAAGCTGTAAAGGTCTCTGGAACAACAGCAATACTGACACATAAAAATAAAAGTATTTATTTGTGTTATTGGGCCGTGGTACTGAGCTACCAATCCTACTTACCTAGTCTAAGTGTTTTTAATTCACGGTACGCGAGCAAACCGTGTACGATACCCGATTTTTTTCAAACTTTTTAATTTCTGTTATTCAAAGTAAGCACTCGTGTAATCGATGCATCTTTGCCGACACAGTGGTAGTTTATGGAAATCATAAAAAATCAGCTGGACGGGAGGCAACAAACTCTTCAAAGGCTTTTTGTACTGCATCTCGGGAATTGAATTTTTTTCCCGCTAAAAAGTTGTCCATATTTTGGAAAAAGTAATAGTCGGTGGGTGCAAGGTCTGATGAGTACGCTGGATGAGGGGCAGCTTCCAACCCCAACTCTTGCAGCTTAGAGACACCCCGTTGTGCAGTATGGGGTAGCGCGTTGTCGTGTAGGAGCAGCGGGGACGACCGATTGACCAAATCTGGTTGCAGATGTGCGAGCTTCTCCATCATTGTCTTCAGTTCTTCACAGTACACATGAATGATGAATCACACCGGCACTAGACCACCAAACAGTGACCATCAACTTTCTAGAAGTCATTTTTCGTTTAGGGCATTGCTTTGGTGCTGAATCAGGATCTAACCAACTTGCTGAGCACTTTCGATTGTCGAATAGAATTATTTTTTCGTCGCATGTAACAATTCGGTTCTAAATTATTTCATTTCTGTGCCTGTTGAGCAGTGCGAGGCAGGTCTCAACGCGTACGTTGTGCTGGCGATCGTTAAGTTCGTGAGGCACCTCTATCAAGATTTTCTTTTTTTTTTCTTTACTTTGCCAATTTGTCGCAAATTTTTTGATGTTAACATCAAAAGCTGCTGCTAGCTCGGCTGTAGTATCCACCAGCTTCCACAATCGCCTTTAATTCATTATTGTTGACCAAAGTGTCCGGACAACCACGAGGTTCATTTTTCAAATCAAAATTTCCAGAACAGAACCGGGCAAACCAATAACGGGTTGTGCGTTCGTTTTTAAAGTTCTCTCCGTAAACGTTGTTGATGTTACGTGCCGTTTGTGTCGCATTCATGCCACGACGGAACTCTTATTCTATAATTACACGAATTTTTAAAGTATCCATTATGACGAAAAATGTTTAAACGTAATGAAAAAAACAGAGCTAATCAATAAACAAAATACTGACTTTGTAAAAAGAATGTCATGTTCATAAAACAAAATTAATTTGAATTTAGAATTCACAGCCAATCAATACTTTTTTTGTGTTGAAATGGCCAATACTGAAGAACGGCAATTTCATAGGTAAAGACCTAATATTTTTATATATATTTGGAAACATGATAAGTCCGCTAATCCTTAGTAGAGACGCATGGTGAACTATGCTCTAACATAGTCTGTAGACAGAAGGTTTACTTGCTTTTGTATTATTGGCTACATTAATAAGGTTTCGCAATAGTGGAGCTACACTGCAGTTTGTTTCTAGCTGCAGAAGTTTCTAACTCGACCGGGGTAGGACCACGCCCTCACACAATACCAGCGTAAAATAGCAGTAAAATGCTGCTGTGTTTCGTCTTGTGATTGCTGGGATTGGGAGACCTTTATTACCGGTAACGAGGTCCGTCCATTCGACCATCTCAGTCCTCAAGGGTAACAACGCATCTGCATTACGATTCCTTATCAAGGATGAACGTAAATGTCATGGGCCACGGGAAGGTCTCCGGACCCCTACACTCATCAGACGAAACACAGCAACAATATTCTGCTATTTTACGCAGGTACTCTGTGAGGGCGTGGTCCTATCCCGGTCGTGCGGACCCCATTCTGCAGCTAGAAACAAACTGTAGTGTACCTCTACCACTGTTAATTCTTTGTGCTCATTTATCACACTTAGTTTTATAAAAAAATAGGAATTGTACGCTTTAATTTAAAAAATTGCGGTCACGTTTGCTGTAAATATTTGTATGTAATTTTTTAGCGATATTTCCATTTGGCTCTTGGTTCTAATCGCAACTGCAGTTTGTTTGCATATTAAAAAAAAATTGTTGGAAAGTTCGGTCGTTTTGAGCGACCGCGTTTGTACTGTTTTATTTGTATAGGGTACAGTTTCATGAATTTTAAACGGCTTTTTTTATAAATACAGTAAATTGACAAAGTATTACTTATAATAATATTTTGTTTGTTTAAGCTATATTATTGTTTTTATTAATTTTTTTAAAAATATATTTTGTGTCCATAAGGTTTTAATCTCTTTTTCTTTTTCATGAAATATATTCAACATATAATATGCCTTTATATATATATTTAATTTTATATTTTTACTATTAAAGAAGGAAATAGTATTTATAAAAACGCTATACTTTCATCATATACTTTTAACTAACACATTTTAGAATTTTAAAAAGCTACGACACGCACTGTTACAAGGTATTGTATTGTCACCGCTTCCTAATACATCTCCAAACTTTCAGTTTATTTAGACATCCGGAATCGAATGAACTAAATTTCTTCGCTGTATTCTATTGATATTTGTTATTGTAACCTTTCTATTACTGATATAAAATAACAAAGAACATTTTTTTATTCAAGCAACTTTCATATATGGGCAAGCATAGCCCGCAACAAAAAATATTAAATTATAAGCAAATCATTCTGTAATACTCAATGAAATAATTACCTGGCTTCAGACTGTAAGAAAATCCGCATTCAGTATAACTCGTGTAAACGCTCTTGTTAATAAAACTAGACAAGAAATGAATGAGAATAAACACTAAATTTAGTAAGCACAGAAGAACTAAAGTAACCTAAATAGCTAAGAAGAAAAGGCAATGAGCTGCTCAAATAATTCGTAGAAGCTATAACCGATGGGGAAGAAAGATACTTGAGCGACAACTTCAGACTGACGGCGGTCGTGTACGAAACGACTAGGTGGAGTGACGTCCTATGTAAGTTAGAGGAAAGTGGTTAAAGGAAAGCTACGCTGCAATTTGTTTCTAGCTGCAGAAGTTTCTAACTCGACCGGGGTAGGACCACGACCTCACACAATATCAGCGTAAAATAGCAGTAAAATGCTGCTGTGTTTTGTCTTGTGAGTGCTAAGATCGGGAGACCTTTATTACCGGTATTGAGGTCTGTCCATTCGACCATCTCAGTCCTCAAGGGTGACAACGCATCTGCATTACGATTCCTTATCAAGGATGAACGTAAATGTCATGGGCCACGGGAACCACTTGCCATCAGGTGTCCTCTGTGCTCGTTTGTTATTGTCAATGTATTAAAAAAAATGTTCATAGTCACGTCACGGGACGTGAGTTCGTTGGCTTTCCTGCCTGTCCGTGTTATTGACACAGCATCTGAACCTTCCTCAGATTTCTATGTGATAAAAAATCAAAGCATAGGATATACTGCGATAATAATGAATATGATAGTTAATAAGCGACCATAACAATACAAAAACAAAATAATTTTGTATATTATGATTTAAATGCTTTTAGAATTTATACATAACAAAAATGCCTCGATTTCTTATTCACAACAAAGCTACAAGAGATATTTGGTTGAGTATACCAACCAATACAATAGCAATAAATTTTCACGGATGAATCTACACACAACGCCACCAGCTAACAAGCAATTTTCCGGTAATTGCGTACTATAATGGAAATCCGCAGAGACAGCGGGCAATCTGCAAGATGCTGTAAATAGAATCAAAGCTTTCCCGTGACTATCTGACGCTTTATTACTTGCACATTAATTTGCTATCAATTCCCATATTGCTTGCGATATAACAAAAATAATTAAAATACCTTAACACTAATATTGATGGTGCGCAAAGTAAAATAATAGCCTATATATATATATATATATATATATATATATATATATATATATATATAACTCCCACTGTTGACTCTCAAGAGAGGCTGTTAAAACATAGTCCACGCAGTTCCCGTGTCATCGAAACATTTTTTATTATTTCTCTGACACGCAGCTTTCCTCACGATGTCTTTCTTCGCCGCTGAACACATGCATAGTAAAAGATGGCACGCATGTGAAAACTTTATTTACTAAAACTTCACAAAATGACAACAAAGAGAAAAATACAGAACTAATTCTCAGTAACTGCGGCTTTTATTCACGAAAATACAAAATGGATATGTCGGTCTCGACGTCTTTATAATGCTGAATAAACATTCTTACATTGTTTATTTTCTAACCTACATTTTCTTTACTTCCCTTCCCTGAGGCGGTATAGAAAGAAAGTATGTATTTTTTACATATTTAATATTGCATTCACTGTCCGACACGTGGATTTCTATTTATGTTAAAAGAAAGAAAAGCAGATACACTGAACTTACAATATTCTATAGCCTATTGGTCTACAGTACGGTGTGCGATGCTTAGAGTTGTAGGTTCCGTTCTGACATTCCTAGCCGAACATTTAGCTTTTCTGAAGTGATCAACGAAGTTGTTAGTAATTTTAAGAACTTACCCACATTTTTTTTAAAGAAATACCAGCTATATCCAGCTGCAGTCTTGTATTCTCCAGCTTATTGAATAGGACTAAATTATATACAGAGGCTTTAAGGGAAATTGCCGTGGGGGTGGAGATGCTGATTGATCATTAAAGTGAACTTGAAAAGGATGGTATAGCATAACGAAGGGGCAAAGAAGACGTTACGTTGTCTCTTTATGGGATAGAAATCCTATGTAATAGAAATCCCCCATAAACCGGATTCACAGAAGGAAGACGGCGCAAAATAACCATTTTAGGCTTTCTTCTTTCGGAAATAGTTTGGATAGACAAGAGGGTTTTTGTATTTTAATATTATTATATATTAAAATTATGATGATGAAATATTAATATTTCATCATCATATATATATATATATGATGATGAAATAAAAATATTGCTGCTCTAAAATGATGATGATGAAATAAAAATAGTGATGAGATAAAATGATGATGATGAAATAAAAATAGCCGCTTCACATGTTAACTTATGTAAGAAGGAAATAATTTATTTTAGAGAATACAATTGTTTTCCAGTCCTTAAGTGGTTCTTAGAGTTGCAAAGCGAAATAATTTAACTTGATCTTTTTTACGTTTACATTAGTTACAGTTATACCCAAGTATATCGTTTTTTTACATAAATATATTATGTAAAAACTCTTGATCTATGTCCATAATGATAGTTTTAATTACGGATAATGTCCTTATTCATCCAAAACTCAAAAAGTACGTATCGTATTATATATAATAATATATTCACGTCATAAATACTAAGCACTTCCTTAAGTACATTGTACTTTTTAGGCTTATGTATATATAGGTATATATATATATATATATATATATACTTATATAAAAGGTAATTTTAAATTGTAGTTATTAAAAAATATATTAAACTTATTCAAAATCTTACTCTGATTTTGAATACAGGCTCTCAAACTTCAAGGCCAGTCAACAATCGCAACACGCATGTTCATGTCTATATCAGCCACTGCTTTAGTTGAAGAGTTTTTAAAAACAAATTCTCAAAAAAAATCTCGAAAAGAAAAAAACGTGCCCATGAAGATTCCATCGCGGATATCTTTCCGTGAACTGACCTACACAACCCCACTCCCGCTTACCGTTCTAAAGCAGTTCCATTTTTAAAAACGTACGCCTTTCATGCCCACCCTGTATAAAGAAAAAATACAATAAAAAGTATAGGAAACCCTAAAACTACAATGTCTAAGGCTTATCCTATAATATCTTTTTTATTTTCAGAACATGAACAGAAGTGAAACATCTTGAATATAAATTGAAATTCCGTTAGTGTATAAGCAAGTGTCAAACAAGTCGGCGTTCTGTTATTGGCGGTCGACAACGTTTCCAACAAATTCCGAGTAAAAGGACAAGCGAAGCTTGCTTGACACACGCGGTGTGTTCAGAAGCGTTCCACTTTAGTAAGTTTACTAATTGTTGGTGAAGTAACTGGCACCTTATAAATATTTTTATTTTCATAGCTGACCTGATGGTGAGTGATCACCGTCACCCATGAACTTAAATCATCAGAGAAGTTGCAGGGTTTTTGTTGAAAGTACCAAGTTCTATCTGAGAAATTCCATTTTTATTGTTTGTTTTGATTTTTGATTGCATTCCCGTCAGAGACAGTATAACATTAAAAGCTTAAAAAATTCCAATATATTACCAAACATCACAGGAAGTGTACGTAGAATTTAATCCGTGACTCGCTCGAACCGGATATCGATGGGGATTATGCGAGCTAATCCTCTTACAGAGCTTAGAACGTGACCAGTCGGTTACGAGGAGATCGGAACACATCTCCAATTACGTGGCCTCTCCGTTAGTTGTGACTTATAAGATTAAATAAACACACACACAAACTCAAAAATTCAATTGATTTTCATTCTTACATTTTTTGATTTTACTTGATAAAACTAATTATATGGATATTTATGTAAAATTCTATTTAAATATAAAAATAATTTTGATATAATTTCACATCATATATTATTTTATACACGATTCCTCTCTAACGAGGGTATTAGGGCATTGCTTTTTGGCTGTTAATTTAGCTTATAAGAGTGAAGTCTAACCCATCAACACCATCCATTTTCAAAAATAAAATTGCATTGCCTATCCTGAGAACTATTATGAATGCTTCATCACCAAAAAAATGGGTCTCCAGCTAATTATACTCATCATATAAAACACGACCGCTGTACAGTGCTATTTCACGCTGATATCTTTCGATCTTACCGCTGTGGACACATAATACAAAAATAATGTGAACTTATTTTTTTTAATTAAAATCTCTGGATTTATATACACAATAATTCAGTCTTATATTAACGAAGACGGTTTGACAAAACAAACAGAAGTACGTTGATTTCATGCTCTCCTTAAACAAGTCTTTGGTATATTTGTTTCCGATACGCAGAGAGAAAATTGCGTATGATAATATTTGATGACATTTATACGTGCATTTTATTGTATATATTTATTGTTCTGATGGTGACAAACAAGCACACAGTTCACCTGATCTTAAGTAATTCCATGACATCCATATCCACTCTTACACTCCAGAGATAACGATCTCCAACTCCTATGCTAATCAGATGAAACGCGACAGCATTGTTAGGTAATATTTGGTGGCCTTATGCCGGTCGTGCCAACCCATTTGTGCGGTACATAAAAAAAACTGCAGCGTCGTTCTACTGTTAATAATATTACACAAGTAGGAGCATTTCATGAAGATCTTTCACTTGTATCTCTATGCAGACCATAATCCAACATCCTCTCTACGGACGTGGCTTATGCCTCATAGTATAGGCTATCAGCTGGCAGTATAGCTGGGCATACCTCCATGGAATAGACTCCTCTGAAGATGTTGGAGCGAACCACACACCACTCAGCCCTACTGTCAATTGGCGGATATTTTCACACGATGTTTTCTTTCGCAGCGGAGTACGTTCTGCGCTTGAAATTGCAATTAACAATGTTATCAATTCCAGCACCGGGAACCAAACTTTATTAAATAAAAGCGAGCGCTTAGACCCTGAGCTACAACCGTTCTATATCGTACTATAGCTTCCCAAGTGACTGAGCTTCCTCATATGGCCACCAGTGAAAGATCACCTTTCAGATCCTTAAGTCATTACTGGCAACAAAAATACTATAATATATAAATAAATATTAATTTTCTATTATATAAATAGCTTTAGTCTTTTTTTATATTCTTTTAGTCTGTTTTCTCTGAAACCGTAGGGAAATATAACAGTTTATGATTAAAGTTTGAGGCGTACTTCTGAAAGTCATTACTCTATTAAGACCATAATACAAAACCTTTCAAAATCTTTATCAAATAATTTAAAAAAATGTATACGTCGATGGAAACGGTGATTTGTTCAAATTCCTAAAGTATAAGATCAATTGATGGAAGATGTTAAAATAACTTTACAGAGGGTGATGTCCCTAAAGAAAATGATTTTATCAAACTCCTAACTGTAAACTCTTAGTGAAATTACTTTAAAGTTAGGTTTGAATTAGGTTTAGGTAAAGTTTAGGTTAGATTTAGTTTTGGTTTAGGTTGGGTTTAGGTTAAGTTTAGATTAGGTTTAGGTGGGCTTTAAGTTAATGTTAGGTTTAGGTTAGATTTAGGTTAGGTTTATATTGGTATCTCCCGGCTATTTCTCTCTCACAATATTTTTATAGAGTCGTAACCCTTTGCATAGTCCCTTTCTCTATTCCGATGTGATGCATGTGCTGTAACATTGTAGTAAGTTTCAGATGAAGTTTCGGGGACACGGGATATATTTCCAGCACATTCAGACCCGAAAACCAAAAAATTGCGATACACTAATTTTATTCCTTGTTCGGAAATCGAGCTCAGGACTCACGATGCAGCAACCAAGTACTCTAACTACAGCATGCGGTCGTCAAATGATGTAGTTGTTGTAATCTGGTAATAACCGGTAAATATCCTCGTAATAAAAATCAACCAGGAGTACATCAGTATATGTCTACATACATATATCATATTTAACATGCTGTCATCTAATATACAGTTGATAAAATACCTCGAACATTATGCAAAATACATATTGTCTTTAAACTTTAAAATTGGACAAAATAAAACATTCGACTGAATATTGAAATTCCTTTTGTAAACAAGAATATATTA
The DNA here is from genome assembly GCA_029286865.1 of Teinopalpus imperialis. Taxonomy (NCBI): domain Eukaryota; kingdom Metazoa; phylum Arthropoda; class Insecta; order Lepidoptera; family Papilionidae; genus Teinopalpus; species Teinopalpus imperialis. Next base: position 15,932,807 of record JAGSMU010000001.1, read on the forward strand.
TTCCTTCAACCCAAATATCTTGCTTGATACTGATCTATTGTTTTTATACAAAAACTTTTTCATTTATCGGAGCTATTGATAGCGGTCCGGGATCATATTTGTACAAGTCTTCGGTTCTTTATTTTGATTAGAATACACGTAAGTACAGAAGATATAGTTTTGGATGAGTATGAGAGTAAACCCAAAAGGTAATTTGTTTCTTTTTTTTATTATGTTACGAGTGGCAATAGAGATCACGGTTCATCTGATTTTAGACGATGAACGCGGTCACATCTACTTTCATCACTAACAAATTTCATGATGCACATGCTACACTGAGATGGAATGCTGGAAAGAATGGATTTAGATGTCACTATCCACAATTGTCACTTCCCATCAGTTAAACGTTTATCCCCTAGATCTTTGATTATCACCTACCATATCTTAAAAAAAGTTCTATCGATTGTAAATTGAACAAATAAGTATTTAATATAAAAAAAATTGCGTTATTTACTTCTTTAGGCTGCCAATGTATGTCGAATTCCGCACCAGGGCTTCCTTCTCAAGGAACCAAGGCCTCCTGCCATCATCCCTAAAAATTCAGCAAGGTTCCAAGACCGAGGAAACATTTATGAGAACATTAATTATAATCTTTTCGTGTGATATCGCTCAGCGAAACGTGATGGGACATCCCGCCTTCACTTCTTTGCAATATTCTGAAGACCAAATTCGTCGACTCCGTACACACTCGTGTGAAAATACTAAAATATAAATACATCTTTTAGAACCTAGTGTTTCTCATTAATCTTTGATTATTATTAATTATTTTTATTAATAATTGGAATTGCAAAGAATTGGATTTAATATATTGAATTGTTATCTATAGAAGCGATCTCATTAAGGAAAGCATTCACGAACTTATTGGTAATTCCATCCATTACGCTGACCGTATCCACACCCAATCAACAAAGCTGTTAATAACTATCACACGGCTTGAACGTTTAATTATCAATTGACTCGATCTAGTTAGACAGAAACTTTGTTACGTATTTGAAATTAATGACTCAATCGATTAGTACCATTCAGACTCATAGCTGAAGTGTCTTGCCCGTCGTACGTTATCGTATATTATGTTCAAATATAAATAATATCGTAATAATGTTCAAACTTAAAAAATAATTAAAATATGTTACGATGGAATTTCGACCACGGAGTAGTTTAAAATAAAGATGTATATATATATATCTTTATTCATTATTCATTATTCATTCTTCATTATATATGTATATAATCTTTTAATAAAATCGATTTAATTACCTTGAATGTTAAGTTTTTTTAAATGTTTTTAGAAAAGTATTAATTGCGTAAATTTCCAGTGTTATTATGAGTATTTCAGTGGTCCACTTGACTTTATGAAGTGCCTACCTAGGTCTCTGCAAAGAAAAATATTATTCAGTCTTAATTCAAGTTCTGTGCCTCGAGGTCATATTTATACTTTGTATTGAGTATTGTTGGTGCATTAATTATAAAAATTCCATTCTCTATTTAAATAAAAATCGTAGAGATATTTCTTTTATTTTGTTTAGCGGGTGTAAATAATTGGCACAATTATTTATTATAAACGAAGATGTCTCCTCTCTTGCCTGTTTAAACTAAAATAACAATTAATATGCATTTATGTGCGTAAAGTGCTTTGATCGTATCTATTTAAAACTCTCCATTAAACTTCTTTCTCCTACCTTTTTCTTTACATACAATTAGATCATTAACTACCGCCTAACATTCGTCAACAATATCGACATTCAAACAATAAATATTGTCCTGATCATTACTTCTTATATATTATTACACTATTACGTGTTTAATTTTTTTAATAAAGAATACTAGATATTCTATAAACATTACTAATATTCCCGTTAACCGCTCAAACTAAACAGTGGCAAAATCCGTATTGTATTATTCAATGTGTAGTATTTGCGTAAATATAAGCAATAATAATAATTAAGTTGCTTTCACATTACCACAATTTGTTAAAAGTAGATTTATGAAACATTTAAATGAATTAGCTAATCGTCACGAACCACACGAATTTACTGTTACGATAACACAATAAATTATTGTAATAACATCTCTATGTTTCTCGAAAAGAATATCCTTATATGGATAGCTTGTACTATCCATACAAAATGGAAACGTCGCTACAATTTATTTATGTAACTAAGCCTGACCATCGAGCATAGTCAGTGCCTGAGATTGCCGGGTGATGGTGATGGTGATTAATAAAATCACATGAGTTGCACAGATATTCGCATATTGTTCTATAAAAACCTAATGGTAAACAATAACTGCTGCCTTATATACACGCATATAAACGCCTTTTTTTTTAGCATCTGGAGGAACATCACCAACTGGGTTATGTAGGATTTATGCCTACTAAAACCCACCCAAAGTGCATTAACCCCCCCCCCCCTTCCCCCCAGGACGTTCTACTGATTGCGCCTGTCCTCTCTGCACTAAGCCTAAGCACGTCTCAGGGGAGTTCGCACCTCCCCTAGAGCCTGTAAGCACCTACGTCCATCCCCAGGAAACACTCAAAATTCACATGCAGTGTAGCAACTCCTGAAGGGCTAAGAATAAGTCACCAGATAACTTTGGTATAAAATAGCAGTATTACGCTCTTTTTTGTATGAAGAATGTATGGGTCCAAGAACCCAATTACGGGTAACGTGGCAATTTACCTCAGGCCTCAGGGGTGATAGAGAATGTGCTTCTTGAGTACTTGTTGAGACTGAATGTAGATGTCATGGCAGTCCTCCCTTATCACCAGATAAAATGTACGCACGTTCGTCATCTCTCATATTATAAGACATAAACAGAGTAAAAAAATAGTTGCTGTTCGTTCATATATTTCGATGTAGGCTTCAGGCTTCCAGCTTTGTTTTGTATGGTCATCCAAGGAGCCATTTAAAAAAAAAAAAAATTTTTTTTATGTAGTTAAGCAGAAGAGTCCTAAGCGATTACAATACAAGTGCATCTTCATTCATCGTTGGCCTTGGATATAGGCGTCAGGCCGCCGTCATTAGACATGACGTGATCTTTGTGCTCATTTACCACCCCTTTTATTATTAAAAAAGCATACTTTCATCAGACAATACAAGAAACAGTGGTAGAGTTACGCTGCAATTTGTTTCTAGCTGCAGTATGAATGGATCAGCTTGACCATAGTCCAGCCTTTACAGAATACCAGTGTAAAATAACAGTGTAATGCTGCTGTGTTTCGTCTGTTGAGTGTAGGGGTAACTGGTATCGAGGCATTCCATCTCAGTCCTCAACTTATCTGCATTATAATTCCTTGCCGAGGATGCATGGTGAACTGTGTACTCGTTGGTATTCATAATGTAAAAAAAAATGAGATAACCATAAGCTTAAGAAAGAAGGTGACGGACAAAGATCAAAAGATGAATTAGCTGAACAGGCAGTGGGCCGGTCATATAGCTGGTAGAACCGATAACCGATGGGGAAGAAAGGTTCTCGAGTGGCAACCCCATATCTGCAATTGCATGTAGTATGACCTCCCACTAGACGGTGCGACTACCTATGCAAGTCTGGGAGAAGTCGATGGATGCAGGTGGCTCAATACAGCACTTTATGGCACTGTGGCAATGGTGGAGGCTTTGTTTTTTGGTGCAAGAGGGAAATCTCCAAAAGATAGGTGATAACTGCTGCATATAACCTTTATTTTAGCATCGGCAGGAACATCTTCAACTGGATACATATATATGTGATTTGTACCCACTAATACCCTATCGATGACCACCTTCGATGCATTGGGACGGGCTGCGGGATCTCCGACGGATCGCACCACCATTGCGGCTCTAAGCCTAAACACCCCCAGGGGAAAAGTGGGGGAGGCCTATATTCAGCAGTGGACAAGTGATGGAATACGGCAATAATGATACGTTTAAAGTTTAAAACATTATCTTTATCTCGTCCACTGGTTTATATTGTTATATTGGCTTATATAATGTGCCCATTGAAAAGTTTTGAGCCTAAGGTTGACATTTAAATTCAAAAGAAAAAATAATACTGGCACGTAATAGCCATTTCTTTTTTAATTATAATCTGCTGTCTTTTGTTTTTCTTCTGTCGAAATTGCAAAATTTGTGGTTGGTCGATTTAACAAACGAAGTTCGCGGTTTCCTTAGAAATGGATAAAATTGAGCACCGTTCCGTCATAAAATATTTACAAAAAAAGGTTTAACGCCAAAACAAATTTATGAAGATATGTACGAGACTTTGGGGGATTCTGCTCCATCATATGCCACTGTCAAAAGATGGGTACAGGATTTTAAACGTGGCAGAGAAGCAGTGCAAAATGAACTTAGGAGTGGTAGGCCACCGACGGCTACCACAGAAGAAAATACCAATAAAATATTAGACCTGATTTTGAATAACAGGAGATTGACGATTGCAGAGATCGCAGAAGCAATAGGCATTTCCTATGAACGAGCACAGAACATAATTTCAAACGATCTTGAATTTTCTAAGATCTCTGCCAGCAGATCTCTGGGTACCTAGACTGCTCTCAGCCGAAAACAAACGCACCACCAAACAGAATCCCAAGATTGTTTGGATCTGTTCCAAAGTGATCCTCAAGATTTTCTTAGCCGTTTCGTAACTATGAAAAACTACGAAACTTGGGTTCACCACAGTACACGAGAGTCCAAAGTACAATCCAAGCAATGGAAAAGAGCAGGGTTACCGCCCCCTAAAAAAGCTCGGGCCGTTTTGTCAACCAAGAAGGAAATGGCTTCAGTTTTTTGGAACTGTAGAGGGGTCATTATGGTTGACTACCTTGAAAAAGGTAAAACCATAAATGCGGACTATTATTGCACACTCTTACAACGTTTGCGTGAAGAAATAAAAAGGCCTGGTATGTTGTCTAAGACAGTTTTGTTCCACCAAGTTAACGATCCTGTCCATACTACGGCGAAATCAATCGCCCAAATACACAATCGTAGCTCTGAATTGTTGCCGCATCCACCCTTTTCGCCGGACTTGGCTCCGTCTGATTACCATCTCTTCCCCAATCTAAAAAAACACATGGCAGGACGAAAATTTTCGACGAATATCGAGGTACAAAAAGCTGTGACTGAATATTTTGATGAAATTGAAGATTCTTTTTTTTTAGAAGGAATACTAAAGCTAGAGACAAGATGGCAAAAGTGTATAGATCATTTTGGAGACTATGTAGAGAAATAAAATAATCATTTAGAAAAAAATCCTTGTTTTAAAGGTCGGGCTCAAAACTTTTCAATGTGCCCTTATCATATCTTTCTATTATCAAGAATATACGAGCAGAACAAACCGCTACCTGAAATGTTAAATATACATAGGTCCCAAGAATAAATTTTACTCAACCCGAATCACCCATGTGTATGCTTTAGTATAAAAAACACATTTTCTTCCAACCCTTTTCATATTAAATTCAACATTATAATATGTCCTTTTATTTCACATACCCACATTCATAAAGAAATTCTTTAAAATTGACACGGACATACGTACATCCGTCCCTATATCAAACCCGGAAACCAAGGATTTGTGATTCACAAACATTAATCTTCCCCTGGGAATCGAACCCAGGAAGTACGACATGGCGGCCTGGTTAGAGCCACTACACCACGCGGTCGTCTGCTTATAACGTCATTATCAGTTCTCATGGAATATAAATAAATTATTATCCTGCCAAGGGACGGATCTATAATATATTTGAACTATAAAATCAAATTAAATCAAGTTTTATCTCAAGGCTTTTTACAAAACACTTTAAAACAATACTTGCATCTTAATTTCTTAAGAATAAGTAGATCTTCTTTTCGTGGCCTGTAGGTAACCCTAGTCGAACTGTGTGCTAGTTCGTCATCCTTATTTCCGTAAACAAAATATTTAGATTTTTTTTCTGTTACAGCTACGTGATATCTAAGTAATCTATTCCGTAGCTCAATTCAGGGGAATAGGAAAATGTATATAATGCATATAAATGGAAAATTACATTGCACAGGTTCTATGATCTGGAATGAAATTTATTCCATGTTTTTATATGTTCTACTTGTATTGCTGTACGAAACCAAGGGTGACAAACAAGCACACAGTTTAGCTGATGGAAAATCATCACTACAGCCCATAAATAAATAATATTAATAATAATGACTCCATCCATTCTCTACAAAGATTCAAGATGCGTTGTCATATCCGAGGACTGGAATGCCTCCATCTGAACCCTCAAACTAGCTGCATGGGTTTATCACTTCTCAGTGGTGATAAATAGAATAAAATATGATAATTTATGTTTAATTTATTTATCGACTTTTTATTGCATTACTCTTAAAAAGTTCAGAAAGGGAAAACTTAATGCAAAAGGTATTCTCAAACAGTCAACCCAAGGTGTGGTGAGATATTGTGATAGATGTAGCAATAAACAAATTAATAAAAAAACTAAAAATAGCGAATATAAAAAATAAAAGAATAATACACATATATAGATATTAAAAACATAGTACATAACATATATAAATACAATATACATACTTAAATATATATGCATACATAAATAAATACATATATAAAGACCATACAATAGCGGTAGCTACCAATAAATTCCATATGTAGATGAATATTTAATTCAAAGCGAAAAATATTTACCATAATTATGCTACTCCATACCATTCACTGTATACCTCTTCAAACAACCCTTCAAAGTACAGCGCGGAAGCTGTTTATTTTCCAATGTTTTGAATTCAAAGGCTGTTGGAATATTAGCTTTGCAACTAAGTTGTTTCCGTTATTTTTTAAATATAATTAAAAAATATCGCATGCTAGAAAATGTTTTTGGCATAATGTTTGAAAATGTTCTGTTCTACCGGAATCTTAGTTTTGTTTATTTTCATTCGAGTCGATTTATGTGCATTTTCAACTTTTTCGTTCTCTATAAAACGCTATGCTCAGAGTTTCATTCAATACTGAGGCAGAATTGAGATCTTGGTTGGATGAATTTTTCGTAGAAACCGGGTGATTATTGTAAAATCATTTTAAATATCGCAAATAACTTATTATTACTATTAAAATACTTAAATTATATTTCAGCAGAAAGTATTCAACATCCAACTGAAATATTTTTATGAAATATTAATTTTAGTAAATTATTAATTAAATGAGCAAAGAAAGTATGGCGAGAGTAATGTTTTATAAATGAAATATTTGTAAATATATAAAACGCGGCTGATCACTGTGCAAAGTCTAGTTATTATTTATTATGTACATTACATACATTACTTCATGTCATTAACTATAGTTACTAGTTGTACCCGAACGGGACATCTACTTTGGGTTTTCGACCGACAAATGACAGGGGAGCTTCGTGACCTTATCGTCGATAGTTACGAAATGACCAAAAACAAAAGCTCGTTACCTGCAGATTGAAACTAACAATAGCATGAAAGAGAATAGAAATAATTTAACCAGTTTTATACGTTTTAGATAATTCTCCAATGTTAATTTACAACCATTTAGTATTACGTTCATATATGTGTTTGGTTAATATATATATAATATATATTTATAAAGAAGGGCTTTGTCGGATGATCACGCCGCCACTTAACAACTACAAAGACACAACTACGAAAAATGATCTTAAGACTATATTGGCCATCTTAAAAATTTTCTTGGCCGCTTACGGCAATGGATAGAAAATTTATAATTATGTTACACCAAAATATTCTAAATAATGATTCAGTGTCTTTTTGTATTGAGTATAACTTCCAAGTGTTCTAATGGCACCAAAACAATGGATCGCTAATTGAAATAACGAAATATGAAAATTAATTAGCTTAATATCGTGTATTAAGCCAGTATAATAATATAAGACAAGTAATTAGACATATTTCATATAATTTTAAGTTGATAGATCTAGTCAGTCTATGGTAGAAACTACGGAGTTTGGAGAACCCACCCGTATTTGCTAACATAAGATTCGATATATCAATTTGTTTACCATACTCTTAACTTTGACACAAGAACAACAATAATCAATTTCGTCCATAAATGGACGTAATAGATCGTTAATGTTTTCGCTAAGTACTTAAAAAAGCTTTGATGAATTTAATGTCGAACAACAAGGGCGAGTTCTCCAAACTTGGACACGTCGCTGGGTTTGACAAGTTATTAACGACTTCGATAAGCCGCATTTCATTTATAAATATCCTTACTTGTTTATATGTTATCTTCGTTTTATTTTATTTTAATATATTAAAATTTCAATATTTACATTTACAGCTAAGCAGTCACGGTGGGGTCATCAGGGCGTCAGGAAACCAAACAATTAAGTACCTTCCCCCCTTCCCTTCTCGTGACCCTGAGTGGTGTATATATATAAATATATATATATATATATATATATATATATATATAAATACGCTCAAAACTCTTGTTATACATATATATATATATATACATATATTTATATAGGATTAGGAAACCGCGGTATCAGCGCCGCGCCGCCGCTAACGCTTTATTGATCTGTGGGAATGATCCTTTGATCATTTTCAGATCACTTTTGCTGTCAACGGTGGCCGCGGCCCACCGCAAAAGGAGCGTTTGTTTTGGCGGGATTGATTATTATGTTTAGTATTTTTAGTTTTTGAGACAGTTTCGCCCGTGCGTGCGTTGATCCGAGCATCAGCTGTTTTTGATTTTGTGGTTCATTGCTGGTTTTTTTTAGTAAAGTAACGTATTTTTTATGAAACTATCGTTTCATTTAGCTGTACTAACATGATGGAGCGTAAATAATGGTAATAAAACATTTTAAAAATATGATTTTATTTTAATCAGGATTGATTTCTTTTCCGTCCCATCATCAAAGGTGTCATTAGTACTATCGTCTGTCTTCGTTTTTGGATGCGGTCTCCTAATACCCTGTATATATATGTATACCTATATACTTGGACGAGGCATTCTGTCTCAGTCCTCAAGGGTGACAATGCATCTGCATTATGATTCCTTGTCATGGACATATTAAATTGTCATGGGCCGCAGAAATTACTTACTGTCAGGTGAATTGTGTACTCGTTTGTTAATCTTAATGTAATAGAAAAAGAAGAAAAAACACGTAAAAACACCTTAAAGAAGGCGTATGTTTAACAGTTGAATTACATAAACAGGTTTTTACTTTACTTTTCACTTTTAAGTACGGTAATCGCATAAATATAAGAAATCATAACATATGATATTATACATTCTCTTCACCTAGTAAATAGTGAGTGACAAGAAGACGTTTTCGTAAAATATAATGTCTACTCAACTCTTATTCTCGATTTGTGAATTACATTTGATATTAATTCCATTCCAATATATCTCTAGATAGTTCCTTATTTTCTAATCTCGACTTTTTGGAATATGCTATCGCTCTCAAGACGGATATAAACTCCACGGAATGAGCTGTCCTTTTGATAGTCGAGACAATTTATAATGAAAGATATATATTTCTGAGATCATTTCATTCTTTTATTCTTTGAAATGACATTTCAAAAGTTTACTAAGTAAACTGTGTGTCTTAATTCTTAGTAACTTAACTGAAAATTATTAACACTTATACTTATTCATTATAATTTTTAATTAAACAATTCAATGTATATTATACTTCCCGTTGCATATTGTTTGCATCCATCTAAATTAAATTTATTAGACTGTTTGTTTATTTATAAATAAGTTATTTAAAGACGCTCAGTTCCAAGACACAAAGCTGTCATAGTTTGGAGAGCAATGATTAATTTATATTACTGGTGTATATATGTAAATAAAGGAAATTTATTTCTTATTTATTTTTAATGATAGGTATATTTCATTGTTTTGAAAAAGAATAAAATTCCAGTAATAATTGATAACCGTTGGAGTGAATGAGGACTCGGGTAGCGACCGCAGGCCGGCAAACGTAATTAAGGACACCTTCAGACTATACACATTTGCCCTAAGACAACATTCCCTTGAGTAGTTAGCATAGGATTAGGCCACTAACATATAAGAACTAACAATAGTGCGTACATTAAATACTTATAACATTAAATAATAATTAAATAACATTTTATTATATTTATTTCGAATCGGTCCCAACTTAATACAGGCTGGCAATATATAAACAGGGGTCTTAGGTAGTCTTTATTGGGGCCATACAGGATAAGGGTTTCCTTTGGTATAAGGAAACTAAAAGGTTATCATCAGCTGAACCCACAATTAAATAAAAAAACCTATCATTACGTTTCACGTTAAATAAAAAAATAACTGTGCGGAACGGAGTAAGTATTAGTGAAGTTTAGCATGTGGCAGTACTACTAAATTGCCTTTGCCTTATCTTTGCTTTCGACATGGGATTTCGTAGCTTACGTGCGGGGGCGAGATTCTTCTAAGCACCCTCCGGTCTTTCTTTAGCTGTTTTTGTTCCAAACTTTTATATCTAGCAAATTTCTCCCCATTTTTCTTTATGCCAAACTTAGTTATCTCAATTCACATTTTTTATATTGAACATGAATCAAATCGCTTCCTTTATTAGTAATGTATGTACCTTTAAGGCGCTTTGCAGATGGAGCCACCTTAGTAGAGGCACCTACCTATTTTTTAAAAGTTTCCTTTAAAAGTTACCAGTTGCTACAACCAAATAGCCCAGTTTAAGGTTTTTTGCAATTTTATGTCAATCTGTGAGCAACTTTGATAGCTAAGTTGCTCAATCTATGTACAACGTACAATGTGATTATGGATATCAAAGAAGCCGCCGTCGACGGCGTCAACAATGACAAATTATTCGCCGTAATTGTTGGAAAATTCAACAGTTGCTAGTTGTGAAAATTAAAAACCTAGTCATCGATTGCAGCAACTGAGAACTGTTGTCGATCAACGGAACTCGAGTTGCTACGTGTGCGCAGTTCCATTGGGATCGATGTAAACAACCAGTTGCCAGTTGCTGCATAGTTACTCCATCTGCAAAGCGTCTAAGACATTGGTTTATTTCCTTACATCACATAATATCGCAATAAATAGAAAAATATGTGTTTTTTACAATATTATATTGTTTTCTAATTATTTTGAGTTTTTTATCATCATTTTATTTATATATCAAGGGTAATCGCCAATCCACTGTGGACTATATTACAAAATCTTTAAAGAGGAAACCTATACTCAGCATTGATATAGATATGTATGTATATTATAAGTTGTTACTTCACCCCGTGCTTAATGGTGAAGGGAAACATCGCGATTTATATATATATATATATATATATATATATATATTAGTAAATATTATATATATATAGACTTCACTTGTTTGTGTGTAACAAACAACGTTAAAATTACACGTATATTGTATCTAACACAAGGCCCTTTGTAAATATTATGTACTAGTTAACGTCTGTCAAACGTCCACAGCATATTTGTTGTAGTTAATTTATGTACACGATGTGTGTACAAATTAACATTCAAAGCGGTGTACTAAACGAATTATCTGGCATTTCGGTATCAACTTGCGCGGTTAAATTATAACTAACAAAGGTAAAATCGTAATTTATATAACCTGTTACAATTTCTTTTTTATTAATATATTTAGTCATACCAACTTAGTCTACATGACACTTAAACTATATTTTATTTTAGTAACTGGGAATAGCATTTTCTGATACAAAAATATATAGTTATCAAAAATTTACATTTAATAAATATGTATAAATTCTGTTATTAACCAAGTTACCAAGCCTACAACGAAACTATTTTTTTTATATTGTAATTTTCGTATATTCATTTAAAATTTTACTTATTTAATTTACATAGCCTGTCTGAAAAAAAATATGTATGTAATGTTTGTTTTTCTGTATAGGTGGTTATATTTCGATATAATAAGGATGTTAGGCTGATAAATGAGCACACAGTTCACATGACGATAAGGGATGGCTGCGGCTCACGACACCAACGAACATCCTCATCAAAAGTTCCAGATACACATGCGTTGTCACTCCCGAGGACTGAAGTGGAACGCTTTATTATCTGTAATAAGGTATCAGGATCCCTACACACGCCGTAGGAGGCACAGCGTTATGCTGCTACCAGGTGGACTGTGTGCGTATTTATCACCCTGGACATAGAAACGATTTTATACTCAAATTCGTCAATGCTCTAATGATTTAAGGGGACGATCTGCGAATCTTACCGTCGTAGATTCGTATCCACCATTCGAATCTCTTAGCACAAGCTTTTTAAGCTTCCTTGGTTAACGGAATGGTTAATGTTAATAACATCATCAACATACTTTATAAAAATAAAATAGATAAGAAGTTGCTGCCCCATGCTGTTGTGTTTTTCTTTAAAAACCAGTTTAACATTCAAAGAAATAATAATAGTAATCAAAGAAGTTTCTCTATAAAACATTCGTTTTATTTTTATAAAAGCACTGTCTATTTCCACCCAGAGGCCATTCCTTTAATCAATGTTTATGTGAGTGAATTATTCAAAAGCTTTGCATAAAGCTCACTGATTCTAAAGCAAAAACCTTTACATAGAGTGGACGTTCGAATGAATACAAGCACTTCCTTTAATTTGTTAGATTTGGGTATCGAACCGTCTATCATGATTTTTGACTATAATTACTTTTTTTAGACAGGATATATAAGTCCTTAGAGACAGACAGTATATACCTATATTAAACCTTCATTGGATATATGTAATCTAAAAGCGAGTAAGTATTGTTTGTAATATCATTTTTTTCAACGATCGGAAAGTACCTGGTCATAAACGATTCGAGACACTCTCCATTGAACGCGGTTAAACGGAAGAAGCTGATACTGGTGTCCTGGCCCTGTATCAACAGTAACAGTATTCCATGTGAGGCCAAACTTGCGCTTTGTTAAATTGCAAACAGTTTAACAAAGAACAGAACCGACATGAAGTACTGTCTCACTCTATTGAACACGTTCAGTTTTTTAGAGGCAAATTTGGCCTTACTCTACACGTGACCACGGAACTGAACGTCGCTCGATATGTCAACGTCAAGGATTCGGATACCAGCTGTGGTAGTAAGGGGAGTGTTTACAAAATAAGGAAATGCGACAAAGGGAATCTTTTTAGCGGTAAACACGCAAACTTGTGTCTTCGTGGGGTTAAATTGTACTAGATTCTGTCGGCCCTGATCTGAAACGATTAGCAAAGTCTCGACCTCAGACACAAGTTTGTTCCGCCACTCATTGACGTTTTCTCGAGAAACATTGGCGCGTCTAGTTTATAACGCATCCCCTGCGCAGTCATCCACATAGCAATTAATGTTATTAATTTGCAACATGTCATTGATATGCAGAAGAAACAAATTAGGAGACACCACGGCAGCCGGTATTCCATAGCCTATGTGGAAAACTGGCATTCACTGGTTTGCAGTCAGATCATGCACCGTTGACCTTGATGCTACAGTTTGAGAGAAGTCCGTAGGAAGGATTCTTCGAAAGAAGCGCTTTATGCTGAACCCAATCGAAGGCCTTGGCTACGTCCGGATTAACCGCCAAGGTCTCTCCCTTGGACTCCACTGCCTGCACTATATTTCAAGACACTACAAATATAACGCCTCGGTAAGGAATCGAGGACCAAGGACCCGTGATAATGAGCCAACTATTCTACCTAGAGTAAGTCGTACTTACTCTAGATAGATTTAGTTCAAGTTTGCTAAACTGTAATTTGAACATTTTCATATTTTTGTTTTTTTTTCATCGTATTGAGGGTGAAAAACGAGCACACAGTACTCCTGATTGTAAGTGATTCTTGTGGTGACAATCACATTAATCCTCTATACGGAATCATATTGCAGATTACATCCGTGAGGACTGAGATGGAATAATTGTCACTGGTAATAAGACAACTCTAAGGGAATAACTACATAAATGCACCGTTTGATAATAGAAATATATTAATTGAAGCGAATCCGGCCTGTTAGTATTATATATGAAGAAAAGCTAACTATTATAACGTAAATAAACATGACATATATAGAATAATGCGATAATCCCGATAATCAGAGATAACCCCGTATTTGCAAATGACCTCACGCAGTCAACCTAATTGTTTGGTTCTTTCATTGGTTTAGCTAGTCCGGTCTGCTACTTGCGTACGATTTATATACCTAAGACCTATATATATATATATATATATATATATAGAACGCGTATTGAGTTCGATTATCAGCCGAATAACTATACTGCATGACGAGTGAGCGCCTCTATGTTTGCGCAAATGGGTACGACACTAAATATACTGCGCAATTGATGTCATCTGGGAATAAACAATTTTTTTTTATGTCACGGTAAGTGATAACTGTAACAATAACCCGTGCATATCTGCAGACTCACTCAGTCAGGTCCAATTTTATTGCAGCTTTAGAATGTAAGATCATATTCAATCCTTTAATAAACGAACCTGTAGTATACATATTTTATTGATTGAACAGATTGCGACCCCCTTTTAATATAATAACAATCGCCCAACTCCCTGGTTTAGAATTGATACAATGAAATGGTTTAATCTATAAGTACATACAGCATTTAATCCTTACCATGTATATCTGATGTGTTAAAAATGAATATAGCCTATATAGTGACATAAATACATTTTAACGCTTAATAACCAATCGATGACGATTACAGGACTCCATAACTTATAAGTAGTAAAGTCAAGCTAACAAATATCTCGTCTTGGTGAAGAAGAACCTCGCTTTCATAGAGCTAAGAGGAAGCTCACAGCATCAATGGGTCAGTTGGACTGATGATTTGTTGTATTGTGTTGAGGGTGACAAAACAGCGCGCAGTTCACCTGATGGTAAGAGATGATTGATGCTCATCAATGTGGGGTACATTCATGCTCGCTAAGGAATAATCCAAATGCATAACTCCTACCGATTAAGATGTCTCACCACCATAAATAAGGGTCTCCGGAATCCTACACTCACCAGATGAAACACAGCGGCATCTTGCTGCTATTTTGAGTTGGTATTCTGTGAGGGTTCTTCTTCATTCGAGCCGACACATTCATGGAAGAATCAAACTGTAGCGTGTTCTATCACTGTTATGAAGATGGATCCTGCTGTCACAGAATAACGTCTTAAAGTAACAGCTTATTGATGATGATGACGTCATTTAAATCGATTTTGGCCACAGAGATAGTACATGATATATTATAATGCGTTTTCTTTCCGTCATTGTAATGTAATGCATGTGCAATGAGATTGTAGGATAATTCAGTTACATACAATAAATTCAGACCGCAAACCCAACTAATTGTACGTAACGATATGGTTCTTCAGCTGCGAATCGAACCCCGGATGTAGCCAACCCTGGACTCAGCCAGATAGTCAAACCAGTGAGCCGTGTGTATGCTAGTGTATTTTCATATAGTTCGTGAAGGACACCAAAAATCGCAATCATCAATGAACCATCAACATCAACCCTTCATCACGACACCTGTCATTGGCTGCATGAACTGCTTTAGGCTTGTATGCAGTAATCTCGGAAGCTGCTGAAAAGTTGAGAAAGTTTTCAAGTTTGGAGCTCTGAGGATGAATGTAGAGCAAGAGAGGATTATGTATAATATTTACGTAATAAGATCGTAAACAGAACTTTTCTGTGTCTCTGTCTGTATGTTTGGGCGCGTGGTTCAATCAATTTGGATTTCAGTGATTTGTGTAAGCTTGGGATAACATTCAGTGTTTCCATCATTTAAATAGGTTAAGAAACAATGTATATACTATTTCTTTATTACTAGTGGCAAACCTACGCTACACCTAAAAAATAACCGCAATCGGATTGGAGAAGCGACCGTGAAAGGACCACGCCCTCAATTACTCTTAGAACTCGACTTCATTGATTCCTTTTTGTCCCTTTAATAAGGTTTTCAAGGGCAGACTAAAAACCCATGGACCGACGAATCCAAATTCAATCAAAATGGGATTACTAACTACCACAATGAACATTATTGTAGTGAGAAAGTGCACATAAATCCTAATAAAAAGAGGCCAAAATGGTCGCAACGTCGTTTTTCGGTCAATGTGTGGATAGGAATAATTGCCGACAACTACTCAGACCACATTTTTTACGAAGCAATCTAAATGCTGCAGCTTACAATATTTTTTTGACAAACGAAATGAAAAACCTCCCCGAAGACGTGCCTTTGGCTACAAGATAAAACATGATATACCGGCAAGACGGATGTCCTGCACATTTTGGTGTCAATGTTAAGGGATGGCTCGATAACCATTTTTCTTTTTTCGAATCGTTGGATAGGGCGAGGAGGACCTATTCCGTGGCTTGCGAGGAGTTCGGACTGAACGCCGGTTGATTTTATGTCTGGGGTCACATTAAATCCTTAGTTTACGACGTCTCGCCTGTGTCATCCGCGGAAGAACTCAAAACAATAATTATAATCGCAGGAAATGTGATGCGGAATAATTTGACTACTTTGGTAATTAAGTCACTCGGAAAAAGAATGCGACTTTGCGTACGCAATAGGGGAAGTCACTTCGAGAAAGTACTTTAAGTAGGCTAAATTACAAAATGTCTTAATTGTTACTTATTATTAACTGTTAATTGTTAATACTACTAAACTGTTACTTGTTCTAAATATTATTTTAAATTTGTATTTTTTGTTTTTATGGAATTTTTAAAGAACGACCTAAGTTTAGTTCGAATACAAATTTCAGCCTGCTTCCTTTGCGATCATTTTTTTTCAGTTTCTTTGAAATAAGTTCCTAGTTGTTATGCATTGTTGGAGAGCTAAGAAAATTATTATGATTAAGTTTCATAATACTTTTTTAAGCCATTTTAGTGGAAAAAAATCCCAAAAAAATGTTGAAATAATATCGTTTTACGTCTCGCATTATTTTTTTTAAATTTGGACTTATAATTGTTACTTTAATATTAATAAATAACCAAGATTTAACCGTTTTTATAAATAAGAAGAAAAAATGAAATTTGAATTAATACTTTTTTTTAATAAATTGTTAATGTTGCATTTTTGCTTATTTACAAAAACACAACAAATAGCAAAAAAATATAAAATCCAAACCATCCAAAAATATATATTTATATATACATAATATATATTTCAGATGATATACGCTTTTAATAATTATCTCTAAAAAAACTATAAAATTATATAATTAAATAAATATAAATCTTAACATCACCTATCGTAAGATAGGTAAAACAATAAATCTAAATATAAAGAGTAACAAAAAGAAAGAAAAACTTTGTCAGGTGTGGGGTTCGAACCCACGCTCCCTCTCGGGAACCAGAGCTTAAATCTGGCGCCTTAGACCACTCGGCCAACCTGACTTACGGAAATAACGTAAATGTTACGACCTATTGTGAACCATGGTTGACGCAATTATTTTTTACTTATTATAACAATTCCTGTTTTAACAACGGTAACGGATGAAGTGAGATTTACATATACTTAGCTATCGATTGAAGGTTTGGACTTAGACGCATATATTTTCCCAAACAAAACAAGCACACAGCACACCTGATAATAAGTGTTGACAGCCAATCCATGGTCATCTCTGAGGACCCTGAGAAGATGGATTGTCCCGTTATCTATAATTATCGTATCTCCACACTCACCATACACTAACTATCTCTCTCTTCCCGGCAATGGGCCCCACATGGTGGTGGGGTCAGCTGTTCGTATTTTACTCCTACACTTGGCACTGTTCTTGACATCGTCTTCGTAAACCTTGCACTCCCTCATGTCCCTCGACGCTGCTCTCTCCCACCTAGTCTTCGATCTGCCACGGCATCTTCGGGAAGGGAAAGGGAATCCCCTTAGTACTCAGGTGACGTCCTCTTTACGCGACCGACCATACTATCGCAGCTTACTTTCCTACATCGTGTCGTCAATGTCACGTACACCCAGTTTTTATAACTCCGTAGAAATAAAGCATCTCATAACAAGGTTAATGGAATTTGTAATTCGCAAATAAACTTAGGAACTTCCTCCAGGGGTGGTAATAATAAAATAAACGAGCTGAAATTTTTGATTCAAGCATAACTTTCGTAAAGTCACATGCGTGAAATACTGAATAGAAATATTTTATATTAACAATAAGACAAAAAATTCGTGACGCGAGAACTGTTATGATATTTAAAAAAACTAGTAAAACACTACTTATCTTTATACAATTGAATATATAATGAAATATTATGTTAACTTTATTGTATGGTATATATATATTTATTATTTATGTTTACATTATATGTATATATTATTTATGTATTTATATGCATGTGTTTGTAAATAAATATAGAGCTGTATATAGTTTTTTTTATCTATTTTTTTGAGTACACTATGTTTCTTTTTCCGATAATATGACCAACAGCAGGCCTGCTGGAAGAGATCTTTATTGTAAAAATAAGCTGCGCCTTTGTACATACTTTTGTTAACTTAGTTTCCTTATATAAATGCTTTGTGTACATAAAAGTTTTTATTCGTGTCGTCACTCGGAATCAACCTTCATGCTATGAAATTCAAAGCTACGAGTCCAATGAATTGTTAATATTTTAAGTGGCGTTTTACTTAATGCTTAAAGGTAAATATGGTATCACCTTCGTCATCACGTGCAGTCAATTAATGCACGAAATATCAATAGCCCAGTGCTGAACATAATCTTGCCCCATAGACTGCCATAATGCACGGTCCTGACATGCCACCTGCATCCATCTTCTTCCCGCAAACTTGAATAGGTCGTTGCTCCATCTAGTGGCAGGTCGTCTAATACTGCAAATGTCAATCTAACGTTCTCACTCAAAACCCTCTCTTCCCCAGTGGTTACCAGTTCCACGAGCTATATGGCCAGCCCATTACCCCTACAGCTGACTAATCATTTCAGCTGTCTTCTTCACCCTCGTTCTACTGCGGATGTCTACGTTGCATATTCTATCACGCATAAAAACACCATATGTAATAAATATTAAACAATTGTTAAAATATAATGCAAAATTCATGTGATTTTATATAAAACAAATATACATACATAATTATCATCATCAGGATGATAAGAAGTAACAAAACTTCATACGGTAACCTCACTCTTTTATATGATAAGGGGTGGTAAACGAGCATACAGGTCACCAGATGGTAAGTAATGACTGCCACTTAACGAGACATTGGACCTCAGTCTTCAAGGCTGACCCATCAGCATCTTAAATACCTGTTGAGGATTAAAGTAGAAGTCATGGGCCGCAGTAATCACTTCAGGTCCTCCAAAATTGTTTTATAAAAACAAGGCTATCTAGCTATAGCTTAAAACACAGTAATAAAATCTCCAGCGAATCACACAACAGTAATGATTACAAAATATATCCAAATTCTATTGTAACCAACGATAAAGTGGCCAGCCCGAATATCTTTGTTTTAGACACAGTGCCAAATTAATTGAGCACATTCATAGAATTTGTGAATACAGTCTGCAAGGGTTTGATACCCTTTGTTGTAAAACTTTAACCTTGAAATGTAACTAAATTGACTCAATTTAGTCACCTGTAATTAAGGTTTTTGGAGGGACGAATTGTATTTTAATTCATTCCCTTTGTATAGATATCGCGGTAGAAATTCTCACGTGTGTGTGATTAAAATTAGATGTTACTTTTTGTTATTTTCTTTCTAAGAATTGTATATAATGTTAGAGCCACGATGCTGTTTACTGTTAGGTGCATGAATGGCATCGGGATAGCCGGGAAGAACCACGCCTTCTCAGAACAGTAGCAAAACGGTGCTGAGTTTCCTCTAATGATTGTAGTGATCTGGAGAACCTTATCACTGGTGACGGGGCATCCCACCATAGTCCTCAAATGTGAGCACGTATCTTCACCATGATTCCTTATCGCTGATGAATGTGGAAGTCATGGGCTACAGAAATTTTTTATCATCAACTGAACTGTATGTTTGTTTGATACTCTCAATACAATAAAAAAAATATGTATGAGTAAACATAGTATGAGATATATTTTATTTCCTCCTTACACTCTGCTATTGGCCCGCAGTAGATATATTATCTATGTCTCATTTATCATCAATTCTTCGTGACCAGTTGTGGGATTATTGGTTTATTTAACTTACTATACGAATGCATCGGTAAACTTCCAATTTACTCCAACATTCTGAAAAATGTAGGAACAATTTATTCACGAAATATCAAATATTTTAGCCGGCAATATCAAATAACACTCGGAGTAACAAAATAACAGTGAATTTAAAAGTAAGGTTACTGTGAAAATGTACAATGTTGTGGTATTATTCGCTGCCTCCCTAGAGATGAGTGCTGGCAGTAGTTTAAGCCAGATTTACGACATTTAGGTTGAAACCAAAAAAAAAACAGATTTGTATTACATGATTTCAGATCGACCGCAATGTTTATATATATTGTATAAATTTATGTTTAAATATTTATATATATATATATATATATATATATATATATATATATATTCACATTACGGGCTGTATATACCGATACACAATTCCATATTAGAAAATCAAATAGTAAGGGCACATTGAAAAGTTTTGAGCCCGACCTTAAAAAAAAATGATTTTTTTCTAAATGATTATTTTATTTCTCTACGCAGTCTCCAGAATGATCTATACACTTTTGCCACCTTTTCCCTAGCTTTAGTATTCCTTCTAAAAAAAAAGAATTTTATCAAAATATTCAGTCACAGCTTCTTGTACCTCGATATTCGTCGAAAATTTTCGTCCTGCCATGTGTTTTTTTAGATTGGGGAAGAGATGATAATCAGAGGGGGCCAAGTCCGCCGAAAAGAGTGGATGCGGCAACAATTCAAAGCTTCAATTGTGTATTTGTGCGATTGATTTCGCCGTAGTATTGACAGGAGCGTTATCTTGGTGGAACAAAACTTTCTTAGACAACAAACAGGCCTTTTTATTTCTTCACGCAAACGTTATAAGATTGTGCAATAATAGTCCGCTTTTATGGTTTTACCTTTTTCAAGGTAGTCAATCATAATGACCCCTCTCCAGTCTCAAAAAACTGAAGCCATTACCTTCTTGGTTGACAAAACGGCCCGAGCTTTTTTAAGGGGGCGGTGACCCTGCTCTTTTCCATTGCTTGGATTGTACTTTGGACTCTGGTGTATTGTGGTGAACCCAAGTTTCGTTCATAGTTATGAAACGGCTCAGAAAATCTTGAGGATCAGTTTGGAACAGATCCAAACAATCCTGTGATACTGTTTGGCAGGTGCGTTTGTTTTCGGCTGAAAGCAGTCTATGTACCCATCTGGCAGAGACCTTAGAAAATCCAAGATCGTTGGAAATTATGTTCTGTGCTTCATTCATGCTGTCATTCAAAATCAGGTTTATTTTTTTTATTATTTTATTGGTATTTTCGTATGTGGTAGCCGTCGGCGGCCTACCACTCCTAGGATCATCTTGCACTGCTTCTCTGCCACGTTTGAAATCCGCTACCCATCTGTTGACAGTGTCATATGATGGAGCACATTCCCTCAAAGTCTCGTACATATCTCCATAAATTTATTTTGGCGTTAATCCTTTTTTTTGTAAATATTTTATGGTGAAACTGTGCTCAATTTTATCCATTCCATCCTACGGAAACCGCGAACTTCGTTTGTTAATTCGATCACAAATTGTGCAATTTTGATAGAAGAAAAACAAAAGACAGCAGATTATAATTAAAAAAGAAATGGCTATTACGTGCCAGTATAATTTTTTCTTTTGAATTTAACTGTCAACCTTAGGCTCAAAACTTTTCAATGTAATAAATAAATGAAAGACACTTGAAACCTGTTGTGCGTCAAATAAGGAAAATGATCTCCAGTCCGGAACCGTTGTGACTTAGGGTCACAAACCTGATCATCCATGAAGCCCACACGAGAGAAGTGGCGGTCCTCATTTTATAAACTATTACAAAAAATAAAGTAATAAAAATAAGAAAACCAACAAAAAACATACAGTATAAAAATTAAGGATATGAAAGTGGACAAGATATAGTTATTGTGTATTTAACATGTTTAAAAAAGATGAAATAATAGAAACATTATAGAAAAAATTTAAATTTTATATTGGGCGTGAATATGCTCTGTACTAACCAAAATCTTTTTTATCCATATATGATGACTATCATAATCTTCAGCACAACTTATCAATAGTCCACCGCCGACCGTAGGCTTACCCCATAAATAGTCATTAAGCACGAACTCTTAAGCTATCTGCATTTCCTTCTACTTACCATTTCCTAATTTATCGAAACTAAAAAAATATTTTTTTTTCGTTACTTATTAAAACGCTATTCTTAGTAGAAATTTTATTTCATACATTATTTCCATCGCTGCAATGTGCTTTATGATCCATACCCCATTAAAGTGTATCTTATTTTAGCGATCAGATGAGATGAAACTCGATTACCTGAATCTCTTCGCTTTTGCGGTAACACGATTCCATTATGGTCTCCTAGTTCCGTGAACGTTTCAACGAGCGATAGATAATTTAATGTTCTTTTAAAACACAGAAATACGGCACTAAATATAGCCAGTACATACATACATATGTACATTCCATAAAATATATATATTCACACATATACCAACCCAACTAAGCTGAAAATGTGTGCTAGGAGATAGATCACGTCAATATTCTAATGGTGGATTCGACCCTAAGTTTCGCAGACCGTACCTTAAACCTTTAGGCTATTGACGCTTCAAACATATTGTATATATATATATATATATATATATATATATATATATATATATAACGCGAGGGAGTTTGGACTGGTATGTTTTTATTTAAGGAGAATTTCTTTACGTCAATATTGGCGAGGACTATGAAAAGCTTTCTCGAAACAACGCAACGAAGAAATATATCACAGATTGCCACCGTAAAAGCAGCATAACATTGCAGTGTTTCGTTTATAACAAAACCCTTATAACTGGTGACGAGACATTCTTTGTTCCACAGGGGTGACAATGAATCTGCATTATGATTCCTAATCTAGAATGTTTCATGTATGTACTTTTGTCACGATCGATACAATAAAAAAAGTATGATTTGAATTTTAATTCTGATTATATCGATGTGATGGGAAGCGAGACGTTTCTTATTTAGAGTGATAAAAAGTCTTATGTTATTTATTGTTAAACATGATAAATCCCCGCTGCTGCATATGCACATGTTTCTACCTACACCGACTCGACCACGGAATTACTACATAATGGTGAGTGTATGATCCGGAGACGGAATGACAGGCAACGAAGCATTCCATTTGGCTCAGGGGTGACATGTATGATAGGTGTAGATGTTTTCGCCGCAGCCATCACTTAATATCAGTTGTAACTGTGTGCTCAATTGTCACCACCAAAATTATAGAAAAAAAATAAATGTGCTTAAAGGCAGTCCATGCAGTTTTCGTTCCACTATTGGATGTTAATTAGTATTGTATTAAATTTAAATAAATTGCAAAACAGCACCCCATTTAAATTTTAACTTTGGGTGATTGAGGTATAAGGTCCATATTTCATCGTCGAGTCTGCAAGCGATGTGAAGTTCAATTAACTGGAAGTGACCACTCGCGACTGACTGCCTTTCGCCGGCATTTCACAATAGAACTAATCATATTGTGACTCCGCTGCAGAAGCAGTAAGCTAGAAATTTAATTATGCTCGATGACTACAATAGCTTTCACTTCAAGCTCAATGAACTATTGCATATTTTTTTATGCACTTATGAGTCACAAATGTGCCCACAGTTGATGTAAACGGCAATATGAATGGCTGGACATCAATGATAAAAAAAACAAAATGAATGGTTCTGCGCGAACGGGGAGAACTGTGCCTTCTCTGAATTTTAGCGCAAAATATTCATCGCTATATGAAACATAGCAGCGTTATTCTTAGGAGACCCAATCACAGAAATTCCATCTTAGTCCTCAATTCAGGAGTGACAGCAATTGCGCATCACCAATCTTTTAGTATTTACAATAGGCAGAGATAATAAATAAAATTGACAAGTATAGGCGAATAATTTATATAGTGATATTTTTATATTAGTAGAGCCACGCTGCAGAAGGAATGGGTCAACTCGACCCGGGTAGGACCACACCCTCACAGAATATCAACGTAAAATAGCAGCATAATGCTGCTGTGTTTCATTGGGTGAGTGTAGGGATCCGGAGAACTTTATAACTGGTGACGAGGCATTCCATCTCAATCCTCAAAGGTGACAACGCGTCTGCATTATGTTTCCTTGACAAGGGTGACTGTAGATGTCATAGACCGCAGGAATTACTTACCATCAGGTGAACTGTGCCCTCGTTTGTTACTCTCAATGTAATATATAAAAATCTCAATATAATATAACATTCTCATAGCTATCCAATTATCGTTCGTGTTCGAATGAATTTAGCAGAGGTTAAAGTTCGCTTACAGCTGCTATCGGCCATTAATTTTAAAGTATAATGAGCCAATTAGCAAGCTGTTAGATTAGAGTTCACACCGCACTGCTGTGATTTCCAGAATAATTTATGCAAACTTAAATATAAAGCCATTTGTGCAATTTGATTTGTTTCATCGGTATCGTATATGTTTTTAAAATAATGTAAATCATTTTACATTATGTTAAAGATGTGGCCAACGAATTAAATCCATGAGGTTTCGATCAATCAAGATGTGAACTGAGTAAGAAGCCTTTGCGATTAGACCGTAAAAAGGTTTGACATAAATCCCTCTTAAAAGATATAAACGGACAGTAGAAATTCAATCATATCTAAAAAGGGACAATTTTTGTCACACGTATTGGCTTAAGTCGCAGTGGTCGTGCGTTCTATACCATTATGATAGTGCACGAGGTTTATGAGACCGCTTCTTAGAAAATATTAATTGACTTTTTTGACCACTACCACTACTGACTCACTATTTGACATCTCTAGTATTGTGGATGTTTAGGTATACGGTGAGCTTCTTGTTCGTTCGTCACGTGTTTGGCTGCAAAGGATAACATCGGGGAACCTGCTTATCCTTAAAATAAATAAAACATCTTCGAAGACAGGTAAACTCCCCTAACAATAAAAGACTATGGAAATCAGAAATTAGGGCAATTTTTTCTTGATTATTTTAATTGCCAAACAATATGATTTTCATATTTCATATCATTTATCAATGGTAATTTAGTTTAAAAAAGAAGTTTTTCAATAATTGTTATATTTTATACTTAAATATTTTTGAAAAATATGCTGACTATATAGTATCAAATTTGTATTTATCAGGTACAAACTTGAAATCTATAAAGTTATGAAATATTTATTATTATATTCATATTAATAAGTATTAATAAAATATATATAATTATTAAGTAAATATCAAAAATAAATATTTAAAACTAAATTATATTTATTCTGTTGACAGATTAAAACTGTAATTAATTGATTATAATATATATATAAATAAAATTCAAATAACATTAAAGTACATATAAAATATAAGTTTAATGTCCTAGCGGAAAGCCAACTTATAGATTATGACATCCGTTTCGAAGAAATCTTTTTTATGTATATTTTTTATACAATACACTGGTTGAGTTAATAATATCTATATTTGACTTAATGCCTTTATTGGTCTTAATGTTGACTTATTGTCTATACTTGACGTAATGTCTATATTTGACTTAATATCTATATTATAACTTGAGATAGCTGTTTGAAATTGGTAAGAGACGTACTATCTCACGTGAGTCCGAATAAATTAAGTTATTGTCTTTATCGAATGTCATTCCCAACACACCTTGGATATTCACAATTTTCTTCACTTTTTGAATCATCTTACTAATCACAAATATTTCATTTTCACTACACAAATACACATGACCCTTGTTGTTTGCTGCCATTCCAAGGAATCTAGGACTATCCCTTAGAAGTATAATGTCATTTTCTCCACCCTTGATTCCGTATAAGCCAGTGCCGTTGATGAAAAATATGTTATCATCATTATCGAAAACAAACTGATTTACGGTTACATTCATAAGTGGATTGACGGGTTTCATTGATCTGTCGTGATAATAGTAAACGGTTAGACTTGGAAATCTGATGAAATAAATTATTTTCTTGAAAAACAACCACCATATGTCCAAATTCTTCACGGCCAACCTTTTGAGACTTTGCTGCGCCGGGTTGTATTTGTAAATACCATTACTGCCTCCAAAATACATTTCATTGGTGTTAGGGTCGTTTGCTACAGCAAAAGCATCTTTAACGCCTTTCAGTACGGTTACCTTCTTGGACTCAATCTGAACAGCGGCGGGTATGTACTCACCTTGACCGGAATCAAAACTAAAATAGACGGTATTAGTTACTTTATTCACAGCCAGTTGATTGGGGCTATGGCTTATTGACACTAAAGTCTCCCGTATATAACACTGCTTGAGTAAGTCATCCGTCACTAAATCACAGACTTTTCCTAAATTTTTTGAACACTTAACTATCATGACCGTTGTCAGGAGCAGAAAAGTTTATTATCCATGTTGAACTTCAAATTTGGGAGAATAACTAGTTTATCATTTTTTTCTTTCACAGGCAAATTATTTTTAAATATTAGAAAATAAGATATCTACCAATGATGATTGTAAAAACTGAAAGATGTGGTCCGAGTAGTTGCTCGATGATCTATGAAATGATAAACAAAGAGAATACACAAAGGTATTTTGGAATTCACCATTGTTAAGACTGGATGTATGAGACATGTTTGTAATCAAGCAATCAAAGGGATAAAGAATTGTGTTGTTTCTTTACAAACAATGCGTCCGCGCATTCAACCGATGTTAAGTGGATTCTGTGGCCTATGATGTCTTCCTGGTTTTTCGACCAAGGCATATCTCCCGTTCATTACGAAATGACATAAATTACGCAGGTTTTTTTTGTAATATAAGGGACAAATGAGCACAAAGCTACTTAATGATAAGTTTTTCCTGTACTCCAATACTGGGTGTATTACACTGCAGGAAAAACTGGGTATTATGCCATTAGTACAAAATAACAAAGCATAATGGTGCTGCATCACCAAAAACCTAGGAATCTCAACTCAGTAACGCATTTTTTTCTGTAACGTTGTTGGGCAAACGAGCACACAGTGCCATATCTATACCCATCCTCAGGATCTACATGAGTTATCACCTCTGAGGTCTATGATGGAAAACCTCACCACCAGTAACTGGGTCTAGGGATCCCTAAACTCATCATACGAAACAAGTTATCATTATGACGTTATTTCATGCAGATATCCTTGTGAAAGCGTTTCACAACTCTCGGACCGAATCAAACTACGGTGTTTCTTTCACTGTTAAAAGGGTGACAATCTAACACACCTGATAGTGCACATCATGTCAATAGTGTTCCTTTACTCACATAATAATGCCTAATGTCTTGAAAATCGACCCTTTTTCTTTTTATGTCCTACTTTATATGATCATTGCGCGTGTTCTCGCAGATTTCTCGGACAGGTACAAGGTAAACAAGTCCATCCCTCGGCACATGACACCTATATCGATACTCCATAAGGAATTATGATATTGCTTTTCCCCATGAGGACGAATGAATGATGAAGATGGAATGAATCGTGAAATAACACAACTTAATTTTTAAAACTGGAATAAAGCTGAAGATAGTCCACTTGACTGGGGAAGGACCACGCACTCACAGAATCCATGTGTGAAATAGAAGCATAATACTGCCGTATTTCGTATATTCAGTGTAGGGATCCGAAGAACTAATTACAGGTTAGGAAGTATTCAATCTCATTTCTAAGGAGCAACACCTGTGCAGCTTGTGCCTTTGTCGAGGATGCATATCCCTTACACACTCACTTACACACAAGTTCTGGTTTAATTTATTATATGTTATTTACATAAATCATGTGTAATCTTAAATGAGAGAAGATACTGACCTCTGTAACACAGGTTTAGAACCTAGCTCAGAAGTCAGGGACTTCACAAAGATTGTGTTAAAAAAAAATTATGTCACATAAAAATATTTTCTTTATTATTATTTATTTTATATGGGTTAAATGGGCTGTGGTTATCACTGACCATCAGGTGAATTGAGTGCTGATTAGTCGCCACTAAACAGTACCGAGACCTTTATAACACAATAAAACAACAGTAGTACGATAGTATTTCACCTACCTTACCTCACAGTAAGAAGTATTATGCCAGAGGTACACATTACTAACAAAGAGGTACTCAAGAGGGTGCGCTGTCTAGCGTGAGCAAAGCCAGGGTCTGACGGTATTCCAGCGATAGTTCTTAAGTGTTGTGCTCCCAAGTTGTCTCCTGTTTTAACACGAAGTACACCGTCTCTCCTTAAAGACCGGAATTGTGCCTGGAAGTTAGAAGAAGGAAGAAGTCCTGGAAGCTTGCGAATGTGCAACTCGTGCCCAAGAAAGGTAGCCGCGCCGATCCTGTCAATTATCAACGAATCTGGTCAGTCTTGAACACAGGCGTAAAGTGGCTAGCTTTTCAGTGTTTTACAGAATGTATTTTGGAGAGTGTGCTCAGGAATTACATGATCTAATTCCCCCATCCCCGTTCCACCATCGGACCTCACGTCGCACTGCTGGATTTCATCCCTTTGTTGTGAACATCCCTCAAACCCGAACGAAGTGCTTTGCTTCGTCTTTCATTATTTGTACAGCAAAGGACTGGAATAGTTTGCCCGCGTCTGTCATTCCCTCCGATTACAATGTGGGTGTTTTCAAGAGTAGAGCGAATAGGCATTTACTGAGCTAGTGCGCCTTACCATCCAGGACAGCATTTCCGCTTAACATCAGGTGGGATCGTAGTCGTAGCATTTGCTTTGAAAGATAAAAAAAAAACGGGAAACGTTCATAATAACATATTAAAATGATAATAAAATGGAAGAAAGTAAAGCAAAAAAAAAAAGAAAACCTCATTAGGCTACGTTCCGAACCCGAGTTTGCTTTTAAATCTGTTAATATGTATTTAGGGGTAATTGAAATTCGTTCGCCTCGTTCGAGAAATGAAGCTTTGTTCCATGATCCAATTCCGCAATCAAGTTTCCTACTGTCTATAGCTTCTTTTATTTTATTTTGTTTTTATTATGTTTATATTACCTGACTGCCGCGTGGTTAAAGTTGTACCTGCTACTGCGTGGCGGGTCTTGGGTTCAATTCACAGCCGAGGAACCATCACCGTAAGTACGACCATGTTTCGTTCTACCGGTCTCAATTAAAGTGGCTAACTATTTGCCAGCGACTCTTTAAGAGCATTGACTCTTCTGTGGAATGGGCTACCTCTTGGAGTCAGAATGGCTGAGAATCGTTTTGTGTTTAAAAGGAAGGCGCGTGAGTACGTCTTGTATAAACTGTCAGCAGATTGATAACACCATCATGTTATAAAGTATAGTAGTAGTAGTAGTAGTAATAATATTATGTATTTATTGTATTATATATATATATTTTAGTATATTTAGTATATTATTAGAAAATATATATTATATTTTGAAAAGTACCTGTTATTTTTTCCATTTTTATTTTATATGTGCACCTACCTCCTACATTCTCAATACCACCTTCAGGTCGACTGGTAGAAAATGCTTTTACCATTAAGCCCGCCTATGTACTTTACTTTGTGCATGAAGTTTAAAATAAATAAATATCTGTGCATTAAAAATTGTTGGTTTTCGGATCTGGATGTGTTGTATATGTATCCCGTGTACATTACATTACATCTGAACCTTCCTCCGATCGAATTGCACATGCATTACATCGGAATAGCAAAAGGTACGACGAGTGAGTGCCTCCAGTTTGTTTACGGCACTATAAAAATATCGAAGTTTATGTTATTTGGCTTATAATGACCAGAAGATATCGTCGTGGTCGAAAGCGACCCGGACGACATCATTATCATCTGATGATGACCTGATAACTGCGGTCCATATTATCTTCATCCATCTTTAACAAAAATTTTGTTGGTACGCTGTCAATACTTACCATCACCTACTATTTTGTGAGGACGTGACACTTCCCAGCCGATCCGACCCATCATAGCTCTAACGTGGCCCTAGCACTCTGGCTTTAAAACTATATCTATTAAGCTTTATTTAATATACTTTCTTTGGAGCCCTTAAATCGACCAATTCTTATTTAATTCTAATCCAGTGAGTGCAATGAAATACATTAATATAAGTTTATGCTTAATAAAAAGAGTATTGGAATCCACTTTGGAACTCCAGCGAAGCAAATAAATTGGTCCAAAATTACTCGTTTTATTGAATTGAATAAGCAAATGGAATTTGTCCATTTTCCTTCTTTGTAAATATCACTAAAACGTAATATTTTTGTCAAAGTGATCCATAAATTTTATGAGCACCAAGTTATTCAATTTCGTGCGAAAATACAGACAACAGCTGGGCGATGAAGGGTGACCAGGCCCTCACGGAACACCAGCAACATTAAAAAAGTAAAGTACAAAATATTTATTACAGCGCTAGATAGATACACGGAGAGAAAAGTAACACAAGGTCCCATATTTAGAAGAAAAAATAAATAAATCCCACGCCTTTTTTATTCACACTTGGATTTAACTGCAGCCTTCGCACTAGGCAAGCCTGTAGTATGGCTAGGTACGAATACATTTTTTTTAAACCTTTAACACTTGCACGTCTATTGTATCGTTAAGATTACAAGTAGTAAAAATAATCTTACAACAATTTTTTTTTTGGTATATATCAGTTTATATTCAATTCAATATACAACTATGAGTAGCCATATGTAATTATATAAATATATAACTGTGAATTAATATACTCACATTATAAATACAATTCATGAAGAAGTTTTTACGCTTTGATGTCCAGTATATTTTCAGTATCCTCATAACTGAGCGTTGGCAGCCAATGTTTGACTACAATTTAGCTCTCCTGTGTTTGAGGTTATTTATTACCAGGTAGTGACGTATTCCATCTCAGTCCCCAGGGGTGACATTATATGTGCGTCTTGATTCTTGAAAATGGATGTTGTTTTTTATTGTATTTGCTGTCAAGGACCCAACCAGTTTTTGGTTGACTCTGAGAATTAAGACATAATGCCTGATCAAACCAGTAATAGGGTCTCTACATCTCTACATTTATCAGTATTCTGTAAGGGTACAAACACCACCTAAAGATTAACGCAGCTCCTCTTCTGCATGAAATGCGTAAGTCTGAGGCAGTAGTCATCACTTCATAAAGTGAACCTTGTGCTAGTTTGTCACACATGTAAATTTATATTATAAAAATTGTACTTAAATTGCGCAAACACAGAGGGACACATTTCTCATCTTCCCTAATGCTTAGACTTTTACGATTCTTGAGATTATAACGATACGGGCATGTACACATACATAGATCCGAAAACTAACAATTGCGTTAAACTTATTTTCTCTCTCTTTGGAGCCTCAAAATAACGAGGTATGTACTAGATATCTAATAATCCGAAACAACACAATTAGAACCGTTAATAGAAGATTATTACAATTATAGTTGCGCACAAATTAATTTCACTAAAATTAATGTAACAGGACTTGGTCCTCGTGTTTTCGAGGACACATTTCAATGACGTTATTGAATGAAGGTTGGTTGGTGCCTTTATTTAGTTTATTAGTTATTGTTACACAAATCACTAAATTATTACAGCTAATATCTTTTATCCAATTAGTTTCATTAATACATATCTTTAAGAAATATTGTTATTTCTCTTACGTTGGACTGGTGCAGTATGCCAAGCCAAAGGAATATTTTCTAACAATAGTGGGGCTACGTTGCAGTTATTTTCTAACGGCAACAGGAAAGGGTCGGCTTGGCCGTAAAAGGAACGTGCCCGCATAGTATTCTGATGTAAAATGGCAACATTACGCTTCGATTCATGAGTGAAGAGAACCGGAGACCCTTCTTACCAATGACGAGGTATTCAATCTTAGTCCTTAGGGGTGAAAACACCTGTACATCTTGAAGTTTTCTTCATAATGGATGTGAATGTACTGGGACGTCATAATCACTTGCCATCAAATGAACTATACGAGCTACTAAGCATCTACCTCCGGTCCCAGAGGACACAACACCATAAACTCTAAATGGGTGCCCATGTGTTGTGCCCATCCTAATATATATGTCATGCACTCATTCGTCACCCTTGATATTATAAAAAAATAGAACATCTTAGCTCTATACTGTACTGATATTGAGACGGAGTTATTGTGCGGTAAAGAAAACCTAATGAGAATGTTTAAAGGCAAAAAAATATATTTCAAACACAATAAAGTTAAGCTAATTCACATCAAAATTATGTACACTAAAAAAAAATAAAAGTGTTTATTTTCCATTCGAAGAAAAAAGTCATATTTAATGCCAACATATTAAACTTGATACTTATCACTTCCCGAAAGTGGCTGTCGCCGTATTTCGATCGACCGTGAGTTCTTGCATAGGCAATACAAATACTCGCAAATATAGAGGAGGACAATATGATCTATATAACACCATCATTATGTGCAACTCACTGAGCAGTAATTACTGCATACCTAGTTATACTAGAATCTAATCACGGGTCAGCGGTCAAAGCAAGTTGCTCCCTGCTAATATTGGATAAGTGGACGATTAAACAGTGAACTGTATGTATTTGAATGAATTAACTATTTCTTAATAAAGCGCATATTCCCTGCATCCTAAGGTAAGGTAAGGACAATTGTTTCTACAGTTAAAATAATTAAATAGCAAAGCTTCTTAACGCACCTTCGGGATGTGGAACAAACGCAAAAAGTGGATCAAGCAGAGAGATGCAACGCACCTCATTGGCTGGCCAGTCATGTTGCCAATGAGTGAGCGAGACAGAGTACAAGATGAGTGAAAGTGTCACTACATATATTGCAGTGTCGATATTAAATGCTTAATTGTTCATCAATCTCATATTTAATAGCTTTGATAAATTACATACACTACGTTAGAAGTTTCCCTTCTGTCGCATGTCCCATGACACTTCCCTTTTTTTATTTCTTCCGGTTAATATTACTAATAAATTAATTTTATAACATAATATACGAAGCATCAACAGCCTAATGGTTTAGTGTACAGTCTGCGAAACTTAAGGTCGTAGGTAGACACTATTAGATTATTGTCGTAAACCATCTCCTAGCACAAGCATTGTCATCTTAGTTGTAGTGGTTAACCGGGATATTAGTAATGGTAATAGCATTACTAATATTCTTATAAGTAAGATATGTTATCTTTCTAAGCCGTCGTACCTTTATAAAATTTACTCCATGGAATAAAACTTTCTAATTCAACTAATGTTAAGAACTTCTTTGTCTAACATTATTTTTATTATTTGTTTTCTCTTTCACAAAGGTACACATAATTAATATAGCAATATAATACAATATAAAATATTCCTTTGTGAGAGACTGTCGTATGCATTAGGTCAGACGGGGAAACTGTCTGACAGATCACCCGGCATGGATATACACGGATATTGTTATGCCTTAAACATTCAAAGAAAAATAAAGAGATATTAAGAAATTATAAAATAAAAAAAAATTATAAAATAAGAAACGGGAAAAACAAAAATGTCTGCGCGATTAGAAGCTGTCTAATTGTGTGATGAGTGAATCCATATTGCGTGTGTGAGTGAGTGATATGAATGATGTATAGTGATATTATTATAAGGGTTTGTTGTTGATATATTTATGTATTAAAACCAGTTGCAGGGTATGTGGATTTTTCCAGTAGTTTAATAGTTATATACGTATATCTACAATATGTTATAATGAGTTGATCATCATCATTATCATCTTCATGTCATTAGACTGCCAAGGAGCACGATTCCGAGCCACCGGTATACACTATCTATTGGGGATGCAACCTACGATCCACCAATACTAGATTTGACCTCTCAAGTTCAGTTCACTGAGTTTTTAAGCCTCCAGTACAGACTTTACAAAGCAGAAGAGCAAAATCCTACTACTATTGCCGTTACATGGCAACCACTCGAGAACCTCTATTCCCCATCGATTATCTGTCGTTATCTACATATAATGTGGCCCAATAGACTTGTGTTCACATGACATTTTGACAACGAGACGATGACAGTTGACATGACGTGAACGGTTCGTTCAATAAACTATAATATAATAATATAGTATATTCAGTTCAACTCTAATGTAACTTCTTTCAAGCAACACAATTCCCTTATCAAGTAGCTCCAAATTAAAATGTATGTATGGATTACAGAAAGATGTGAGGGACTAACTTATCTTTATTATAAAGTTAAGATACCTATAATTAAAATTGAAATCCACAGAGAGCCTAATACACGCCATACTCGTGACACTATTTATATATCATCGTGCTGCTAGAGGATAATTTTTAATTTTGTAACGATTCGTGATACCTCAGTATACTCGGGCTCGCCGAGCCACGGTAGCTCCGTGTGTTCGGGCTCGCCGAGCCACGGTAACTTAGTGTCTAAGCGCTGGCCACGCCGTGATACCGCAGTATACTCGGGCTCGCCAAGCCATGGTAGCTCCGTGTGTTCGGGCTCGCCGAGCCACGGTAACTTAGTGTCTAAGCGCTGGCCACGCCGTGATACCGCAGTATACTCGGGCTCGCCAAGCCATGGTAGCTCCGTGTGTTCGGGCTCGCCGAGCCACGATAACTTAGTGTCTAAGCGCTGGCCACGCCGTGATACCGCAGTATACTCGGGCTCGCCGAGCCACGGTAGCTCCGTGTGTTCGGGCTCGCCGAGCCACGGTAGCTCCGTGTGTTCGGGCTCGCCGAGCCACGGTAGCTCCGTGTGTTCGGGCTCGCCGAGCCACGATAACTTAGTGTCTAAGCGCTGGCCACGCCGTGATACCGCAGTATACTCGGGCTTATTTACTACGTGCTTGCCAATCGAGAAAAACTTCGGAAACCAGCAAGCTTAAGTAATAAATAAATAAAATTATTGAACACATATAATTATAGTTGCCAGAACCGCAATGAATCCCCGTGGTGGAATATCCTCTATTAACATTGCTAACCACTCCAACTGAACTTAAGATGTATGTGCTAGGAACTGGTTCACAGCAACTCTCGAACGGCGGATTCGTATCTCAAATTCCGCAGACCGTACCCTAATCCTTGAAGCTTAATTTAATTATCTTCTATACCTAGAGTAGTATAGACAAGGATAAGTATAGTGTTTGTATAGGCAGTTACTTTCTTTTTTATTTCAATAAACCCGCCGAAAATATCATGAACATTAACGAATAAAATGCAATGACTTACAAAATTTACTTTTAAGTATTCATTTAAGTTTGCAACATTATTAGAAAGTTAGAAAGAGTTAAAGTTAAATCCTGATAAGCCTCAAATGACAAGCAAGGGCAGCGTAATGCGGCGGAGTCAAAGCGGTTAAATTAGAACAATTTAAATTCAACTTAATCTACTTATGCATATGACAGCAGTTGGCATAATCGATCAATAACGAAACGTAAAACTAAGATAACCGAAATAGCTCGGTAAGCATAAGTGCCAATGGGCCATATAGCTCGTACAACCGATAACCGATGGCGGACAAAGTGTTCCCGAGTGGAAACTTCGTATTGGTTATCAATAGCATTGTACGACCCTCCACTGAATGGAATGAGGAATTGGTCCTCAAATATGCAAGTGTGCGGGAAGTCGGTGTATTTAAAACATCTTATTCCATGTCTGGCCGTGGGACAGGGCTGTGCTCAGCAGTGGAATAATGATGAGATATTGATGATGATGAAAGGGTCAAAGCACTTTTATTTCACTTAAACATTTTTATACTGAAATCGTTACCAATTTCATCTCTCCGCCGCCTTTCCATTAGTCTGTTCAAACACGAGCAACTACATTCACTTTTGAAAATTACGTAGTCTGGAAAATTTAAGCGCAATCCACACTTGCATAGCTGTTACTCTACAAGAAAATCTAAATTTTAATGTCGTTTTTACATTTAAGATAGATAAGAGTCACTAACTCATCGACCACTGCTGAAGTCCGATGTGTGACATGTGCAATTTAATAAAGGAAGCTTCAAATGAAGTGGCAAAGACACGGGACTACCAACCCGAGGAGCGCGGCGCCGCGCCAGCAAGAGACTCTACTCACTAAATTACTAATACTTAGTAATAGTGTGGCGACAGTGTGATTACCCAACAATCATTTTTTTTTAAAACTAAACTAAAATGAACGAGACTCTCGGCAAGAAACGGCATCTAAGTTACATAAAGCTGGCCATTTCGATCTTCAATTCACCAATCAAATTCTTTCAACTAGCTTGTCTTCAGTATAATACAGTTTGGCAGTAGAACAACAAGAAAACATCTGCAAATAACATTGCTAATGGCTTTTGTGAGGAATAAAAAAAGGTCAATTTCTCCTTCTTTCTTAGTTATCTTCCTCAATAGTGCCACGCTACAGTTTGTATCTAGCTGTAGCGTGAATAGATCAATTCGACCGGTGGAGGAACACCTCATCACAGAATACCAACGTGAAATAGCAATATATCACTGCTATGCTTTGTCTGGTGAGTGTATAGAATTCGACAAGACCGTTACGCTGAAGAATCATTCCATCTCAATAATGTGTCTTCAATAATGGTAACACATGTGCTTTTTTTTTTTCAATCGGCATCGTATGAATCTTGGACCTTTGTTGAGGATGGAAGTAGATGCTATGGGTCGCTGCCATCATTTATTAGCGAGTGAACTGTTAGCTCGTTTGTCATACGTTATATACTCGTATATTATATAAAAAAAACCCAGTACAGGCCCACGGAAAAACAAAAAACCTTCCGAGACATAAGTCCTCCCATCGTAAACATTAGCAATACCAGAGAAGTCGCGTCACGAAGAGGCATCTTAGCAGCGTTTGAGAAAGGCCTATTTTTCTTGAAGGTTACGAAGAAACAATCCATTTAGTATTTGCTAATGGAGATTAAAATAGACTAGTATTTCTATATCCTTGGCTTACACAGGAGCTAGCAGCTCACTGGTTATAAATGGAGTCAGTTAAATAAAAAACTTTATTACAATTTTATATCAAATTTGTGTACTTTATCCCGCGTCAGTATAAACCCAAAAGAGCGCAGAGCGGACTCATAAATTCAGCGTCGGTTCATTAACAAGCATTTAAGAGGAGATCAAACGAAATATAAATTTATGTTTGCTATCTTCAAACTGAAGCCGTGCATCCATCACGTTGTCCCGAAGTTTAAATATAAGCCTTCCTAATTATTGTTTGATATATATTTTTATTACTACCACGTGGTGTAATGGTTAGAGTAACTGCGGCATCGCAGGTTCTGGGTATCGATATTAATACATCACAAATCTGTGTATATCCCGTGTCATCAGCATCTAAATCTTCCTGCGATCTTATTCTAGATCGGAATAGACAAGTGTACGACGAGAGAATGCCTCTATGTTTGCGTTTGGTATAGAGCCGTGGTAGCTCAGTGGACACTCACTTCTGATTCACGGTTCGCTAGTTAACCTAGACCTCTCGGCAAGAATAAAATTGTTAGTTATTTTAAGTTAAATTTGCGATGCGATGAATGAAAATATCGTGAGAAAACCTGCAGATCTAAGAATATAAAAAAATATTTGGAAAACATACACATAGGTACATACATAGACATACATTCCGTACTCGAGCTGCGTAATTAACAAAGCAAACCTTCTCCAGATGTCTATGCCCAGCATTTATATATAAGCTGTTATTTTTTTACTACTGGTATGTAAAACGTAATAACGATTTACTTTGAAAGTAAGTATGAACATGTACCTATGTATACATATTTACAGTTCTCACAGTTATATTTATTAATTTATTTTATTTATTTATTTATAATAAGAGTACATAACATTTTAATTACAAATAATAACATTCAGAAAACCACAGAGGTTTGTCGAGAATGTTACTTGACAATAATATTTTCAATAAAAATGTTGAGCAATACATGTAATACATAAGTATATATTGTAATATACCAACAATTAGTTATCCGTTTTTTTTACTAGTTATTTTTAATGATATAGACTTATAGAAAACTTATAGGTGTTAAAATTAAACTCGCCTAGTGTAAAGTCACGTAGTGGAGTTGGGTTAATTTTACTTAACTTATAAACTTGTTTTTCTTGATATTTTTCGCTGTAATAAATATATCTAACTTTATTCTATGCAGAAATTTAATAACGTGCATATAGTTAACATGGTAGTAAGTTATTTCTTTATTACATGTCACAATTTGTGATCTCATACTAGAAAAAAAAATAGAATCTTAAGAATTAATAGACAATACCATTAATTATCCCCGATCAATATAGTAGGATATAACTGCCCATTTGTACAGTACTCATCGTTGTCGTTAACAAGTTAAAAGGGTTGCCATTAGTTTCCTCTTTGTCACATTTATGGGAACAAATATAATCAGTAAACTACCAGTGAGTTACATGACAAAACGATTGATATATCAATTTTATATGTTTTGCTATAAACTCATATCTATTGAATTATATAATATAATAAATAATTTAAAATGTAAAATATATAAGATAATTCTGACTACATAAATAAATTTAGATTCTGAATAACCTGGATCCATCGACTTTCCGAAAAGATCGTCGCTTCATCTCACCGTTCACAACGCGACTGCCAGCCGGAGGTTGCCACTCATGAACCTTTCTTCCCCAAAGGTTATCGGTTCTACGAGCTTTATGACCAACACATGGCACTTCAGCTTGCTGTTCTTTTGAGCTACATCGATCACCCTCGTTCTACCACGGCCGTCTACGTTAAATATTCTATCACGGAGAGAATCATCGAGAGAAGCATCGTTCATACCCCTTTCCATAGCTCGCTAAATTACTTGAGCTTTCTCATACGGCATAGAAAGGCTGTGATTACGTGTTATTTGAATTTAATGGAGATTTAATTCCCTACTTGAAATGTACATCGTAATTATTTAATAACAGAATGCAGGACAAACTGTCGAGCATCACTTGTAACATTGAGTGTAATTACTGTGGTGCCACACTATCTGCTGAAAACTCTAATAATTAATAACGAAATTAACAAGGATTTTTAATGAGATGTCGCGTTTCTTGAAACAAAAGTTTCTCAAAATGATACAATATTTACACTCACGTTTTTGTGTATTTCAATTTCACTTATTTGGTACGCGGATAAAGATTTTGAAGTTGAAATTCTCTAAATGCTAGAAAGAGACAAAACTCGTTGTTTCGTATTTATAGTTTTATATCCCTTTTCTATTTTTTTTTCTAGATAATTTCACTTCTGCCACTGTTCTTCAGTACTTTTTGCGTTCTAATAATGATTTGTCGGTTTAGACAAATGGATTAATTCCTTCTTCTGTCCATATTTTTCTACTCTATCTACTCTGAAAATAGATATAGTTCGATGTGATTTTTATTCTTCTCCATTTTTTTTAATAGTTAGTTTCTTAATAAAAAGTTATTTTCTTTTATCATATATTCCTTTTAAATATTTTCCATCACATTACCACGCGAATTTTCCTCAATGTATACCCATAAGCCCTTCTACGCGTACACTGAATACAAAGAGTATAAAAGCTTACATCGAAATTACCCTCTACAAAAGTATATCATCGCACAAAAGCTTCAAGCCACATTATTGTCATTATATAAATAAATATCAAAGCCATTTAGTAAATGGGAAATGCACGTTGTTGGTAAACCATATTAAATTCTTCTTTGTGGAGCTACTGTTTTTAATTTCGTTGAGATCTTTTTCGATATCTATAAGTAATTGAAAAATATATAAATATGTTTATCCTAGCGGATGGATATTTGATAACTATAATGGTAAATATGATAGAAAAGTGAAGTGATATAGAACACTTGACAGAAGAAAAAGCTTAGCTTCTTACGTATTGTACGGAAAATGAAAAGAAAATGTATTATTTGTAAACATCTCGACAATTGTACCCAACAAATAGATTTCTAGCTCTTTACGGATTTCGTTAATTAGGGAATTTTCAAATATTGATGCTTTAATTGAAACCTTTAAATTATGACAATAATCACAAGAAACGTACGTTCTTAATCGTAACAAGTTTACCGTAAGTTTAACAGTGGTTGGTATAAATTATTATCAATGTTGATAAAGGTCTCTCATGTACGAGTGGCACTGTCAAACTCACAAACACATACCTATATAAGTATTCTTCATCTGTCTTTAATTTCAGATATCTTACCCTTATTTAAAGTATTGAATCACTCGTACTAAGCAAAAGTTGTAATTAGCAAGAAATTTATTCTATTTATTTCACAAATACAGCTAAGCATAATTATAGAACAAATTTGATGAGTAAAGTGACTTAAAACTTTAAACCCTAACTCGACCGGCAAGTAAGTGGCAAGTTCTTACAGTTGCCGTTTATTATATTTATAAATGAAATTCTGTAATGTTTTTATTTATTTAACTTTCATGTACACATAGTAATTATATAGTATTTATTACAGAGGCGCTGTCAGCTCTTACCACAGTCCTGGTGATCGATTCATGAACCTGAACAATAATTTATTTACGAAAAAATTATTATTCGTAAATAAAAACATGGTGTGTACTGATAAAAAATATATTTCATTATAAATACATGAATAATAATACATATTATATGTAATGTATACATAAATAATGAATATAAAGATATGATAGCATAAAATAACGTCAATATAATATTTCATTATATGTTGTTATTGGTATTATAATTATTTATTACATTTATATACTTTAAAAAAAAAGTTAATAATAAAATGCGTTATGACCCCTTATTACTAAGATGGAACACTTCATCACCAGTAATAAAACTCTCTAGATATTTGCACTCATCAGACGAAACACTGCGTTATGCTGCTATTTAACGTTGGTATTTTGATAAGGCGTGGCCCTTCACCATTCGAGCCGACCCATTCATTACACACAGCTAGTAAAGTGCAGGGTATATAGGCCGTGACATTAGATTGGCCGCTGCAGTAATGTGTGGGTAAACCAAATACTTACCCAAACATACACTACAGTATTTAATCGGCCAACTTATCAAGTATTCACAGAGAGTTCCCTGCTTTGACCGCTGACCCACAATTAGGTTCAAATGTAACTACGTATTCAGTAATTTGTGTTCAGTGACCTGGATATAGTGCTACATATTACATCCCGTTTCACTGTTCTCCTAATCAATTTCGACCACGGCGTTGTCTACTGGTAACTATCAAACAAAATAAATCTGAGGATATATTTTAATGTCATAAACATTTGTCTAAAAAAGCACTCACTTGTCGTCCCCTTCCCTAATCCCATGTAAAGTATGTGCAATGAGTTTGGAGGAAAGGACAATGACAAAAAGAAATGCAG
Source organism: Teinopalpus imperialis (assembly GCA_029286865.1). Taxonomy (NCBI): domain Eukaryota; kingdom Metazoa; phylum Arthropoda; class Insecta; order Lepidoptera; family Papilionidae; genus Teinopalpus; species Teinopalpus imperialis. The sequence continues at coordinate 15,974,325 of JAGSMU010000001.1, forward strand.
TATACACGGAACGCACTACACACCTAAACCCGAAAACAATTTGCAATACAACGAAAATATTCGGCAGTGAATCGAACCCAGGAGTCACGGCGATTCAGTCAGGCATTCTTATCACTATATCACTGCATACATAATACGTAGATAATATGAGGAAACCTGAGTTCCTCGCTTACATAGAAAACCACTATATACTATATCAAGCCGGTGTGTAAAATGAGAACAGCCTGTATTGGGTTATTAATGGACATAAAAATGGCAACCAAATTTATAATTCAGGTGATTTTCTCTTTTTTCTCAAAAAAAGAGATCTCATTTTGCCTCATCTAAAGCTTCTAAGCTTCCAATATTGTCTTGAAAACAAACTATCATTAAGTTTCACGCAATTTGACCTCAGCTGACCATTGTTCGACGATCAGCTGACGAAGAGTTTGTAATGAATATTTGCATTTATCATTTACCAATTTCACCATTTTATTTTATTATTTTTAGGATACACCGATTTACAAGTTTAAAATATATTCAATTATTTTCTGTACATTCTCTTTAAAATGTATAAAATGCCTTTGAAGAAAATGAGGATTATATGTCACAAAATATCCCACCTCTGTAGCATAAGGAAGACCCGGCCTGTCTTCATGAGGCACTACCTCAATAAAGAAACGGATCGATTAGTTTCGATTTATTTGAAATTATTGTAAGTTATTTTCTATTTCACGTTTTTCTTTTACCATACTAATTATCATTTATGCATTGCTAAACGAAGGGGTTCCACACAGATGTATATTGATGTTTCCGTATAATTTGATGTTAGCAATTTAACAAAGTGTTTACGTTTATCCAAATATTTTTTTTTATTAAATTCAGAATAATGAACGAACACACAGTTCACCTAATGGTAAGTGATTCCTGCGGTCCATGACATCTACATTCATCCTTGAAAAGAAATCATAATGTAGATTCGTTGCCACCCTTGAGGACTGAGATGGAATGCTTCGTCACCAGTAATAAAGGTTTCCGAATCCCTACACTCACCAGACGAAACACAGCAGCATTATGCTGCTATTTTACGCTGATATTCTGTGGGGCTCAACCACATAATATATGTATATAATAATACTATAAAAATATTATCATATCATCATTATATTATACCCATGTCATGAGGGCGCCATCTTGAGACATCTGCCATTTTAAAACGTAGAATGACTTTACGTATTTTGCTTGACAAACCCTTTCATTTGTTATAACCCATGTCAAGGAGGTTACACAGAAAAAGGTTATCAAACTTAGGGCGGCGGCCATAATGGAAAAAAAACATAACTCACTATAAGATTGTAATATCATCAACATTAAATGTTAGTGCGCAAAAATTCTGCGCAATCGTTAGGGTAGAACTGGATTAAAATTCAATTAAAAATTTTTCGCGCACATACGAGCATTAACAGATGAAGTTAAATTAGAGCTGGTACAAAAGTGGAAAAAGTAGGCTAACAACATTTCATTTGCTTATTCCATTACGTAAAACGAATATTTTTTCCCAATTTGATTGCTTCACTGGAGTTCCAAAGCACACCCCAACTCCTCACTCACTGAACACAACACAAATTTATGTAAATATTTTTCATTTCACTGAATGTGAATGACAAATGAATGAATGATTTAAGGCTCTAAGGACGCATTTGCAAGTGTATAAACAAATTAACAACAGTTGATCACATAATGTTTTTTATAATTTAATTTAAAAACAAATGTAACTGTATTGACTTTTTTAATATAAAATATAAATGTACTTTTGTAATTGTTGGAACATTAGTATGATTTTTTTCTACTATTTACCGATATTAAATAAGCACCAAGAATCCATGCTGCCTACATCCAATTGTGATTGCTCTTGGTTAAATATTTGTACGGTAATAAAAGCTTCGTACTATTTTCACTGCACCTTTATTTGAAGTGACTTCTTTCGTATTATTCTCTAGACTACCTTCAAATATTTTTTTATGAAATAAATACACGTTCTTCACCAAATAAAGGTCTCCGGATCTCTTCATCGTCAGACGAAACACTACAACGTTATATTGTTATACTGTGAAAGCGTGGTCTTCCCCCCGGTTATGTTGACCAATTCACGGTGCATCTAGAAATAAACTGTATAGTTTTTAACCACGCACAACTACTCTATGGATTCATCTGTCGCCAGCTCTATTTCCGAACCAATACGACAAAGGGACCTTCAATAAAAGAGCCTACACGTATCTTAAAGATTAGCAGTATATCTGCCTCTCCTCTGGTGTTGCGGATGTTCGTGGGCGGTGGTGATCGCTTACCACCAGATGAATGCGCTAGCTTTTTATATATTTTTTTCCCTCTTATCATATAAAAAAAATACTAAGTTAAGTGTTCTGATACAAAAGCTCACCGCTACTTAATAAGTATTACGTAAATAAATATCGAAAAACATTTATCAAATGGCGAACCGCACGTTGTGTTGGTAAGCGATATTAAATTTTATTCCGCGGAACGGACTATATTTAAAGCTCAATTGGGAACTTTTTCAATATTTATGATTAATCGATGGCTACACAATTCATACATGGATATTGTTTCTTTCAATTGTTATTAATAATAATTTTGAAAATTAAAAAGTAAGTCCTACAAATAAATAATACATATAAATTAAAATATATGTTTGATGAAATATATGTTTGCCTGGTCGACTTCGTTAACGGCGATATCGTTTGGTCACCAGATGACATTAACTGCGGAGAATATTTTATAGTGCTGTAAACATTTGCGCAAAAACCTCTCTAGAATATGTTAGAGCTCACCCGTAGCCCACCATGCAGCTCTACTGCCGATTGATGGACTTCTCGTGTGTTCCAAATACTATTCATATTGTAATATTTATTTATTATTTAATAAAAAATATATATCATAGGTTATCTTTTTGTATCATTAATGTCATACAAGAACACAGTTCCACTAAGATAGTAAGTGATTCCTGCGGAAAACATGCACATTCATTCTCGATAAGGAACAGTAAGTTTTCGCCCCTAAAGACTAAGATAGAATGCCTCGTCAACAGTAATAATCTCCGTATCCGTCCACTCACCGAACGAAACAAGAGCGTTATGCTGCTTTATTCCACTGGTATTGAGCAATTGACCCTGCCATGGTCGAGCCGACCCATTCATGCTGCTTATTGAAACAAATTGTAGCGTTGCCCTACTATTTTAAAAATGGAGAGTGAAGGTAACGAAACACCAACATAACGCGTGAAAAATTGAACCAAAGTCGACTGTGCACAAATTTTGTCTCTAGAGAGCAGCTCTACTTCCAGAAGTAGGACGCATTCAGATATATCTTATAATTTAGATTGAGCGATGTTTCGGAAATAACAATGTTTAATTTAGCTGCTGGTATTGTATGTATAGTGACAAAAGATCATCCACGATACGTACATTTCCTCCGTACGGTAATTCACCACTGAATAGAAGCCACCGAGCACGTTAGTACTTTTATGATACTAATGGTGACAAACGAGCACAATTCACCTGATGGTGAGTGACTACTGCGGTGCATAAACTCTCACATATTATCAACAAATATTCATGATATGTCATCACCCCTGAGGACTGAGATAGAATTCGTAACGAGGCAGTTACTAGTTGACTGAATCGCGCTATCAAAGTTTCTTCCACCAATAAAATTACCATTTTAAGTGCGGTTTCGCCACGTACTTGCCGTGAAAGCAAACATCGTAAGGAAACCTGCATGTATAAGAAATAGCTAAAGCAACTATTTTAAAGATATGTGAAGTCCACCAATCCGTAGTGGAGTCGCGTAGCGAAATATGGTCTAACGTCCTCTCTAGAGAAGAGGCTTTATGGCCAGCTGTGGGATTTATGTATAAAGGCTGTTTCTTTACATTTAGTCTAGCATGAAACACATCTGCATTGCGCTTAAGGCTATTTTAGGTCAACTTTGAAAGTAAATTCATCGCACTCGTTTTACGAATTAGTAGCTTTGTCATTTTCCGGTTCACAGCATTGAAAAATTATAGTTATAGTGGTGATATATGAAAAGTATCAAAATTCAAATGTAATTTTATATAAATACATTATTTCCTTTTTATGTTTGCAAATAGAAACATATATTAAAAAGGGAAAAATAAAGAAGAAGACTATCTATATAGAATATAAAATAACAATACTGATATTAATTTTTTCATATTTATTAGTCAGTCAGCAAACAATAAAAAAATGTTCTATTCGAAATGGCCACCTTTGGCTTTTATAGCGGCTTTTAATCCATTTGGCCACGAATCTATGGATTAACGCATTTTACCAATTTACCAAGGGAAATTTAGCCACTGCTTGCTCCTAAGATTTTTTAAGAGATTCAATGTCGCCTTGTCGTTTAGATCAGACCATGTCCTCTAAAACTGACCATAATTTGAAGTCTAAGGGGTTGAGGTCTGGGCTAGATGAGGGACAGTCTTCAGCTCTTATAAAGTCCGGAACGTTGGTTTCAAGCCAGGCTTGGGTAGTTCGTGCCTTGTGACCAGGTGGAAAGCCCACGGTATATTTTTAAAATGTTATTGCTGAGAGATTTCACTACATGACCCAAGACTGTATCTTGATACACTTTGGCTGGAGTTTTCACTCCTTTTTCACAAAAATGTAGTTTTGTGACTCCTTGATAAGACAAGCCCCACCAAACCATCACTGATGATGACCACGTTGTACCTTTCATTTTGATCGAATCACTCTCTTTAATTGTAAAGAGTGATTTAGGGTATGTCCTGTATATCGACGATAAGCACCAAGCTTCAGGTCTTGTTTTATAATACGCGACAGAGTCCTAAAAGGAATCTTCATTTCTCGCGATAAGATTTTTTGCCTCCTAATGGGGTTTCTGGCTTTAACAGCCTTTGTAGTTCTAACAGCACGCGGCCGCCCTGATCTTTTCTGGTCTTCGACAGAGGAAGTGTTGTTGTATCTGTTGATAATACGATATACGAACATACGGCTGATACTAAGCTTTTGAAGTGTGTGGAATATGACCAACGGCTCCGTACCCACTTTGTGCAAGACGATCACTGCAATCCTATTTTCTTTAACACCCCATTCCATATTGTAATTTGATAATGAACACGAAAAAATATGTGAAATGGCGCAAAATCGAAAGAAGTTTCTAAAATAAATAATATACGTATTCCAAATTCAAAAAAAAGTTTTTATCTAACAGTATTTATGGCCAGACTAGTTATATATATATATTAGGTCTAGTAGTGGGTTTCGAAACTGTATTATCAATAAAAAAAACTCATATGATTTATATGTCAGCAAATTAAAAAAAATATTTACGCATGTTTTAAGAATGGTACGCTGTAGATACGACCAGAGAAGAGTCACGCCCTCGTTGAGTACCAGCATAACGTTGATGTGCTCTCGTATGGGGAGTCCAGGACCAAATTACAGGAACAAAGCATTACATCTCAGTTTTCGGGGGTGACAACACATTGTATCTTTAATCTTTGATACCACTTAATGACTGAGAGGAGGCTTGTGCAGCCCATATACATGTTACTTTTCTTTTAATATTAGGTAGTGCTATATACATTTTATATTGTACATATATTTTATATATAAATGAAATGCGTTTAAATATATCTATATATAAAGCTTCACAATTTCAGCAATGAATTAGAGTGAAATAATGTTATTCTAACAAATTGTTACAGAGTTTAATTAACCCTAACATGTTTTAGGTTATTTTCCATTTCAGTGGGCTTTGTTCCTTTCGTTTTGTTCAATTACCCGAAGCCCTTATTATTAATATAGAAGGCGGAATGGTATTAAATAAGGTTCAAATTTACATGTACAAGCTTACTATAATAAGTGATATAATAATAGAAAATAAAAACAAACCATGTGAAAATTTTATATAAAATAGTTGACCCTACTCTCCCTCTCCCATCATGCTTTTACCTGTCGACCCTCAGGTCATACGGGCCGAAGCTCGGGGGGACAGATGGTCAGGCCATTGATCGGCTCTGGAAGCGCCTTTCTTAACTTCCTCCAACTAATTTGCCTGTATGTCCACTTTAAACCTTCTGGGACTGTACGACACGTCAACGCTCTATATGAGTGGGCTGCCTAGGTTGAGAACAACGGGTTTTCTTTGCGCAAATAACCCGAGGACAGACGTTCCCCATGAGGTTCCTCAGATGAGTAGTGGCTATATATAAGAAGCAAGAGCGGACTCTAACCTAGTAACCCAGCGAGTGACGTGACTCCCCTCCACTTGTCAACATCACCGACGGCCACATCGTGAAACACGCATAGAAATTATAAACTCGGGCGAAGTGACTTGGCCATACAGCGCGGCTTCGATCTAGAAGTCTTACCTTGGTTGGATGGAACAAGAAGAATGAAAAAACATCCAATTAATTCTAGGGATAGGTGTCGTACGATGTTACTTACGAGTATGTAAGTTGAATGCATATCTCATCTTTTCATTCATCATGCATCTCTTTGCATTTTTTACCGAATCTACCATGGGGTGTGTTCAGAGGATACGGATCAATTCCAGCCGCTGAGTTTACGCATCGTACATCACGACAAAATTCAAAATTTCATCCTCAACATCTAGATGGTTGGCGAACCACCACTATGCGCTTACACATGAAGTTTCCTGCCTGCCACAACTACTCTGCGGAATCAGCTATCGTCAGTGGTGTTTCCGGATCGATACGACTTAGGGACCTTCAAGAAAAGAGCTTTTGCAACTCCTCTGGTGTTGCGGATGTTGCGATGTTGGATGGGCGGCAGTGATCACTTACCATCAGGTGGGCTGCATGCTCGTTTGCCGCCTATACAATAAAAAAGTCAGTTTAGTTGCTACAGTTTATATCTTGATATGTATATATATATATATATATATATATATATATATATATATATATATATATATATATATATATATATAAATATATATAATTAGTCAGGCCATAAAATCACACTTCAAAAGCTTGGTATCAGCCGTATGTACGTATATCGTACTATCAACAGATACAACAACACTTCCTCTGTCGAAGACCAAAAAAGATCGGAGTGGTCGCGTGCTGTTAGAACTACAAAGGCTGTTAGTGCTGTTAAAGCCATAATTCGTCAAACCCCCTTAGGAAGCAAAAATCTTATCGCAAGAAACGAAGATTCCCGCTAGGACTCTGTCGCCTATTATAAAACAAGACCTGAAGCTCGGTGCTTTCATCGATATACAGGATATGCCCTCAATCAATCTCATCAATCAAGGGAAATTTCGCCACTGCTTGCTCCAATTATTTTTTAAGAGACTCAATGTTGCCGTCTCATTTAGATCAGGCCATGATCTCTAAAACTGATCATAATTTTAAGTCTAAAGGGTTGAGGTCTGAGTTAGATGAGAGCCAATCTTCAGTTCTTATAAAGTCCGGACTGTTGGTTTCAAGCCAGGCTTGGGTAGTTCGTGCATTGTGACCAGGTGCAGATTTCCGCTGGAAAGTCCACGGTATATTTTTAAAAAGTGTATTGCTGAGAGGTTTCAGAACGTGATCCAAGACTATATCTTGATACACTTTGGCTGAAATTGTCACTCCTTTTTCACAAAAATGTAATTTTGTATAAGACACGCCCCACCAAACCATCACTGACGCAGGATGATGACCACGTTGTACCTATCCGACCACTTAAGCAACTTAGAACTGTGAGCGTACACTTTATCATTATACTTATTGCAGTGTTCTTCAATCATGAATTTTTTTTCATCGGTAAAGAGGATATTTCTGTTCCCTTCACCTGCGTATCGCGACAGAAAGCGTTTTAATCGATCCACTCTCTTTAACTGTAAAGATTGATTGAGGGCATATCCTGTATATCGATGAAAGCACCGAGCTTCAGGCCTTTTTTTCTAATAGGCGACAGAGTCCTAGCGGGAATCTTCGTTTCTCGCGATAAGATTTTTGCTTCCTAATGGGGTTTGACGAATTATGGCTTTAACAGCCTTTGTAGTTCTAACAGCACGCGGCCACCCCGATCTTTTTTGGTCTTCGACAGAGGAAGTATTGTCGTATCTGTTGATAGTACGATATACGAACATACGTCTGATACCAAGCTTTTGAAGTGTGGAATATGACTGACGGCTCCATACCCATTTTGTGCAAGGCGATCACTGCAATCCTATTTTCTTAAACACTCCATTCCATATTGTAATTTGATAATGAACATGAAAAAATATGTGAAATGGCGCAAAGAAGTTTTTAAAATAATATACGTATTCCAAATTCAAATAAAAAATAAAAGTATATAACAACCTATATACATATATATAACTATATATATATATATATATATATATATATATATTTGCGAATATGTATATATAGGTGTCTGGTATGTACATCTTTGAGGGTATTTCTATGCAGATATTTGCAGGTACGTGATAATCAGCTGAGCTGACATCACGCTCGAACCAGCACGTGTCCTGGGTACATATTAAGTCAACAAGACGTGCAATCCAATTTCTTTATAAGCCCGAGCGGTCTATATCTATCGCTGGAAAATTACGTGCTTTTCTTGACATGGCTACATCTCGAAAATACTTGATAACGATCGGACATTCGTTTTTAATTTGTAAAAATTTTACTAACAGAAAATCAATAAAATTTTTATTCACTTTTGATTGGATCGGATAGTATGGTATAGCTTAAATATAGCCGTAACAATTGGATTGGTTTGTCCGGAAAAAGTAATGAAGAGAAGGTATTAAATAGCTCTGAGTTGTTTTATTTCGCATGATAAATATAACATACTTGTCTACAGCGTCGCGGGTCCTGCGTTTGATTCCCAACCGAGAAATAATATTTGTGGATCACCTTCCTCCGATTTTATTGCATATGCATGCATCGGAATAGGGAAGAGGACGAGTGAATGCCTCTATGCATAATGCATTTTTCAATCACTGTTACTCGGTTGACCATCGAACACAAGACCCGCAAGTTACTCTAAAAGGCGGCTGACAACCGTCACTATTTTATTAGGGAAGTCCCATTTCGTCGTCCAGTTAATAACGGACTAATAATGATAGAATAACCTTTTGCTATAGCTAAATTTTGTTTTAATTAAAAAAATACACTCAGTAGTATAATTTTTTTTATTACATTGGGTGTGAGTAACAAACTCACACACAGTTCACCACTTGCCATCAAGTGATTTCTACAGCCCATGACATCTACAATCATTCTTGACTAGGAATCATAATGCAGACGCGTCACCCTTGAGATGGAATTGAGATTGAGATGGAATCGTGCTTTGTGGCGATCTATGACAAGATAAAGACAGCTTCATGTGGGCACGTTACGAGAGTGGTGTTGTGATGAAAATTAAAGCCCATCGTTACAGTTAATTATAATATTAAAAGTTTTTAGTTTATAACAAGTTAAATTCGTTGTAAGCGCTTGAATTTTAACTTCAATTATAACTTATTTTCGGAATATGCCAGTGCCGTGCCTTTGAAGATTTATTTATTTATTTATTAAGTATACCAACAGCAAAACATATACTATTAATTACTTAGCATTAACATTTAACCTTAAACATTGCATATATGCTTGCCAATTGCAGGCACACACAACTTTTAATAATAACAAAACAAAAACTAAGCAATTATCAATTAAAATTTACACAAATTTATAACAGGTATGACATTAATTATTAATAAACATAATTAAGAACATGAAGAAAGTAAGTGTATGTTTACGAACGAAAAATAAAAAAGAATAGTAATACAACGTGTACGAAAGAAACCTGCAGGCCAGATCGACAACCTTAATTAATGATTTTCAGGACTTTATTTCTAAAAACCTGGATTGAGTCTCTAAATATATCGAGGTCTGATATGTGTTTAATTTATTATATATAGAGCAAATCCTGGAAATTGGTTGATGAAGTCCTAGGTTAGTTTTAGACCAGGGTATTTTAAAATTTTCAGAGATTGGTTTACGGGGATAATTATAAGGAACTTTGAAGTCTATTTTATCTAGAAGGCTAATACTTTTGATTCTACCTCTTAAAACTTCAAAGAACAACAAACAGATCAAGGAGAATATAAATTTATATTCGCTGTCTACCATGTCTGCTTATTTATTGTTAGTTTTATAATGAAATTCAAAATAATACCTTATTGATTATTAACGCTTTGCACTTTGAGCAATTTTTGAAATAGATCTGCCAACAACTAAACATTTAGAAACAGCTACTTTTTTTACGTAGATGGGCACGAGCGCATTCATAGAATATTGAAAATATTTCTGTTATTAAAACGTCAGAACATTTTAATATAACTTTACAATAACACTATATATGCTACATACAACACAAAAAGTATATGCAAAAAAAGATGGATAAACTTTATGAATGTTAACAATGTCCCTGCAGCCGCGACAACGGAGTAATTTGCTTACCTTTAATGTCGACTTAGCGGCGACATCCGAGTGGCAGAGTCAATTGTATTTTTTTATAATACATTAAAATTAAATTTATATCACTAAACGCACTACGAAATCATTAAACGCTCACTTTTAATTCACTGATTGATACTGATTTACCACTTGCTCGGCAATAAAGGAAAACGTTGTGAAAACATGTGTAAGAAATAATAACAAATAATATTCCGTCAGCGGTTAAGCCGCGTAGGGACTATGCCCAGCAGAGGGATTTATATATATAGGCTGTAATTTTTATGTGAGGTAAATCATAACGCATCCAGTCCTACCTTTATGTCAATTTCCATCACGGATATCTTCCAGTTATTACTAGATTTCATCAACTGTATAGGATACATTACTGTGCTAAAGGTTTGTGCATAGAAGCCCTACTCGTTCCCTTCCTTATTACGATGTAATGCATGTGCAATAAAAAATAACACAATGCCTATGTCCTCGTGGAGTAGTGCTAGAGTGCATCGCTGCTGGCTCGCGGCTCCTGGGTTCGATCACCAGTCGAGGAACAATGTTAATTGTTTAAAATTGTTAAAAAATGGTTTTCGGATCTTGGTTGATTGTATGTATGTTCCGTGTTGACACTGCATGCGAACCTTCCTCCGAACTTATTGCACGTGCTTCGCATTACACATAGAGAAGGAGCGATGACGTCGAGTGAGCTCCTCTTGTGTGTTTGCGCAAATTCTTACGGCACTATAAAATATTCTGCGCAGTTGATGGCATCTGGCAATAGCTAGAAGTCGTCGCCGTGATTGAAATCGACCAAGAGGACTTCAATATCCATAGATTCGTGGCCAGAGAGATTAAAGGTCTGCGTGGAAGGCAAAGATTTTGATAAAATTCAGGAACCGGCGTTGCATGGTTCTTTGACCTTAACCACGGAATATGAGAGTACGAACAATCTTATGCTTTTTAACTACGCCATGAATGGGTCAGCTCCACCGAACAAGGATCACTCCCTCAGAGAACACCAACTAAATTAGTACGAAAAAAAAATATTACTCTTTTTAAAAAAACATACATTTCAATGTATAACAGAACTTTAGGCCATACTAGGTATAGGTATACAACACAACACGCCCATACCCTAAAACCCAGAAAATTATATACATAAACATTCGTTGGCTTAGAATCGAACCCAGGACCACCCAGCTACCTCTGACCAAATAGGATCAACTGGTAAAATATTAAATTTAACTAAAATTCAATTTTTTTTTAAATTTAACAAAAATTAAAAAATATCAAGGTGCTAACACTAGATGTGCCATCTTTCTCATATCTGGATTAGCAGAAACAGAATTGACGTTTTAAATTCAGTGTTGTATTCTTCAGTTATACTTATTTCGTTGATATAATATGTACATCATAAATTATATAGACCATTGTTTCTCAACCATTTTTATGTCGCGATCCACATAAAATCTAAAATGGGAAATTAAAAGCTTTGCAACTTCACTATAGAATTATAATAATGTTTTAATTCATAGTTTATTTATAGGTTTAAGAATGAATGGGTCAGCTCGGCCGGGGTAGGACCACGTCCTCACAGAATACCAGCGTATAATAGTAGCATAATGCTGCTGTGTTTCATCTGGTGAAGGTAATGATCCGAAGACGTTTATTACTGGTGACGAGGCATTCCTTCTCCGTCCTCAAGGGCGACAACGCATCTGCATTATGATTCCTTGTCAAGGATGAATTTAGATGTCATGAGCCGTAGCCTGCGGCCGCCGCATGAATCTCTTACCATCAGGCGAACTGTGTGTTCTCGTTTGTTACTCTCAATTTAGTAAAAAAAAACTTATTTATTGAAAAGATTGCCTCTTTAATAACAAACGCGACCCTCAGGTTGATAAGCGATGGTATAGACTAAGTTGTGACATCTCAATGTAAAGTTAACCTATTCTTTACAAGCCAATTTGTCTAAAACGTTGATATGATTAGGTCATTAAAGATAATACAAAATAAAATACCTACTCAATATGTACTTTGATCCTTGATCATAAAAAAAAAGAAATAATCGTTTGATTATTCTTGGATGTTTTGGCTAAATGAAAGACCCTATGTACTACTTTATAATACAATGAGTGGCTGGTAAAGATATTTGAGAAGACTGCAATAAAAACATCTGTAAATATAGAAGATACACACTAGAGACGTTCATTATAGTACGGATCATATGTTCGATAAAGATAACTCCAGAGAGCAATGCCACCAATTTTTAACTGCAAAGAGAACGTTGTAACAATGCAAAGTAGTGTATGTATCTGTAATGTCCTTGATAGAAAAATATAAGGTTTTCTAAGGAAAAATCTAAAACCATAAGATTACAGGCCTTAGGATTGCTGACGGTGACAAGTGTTATCTGTATTAGCTACACGAACATATCATAGGAATCTTCAAGGCAAGAGTTCTACCTTCTAGGTTAACGTGTTTACCATCTGCGGTCAATGTCATCGCTTAACATCAAATGAGGCTGTGGTCAAACGTTCGCATATTTCGAATAAATAAAATTCGATATCACTGATATTGATCGTTGAAATTTATCAATGTACCAAATAAATATAATTATGTACATAAAACTAGGAAATGTTATAAATATTTAAGTGAACAGCACTGCAGCTAGTTTCTAAGTGCAACTTGAATGGGGTGAAGGACCACGCCCACACAGAATACCAGTGTAAAACAGTTTACCGTGCTTCGTATGGTGAGTGTAGGGATCCGTGGATATGAATATCAGCTCCCAGAGGTGACAACGCACGTTCATCTTGAATCTTTCTCGCGGATCGATGTAGATATCATGTATCAATCAAATCAAAATTTATTCAAGTAGGCATATACAAAACAATTTTGAATCATCAAGATAACTATCAGGACCACCGCTTCCGAAAGCTGCTGCTAGCGAGAAGAAACGGTAAGAAACTCGACTAGTTGCTCTGTCTGTATTTTTTTTAAAAAATAAGCTATAACAGTCCAGGAATTGTTCATTATTGAACCCAGAGCTCAAAGTTTAAATCCAAGCATATTTGGCAGACAAATATACTGACAAGGAGTAGTAGGATTTTTTGATTACTATGGTTTTTAAACTGTAATTATTGTAATTTTAAATCTGTTTAAAGTCAAATCGATTTTTATTTGCGGTAATTTTATTAAATATGCGTATCCCAAGAAGATTATATGGGATAAAGACATATTTATGTATATCATGAACTGTGTGTTCGTTTTGTTAATTCTTAACACTGAAAAAAAATATTTATTTTCAGATCCGAATATATAATAATAGGTCGTTATTGTTCAGTTATTCGATACACCGCAAACCAATTGCCGAGCCTCGGTCGGAATAGTGAATGAGGTTTAATAAATAACACATCCCAATATTGAATGTCGGGTGGAAATTATCGTTTAATTAATACTTGAGCTTTATTGACGTAAGCTGATCATGTTTATTGAATTTGAAATGATTACTGCGCTGATTTATAGTCAAAACGTTCATATTCCTTAGGGTTGACTAAGAATATATATCGTTCTTCGAATCGAATCGAATCTTTGTTGCGGATGCCCCGGTCTTCACTTACCATCAGGTAAACTGTGGTCTCGTTTGTCATCCCTAGAGAAAGAAGAGGTGAAGATATTTTTTATTGTATTGATTGTGCAAGCATGTAGAGTGTGGCTAATAGTGGTAGAACTACACTGCAGTTTGTTTCTAGCTGCAGAATGAATATCAGATCGGCCGGGGTAGGACCACGCCCTCACAGAATACCAGCGCGAAATAACAGCATAATGCTGCTATGTTTTATGAGTGTAGGCATTTATTACTGGTGACTAGACATTCTATTTCAGTATTCAAAGGTGACAATACATTTTTTTTATGATTCCTTGTCAAGAATGAATGTAAATGTCATGGGAGGCAGGAATCACTAGCCATCGGGTCAACTGTGTGCTCGTTTGTTCCCCTCAATGTAATAATAAAAAAATGTAGTTCACCTGACGGTGAGCAATCGATAAGGTATCATAACGCACGTTAGCACCTTTGAGCACTAAGATGGAATGCCTATAGTCCACATATTTGAAACTGAGTCGTCGGGCAATAAATGTCACTGACAGTAGGAATGTGCACGCAATGCAACCCGTTATCGATACTTAGCTACCTGCGCACGCGGGGTCGATGCGTCATCGTGACATTAGCGCTCTGACTCCTGATTGGTCGTTACGAGTAAGGGTTGTTGTTTTTCTATAAATATAAGATTTTTTGTTATGACACTCATTAAATTACTTACGCTTCTTTACGCAATACGCACAACGGAGAATTTATTTTCTAGCGTGGTTTTGAAGAAATTAAATGGTGACATTAACGTTCCAGCTCGGGCTGTAATTCACAACGTGTTCCTGTTTTTGAAAAATGTGTGTACTTATCCCGTTATTGGTGTGCACCTCTACAATTCTTACGCACATCACTACATCTCTCCATAAGACCTGTACGCGCAAGCGAGACAGGCAGATAAATATGATTTATGGCCCGAAGCCTCAGTTCATAATGCGTCGACTATAGTCACCAGTAATAGGGGTAGCCTACACTCACTAGACGAAACATAGCACTTTTTGCAATTCTCTTTATCAATTTTTCTATACATTTTGCAATTCTTTCTTGTCAATATCTCTTTTCATTTTGGAATTTTCTTTTGTCAATTTTTCTTTACATTTTGCAAACTCTTTCATCAAGATTGCTTTACGTTTTGCAATACTCTTTCACCAAGATTGCTTTACTTTAATTTTTCTTTTTATTTAGCAATTCTCTTTTATCAAAATTTCTTTTTATATTGCAATTCTCTTTTATCAAACTTGCTTTATGTTTTTCATTTATTTATATATTTTTCATATATTTTTTAAATTTTGCTTTACGTTTTAAAATTCGCAATATTAATTACACTCCGCTACGAGCAAGTTTCTTAATTAACTTATGCATCACCGTCTCGACTCGTACCAGATAATCCACCGCTTGCCAAACTTTGTTTGTGTCTTTCACTTCAATTATAGTTCGCATTTCAATTCAATGTTTGAAAGCGAATTATGTGGTGGCTTAATATAGTCTATATCCTAACAGTTGTAAAGCCACGATGCAACTTGTGTCTAGCTGCTACGGACCACGACCGCAAAAAATACCAGTGTTAAACAACGACGCTGTTGTGTTTTTTGAGACATTCGATCTCAATCCTTCTTCTTTGATCTTTGTTAAGGATAGACTTTACTATCATTGGCCGTTATCCTTGCTTGTTATCAGGTGAAATTTGTGCTCGTTTGTCACACTTTGATTATAAAAACAATAAAACACTTAAAGAAGACTGAGACATAATACCATTTCCAAATCCAGAGATCCAATTACAGGTAACGAGATAGTTCTCAGGAGTGAGAACGCATCTTGTATCTTTGTTCAGGATGGATGTAAATATTATGGGTGTCTGACATCACTTACAATCTATATTTACATATAATAACGATGTCTGCATACTTAGCGCATGGGCACTTTACATTAGAATAGTTTATGCACACTTACAGACCTTTAAACTTTAGTATAATAACTATTTAACATTACACATTATAACGAAACCAGACTTTCATGAACAACAACTTTCTACAGTTGCACAGATTCCCAAATCTTTAATTATCTCAGCTGCAAAATTAACTCCCATCTGAAAATAAAACCTTTCACGTCGGCTGATTCTTAACCAAAGAATTTACGAAATGTGGCAGGGAGCTCCGAAATTTCGAATTAATTCGACTAATACTAATCTGATAATTATATGAACATCGTGGCCAGACTCCACTGTAGCTTTCTGCTATTTGTACCACTATTCTGTTCGAACAGTTAACCTCGAGTCTATCTAGCAAAACCCTGTTCTATCTGAAAAGTTAACCCCAAATAATAGCATTGTTAATGTTTTACGCATCATTATTATATGAAATGAATAGTGACAAAGGAATATACAGTTTCCTTGATGGTAAGCGATGACACTGCAGCTCATAAACACTTCCTCAACAAAGGTGAACAGAAGCTACACGAGAACCACCAAAGGACTGAGGTAGAAAATACAACAGTACCATCTACGAGGCATCCGTATCTCTACATTTTTCATACGAAACACAGCGTCATGCTGATATTTCGCTCTGGTATACTGTAAGAGTGGTACTTCCCTGGTATAGCAAAAGCTTTCGATTTTATGCGACCTGCCAGACAACTGGGGAGGTTCCGACTACCAATAATAGTGCAAACGGAATACCGAAGTTATTTTCTAGTAGCATCAATAATGAGTTGGCTTGACAGGAAGAACGACGCCATTGCACCCTTTTTTTTGTGTGTAAGCATTGCTGTTGGTCCAGACCCCTTTACAACTTTATCTAATTATATTCGCGAGCGGGAGGCCCCATGAGTAGGGAGTCAACGACGATGCTGTGAAGCTGGCTCGGGGAGACTGCTGCTGAACCACCGCTGCACTCCGACCCATGTGGACGAAGAACGTCGACGTCAACTGAGGGGGGTGATAATGCGATCCGAGGGCCTCTCATTAGGAGGTACGGAACGTCGACTCGGATCGCTATTTAAAGTACGCCGTTACACAATAACTGTGTGATATATCAGCATAATATTGTTTTTATTGATGAGCGTTCCTTCGGAGACTCGATCATTAGTGTCGAGGCAGTCCATTTCGATACTTAGCGGTTACAAAGCAAATGAATATCTTCAATCTACGTTGAGGGTAGATGCAGACGTTTAGGGCTGCCGTCATCACTTACCATCAGGTGATCTGTGTGTGTCTCATCTCCAATTTAAAAAAACTTCCACCTTAATAAACGTTGTACTGGATATAACATTGTAGAAATAATAAAATGAAGTAACAACGAAGACAGCCAATCATATAATGTTTATTGACAAAAATGTATATAATGATCTTGTATATATAAATAAATATTTATACAGATTGACTTGAAATAACTCATAGTTTTGACGTAAAAACTAAAATAACAATCAATGAATTACTTAATAATTACAATTTTAATATTAATTTTTATCGATTCGGCTGGTTAACTAAGTTTTTTCCGTTTTTTTTAATATTTATAACTTTATGTTCAATAAAAATTATATAATTTTTCAATCGATAATATATTCTCCCTTGTTGTTTACAACTTTCTCCCGCCATTCAATAACTTTTTCAATAACTCGTTGGTGCAGAATATATACTACATAAAAACGGAAAGAACTTAATTGCCAGCCTAATATTTATATTTTATAAAATATTTGTATATCTTTCGTAAACTATATATGTCATTTTATTTACAATTATAATATTTAAACTGTTGATTATTTTTTAACTTATTTAAATTAAAACAACTTTTTTATAGTTTCAAGCAAGGGTAGGATGGGAGTTATTGATATAAAAAATATGAAAATATGTTGTTTTTTTTATGAAGATATCACAAATTTACACAATCCATTTTAACACTTATTTATGAACAATAAATGATAACTTCATTGTTTAAAGAATGCTGCCTGTGCTGTTTACATTACTTGCAATAGGTCAGGCAAAAATAGTGATAAATCTTCAAATTAATTTACATCTTAAATCGAACGAAGCCTCAATGGCCTAATAGTATAAGGTAGTCTGCTACGTAAGTTCGAATCCATCATTCGAATATTGTCTTGAACCATCTCCTAGCCACAAGCATTGAAGCTTAGCTGTAGTGGCTAAAGGAAATACTTTTCTTTTACATTCTACAGTGTAACATACACTGTTGGCATTTTTAAAAAAATACTCATTTAATTTAATAACATGTTTACATCTTGAACCTATAAGTATATAAATATCACCTGTATTCTTAACATACTCCAAAACATTACATACAATTACGATTAAAGCTATACTTCTATAGGCACGTGAGAAACATATTTTTATACACAGAAATCGTCACGGACTGTCTTGTAAAACCTTCACAATATATACAAAACTATGATAAATAGTCTATTAAAGGATCGGATATGAATACTGTAAAAGTATAAATAAAGATCCCACTGCTGGGCGTCTCTACAGAGGTATTTGATATTTTTCACCGTCTAGTACGCTGTCGGTCAGTATTTAAAATTGCGATTAATTATTTCGAACTCGGTACTCTCGTAACCCGTGAAAATAAAGAGCACGGTTACCCATATACATCCACAAAATTTTATGTGTGTTAGATACACGTACACATATCTTTATGAAGTCATGCTATAAAAGTATAATTTTAATTTATAAAAACCTCGCGCTTTTTGTTTTAAGCTTTTTGAAGTAAAACTTCTTTGGGCGCGAACGAGTAACATTTGAAGGTCGAATTTGAATTAAATATTATATGTAACGTTAAGTGAAACGTTTTGCTGGGTCGATTGTTCTATTCGTTCTCTCTCGTATCGTATTGCTCCCATTTCTTACTTATAAATCGAGTTGTAGATCACCAAAGAAGTTTCACTTCTATCACGTATTCCGAGTTGCACGCGATTTTTTTTTTAATTTCTACTTAATACAATCAAATTTTTGGTATTTTGTATCAACACACGGCTTGATATCCTGCCGTCTACAATTTATTTATAATGCCTGCTTTTATTTGGTGGTTGAATTCTAAGAAATGTTTTTTTTGTTAATATAAATTAGGTGAAGCCGAACAAATTGTATGAAGTTACTGCAAATGATACTAAAGGTGAAGTAACGTTTAATACAATCAACAGTATTTTAAGAAATCTCTAACAAGTAGGAAAGAATAACAAAGATAATTTGCCTTATTTGGAACCACTGACGTTACCAAACAATCAACAAACATCCGAGTCAACAGGCATTGTATTTTTCTCCCAACACCTGATGGTGAGTGGAGGTGAAGCCCTTGTTAGTAAACGCACTAACTCAGCGATTCTAGATTGTCACAATTGTATAGTATTTGACTTCTATTCATCTGATATTAAGAGGCGATGAAGCCCTAGACGGTACACACTTGCTCACTAAAACCATATTTATTCTTGTTTTGAACACATCAATTTATAGACATTGGGACATTTCATACCCATTTTGAGCTGGTAGCAAGTATTAATTTCTTTATATTTTATAGCATTCAAATTTTCTCAAATTAAATTTGATACTCTTTCCTATTCAAAATGAAAGAAAAACAGTTCAAAACTGGTAGGAATATTTTAAAATCCCACAAAACATTTTCCATCCACCAAAAGCTAAAATTTGACTAAGAGTTGCAAGGTAGCTGGGAGTACCTCAAGCACATGCCAATGTTCTCCTCCGGATCTCGTTTACGGGTGGGCGGGCCGAAGTGCACCGACACCGCGAACGGGCTGATGGAGCTGTCAACGCGGCAGTGTGCCTGCTCCTGGGTGTGGCCCGCGCAGAACGAGCTTCCGCAGTGGTGAGGGTCGCACACGCCCGGAGACGCGAACGAGGACTGTAGATATGGGAATCGTTCGTGATTTACGTAATCTATGATTTACTACGACTGAAGAATTAAGATAGCTTTTAGGTGGTGGTAAGAGTTACAAACAAGCATACAGTTCAGCAGATGAAAACCCATTAGCACCTCCTCGTATATCCATCCTAAATAAGATATCCTAATAAGATTCTTGATGCCTACTCGTTGTCAGCCATGCGAACTGAGACTAAATGCCTGTCTATAACTGGACCTTCGAGTATTTAACCTACGTCCCTTTACTCTGGTACTTCATTAGGATGTCTTCCTTCTCCGGTTGAGTCGACCAATAAGAAAAACGTGATATATTAGGACTCTAAAGACAAAATTATTCATTCGATATATAGGAATTAAAACCTGCCATTATCATGAACGGTACTAAAGCCAGGACCGTCTGGTACTGTAGACATCATAAAAAAACTTACTGCAACAAAGTACTCGCTCTCGCAGGGTATAGTGACTCTGTCTCTGCACCGCAGCCGGCCGTGCACCTGCAAACCCGCGCCGTAGTTCCCGTAACCATAATAGCGCAGCTTGTCCCCGCCCAGGTGCTGCAGGTACGGCGACCAGCGAGCCCAGGTTCGCGCCTGCCTCTGACCCCACGTCCAAGGCCACATAAACCTCCAGATCTATATATTTGTTATTGTTAGACTATCTACAGGGTATAGAAGAAGTATTGCAAGATTTGTGAGTAGAATTTAAGATGAAGTCGAAACGATTATGTGGAATTTATGAGGATTTGGATTTGGATTAAATTGATTTAGCTTAAAAAGATTGCGTATTTATTATTAAAGATAGCATAAATAGCCATGATATATAGTATAAAAGAAATTCCCGACATGCAACGTCTTTGTGACTGCTATAATCTCGAGCATCACTGTACTTATTGGAAAGTAGTTTTGCGAATTAAGTTAGAGAAAAAATTGCCACTTTCTTAGGGAAATATGTACATCATATATATTTATAAGTTGCGTATATGTTTATGTTAAGTGATTCATGTCTTCGTTTTTTTTTGTGGGTGACAATGGAACACCACATTACACTTAAACGTTAGTGATTTCTACTGCTCATGACTTTCATCATCATGAAGAATGAGATGTAATGTTTTGTCACAAAAACGGTCTCCGGATCCCTATACTCACCATTCGAAACACAGTACCGTTATGCATCTTACGCTGGTGTTCTATGAGAGTTTGGGCCTCCTTAGTCGAGCCGAACCATTAATGCCGCAGTATGTAAGAGAAGAAAGAGTTATACTATTACTCTAGTCTCCAGTTTTAAATGCCTTACTTTAGTATAAATATGAAACATTGATCGAGTAAAATAATGGTATTAAAAAAAAATCGTGAATTCTTCTTCAGTTATATGTCAAAAGGTTCTCTTCAAAAACTCTTACAAATATAAATAGAATATAAGAGTGTATATTTTAATTAAGTGCATGGCTACCAGGATATTGTTATAGAAGAATTTCATCATCATCAACTTCTAAGCAGTGCATAGGTGATCAAAGGTCTACTGCAAAGGTTTCCTTCGTAAGATGGTTTAAAGTTTTCGATGTTTTCTTCTAATTAAATTCTCTTACTCTAGCTTCTGTACAAATTTTTACTATTACAATTATCATCTCAGTAAACCGTAAAGCATATGCTACAGTTTAACGGTCAACGCGGATCCTGGGTTTGATTCCTAGTCGAGGCATAATATTTATGTATCATAAATTGATGTCTTGCTATGTTAGTCTATGTATGTGTTTTCGATACTGCATTTGAACCTTCCTCGTATCTTATTGAACATGCACTAGACTACGGATCGGTGTTTGCCCAACTGCTTACTGGTGATTACAAGAATATATCACCGGCCGCGTTGCTCGTAGAACCAATAACCGACGGGGAGGAAATATTCTCGATTGGCAATTTCGAACTGGCAGTCGTAGTGGAGGCTGTCCTCTCAGTAGGTGGAACAACGATGCAAGTCAACGAGAAGTTAATGGATGCAGGTGGTGGGGATCGTAATCTATTACTGTGTTCAGGAAGGGACTTGTGATGGACTAGAAATGATGATGACCCCTGTGTTCGAAAGTGACCAGGAGAACATTACCGTCGTTTTTATCAGTGGTAGAGCTACACTGCAGTTTGTTTTTAGCTGCAGAATTAATGGGTCAGCTCGACCCGTGTAGGTCCACGCCCCAGCAGAATACCAGCGTAAAATAGCAGCTTAATGTTGCTGTGTTTTTTCTGGTGAGTGCAGGGATCCGGAGACCTTTATTACTGGAGACAAGGCATCTCATCTCAGTGCTTAAGGGTGACAACGCATCTGCATTATGATTCCTTGTCAAGAATGAATGTAGATGTTGTGGGCCGCAGGAATCACTTGCCATCAAGTGAACTATGTGCTCGTTTGTAACTATTAATGCTATAAAAAAAATATTAATTATCATGTCACCTGCATTTATCAACATTCCACAAACTAAGAAAATCTTTCTAAATCGAATAGAATATCATACAATACCCTCTAAGATTTACAACATTATGACGTAATCCAAATAAAATATTAAGAATGCTTACCCTGGTGGCCATACTGGGTGCAGGTGTGGATGCTACATCTGCCTGCGGCTCGGCTCCAGAACCTTCGATGGTGTCATCTGGTGTCTGATCAATGGTCGGCATCATGTCGCCCATCTGCGGAGTGTCTAAGCCTCGGATAATGGATAATTGTTCGTAAATTTAAAAAGTGACTAATAATGTTTCTATTGTGTTTACTAAGTCCGGACTTGGACGTGGACTTGATTTGATAATGATAAAGAGATAAGATCGGAGGAAGGTTTAGATGCCGTGTCAGACACATGGGACGGGAATACAATACACCTAGATACGAAAACCTCGTCAGGAATCGAACCGACCAGCCGCAACGCAGCAGCAAGTAACTCCAATCATATAATAATAATACCTGACGCATCCCAAAGAAGTTCCACATCAAAATGTCTACTCACCAGTAGGGTCAATAACCATGGGCGTATCGGCACCGGGTCCTATCCTGAAGGAGCGAGGATCACACGGCCAGTACCGGATGGCGCAGAAGCCTGCATTCCTCCGCACACACGCTCTGTACTCTTGGGACGCGAGGTGACGCCCGTTCACCGCATAGTTGAAGGTCTTAATCGTTCCTGTAATAGGAATTTGTTTATATACAATACAAGAATGGCACATTACTAACATTCCGATTCCACTACTCTAAGTAAACTTAAAAGGTTTTTGCTAGGAGATGGTTCACGACAGAGTGTACCCTATACCATTAGGCACTATAATATAAAATGCACTAAATGCGTCGCCTGATAGATGAATAACTAGATGATATCACCATGTTTGAATTCGACCGATAAGACATCATCGCGTTCGTGACATATCTTACATGTCTGATCGTGGCGTACCGTTGAAGGCAAAATAAAGGTACACGGGTGAGATCGACTCTGGATATTAGTAAAGGAGAAATTGAATTCACAAAATATGTGTCAAAGTTGAAGTGTTATCGGACACCAATTAACTATCGGCTCTCAAAAATGAAATAAGATAAGACGAACCATTGGTATCGGTATGGTGCTGGAGGCAGTCGTGAGGCGCTGCGTGTGCCAGGGGCAGCTGCGCCAACCGCAACAACCAAAGACGAGGAGTGTCGCCGCCTCGCGTGCGGATCGACACGCGAGTGGATGCTGTAGAGGGCAAATCATCTGCTTCTCGGGTCACACTCCCCGTTGGTAGATTGTAGTATACTGCAAATCAAAAAAAACCTTAATAACCGGAAATTTTAAATAAAATAATATTGAACACTAAATTATATACTTACAAGGAAATAATGTTATGAATGACTATGGAAGACAGTATCGACTAATAATTTCAACAATAATAGAGCCACTATGCAGCCAGACCTTGCTTTTTATAAGTGTAGGTCACGAAATAGGATCCGAGGTCCCTTATCACCGGTGATGAGTCATTCTACCTTGGATTCCTAGTCAAGGATGAATGTATATGTCGTGAGCAGCAGAGATCACTTACCATCAGGTGAATTGTATGCTCATAATAATTGTATGTTACTCTCAATCTAATAAAAACAAAAGGTATAATGTGTGCTCTTTGTCTGCCCTGAACATAATAAAAATAAAACTGAAGAAATACGTGAAAAGAAATCTTTGACTAACTCGGAGTTATATATTTTCCAATTCGACACGGAGACTTCTCATTTTTGATGGAATATACAATCAAATGCAAGTACGGAACCTTTAAAGATACTCACTATGCTGTCCATGATTTTGTCCACAAACGGTGAAGTTGGAAGCTCCTTCACCAATTATCATAGCATCTTCATCACATTCGCCAGTAGTCCTGTTCGGCTGACCCTTGACGCCAAAGGTTACATAGTTTAGTATATGCGTGTTAAACAATTGATAGCTATAAATAACTTACCCAAAATCATTAAGCTATTTGCAAGTATGGATACGGTATACGGTCTGCAAAAGTTAACTATTGCCGTGAACTATATCCTAACACAAGCATCTTAACTTAATGGTTTAAGTGAATATTATAATATAAAGTGAATATAATATTCCATGACAGTGGTAGAGCTACTCTGCATTTTGTTTTTAGCTGCAGAATGAATAGGTAGGCCCGACTGGGGTAGGACCATGCCCTCACAGAATAGCAGTGTAAAATAGCAGCATAATGCTGCGGTGGATCCGTAATGTAAGGGATCTGGAAAGCTTTATTACTGTTGACGAGGCATTCCAGGCCTCAAAGGTAAAAACGCTTCTGCATTATGATTCCTTGTTAAGGACGAATGTAGATGTCCTGGGCCGCAGGAATCACTTAACTGTGCTGTGTGCTGGTTTGTGACTCTTAATATATGTATATATAGATATAAATATATATATATATATATATATATATATATATAATACCCTGTATATATATATTTATATATATTTATATATATATATATACAGGGTATTTGGAGACCGCTTCCGAAAACGAAGACAGACGATAGTACTAGTGACGCCTTTGATTATGGGACGGCCAAAATATCGATCCTGATTAAAAAAAAATCATATTTTTGAAACGTTTTATTAGCATTATTTATGGTCCACCGTGTTAGTATAGCTAAATGAAACGATAGTTTCATAAAAAACACATTACTTTACTAAAAAAAACCAGCAATGAAACACAAAACCAAAAACAGCTGATGCTCGGATCAACGCACGCACGGGCGAAACTGTCTCAAAAACTAAAAATACTAAACATAATAATCAATCCCGCCAAAACAAACCGCTTCTTTTGCGGTGGGCCGGCCACCGTTGACGCCAGTGGTGGCCATGTAATTAGAAACACTACCAACGGTCCTTGACATTATGTAAGATACTTCACCGCAATCGTTTTTATTTTGAAATTATACAATAAATAGGACAACAATATGTTCAACGATTTATCATTTATTAGAAAAACAATATAAATCCCATTACACAAGTGCAGTTTCGATATTACATTACGGACAAACATTTAAATCAGTTTTGCGGTACAATAATTCGTGTTACTTCTCGCTACTTTATTTACTGTTCCCTATTGGCCGTGTGTTTAGGGTCATTGTCATGTTGTAAGATCCAGGTTACAGGCAAATGATCGTCCGAGTAGGGAATCATTGTGTGATATATAATAAGATATTTTTGTATTACCATTGATCCATTGTACCTTCAATCTTCCGAACGGGTCCAACTCCACATCCGGAAAAACACTCCAAAAACTTTAATGTTACCGCCACCGTGCTTGACTATACTCCTTGTGTATTTATAATTAAAAACATTTTTTACAGGACGTCTGACATACCGCTTTCCATCTGAATTTACCATATTTATTTTTGTTTCATCTGAAAATAACACTTTTTTCCATCCTCGTACCATCCTATTAACATATATTTAGAAATTATCAATTGCCGCCAAAATAATAGAAAAAGCCAAGAAAGAAATGTTATTCTTCAATTTCAAAAAAAGAACAAGCTTTGATGCATGCTTTTTTAAAATATTTCTAATTAGGCGTCCAAGCGGCCAGTAACAGAAAATAAACTCCTACATGTGTAAGACTCATTTTGTAATTAAAAGTAAGATATATTTTATATTTTATGCATTTAATGAGTTATTTATTTGAGTGGCTATATTATTGATTATTGAATGTGTATATTTTTTACGAACATTTGTACGTTGAAATTATACTTTCTTTATTCATAAGAAGTGTTTCTAATTATTAGTATAGTTAGTATATATATATATATATATATATATATATATATATATATATATTACATATATCAGGTGAAACCATTTGCTCGTTTGTCGCCCTAATGTTATTAAAAAAAATTAACCCTACGACGTAACTTACTAAGTAGCTTTGGTAATAAACAAAGTAACTTTTGGTGTTGTACAACGAAATAATATAAATAGCCATTCGGCGAGTGGCAACACTAAAATACAATTAAGCCTGCAACACGGAGCGCTTACGTCACAAATCCACAAGTCCCTAGATTGAATCTCGCCCGTTCCCTGCAAATCTCCTCAGCGACTCCGTTCTTCATTACGTTTAGCTAATTTAATCCAGGCTTACTGCCAGCTAATTTTGTTAACATCAATTCTTTTTCCTCCGTCATACTAATTATAATTAGTCACTTGACTTTCAACTTCAAAGAGCTTCTACAATTTTAATTGTAATTTATTTGTTCCAAAAAGTATTTTTTGGAGTTTTCTTTTATTGTTTTTTTATTTTAAAATAACATTCGGGTAAACCACTCCAAGGAAGCTTAAATGCTTTTACTAGTAGATTTACGTCAATAGGGAAATGGTGAATTTGAAAGTTTTAACCTCGAGTACCACGGGCCGTACCCTAAACTATTAGGCTATTGAGACTTCGAGATTATATGTATTAAATACATCTTTTTTTCTGAGGATGTGTTCTTTTGCCAGTCGAATTAACCCATTCACGCAGCAAGAAATCAGCTGCATTGTTGCTCTACCACCGTTAAACTTCCCTTATATAATAGTAAGTAAAGAAAAAGTAAAGTAATAGTCTTCATATCATACACATACATATCCCACTGTGAGGCAGAGACCTACTCTCTAGAGAGGGTCTTCGAGCAGTCCACACAGCGGCTCCAATGTGGGTTGACGGAGTTCACGTATACGAATTATTCTTTTTTTTTTTCAGAATGCAAGTTTTTAAAATTGCGATTAACAATGACCATACGTGCCGGGATAGAACTCGGTTCACTCGTGTACCGTGACGTTAAAGGCGAGCGTTTACACACTGGGCTACTACGGCTTTATATAGTGAGAGACAACGTTAGAACTCTCTACCAGGATCTGATGGCAAAAAAAAAAGTATGAAAAATAGCGATTTTCATACGGCAACAAAAAAAATGTCATCTGTCAACTGAAATTTCGAGGAATTGTTTTTGGTTTGGCTTCAAATTTCCTGTAAAAAGTGGTGAAAATGTCGAAGAAACCTCTTCGATCGCAAGCAAGAAATATTGTTTTCAATGTTTATCAAAGAATACTTGATGAACAATATGCAGAACAAACACAATCATCGATATTGAGCCATGTGCAAGCGTTGACTGGTTACTAGGAATGACACGTCTTGATACTTTGGTTTATTGCATTTTTCGTGTGTATTATATTACGTATACTTAACTTTGGTTTATTTCAGGGCTTTCTAATACTACCATAAGACGAATCGTTGCTGAAGGCAGATCTAACAGAGGCGTATTTAGTACGCCCGGTAAAAAGAGGAAAGGTGGCAAAAAAACTTGGATAGTTTTGATTTAGAATTGATCAGAAACAAGATAAATGAGTTTCACACTGTACGAAAAGAAATACCCACTATCATGAAATTGCTACAATTTCTTCGGGAGAAAATCAATTTCAATGGAGGAAGAGAATCATTAAGGTAACAAAAATGAATTTCATTTTCTTTCAGTTTGAATATAATCTAAAAACATAGTAATCTAAAAATAACAATCTTATATTGTCTTCAGACTTATTTTGAAAGACATCGGATTCAAATTTGTGAAGTGCCAATCAAAAAGGACTATTTTAATGGAGCGACATGACATAAAGATACAAAGATTCAAGTATTTGGAACGTATGCAAGAGAATCGAGAAGCCAGATGATAAGCTAGATGTGGTTTATTTAGTTGAAACCTACATACACGGTTCATGTTCAGTGAACAAATGCTGGCAAAATAAAGATATTGCAGGCCCATCTAAAAGTATTTCGGCAGGGCCTAGATGGATCATTGTACATGCTGGTGGAGAAAATAGTTTTGTGCCAAACTGTTGTTTGGTGTATAGGTCGAAGAGTACATCTGCTGACTACCATCATGATATGAATAAAGATAACTTTACAAAATGGGTTACGGAGAAGTTGATTCCCAACCTTACAAAACCTTCTCTAATTGTCATGGACAACGCCAAGTACCATTCTGTACAATTAAACAAACCGCCTACACAAGCCGACCGTATTGCTGTTATAAAAGAATGGCTTCAATCAAACAATATCCCTTACGACGATAATTGGCGTAAATGTAAATTACTGGAAGCAGTGAAAAATCATAAGTCTGAACCTAAATATCAGATAGATGAGATTTTAAAATCACACGGCCACGAAGACTTGAGGTTCCCACCATATCATTGTACGTTAAGCCCCGTAGAATTAATCTGGGCAGTAATGAAACAAAAAGTTGCGGGTAAAAACGTCAATAGACCTGCAAGTGATATAAAATCTTTAACAGAAGAAGCTTTCTCTCAAATAGGGATCGATGAATGGCGAAAATCTTGTGAACATGTAATACATTTAATACATTACATTTAATACATTTATTATACAACGTTGTTACGTAACAGATATTTGATTTGATTTACAATTACAATTTCAACCATTTATTTTCTTCTCTTTAGCAACCGTGCTAGGTCTTAGACCTGTGTTACAGCTGCTAAGCCCCTCCGGATGAAGTTTAATTCAAATAAAACTTAGAATTACTGTTACATTAAAACTATAGATTAATGAAAGAAAAAAGAAAGAATATCCCAATAAGGGAGGTAGTACTAAATTATCTTAGTTTAAAATCGTACACACAAAGTATAACTAGTCTAGTGAATTAACAATACTTGTTATATCATAATTGAGTAGTGCAAGAGAAGGTTAAGGGCGATTTATAAAAATGTTACAATAATATTTGCTTAACTTAAATTTACAATACAAATATGTTTGTGGTATATACATAAAGATAGATATAGATATATATTTGTTTGTTTGCAAAAACATTTCATTCACATCCCGGGTAAAATTTACTTATTTATTTTTAATAAGGTTTCAGTATCCTCATACTTCAACGACATTAAATAACTTGTGAGTACCTGCTTACATTTGTAATGAGTAAGTGTATATAGTGATGTCATTACTTATTCTTTTATATAGGTAGGGCCCCAAAAAACATATATGTCTATGAGCATAGGAGGAACAAAATTTTTCTGGTAATATGATTCGGTCTTTTCTTCTTAGATTCAGGAAAATATTAAAATATTAAAATCTGGTCTGCAGACTGAATGAGTCCTTAGTACAGAATTCAAAATAAACAATTGGCGGACCGTGAGTACCTTCACTTCAGAGAAAAGCTGTGATGTTGGAAATGTATAGGGTTTGTGAAGCACAACCTTTAACAATGCTCTCTGTGATCGTTCGACTGGCAAAAGATAACCTTTACAAGTACCACCCCAGACAGATACACGGTAAGCCAATAAAGATTGGCAAAGAGCATAGTAGTAATAAAAATTGAAAATCAGTTCATAGAACAAGATCGATTAATTGAGATGCAGGAGGAAAGGTTTATCATAAATACTGCGTCTTCCTCTTCCGAGTGTGCAGAATTTGGAACCATTTTCAAGTTCTGAAAGCCTATAATTAATAAACTCATGAACAGAGTAATTGCAGTTTTCATCTAAATTTCGAACCCCACATTCGCCACAGTAAGAATTTCAAAAATTGTCCTTGATCATTGGATAAATTTTTATATTTGCATTTTTATGTCTGAATCAGCCGCTATAAGGATAAAAAAGTATCAAAACGTTTTACTCCAATTTCCCCAGTATTGCTAGCGTCAATTTCTTTTTTGCCTTTTTGCCATCAGACCCTGGTAGACCTATACGTAACAATATTAGTGCCTGGAACTGAGGCAAATGCAAAGATTATGCATATATTAAGTCTACATAAGATATAATGATATGTATAATCAAAAAATTATTATTAAAAAATTTAATTTCTTTCCATAAAGCGCGAAATTCGCCTGACGGAGAGCGATTACCAACCAATATAGACTATATCTACAGGATGTTCGCTTTCTGAAACTCATCATATTATATACAGTCGTCTACAATTTTTAATGACACCTGTAACGTAATATTAGTACGGTAAATTTAGTTTCATTCTGTGTTTAATATTCGCGTAAATATAAATTATGAGTATAAAAAAAATACTTACTATATTAAAATGCACGAAGTCTATCCTCAATTGCATGATGCCGGCGTGAGTCTTCTCGACGGTGACGTCACAGTCCTGCTCCCCGTGCCAGAGGTCCGGGAACCTCGGAGACATGAAGTAGGTCAGGTTGTTCTGCACGGTGCCACCGCAGGTCACCTCGACTACAAATTACAAATGAACGGAAGCAAAATAAAAGAAACTGTTTGTTTTTTTTATCGGCGACAACTTCACACCGGAGTGCCGTACCGTTCCGTGTACTTGGGTAACAATTATTTCTTTTTTTAAAGATAATATACGAATGAATGAAATTTATACGTTCGAATTTTTTTTATTGTATTGAATATGACCAACGAGCACACTGTTCACCTGATGGTAAGTGATTCCTGCGGACCAAGACACTCACATTTATCCTCGATAAAGGACCATAATGCAGATGCGTTGTCACCCTTGAGGAGTGAGATGGTTTTTTTTTCTTCTCATTACATTGAGGGTAACAAACGAGCACACTGTTCACCTGATGGTAAGTGATTCCTGCGGCCCGTGACATCTACATTCATCCTTGACAAAGAATCATAATGCAGATGCGTTGTCGCCCTTGAGGACTGAGATGGTTTCTTTTTCTTCTTATTACATTGAGGGTAACAAACGCGCACACTGTTCACCTGATGGTAAGTGATTCCTGCGGATCAAGACACTCACATTTATCCTCGATAAAGGACCATAATGCAGATGCGTTGTCGCCCTTGAGGAGTGAGATAGTTTTTTTTTCTTCTTATTACATTGAGGGTAACAATCTAGCACACAGTTCACCTGATGGTAAGTAATGCCTGCGGCCCGTGACATCTACATTCATCCTTGACAAAGAATCATAATGCAGATGCGTTGTCGCCCTTGAGGACTGAGATGGTTTCTTTTTCTTCTTATTACATTGAGGGTAACAAACGCGCACACTGTTCACCTGATGGTAAGTGATTCCTGCGGATCAAGACACTCACATTTATCCTCGATAAAGGACCATAATGCAGATGCGTTGTCACCCTTGAGGAGTGAGAGGGTTTTTTTTTCTTCTTATTACATTGAGGGTAACAAACGCGCACACTGTTCACCTGATGGTAAGTGATTCCTGCGGATCAAGACACTCACATTTATCCTCGATAAAGGACCATAATGCAGATGCGTTGTCGCCCTTGAGGAGTGAGATGGTTTTTTTTTCTTCTTATTACATTGAGGGTAACAATCTAGCACACAGTTCACCTGATGGTAAGTAATGCCTGCGGCCCGTGACATCTACATTCATCCTTGACAAAGAATCATAATGCAGATGCGTTGTCGCCCTTGAGGACTGAGATGGTTTTTTTTTCTTCTTATTATATTGAGGGTAACAAATGAGCACACTGTTCACCTGATGGTAAGTGATTCCTGCGGACCAAGACACTCACATTTATCCTCGATAAAGGACCTTAATGCAGATGCGTTGTCACCCTTGAGGAGTGAGATGGTTTTTTCTTCTTATTACATTGGGGTAACAAACGAGCACACTGTTCACCTGATGGTAAGTGATTCCTGCGGATCAAGACACTCACATTTATCCTCGATAAGGACCATAATGCAGATGCGTTGTCACCCTTGAGGAGTGAGAGGGTTTTTTTCTTCTTATTACATTGAGGGTAACAAACGCGCACACTGTTCACCTGATGGTAAGTGATTCCTGCGGATCAAGACACTCACATTTATCCTCGATAAAGGACCATAATGCAGATGCGTTGTCACCCTTGAGGAGTGAGATGGTTTTTTTTTCTTCTTATTACATTGAGGGTAACAAACGAGCACACTGTTCACCTGATGGTAAGTGATTCCTGCGGATCAAGACACTCACATTTATCCTCGATAAAGGACCATAATGCAGATGCGTTGTCACCCTTGAGGAGTGAGATGGTTTTTTTTTCTTCTTATTACATTGGGGTAACAAACGCGCACACTGTTCACCTGATGGTAAGTGATTCCTGCGGATCAAGACACTCACATTTATCCTCGATAAAGGACCATAATGCAGATGCGTTGTCGCCCTTGAGGACTGAGATGGTTTTTTTTTCTTCTTATTACATTGAGGGTAACAAACGAGCACACAGTTCACCTGATGGTAAGTAAGGCCTGCGGCCCGTGACATCTACATTCATCCTTGACAAAGAATCATAATGCAGATGCGTTGTCGCCCTTGAGGACTGAGATGGTTTTTTTTCTTCTTATTACATTGAGGGTAACAAACGCGCACACTGTTCACCTGATGGTAAGTGATTCCTGCGGATCAAGACACTCACATTTATCCTCGATAAAGGACCATAATGCAGATGCGTTGTCACCCTTGAGGAGTGAGAGGGTTTTTTTTTCTTCTTATTACATTGAGGGTAACAAACGCGCACACTGTTCACCTGATGGTAAGTGATTCCTGCGGATCAAGACACTCATTTATCCTCGATAAAGGACCATAATGCAGATGCGTTGTCACCCTTGAGGACTGAGATGGTTTTTTCTTCTTATTACATTGAGGGTAACAAACGCGCACACTGTTCACCTGATGGTAAGTGATTCCTGCGGATCAAGACACTCCACATTTATCCTCGATAAAGGACCATAATGCAGATGCGTTGTCACCCTTGAGGAGTGAGAGGGTTTTTTCTTCTTATTACATTGGGGTAACAAACGCGCACACTGTTCACCTGATGGTAAGTGATTCCTGCGGATCAAGACACTCACATTTATCCTCGATAAAGGACCATAATGCAGATGCGTTGTCACCCTTGAGGACTGGAGATGGTTTTTTCTTCTTATTACATTGGGGTAACAAACGCGCACACTGTTCACCTGATGGTAAGTGATTCCTGCGGATCAAGACACTCCACATTTATCCTCGATAAAGGACCATAATGCAGATGCGTTGTCACCCTTGAGGTGAGATGGTTTTTTCTTCTTATTACATTAAGGGTAACAAACGCGCACACTGTTCACCTGATGGTAAGTGATTCCTGCGGATCAAGACACTCCACATTTATCCTCGATAAAGGACCATAATGCAGATGCGTTGTCGCCCTTGAGGAGTGAGATGGTTTTTTCTTCTTATTACATTGGGGTAACAAACGAGCACACAGTTCACCTGATGGTAAGTAAGGCCTGCGGCCCGTGACATCTACATTCATCCTGACAAAGAATCATAATGCAGATGCGTTGTCACCCTTGAGGACTGAGATGGTTTCTTTTTCTTCTTATTACATTGGGGTAACAAACGCGCACACTGTTCACCTGATGGTAAGTGATTCCTGCGGATCAAGACACTCACATTTATCCTCGATAAAGGACCATAATGCAGATGCGTTGTCACCCTTGAGGTGAGATGGTTTTTTCTTCTTATTACATTGAGGGTAACAAACGCACACTGTTCACCTGATGGTAAGTGATTCCTGCGGATCAAGACACTCCACATTTATCCTCGATAAAGGACCATAATGCAGATGCGTTGTCACCCTTGAGGACTGAGATGGTTTTTCTTCTTATTACATTGAGGGTAACAAACGCGCACACTGTTCACCTGATGGTAGTGATTCCTGCGGATCAAGACACTCACATTTATCCTCGATAAAGGACCATAATGCAGATGCGTTGTCACCCTTGAGGTGAGATGGTTTTTCTTCTTATTACATTGAGGGTAACAAACGCGCACACTGTTCACCTGATGGTAAGTGATTCCTGCGGATCAAGACACTCACATTTATCCTCGATAAAGGACCATAATGCAGATGCGTTGTCGCCCTTGAGGAGTGAGATGGTTTTTTTTTCTTCTTATTACATTGAGGGTAACAATCTAGCACACAGTTCACCTGATGGTAAGTAATGCCTGCGGCCCGTGACATCTACATTCATCCTTGACAAAGAATCATAATGCAGATGCGTTGTCGCCCTTGAGGACTGAGATGGTTTCTTTTTCTTCTTATTACATTGAGGGTAACAAACGCGCACACTGTTCACCTGATGGTAAGTGATTCCTGCGGATCAAGACACTCACATTTATCCTCGATAAAGGACCATAATGCAGATGCGTTGTCGCCCTTGAGGAGTGAGATGGTTTTTTCTTCTTATTACATTGAGGGTAACAAACGAGCACACTGTTCACCTGATGGTAAGTGATTCCTGCGGACCAAGACACTCACATTTATCCTCGATAAAGGACCATAATGCAGATGCGTTGTCACCCTTGAGGAGTGAGATGGTTTTTTTTTTCTTCTTATTACATTAAGGGTAACAAACGAGCACACAGTTCACCTGATGGTAAGTAATGCCTGCGGCCCGTGACATCTACATTCATCCTTGACAAAGAATCATAATGCAGATGCGTTGTCGCCCTTGAGGACTGAGATGGAACTCCTCGTAATAATAAAGGTCTTCAGATCCCTACACTCACCAGAAGAAAAAAGCATTATGCTGCTATTTCACGCTGGTATTTTGTGTGGGCGTGGTCCTTCCCCGGTCGAACTGACTCATTCATTCTGCACCTTGAAACAAACTGCAGCGTAGCTCTATCACCTTCAAACCACTTGAATGTCTTTCCACCAGTAATAAGTCTCCAGGTTCCTTTAGTCACCACACGAAACACAGCAACTTTATGCTACTATTTTAAGCCGGTATCCTTTGAGAGCTTCGTCCATCTTCAGTCAAGGCTACCCCTTCGGTAATAACACTATAATACGACACGATAATGACATAAAATTTAGATAATTTCTTGTCCTTGAAGGTAAATCAGTATTAGAACAGTTGAGAGAACTTTGTTAATTAGACTCATTTTTATTCATATATTCATTCATTAAAACAAGCGTTATGGGTCACTGAAAAAGAAATCTTAAGAATGTTACTTTTTAATTTAAAAAGCTTTTTCATTTTCTTAAGGGAAGACGTTTAACGTTCATGAAGAATCTTTTAAGAATTTATATTGTTGTTAGACGAGTAAAATTAATATTTTTAGAGGGCATTGGAGCATAATCTGTTAGCTCCACTATATAGTGGCGGACCTTGCATATTTTTATTTAATTATTACACATGCAATTGTACTCACGAATTTTTTTTATGACAACAGCATTGACAAACGGAAACACAGTCCACCTGATGGTAAGTGATACCTGCGGCTCATGTTATATACGTCCACCATTAGGCAAGAATCAAGATGCAAATGCACCGTCTCATCTGAGTGTTGAGATAGAAGACATCGCTAACAGTATATGTCCACGGATCCCTGCCATACGAAACACATTAATATTATTTTGCTATTCATGCTGGTATTCTGTGAGATTGTTGTCCATCGTTGAGCCGACCTATTCATGTTAAAACTAGAAATTCTTCTTCCTATGCCTTTTCTCAATTATTTGGGGTCAGTCATTCTCGCCCTAACCGTCCAGGCAGTACGATTTCCGGCGGAACCTTCGTCAAGGTCTATCTCTTTAAAATCCTTTTGGACCGTCGCCAAACAAGTGGCAGGCATTTATGAATGACAAGACTTTATCATCCAAAACAATTGTTTAACTATTATCTCGCTATTCACTCTTGCCTTAAAGACATCAAAGTTATGTAAGCATTATTACCCCATTCGCAGTTCGCAGATCTATGAGTAAAATTACATTGAACGACATGACGGAGGTCTTCCTTCATTAATAATGACACGTAATGTTAAATTGTTACCTCTTATTACATACTCCGTTATGATTGCGAAGAAGCTCGTCCAGCCTACCTCTGGTAGTAACAGGTTTCCCTTTACAAGTTTTATCATTGAATTAAAAAATTATAAACACGGACGGAATGTTTCTGTAAAATTAAGATCGCTTGTCGATCACTCTTGTTAATTTCGTAATTTGTAGTCGTAAATATTTAATGTACACACGATTTTTTTGCAAGCTATTGTTAATTTATGAATAATGATAATGAAACAAAAAAACATCCCTCGCTTCAGTGACTACGAAAAGAACTTAACTTCATTGAACACTTTTACATCAGGGCTAAGTCCAGTTAAGCTATTAAAATCAAACGCAAGTATATATACGATTCACACACATCCCTTTCTAAGTCGCACATCGTGCTATAAAGGCAGTTACTAGCAGTGTTTTTTGATATCGAGGCAGAATGCTTGATAAGATGCCCTGTCTCACGGAAAAAGATTGTGTGAGATGTCTACCCACAAAAACCTTCTCAGTTCCATTACCCATTGCATTGGGAGGGGTTAAGGAATCTACTTAGGAACACAACGGTGTCCCTCTGCACTGGAGGGTCAGCTCGAGCTGAGTGCTGTAGTAAGCAATCCTGCCACGCACAACTACTCTGTGGAATCAGCTATCACCAGCGGTGTTTCCGTACTGATATGACTTAGGGACCTTCAAGTAAAGAGCCTACGCATTCCAGAAAGGCCGGCAACGCATTTGCGACTCCTCTGGTGTTGCGGATGTTCATGGGTGGTGGTGGTCACTTACCATCAGCTGGGCTGCATGGTTCACCGCCTATACTATAAAAAAAACAGCAAGAGAGCACTTTACGGTGGCCATATTTATGGCACACCTTGACCAAGCCAGTTTAGTTGCTAAAGTCTATAACTCGACTCCCATCAAATTGTTATGATTTGAAAAATTATCATTTTTGTTTTGACTTACGAATGTTATCTTTATTAATATATTACATTAATACTATCAAATAGATAAGAAAACAAACGAAGAAAGGTTGACGATGGCAACCTCCTGTTGACCAAAGGAGTGTAGGACGAGCTCTCACTGATGTAATAATATTGCCGACCTTGGTGTTACAAGTCTGCGGGAAGTCGATGGACGCAGCCAGCTCTACATCAGCAGGAGGTGTAAAAGCCGCATGGGCATTAACATCAAGAATTCTAGTAAGAACTACGTTATGCTGACGCATTAGTCACTCGTAAATGACAGATGATTTAATAACCATCTAATCTCATCTTACACGTGTCATGGCGGACAAATTGGAAATCGGGTAGATAATGCAAGTGAATATATAAGAAGGTATTTAAATAGTTTGGTACATGCGTACTTACTTAAGACACCCGTTATCGGGTAAGTCCCGATGCAATTCAATGCTAGTTATTTTATGCATATACGTATTTATACATGCTTACATATGTTATGAATGATTGTTGAATTGAATTTTTGTATTAGCTATTATTGTTCCTTTCTTTTTTTTCTTTATTACTGATATCACAATATTACACCTCAACTTTAGCTGAATTAATGAATGCCTTTAGTATTGAGTCCGCTATTTATAAAGAGTAAATAAGTTAATAAATTCAAATTGTCAACGGATAAATAAATTGGTTTGTCCAAACTTTATATCTCTACCGGGGTAGGACCATGCCCTCACAGGATACAGGGTAAAATAGCATCGTAACGCTACTGTGTTTCGTCTGGTGAGTAGAAGAGGGGTATTCCATCTCAGGCCTCAAGGGTGACAACGCATCTGCATTATGATTCCATGTCAAGGATGAATGTAAATGTCATGGGCCGAAGGAATCACTTATCATCAAGTGAACCGTGTGGTCGTGTAAGAAATAAATATATAAATATATATATAATTTTGGGGAAATGGGACCCAATACATACAACGCAATACATATGCATATCCAACACAACCAGAAGACAATGTCATACGCGAAATCTACCAGAAATACATGAATATGACAAGAATACAAAGTAATTTCATTGTACCACACCAAATAATAAATGCCATTTTAGATACTTCCAAGCCATAACTAATATTCCTGAACGGATGGTTCGTTGCCCTCATAAAAACTTATGACACATTCTATCCATCTCGTGTTTTATGTTTAATAGGACTTTTTAGTGAGGACAAAGGAATTTCTTTGGGGAAGGGAAGAGTATTGTTATTAATATCGATACAGAAAAATAAAATAAAGACGTTTTAATATTTTTCAAACCGATACAACTTAGGGACTTTCAAGAAAAGAGCCTACAAATTTCTTAAAGGCCGGCAACGCATTTGCGGCCTCTGGTGTTGCGGATATTCATGGGCGGCGGTGATCACTTACCATCGGGTGGGCTGCTTGCTCGTTGGCCACCTATTTTATAAAAAAAAATAAAAAAGTTCAAACTTATAGACTCACATACAAAGCACCAACAGTATCAATAGTCTAATGATACGGTCTGCGAATCTCAAGGTCGTAGGTACATATCCGCCATTCGACTATTGTCAGGAACCATCTTAAGAGCCATATACCAAGATAAGCTAATATACTAAGGTACAAAAATGATTATCAGTTTAATTGGAGTTGTTAAACGGAATATTGGTAATGTTAACTCCTTATAAAACACTCTTTAAAAAAAATCCTCTGGTGTTGTCTACGGGCAGCGGTAACCACATACCACCAGGAGAACTGCCTGCATGATTGCCACATATTCTAAAAAAAAATATCTAAGTGATATACACAAGAACATGTAAGCTTTTTTATTAAATATAAAAAGTTTACTTTATTATATTGATGTATTATATATGCTTATTTCTATTGAAGGTGACAATTGAGCACACAGTTGACCTCATGGTAAAGTGTGTGCTCGATTGCCATAACCGACACACACATGCATCCCCGTTAATCATTGTGCGGTAAGTATCAAGTTAATTTAGTTTAGGTTATTTAATCCTTAACTAGATATCGCTAGATTTATACATACATTGTCTCGAAATTATCAGAAGATATTCGAAATTATATAGTGTTTTCGTATCAGTCAAAACTATCGCTTGTCGATAATAAACAACGACCATCAGTTACATTGAGACCGGACCTGTAGTATCCATATCTCTACACTTACCAAATGAAACACAGCAGCGTTATGCTTCTTATTTTTTGTTATTTATTTATTATGTATACAACGGAAACCACTCAGGTTTGTCTGTGCTGCACAGTCATAATTATGACATACATTTTTTAATTGACGAATTCTGTGAGGGCGTGTTCCTTTCTGAATG
The DNA here is from genome assembly GCA_029286865.1 of Teinopalpus imperialis. NCBI lineage: Eukaryota > Metazoa > Arthropoda > Insecta > Lepidoptera > Papilionidae > Teinopalpus > Teinopalpus imperialis. The sequence continues at coordinate 16,013,946 of JAGSMU010000001.1, forward strand.
AGCCGACCCATTCGTGTTGCCAGCAACTAGCTGAAGCATGGCTATACCACTGTTAAGATAACGATATCTTAAGTTAAGTAACAGTATCTAATTTGCACGCTATAATTAATTTAGAAGAACTAGTGAAGACAGTCATGTTACACAGTATGATCTGTAATCTAACCATGGTTTCAGCAAACAAAGCATTATCTAAGATATATATAATGAACAGTATATAGATTATTTATAGTAAGACTTAGGGCTTTAGCACTTCGTCGGTCTGCGCTGACCCTAAGTTCCAAAAGTTTAAATAAATACGGGAGATCCGTTTAGCAACTTGGTAGTTGGTAGCAGATGGTATTAAGTATATATACTGTTAAAGGTTACCGTTCTTGAAGGCGACCCATTCATGCTACACATACTTTTTAGCTATAACGGGTCGGGTATAATGTAGTAAAGTAACAGCATATATACGTATATATATATATATATAAGTATGTACTCGGTCCATTGTTATTTGACGTTCTTTACATGTCTGTTAAATACTTTTTTTTATGGTAAATTATATGCCAGAATATTTATAACGTAAATCAGGACTTAAAATTGCAATTAACAATTTCATTGGTGACCGGGGATACACATGCACTGAGCTACCACGGCTCGCAATCTTACTGTAACGCAATAAAATGAACCCTCATGAACTATCGCCTCATTAAGTTACATATTGTAGTCAAACTAACTTCACCACAAGTGCAAACTTGTGATCGCTATAGATGAAACTCCTGCAGGAGGCCGCAGGCTATCTCAGAGTTGGCGTTTAAAGCTGTCCCGAAAGGCACTAAAAGTGCGGTTACAATAATATAGCGGTATAACTGCGGCCGTGCCGCTGAGATCAGATTAAAGCTGTTACACCTCACGAGACGGGTACGGGACGTGATCGAATAAACTGCTACAAGATTATTTATGATTGTTGCGGCAATTTAAAATTCAAGGTGCGAATGCGTTGTCATCCCTGAGAAATGAGATGGAATATCTCGTTGTCTGTAACAGGTTTTCTGGATTCCTGCACTCACCCAACCGCAACATAGCAGCGTTGTGCCCCTTGTGCAAGAAGATTACATTTACACGATCCGCGATCCGAACAACATAGAAACACATATTCAATAAGTAAAAATATCCTTCCAATACATTTTTATATAATTCGTCGTCTTTATTTCGAAAGATTAAGACATTTTTTATTAAATGAAATATTGTTACCGTTCCCTGACAGTGTAAATGGATGTCCTGGAAATACGGACGATTTGTGGAACGTAGCGAACTGTGACCGCAACTCCCTCCGTGTTTGGCATAAAAACTATATGAATTTGAAACAAGATGACGTATCGTTGTACCTTTAAATTGGAAAAGAATTGCCGGGAGGTATGCGAGAGTGCTACCTACGCGTAATATGTACTTAGGGAAGGTGCTTGAAAATTAACCGCTTTGTTTTTATTTTAAAACAAAACTTTAGGGTTCCCTGCCAATTGGAAATGTAATTATTTTATTATTATTTCTTGAAAGATATTATCTTATCCCAATAGAATATCATGGAATAGAAAATCTACAACAATAAAAACGAGTCGGCTTTATTTAATAAACATGAAATATTTTTTTGTTTTAAATTTGTGCATCTATCTTTTTATGATACTAAGGATCATCTATAAACTCCCGTCCAACAAAGGTGTGTGACAGTTTTCACCCCTTAGGATTAAGATGGCCCTAGAACACCCCTAATAATTGGTAAGTAAATAATTGAATATAAAAGCTTCCTACATTCACCGTACGAAACATTATACTTATATTTCATATTCTGTTTCGTATTCTGTTAATTTCAGAATACTTGCATCCTTTTAGACTGGAAGTCAACCCTACATTTGTAATTACTGCGACTACTCTGGTGCTGCAGATGTTTATGGGCGGCGGCGATCACATACTATCGGGTGGGCTGACTGAAAAGTTTGTCACCTATTCTATAAAAAAATGAAAGATAATATTCTGTTTATATATATCATGAGCCCGAGTTATAACTTAACATCAAATGTAGTGTTGTCACCTCTAATTTATAATTTTCACTTACCCAAAAAACGTATCAACCTAATTGTGCATTATAACGTATATAATTATGTACAACAGTTTCTGCAAAGAAATTGATTTTGCAGAAAACTCTAACAATATGATAAAAAATGATTGCGAAAAGCCAAGAATAATTTTGATAAATGTTTAATAGGTGGTAAGATCTAAGTTTTTTGTTCATGCTATATTTTCCTGTAAGTAATGAGGCAACTATTTAAGTAATAGTTTTTTTTACTTTGTTTTATTTTATTATACTCATTGTTGTAAAAACAAATAAATAAAATAAAATAACAAAAAAGTTCGGTAATTGTGGGAATGTAGTACAAATCCGGGAAAGTTTAAAAGGATGCCAGCTGTTTCCATTGTCACAGTTGGACCGTTTCAGGTGAGCTATGGAAAATAGCGCATCTCAAGACAATGGCACGATACACCAACAATCGCATGTTTTACTGCCACTCCTCACTTTTTGCCACTTTCCAATGGGGCAACTCTTAGTGAGTTAACATTTTAAGCTAATATATAGATTTCTCAATGTAGAAGACACCAATTTTTTATTAAACGTAATAATTCATATTTAGTTGTTGCAGATGCTCATTGGCAGCGGTGATCACTGACCAACAGGAAGCTGCATGCTCATTTGCCACCTATACTATAAAAAATCAACAAAATGCATCATTGCAAGATTTTATTCGTAATAAGTGTGATAAACGAGCACACACTTCATCTTACGATAGGCGGTGAATACGGCCCATGATATTTACACTCAACAAAGATTCAAGATTCCATGCCCATGCACAGGCCCTATACTCACGACACGAAACACTGCGGTGTTCAAACTGGTATTGTGGTAACGTGGTTCTTCCTCTGTCAACACAACGCTGTTACAATCTTATTTTAATTTAATAATTTATTATTTACATAACAACTAACTTGACCGCTATCTCTACATTCATCTTTGACAAGGAATCATAATGCAGAGGCGTTGTCACCCTTGAGGACTGAGATGGAATGCCTCGTCTCTAGTAATAAAGGTCTCCGGATCCCTGCACTCACCAGACGAAATAAAGCATTATGCTGCTATTTTACGCTGGTATTCTGTGAGGGCGTGGTCTTACCCCGGTTGAGCTGACCCATTCATTCTGCAGCTAGAAACAAACTGCAGTGTAGCTCTACCACTTGTAAGATGTGGTTAGTGCCGATGTAGCCCTAGATGGAAAATCCTTTACACTCTTGCCATAAATACACCCAAGTCTTATTCCAAAAGAAGAATGCAAGTAGACAAACTATTCTAATCCCTTGATATACGCAATAGAAAAGACGAAGTAGATAGCTTTGTCCTTATGCAAAGAAGCATTTCTTTGGTTCATAAATATTCTCTTTTCATATGGACTATAGCCCCAATTTCATTCATAAACGAGAAGTGCAAACACAAAGAAGTTCAGAAACTATGTGGATTTACACGACTTAGTTATAACTAAGTTGTTAGAACTTCGCACACGACGATTACTTTAGAATTGGAAAACTTGCGATGGAAAGTTTGCGAGTTAAATTAGTTTTGATTTAATGCACTATTGTGTTTAATAACGCGCTACTTTTGCAGCAAGCAGATAATTTATTAATCATTAAAGTGGGTCAATGTTCAGAGTAGTCAGAGAGGTTAAACGGTGGTAGTCATGATGTAGCTATATCCCATCGCAATAGCAAAGTAACGTCAGTTTTGTTTGGCTACCATTTAATGAGCGTAGACATACGGAGACCTAGTTACTGGTAGCAAGGTAAGCAAGTCTGAAAGATACTTATAATTCTTAAGTATAAGTCGTAGTTCTTACTAACTTATATAGTTCCAGTAATCACTTACTGAACGGTGTGCTGATTTGTGAGTTTAGAAAAAAAATCTGGGATTAGCACTCCTTAACTCATTTCCTATCCTAGATAAATAGTTTTTTGTAAAAAAAAAAAACGTTGAAATTATTATAAAGCTTTCAATTCTTTCAACTTTTTTTGGGCTGATGGCCATTACAAATGTTAATATTTTTGCGAAACAAATTCTGAAATTATTGTAAATATAGCGAGTAGTTTCAATTGTTTCACCTTTTATAAGCCACTACAAATCTTATGTATAAACTGAGGTTTTGTACAGCTTTACCCGGTTAAAAGTTGGCGGAGCTCTTAGGGCACTCAGCCGAATCCCTTATTCATGAATGGATTCCCGAGAGGGAGCCTTAGCTTGGACCGTTACTCTGCACGCTAGAGCAACTTACCCAAGGATGCCCGAGAAAGGAAGGCCGAACCTCGGCTCTATCAGTTACTTCTATTCCGTTGAGATTCTTTCTTATATTAAAAATCATTTCTTTATAAGTAGTAAAAATATAACATTTCAAACCAAAATCAGTGCAAAACTGTAGTCATTTATTATTACAGATAACAAGGAATTCCATTTCTCTTGAATCTTAATTGAGATGAATTGTAGATGTCATGATTATTACAAAATGAGAAGGGATGTAGATGTGATGGGAGTAAGTTATTATCATCATCATCATCTCCGTACATCACTAGTCCACAGCTGAGATTAGACCTGCCCCCAAACATTGTCACAAAGCACGATCGTAAACAAATCTATGTACATCCATCAATTTCGTCACTTAATTAGTGACTACATTGTGATGGCCAATTCGAGAATGACACATCAAGTAAATCTTAAGCTCGTTTGTCACCTGTAATATTAGAAAAAGCATAATTTGAAACTGTAGTCTAAAATAAATTATATTATAACGGTAAGAAAGACAACATAAAAACAAGGTGAAAAGGGCGTCTGGTGAGTATGGGGATCCGGAGACCTTTATAACTGGAAACGAGGCATTCCATCTGAGGACTAGCCTCAGGAATGATAATGCGTCTGCATTATGATTCCTAACCGCGGATGAATGTAGATGTCATGAACCCCAGTAATCACCACTGTGCTCCCGAGTGTCACTCATAATAGACTAAAATAATCATGTATGATAGAGTTTTTAAATTACTTTATATTCTCGTATTACGTATAGTATTTTTTGTTTGTAACTAAAATAAAATACGTAATACGTGTGTACCGTTCTTTGTGTGTATAAATACCAATAGAACGAAAGTCTGTTTCCGTCTCTGAACCTTTGTTTTACGTCCTGAGTGATGACAACCCGCGAGGGATCCTTTATTATGTACAGCACGGACGTGTGAATGTAGATTAATGGACTGCTAACGACAGCGGGGTGACTGACCTCATCTGTCACCCTATTTACACAGGGTGTGTCACAGTTGGGAGTTGAAATGAAAAACAATGAATAAATCGGGGTATTCTATTTAGGAATATCAATAATTGTAATTTTCTCAAATTAAATAAACACCTAGGACTTGACGGCCAGTTTATATTATACCTATTTAATTCTTAGCTGTATTACGATGCGATTCCTAAAAACGTGAACGTTGCTTTTTCGCTTGGACATCTATAACATCCTGTATATAAACAAAAGTAAACTAATATATCTTGGGATTAAAATAATATATAATACTACTCACAAACGCAGCAGACGCCTAGACCGTGAGCACAGTCACCAGCCGCCTTGCCGTCCCGCTGCCGGCAGTCGTATGGGTTTAGGCAGATGCCAGCCCGCGCCAGGGTATGACCCTGGGGCTGGCACTCCCGTTCGCCGCCCACCGGAAAGAAGTTCAGCACCTTGCCCAAAGAAAATAGTCCACCTGTGGAAAAATGAGATTCTTTTAATGTCAATTGTGGAATGGAATTGAGGAAATGAAAAACAAACTCTACCTTTGACCGCAGCATCTCGGATACTTTGAACACATATTTTGTTTATAGACTTTTTTTCTCATCATCATACAATTGTGGCGGAAGTATTCGAAAGGAATGAGATATATGGACAATTTATAAATCTCTTAAGATATTATATATTTACTGTCTTTTGTTTTTTCTTTCATCTTTTTCATGATATCATATAAATCTATAATCAAATGTAATATATTGCCACATATATTTACATAGATATATATGATTTTTTGTGGGAAGTCTAGGATGCAGGTGGCTCCAGATCATATTCTGTGTCACTCTGTGGGGATGGCCTATGTTCAGCATTGGACTAGTGATCGACAGAGACGATGATGATATTTTTTTATACATTATATACATAAGATAAACATTTGACATATGCATTTATGGATGTAATGTTAATCATGGTAACAGGGATCAGGTAATAGGCGGTAGCTTAAGCACATTCATCCATCCCCGCTAAACAATCCAGGTCAAGCTTACACTGCAATTTGTTTCTAGCTGCAGAATGAATGGGTCAGCTCGAATACACGGGGTAGAATCACGCCCTCACAGAATACCAGCGTAAAATAGCAGTATAATATTGCTGTGTTTCGTATGTGCAGGGATCCGTAGACCTTATTACTGGTGACGGCATTCTATCTCAGTCCTTAAGGGTGTCAACGCATCTGCATTATTATTCTTTATCAAGGATGAATACAGATGTGCTCGTTTGTTAATCACAATGCAATAATATATATATATATATATATATATATATATATATATATATATATATATTACAAAAAGCGATAGAAGAGGATGGAATTATCTTATATAACAAACATATTTTAAAATAACAAACAGTACTTTAACAGTACTGTTGCACAAAATCTATATTACAATTTAAAATAAACCTTTTAAGGAAACCCGCGACTTTCCTCTAAATGGGTAACAATGTAGGTACTGTAACACTGTCTTCGTGACGTCCACAGAGCACTTTACGGTGTAGTGAAGGAAATCTCAACCTCCTAGAGACCCTAATTTTGGAGGGCTATTTTAGTGTAAACGAATAGATAGAGTGATGATCCTAAAGTCTATGGAAAATCGATGGATGCAGGTGGCTCAAGATCGTACTCTGTGGCACTCTTTGGGGGAGATCTATGTTCAGCAGTGGGCAAGTTGGGCTAAAATTATGATGACGAACATCAGGGAATCCTCCACATCTGGAACTCGCGTAATCGAAGTGACCAGTTGTTTCGGATCATGCAAAGTCGTGAACAGATCTCCCCGAATGATCGGTTTTACGCGATCCAAGACATTTGTTGCGATGGGTATTAAAGTCTCCGAGTATAACGATCTCTGCGGATGGGATCTGTTGTTGCACGGAGTCTGTAGCCATTTGGGCGTGTTCGATGAGTTGGTCAATATCGCTATTACCGCTATGAGACCTATAAAAGCACGCATAGATGAGGGGATGGTCGTCGTTGTCTACGCGCAGCCAAAGGATGGACATTCAAGACTGCAGAGGCGTCGAGAACAGTTATTATCTCAGACGTAAACACACACTCCAGACCGCGGCACAAACGAGTGTTCCAATTTATACCCCGGGTAGGAGAAGTAAGAGGTGTCAGCCGGAGAAGACATCTGCGTAAAGCAGGAATGATGAAGTCCGAGGCCAGCGAGCGTGGCAGGGTCGTGCCGTAGCCTTTTTCCTCCGTTTGTCCCTGGTGGTTGTAGAGGGAAATTTTGCATGCCCTGGTTTCAAAGAGTAGCTTGAGAATGAATGCCCAGTGAGGGTTTCTCCAAAACCGATGATCTTGGGGTAGATTTTTGAAAATAACAACAGTACTTTAACAGTACTGTTGCACAAAATCTATATTACAATTTAAAATAAACCTTTTAAGGAAACCCGCGACTTTCCTCTAAATGGGTAACAATGTAGGTACTGTAACACTGTCTTCGTGACGTCCACAGAGCACTTTACGGTGTAGTGAAGGAAATCTCAACCTCCTAGAGACCCTAATTTTGGAGGGCTATTTTAGTGTAAACGAATAGATAGAGTGATGATCCTAAAGTCTATGGAAAATCGATGGATGCAGGTGGCTCCAGATCATATTCTGTGTCACTCTGTGGGGATGGCCTATGTTCAGCATTGGACTAGTGATCGACAGAGACGATGATGATATTTTTTTATACATTATATACATAAGATAAACTTTTGACATATGCATTTATGGATGTAAATATCATGTTAATAAGGATCAGGTAATAGGCGGTAGCTTAAGCACATTCATCCATCACCGCTAAACACTCCAGGTCAAGCTTACACTGCAATTTGTTTCTAGCTGCAGAATGAATGGGTCAGCTCGAATACACGGGGTAGAATCACGCCCTCACAGAATACCAGCGTAAAATAGCAGTATAATATTGCTGTGTTTCGTCTGGTATGTGCAGGGATCCGTAGACCTTATTACTGGTGACGAGGCATTCTATCTCAGTCCTTAAGGGTGTCAACGCATCTGCATTATTATTCTTTATCAAGGATGAATACAGATGTGCTCGTTTGTTAATCACAATGCAATAATATATATATATAATATATATATATATATATATATATATATATATATTACAAAAAAGCGATAGAAGAGGATGGAATTATCTTATATAACAAACATATTTTAAAATAACAAACAGTACTTTAACAGTACTGTTGCACAAAATCTATATTACAATTTAAAATAAACCTTTTAAGGAAACCCGCGACTTTCCTCTAAATGGGTAACAATGTAGGTACTGTAACACTGTCTTCGTGACGTCCACAGAGCACTTTACGGTGTAGTGAAGGAAATCTCAACCTCCTAGAGACCCTAATTTTGGAGGGCTATTTTAGTGTAAACGAATAGATAGAGTGATGATCCTAAAGTCTATGGAAAATCGATGGATGCAGGTGGCTCAAGATCGTACTCTGTGGCACTCTTTGGGGAGATCTATGTTCAGCAGTGGGCAAGTTGGGCTAAAATTATGATGACGAACAACAGGGAATCCTCCACATCTGGAACTCGCGTAATCGAAGTGACCAGTTGTTTCGGATCATGCAAAGTCGTGAACAGATCTCCCCGAATGATCGGTTGTACGCGATCCAAGACATTTGTTGCGATGGGTATTAAAGTCGCCGAGTATAACGATCTCTGCGGATAGGATCTGTTGTTGCACGGAGTCTGTAGCCATTTGGGCGTGTTCGATGAGTCGGTCAATATCGCTGTTACCGCTATGAGACCTATAAAAGCACGCATAGATGAGGGGATGGTCGTCGTTGTCTACGCGCAGCCAAAGGATGGACATTCAAGACTGCAGAGGCGTCGAGAACAGTTATTATCTCAGACGTAAACACACACTCCAGACCGCGGCACAAACGAGTGTTCCAATTTATACCCCGGGTAGGAGAAGTAAGAGGTGTCAGCCGGAGAAGACACCTGCGTAAAGCAGGAATGATGAAGTCCGAGGCCAGCGAGCGTGGCAGGGTCGTGCCGTAGCCTTTTTCCTCCGTTTGTCCCTGGTGGTTGTAGAGGGAAATTTTGCACGCCCTGGTTTCAAAGAGTAGCTTGAGAATGAATGCCCAGTGAGGGTTTCTCCAAAACCGATGATCTTGGGGTAGATTTTTGAAAATACCGCTACCATGTTGTATGGGGCGCGGAGAGGGGGAAGCTCCGGCTACCTCACACCGGATGAAACGCAGACATGTATGACACATCTACTTTACATCGGTACCCTGAGGTGGTGATACTTCCCCAGTCGAGCCAGCCCATTCATGCAACTAAAGCTGATGCTTAGCTCCACCACCTAGTAACTTGTCATTGCCATTGCGCTGGTCACCGGAGGGTAAGTTCTGTTTATTCATCAAGGAAATGTAGTCAGCCTTCTTATTCTGTACCACCAATGTTAGTGTTTAGGTTATTGTTATTGTACATATTATTATAAATTTTCGGAGACCTTTATTACTGGTGACGAGGCATTCGATCTCAGTCCTGAAGGATGACAACGCATCTGCATTATAATTATTTTTCAAAGATGAATGTAGATGAATGTAGGGCCACAGGAATCACTTAACATCAGGTGAACTTCGTTTGACACTCTCAATGTAATAAAAAAATCTTTGCAACTTTATAACTAATTAGTTTAGAATTATGCTGAAGTTCACGACAGGGTAAGAGAATCTAGGGTAGTATAAACCTAAAATTCCACTGAAATGATAAGGAGTCTAAACTGAAAGACAAATGAATATTTAATATCAATAAAACTTTGCGGTATACCAGGCCTAACACCCTCTCCAGAGAGGGGTGGGATTTATATATAGGCTGTTACTGTAAGGAAGCATGGTGTATTGGTTAGATTACCTGGCTATTAGATTGCCTGGGTCGCGGGTCCTGAGTTCGATTACTAACCGAAGAATCACAGAATATTGGTTTTCGTGCCTGAGTGTATTGTATGTTTGTCTCATGTACCGAACTCTGCTACTCTGTGAACCTACCTCCGATCTTTTTCCACGTGCATCGTAATAAAGAAGGGAGCGAGTAAGGCACAAACCTTTTAGACAGTAATATATCCTATACAGTTGGTGATGTCTAGTAATATCCAGAAGATATCGTCTAGGTCGAAAACAAACAACAGGAGATAATGATCCCAAAGATAATGAGTGAAGAAACTGCGTACTATGCCAATACGACTCGAAATAGTTGGGTGGTTCTGAGACGTCCTGTATAGTGCGTTATAGAAGAAGAGAAGCAGTTGATGACATCTGGCAATAACCAGAAGATATCGCCCACCATCGACCAGGAGAACACATATATACAATATCATCATCGGTTACTTCAATTTAATCGTAAATGATTAAACCACAATAAACACTCTAATCGACGTTACTCTGTGGCACGCTTAGCAGAAAAATATTGCGAAAAATAGTGAACATGCTTCCTTTAGAGGTGCCACTCTCCCCCGTCGCGGGAATTGTGAAGCGACGTTCGACGTTATATTCCTTGTAGATAACCAACGTTATGCGCCTTATGGGGTAAGGAAGTGTAACACTTTGTAAAATGGACTTGGCGATAAAATTGGGATGCGCCGCCTCGATATCTATCGACTGAATTCGTGCCCGTTTATATCGAAGGTTATTTTCATATTATTAAACAATATTAGATACATTTAAGTGTTTGTTTTGGTTTCTACTCATATCTTGTATAGCTTTTTGAGCATTTTGTTATGAAATAGATAATGTGTTGTTTTCCACACAACAAATTTTACGTTTTTTTTAAGATTTGGATCAATCATAATGGTTAAAATCTGCGGAATTTCCCGTCACCTATCCTCAGCAAAGATGAACGAGGCACATGCGTTTTCACCCTGAGTAGTGTAACATGAAATGCCTCATTACCTGTCATTGTGTCGCTGGATCCCTACACACAACACACAAAACACAGTAGCATACTATCACGTATGCTCCAGTCGAGTGGACATTCATGCTGCGGCAAAATACCAGATGTAGTGTCACCCTACCACTAGTTAAAGTATTATTAGGTCCTCTGTTTTTATCAATCACGATAAGAAGCTACACTGCAGTTAGCTGCAGAATTAATGGGTCAACTCGACCGGAGAAGAACCACGCCCTAGCAGAACATCAGCGTAAAATCGCCGCATAATGCTACTGCGTTTCGTATGGTGAGTGTAGGAATCACTTGCCATCAGGTGAACTGTGTGCTCGTTTGTTACTCACAATGTATTAAAAAAATCTTTTGTTATTTAAGATGAAACACTTATAAAATATATTTAATGCTAACGTCACGTTTTATGACATGTTAAGTTTGTAATAGCTAGTTCATAATAGATTACTACAATGACGGCCGCGTGATGTAGTGACTAGAGTACTTTATCGCCGCGTCGTGGGTCCTGCGTTCGATTCCCAGCCGAGGAAAATTATATATATAAGGGCCTGGTTGTGTTGTATGTATGTTCTGTATCCTTGACACTGCATCGGAACCTTCCTCCGATCTTCTTAGGCATAGATTAGTAAATTTAAAGAGAGTGAAGTGAAAAAGAAGAAAGTGTCTCTGTTTGCACAAACATTTATACACACTATAAAATATTCTGCACAGTTGATATAATTTGGCAATAAACAGAAGATATCGTCGAAATCGCCATGCTATATCTGCTATGCTAGTCCCAGTTTCTTGCTGCAGGTAGGCTAACACAGGTACCCCTTAATGCATTACAAGTGAAGCATCGCCACACACAACATTCCTTCAACGCGTACTACACCAGACGTGACCTACGTTCGAGATTGATTAATTTATTTCCTTTGTAAACTGAATCAAAACTTTCCTTAATGTGTCCGACATATTTAAGCCAGTACAGAACTCAATTACGCGCATACGAAGGGTGTTTGTTTTGTTTTTTTCTTTTCCTTTCAAACGTGCCGGCTAATTACAAGTTGTAAGTAGTGCATAAAAAGTGAAATAGGGATGCCACTAAATATAAATATATAATATCAGAAGATGTTATAGATATAGATTAGTGAAGTGAAAGATGTCCTCATGGTCGATTTCGACTACGGCGTTGTCGTTTGGTCATTGCCAGATGGCATCAACTAGGAAGAAAATTTTATAGTGCCGTAAACATTTGCACAAACACAGAAGCATACGCTCATCGTCCCCTTCCCTATTCCGATGTAATGCATGTGCAGTAAGATCGGAGGAAGGTTTATATGCAGTGTGGGTATGTTGGTTGGCGTGGTGAGTTTACGTGCAGGGGCACGGGACATACATACAACACACCTATACTCGAAAAGTAACAATTTGTGATACATTGTTCGGGAATCGAACCCAGGGCTGGCGGCGCAGCACCCACTCTGACACCACCCACTCACACCTCGTGATCGTCCAAGAATAATTCTACGACCGAATATCTAGCTAAATTCAAATGTAAAATTTTAGTACACCAATAAACGGAAATATTGCTTATATAGTATATATATATATATATATACATATATATATATATATATATATATATATATATATATATATATATATATATATATATATATATATATATACCAGAGAGATGGATTACTTTATGCTCACAGTTTGAAGGAACCGTGGTAGCTGCGTTTCCTGGGATCTCTTTTCATTTCACCGAAAACAAACCGAGTTCGATCCCCGGAGTCTACACCAATGAAATATTTAATTGCAATTTTAATTGCTGGTCCGCGTCAAGGCCGCTTGGTGAAGTATAAAGGCCGTAAATGGAACTTAACTTATATGTATATATATATATATATATACATATATATATAGGCCGTTACTTTTCCTTTCAATAACTAGTCTGGTTAAAGAAATAATAATTGTATGTCAATAAACCAATACCAAAACGCCGATAACCCTGTCACGACGAGAAAATTTTGTTTTTTTACTTAAATTACTGTTCACAAAAAGCGTCTAAACGTTGTTTTTTTTTTCTGACCTCTCGGACTTTTCCTGCAACATTTAGGGTTCTGCCATTTAAATAGAAATATATTCTTTTCTTGTTAACTTTAAGACCGAATTAGTTTTTTCCTTTTGCTCTCAACCGTATATCTTCTAATTTATTTGTAGGAAAAAATTAAATAGAAGATCGTATATATATAATTATTACAGGCAGATTAAATACGTACATATCTTTTTTTTTATATATATTATTTTAAATATATAATAATTTTTTTAAATATATAAGTTAAGTTTTTATCAAATAAATATAATTTCAAGTTCAGTTGCAATACCCCACGGCATTATTCTATAGGACATAAGACAAATCTCGGCAGTGTTAATTAAAAATAAATTTCAAATTTCATTGGTGTTGACATCTGTGAATTGTCTATTTTTTTTATTTCATAAATTACACTGACAAGTCTTCCTGCTGGGAATCAATTCAGATAAATGGACGATCCACTGAAGCTTTGGGTGGAGGGTTATTCCTAGGAAAACCGTCGACTCAACAAAATATTTAAAATAACCGCGCAAGAATTCAATTTGACGTTAATATTATGCCAGTCTTAAATACGTAAAAGAGTAATGTTTACAACGTCATACATATTTGTTTTCCTATAAATTTTAAAAATAAATGATCTACAGAAAACGTCGCAAATATTTTCGACATAATATAAAACGATACAAAACGTTTATATATATCAAAAATAAAAAAGACTCCAGAATTAAAGCTTGTGGTACACCCATTTGTATAGAGGATCCATATCACTGTTGACCGCTAATAACAATTTTCTGAAGTCTTTTATTAAGGTGGAAGGAAATAAATTTCCACGCAGACCCCGAAGTATCGAAGTGTTTCTAAGAAGATATCATGCTTAACACAGTCATGCTTTTGGCAAATCGCAAAAGATACCAACAGCGTTTTGTGATTTCTCCCAAGTATTATAAATATACTCAACAAAAGATAAGCCTCCATCTGTAGTACATCGACCTTATCATATGAAATTCAGATATCCCTCTTATAATATGATTTATTACGACTGCTTCTATTCTGATATAACATATTATTTACTGTTTATTATAAAAAAGTACATAGTTAACCCAACGGTGAGTGATAACGCCCGAGACGCGTACCTCAAACCTCAACAAATATTAAAAAGCTCATGCCTCATCATCCTTTACGTTTGAGATTGAATATCTCGTTACCTATAATGAGATTCCTGGGTCTCAACAATCACCAAACGGAACAGCAACGTTATGCTACTAAATTGCGCTGGTGTTCTGTGAGTAACATAGCTATAAACTAACTGTAGCGTGGCTCCGCCATTGTCAAAATGGTATAACAAAAAAATGGCCGTTTTCGAATACTAGATTGTTTGTAGACAACGGAACCCTTACATTTAGAATCGGCACAGTGTTACTTTTTTTTATTTTTACATAAATTCGAGGCCAACTAAAAGTGTTTAGACGTTCTACTGTTACTTCACTTTCACCAGCTCAAGTTTGGTGCTCATCAGATCTAAGTACTATGTAAGAGACTTAGAGTTCATTGAAAATCATTACAAAGCACTTTTAGTTTAGAAAGTCACTATTGAAGAGAGGGCGTTATTATAATCTTTTAGTTTTTTTCTGATCTTTCATACGGAATAACAATAATTCGGTTAAACAGAAATAGTAAGAAATTTGGTATTTTATATGTTAGAATGCAAATCTAGTAAAGCTAGATTAAATCTCGTCAGTAGAGTGACATACAAGTTTACCTTATGATTAGTAATTCCTGCGTCCCTCACCCACATTCATGCTCGATAAGGAATTAATGCTATTAATTTTGTCTCCCCAAAGAACTAAGATGGAATTCCTCGTCAACAGTAATAATATTTTAATTATTTTTCACCATAAACAGATAAGATAGCGGAATGTTTTATTTATTTTATAAAAATGAATGCCCCAAGCTAGCTTTTAAAGTAATTCAACTTGTCAATAAGTCGAAAATATGTCGGAATATTTTTACAGCGGTAGAGCCACGTTGGTGCTAATGTCTAGCTGCAACATGAATAGGATCACACTCTCACAGAGTACCAGCTTGAAATAGCTGTATAACGCTGCTGTGTTTTGTATGGTGAATGTAAGTATTCTTATTATAGTAATTATATATTAGTAAAGGGAAAACATTTACACATTAAAATTAATATTTCATTAGCTACTTTAACCCTGAAGTAATAACATAGTGGAAGTTAGTGCAAGCAATTCTAACTTCTCATAAGCTAACTCTACTAATGTACGAAAACTGAAGCCATAGTGCATCCTATCAGCTTCCTCCTCTGAGCTGATAAGAGTCGTAAATCTTTACGACCCTAGTGACTCACGTAATCTTGACTCATTTATTGTTAAGACTCAAAGCATCTTATATCAAATACGGTAACGTAGGATTTTGTTGCATCATTCCCTGTCTATGTGTCTGATTGCTTTGAAAATATATATTTTTTAATATATAGCACTTCTTCTTTTTTGTCGGTATCACTCTGGACATAATGGTCATCACTTCAAGCACATAGCACATTTATATATAATACATAATGTTTAAGAATAAAATTACTGAAAAACATTGTGCCGGGCGTATGGCGAATGCTGATAGTACCTACCTATTTCAGTTTATCCCGATCGAGATCTAAGACCTTGTAGCTTATTTAATTCCAATTAAATTTAATTTCAAATAATTAAATGAATGGAACAGCTCGACCGCGGACCACACGCCACACGCTCACGGAATACTAACGTGGAATGTCAACGTAATGCTGCTGTGTTTCCTTTAGCGAATTTAGGGATCCTTTGATCCAATTACTAGTATATGCACATTCAATCTCAGTCCTCAAGGAAGACAACGCTTGTGCAACTTAATTTTGTTTCAGGCACTTTGTTTATGGTTATTTCCGTAATTAATAAACAGCAAACGTTAAAGTTTTCTACCGCTCGCTCATTGGTCATCAACTTGGTACTGGTGTACCTGGTCCTGTTTCTCGACGTGATTGTATCACTTCCGCCCCCCTCCCGACTCCTCGGTTTACCTATCTTAATTTTACAATAATCAAAAGCATAGAATCCAAAAATTAAATGTTTAAAACCAACACAATCGACAGCACAGGTGCACAGTAAGCCTTAACTGAACGCTGTTTGTTCGGGCTCGGCGAGGGGACGCGATTAAAAGCTCGTTAGACGACGCGACTCCTCCGTCGAAGGTTTATTAAAGAGCTGTTCGTAATTGAATTTATCGGAGAACCAAGTTCCGATAACAAACTATTTATTTAATAGAATAAGGACTTAATTTAAGAACGTTTATTTCTATAATATTAGATTAGATTCAAGATCCACATGCATTATCATCCCAGTGGACTGGCATACCTCAGTACCGGTAATTGGGTCCCTGATACCTGCATTGATCATACAAAAACGTATACAAGCCGCCATGGTATTCTGCGAGGTGAGTTTTAAAACACAACACAAACATAACAGTGATCATAAATATATATATATATATATATATATATACATATATATATATCATTTTACTGTGGTGTTCTATGGAGGTGTTCTATGAGTCGAAACTATGCCGATGTACCTATGTTTTAACAGCACAGTGAATTCACCAAGTATAAACTTACCACGTAAAATATTTTCCGTTTCAAATACACGAGCTAGCAGCAGGAAAAAACTTTAACGTTTGCACTTTATTAACGACGGAAATAACCATTAACGATAGACAAAGTGCTCTAAAGCAATGCGGAGGCATCGCGTGGCAACCCTAACACCAGTAAATACTGACACACTTATATTTGCTACCGAATAGTGGCTGGGAACGGGGGTCTAATCCTGTTTTACATTCCAATTTCGTTTGATCAATTAATCTTCAATTGGGGAATCGATGAAACGATTTAAAAACGATAATCAGTGCAATAAACTTCGTCAGTGCTTCAATTTAATGTTTGTTATACTATTATTATGTCATTATATTAACTTCGATATGAAATTTTTATGTGGTAGGTGTGTGTACAATTCAAAAACAACTAGGCTGACTTATAACGTGAGTAAAGGAAACCAGAGAAGGAATTACTGGATCCTGCGGCCCTTTGACATCTACATTCATTCTTGACAAGCAATCATAACGCAGATGCTTGTCTGAGATGAAATGCCTCATCACCAGTAATAAAACTCTCCGGATCCCTGCACTCACCAGACGAAACACAACAACATTATACTGCTATTTTACGCTGATATGCTATGAGGGCCTGGTCCTACCCTGGTCGAGCTGACCGATTCATTCTGCAGCGTAGCTCTATGACTGTCATAAAACATTTTTTTCAGTTTAATTTGTACTCTAGTTTAATTATTATTACTGTATTTGCACAAAAATATTTAAAAAAAAAACTCTTTACGACCATGTGGTAAGTCATGTCTGAAAACATTAATTTATCTGCTTCTTTAATAGTGATATATATATAAATATATATATATATATATATATATATAAATATATATATATATAAATATATATATATATATATAAATATATATATATATATATATATATATATATATACATATTTGCATGATTGATGCAAATAGGTATGTATGTATTATTATATATTTTTTCTTGAATAAAGTGTATGTATATGTATTTTGTTTCTGGCTTAATTATACTACGCAATGTGAAAGCTCGTGGAGGTAAGATCAATCAAATGATAAGGTTTAACGAGACA
The DNA here is from genome assembly GCA_029286865.1 of Teinopalpus imperialis. Taxonomy (NCBI): domain Eukaryota; kingdom Metazoa; phylum Arthropoda; class Insecta; order Lepidoptera; family Papilionidae; genus Teinopalpus; species Teinopalpus imperialis. The sequence goes on from JAGSMU010000001.1 coordinate 16,032,107, forward strand.
TTGTGTTTAGATAAAAGTTTTACGGAATATGGAAAATGTAATTTTAACTTTCATTAGTCTATTTTTTTTATAATATCAGTCGGTGACAAAGTAGCACAGTTCACCTGATCACCTGTAATCCAATTGCATGTGCGTTGTCATTTTGTGTTGCATTGAGGACTGGATATGGAATACTACGGCCCCAACACTCACTGTAGGAAACACAGCAGCGTTATTATATGAAGACGTGGTCCTTCCCCAGTCGAGTCGACCCACCCATACAACAGTAAGACACTAACTGGAGCGTGTTCGCCATTGTTAATACTAATCTTATCAATTAATGAAAGATAAAAAAGTACAGATGCAGTAGTTTTGTTGTAGTTTCTTTTGCTTTAATAAAATAAAAAAAACATTAAATAATACACACATCCATAATAAAAATTAATTTAATATTACTCAAATTAATTACCAGCGATCGAACTCCGATCAGGATCTCGAAGACTCGATTATTAGTAACGAGCAATTCCATCTCGGTGCTTAGAAGTGACAACACACATTTTATATATATATTTATTGTATAATCTTTATTGACGATGGATGCGGAAGTCAATGGCACAACCTTCGCTTACCATCAGATGAACTGTGTGCTCATTTGTCACCCCTTATATTTAAAAACAATAAAAAAGACTTTATCTTCTTAGCGTTGATGTAAAAATGTTGTCATTTACCAACTTGGAAACTAACTACGTAACCAATTTTTTTTAAAGAATGTGCAGTACTATTAGCGTTACTAACATTCTGGTTAACCACTCCAACTGAATTTAACGGTATGGTGGTTTATGTGAAGGTACTATACGACACGTTTCACGGTTCACGACAATAGTAGAAAGGCGGTTTCGAACCTAAGACCTAAATGAAACCGCATACTTAACCGTTAGGCTATCGACGGTTTAAAAAATGAAACGTCTGTTAATGTTAACTCAATAATATAACTCATAAAATATATCAAAATATAAAACTAACTAAAATTATATATGGTAAAGATAAACTTTTTTTTACCTTATTAAACTATTAAGAGTAAAATAAAACAAAATGTTAAAAGTTATTAAGATTTCTCACCAATTACTTTGTCTCATCCCTATTTATTTAAAAAAAAAACAACATCCAACATTTGCGTCTTCAAATCAAACTAATTAGACATAAAAGAGTACTAAACCCCTAAACGAATTGCAATTTACTTTATTTTTATATCGCTATCAGGTCATGATATCGAAATTTGTATGCAAACGAGTGCCAACCCTCAATGTAATCACGCCTCTATTTGATAGCGAATGAAAGCCACTCGTATCCACTGTTAGGGTTGCCACTCGCCGTCTCGTTACATAACCGTAAACGTTACTTAAAAGCTGCCATTCGCGTTAACGTTCAGTGTTATTTCCACCGTTATTTAATTGCAGGCGTAAGAGTTTTCCACTGCTAATGCGATGCTTATAAAGTAATGTGTTTAAGGAAGAATTATAAAATGTTAAATCTATTCATTTTGTTTATCGATAAGCATTCATAGCTACTACCCTTTCCGTCTTTGTAGATCTTTTTGTAAACTTAATAATGGTAGAGCCACGTTGCAGCTTGCACTTGTCTTTAACAGCAACATCACTGGGTCGACCCGAACACGTCCTCGCAGAATACCAGCGTATATGGCTATTTGGTAACACTGCTGTGTTTCGCGAGGATAGACGTAGAAATCATAGGCCACGATGATCATTTACCAGCATCTACTGTGTGCAGATTTGTCACCCCTAATATTGTAAATAAAAAAAGGTATTAAGGTATTACTTATTAATTCACAGCACTTCACTGTAACACTTAACATATCCCGTTTTATATGTAGAAAAAATTAAAAAAACTTATGCCATAAATCTCATAAAGTTGTATCAAAATTCGTTCCTTTATTTTCGAGCATCTAGGCAACAAACACTATACGGCTTTCCACAATCAGCCGTCAAAGAGCCCTCAACTTTTTTGGACACATCATGTCCATTCCGCATATGGCCACACTCAATGACAACTGATTGTTGGTGGTCGCGAGCGGCAGCACTGAGGGAAGGGGGACGAAAAAGAATGCAACAAACGCGCTACCTGACGTTTATTCTTAAAACAGTTGAATCGGGTTACGTGACTAACAAAATACCGACGGGCAAGGCACTGTTCAGATCATTAATAATACTACAAAAATACCTAACGCTGTCCGGGCGTATCCAACGCCCAACTTTAAGGATGCTGAGAACTTCTTACAAGATTGAAACTGTCACTATTTATGCAATCACGATAACTATTGATCCAATGCAACAATTAAATCTCCAGCATTTTTAACCTCTGCTCTATGTAACAACGTGTGTATATTATGATTCCTTATTTATAATGTTGAAGTCGTACGTTGAAAAAGAAGCGCCATGTGGCGGACCTCCCTATAACGACAATAACGACAAGAGAATCCAATCCACAACAATGCAAAATTTATAGTCTACAAATTTACTTCTACCACTGCTCTTTAGGTTTCTTATAAGAAACCACACAATCCTGCTGGGAAATCTTGGCCAAAAACTCGAATCTAACATCCATTACCAGAGATGTCGGTATTCAATGAACCATGTTTAATATTGTTTAGCAATATTGCAAAAATATATTAATTCGAAGGTAGAGACCGACTTCAATAACTTAACCTTTTTGAGGTGGTTTAGGAACCAAGGATCTATAGAAATATTTATACATGACACCCTGGTGATTGACAAAAATTATTATTATAATAGGATATTCACTTCTATCTACATCTGATGAGGCAATAAATTAAAGAAGATTCTATAAAATGAAACAAAATACATTTATACAAGTGTTATTACTATTTTGAAATGCACTCAAAGCAAGAAGTGGTGTCGTGCATGTGAACAAGCCCTAATTCAAGCATCTTATAAACTAGCGGTAACTATCTAGGCGGTAATTAACAGCAATCGTCAAACTCAAGTCCTTACTGGTAAATACCTCGCTCCATCGCAGTCCTCAAGGGCGACAACTCATATTTATGGATTTATGGGCTGCAATCATTAAGTACCATCTGTTGATAAGTGTGCTAATTTGTCACCCTTATTTTCATACAAGAAGACTAGTATTTTAAAGTGAAAGTAAAGTACGTCTATATACATATATAAATGGCACCGCTGACTATAAGCTTCCCACCAAGAGGGAGTGTTTGAGCTTAGTCAACCACGACTCATGCGACGTCACATGTGAATTTTTTTTTAATTCTTAGACATGTAGGTGCAAACATCGTGAGTTTTCCTTCACCGTCGAGCACGTGGCAAATGCACTTGGCGCATAAAATTGCAACTAACAATTTGAAACTATCAAATTATATAACCAGTTTTCTTTTTCGGGCTGATGTCCGATGTTAGCCGGAGGGCTTTTACAGTTTCATCGGGTTGAGAGGTTACCGAGTACTTATGGAACTCAGCAGTCATATCTACTTACTAGTGGGTAACCAGCACAAGGGCTGACGAGAGGGAGCCTCGACTTGGAGTGACACCGTGTTTCGCGAGAGCGTCTGACTCGAGGGTGCCCGAGAGGGCTGAACCTCGGCTCAGTCTGTTGCTTCTACATTATAATTAGTACATTTCTTTATACCTATTACTTTTATCCTTCATTGAACGAGTTTTAACATTTAGGTGTTCATTGATTGTGTAATATTCCATTCACTTTCTCCCCAGAAGCAAATTCAGAGTACTTCTCATATAACAGTACAGTCAAACATAAAGTAGAGTCGAGTAGAGGTCCATATATACTTAATTGGTGTTCTCTGCTCTACTATTTCCACTTACTTTCAAACGTCAGAACTTACTGCGAAAGTTAAGTTTAGTTTAGTTGCTACCATAACACTAATAAAAAAAAACATTTCCTATTAACAATGAGTTTCCGCTAATAACACTGATTTTATTACCTATTCACGAAATATTTAATAACGAATCAGATCGTTACTTCAAGATACTTATTCTAACTTTAGTATCGATATAATCCCGTGAGTAAGTTAGAGAGTACAAAATCGTCGGCAGTAGTTGCAAGTTGTCGATCTGGTTGATCATACCCGTAGCAGCATTACTATCCCTCGTTTACCCCGTACCCCCCTTCAATAAGCGGAAAACTTTTATTGCTTTACGGCAGTGGTATGGAAGATCGTAGAGTATTCAAACGATATTTAATATTTTCATGTATTTAGTGTATTTATAGCAATCCTATATTTAAAAATGCTATATATAAATACCATCACTCTAAACCTCCTCTAGAGAGTGTTAGAGCCTCGTCCGCGACTCAGCATTTTTTTTTAATTTATTTCTTGGTGATGAAAGTTTCGTCACGTTAATTTCCTTAACCACCTCACTCACTGCTATTTATCACCTCATTGCTATTTACCAATGAGCACAGGGTGGCCCGTACTCGGTCTGTTCCCATAAAACTAGCTTATCGCTACTACTTTTCCCCTAGTCAGTGGGTGAAACCAGAGACACAATTACTGGTTTATGAAAAAACTTAAATCTCAAAGTAATCCTTGAGATATAAGTTTGGTAATCCAAAGGCAAGTATAGGAGTCATTGTCCCAGGAATCATTGACTATCCATCACTATGTGCTTGTTTGACACCAAACCCAAATCACTGAAGCGAAGTCAATAAACAGAATTAATCGAACATCTTCGCTTCTAGCAGTATTACATTTGAGGTCTTACAGTTTTTCAACTTTTATTTTTAACTTTATATATATATATATATATATATATATATCTTAATATGTGTGACAGCTTTCAGATATTCCACGCTCGTTAAATTATAGAACTGTACAATGAATACAACATGCTTGTTCACTTAATGCTCGCGGAATTTTTATCGTGTCAGTTGCGGCGCGATAAGTAACTGTACATCAAGCTCGACTTGTCGCGAACAATATGAATGAGTCAGCTTTTAAAGTTAGAACACGAGGACAATGTCTCGTTTACTTTCATTGTTATTTTTTTTTTTTGGAGCATTTTAAATATTTTTAAGGCTAAATTTTTAGCGATGGTGATACGTCGGGTTGCGGTAAACTGCCTTATACCGAATATTTTAACTTGATTTTTTAATTATCCCAGATACGAACGACATTTATAACTGCAATTTAAAGGGCTGATATATGCAAGGATACACGGCGAAGGATAAAATTAAAATGACTCATGCATATCTAAGAAATAAATTAAAAAAAAAGTATTTCAAAGACATATGACGTCCGCCAATCCGCATTAGAGGCGGATTTTGCTAACACCTCTTTCGTTATATATAATAAACAGTGGAATAGTATACAGGTTGTTACTTTACAATTGATTGTGAACTAATTAAAAAATATATATATTTTCGAAAGTTGTACTATCGACGGGCATTGCCTTCGTTTTAGTGCAATAAAATACTTTAGCGAAATCGAGGGCGGTTCTCTAGATTTGTGATAAAATAATCTACAAGTGGTCCAATTACTAAGCCACGCACGGTGGCCAACAACACAATAACATCTAGTATTCACTCATTACAAGTACAATTTATCTCCGACAACGCAATTAATTGAAAGTCCGCAAAGCAATCCATCCGGCTTACATACATTCCGCTAATGGCTGGAGTAAGGTATCTTGTAATTAATTGTGGCCATTCAGAAATCCACTACTACTTCTTTGTGGCCTCCTTATCTATTTTGACCACAGTTATACAGAATGAAGCTCCATGGGAGAAACTGCAAGGCTTCTTTGGGGAACCGAGGGTTTTGTAAGTTGTTGTGTGTAAATATATATATGCTTATTATCATCTATCAATAACCAAAAGATAACGCCATGATCGAAATCGAAAAAGACATCATCATGTTGTGTAAAACTGTTAATAGCTCTTCCATATTTTAACAAGGATAACATCAGTAGGTGTCAATAGTGGAGCCACGTTGCAATCACTTTCTTGAACGGGCATGAATGGATTAACTCGACAGAGGAAGGAACACTGTCCCACACGACCAACTCCACCGTGACACGTACGTACCGCGTGAAACAACCAAATAACGCAACTGTGTAGGATATGGAGAGTGTAGCGATGCAAAGACACTTATTATTGGTGATAAGGCATTCCATTTAGTGTTTCGGAGTAACAATGCATTTTCATTATCATTCCTTATCGAGGATTAATGTGGGTGTCATGTTTGTCACTTACAATATATATTATAAAAAAATCGTAAACAATTTAAAAACCCAGCAACCTGTTTACCATCAAAAAGCGCACCTTACAAAGCATTAAATATGTATTTTATCGTGTAAAGTGAAATCATAAAGCGATAAATATTGAATTGAGCCACGTGCCACCATGCCGAGGATGTCGTGGACGCATTCACAAACACAAACTACAGCTATGAGACATGAACATCAGCAAGGGAAAACGTGTGTAAATATTGTTTACTTATTTTGATCTTTTTTATCGCGATGGGTGGTTGTTAATATAAAATAATGACTCGAAACAGTGGATTAATACTTTAGTAAAAAAACGAAAAATAATAGCCTTTATATATAAATCTCACTATAGACTACACGGCTCTTCTGCGGATTGGTGGGGATCACTTTTTTTTATTTATGTCATAGATATGCAGGTTTCCTCTCGAAGTTCCTTTACCGTCGAGTAGGTGGTAATCGAGCACAAAACTTGAAAAAAACAAGTTCCACCGGAGTTACTCTATAATATATTTTGCGCTAATGCCGTCTGACAATAACCAGAAGATATAAAATTATTGGTTTAATAATATTTTGTTTCTAAAAAAGCTTTTGCTATACATTCTCCACGATTATTGGTCGTTTTCGATGTACCAATGCATAGGATGTGAAATGTTAAAAATGAATATCCACTCATGACTCACCTCATGCAATAAAAAAATGTCTGTGTAAATCTATACTCACCATTGCCAGTCCTAGATTGATAACTTAAACCTAAAAAAATAGATTACTGATTTATATAAATTAAATATCTTTGTCCTTTTCCTTTTTGTATATTGAGTTGTTGTAGTTTGATGTGCATGTTGAGTTTACCTATAAGAAATAATTGTTACACTAGAATTCTGTCAATTATGTCTAATGTAATATGTAAAAGTCATCAGTGTAAATAAATGTTGGTAAACCTTTTTAATAAATAAAAGTATATCCACTTGCCGTCTTCACTTATAAATAACTCAAGAACTTAGATTTCGCGTGAACCGTACGTTATTACAATAAGTCTTGTCCAGTTATTAATATACAATCAAGAGATTCATTGCCTCTGTACGATGCAATGTAATTTGTATTTTAAAACAAAAAAGAAATATTAACTGACTTACGGAAATTATATTTATTGTATGACGCATCGACAAAAATAACTGTTTTTTTTATATAATATTAGGGTTGACAAACGGCACACAATTTATCGAATGATGCATATACGTTTACAACCCTAGGGGCCAATCCCCAATTACAGGCTGTCCTCTGGATTCCTTTGCCAAATACACGTAATACAATAGCGTTACGCTTCGGTTTCACGCTTGACCGGGGAAAGCCCACGCGTTCTGTGAGTCGCGGGCCTTCCCCCTTCATGTCGACTCATTCAGGTCGTAGATAGGAAGTAGCTGTAGCACGGCTTTATTACTGTATATATTATAAATAGAAATTATTACGTAGAAATAAGAAATAACTAACGTATTTACTTTAGTCTATGAAATTAAAGTTGATTTAATACCAAGCATTTCTTTTATATTAATAATCCGTTAATCTATAGACAGTACATTCGGTGGCACAGGATCATTGACCATTGGCTTTAAGATGGATAAAAACTTCGAGGTATACCTCGCATAGAATGTCAGCTCGACTGGGATAGGACCACTCCGTCATAGAATACCAGGTGAATGAGGAGATCAAGCAGGATCGGATCAAGGAGGATCAAGGAGCCAATCACAGATTACGAAGTATTCCATTTCAGTTCAGGGCTGACAGCGCATGTATTTCTTGGATCTTTGTTGAAGATGGATGTAAATATCATGGAAAGCAGTCATCATTCGTCATTCTTAATATTAAAACAAAAAATACGTCCGGGTCGGAATCGAAATCAGGACCTGCGATAAAATACGAATACACTGTGGGAAAAGAACTGAGAACTGAGTCGTCTAATACAATTCATCTAGGCACCTGTTTATCCAGATACCTTATCAAACTAGGCAAACGGAACATCGGTCCTCATAAAACCTGAACATTGCCACTCAACGAGGAAAACCTACCGGACCTATTGACCACGTTCCAGCGGGACAGGTTTTCTTAGACCCTATGAACGGTATAGACGGGCAAACGCAATAATCCCGTTTTAATAGGTGACCTTTCGCTAGGCTGTTACTGCGAATAACTGCTATATGAATAAAAATTAAATGCCGTTGTTCCTTGGTGAACGCTTCAGTTGAGAACGTCGGAACCGTTTAGGTTTTTTTTTAATGTCCGTAACAGTTCGAATTAGATTTTAATGGAAAGAAAAAATTGGAAAGGTGCCCGGAAAATTGGCAAATTTATTTTTTCTATGCGATTTTCTTATGAACATAACCCACGAATTAACAGAGTGATCACAAAAAAAAATTGAAATTTAGACAGGACAACGTCTGTCGGGTCTGTTAGTTAATATAACCTATCTACTAACCTTCTTTTATCTTCTATGTAAACTTTTCTAATATATATACTAACTTTTATAGTCAAAGAATTTTAAACGACACTATAGAAAATATTTTATGCAATATATACATATTTTCTATGTAATCATGTAGTACCTTCGTAGTCAAGTACTGGTCTAAATGTTTATAACAGGCTTATTACTTGAGAAATACTTGATGACGTCACCGCCGGGTAATAGCAAATAGAAGAAACTGCGATTTTAACTCCGTCTATGATGATGGTAAATTAAAAGTAAACGTTTACGGATAACACTGTACATAATTACACATACTTTAATTACACAGACATAATTTAAATTACTTGAAGATATTAACAGCGGTAGCTACTTCACATTTTGTTCTAGCTGCATGGGTCGTGTGGACGGTGGGCTAGACGGGTAGATATTGCAGCAAAACGCTGCTGTGTTTCGTACGGTGAGTGTAGGGTCCCATGGATCCGATTACTCTAATGTTACGTTTTAACTTGATTCGAGTTCGAGATTCAACAGCTTAATAGCTTAGGATACGGTCGACAAAACTTAACATTGTAGGCTCGATTCTAACCGTAGACTACTCATGAACAAGTTCCTAGTGCAAGTATTAAAGTTATTTGGAGTTTTGAAAGGCAATGTTAGTGATGTGTTTGAAGAATTACTGGCATTCACGTTAAAAAAAGGGAAATAAATGAGGAAAAATACTTAGGGATGCTGATGAAAAATAATAAATAATTACGATTCTTTACTTTTTAATTAACACTTATAGAGTCTGGTTCGGCCGTTAACTAGATACAGCCAGTCGTGCCGAGTTTAAACCATGTATAGGTCAACTCGATAAGGAGACGGCCGAGCTTTCACGGAAGGCTAGCGTAAAACGTAGAGCCGTTTGGTAAGTGAAAGAAATCTGAAACGTTATTAATTGCGATCCTCCATCTTTGCCCTCGGGAGTTACAACGACCGCAGGAGTTAATTACTATCAGTTGAATGTTGCTCGTTTGTCGCACCTAATTTTAAAACAAGACATTCAATGCATCAACGCGAGCAACGCCGTTTGTCATTTAAAAAAAACACGAAGTTACCCATATACATCTCATTACACTACATTGGCCCCAAGGTCACTCACTTATCAATTGTCACACCCTAATATCATAATAAAAACTCAGCAAATCAATTGTTTTGTTGCCTTACGTTTATACATAATATACATAAAATATATAGTATAAGCATATGATAGGTGTTTAAAACGCTATACGAACTTTATCTCGTCGTAAAGTTTATGCTAACTCCGAACTTAGCCAGCGATGTACATTGAGGAAAAACATTACATAAATAACAACGTCCTCGTGACCCGGATGTGGAAGGTTACGTTGGAATTAGGGTTGCCATTTTTTTAAACTTCTATCATTTTATAACCGATCTTTTTATAAATATATATATATATATATAACCCTCACATCTGATGTCTTAAATGGTGTAGATATAAAACTAAACGAAAGTGACAAACTGGCACACGTTTCATCTGATGGTAAATAATGACTGCATAGATACATCTCTATCCATTCAAGTTGCACGCACACACATTTGCGATGGAATACCTTGTTATATATAATATTTTTTTTACATAGTAGAGCTACACTGCAGTTTGTTCCTAGCTGCAGAATGAACGAGTAGGGCCGGGGTTAACCACGCCCTCACAGAACACCATCGTAAAATAGCAGCATAATATTGGTGCAATTCGTCTGGTGGGCGCAGGGATCCGGTGACCTTTATTACTGGTGACAAGGCATTCCATATCAGTCCTCAAGGGTGACAACGCATCTGCATTATGATTCCTAGTTAAGGATGAATGTATCTACATTTGTCATGGGCCGCAGGAATCACTTACCATTAGGTCAACTCGTTAGTTATACTTACAATGTAATAAAAGAAAATAAGGTTCTCAGAACACTACACTCACTAAATGAAATAGAACGGCGTTTTGTTACTGTTTTAGACTGGTATTCTATACTCTATACGAAGATGCTCCTAACCGAATCAAACCCACCCATTCATGCTGTGGCTAGAAAGTGTTAAAATTATAATAGTATGTAATTAGTTGTATTTTTTTAAATACAATATGTGGCAAACGAGCAAGCAGCCCACCTGATGTTAAGTGCTCACCGCCACCCGTGGACATCCGAAACACCAGCGGATTCGCAAATGCGCTCTCCACCTTTGAGAAAGGCAGACTCTTTTCTTGAAGGTCACTAAGTCGTATTGGTGTGGAAATACCGCTGGCGACGAAGCTGATTTCACAGAGTATTTGTGCGTGGCAGGAAATATCAAATTGTATATATGCTTACGTGGTTGTTTCAGATGATAAATATCACGACTCCCTTTTGACAGCCAGAGTAATCCACCACTGTGTACTGTTTGATGCCCATGTCTCCTAGATTCTGTTGATGTTGATGCTGTTAGCCTATGCGGCTCTTACAGCTTCATCGGACACAGGGCTCACGGAACTGAGGGATCCGTGAGCTGCTTAGATGCCCATGTACACGCCAAAGCGTGACGTCACAGTTTACCGGGACGGCGGGTGCGCGGGCGCCATGCTTGTCGATATGTCAAAGGCAATTAGCGTCATCGAGTGAAGTCGTACGTACGCCGTCCCACGCCGCGCGTGATTCTTGTGTGAATTACTGTGCCCGATATGTAAGGAGGAATAAAATAAATGGAAAAGACTCGATAACTAAAAACTACGAAGCAAATATCAAGCAAAGGTAAGATCACGCCCTAACAGCCCACCTGGCCGGATTTCAATCGTGGCGATGTCTTCCGGTTATTATCGGATGACATCAACTGCGTATATTATTTTACAGTATCATAAGCATTTGCGCAAACACAGAGACACTCATTCGTTGTCTCTTTCCCTATTCCGATGATTCAGATGCAGAGTCAGGGATACGGGACAAGATATATAATTACAAATAAAAGTTTAAATCGGCAAAAAAAATCCACTTCTTTAGGCTCCTTTTTCATCTTTCCGTCACTTAAATAATAAATATTGTCTGCTAAATATTTTCGACAACCCTAATCGGTACAAAGGTTCGAGACATCTGTACCTTACCTGATTTCGGTGTACACTTGCATTTTATATATTAATAAATTGTGCATTGGAATCTTCGTGGTTTCGTAAGGTGATTTTTATTGCTTACATCTTCCTACGCATATGGTGTGTAATTTTACAATAAACTTGCCTCATAAATAATATCAGAAAAACAAAAAGAAAACAATAACCGTGTTATCATTTGCATTACTGAGGGTTTTTAAACAAAAATTATGATTCAACAAGTTGAAGAGAATTGTTAACTGCTGTTGTTAAATGTTTTAACTCATATTATATTACTATTTTATAAAAAAAACATACTGTAACAATTACTATAATTAACAACATTCGAGAGAAATCGTAAACGTAATCTTTGTTTGTTACAAAATGACTTCTACTGCATAAGGTATATTGGTTTTCTTTTTGTATTGATGGTGAAAAACGAGCATACAGTTCAACTGATGGAACACTCACATTACGAAACAGCTTTTCGGGCTGATGGTAACTGTTGGCCCGAGGGCTTTTACAGGTTCACCGGGTTGAGAGGTGACCGAGCTCTTATTGCGCTCAGCCGAGGCCTCTATTAGCGGTTAACCAGCGCATGAGCTCCGAGAGGGAGCCTCGGCGTGGACCGTTACCTTGTTACGCGAGAGCGACTGACTAGAGGGTCCCCGAGAGGGCCGAACCTCGGCTCGACCAAGTGCTTCTGACTATGGAATATCTAAATTAATATCTCTATTATTATTGTCTAAATGCAATCATACGAAACAGCAGCAATAACAAATAATTTTAAATTGTTAAATTGTAAATCCGTTTTGGTGGTCAGTTATGCATTAAGTTATTTGTAATCTTTATATAAGGATTAGCAGATCACTTGACAGTGAATATTGTTAGATACAGAAAAACTACCATCGTAGATGTGATTAGTGATACTTTATAAATATATATATATATAGATATATTTATCATCACAGTCTAACCATAGTTCACTGCTGAACATAGGCCACCCCATAGATTGCTACAAAACACTGAGGCACCATAAACCACGAAGACCTAGTCTAATGTCCATGTCACACTTTAATTCAAAAAAAAAAGAATCGATGTCAAAAGATTGTTCCACAGAAAACGAATTATTGATGAATCGCAACAACGAAACAAGACGCTCATAATTGTTCCCACCATTTCATTTTGTAATCGTTCGGAATCGTCTCGCGTCTAGGGTCGCCCTCTCACTCTCTGCCCGACCGCCTTGCGCCGCTCGCCGTCCGAATTCGCTTTCATTAATAAAGAGCATGTAGTATTTTTAAATTAGTAGCAAGTATTATGTCCATAATTTTAAGCAGAAATTCTGGGAAATTTAATTGTAAATAAGTTTCATTATTATGTAACCAAAAATTCCACAAATTCTGAGCGCATACGTATCCTATATTGATAGGTTGCTTTTTCTTATTAATTATATACAAAAATGAACCAGACACATTTCACATTAAATTGACTTCACTAGGAACATAACTTAAACCACAAGTCAGTTATAGATGTAGTTTCGTACAATCGAACTCACGCCCACTGTGGCTTTCCGTATCCGTTGTGGACTCTCAAAAATAATAACAAATAACTTGGAATATCATATAAGCTTCAATAGCTTAGGATACGGTGTATTAAACTTAAAATCTACGACTAGATTCCACCATTAGGCTATTCGTGAACAACCTCCTAGCACAAGCATTAAACTTACTGGTTTACCACAAACGGCAATGTTAGTAATGCGTTTGAAGTATTGTAAGTAAGTACTTAAAAAAGAAAAATAAACTTACATCCGAAAAATAACAATATAATTACATTTGATTATTGTTGGCTTTTTGTTAATAGTGATAGGGTCATGCTGAAGATAGTTTATAGGTGCAACGGGGTTAGTACCCTGACCATTCCGTGATTGTCATCATCGGTCATCATCAATACTTCATTGCAGAACATATGTTTTTTTTTAAAGAATATTGGCAATGCTATTATAACATTAATAATATTCCGGTTAAGCACTCCAACTAAGCTGGAAATTCTTGTGCTAGGAGATGGTTCACGAAAATAGTCTAATGGTGGATTCGAAACTACGACCTTAAGTTCGCAGACCGTACCCTAAACCATTAAGCTATTAACGCTTTATATATGCCTCCCCACCGACCGCAATAGAGTACTCTCCAGAGCTACCTGCATCTACACAGAATAATAACCTAAAATAACAGCATAACGTTGCTGTATATGATGACTGTATATATCCGTGGATATCATGATAACGAAGCACCCCATTCTCCTCAATAGTGACAACGCATGCGCATCTTAAATCTTTATAGGTCAGTCATAACTGTGAATGTGCTAACGGATCGGTGGGACTCCCAGATCCTTAGGCATTGGTTGCAGTTGCACACATAGTAAACAATGTCTTGAGGGTCTGGGTATTAAGTATTAAGTTTAATTTTGAGTTGATTTATCTTTTTATTTTTCTTTTTGTTTTCTTTTTATGTTACTAACCGTAGTATGTAAGTAATATTGTTACTAACAAGATGGGCACAAGCCTGAAATAAATAGATTATTATTATATTATTATTATTATTATTATAACTTACCATCAGGTTAATTGTGTCGATTTTCATCCTTAATTTTAAATAAATAAAAGTAACATGTGAGGGTAATAGGAAAATTTCCCACTAATTGAAAATTCACCGACGCATACAGTTTCAACGGAGGCGCGGTTTAAAACTCAATTAGGATGTATATTCAATGTACGGTTACAGACTTTAATGTAAATGCGTGCGGATACAGTTTCTATTGCGGCAGCGGAAAATTATATGAAATTTGCATTAAAAAAACGAAAGTTTTCTAGATGTGAAACGGTTAATCCGTAGATAAGTTTTCCGCACGCGGTCATCACAGCCTACACACTATATACACTATATCGCTTACATTTCCATACTTGCATAGGTCATTATTGCATCTAGTGGGAGGGGGTCGTCCTACACTGGGCTTGTTAGTCCAAGGATTTATTAAGGCCCTTTATCCAGGGCCATTAATAATTTAAAAATGTAAAGTAATAGTCTATATATATATGATTTTAGCTTTTTTTTAATGTCGTCAACATCGAAAATTTATTTAAAATAAGTATCAATATAAATCTAATTTTTCTTCAGATTTATAAAAACGATTTAACATTGGTTATCTATCAATATTAAAACAACAATTATCAGTCCTAATTTAAAAATGCGAGACTAGAAACCCTATATATATATCTATATATCTATGTATATATATACTACTGAGTATAACCACGCGACTCCACTCCGGTTTGGCGGACTTCACATGTCATGACATGCTGCTGTGTTTCGTTTCATGGATAATGATGAGATCCGAATGCCCTTGTTACTGGTGACGAGGCATTTCATCTTACTGTCCAGGGGTGGCAACGCATCTCCATTATAATTCTTTCTCGAGGATAAAATATGCTACAGGAACCACTTACCAAAATTTCCGGCACCAATGATATTGGAATTTTATGTACTTAATTAAGGCGTGCTCTAGCACGGTGAGGGAAAATATAGCCTGGAAATGTTTTTTTTATTTGTATTGAAGGTGTCAATCGAGCACACAATACACATGACTGTCAGTAATTACTGCGACCCATTACATCCATTCTCAACAAAGATTCACGATGCAAATGCGGCGACATCCAATTAGGGGCAAATTGGGTGTCGAGACGATTGTCGGGACATTCACGTCGCGGCGAGACACTAACTGCAGCGTGGCTTTACCACTGCAAAATTATACGTTGAACAATGGCTGCCACTGTACTTAAGTAATACACGGGTTAATCGATTCCCCGTCCGGTTGAGGCTTCATTGCGTATCTCCTTATGTGTCCGTGTTTTTTTGTTTGTTAATTTTATTGCAGTATTACCGTAGAAAGTTATCGCTTATTCGTATGTCGCATGCAACGCGTGGAATTTGAAGATGTCCGTTATTTACGACCGTATATGTTTTCTTTACATTTAAGTCGATATACAGTATGATTATTTTTTACGCCATTATTAATTTTACTGTATGATTGTTATTTATACAGCATGATTATTATATATACAGTATGATTATTATTTATACAGCATGATTATTATATATACAGTATGATTATTATTTATACAGCATGATTATTATATATACAGTATGATTATTATTTATACAGCATGATTATTATTTATACAGTATGATTATTATTTATACAGTATGATTATTATTTATACAGTATGATTATTATTTATACAGTATGATTATTATTTATACAGTATGATTATTATATATACAGCATGATTATAATTTATACAGTATAATTATTATTTATATAGTATGATTATTATTTATATAGTATGATTATTATTTATTTAGTAGAGTAGACACGCTGCAGCTGGTTTAGTTAGCTATTAGTATTCATAGTTACTAAAACATCATCAGATAGACAGATATCTTTAACAGATTTTATAATGGTAGAGCCACGCTGTAAGTCTCTACCTGCAACTACCCTCACTAACCCTCACAGAATACCAAAGTCAAATAGCAACGCTGCTGTGTTTCGTTTGGTAACTATAAGAAGCGAGAGACGCAATTACTGGTAGTCATACTCGGGGTTGATAACGCATGTCCTTCTTGAATATTTGTTGAGTCATTTATGGGTTACAGTCATAACTTACCAGCGGGTAAAGTGTGTGACATTTTGACATTGCTATCATATAAAATATTAATAAGTCTGACAACGAACAAAACACTGGAATCCGCTCCATTGACACGGCACGTTGACAGAAATTATTATTGTGGTAGAACCACTCCTACACTATAGACTAGCTGTAGCCAGAATAGGTCAAATGTTTCGGGGAACGATAAAGCTATCACAGATTACTAGCATAGAAGAGTAAATTAGCGCGGATTTGTTCTTTTGATTGTTGATTGTTCCGGTGAGTGAAGGAAACCGGACACCCAATTCGTGCTGACGACATTCTTGCTGACAACCTTTGATGAGGGCACCCTTACTGGTGCCCTCATCAAAGGTTCATTCACTCAAATAATCTTAATTCACACTTTCTATTTTTGTCATAATAGCTCCATTTCCTCCTCAGCTGGTTTACATTGTCCTCTTATCATTTTCATATTCAGTTTTTTTTTATTTTGATTTAAACTAAAAACTGCACAACATTGTATTAAATTGTATTGAAAACTATTTATTAAATTTCCGTTCATTACAAGTTCCTTGAACGGCATTTATTTTACATCGTTTCTCGGGATAAAATCATAATAGAACCAATCCACCATCCCCACCATATAAAGTTCTGTTAGCCTTACTTCCCACTTGCAGTTCTTGTGTGAGCATACTCAATCTTTCTGTGTTTTTCCCCATCATGTTTTTCGATTAAACTACTCGCATCTTGAACATTGCTCTGGGGGGGTCGCAATCTATTCAATAAATAAGACTTTTATACGAAAGATTCGTTATTTAAAATAACAACATAAAAATATAAACTTATAGTTTGCTTTGTGTTAATAAACGATTAATTATAATGTTATTATAATTTAATTATAAACAGTTAAGAAGTCGCAAGGTTTTAGGAAAAAAAGAAAGTCTTTTTGGCTGGGTCGTGACGGAAAAATCTTTGAGAAACAATGGGCAAGAAATCTAGAAGAACACAACAATAACTCCTTTAAAGCTTAGTTTATATTTTGTTTAATTAAAAACACTTTGTTCACTTCGCTGTTGCATTTTATAAAAACTAATTACCGTATAAATATTAGTAACAAATGCGGCTACGCAAACGGCTGACCTTTCTAGATAAGTGGCTCGGCTAAAATTTTACTGGAAAAGGCACGATGCACCGCACATTCAGCCTTTAGTAACATAAAACAGTGGCATTTCAAGTTAATTAAAACTTGTTTAAACAAAATTATCTAAGCAATCTACAACAACTGTTTGGGGACGGTTTTCGAAGATTGACACCTGAATGGTTTAGAGTACGATCTGCGAAACTTAAGATCGTTGGTTTTCGAATCGCTCGAATATTGTCGTGAACCTTCTTGCACAATTTTTTTTTGTTTGTGAGTATTTCTGTTGGTCCAGAGACCTTTACAGCTTTATCTAATTAGACTCGCGAGCGGGAGGCCCGCTGAGTAGGGAGACAACGAAGATGCTGCGAAGCTGGCGCGGAGACTGCTGCTGCACCACCGCTGCTCTCCGACCTCTGTGGACGAAAAACGTCGACGACAACAGAGGGGGGCGATAGTACGATCCGAATGGCCTCTCATAAGGTGGCACGAGACCTCGACTCGGATCGCTATTTCTTGCACAAGCATATTAGGCTAAGTTTGAGTGATTACTATAGGGGTGTACGTAAATTAAATAGCACTGCCAGCATGATGATAAAATGAAATAAGCGTCGGTTTTTAAAACTTAAGAATAAACAAAAATATAACTTAAAAATTACAAATTGTTAGTTATCTTGCTTGTGTAGAAACTTTGTGATATTGTAAATGACGTCAGATAGCGGAGTATAATTGCTGGTTTTGTCTTGGAGGGTAGCTGAACCAGGACACCCTAATTATCATTTTAAGATTATCTAAACCCTCGATACTGACAACGCACACCAAAACCTCGATGACGGATGTGGATGCCGATGGTAAGCGGTATACGATGATAGCACTCAACATCAGGCGAATGTCCGTTAGTGTGTGACCGTTTGTCACCCTTACTTAACTTAGATACAATAATAATATTCAATGAAATCTGGTTCGATTAATTGATGCTTTCGTCGGACTAACGTTTCAAGTACAGCACGATAAAAAATCCCAAATACAAGTTTAATGACGTTACAATTGCAGCAAACCCGCGATTAGAACACCACGGCCTGGGGAGACCATGTCATTAAAGAATGATTATTTATTTGATTTTGATAACTTTGTTCAGTTTTAGTTTTTTAATTTTGATTAAGTAATTGTTTAATTTCAATTAATTACAACAACAATTTAATGTAACAAGATTCCTTCAATATGTGACAATTGATGCGTGCGTCTTTAATTAGTACAGAGATTGTATTAATATTCATGTGTGCTCTGTAGATGGACCAAATTCAGTAAATTCAACACTGCAGTTAGTTTCTAGCTGCAGAATTAATGGGTCAGCTCGACCGGGGAAGGACCACGCCCTCACAGAATACGAGCGTAAAACGGCAGCGTAATGCTTTTGTGTTTCGTCTGGTGAGTGCAGGGATCCGGAGACCTTTATTAACGGCGACGAGGCATTCCATCTCAGTCCTCAGGGGTGACAACGCACCTGCATTATGATTCTTTGTCAAGGATGAATGTAGATGTCAAGGGACCGCCGGAATCACTTACCGTCAGGTGAACTGTGTGCTCGTTGGTTACTCTCAATATAATAAAATAATAATAAGTAATAATAAAATAACCTAGAGCCTATAAAATGTATTCAAGGGGACATCTGTGTTCTGTAATAAAAAATTACGAAATTTGTTTTACGGTTTTATTATTGTATTGAGGGTGACAAATGAGCACACAGTACATCCGATGATTGGTGAATTCACGACATCGACATTCATCATCTGATAAGAAACAAACGCGTAAAAGAAAAACCTCTTACGCGTTGTCATCTCTAAGGACTAATATTGAATGCTCCGTCACCACTTATAAACGTTTACGTATCCCTACACTATAAGAAGACCAGATAGTGCCGACCCATTCATATAACAGGTGAAAACAGCGTGTATCTATCATTGTTCTCGATATATGTAGGTGTTTATTATCACACCATCTGGACTGTGGTCACCGTTGGTGAGACAATAGCGCTAATCGCTCTATTAAAGCGACCGTTGCCTAAAAAAATACAAATAAATGGTGTTGAAAGATTAATTGAAATTATGCCAATCAATGTGTCACTGTGAATAGCTCGCGTAAATTGCTAACTCGTTGGACCGGTCCTAAGATATGTCAACGTTTCTCTCAAAGTGTAACAAATGTGGTATTGCGAAAAAAAAAAACTAACGCGCGAATGTTTCGGAACGAGGTAATCAGACTAATTGAGTAGAATCAAGTATTCTCAAAAACCTCGTAACAAAAAAATAAACACTTTAAAATCGTTAAATTAATCAATCTCATTCAATGTATTCGTGTAAATATAAGAAATATTTATCTATAAAAAATTGATTCATTCCCCCGTACATACTATCAAAGTAAAGGAATTTGTGAAATAATAGCTTTAAATGTTGTTTCTCTTTAAAGGTAAGATTTATAATTAGTTGCGTTAAACGTACGTTGTCTGAAAGAGATATATGTAAGGCATTGTTTATTAAAATAATCTCTTTCAGAACCACTCAATTTGCTTTTTATTTCGCGGTTTCAAGAAGACGGGGCCTGTGTATTAAGCTAAATTACATATATATATATATATATATATATATATATATATAGTATTCAACTTGCAAGAGTCATACCCCAAACCCACAAGCATAAGCATTACCTTAGTTGTATTGATTATTCCAGAATGAAAGTAATTTTAAAAATATTAGTAGAAATATTTAAAAAAAAGATATTGAAGAAATCATGCAGACTGTTCAGAAAGAAGGATATGGTGGTTTTTTTTTAAGTTAGCACTGCTATTAACATTCCGGTTAACCACTCCAACTAAGCTGAAAATGCTCGTGCTAGGAGATGGTTTACGGCATATATAAATATATATAGTTTGGTAATAATTGTTTGTATTCATAGATACCTGAATTATATATGTAAATGAATATTTGTGCATAGATATTCTGTTTTAACAATTTAAATTAATTAAATAACTAAATAAATTAATTTAAAACATGCGGCCCCACTGCAGATTGATTGACTTCGGGTTTCTTCGATTTCCTAGACATGCACATTTATTGACGTTTCCTTTCACCGCCGAGCATGTACATGTGATAAATCAGCATGCAATTAACAATTTCATTGGTGCCAGGCACCGGGAATCTCTCTCTCTCTCTATGAACACGTGAATTAAAAGCGTGCGTTTAAACAGTAAGCTACCACGGCTCAAAGTCTATGCATCAATTTAATGAATTTGAGATATCATTTGAAGTCCCTTCAGTTTTTACATTGAAGATCCATGTCACCGCTAGTTAGTAGTTACAACATAAATGGATCAGTTCCACTGGGGAAGGACCTATCAAGGAATATGAGCGCAGCTGTATTTCGTATAGTGTAAGTATCTGGAGATCCAGTTGGGATCAGGGGGCAATTCCATCTGAGTCATCAGAGTTGACAGCATCCAATTGTGCTGCTCTTCAATATATATATATATTTTAATCGTTTCAATTCCACCGAAAGGGTATCGTTAAACTATCGTAAATATGATTAGATTAGCGAGCGAAAGAGACAGGAGTATTAGAATGAATTGCTGGCAACACTGGCCCGTTAGTTTTAATGACTGCTATTAGCCATTTAATGACCGAAGGGTGAACGTTGGGAAATTGATTACGACGGTTTTATACAATTTTTCTTACTTTTATTTGTATAAATGATTTTATTGCATTTATTTCAACCGTTTGGAGTACTCTACAGCTCGCATGTTGCATTCCGCCACACCCGCTCCTCCCACTCCCCACCCGGAAGTGTTTGACGTCCTGATTTCATACTTAACCTGAGTTATCGTCAGTTCATAAATTTTAAATGCATAGATAATATTACATCCTACTTATATTAATATTATAAATACGAAAGTTTGTTTGTTACTCAATCATGCAACGGCGAAAGGGATTTGAAAGATATTTGGCATTAAGATAGTTTATAACCTGAATTAACACATACGATACTTTTTATTCCGGTAAATGAGATCGCTTAACGATTGTTATAAAAAAAAATTACTCGATTATATATAAACAAGATTGTGCCCGTACTTTGTCTGTATGGCCTTTAGATTTAGGTCCAGAAAGAAATGACAAACATGTGGAAGGTATTGTGTGATTAATTATTTTCCTACAAAGTTTTAAGTTTAGGACATACGATACTCTCGAGAACCCGACGTAAAACTGACCATGTAAAAAGCAAGGGGAAGGATAGAATACAGCGTAGCTGTGTTTCGCATGATGTGTTGGGAACTGGACTCCCAATTGTATGTGTATTCTATGGTTAACAAGATCTTCATAAGTGACGTCGCAAGCGCATTTTCAATCTTTGGAGGATGGTTACAGATGTCATGGACCGCTCTCATCGCTTAACATAAGGTAAACTGAGCGTTTGTCATCCCTAAGCAAACTAGTAAGCAATATTACGCTCTCGTAAATTTATGTTTACATGGTTCGGACACAAGTATAAAGTCAAGATGAAATCGCTCTTTAATCTCTAAGGACTAAGATAATGTACCACTCGAACTAGGTGTTCGTATTAACGGAAATATGCTCTAAGGATTTTAATTACTTACTGTTTCTAAACCAACAACAATGAGCTGCCCCTCTATTTCCGAATATTTTATAGTTTATAGTTCGAATTTGGATATGAGCTTACATACCAGTGATACTCTATGACCCTATACTTGCTGTGCGGTTGTTTAGTCCTTAGAAGTGGCAACATTGATTTTGAATGATCGTCAAAAGTGGCTTAATCCGATAAAAGCAACTGACCAAGCCGAAGTTCCGCCCTGTCGGGCAACCTCGGCTCAGTTGCTTTCACACGCAGAGTGGCGATCCAAAATCGGGAACCCTTGTGTTGGATATCCACTATTAAAGGTCTTATCCAAGTGCTCTTAGGGCTCAGCCACCTTTCAACCCGATAAACCTGTATAAGCCGTCAGGTCAACAATGGCCAACAATCATTAAAAAAAATGTAAGTTAGAAGGATCCACCGACTATAGCGAACTTTTAACATCGGATAAACTATGTGCTCGGTTATCTCTAAAAAAAGAATACGTATAGTATAACCTTTAAACGCGATTGAAGTAAAACTGTACTCGAAAGTTTAGTAATTTTATTTAATTTTTTACTTAGTTATAAATCATTTAGTATTATATAATAATCATAATAACCATTGAATTAAACTTCTATTGCTCTCTTTATTCGATTTATCTCCAATTTTATTATTCAAATTACTATTATATTTGCCACCAATGCCGTCGATTTCCTCTTATACCTATTACTTTCAATACGTAAAAATAGACACACCACCTTACCATTTTGCAACACTATTGACAAAGATGTATTTTTTGTAGTTTCATAAATAAAATATCAGAATGACAATGTAAATAAATCATATATTTTAAGCAGTGTTTTAAAATTGGCGCCAAAATAGTTCTATCCACAATTTAGCGCGTTGTTTACGGCGGCCATATTGCAGCATGACGCATGCGCGAAGTCTCTACGGCGACAGGGCGCGTTCAAATTGTGAATAACCGCGTAAGTGATTGCTCGGACTTAAAAAAGCGAATCTATTCCAAATTTAAATAAATCGCCTAAAATGAAACAAATAGACTAGACTGATTGTTTGGAGATTCCGCTGCGCGTTTGTCTGACACAAATATTTATTTCATATGAAATTGAACAAGGAAATTGTATAATAGATAGAATTCCGTTACAGAATTTTATTAAACGTAGCAGTCATAACTGGACATCTGGTTTTTAACAAAACAGCAGCGTCATGCTGTTATAATGTAGGAGTGGCCACTCCGTTAACGAAAAGCCCATTCAAGCTTATTACGTACCTACTTCCTATATTGCTTGCTACGTACGGTAGCCTTCCATGTTATTATAACCAACACTATTACTAATATATTTACATTAAAAGCAAACTAAAATAATGTTGAACAAGGTTTCATAGCCGTATAAAATAATGAAATATATATTTATATATTACTATATAACATACTTATGTATGAATCAATTAATTTATGATCGACCCCGGTCTAATTAGATTGCTTTTATTATAAAACAAAAAATTGGGCTTGCTTTTGAATTGCTGGGCAAATCAATTCAGTATTTGTGTGATGTAAAATATATGTTTTTATTGATGTATATATATATATATATATATATATATATATATACACATATACAACAAAAAGCCCAACAGAAATTGCTTACGACTATGCGAGTTTGTATTTCGTGCAAATGTTTGTATTTGAGAAGCGGGTAAAATTACTTGACAATTCTTAGAGAATATGCATTTGCACGCGTAAAGAATAACGGTGGGCCCACATGACGCTGATAAAATATTTAAATGGTATGTAGGAAAATTTTAAAAACCGATAATCTGCACATCATAATCAATACTACATATATTATAATATCTATAATATATTACATCTAATTACTGTAATGGATAAATGTTTTGTTAAAAAAACAATTTTCAAGTAAACAAAAACCTTTTTTTTTCTTGTTATATGAATATCAGTAAAAAGGATATTAAAAAAATCAGTATTACATAAATTATAAAATCCGTTAGACCAGACTTTCGTGAAAGAAGTTTGTCAGGGTCGTTCCATAAAAAGCTTGTGCAGATTCTCTTAAAACTATTTTGTTCTATAGAATTACGTCAATATATGAGCGATTTTAGTAGTTTCTATTCAAAAACAAATAAAAATTTGCATAATATCTATGTCACAGATTATACATGACCTCGTATTCAAATTATTTTCTTTTTATACTCAATAGAAATTCTCACTTGAGACAACTGTTATCTATACCAACATTACAAAGTGATTTTAGTTTTTTTACTAATAATTAAAGTTTTTAGTACGAGATTACTTACTATATTTGTAAATAAACGAAAGTTGATGGTCATTTTTTTTTTAAACAAGAGCTTCCATACTATTCCGTTTTCCGTTAGAACTATGGAGTTAGGATTTACGAAGCTAACATGCGTGGTGACCATGTACCAATCTCCACCAGCTCGATCAGCCAGATAAGAGAGATGATTGGTTGCTTTTTTTTAAGAAACAAGTGCGTTCCATACTTGTTTTTTCCGTTAGAACTATAGGAATAAATTAGAATTTTCACGCAGCTAGCAACGTGATGCATCAGCTCGATCGCAGAAGCACAACACCCTCACAGAATACCAGTGTGAAACAACAGCATAACGCTGCGCTGTTTCGTGTACGGTGACTGTAAGGGATCCCTTATTACTGGTGAGGAGGCAGTCCATGTTAGTCTTCAGTAGTGACAACGCATGTGCATGTTGTCTTGTGTCTTACCTCGGTGATGGGTGTAGATGTCGTGGGCCGCAGTTATCGCTCGTGTGTCACCCCTAGCATGTACACGCACAAAAGAACTCATCGCTCTCCTCTCTAGTGCGATGCATGTTCAGTAATATCGCAATAAGATTACGATGCAGTGTCCTCGGATTCTGCACTCACCGTACGAGACACACTGCGCTATGCTGCCACTTTGTTATCCTGTGAGAGCGTGCTCCAACCCCGGTAGTGTGGCCCTATGAATTATTTTTTATTGTTACGTACCTACATCATAACGTGGGTCTTTATTTCATTACGCTTAACAAACCACTCTACAGCTCAGTTGGTTAGTTTTGTGTGATTCTTCAATGTATGTATGTTTGTGGTAGATGAAGATAGTCTATTTAACAAAATTAGAATTTGCGTAGACGTAGGGTCGAATGATGTGTTATACTTTAAAACCTTTTGAAATTTATTTTCTTTTATCAATTAAGTGATAAAGTATATAGAGATCTAAAGGTAGAGTTGTTACCTTTTATACTCTATGTAACGTTACATTCATCATCTGTCATTCAATTACGTCGCCACTCAATTTAAGATGGCCTGAGATACATGTCGGCTATGTATAATCTACAAGAAATATAATAAAACACTTATATATTAACTTAATATTAATTATATTGGTATTATAAACATTGTAATTGTTGTGATTATAAGTTGATCTTGCTATAAAATATATTTAATGTATATAAATTGTCTCCAAATACTTAAAACCACTACTTTGTATAAGCTAGGCATTAACCTTTCGTGAAGCCAGTCGTAGGTTTATATGGGTAAGGTTTAGGCGGAGTTCCAGCGTAAGCCTCTCCTGGCGCCCTTCAACATTTAATTATAGTTAGGTTAAGGAACACCATTACTTTGGTTACCAACTAAATGTATAAAATTAAACTTATCCCATAATAAGGAAGTTTGAAGACAAACAATCTAACATTGTTTCAAAACAATTTTTTGCCAATTAATCGAATGCAATTTGTAAAGGTTGAAATGTAAGTTGGCACTTTAGTGTCAATCAAAAGAGAGAATCAACTTGCTGTCTTAATCAACACAGCCTGTCCATATTCCACTGCTGACTAACCTCCTCCCCTCACCATAGAACCTGAGCCATCGATCGATTTGCATGGTTGCGTAGGTTGTCCGTCGATATATCGGATGGTCGGTCATACACATAAAATTAGATGTCTCTCAAGAATCTTTCGAATCCCATTTCATCATCAGTTATCGATTCTACGAGCAATATAGTAGTCAAACACTACTCAGTGTTAAAAGATGACATTTCCTCCTTGATCTATTGAGATCTCCTAAGAGTGACTGGTAGAGAATGTCTAAGGCATTAGATCCATCTTTATACATACTGTATATAAATAAATCTATCATCGAGGATGCCCGAGGATAATTTAAAAGGCGCTTCACTGTTGTTTGTTTCTAGCTGCAGAATGAATGGTTCAGCTCAACCGGGGTAGGAGCACGCCCTCGTAGAACACTAGCGTCGTGAAAACGCAACTGCATTGTGATTTCTTGTCAAGGATGAATTGTAATGTCATGGGCCGCAGGAATCACTTGCTATCAGAAGAGCTGTGTGCTCGTTTATTACTCTCAATGTAATAAAAACAAAGAAAAAAACAATTTCATTCATGTTGATATTACGGGAGTTCTATAGCTCGCTAATGAAATTTTAAGCAATCCCCCATAAAAGTAAGAGTAAATTAACACCCTGTATATATAAATCACACACCTGGGCATAGGCCTACTCTCTACACAGTGTATAGATATATATACATATTGATAGAAATATTTCTTAGACATTAATATGACTTTTCTACCACCGAGCACGTGATAATTTCATTGATGCCAGCAGCGGCTATTCGAACTCGGTTTGCTGGCGCACTATGAGTTAAAAGCGAACACTTAAACACACTTAGGTAACACGGAGCACATATAGTTGAAATAAAAAAGCTTACCATGTGTAAAAAACCCTCGACTCGAGGGAACGCTCTCTTTGCTTGTGTTAATAATTTTTTCTCCCAAATGATTATAACGTAAATCACTAAAACCGTCAACTTTCCGTTTAAACTTAGTGCCTTCGATACATACACAACACGCAAGAATCAATGAAATAACAACCCGTCTTAATATATTTGACTTCATAAACATTTTCGATTCATTATTGTATCACTAAAATAAAGCGTCCTTATTGCAAATTCTATGATTTTATTCTTTACTTTTATTATCAAATCTTAATTATTATCCAATAACGCACTCGCGTTGCGTTAAATAAATTTTAGTTGTTAATATATAATATTTTCTTTACAACATATGGTGACAGGCTAAGAACGGACTGATATAGCCTTGTTTCCCGCGTAATTTACGCACAGATAATATTACACCTGTTTCGCTCAGAGGCAGCGCGCGCGCAATGTTGCCTTCGCGACACTGACCACGATCAAGTTCATTCTCTTAACACGAGTGCTGCCAGCTTCTTGGACAACTTTCTCCCGTGTGCGTAATTAAACAATTTGAACACGATAAATCACATATTTTCTGATATCTGTTTGTGCTATTCAGTCGGTACTCATAATTTGGGTATGTTTGGTCGTTACGTATGTACATTTTAATAAAATTTGCTAATAATAATAATAGTTAATATAGGTACATTATGATTTATATACGTAAAATATTATTTTATATATTTTTTTTAATCTTATATGCGTAACAAGTGAAATAAATACGATATAGAAGTTACTGTCTATGAAGATGTATATTTTTAAATATATTTTCTAGCACAATCCGTAGGAGGAATGCTGCAATTGGCAATACTAGTTTATTAATCGCACGTGCCGGGTTGGAAAGCTTAGGGATTGTCTTATGAATCTGCAAGTCATATCTTTAACATGATACATTTTGTAAAGTGATTTAAGTGCATCCCGAGATTTACGCTGTACGGTTATGCACGGTGTGCGATCCTCAAAATTTATGTTCGAATAATTTAAGATTTTATTATCCGTAAATAAAAGTGAGAACATCAGTGTTGTTAAAGATAATGCCATTCGTTTTTTACACGGTAATCTGCGATAAAAAGGGATTTTTATGTCGATTGTAAAGATGCATGCATGAAGGAATAAGATTTTTGTATTTTTTTTTTAATAATATTAGGGGTGACCAACGAGCTGTCCACGTGACCGTCACGTGACATCCATATAGAGTGTCATAACGCATCTATTGTCACTACTTATATCGAATATGAAAAGTCATCCCGCAAATAATTTTCTTGTACTCATCAGCAATATATTTTCTTTCTGCCTTATCGCGGCACATATACGACTCATTTGGTGTCGCTGATGTTCATGGACGGCAGCAATCACGGAGTTATGCCTGCGACCTATAACACCCACAATTCGCGATAAGGAGTTATAACGCATATGTGTAGTCGCACCTGAAGGCTAACATGGAATTCGTCGCCACCATTTAACGCTAATATTCTACGAGGGCGTATAGTGTCTTCCCCGGTCGACTCATTCATATCGTATCCAGAAAAAAGTGCGTACATCTACCACATATTTGTAAATTTTCCATAAAGTGTACTAATAATTATTATACTCATATAATAATTTTGTTTAGGATCAAGTATTATACGAGTGTATTTAACAGAACATTGAACCTTTTTTTATTTACGGAACTATTACATAATATATAACAAACGAGCAGACAGCTCACCAGATGGCAAGTTATTACCGCTGTCATTTCGGTTCCCCGTCGCATTGAATGGGTGATATAGTTGTACAAAAAGTTTCACTTATTAATTTCTTTGATTTTTTTAATTTTTTTGTAAACTTAAAATACTTGTGCGATAGGTGAGTATCTTATTTTTATTATGATTTATATTTTTGTTTACACCTGCTTTGCTTGAAGAAAACTTAAAATTTAGGGATACATGGAGATTTGCTGAGGTGGCTTAACTCTTACTTAAGAAATAGGTCACAGTGGGTCAAAATCGGTGGTTACTGTTCGGACAAAGCTTCAATTCCATCGGGGGTTCCTCAAGGCTCTTTATTAGGTCCCCTGCTCTTTAACATTTATTTATATGACATTTCAAATTGCTTTCATCACTCTCGTTTTCTCATGTACGCTGATGACACTAAAATTTTTTATCCGATCCGTGATATCGAGGACTGTAAATTGCAGGATGATCTTGACAGATTTTCAAGCTATTGCACAAAAAATTTACTCAATCTTAATGTCAAAAAATGTCAAATAATTACATTCAGTCGTCAAGTACATCCATTACAATATAAGTACATATTAAATAATTGTGTGGTAAGTCGTGTTATTAAAGTAAGGGATCTAAGTGTTTTGTTAGATTCAAAGTTAATATTTTCAGAACACTATAATTACATCTGTCATAAGGCTCTTAGAATGCTTGGTTTTATCAAGAGACTTTCAAAAGTATTCCGGAGTTCAAGTCCCCTACTACCTCTATATTTCGCTTATGTCCGAAGTACACTTGAGTACGCTTCACCCGTTTGGTCCCCATCCTACATTACCCACACTCGTAACATTGAAAACATCCAAGTAAAATTTCTAAAGTTTTAAATCATTTTACCAAAAATCCACGCGTGACTATAATATCTCGCTGACGGAATATAAACTTCTGTCTTTATCTAATAGACGAATTATTTCCGATATGCAGTTATTATATAATGTATTAAATGGCCACGTAGACTGTCCTACCTTGATAGAAAAATTGCATCTTCGTATCCCAACACGCCGCCTACGAAGTACAAATTTATTTCATGTCCCTCTTACAAAAACGAAATATGCCCGGAGCTCAGTCTTATATAGATGTATGCAGGTCTATAATGATATGTTTGGAAATATTGACATATTCCATCTTAAACGAAATCAATTTCTAAACGATGTTTCTGAAGCACTCCTGAATTTGCCTTAACAAGATGCATACGCACACACACACACACACTCCTGTTGCACATACTTTTAAAAAAAAAATGTATATAGTTGTAACTTCTTTGATGGCTAAATATCCTTGTTAATTGTATTTATGTTTAATGTTTCTTGTATGCTGTGAAGTTTCCTAATAAAGTAAATAAATAAATAAATAAATAAATAATGTTTTGTAAGTATCAATTTTGATACTACAGGCATTCTGGGCTGTTTGAATCCGCGTTACTTATACTTGTTTTGGTTCAATTTCTGACTGATTTTTGTATTATTTCATGTTTATACGCTTGGTTTGGTGTTGGAATGAATGTGCTTAGCTTTTACCTAACTGTATACTATAATTGAAAATGAAGCCGGATGTTATTGAGGCTATTTTACGGATGCTAAAAAATGGTGAAATTTCTGAGGATGAGGCCAGTGAAAATGACGATGATATTGATTCAAGTCGAAGAGAGCTACAGATAGAACTAGAGGATGACGAAGACTTGGAAGCAGAACCTCATGCTGAACCTGACCTAGATTTGCCACCGACGCCGACGTCATCTTCAGAAATTCAAAACGAAATGACCACCCAAAAGTCGGTTCCCATGAATTCTCGAGATGTTTTATGGAAAGTCAAAAATATGGATATCGTCCAAAAAACTTTTGATTTTGAAGGAAACCGTGAATATTCACAAGAAATACTTACCCTGGAAACGCCGTTTCAGTTTTTTCAAATTCTTTGTAGAAGAATGCGAACAAGTATGCGATCCAAAAAAATCCTATTTTCACAGAAGTTGTGACTCTCTTAGAATTACGTTAATTTATAGTGTTTATCATTACCCGAGTGTGAGATCGTACTGGTCGGATAAAGCAAAATTTGAACCAATTGCCCGGACCATGAGTCGGAACAGGTTTGATAAGATTAGACAAATTTTTCACCAGCAGAGTCTATAACCCGCTACGACAAAAAAATTAAATGTAATGTTCAAGTACCTTGTCCTCGCGTAATCAAGGAATATAACGCCCATATGGGGGGCGTTGTCCTGATGGACAGCTTCATTGGGCGATACCATATACGTATAAAATCTAGAAAGTGGACAATGAGGTTGTTCTATCATCTACTTGATAATACAATAATCAACTCTTGGTTACTGTAAAAAACGTTAACGTCAAAAGAGGAACACCCCAGAAGGACATACTGAGGTTAGCTGACTTCAGAACAGAGCTGGCTGACACCTTATGTCAGTATCAAAATCGACCTGATAATAAACGAGGAAGGCGAAGTACAAGTCGAAAAGATGATGATGTTGAACCACCCTCCAAAAGATCACGGTCTGGTGTGTCAGGTGTCAGGTCTTACCCTCACCTGACATTCGTTATGATCGAGTGGGACATGATAAAGTTTTTATGGACTCAAGAAATAAATGTAAATATCAAAATTGTCGAAAGCTTACTTCATGGTTGTGTAACTTATGTAAAGTTTCCTTATGTGATAATAAGAAAAACCCCTTTTTTGCATTGTTTCATTATTAAATAAATTTCAATATTATGCGTAATGCCTCAGGTATCAAAAATGATACCAAATGTTTTTTTCAAAATAAATATATAAAAATATCGTTTTGATTTTTTTTACTATTTTTCCTTATTATTAAACACAGTAAAGGTGACACATATATTTTTTAATTTGATTTTAAAAAATCAGGCTTTTAAGGGTTAAGGCATTTTAGTGGAATAAAATCTGAAAAATATATTGAAAAAATATTGTTTTTCGTCTTGCATTTTTAAATTTGTACCAATTTTTTGTTTTAATATTAATAAATAACCAGTGTTTAATCGTTTTTATAAATCGGAAGAAAAAATGAAATTAAAATTGATACTTTTTTGCTGTTGCATTTTTGACATATTTTGAAAAAAGCATAACTCAAAAATGATTCACTTTTGCATAATGCATATGGGGGTTAAAATTATTAAAAATAGTCACCCCATCACGTCGAATTACCAATAGCCCTGTATAACCTATATATTTACTCATCCTAAGCTATATATATATATATATATATATATATATATATATATATATATATATTGTATATTGTATATACGAATTGTATATAATATCAAATGTCTCGTGTATAATGTAACCAGTTGTATTTATTCATAAATCCAATGCAAGCGGCCTAGCCCATGCGCCTACCCACCCGGCGTCGTTCCACAAATCGCAAATGGTCCCCACATCCTGTTCTGCGCACGCGACGAGTCTAACTAATTAGAGAAAGCCGAGTACCACTTATCCTTTTGACGGCAGCGTGGCTTAGTTATTATAGTGGCTGGTCCTCGGTTCGATTCCTAGCTGAGTAACTACTTAGTAAATATTTGTTTATCACGAAATGCTGGACTTGGCATGTTGTGTGTGTGTGACCGTGGTTTTGACATAACATCTGAAGGTTCCTCCGATCTTATTGAATATGCATTAGTTTCGGGGTAGAGAAGGTGACGAGTTAGTGCTCATGTGTGCTCAAACGAGAATATATCCAAGCACATGATATCTTCCAGTCATAACAAAAATATATCGCTGTGCTTGATATCGACCAGTGGGTCATTAAATTATATGTATTTCAAAAGATTAACGTAGCTTGAAATATTGTCGTGTTAGTATTTTCTAGCGCATTTCTCGTACGATTTTTATGTCACGACCCATAAAAATCACAAAAAGGGTAAAACCGACACCTTCACTATTAAGTTATGACAACATTTTAATTCATAGTTTAATAACACAAACCTATAAGTTTATATGTTCATGTTAATTAGATAATTTTATTACAGTGCATTCAAAATCATTGTTTTAGTAAACGAATGTTTCGTTTACATGACTTATTTATTGAACAGATTGCGACCCTCTTTAATAACAAACACCCGCAGAGACCGCGACAGACATTGAGAAACGATGGTCTACACTTAATTTTATTACTTTAAAATTCCTTAAACAATATTCAGCTAAAGAAAGACATACTATGGTGCTATAAGACACTGGTGTTGTGCGAGAACGTCGCCCTTCACAGATCTAACCGAACATTGAATATTTGCAGCTAATGATATCACTATACAGTTTTATACTTTGGTTTGTTTTATAATTTTAGGAGTTGACTAATGAGCGCAATTCAAATTCTTCATTGCGGTTCATAATATCCAGATTCAGTGTAGATAGTTAAAATAATAAATATCAGCCATAGTAACGTCTAGCCAAGAGGAAACACCAGTAGCAATAGTAATCCTAAACGGAATATGATATAGATATACTACTTTGTTTGTTTGAAGGGATCCCGAGACTTGATTACTGGTGGCGGAACATTCCATTATTCGCCACTATTAGATTCATAAAAAAGATTTCATAGTAAGCCCCCTATCCATACAACAAAACGATCCCTGGTGAGAGATCATTATTTAAGAGAAGGTAAAATATCACCTGAAAAAACTAGTCTCCGAGAGCTGATTAGATTTAAAATCTTCTCTTGTGTAGGCTTCACGGAAGGTCAGGGTTGTGACCCTAAGTCACAACAGTACCTGAGTGGAGATCCTTTTCTTTATTTGGCGCACAGTAGGTTTTCATTTGTCTTCCATTTATTTATCATTTTTTGTTTTTCTTTGGGTAAAAGTATTTTACTTGTTTAATTGTTTTACTGTACCTGATTTTTCTATTTGTGTGTGCCAAAAAGGAATAAATGAATATTATCATTATTATTAAGTATGCAGAAAATCGCGGACCGCCCTAGTAACAGAATCTTCTATGAGTATCATTCCACGACTGTTAATTCGTTTGCCAAGTACGGCGGTTACAAGACATCTTTCTGATCTAGATGTTAAACTACAATCGCGGATATTAAAAGCTTAACATCATCTACAGTAGTTATGTACGTGGTGGAATCACACTGCAGCTGTAAAATGGCTATAGCATAAATGGGTGGGCTTCATGGAGGATAGACTATGATTCTACAGAATGCCAGCATTGGTGATGGAAAAGGACGGAGGACAGGGATTTTGAACTGCGTACCATTTAGTGTCAGCAAATTCTTTATTACTTGTTTTAAATTATTACAACATGATTGGTTGTTTTGGAGCCATTAGAAGACTTGGGAAGCTTTTTCAATTCTGTAATTACTAAATTTGTCTAAAACATAATTATTATAAATATAATAATAATTATATATAACATATAATTACCTATTATATTTTATTTTAATTTGGCATTTGAGTCTTTGCCGGAAATAATATACATAAAAATTTAACTTCTATCGTTAGTACTACTACTTCTAGGCTTATACAAGCCGCAGGGTGACTTTTTTTTTTTTTCGGGCTGAAAGCCATTGTTAGCCCGAGGGCTTTTACAGTTTCACCGGGTTGAGAGGTGACCGAGCGCTAATGGCACTCAGTCGAGACCTATATATATATGTTACCAGAACAAGGGCTCGAGAGGGAGCCTCGGCTTGGACCGTTACCTTGTTTCGCGAGAGCGTCTGACTCGAGGGTGCCCGAGAGGGCCGAACCTCGGCTCGGGCAGTTGCTTCTGACAGAGGATTCTTTAAATTCGCTATGATTATTAGCTATCTGTACCACCACTTCGAAATGCGTGGGCGCTGGAGAAGAAGTGGCGCAAGAATCTCCAGCGATGCTTCCTATCTGTATGGACTGGAGAGAACCGACCAGTGACATGGCGGTATCGCGAATATCCTTGTTTGCGATGCCCTCGCCGTCGGCGGGGGCGATGTGAGGGTGCAATGTACGTGTGTTGTGTTTTATGAAGGGCTTGGGCCCTGGTGGTCACGTCGTCGGGGTCATCGAGGGCGTGCCTCGGTCTTCTTCGGACGCGGGTGAATCTGTGATTCGCGATGGGATTGTAAGTGGCGGCACTTACAATCAAGAGGTTAGAGTGTGTGACGGCAGAATCGAAATATCGGCGGGAAGCCTGCTTCAGGTACTGAGCTATGGTCGGCAGCTCAAGATCTATGTGTAGATTTTCGTTACGCAAGAACCACGGCGCACCGGTGGCCTTGCGCATGAAACGATTTTGTATTACCTGAAGTCGGTGAATGTGACGCGGGGAGGCATGCGCAAAGACGGGGCTTGCGTATGTCATTATGGGTCGGATGCACGCTTTGTAAAGTATAATTTTATTACGCAGGGACATTTTGCTATTTTTATTAAGTAACGGGTGCAAACGACCTAGGACGAACGCTGCTCGATTCCGTACGCGGTTGACATGCGGACCGAAGGTGAGTCTTTCATCTAATGTGACGCCTAAGTATTTGACTGTCTGTTCCCAGGGGATTGGACGATCAAATAACTCTATAGTTGGGAGATGCGGCGATTTGTTGCGCCGAGAGAAGTAAATGGCTGCACTTTTGGTGGGGTTAACCTTGATCCTCCATTTCCGTAACCATTTCCCTACCCGCAGGGTGACGTTCACGGACTTTACTCAGGAGATTACGATGTGTGTGATGTACACTTCTTTCTTTTTAGTATGTTAAGTGTAACACACACACACGCAGTTCACCTGATGGCAAGTGATTTTTGCAACCCATGACATCTACATTCATCCTTGACAAGGAATCATAAAGCAGATGTGTTGTCACCCTTGAGGACTGATTTGTGAGCTGACCCGTTCATGCTGCAGTTAGAAACTCCAGCGTAGCTCTAGCAGTCAAGTACCTCTACCTAAATACCACTCACACGAGCGGCTGTCCGTAAGAACCTCCTGTGAGAGCCAAATGATGAAGGGTATTTAGCAGAGAAATTTCTTTTATTTCTTTCGCACATACATTCATTTTTAAGTTGCCCACTATTACTTCTTTCCTGACGTTACGGCAAACACCAATGATGGTCCCCTGTAGCCACTTCTGACACCGAAGCGACTGCATACCAAACTGGTGATGTGTAGGTAAACAAGTCTTCACGGGAAGCTTAGACGCCAGGACAAGGTAAAAATAGTTACCATTATAACGATGCATTAGTTCCCTAACAAGTATTGGCTTGTATAGACGGGAAGCACGGGGTTGGACGCGGGCACTTACTTGGGTTCTACCGTCGCCTCGCTCAAATAGTCTATACTTGGCTAGCTTGTCAGCTAGTGATATCTAATGCACAATATTTATTTATTTTATTTTCAAAATTATATTTTCGTACAGTTTTATCAATTAACAACATGAGTCATCAATTAAATAGTAACATCATAATTTCGTATTGCACTTAGATATACAAGTACCATCACTTTATACCAGAGGTTCCCAGACATTTTTTCTCATATTTCACTTTCAAAATTTAGCTAGTTCCGGTGGACCCCCTGCAGCTACATTTCCTATACGTTCCCAAATCTCGACAAAAAATGTGAACATTAGATATTACTATGTAAATTTGCGTTCCAGCCGAGTTCCAATCACGTTTTACGTTAAGTTTTAGAAAAAAAAGTGAGAATTGATTGCTTAATTAATTGATTGATTGATGAAGGTTTCTACAAGTAAGTCGCTGAGCTTCTTAAAATATCATGTCTACATTGATAGGTGAAGTCAAACCAACGTTTTAGTTCTTCACTATCGAAAGCAAATACATTTTCTGATTACGAATTGTGAACCCCCATTTTGTCATGCCAACGTAGACCCATCGTCGAGTGTCCCGTGGACCCCTGGGGATCCACCTGTACAACTTTGGGAACTAAGGCTTTCTACGATACTTCAGGAAAATAAGTTTCATTTCGTGTAATCTTGTATTTATGGAGCTCGTGTTCATCTTTACTAAACAGTTGTTCTAGTCTGCACAACTGGGCGTCCAGAATTATTGTTTAGCTCACCCCTTGTTCACGAACAACCGATCAGTCGTTTCGTTTGTTTGGCGTGACCGAAACGGTCGGAATGTTCCACGGAATGTACTCCCATATGAATCTCAACTTTCCATATTAAGATGTCAAACCACTCACGATTGGTGTGCTCGTAAAGTGGATCTCCGTCCACGGTATGTGATGACGTCCTCCAGGTCGATTCACACATCATTTGGTCACATTTTGTGGATATCGCCATATTACCTCAACTGAGCAAAATATCCCTTCTATTCCGATATAACGCATGTGTAATAAGATCGGAGAATGGTTCACATGTTCAGAGCTGAAGGAAACGCAATCAATGAAACACTCATGTCTAAATCGTTTCGTAAAGTGTTTTATTGCTTCTCTATAGGATGTAAACAATTCGTTGAAACATCTTGTAAACAATCATATATAGTTTACATACAGTCGGCGATACATAACATATACACAGAATACTTACGGATAAAACAAAATCTACATAAAAATAATACTATTACAAATACAGAAAAAATATCGTCAAACATCAACAGACAAATATAACTCCAAAATAAGTAATCGAAACTACTTTGTATAAGTATAATTTAAATACTGATTATTGTCACTTTTAAAATACCATTCTCAGTGAATAACGTCTTCTAAATATATAGAATTAATTTATAAATGTACAATGTATAGCGAAGTAAACGATTAGAAACCAACTTACGTAACTTAATTATATCAGATCAAATTATCGTACGCTTAACAGCTAGCTGGCTCCATCGAGCTACTTTAGTAGGTTGAACTGCTTTTTTGTGCTGACCGCTGTATATTTATGGTAACTATTATTATGTTCCGGCGTATCAAAGTTGTCCAGTAAAATAACTATATCGTGAAAATTTTCTACAAATTATAACAACGCATTCAAGCCTTAACTCACAAAACAACGATTCGATGGCTTGATAATAATAAAATTTTAAAAATAACCAAAATTTACCAAATCATAAATAATATTTTACTGGCAACACATACGTTATAGTGGACTGTCAAACGCCGCAGCAAAGTGGCGCCCTCTACAAAACAACGTGTAACAACAGGACGTACTTCAATATCATGCATAAAGCTAAAATAATAATCTGCAAAGCATATAGCGTAAAACGTAACATAAACTCATATCAAATCTGTACAATAAAAAAAACTTAACTAACTGTGCTGAAAATTAAAAAAAAATCAATATTATAAAGCCTCATCACATATTATTATCAATGAGATCGCGATAAAACTGCATTTTAGGAGCACTGTTCGATAAACAACTATGAAAAAAATATTGGGTCCGAACGTGTTGTGGACCTTAGATAATATTAAATCTCACAACACTAAGTTATTACAAATGCACAAATCAACAACACTAGACCCTTCACAAGGTCGCTTCTTAGACTAGCAAAGTGGCCCACGTTATACCCCTTCA
This sequence comes from Teinopalpus imperialis, assembly GCA_029286865.1. NCBI lineage: Eukaryota > Metazoa > Arthropoda > Insecta > Lepidoptera > Papilionidae > Teinopalpus > Teinopalpus imperialis. Next base: position 16,070,444 of record JAGSMU010000001.1, read on the forward strand.
TAGAAACCTTTGTTACAATGTTTAATACAATAAGAAAAGAGAGACTATCTATATCGCCCTAAAGTCTGCAACTGTTCCGTATTTATTCATGGATAAATACGGAACAATTGCGGTATTTCCTACAAGTAACGCGTACTACTGAGATCTGATTGAAATGTGAAAATGTAAGACGATTTCATTGTAACTTAGACTAATCACTGCAATCTACTCCAAGGTCACAAATGTCAGATTCTTTGACAGATAAATAATGACAGTTGTTCCTTACCTGCAGGACCATCTTTGCTTAGCCAAGGACAGTGGTAAACATTACTATAAAAAGAAGTATGTATGGGAAAAACTGTGATTCAGTGAAATCACTCACCGGACATTGTGTAATATCTGTAATTATTTAATAACGAACAAATCATATTTGAAATTCGCCTAAATAAATATTAAATAATAGAAATGCAAGAACATGTTTCACTACGAATACCAATTTGAATTGCATACAACAAATGTATGAAAGTGCAGGAATTCTCAAAAACTACCAGCAAAACATCAACCATTACCTTCAGAACCATAATCTTCCTGAACAATTAATCTACACCTTTACACAACTCATTAACCATACAAAGTTGCCTAAGTCACATAGGGGTCCTCTAAAACCTATTTCATACATGCCCTTGTAAAAAAGTTCATTTTCAAGTAAACATGCAACTATTTGCCTATTGTAATAAATTCACTGAATTTCGGATTACTTGTATATACGACTATATTGAATATAGTACTGATTGTATATCTATAATACATATAGCTGAACATACTAAATTGTTATTACGTAAGCACCAATATAGTGTAATATTGTGAATATTATGGATATATGATACAAAAATGTATGACTCGTCATAATATCAGTTTAAAGGATATGTAATGAATTAGTTACAAATAGAATGGACTGTGGATACTCAAGTAATATTATTTGAGTAGGTTTCTTACGTAAAAAATGAAAGACTCGCTTCAGAAGTCGCAGAAAGAGATCAGCATTGCAATAAAAAAACCGAATATCAACCAAAAAGATGAATGTACATCTCAGGATGTTGTGTATGGAAATGTTTGTATAGGGGCAACACAAAACTAAGCACTATAGAAATATTAAATAGACATGAAGGAAAAATTAAAACTGAACAAAATCACCAACAGTTTAACAACTGTTACATTAATTATCTAATCGCATTTAACTCATTGCAAGTGTTCGCTTAAAAAAGTTAGTAAAGCTTAAAGAGGAAATAATATTATTGAAAATTATTAAGAGCCTTAAATATAAAAAAGAAGCTGTAGCTAAACACTAGCACCAGAGATGGTAAAAATGTTTTTGGGAGGTCTTCTTAATCACTATAAACTCTTATCATAAACAATGAATTTTACCAATCACAAAAAAACTACATGATGATATGATATTATTTAGGACAAGGACAAATGGAATACACAAACGTCTACGTGCTACGATTAAAATACGATTGTAAAGTCTCTATATAAAATTCTATATACCAATGGTTAATATACATAATTCGTATATAATATCTATAAACACAACAAACATCTTCTATTGATCCCTACGGAGCTACTTGCAAAAGTTTACAACCACGGTTTGAAAACTATTAACTATTATTATTATGAAAGTTATTTCTCCCACATTTCCCAATGAACATGGGAAAATCTAATGCACGCCGCACAATACAAATGTTACGTTGTAATTATATATTTTTTTAAATAATGCACAGGGTTACAAACTTCAGTGTTTATGAAATATGAATGATATGAGCATTACATTGACAGATAACGGCTGTCATATGTCAACTGTCAATTTTGACAACTTGTGTGGATAACGTGTATATAATTGTACAGTCGACCGTGTCAACTAATAGCGACATTCAAGAACTTTAAGAGTGCTTAATATACAGTTGACTGTACAACGCGAAAATTATTTTTAAAAGTATAAAAACATGCTCAATGAGATTGTTATTCATAGAACCATTGCTTACCAATAATGACAATTGCACAATGAAAACTTTACCTTTAGAAAAATGTTTGACGAATATCATGAGGAACTTGAAACTATAGAACTATAAGTTTTTTTTTTAAAAAATACAAGATGTATATTGTTCAAAATTGATTTAAAATCTTAGATTTACAGTTATATTAAAGTTGTTTTGTCAATATTTACGTTTTAAATTCGTACTATTTGCTTCTCAATATTCAATCAATATCACAAATTATTGCTGTAAAACTTTTAAAGACAAGTTAAATGCACTTTCCTTGGACTTGGGATTATAATAAATACACTAGTATTGTAAAAACAAGTTTTCAGTACATAATTAATCCACCACCTCTTTGATAGCTTGTTACAAGTCGAGTAGACAAGTTATTTTAGCTAATTGAATTAATTGAAATTTGAGTTATTTTGGTTTAAATATAATAATAATTTAAATGTGGGATATATATAAGACATAGATGTATATCAAAATCTTTCAGCTTTAAGTCATAGCACCTAAACCTTGCTAGTACAAATTTTAGACCAATTGTGAACACTTTCGTTATATAAGGTTACATGACTCCATAACAATGGATAATAATCCAAAAAAAAATAAAAATAAGCACCAAGTGGAATAGGAATTAGCGTAGAACATAAAAGAGTCATGTCGATGCACACAATTACATTAAACAATTTGAAAGAATGTTGCAAGATTCAATATAAATTTATTAATGTTAATGTCCTAATTATTAATACAAGAATGTCGTAATTAACTTATCTAAAAAAATCATCAAATTACCTTTTTTATTTTTCAGACTGGTATCCCATAGATTTTTCGTCAACTTGCAACATTCGCATCATTTAATACTGTGAAATATCCAAATAAAATCTTATCACTTTAAACTTGTATCAATTTAAGTAAAAGTTTAAATTCAAACTGACATGACTCTTCGTTGAACATAGAACCTTTTGACAGTATTCACCAAATCCAACAAAATCTGATATATTACAAATAAATAAACTCATTCACTAGAATTACAAATCAATAGGACTTCCACAGACCCCGTATTGCTTTCAACTTAGGCGACCTTCTAGTCGCTTCTATTTCCTGTTTGAAACTTATCATGAACTTATCGCGGAGACTTAATCTAGGCGGGGTAGGTTTTAGAAGGAACTTCTTCAAGTCGTTGGTGAAACTCTTAGCCGTGTAGTTAGGCTCATCCTTCATCGATTCCTCGTTACTCGATTCTAAAAACGATACGGACTTGTTCGATTGTATCGAGTTCTTTCTCTCGCGTTTGTTACTTGGGGTGGACCTTGAGCGGGAACTTGTGGTCGCTTTGCTCGATGGCAGGCTGTAACTCCTCGATACTAAGGAATACTCGTCGTCGATTGAATCGAGAGTATCGGTCGAACGATTGCAAATCTTACAACATATCCTACAATGTTCTTTTTCGCTATGGTACCGTCCGTTACATAAAATATATGTCTCTCTCGCTCTATCTTTCTTTCTGTACTCTTCATACTTCCTGCTTTTCTTTCTCTTACACTTGGGGCAGTTGTTGCGTGCGATTCGACGTAATTCCTTGAGGAATTCGTAATCGATTTCAAAGTATTTAACGTCAGGCTCGGAATAGTATCTTACATCGCTATCGATAGAGTCCGACTTCCTTTGCTTGCTTTTCCGGTTTCCAGGGTCAGAGTAATAGCTCAGGTCGTTGTGAGAATGGGTGTTGCGTAGGTCACGCGGGCCACGTGAGTCACGCGTATCATAGTGCGTGCAGAATGTGACGCACTTGTGCGGTGCGGGGGGCAGGGGTCAGGCCTGCACGGAAGGTACCCACAACGTCTTGTTTTGCTCCTCTTCGACGGCTTCCTTTATTTGTGTGCACATGTAAGCGATGTTTACGCCAGCTGGGATCTCCGCTGTTAAACAGAAAATATTGTGTTGGCTTGATCATTATGAGATATACTATATCAAAGTGCTCCAGATGTATGCTTTTTTTTATAAAAGTAAGGGTGACCGACGAGCGAACAGTTTTCTGGACGACAAGAGACCTGAACGCCGTAAACACCCACAATGTCAACAGGTATTCCAAATAAATATATATGTTGTCACCCCTGAGGACTAAGATGGTGTAGGGATATATTTTAAATGTCTCCTAATGTTAAATTTAAGTATTATATTGAATGCGCGCCGCGCGAGGCGAAACTTTATCGAATAGCAATAAGCAGCTAGGGCGCAGTCGGGAATCCTCGGGCTCGGTTTCGCCGCGCCCGCCAGTCGATTTGACGTTCTGACGCCGGGAGTCTGCGCACACTTCGACTGCTCGACCGTTTGTTTTCGCGCCACGTGACGCTAATGTTTCTGTATCTTCCGTGTGCTGTACCTACGCTAAAAATATACTTTGTATATCTTAAAATGTGGATGTTATTTAAATACGCCCTTTAACAACCACAATGGATTGCCTCGTTTCCAGTAACTGGTTCTCCGAATCGACACGCTCACCAAATCAAACACAGTAGTGTTGTGGTGATATTTTATTTTGGCATTGTGTGAGGGCGTGGCCCGTCCCCTTTTTTTTTTTTTTTTTTTTTCGGGCTGAAGGCCACTGTTAGCCCAAGGGCTTTTACAGTTTCACCGGGTTGAGAGGTGACCGAGCGCTAATGGCACTCAGTCGAGACCTCTATATATAGGTAACCAGCACAAGGGCTCCCAAGAGGGAGCCTCGGCTTGGACCGTTACCTTGTTTCGCGAGAGCGTCTGACTCGAGGGTGCCCGAGAGGGCCGAACCTCGGGGCCCGTCCCCGGCCGAGGCGACTTATACAGGGTTATTGGTAGTTCCACGTATTCCCATTAGGAGGTGACAGGGGTGACTATTTGTATTAATTTTAATCCCCATATGCATTATGCAAAAGTGAACCATTTTTTAGTTATAATGTATTTTAGCTTTTTGCAAAATAGTCATTAAAAATTATTTAAAAAAAAAAGTATTAATTTAAATCTCATTTTTTCTTCTAATTCATAAAAACGATTAAACACTGGTTATTTATCGATATACACAACAATTATCTGTCCAAATTTAAAAATGCGAGACGTAAAACGAGATTATTTTCCACTAAAATGCCTTAAAAATACAAAAAACGTTATGAAACATGGCTTGCATGTTATTTTAAAAACATAACAGTTTTCTTAGCTCTCCAACAATGCATAACAACTAGGAACTTATTTCAGAGAAACTGAATAACTATGCAATTATATTAACCTCGCCCACTCTTTAACCACATTTTCCTCTCTAGAGTTGATGATGCTGTCCTCGGTTAGCCCACCACGCGACTCACCTTAGTAAATCTTAAAATTGCAATTTACACTTTATTGTAAATTACAAATAGTAATTACAATTTTCTTTCATATTTATATCTCAGACATGCAGGTTTCCTCACGGTGTCTCCTTTCACCGCCGAGCATGTAGTAAATCTTAAAATTACAATTTACACTTTATTGTAAATTACAAATACTCATGAACTGAAATATTTTTTTCATATTTATATCTCGGACATGCAGGTTTCCTCAGGGTGTCCCCTTTCACCGCCGAGCATGTAGTAAATCTTAAAATTGCAATTTACACTTTATAGTACAAATAGTCTTAAGTGATTGAAACTTACCAGATATATAATTTCTATATTCATTCTCCACTTTCAGTCCGTGCTCGTACATTTCCTTGGCGGCCTTAGCGGAAACTTTCTCAGCTGGGTACCGCGTGTCTTTCACTTCTTTGATTTGCTTAAACGATTTGAACTTTATGAACAACACGATTGGGTATATTTGATGTTTGTGTAACTTCTCTATAGTCGCCACGCTGATGTCCAGGATGCAGTGTATGCCCTGTGAAACAATAAGATTTATTATAATGACGTTATTAGATAATGCTGGTATCGATTGCTGAATTTATAAGCATTATTTATTTAAGCTTCATATACAGTGCGTTATAAAAGCGGATTTGATGTCTTAGACATTCTCTACCAGTCAACCTTAGGGTGATACAAAGATGAAATAAATAACCGAAGTATGTGTTATCCTTAAAAGTACTATAGTATTAGTAATACGTAATAGATAATATATATAAATATATGGTAAATCCAAAAATTCTTAAAGATACATAAGTTGAAATTATTCTGCCAATGTGTTCAGAAATAGGTTCAGAACTTTTATTGAACACGTAACGAATCGTGGCTGTCCTGATTTCGGAAGGTACTGCGTTCCAAAGAAGAACAGTTCGAACAAAGAAGGAGTACAGAGTCAGTCATGAGGGGGCACAGAAGTAGAAGGTTTATGGGTACGGACTACAAAACTTAATATCCTAGGCTCGAATATGTCGCCATTCGACTATAGCCATGAACCATTTCCTAGCGCATGCATATACGCTTACTCGGAGTGTTAGCAATGTTAATACCTCGTATTCTTTAAATCCCTACTCAGCGGTCCTCCAGCTCGCGAGTCTCATTACATACAAGCTGTAGAGTTCTCTGGACCAACAGCAATAATCACACACGAAAAAAGTATTCTCTTAAATATAGCTTTATTAAAACAATTATCTTTCAAAAAAACAAATTCTATTGGCTCAATGTATGGAGGGCCATCTCCTGCAATGTACTAATGAGAGGTTATTTGATGATAACGCTTCAATAATAATTTAGCACGCAGCGCGTACCTTGTCGGCGAGGTCGCGCACGGCGCGCGGGTCGGGACGCGCACGCGAGAACACGTGCGGCCAGTCCGTCACCAACTTGCCGGCCACGCATTCCCACAGGGGGCCCAGCACCACCACCGGACGCTGGCTGCCGTCTGCAACGGCACAAGTGTTCTATTGTCAATAACAATGTCCTATGTCATGCAATAGCTCGAGCAGTTAGTAATATATTTATCTTTTTTTTCATAATCCTCAACGTATAATCAGTGAAGTCATAACAGATTGAAGATGGTAACATTAATTAATTCTACTTTCACCAAGTCATATATCTATTGTTAACTAGCAACACATAGGCGCCCAGCGGGTGTAACGTACAAATACTCCCAATGATATGTAGTACTTTACCTATACCTTTTTATATCTAAAATTCATAATTAGTAATTTAGTTTATCATCGTATTCATTAGGCGTATTAGTTTGGATGTTGGATTCAGATAATGGTGGACAGAGAAAGGCTTAGCAATACTATGTCACTACCTTATTCTATTTAATGTACAATTTTAATAAATCATTTGGTTTTAATTTTATACCTCAAATCAAATGGTACCTTTATGTGGTCAGTACTTCAGCCTCTCTTCTAGGAGGTGATTTGTGTTCTCAATAGCCACAGTACACGCGCCCACTGCTAACTTTGGGATGCTTGTGCTAAAAATACTCAGATCAACCTCTTTGCCTGCTGGTAGGAGGAATAGCTCCTGAAGCCGTGATCGCTATTGAAAGAGTCCAGCAAGAACAAAACTATCACGATACAATCACAGTTTAGCCTCTACAGGAGAGTCGGCACGTCTGCGTGCTGCCTGTGTGCAAAAGTCACTCCAGCAGCTGAGCTCGGTGTTGAAGAAGGAATCCAGCTCTTTGTTATGCGATGCTTTTTCTAACATTACATACTATACTGCTGATAGAAGAGCGGCCTCGGCCAACTGAGTCACTCCAGCAGCCAAGCGTGGTGTTTGAGAAGAGTCCAACTCCTTGCTGTAAGGTGCTTCTGCAAACAATACTCACAGTGCAGCCTCTCCACACGCTGGTAGGACAGCGGCACGTCTTCTGCCAGCGTGCCGGAGTCACTCCAGCAGCCGAGTTCAGTGTTGGAGAAGGAGGCCAGCTCCTTACTGTCGCGGTGCTTCTTCCGGCGGAAGAACGAGCGCCGCGCGGTGCTCGACGCTCGTCGTTGTGCTTCGCTGTCCAAAGCGCCGGTCGACCGTCTTAATACTTCTTCCACTCTATATATTAGAATTATATATTTTATGTATTGATTGTTTAAATTGATTGATTGCCTTTCTGGTAACTTGTTATTTCGAAACGAGAGTTTAGCAGTCCTAAAAAGTATTAATAACTATGAATAATTTAAGATCTCATTTCAGCAACGTTACTTGTACATTATGATCAAAAATAAATAAAAAAGACAGTAGTATCTTAGCAGGTGTGCCCATCGGAAGCAAGCTCTTGTTTCATCATGTCAATTGCTTGTAAATGTAATATAGAGTTATAAAAACAAGCAAAATATTATTAATTTACACGAATCTTTAACACACGAGTTAAAAAAAAACAATCCTGAGATATCGTATAAAAGTTAGAATGCGATTGGTTTATTTGATTATTTCTACGATTTTTATGTCGAGACCCATGAAAAAGCCAACAAGTAAACAGCCTTGCGATCCCTTCACAAACAAAACAAAAACGACGCGATAGCGTTCAGACAGACAATCACAAAACTAATACATTATATTTTTAACCCAACATGGGTACAAAATATAATCTCTGTCTAATTATTTCGACTATAATTTGACATCGCCGTGATAGTCGAAATAAAGAAGCATTCAAACTTTAGTATGTTTATAACTGGGTCGTCTCGGCCGGGGTAGGATCTCCACGGAATATAAAGTACCACCCTGAAGTAACATCATAACGCTTGATGAGTGTAGAGATCCTTATTACTGGTGACGAGGCATTCCATCTTGGTCGTGGGTGACGCGTCTGCATCATGATTCCTTGTCGAGGATGAATGTGGCTGTCGTGGGCCGGAGGAACCACTTACAATCATACACTGTGTGCTTGTTTATATTTAAAAAATGGCCTCGTTTGTCACCAGAGATAAAAAATGGCCCTAATTTAATATTCGAATAATATGAAAAAATGTTGAGTAAAAACTATTTCAGGCGTTCGAGAATACAAAACAAAGTTCGCACTCACTTGAACTTGCTGGGTATCGTCCCCCAATGCCTTTTCATCCCCTTCCCGTCTAGCTGCCAAGCCCTCCACAATCCCGGGGCCCCGTTAAAAAGGGTATTATCAACGAATAACACTTCGTCCTTCCTGAACCACAAGGAATACTCGTCTATAGTGTCCATGCCTATGGAGGTAATTTTCGCGCAGCGGTCGAATCCGGCTCGTATGTAGAATGCGTCACCGGGCTTGTCTTTGATTTCGTGGTACTGTTGTAAGTCGTGACGGACCAATACGCTCACCTGTCCAAAAAAATGATATTTATAAAAATAAATACAATAAAATAAAATATTAATTAAAAAAAATATTATATAATAAAAATTCATTGTTTTTTTTTTATTTTATTGAGATTTGTTCTTCCTATCATTGCAAGATATAAATTAGGAAAATAGCATCGCACCTTTAAAATGTAAACGACCTAATACGAAAAACGGTATAAAAGGATTTAAAATAACATTATTACATTTAAAAACTTAAACAGACAAAATAGTAATATTTTTTTTTGCTTACATTTTCTGGATTCTTACCTTATCCGCCGGCTTCGCAAGCTCCAAGGCCGCCTGTTCAGCGGTTGCTCTTCTCAAATCCACGTTATTGTACTCCAATATCTGATCCCCGGTCCTCAAGCCCGCTATGTAAGCTGGCGAGTCTATCTGGACACTGTGCACAAAGATGCCCACGGCGTTACCCCCCACTAAACTTATGCCCAAGTCGGAACAATTACGCATCTCTATTAACAAGAACCTTGGAAGGTCTTTATTGCCTTGCGATTGTCTTAATGTCGTAACATCAGTAGAAGGTACATCCATTCGTAGTGACTGCTGCGGTCCTGGTGAATTTCTGGGTGTCGGTGAACCAGATAAGGATACTTCATCGTCGTGGGAACTTTCCCCTGATGAGGAACTGCCTGGGACTTCCATTTCGTCCTTGTATTTCTCAGGGCTGTACTGCACTAGCATGGTTATTGAATTGCCTATTTGTCGCAGCACGCTAGCTGCTAGGGTGTAAGTTGCGGATCGCATGTTTATTCCACAAACTTCCAGCAGCTGGTCCCCCACTTGTAAGCCCACTTGGCTCGCTAATGAGTTTTCGTTTACTGTTGACACGAAAACTCCTCCACTGCTAGGAGGGCAGGAGATCTGTATGCCGAGAGGCTGCTGACTTTTGTCTATGTGAACTCTCCTCAGCTCCCCCGGTAACGGTTTGTTCCAACCCAGGCCGCAGTACTCGGGCATGGAGTTTCTCGTCCCCTTGTGCGTGAGCTGTTTAGCCCCTCGTCCTGGACTCAGCACTTCCACGTGAAACGTCGGCATTGGTGAATTTCTCTCAGAACTCCTCTCTATAGAGCCAGTGCTGAGTTTACCCGCCGAGTTTTTTGATGTCACACTCGGGTTTGAGGGTATACGAAACCTCTGATTCTCCTTTTTTCTAGGAAACGTTCCCCCTTCGTAGGTGTGATGGTATTCCCTGTTCACTCTGGCCACTGGTTGTATGTCGGACATATTGTGGGTGTGGGAGGTGAAGGAATGCATGTCGTAGCTCGTACCAATGCTCTCGCCGGACTGGCTTTGTGGTATATTCGTTGGGCTCGATAAATGCGTATATCTATTTGATGTGTGTGGATTGGAGTTCACGAAAGGGCCCCTGTAGTACTGGGATTGCAGGCGCGACTGTGATGGCAAAGTTCCTGTCATGGGAAAATTAGCGGTGCTGTTCAAACTGTCTGGTCCAAAGCTGTCGCTATCAGATGGATATTTGTTGACTGTTTTTGGCGATGACTTCTTCGTCGAATAGTACTGGTCCAGTATATCCTTTCCCGTGTGGTTTTTCATCGCGTGATCCAATGAGCTGGGTGACTTCCGTGTGACGAAGTCGAGTGAGCTAGGGCCTTTGTTTACCATGAAGTCTAAAGAGTGTGGGCTTTTCGTTCTATTTCTGGTAGCCGGTTGGTAATCTAGTGAATCGTCTGATGGGTTCAGTACCAAGCTGAGCCTATTAGGCGTGACGTCATGTTCATAATCGCTGATAGATATCTTGTCTTTTTCCAAGGTTCTGGTCTTTTCGAAGTTCATGCTGCTCGGTGAGGCGAAGGGGTTATGAATGGTTAATGGGGCTGGTTTGGGGAAGTGTTCGATAGCCGGGGAGGATTCTATAGACTTATAGACGGAGTGTCTCGCTGGCGCCGTGGCTTGCGTCAACGGCATGTGTCCTAACGGTATCGGATTTGAATTTCTATTGACATTCGACCTCTGCGGCTCCGGTGGCAGTTTAGTTGGTGGACTTAAGAGTATGGATAGAGGCGGCCGTTCCTTCCTGGAGCGCGGTTGTACAATTGTGCCGGTGGAGTTTTCTTCTAGAATGAAATTGGCGCGCGCCTTCGGCCACGTTCCGCCATTCTTAGCGTCGTTTTGCGATTCTTTGTTTTTCCGCCGCGAACGTTTTAATACACTACTGGTTTCTTTAACTGCAAAGAAAGAATACGAATCTAATATTGATAGATTGTAGACAGGAAAGACGATATTATAGATATATTGAAGACGAACAAGCAATAGTTTTATAGTTTGTTTTAAATATAGAGTTTAAATATACAAGTCTCTTCTGGCATAATCATTTTATGCTTAAAAGGAGCCATCCCATCATTAGAATTGTAACTTGTTACGGGAATAAAAAAAAATACTTTGGTAACACATAATATTTGTGTTAGAAATGATTTTTTTATGTACACAGTATAATACGATATGTAACATTCCTTTGTGAGAGACAGATATCTGCACTTTGTTTTCCTGTCTGATATATCGCTTTTTCTTTGTGTTTTTGTGGTGCTGTTGAGTTCCAGAGACTTTTACAGCTTTATCTGAATAGATTCGCGAGTCTATGGAGGTCCGGTGTTACCAGACAGTGGTGACAGATCACCAGAACCTCGACTTGACACGGATACTGTTGCCTTTAATTTTAGTAGGAAAATAAAAAATAACAAAAAAAAAAATAAATATCTGTCTGCAAGTAAGCGTCTAATTGTGTGATGAATGAATGTATATGGTGTTTGTGTTCGTGCGTTAGAATTGTTTGTTGTTGATAATTTTGTATTAAAACCGACACGAGTGTACCAGACCGGAGTCCCAAGTAAATTGTGAACAAAACTCACTGGTCTTGCCATGATAGCTGTCGATAACGGAGTCCAGCTCGGCGATGGCGTCCGACTCGGGCACCTGTCAACAAACACCTCACTTCAGACGAGCCCACTCTATCTTGTTATTCTAACGATCCATCCGTCGAGTGTTTGGTTAGATAATCATGCACTATAACCATGTCAATAAAATAAATCTTTTCTATATAACGTTAAACTAAGAGTTTGAGATCATATATAAATAAAAAGAAAATATATCAATTGTTAGAGCTTTGTGTCTAAAGACTGTCTAAAATAAATACGCGCTATACGAACAAACCGAGTTCGGTCCTCGGTGTCGGCACCAATAAAATTGTTAATTGTAAATTTTAGAGTCAATCTATCACATCCTCGACGGTTAATAAAATCAAATTAAAGAAACCTGCATGTCTAAAGAATAAATAATATATAAGATTCTTCAAGACACTCGAAGTCTCGATCAGTCGAACCTGCAGCATAGTTACGTATTATGCAGTGGGATTTATATAGCCTGTTACGTTTTTTTGCTTACCAATTGGTATATCAACGAAACATTATATTATTAAAGTTGTGCAAAGAAAGAAAAAATCATTTAGAATTCCAAAACCATCCACATCATCCCTATTCGTCCACATATACTATTCATGTTCAATAATCCATAATTCTCAATGTCCCTACACAATAATCCATAATTCTCAATGTCCCTACACAATAATCCATAATTCTCAATGTCCCTAGACAATAATCCATCATTCTCAATGTCCTTAGACAATAATCCATCATTCTCAATGTCCCTAGACAATAATCCATCATTCTCAATGTCCTTAGACAATAATCCATCATTCTCAATGTCCTTAGACAATAATATAAGAATCCAACTTTTTTAATAATAAAATCCTTAGCCCCGAACCTTCTCTTAATATACCTACATCAGTCTTTCATTTTCGCATTTTTTTTAAGTTAGGACTGGCAAAGGAACACAGTTCACTTGATGTTAAGTGATAGCGGCTCCAAACAATCAAGATGCACATGCGTTGACACTAAGATAAAACAAACGAGTGCTCAGTTCACCTGATGATAAATGTCCATGACTACATCCATCTTCAAAAAAAAATTCAAGTTGCACATACGTTGGTAATCTTGGGGACTGTGATGGAAAGTCTCGTTATCTGTTATCGGTTCACCTGGATCCCTAAACTCAACTAAAGAAACACAACAAAGTTATATTGACAGGTGTCGTTACGATTAAGCCCTTCCCACTCGTGTTACTAGAAAGTCGCAGTATCGCTCAACAATTATATATCTATTCCTTCATCCGATCTCCAAGTGCATCGTACCTTGTTCTGCTTATCCTTGGACTTGGTGCGTCCGGTGACCGCCTCGATCTTCCCACGGATCATGTCCCACGTGCCTGCAACAACATTCTATGTTCACGCACGCCTGAGATAACGGAGCGAAGTCAAGTGGCTTGTGAGTATAATGTAAGGGTGAGTATACATAACACGGACATTATATACCAATGACGAAGATGTCCACCTGGTCGATTACGACCCCGGTGGTACCTCCTTAACAGATGAAACCGAGAACTCTGGATATATTATAGTGCTCTAAGCATTTGCGTACACAAAAAGGCAGTCGGTGCTCTAGAGCAGGGATTCCCAAAGTGGTCGACATAAACGAAAACTGATTTTGGTATGAAACTGTTGACGAAGTATAAAAATCGACTCCTATTAATTAACACAAGTTGTTATTTGATACTTTCAAGATACTGTATAAGTTGTGTTACCTCGTAACTAACAACTTGTTATTTATAAGAATAATATTTTAGTAGGAAGTATCACTGTTGTACTTTAAAAAATCTCAACAAATTTTTTGGATCAATATGAGGCTATGGGGGCCTGAGGTATCAGTTCAAATTTGAAAATTTGGGGTCTCTGTACCAAAATAGTTTGGGAATCACTGGTCCGAGAGATTGTTGCAAAGTCCTATACTTATATATAATAGGCATATACATAATGACATATATGACGCTCCATTATACGTATTAAATAATTTTCAATGTTTCATTCTGTTCAATCATTCAATCAATCAATTTTTTTTTTTTTTTTTTATAGCATTAAGAGTAACAAACGAGCACACAGTTCACGTGATGGTAAGTGATTCCTGCGGTCCATGACATCTACAATAATCCTTGACAAGAAATCATAATGCAGATGCGTTGTCACCCTTGAGGACTGACATGGAATGCCTCGTCTTCAGTAATAGGTCTCCGGATCCCAGCTAGAAACAAACTGCAGTGTAGCTCTACCACTGTCAAATCAATTGTTAAAGTGATCCAAGTTCAATTCGCCAAGAAAAGAAGAACAAATGTACTTAAATTCTTATGTCAAGATAAAAATAATCTACTTTCTAGAGTTAAATATTAAGAGCAACTACAATTATTATGCGAATGTGTAAGAAGCTTTACAACTGCTATCGCCGGAATCTTATCAAACAACTTGTCCAGTATCGATGGAGATATTTTTACGTTTTTATCGACGGAACGAAACGGTTTGTTTACTTGAGATACCTTACTTACCTTAACCTAAAACCGTCCGATAAAGGTTTTCTTTTTGTGAAAAATAGAGTAACAAAATTTCGTTGAAGCATTTTTTTGTTTTCCAAAAATTAAGATCTCCTTTTGACTTCTTCCTTCCTTTTACCCTCGCAATGTGCTAAGTCTTATCTATACGGGTTTAGTAAGCTTGTTCAAAGGAGTAAGTAGACTCACCTGATGACAAGTACGGCTGCCCATGAGTGCCATGCGTTACAGGTCTTTAAATATGGAGTAGGCTCTATTCTTGAAGGTCGCTAAGTATCGTTTCGGAAATATCGCAGGTGATAGCTGATTTCACGGTATTTTTGGGTCTGCCATCTACGTCCAGGTACCGTAGGGTAGCCTGAACGTGGATTCGCAGTCAGAGACTCACCAAAACCATCGGTCCTAGTACTCCAATGAAGTAGATTTTATACCAATACCGCTTGCATGTTGTTTGGGGTGGGGGAAAAGGGAAGTCAACGTAGAAATGTAAGAAAGATTACTACACTCCTGTATATTCTGCTAGTTTGTCAGTTACCCATTCGTGCCGACCCATACATGTACGTTGCAGCTAGAAACCAGCTGAAACGTACCTCTACCATAGTTTTAAAGTGAATACGATCAAATTACAAAAATTTAAACGTTGCAATTGTACAGTGTGTTATAGAATAATAATATGCAGTCTATGGTCGTCATCCCTCTATAATATCTTTTGTCTCTGTATTAATGTTTTCTTCTGAAACGTACCTCGCTCCTGGTGTATCTTGCCCTGGCTGCCGGCCGCCACGTGGTACACGTAGCGTCGGTCGAAGTCAGCCACGCTGTGCTCTATGTGCACCTGATAAGAACACCCTTTATTATTAAATTTTATATAAAAAAAAACTCCACTGTTTCTCCTGTCATTTAGTTTCAGTGAGTGCAACTTCCCACCTATAAGTTAAAATCCTACACTAAACTATTGAATAAAATTAATTTTATCTCGTTATCGAGCCGACCCGTTCGAGCTATAGCTAGGAACTAGCTTAATCCTAGTCACCACTGTTGGAATGCTGTTTCATTGTAAACAGACATATTGAAATTGTTCCTAAAGAACTAGAAACCATAATAAAAAATCTTTTTTTTTTTTGGATAACGATACGGTCTTAGTCCCATAAACGCGATGATGCTCACCTTAGGATCGGGCGGAGGCAAGAACTGCGAGCAAGGGTCGTCTGTCTGCGACGAGAAATTCACCATCTTGTCAGCGTACGCGTGCTCGTACGATGGCAGCCTGGAACAAACCGATCAGCGTTACACGACACTATTCTATAAATACCACAAAATAGTGGCATCGTTCCTTTTAAATTACATCGAGATTAACAAACTCGCACACAGTTCACCTGATGGCAAGTGATTCCTGCGGCCCGTGACATCTACATTCATTGACAAGGAATCATAATACAGATAGGTTGTTACCCTTGAGAACCGAGATGGAATGCCTCGTCCCCAGTAATAAAGGTCTCCGGATCTCCATTTCATTCATAAATATCTAAGAAATGTAGCGTCTAGGCTCGCCCCCAGGGTAACGGTAACTCGGGATCCTTTGTGATAAAGGTCTCTGCTGAGTGCCCCCTATTACAGCAGGTGAAGCTGTACAACCCCTCGGACTAACAGTAACCATTAGCCATAAAAAACTCGCCTCCTACCCAACCCCTCACTGTCCCCACCACCGCCGATTGAGTCGCCTGGCGCGGTACGCTTTCGTTAATTAACAGTACGTAATATTTTTTATCTACATTAAGTGTTATGTCCAAAACATTAAGCAAGATTTTCTGGAAAATTTAATTTATATGTCATTATTTAGTAACAAAAACTCCGACTGGATATTTATAATCAAAAGGTTTTTTTTAGCAATTAAAAAATAATCGTGTTTATGATCCTTTGAATGTTATCACAAAGAAATATGGTTCAAGTTACCTTAAAAAAACTCCATCAACTAACTTTTAACCTATACTATAAATAGGATATTTTTAATCACTGTTGTATTTTTTTTAAATGATGTGCTATTTACTTATTAACATTATTAATAATTCGAAGTAAGCTTGTGCTAGGAGCTAGCTTTTTTCACGACAATATTCGAAAAGCTTATTGGAACCTACAAGCTCAAATTCGTTGACACTTATAAATTCAATATTTTTTATTATATTGAGACTCACAGTTCACCTGACAGTAAGTGATTCTGCGGCCTGTGTGCGTGTGATACGCCCAAAAATCCCCGATACGGAATCATAATGTAGATGCGTCGTCACCCGTGAGGAGTAAGACGGAATGTCTCGTAATCACAATGATATGCGGACTCCTACATTCACCGAACGAAACACACGAGGATTTGCTTCTGTTACACGCTGTCTGTACTCTGATTCCCGGGCCGAACAGACCTATTAATACCGTTCCACTATCAAAAAACGTCAAAAAGCACTGAACATTTATCATATTAAAAAACACAATACTTTATAAGATACACCATGATCTTAGGACATATACCTCGAAGTATTAAAACACCTTCGTCCGAACTGAACGACTCCTACACTTTTTGTAAACAACTGTATTTTTTTATTTAATTTGTAATTCTTATTATTATATTTAGCAAAATGAATAATTATTATTATTTAAAAAAAAAACAACTATTCAAGTTTCTTGCCGTTTCGTCTCGCTAGCAGCTGCCTCCTGAAGCGGTAATTAGCGTTTCGTATGTACACGTACTTGAATAGATTCTTTTGATTTGATTTAAAAATCATCGGTTCACGGACTCCCATCTGACGGCTTCGTTGTGCAATAATAGAGAACATGCCTTAACACGATTACAACACGTGGTGACAACAATGTGAGAATGCAGTAAACAATTTGTTTATAAACTTAAACGTCAAAACGTAACTTGCGAGAGGAGTTTATGGTTTTGTTTATTGTTTATGATTCGTACCTCCGGAATACAAACATCATGCGTAAACTTGAAGGAGATGCTTATGCTCTTTCAACGAAAAAAAAACCGAATATACCAGCTACTATTTCAGGGTTATATAAAACTCAACACGAAGATTTTTCATAAAAGTATATATTGATAAGTAAAAAAGGAACAGCCTGTATATATTAAGCTTACGAAGTTCGGAAGTTATTTATAAACGGATTGGCAGAATCATCTCAACATTAGATAATTATCTATATATATGTATTTGTATATATACCATATTTAACAATGTACATATTTATATTTATCATTATGTATAATATTTTTTTTTATTATTAATTACTTTTTTTATTACATTGAGATTAACAAACGAGCACACAGTTGACCCATCATACTGCAGCTAGAAACAAACTGCAGTGTATCTCTACCACAATTTATTTACCAAAATTACGCATATAATATCTATTATGTAATTAATATAATAGTATTTATATCGCAGCAATGCACCACCCTAAAGATGACTGCTAGAAACTTATATAATTCCCACTGTTGGGCATAGAGCTTCTACTATATAAAAATATCAACAACAGATAGAATGGGTGTCCGAATGGAGTCCGCCACTCTCCTCGACTCCACATTTACCGTCAGGTGACGTAAGCTCGTAGGTCACACTCTAGTTTTAAAAAGTAAACTCGCCTGTTCCTGGGGTCGCAGCAGGGGTACAAGGGTCGCAGCACGGTGAGCAGCACCGAGTCGTACTGGCAGTCGTTGAGCATCGCCATCGCCTCCGACACGCTCTTCACGCCGTCCAGCGACCGGTTGTTTATCTGTCGTGGACAGCATTGTTTTTTTAAAAAAATCATCACGACGAAAAAAAAACATCACAGATCATTGATATTTCTCGCATTTGCAATGTTAGAGCCACGTTGCTTATCGTTTCTGGCCGCAGCGGGACTGGGTTAGCGGGACTGGGTTAGCCGGGCCGATACACGGTCCCACAGAATACCAGCATGACGTTGTCGTGTTTTTTTGTCAGTGTAGAGATCCGGTGACCTTTATTACTGGTGACGAGAAGTTCCACCCCAAGACCCAGGGTGACAACGACCAGTCATGACACCATTTGGTGAATTGATTTTTTATTTAATTAGAGTAAGAAACGAGCAAACAGTTCACCTGATGGCAAGTGATTCCTGCGGCCCATGACATCTACATTCATCCTCGACAAGGAATTATAATGCAGATGCGTTGTCACCCTTGAGGACTGAGATGGAATGCCTCGTCACCAGTAATAAAGGTCTCCGGATCCGTACACTCACCAGACGAAAACACAGCAGCATTGTGCTTCTCTTTTTTACTCTGGTATTCTGTGAGCTGACCCATACATTCTGCAGCTAGAAACAAACTGCAGTGTGGCCCTACCACTGTCAAACTGTGTTTTTATAGAATAAGTGACAAACGAACAAGCAGCTCACATGATAGTGAGTGATCACCGCTACCCATGAACATACGCAACACCGGAGGCGCCACATGGGCTGCGGCCTTTATGGAAGGTGCGGGCACTTTTCTTTAAGGTCCCTAAGTCGTATCAGTTCGAAAACACCGCTGGCGACAGCTGTTGGCACACGGTAGGATTCCACAATGGAGGATTGCCAACCATCGAGATGACGAGCATGAAATTTTGAATTATGTCATGATGTAAACTGTAAACTCAGCGACTGGAATTAATCCGAAAACTCTTCAGAACACTCCCCATGGTAAATTTGGTAAAAAGTGCATAGAGATGCAACATCTCAGCAATGCCAATGTGTGCTCGTTTGTCACCTTTAATATTGCCTATATGACATCCTATATAGGTCCTGATTACATTATCAACTTACGCTGACGACCCGGTCCCCGACGTATATGTTGCCCTCTTTGGCCGCGGCGCTCCCGCACGCTATTTTGCTTACGAAAATACCTGCGGACAATTATATATATATAGTTTATGTGTGAAACTACACCTATGACATTACAAAATACAAATCGAACCAGCCGTTCTCAAGAGATGGTGGTAGGAAGGTGAAAAATGGGTGAATGTGAAATTTCGTGACCGACGATAGGGGGCGGGGCGAGAGTGAACTACACGAAAGGACGGCGTAAATGCACGTTGAGGGGCAGGGGGAAGGGATGATGTATTGGGAGATTATGTGGGGAGATACTGCGGCGACGGGAGGGGCAATTGCACGGTGTGGATCAGCGACAGTGGTAGGGGCAGTGGGCGGGGCACCGACCGTGGTGCAGCGCGACACCGCCGGCGAGGCGCACGAGCCGGCGCAGGTAGCGCGCCCGCTGCAGCCGCAGCAGCGCCGCGCCGCATGCGAGCGCGCCCCGCAGCGCCGCCGCGCATGCGGCCCCGCGCGCCCACGCAGACGCGCCGCACGCCTCCGCCACGCGGTCCAGTACCCTGTATTATTCGTATTTTTTTTTATATAACATACAAGTTTTTAACGCGCTATTACACACGAACATTAAAATAATTAAAATTTAAACTATGTATCTATGTATAATTTGATATTTTTATCTAAATAACCTTTTTTTATTTTTATGCCTATCAACGTATTCTCTCGAACTCCCGGGGTCGACTGGTAGAGAATGCCACTGTGCTTTAAGTCACCTCTTGTAAACTTGTTATTTAAGGAAAATATAGAATATATAAATTATAACAATCATAAAATAGCATGGGTGGTCGCTTGTTAATTTATGGATATGAAAAGTAACATGTTCTAACCAAATCGCTTAATTCTTATTGTATACTATGACAATGTCCTAGTCGATTTCGATCATGGCGATATCTGCTAACTATTGCATTGGACAAACATATTGATACTAACTCATCATCCTCTTCCCTGATCCGACGTGCAGTAAGATCGGAGGAAGATTCAAATGCAGTGGCAATACCACGAAACTTGTACAACTCACCTAGACCAACACCGAAAACCAACCAAACTATGGTCTCCTCAAATAATGATTATATGTGTTATTATACCTAAATCTCCTTGGTAAAGAGACCCCACGTTCCCGAGCAACTTCCAAACTCACGTACCTGATTTTCCCGTCGGCGATGGAGCCTTTCTTGACAGAAGTGACGTAGACGCTGGTGTCGTTGGGGTAGTAGGGCTCCTCGCGACCGCCCGCCAGCTCGAAGCCCAGCTCGCCGTCTTTGCCCAAGCCACTGAGCTCCACTTCGATTATTTCCCACTCAAAATCCTGTACGACAAAAGAAAATTGGTTAAATACCATCTGTGTAAATACATCTCAATGTAATGATGGTATAATCTCTATCTGATAGAATTATATAACCAATCCTAGACACACACCCGATCGTTATAAAAAGCGCTCATTTGTATCTTGTTATACGATGTACAGAATGTTGTATAATATGAAAGGTGTGATCACACAGTTCATATTAAAAGGATTGAATGTATGTTTATGTACAAGTGTACGTCACAAATCCACGCCGCTGAACCGTTTATTGTTTATGCATCATGAATGGGTAGCCTCGGACGGGGTAGGACCACGTGCCATACCGGCGTTGAATGATATAGCGTTACTGTGGTCCGTTTGCTGAGAGTCCCGAGATCCAGTAACTGATAGCATTCCACCTCGACCTCAGGTGTTACAACACATGTAAATCTTGACTGTTTGTAGAGGATTCATATGGGATGCAGTGATCTAATACCATTAGGTAAACTGTGTGCTCGATTGTCACCCTTAGTTTCATAATAAAAATTCAATCTAACATTATGAATGTATCATTAATTTATCATTATCATAACATCTCAATCACAATTTTTAAAATTTTTATCTTTACTGTATCGTGTGGTTGTCTTTCGTTTAGTTTTTATTGTCTTAATATCACATTTAATTTTTTTACATTTTATTACAGCGACAGAGACATTTAATTTAATTCCCACTTAATGTGAATTTTATTGTTCATTTAATTTAATTATAAAATCGTTGTTTTATTATGATTCATTTTATTTTATTAAGATATTATTTAATTTATTTCATTCTCATAATTTAATTCCGTTTTCTGTTTTTTTTTACTAAGCTATTGTTTAGTTTGCTCCATTAATTAATTTTTGTAACACAATAACCGTTAATTATAACAAATGATATGTTCATTTAAGTGTCTCACGGTGTAGGGTTTCTACATGACGATTGGCTACAAACAAGTCAACTTAGTTTGAGTAATAAGGAATATTAGTAAAATGAAAAGGGTTGCTTGTCATTCTATTTATAATATTTTTTTTTTACATTGAGAGTAACATACAAGCACACAGTTCACCTGATGGTAAGTGATTCAGTATTAAAGGTCTCCGTACCATCCCTACTATCCCTACATAGCATTATGCTGATATTCTGTGAGGTCGTGGCCCTACCCCAGTCAGGCTCACTCATTCATTCTGCTGCTATAAACAAACTGCAGCGTAGCTCTACCTCTGGTATAATATAAAGAGAAATGGAAAAAGAATATAATTATATCTAGAACTACCACATGTATCAGTTAAAACCTTCACGAAACAGTATTACCTCCTGTACTGGTTTACAATGATGGTTACAAAATTTATCGATAATGCAACAAATAGAAAACAATGGACGGTGAGATCCAATGCGGTGGGTGACAGAAGTCTAAATGAATGAAATCATAACTTATCACATTGGGAATGTACCCAGCCTGGCCAAGCAGTACGGGAAATGTTTACAAGGATCTATGTGAGTTTTTATTGTTGGTTTTAGTAATTTCATTTCCTAAAATGTCCGGTTGCAATGAAATTTTCTCTTGGCGTCTAAGAGGTCTGAATAATAAACAAGACCTGATATCCACCTGTGGCCACAGCTGACTCTATCCACTACCTGCACATCCGCGTCAACCGCGG
Source organism: Teinopalpus imperialis (assembly GCA_029286865.1). NCBI lineage: Eukaryota > Metazoa > Arthropoda > Insecta > Lepidoptera > Papilionidae > Teinopalpus > Teinopalpus imperialis. The sequence goes on from JAGSMU010000001.1 coordinate 16,093,014, forward strand.
AGTCCCTGTTGGAGAGCGGCCTGCACTTGTCCTCGTGCGCCTTGGCCCGCACCACTTTCGAGTCCTTCGTCTCCGACGTCTGTTTCTTGTTGCCATGACGTCTGGCGTCCGCGAGCTCTCCCACCATCTGATCACGCTCCTAGAAAAAAAAAGTTAATTTTAAAACACACGGTAACATTAGTGGAAACACAAATTCTATTATCAATTCTACACTAATAATCTTAAAACATTTTTTTTGTATAAAATCAGGGTAATAACCCCAGGGACCAGCTGATTGTACCTAATTCTGCGGTCAGTAACACATCGAAATCACTCCCCTGCACTCTTTCACTTAACATACAAAACAGAGCAGAAATGACCGGGTATTTTACTCTGGTATAAGGAGTTTGTACTTACTAATTCGACTACTTCTTTTAGTTAAAAATAAATCGGGTCAAACTTAAGGTTATATATAAACATTGTAAGAAGTAATTGATTTCGTAATTAAAAGTCACATCACAAATCTTATTTTTTTTTTTTTTCTAGTTGATGGCCGCTATTAGCCTTTACAGTTTCACCGGGTAAAGAGGTGACCGAGCGCTTCGAGGCAGTCGTGGGTAACCAGCCACCAACGACTGACTCGAAGTGCCCGAGAGGACCAAATCCGCCTCGATCAGTAGCTTCTGACTATGGATTATCTAAATTGATATCTCTATTATTATTGCGACTCTTCTATCTGAATGGACTGGACACAAATCTTATCGATAATTATTTTAACTTACCTTTCTTAATCGGTTACAGAGCGCCTTAACACTCTCTCGCTCTTGCAATAGTTTATCTCTTTCAGCGAACGCCCAATCGCGTCTGCGTTTAGAGACCTATGAGAAGGTTTACAAGTTTAGAATTTTTTTCATGGATTTGTATATAAAATACTGGATTAAAAATACTAGATTGTTTTTATTATATTTCTAAATTAAAGTTTTAAATATAAAAGTTAATGCGAGTTGTTCAGATATACTGGAAATATTTTTGTAAATAGAAGTGTATCCACAATCTGGAATCTGAATCCAGGAGTGATTACTGTCTGCAAGTATGTCGACTGGTCATGATACATACGCCTATATAATATGTATATAATGTGTATAAAGTCTTATAAAAAGATTTGTCATATTTTATATATTATACAAAGTCAAGATATTTTTTATCTTAGTTTATTTACATTTGATCGTAATATATATGTGCCATTTTGTAGGTAGTGTATAATCTTAAATAAAATATATAATCTTATTGCTATGGAAGTTTTGGGACTTCTAATCAAAAAAAGTGCGACAAGTAGATTTGACAGTCCTCTCTTGATATTAACTTAACGCGTCCTAAACAATTCTGTAGAGACCGAAACGGGTGAAATGTTGACGGTGCAAATTCATGGCTATATGGTGTATGCATTAACACTTCCCAACCGAGCTCTCACTATATTTGCTGAGTGGCTAAAGATGCGTGTGGTCTGGCGTATCATGATTAAAAACCACATCCTTTCTGTCGATCAATTCCGGTCGGTTTTCTCTATTACCTGCTAGTCTCATCGCAGTAGAAATCCGAATCGATGTTTTGTTAGACGGTAAAAGCTCATAATTAACGATACCCTTCCAATCCCACCATACACAGCATCACCTTATTGGGAGTTAATCCAGATTTCGCTACAGTCTGTGGAGCTAGACTGCCCTTTGACCATGGTTCTTGTCGTAGAGTAATCAACTTTTCATTAACAGTGAACAATTTTTTCAAAACTGTTTCATTACGTCTCAATAAAAAATCGCAAATCAGTACACGATTCATTAGGTTTCTTTCAGTGAGCGCGATATGCTCTTCAGCTATATCGTAACTACTTATAAGCGAATCTAGCTCCACTTTTTCGAAAATGGCACCGACTGTATCTGTAACAGGTCGAGCAGAGCGAGCTTCATCTTTGACATCAAAATTCCCGGACTGAAACGCTTGAACCAATTTTGTGCTATTCTTACTGACACTGCGAAGTCCATAAACATTAAAATCTTCAGTGTGTATATTCCTAGTTTATTACATTTTTTATTTTTAATATTGCTTTGTAATGGAATGGAAATGAATATGGAAATGTGGAGTCAAGTTTTTTATACTTGAACTAGAAATGAGACCCCATACCTTGTAGTATGATCAATTACCGAATAAACTATTTTTGTGGTTTTTATTTAGTTTAGTATACTTTATATATAATTGTTTTATTATCATTGCATTTATTTTGTTGGTAATACTTTAAAGAGGCAATGTATATGGTTTACCTCTGCCTCGCGCTGTGCGTCGGCCAACTCGGCCTGCAGTCGGTCCACCTGCTTGCGCAGGCGCTCCAGGTCCTGGTTGGCTTGCTCCAGGTTGTCTACCCGCTCCTTGTCCACTGCGTCCACTACCATCCCCACTAAACCTGATTGACGTCATAAAATTTAAGGAGAATTATGAGGAGCCTTGAAAATAATAGCAAAACTCAATTTACAATTATATTAACATAGTTCTGCACCAATTTCTGTTTTATAGATTTGTTTTTGTAAGCTTTACTTTGCTCTCATATATATGTATATATATATGTACTGTTTTGCATAAATAACAGAGCTACACTGCAGTTTCTTTCTAGCTGCAGAAAGAATGGGTCAGCTCGACCGGGGAAGGACCACGCCCTCACAGAATACTAGCTTGAAATAACAGCATAACGCTGCTGTATTTCGTCTGGTGAATGTCAAAGGGATCCGAAAACCTTTATTACTGGCGACGAGGCATTCCATCTCCAGTAACAATGCATCTGCAGTATGATTCCTTGTCAAGAATAAGTGTAGATGTCATGGGCCGCAGGTATCACTTAACATCAGGTGAACTGTGTGTGAGTTTGTTACTCTCAATATAATAAAAAATATCATAGTATGAGATATATTTTATTTCCTCCGTACACTCTGCTATTGGCCCGCAGTAGATATATTATCTATGTCTCATTTCTCATCATCAATTCTTCGTGACCAGTTGTGGGATTATTGGTTCATTTAATTCACTTGGGAGTAACAAAATTAACGGTGAATTTAAAAGTTAGAATATTATTCTTAAAATGTACAATAAAAAATGCTACCATAACGATATATTAACATTCCTGTTAACCACTCCAACTAAGCTTTAAAACCCTTGAGCTATTGATACGTCACTAGCAACACTAGCAATGGCGGCTGCCTGCGACCTTAAGTTTGGCAGACCTTACTCTAAACTCAACCATGTTAATAGTATAGTAATTATAGTTGAAGGAATAATATATCAATATAAAAGTAGTGACAGTTATGAGTCGCGGCACATAAGTCTAGCGGTGAACGAAACGCGGACGATAGCTGCGCATGAGTACTCTCGCGAACGCAAGTGTTCATTTCTACAAATTGATTACGTATAAAGTGTTTTTGTTTGTACTTTTGTATGTGTGAGCTAGTTCGTTTAGACTATTTATATAATAACATCATCGTCATCATCTCACTGATATCATAAATGCGAAAGTTTGGATGAAATTTAGCACGGACGTAGATTTTAGTCTGAAAGGCTACTTTTTTACGCGAACGAAGTTGCGGGCGGAAGTCAGTAGAATATTTTTTATTGATTACAAATGTACAGAATGTACATTACAGTGTACCACTTGCCACGAAAATAAAAGTGTGACAATTTTTATTTACAATGACAATTTAGAAAGCGACTGTGCACCAGGAGCGAGCGGGGTGTCGCATCGGTGCGCGGGGCAGAGTACGACTGGAGAACCAATAAGCGCTTACGCATGGCCGCCCGTGCCCATTTGACCCCTTATTTAACCTTATTTTGACTTCTGCGCACTAACGGTCAACACTAGACTTATTTGCCGCAATTGATACCTTGTAGCTTGTCCAAGGAGGGATCATTGGGATGCTGCCCGGTCAGGAAGCCATCGTTGCCCACACCACTTGCCAGACCTAAGTGGTGGTAGCCCGAGTTGTCTTGCCTGCAAACAATAACAAAACAACATTGCAGCCAATGACAGGATAATCCATACTATAACAATATTATAATCATTAAAGTTTGGATGTCTGTTGCTATATGAGTAACAAACATACAAACTTAAACAATACGGCTGTAGACAATGAAACGTACCGAGACTTCCCAAGCGTAGACGTGTTCTGCGGTGTCTTCAGGTCGGTGCACTCCTTGATGGCGCGATCCCGGTCCACGAGCGCGGACTCGATCTCGCGCCGTAAGCTCTCCGCCTGCAACCAAGATTTATTTTTGTATTTGATTTGACAGTAAGGGATTCCTACGGCCTCAACTCGACCCTCACATTCATCCTCGATAAGGAATCATAATGCGGATGTCTTGTCGTCCCTGAGGACCGAGAGGGAACGTCTCGCCACCACAACCCGCCCACACTGTTGAGCGTCATGAAGAGCTGCTGGTGTTACCTGCAATGCGGTGGCACGTTGCTCGTCGCGCGACGCCTGCAGCGCGGCCTCGAGCGCGGCGACCCTCTTGAGCGCGGCCTGCAGGTCGTCCGACAGCTTCTCCATCTCCTTGTGCACCGTGTCCCTGTAACACGCCCTTCGCACACTAAGATTACGTGCTCGTGTCATACTTGTCTACCCTACCTTATGTTATAAAGATAATAGTCCCATGAGAAGATTCAAATGAAAAATATATATATACAATACTTAAAACAACAGATTCCCAACATTTGGACATAATCCAACGTCTCAATTATTTCTATTACTTATTATTATTCATTATCGGTTTATCGCTTATAAGTATTCACTAATTAATGAATTATAATAACTATTTTATACTATATTTCGAATGGATACTTTCCAAAAATTCACAAAACAATCAAAGACAGGACGACGTCACGTCAAATTCTATCTTTGTTCTATTTTAAGCTATTCGGGTTTGTTATTGAGTATAAGCAAGCACACAATCTCATCCCTTGAGTGTCGTAAGAGGCAAGAGGGAACATTCAGTAACCACCGATAGATGGCGGAATAACCATCTCTAACTTCCAAACCCTAAATACTCACGCAGTCGACGGGCAGCAGCATTAAAGGTGGTCTAAAAAACTACGGCTGTCAATGCCTAAGCTAATCATTTATAGAAAGCCAATGTCAAGCAGTGGACTAGTGATGGGCTGAGGTGATGCTGATGACCCCCTTTTCAGAATTGAGTGTAATGTGTACAGGGCTCACCTCTCGCTCATGATGAGGGTGTACTCGGCCATGGCGGCGTTACGTTCGTCGGTGAGCCGTTTGATGTCCGCACGCTCCCTCACGCCCCCCTCCCACTGACGCACTACGCTCGCCACTTGCTGCTTCAAGGCGTTCCTCTCGCGGATCTATAACAAGTATATGAACAATGTCATGGAGCCAGTCGACTATATATCTAGATCTAATATATTATAGATGTAGTATAAGGACTTGTTTTTTGGACAATAATGAATCTTGCATGGACCGCACCCTCTCAGCTCGAAAGATGCATTCCATCTTATCAGAGTTATACTCAGTGGTAGAGGCAGATAGCGGTTCGTTCGAGAGAACCACTGCCTCACAAAAGTGTAGGGATCCGGACTCTTGTTACTTACTAGCGAAGAGAGATTCCATCTTAGGGATCGGTGACATTATCGTTTCTTATACAGAATGAATGAATGTCCGTGTCATGGGGCGCAGGAAACACCATCAGACGTACTGTGCTAATTTGTCACCCCTAATACAATATAAGAAGGCAATATCTAAAAATAATATTCACTTCCTGAGGCCACTAGGCACACTAGTCACTTTCTGATCGTCGTCTTTCTATCAAAGCTACGATTGGGGTCCATGACATCTCATCTCTATCCAAGCTAAGTTTCACAATGCAGATCTTTAATTTCAGACACGACATTGTTACATATTGCTGAAAACTATTTTAAGTTTATAGATTAGCTAGACCTAAACTTATGAAATATAATATAAATAATAGACGGAACGATGTTACAATGAGACACGAAATGATTTATTAGTAATAAAGTGTACACCAGAACAGAGTAAACAACATCTATAACCAACCATAGATATTATGTTTGTTGACATTTAATTATTTATTGTGATTCGTTTTATTTTATTACGATATTATTTAATTTATTTCATTATAATAATTTAATTCTGTTTTTTATTTTTATTTTGAATCTGTTATTGTTTAGTTTTCTCCATTAATTAATTTTTGTAACACAATCCATGTGTTCATCTTTAATTGGTGCATGCATCAGATTTGATTTCATGTATTTATGGATTATGAATGTTTTCATGTATGCACTGTAGATGACCCAAATTAAATAAATAACAAAAAAAAAATAGGTAAAATGAAGCATGATGGATGCGTTCATATTTCAACACATATAATTGTGTCCTGGGATCCCTAGACACACCGGACGAAACACAGCCGAGGGCTGTGGGGGCATAGTCTTACTCTGTCCCATGGTGAAGTTAGAAGGTGTTGCACCTTAAAATTTAGGTGCTCAGTGCTTAGTGAATCACAAGGATCAAATTAGAAAACATAATCTTATAGTAATTAACATGTAAATATTTTATAAATCATCATCAAGCATCAATAGTCTAATGGTTTAGGGTACGGTCTGCGAAACTTAAGGTCGTAGGTTTGAATCTGCCATTAGACTATTGTCATGAACCATGTTCTAGCACGAGCATAGCTTAGTTGGAGTAGTTAACGGGAATGTTAGTAATGTTAATACTACTGCTAGAATTCCATTACTAAAAGAATTCAGCCCACCACTGATCCACTGTCAATCCTCACACAGCATCCCACACAGTGATGGCCTATCCAAGGTTGCCATTTGAGATCCTTTCTTCCTCATCGGATATTGGTTCTGTGAGCTATATGATCAGCTGATTGCCACTTCAACTTACTGATCCTTTCAGCTATCTCTTTTATTCGGACACAGAGAAACACTGAGCCTAGCCCTCTTCATACCTCACTGAGTGACTTTAACTGTCCTCGTACAGCCAACAGTAAAGGACCACATCTCAGATGCGTAGTTCATCACTGGCTACATGTACTTGTTGAAGATTTTATCTTTATCCACTTTATGCCTGGAGGTATATTTTCTGATAAAAAGATATGTATCAACTTACAACAGCGTTCCTCTCTTGTGTCAACTCATGGCACTGGGTCTTCAGCTGACTATTCTCCTCCTGAACGCTTCGCAGCTTCTCTAGGGTCGCATTATGGTTCTCTATGAGGTCATCATACCTAAAATTCACAAAATGGTCATATTTGTATTCTTATAATAAATGGCAATATTTCACATATATTAAAAGTAAAGTAAAACAGCACAACATATAAATCCCCTTGCTGATAAGTCTCCTCCCTAAAAAGGGTGTTGGAGCATAATCCGCCACTCGGTTCCACTGTCGTTTGGCGGACTTGATACGTGAAATATTTTTTTAATTTATCACAAAGATGTTTCTCTACATCGGCAAGCACATATAATTCAGCACTTACAAATAAAATAATTAATTTCATTGATAACACATGTACATATATATATACATGTGTTATATATAGCAAAGTTGTAAAACAAAATTGCTTTTGAAAAATTTCGTTAGTGCTGGAGTAGCGTGGCATTAAAAGCCAGCGCTTAAACACTGTGCAACCTAGATGTTATTTATTATATTATTTTAAACATTCATAAAATCATACCTTTTTTGAAAGCAGTCGAACTCCTCTTTAAGTGATTCATATTTCCTCAATGTGTGGACTAGAGCGTCAGAGCTGCCCTCGGGGTTGCTACTTTGTTGCAGATGTTGTACTTCACGTTCTAACCTATAATCAATAATGATTTTTTTGTTAATCTGAATTTAATACAGGTAAATTTCATTATAAAATCTTTAAGCTATAATCAAGTTGTGAAGACTTGTTAGTGACATTACTGATCTGAACTTAGTCTTAGCTATTTAAAAAACTTTATTTTTTGGTATCAAAAGTTTACTCCACTTTTATTGCACCTATGGGAGTGAAAAATGGCAGAAGCTCTTCAGTATTATCTAACATCAGTAACATTGTTTCATAATTATATATTATGACGCGACCCACTACAAAGCCAAAAAGGTAATTAAAAAACGTTGCGACCCCTTCACTATATAATTATAATAATATTTTATTTAATAGTTTAACACAAAGAAACTTTTTTTTTTTTTTTTTTACAACAACGCCTTTTTGGCAAAAGGTTATCATCATATTTTCTACGAAATCATTTCCTTCATAGTCTTCTATTGATGCTTACATTATGATCATAAATTGTAGTAGACCCCTAGTTTACCTAGTTGCTAATTTCTAAGACAGTAGAGCCATGTTCCCCTTTTAACACTTTCATAAATAAGTCAAATAGACCTGTTAAACTACTTAAAAAATTTAATTTATTTACAAATTTAAGAAGACGACAACAAGAAGACTACATTGGAAATCTATATAAATGCTTAACAAAGATTAAGTTTAATGCACATGTTTTATCACCCCTGGTTACGATGCCACCTCATTACCTGTAATTCTGTGAGGCTGGTATTCAGTGCATGCATGGCCCTTTCTCAGTAGAGCAGATCGATTCATGTTGGAGATAAAAACTAGCTGGCTCTATCACTAAAAGCTTCTATAGGGTAGGCTTTTTACCATGGTTAAAATTTTCTGCACGTTATTTTCTGCCACGAACAACAACAGCAGAATCACCAGTCACCATTGCCATTTCCAATCCAATACAACTTAGGGTCCTTTAAGAGCCTTTTAAAGGCTGGCGGTGCATCTAGTGTTGCAGATGTCTATGGGCAGCGGTAATCACTTACCATCAGGTGAGCTATTTTACAACCTATTCTATATAAAAGAAACATAATTTGTGTAGATAATTATTTATCTGTATGCTGTACCTTGTACCTACTTAGTATGAGTTGTTTTTATTCTATATTTGTTGTGTACAATTCAGAGTTTTAATTAATAATAACATGTTCTTAAGTTGTGAATATTATTAGTTCACTCACCGCTGATTATCATTTAACAGATCACCATACTTGCTACGGAGACTGTTCGCCTCCTGTGCAGATACTTCTAACTGGTTCATAGCTGCTCTGTGCTGGCCACGGAAATACTCTAACTCCTGCAATAAAGAGAAGACACTAATACAGCCCTCAAATAGGTGTAGAATACAAAATATTTTTTGCCACACTTCTTATATACACATAATAAATATGTACCAAGAGGTTTTATTTGTAAGGTTTTTCTTCAGGACGTTGCTTAAACAATTATATATAATACACTCTATCCATATGTACTAAACCTACCAATTAATAATAATAAAAAGAAACAATATTCACCTTCATGACATGTTCACATCTCCTTGATTTCTCTGTATGCTGTCGCCTCAGCTGATTCAAATCATGCAGTGCCTTCTCACATTGCTGCTTCAGGCTCTCGTTGGTCTGTTTGTTGATGACGTCATATTGCAGTGGTTCATACGTGGCGCTCATGCTGTGCCCATGGCCCTTCACTGAATAATTCTGCTTCTCATAGCACTGGTTGGCAGTCAGCACCTCATAGTCTATCTGATGGGGAATGCTCTGTATCTGGCTAGTGTTATGACGCTCATTGTTCACGTAACTGTTGGATATTGACTCTGAAAAATACAAAAAGATTTGTATATTACTGCCAGCATAGACACAAATGACCCAGTTATGAGTAACAAGGCATCCCAGGCAGTCTTCGGGGGTACAGATGTGCATTGTGGATCTTTGAACTGTGAGCTTGTTTGTCACCTCTAGTATTATGAAAAAACATAATTATACAACAGAAATTTTAAAGAGATCCATTATGTATTTTAATTAAATATTAAGAAAACAGGATATTGTTGAGAGAATATAAGGTCACTATCTAGATTGTTTTAATTTGTTCAACCTGTTGTTGAGGCCCCATTTGTAATTATAATGTCTTTGAAACTTAAATTTGTCACAATGTCAACTAACATATTTTAGTAGTAATTTATGAGACCATTTGGTGATAACATAATTCATAATCTCCAAACCATAAGACCTATGCTGTGTGGTCAACATAGGTCTTATGGACTGTTCTCAAAAACTTCTAGTTGTAATATTTCTTTTATAATTCAATCAAGTTATGCTCATCTATTATATAAAGTAATAATACCTAACCATATATATATGTATGATATTGTTCCAATAATTATTTTGAATGAAAAGTAAATCATTTCCCATACCAGTCTGAATTGTCTGGGATCAATCTCTTAGGTGAAAACACCATCATAGTCTTGTGACCTGATGGACAATTTGTGTGTTGTTACCTATCACATGAATAGTAAAGAGCAGGTTAAAAGGTTCGCCAGAGAATGTGTCACAGTCAGCAGAAGGCTAAGGCATCAGCATATTGAAATAATCCACAGATTCATCAATATCAGAAATTTACATCACAGGACTCAGAGGATAGAACCTTGAGGTAGGGAGAAGAGAATGCGAAACATTGATACAAAAAGAGATGAAACAATCCATGATAAAAGTGTAACAATCTCCAATGAAAGAATAACATTGAGCATTTTCGGCTATCTTGTATTGGCCAACTCAACATAGGACAACCCCCCAAGATGGAGTGTTGTCCTGTACAAATCTCCAGGAAATCAATGGATGCAGGTGGTTCAGGATTTTACTCTATGGCAGTCTGTGGGGGAGGGCTATGTTCAGCAGTGGACTACCAGTCATGGTTGAAATGATGATGGTGATAAATATACATATTTTCAATTGCTTGTCATTTATTTAGTTTTATATTAATGTTAATAAAAACGTAAATGAGGAAATCAAATAAAAATTATAAAGAATGTTAAATGACATATTCACAACAGGAAACATAACATTTATAAGTAAAATCAACTAATAAAAAATCATCAAAAGAATTTTTTCTACTTTATGAGAAAATTATATTAGGTGAAAAGACATACAAAGAGATGGTACCATTATATTAACTTGGTTCAGCCTTTCATATTCACAAATTGTGTAAAATCGTAATTAAATACACAAACATACATAAAAAAGCCTATTTATTGATATCACATTATATTATGTATATTATGTATTTTCAAAAATTAAATTCACATAGTCACCATCACTACTGGACTATAGTTCACATTTTTTTAACACTGGTAGAGCTACACTGCAGTTTGTTTCTAGCTGCAGTATGTATGGGTCTGCACGACCGGGTAGGACCACACCCTCACTGAATACCAGTGTAAAATGACAGCATGTCATTGATGTGTTTCATCTGATAAGTGTAAAGGTCTAGAGCCCTTTCTTACTTATTTTGCATTTTGATTCTCAAGTCAATTCTCAATTGTCAAGCACATAGGTAGATGTAATGGAGCAGAAGCATCACTTACCATCAGGTGAACTGTGTGCTTGTTAGTTACTCTCATTGTAATAAAAAAAGAAGTGGCTTAAGTAACAGCTTAAGCCACTTCTAAGGGGTGACTATTATTTCGCAAATTCTTAAAGGATACCATTGAGTAAGTTTATTAGAAATTTTTAAGTGTAACAAGTATAAAATCTTCTTTTAGAGAGATGAACAGAACATAATTTATTAACAAAATTTTTATTAAAAAATTAGTAAACATACATAACATAAACCTTATCCAATAAAATACTTTAATAGGAAAGGATTCAGGGAAACATTTTAATTTTGACATTAAAAAAAAAAGCATATTCATAAATTACAGAATACATGGTCACCACTAATGACTGAGATGGAATACTTCATTACCTGTTATCAGGTACCCTAGATCCCTATCCTCACCATACAAAACATGGTAGCATTATGTTGCTATTTCACACTGGTATTCTGTGATTCATGGTCCTTCTCCGGTCAAGCTACCCAAACATTTTGCAGACAGATAGTAGCAGTAATGTGGCTCTTCCACTATTGAAAATGTGTTAATTAACTGTACATATGTTATATAGGATTTATACTTGTGGTATCAAATCTACATTAATAAATATATTTTATAGATATCATAGATCATAAACCACATGCATGCATAATAGGTTCAGAGTAATCTTATTTGCCTTTCACTTTGTCATTAAGTTCCTTTTGTTTTAAATACAGAATCATACTATTTCATTTATTTTTTTTAATTTAAATGGATTTTGTTGTTTAAAATATAGTAGTGATAAGGATTCTCTGGTATTTAAAGTCTATCAATTTAAAATCTCCTGGTTAGCTCTTTTGAAGAATTACCATTTTTATAGCTAAGACTTCTCATAGATAGAACTTAAAATATTCTAGGAATATTTCTGTACCAATTTTACAGTACAAATTGTACATAGTACTTACCATTACTCCCATTGCTTTCTAAAGATGATGTTCCAGATGCCATAATACTGCTGAAAATATTATTAAACATGAATAATGAAAGGCATTATAGTGAAAACTGTAGAAAATATTTTTGGTAAATATATATTAGAGTATATAAAATGTTGAAACTTTACCTTATATATTATGATCTGTGGCCCATTGTCTTTTCTACACTTAATACCTATAATAAAAGTGATCCAATTAGAAAAAGTCAGATTGAACATGGCTTTGTATAGTTAGAAAACATAGAGGGATGCAAGCTTGACACGGTTTTCACGCTCTAATGATGGTTGCAAAACACGAAATCGCAAAAGCTAAGACATTTGCAACTCAATGCTGTTTACACAGATTGCAAAGAACGTAAAAGAATAGCAAAAAAAACGATTAAACACGCACGAAAATGTTTTATCTTTAGTCGATATCAGATAACTGTACAAAGGTACGGTTCGTAAGTACCACCACCAAACACTCAAAACACCGAAAACTTCACAAAAACTATCCTTTCGCTGTGGACTTTACTTACATCTTACGGCAACTATTGAAATTTCACAATGTAAACACTGCGTATTATCGAAATTCCCAATTCAAGATTAAAAGCAACATCTAACGTGTAGATTAGAAAAAATAGGAGAACAAAACCTTTAACACGTATTTATCTCAAGTAATTTGCCAACAATTCCCGTTTCTGTACCTTTTTTAGCAAGCAAATGAGTGAATGAATGACGGACACAAAAGAGGACGGACATATTGAGCAGTGTTGACAGGACGAAAATATTAAATAATAATATTTGGATACTCGAGTAAATGTAACGTAAGTATTCGTATCTTAAATTTAAAACTATACCTTTTCATATTTATGAATTAGTTTTATTTTTTGTACATGTATATCAGAAACTTACCGCTTTTGTTAACAATATCGTATTAGGGAAAAAACAAAATTATCATTATAATACCTATAAAAATCAACGTCACTTATAGTAACATTCTTTGCACTAGCAGTTCTACAGTCGTCTTTTAATAATTACTAATTTTCATAATGATGATTATGATTTAATTACATTATTGAAAGTTTATATCTTATGATTACATATTTTTAGCCCTAAATGTTTGACTTTTATCAAAATATTAATGTCCTTAACCATGGATAAGATAATAACGTAAAAATTTTATAACAACAAGTGAAATGAACTCACAAAGCTTTTTGAAGATTCGTAATTTATTAATATATATGATGAGACTTACACTAGTAAGAATTTTTTTATTAAAAAAAATATTTGACATTGATCTACTTGCATGCAACTGAATTGACACTTGTCCAAGAAGTACTTGTTTGTATGTGAATCCGAACTCTCAACTTTAAAACTCTATCTGTATAGTACTATTTTCTCGTAATCGTCGTTCGAATAAATGACACGCAATAGCGAGGAACCAATAAAAAACGACGCGCAAATACATGAGTTTTTATAAATCAAGTGCATAACATACAAACGTTATCGTGTAATTTGATTCTTGTAATTTCTATAGTTGTACAGACGTTCTGTAGCGTTTTAAGGGGAAAAATATATTGTTTTGAAGTTGCACAGGCATGACGACGGCGTGACTTCCATGCCCTGCGTTCCTACGGAAGGGCGTGCAGATTACGTTTACTATGAATGATTTTATCTCTTTCTAAACTCAAGTGTCTGTGAATGACCGAGTGTAATAGCGAGCGTACCGAATTATGGATTGAAAAGTGTTTGTTGTTGATGTATTTTGATATTTTCAACGCGACACAAGTGTTGTTATCTCGTCTGGGAATCGTAGTAGCGCGGCAGAGAGTAAAAGCGTAAGCGGTCATATGGCGCCCGTCGGACTACGCCGGACGCAAATTTGCTACGCCATTCGATTTATTACTGAATGCTTTACTATTTACGCGCTATTGAAAAGAGATAGTACGTATTTTTAGTCGCTTCGACAGACTAGAATTCGCGCGACTTTCTTCGCGTAAACAACTTCAAGGTTAAGCGGTTGTCGTGTGTCTGAGGCTTAAGGCTGGGATGCGGATACGCTGACATGGCTGCGATATCGGGCGGAGGCGCCGTGGTGCGTCAGGGCCACCTCCGGAAATTGAAAACGATGAAGAAGAAATACTTTGTGCTACGAGCTGAAAGCAACGAGTGTCCCGCGCGCTTGGAGTACTTTGAGTCGGAAAAGAAGTTCCGCTCTGGCGCAGCTCCACGTCGAGTTCTTCCCCTGAAGAGCTGTTATAATGTAACAAGAAGGTTGGATCTGAAACAGAAGCATGTGATTGCCCTGTTCACAAGAGAGGAGCAGCTGTGTATAGTCGCGGAAAACGAGCAGGATCTTCATGCTTGGCTCACTGCTATCCTCAAACTGCACCATGCTGATGATGCTAGTGATGAACTGATGCATCCTATTCGTAAGTCTATTCAATGATTCTCACTAAGTTTTACTCTTGCTATGTCCTGTATTTATTTACTTTATAAAAATATCTATTTGGAAGGTTACAAACAATAACTGATATTTAATATAGGTATATTAAATATAAGTTATATTCTTAGGTAAGAACAATAAGAATATTTGTAGATAATTGTGTTGAAATTTAGCTAATCACACTTATGTATAAAATAAACTATATGAGCTATGAATGAGATAAACATTATTTATTAAAAAATAATTCTTACTTTGTAAAAAAGGTATTTTTTATATAAAAAGCATCAAAAGTAGGCTTTCTGTATTATTATTGGTGGTACTTTCTACCATAATATGTGTAAATCTATAAATCTAATTTAATTTATATAAATTAATTAATCAATATATAAATTTAATTTATTATATTGACTGTAGTAACATTTCTTAAGTCTAACTAGATTATCGTGGCAATATTCTTATTCATAATTTCAGCCCATCACTATTCCAATACTAAGCATAATTATGCCACAAACATCCAGTAGTCTGATTTGCATAGATAGTTGAATAACCATCATTAAATTCCAGAACTAAATACTCAGGCCAATGATGGGCAACAGCTCTAAAGGTTCAAGATGTCTCGAAAACTGCAGTTGCCAACCTGTTCGCCAGGTTTAGAGACTATGGTATAAACCTACAATAATGAGGATTTTTATTACTCTCATATATTGGAACATATTCATGAACAATTTTTTCTTAATTTGAATCATGACATATTTCTTCAAGGAAATGGTGCTAAAATTTGTTTTATATTTTATTTATATCATCATGGTACACAAAAAAGCAAATAGATAACTTTAAATAGTGTTAAATACAGGTTAATATATAAGTTAAAATTTTATGAACACTAAAAATAAAGTTTTATTACTTGAACTTTTAAAATTATAAGACACCTTAGTAATAAAAAAATCAGAAAGGTTAAAATGCTAGCATGGTCAGTTAATGGCCAATTTATATGATTTTTTTTTAAGACTACTATTAGTGCTATTAACATTACTAACATTCCTGTTAACCACTCCAACTAAGCTTAAATGCTCGTGCTAGGTGATGGTTCACAACAATAGTTGAATGGCAGATTTGAAAATATGTCCTTATATTTCGAAGACCTTACCCTAATTTAGGCTATAAATAATGGTCATCCATTTCATATGTAGTTTTAATTTAACATAATGTTATTAATTTTCACTCACTCCTAAGGAAGGAATGCTTTGTTAACTATAAGTATAACCCCCAACACCATACTAAACAGCTGGTCTGGCTGGTAACTGACATAGCTCAAAGGATCAGTAAGCCAAAGTGGCAATGAATAGGCTGACCATGTAACTCATAGAACTGATAATCTATGGGAAAGGAAGGTTCTAGAGTGGCAACCTCATATTGGCCATCACAGTGTAGATCAGCCTATGGAGTGCAATGTATGCAAGTCTGCAGGAAGCCAATGGATACAGGTTGATCTGGATCTTACTCTATGGCAGTCTCGGGGTAGACCTATGTTCAGCACTGGACTACTGATGGGCTGAGATGATGACAATGATGAACTATTATTGTCATACATTTTTTTGCCATTCTTAGTAAATAGAGAAATTTTATTAGTTTTATATTATAAGAGTTAAGTTATATGATTATTTGTTAAGTTGCACCAAAATAATCTGATAATTATAATCATCATCCAATGTTTATCATAAACTGTTTTGAAAAAAAACAATAATTATATTCATGGTTTTTATGGCCTGAAAGAGCATTATTCTCAATATGAAATAACACACTCATCTTAAATCATGTCCACTTTATATTCATACATTCCATACATATGATAAATAAAAGTACAGAATTTAAAGGGAAGACTAAAGGAGCATTTTTAAATTTTGTTTATTATAAAAATAAGAAAATCAATTAATATTTCAAATGAATAAAATTCTATATGTCCATTGTAGTATTATGCACATAATCATGAAAACTTACAATATAACCACATATATTAGATTCATATCTGTGAATGGAAGCGTTTTGAATATCACTAGCCTTCCTTATTTGCTTATAATAATTACCTTCCTGTTTTGTGTTTAGTGCACTTTTGGAATTTCCAATTTTTTTAATATGTTTGTTATTGGCGACTTATCAATTATTATTCATGGAACTTGAACCGGAAATAATATGAGGCAAATATAACAATTATAATTATTTGCATTGTTATTGCGCACATATATTTGTGCTTACATAAGTGTATGCATGCATATCCATGTTTTTGTGGTCTAATGTGCAATACCATACTGTAGTTAATAACTTAATGCTTCAACCTGCACAGCTTTTAACGAATACCTGGATAAGATAGCATTTTAATGATACTATGATTACTACAGTGAACAAGAGTAATCTTAGACCATAATGATGGATCATCTGATGCGTCTGACTTTGGAAATAAACAAGTGAGTTAAACAAACTCTGCTCATTTATATTTGCTAATATGGGACTAAAAATTCGACTGATTAATATTATGCCAGTAAGCTAAAAAAAATAGAGCGATGACCTATTCTAGTTTGCAAAAAATCAGCTCAGTCCCAGGCAGATGGCTCGGAATTGTGCTTTGTGGCAATCTATGGGGAAGTCCTGTGTTCAGCAGTAGACTATGGATAGGCTGTGATAGTAATGATGAAGGTAAAGCAAAATTATACCAAGCTGTCTTGATACCATTTTGTTGATATATTTATTTTTATTTATATATGTATTTATTCATAGCCAATGAAAACATTATGTTTCTACAACCGTTTTCATGTCGCGACCCACGTAAAACCTAAAAAGGTAAGTACAGCCTTGCAACCCCTTCACTATAAAATTATAATAAAATTTAAATTAATAGTTTATTTATAAGTTTATTTTTTCATATTGTTATGTAGGTAGTATTTAATGTTATTGAACTACATTATTTTTTATTATTTATTTAACAGATTGCCTAAATGACAATGGCCTACAGTACTCAGTTTTAACACGATATCCCAAAGATTATGTACCTATCGAAATAAGAGTAATATTGCAGTTTTAAACTGTTAATCACAAAGTACAGATATGCCTTCACTTTTAATATCCTTAACGTATTTTTGCCTCATTTCCAACGCGTGAGAAAAAACAAAAACGTATGTCCACGTTGCGCTTACGTACGTGAAACGTAACACGTGACGTAATACTCACGCAGCGGTTTTTAGCGGAAAAGTTAGCGTGGAAACGGCTAGAGGGGGAACCTCAAGGCTGCCGGTGTCGGCGACCTCATGGGGGCCGTGGTAATGACATTCGAGCGAACTGCGCGTCTACCGAGCGGAGTTGCGGTGGCCGTGTTGCACAATGTATACGGACTGTTGTCTCACATGTGCTTTACGAATGTTGCGCGGTGTTGCCCGTAAATCACTTTTTAATTTATTAATACTTTTTTGTTTGCGAGGGAATAATAAGCATTGATGTTGACCTCGATAGTCCTTTCGTCGCTCCGTTAGATCATTGAGTTCGTTTTATGTTTTTTTAACCTACTTAATGTTTGTTATTTATATATTTTGTATTTTTTTACGTTTATAATTTATTGGAACATAAATCAGTCGTGTAGTTATCTTTAAAAGGCGAACGCGAGTAATTAGCATACGTTATACTTTTTTTACTGTTAAAAGGCAAATGCTTATCTACAATACCGCCTAAATAAATGGCGATGTAGTCAAGCGCAATAACTTAGTAAATGTCTATTCAATTTTCTCCTAATGGAAACAGACTGACAATTCTTTCAAGTTTCGATGAATCGTAGCTCAGTGTCTAAGCGCTCGCTTTTAATTCACGGTACGCGAACAAACAGGGTTCGATCCCCTTTGCCGGTAACGATGTAATTGTTTATTGCAATTTTGAATGCTAACTATATAGCACGTGCTCGGTGGTGAAGGAAAACATCTTGAGGAAACATGCATGTCTAAGAAATTAATAAATAAAAACATTTCGAAGACATGTGAAGTCCACCAATCCGCAGTGGAGTCAGGGCTAAGTTCCAACACCCTCTCTAGGAAGAAGGCCTATGCCCAGCACTGGGATTTACATATGCTGTTACTTTACTTTGCTGTACGTATTAAATACAGATATATAAATCTGTATTACATATATAAACCCCACGTGTCTTCGAAATATATATATTTAATTATATGTTGTATAGATATAGATTTCGATCCCAGTCGAGCTCACTTGGAAACTCAATAATTAAAATTAACTATTTTATTGGCACCGGCACCGGAGAACAAACTCGGTCTAATCGCGTACCGTGCAATTAAAAGCGAGAGCTTAGGCACTGAGCTACAACGGCTCTAAAGATACAATATATTTATCAAATGTTGTTTACTGGGAAACATCGTTATTTATAAATGTTATTAGGTACGGAATACACCTCGATCAACACCGGTGTTGCCATCATCACTCTGTAATTTTACACAATGTATTTATTGTTTGTAATGTTATTACGTCGAGTTATGTTGCTAAAAATTAGCTACATTTTTTTTATAATATTAGAGGTTACAAAAGAGTACACAGTTCATCTGATACTCAACAAAAAAAAACACATGAAGCACATGAGTTGTCACCCATGAGGGGGAGGATTGAATGCCTCGTTTACTATATCGATCCCCCGCATTCCTTTCCTCACCCCTCATGCACTGAAAAATCGGTAGGTTCGGAATCACTAAATACTACTAAACCTACAAGACCTAGACTATATATTACTAAACTTCAGTTGGTATCGTTGTCGAGCTGACCGGGGAGCTTCCAGCGTCAAATAGCAGTACAATGCTGCTGTTTCGTCTGGTGAGTGTAGGGATCCGGAGACCTTTATTACTGGTGACGAAGCGTTTCATCTCAGTCGTCAAGGGTGACAACGCTTCTGTATTATGATTCCTGCTCAAGGACGAATGTAGATGTCATCGGCCCCAGGAATCACTTACCGTCAGGTGAACTGTGTGAACGTAATATGGAATGCCTCGTTACAAGACAAACAAAACACGGCAACTACTAACATATACATATGTTAGTACTTGTGAGAGCGTGATCTTTTACCAGTCGAGCCGACCCATTATGCCGGTCCTAGATATAAAATGTATCGTAGGTCTGCCAATGTTAAAAGTGACTGGACAAGCGATAACTTGGTCTGGGATAGATAGGCATGAATGGATTATTTATATTCGGTATCCACCCACCCGCTTCCGGACCTCGGAATAATATACAGTATTGTAGACGTAGTACGAACGGACGAAGCGATGACAATACAATGTTTTAATGGATATGCGTGTTATTTTATTTTTATTTTCAAACTTTAAATATTAGTACTTGGACTTTTATAAATGTATGAATTTAATGGTAATAATCTTTTTTTTTCGTTTTTTAACTTCAGCTATAATCCACTGGACGTGTGAATAATCTAAAATTTGTAGACGTATATATATATATATATATAGTGGTGGTCGTATAATTAGAAACACTACCGACGGTCCTTGATATTATATAAGATATTTCACCGCAATCGTTTTTATTTTGAAATTATACAATAAATAGGACAACAATACGTTCAACGATTTATCATTTATTAGAAAACCAATATAAATCCCATTACACAAGTGCAGTTTCAATATTACATTACGGACAAACATTTAAATCAGTTTTGAGGTACAATAATGGTCAACTAATTAGAAACAAAAACAATATTTTTTTAAGTATTAGTACTTAGTATTGTTATTTACTCCATAGCTACTATCCACAGCCTACCAATACTTATAATTAATATTTAGTGGCGTATCCCTTATTTTCAATAACAGCAATGCAACGACGTGGCATTGATTCAATCAATTTCATACATTTTTCTTGGGGAATTGAATTCCATGCTTCAACAAATATTTCGTATACTTCGTTTTTACTTGTGTTACGTTTGTTTGAGACTTTCTTTCGGGTTTAAATCCGGACTATTTGCTGGCCAGTCTATAACGGATATACGCTGTTCGCTAAGGAAACATTTGACGCTATTGGCCGTGTGTTTAGGGTCATTGTGATGTTGACAGATCCAGGTTACAGGCAAATGATCGTCCGAGTAGGGAATCATTGTGTGCTCTAATATATTTTTGTATTGCCATTGATCCATGGTACCTTCAATCTTCCGAACGGGTCCAACTCCACATCCGGTAAAAAACCCTCAACTTTAATGTTACCGCCACCGTGCTTGACTATACTCCTTGTATATTTAGAATTAAAATCATTGTTTACAGGACGTCTGACATTTCTTTCCATTGGAATTTACCATATTTTTTTAAATAATAATCACTTCTCTCGGTACGTTTCGAGAGATTCTTCCAAACAATTTAGCTTCCACTAATCTTCGGTGTAACAGTATTGACGAGATGTTTCTCGGGTCATCAGGCGAAAAAACTTCATTTTTAATCTGGTTGGAGCCTTTACTTGGGTCTTTTTTAGCAACACGAACGATTAGCGTATCTCCTAAGGGAGAGGTTTTTCTTGGCCGAGCCATTCTAAGAACATTTTCAACAGTTCCATGTTTTATAATGATCAATTGCATTAAAAAATTTCTTGACAGAACAATTTAAATGCTCAGCTATTCTTCTGTACGCCCACAATTATTTTCCTAGTTCACACGCGTCATAATTTTTATTTTTACCCATTTGAAACAAAATAAAATTCAGATTAAATTTTGAATTGCCGCCAAAATAATAGAAAAGCCAAGATATAATTGTTATTCTCCAATTTCAAAAAAAGAACGAGCTATGGATGCTTTTTAAAATGTTTCTAATTAGGCGTCCAAGCGGCCAGTAACAGAAAATAAACTCCTACATGTGTAAGACTCATTTTGTATAAGCAAGATATGTTTTATATTTTATGCATTTAATGAGATTTTTATTTGAGTGGCTATATTATTGCATGATTATTGAATGTGTATATTTTTTCTGTAAGTGTTTTTAATTATATGACCACCACTGTGTATATATTTATATATATATATATATATATATATATATGCATGTTTCTTTACAGTGGTTTCCTTCATCTTCAACTTTATAATCAGTACTTATAAATTAAAAATTCTAATTCTAATTCTAATTAAAATCTAATTAAAATTCTAATTAGTAATAAAATTTATGTCATCACCGAGGATAGAACACGTGTTGCTCGCATACCGTGAAGTTAAAAGCGTATCGCTCAGACACTGAGCTATCGTGGTTCTGTCGGCTCGAGACTAAATATGTGACTGACACTTGCCGACACTTGAGGCTGGTCCCTTTTCACTCCGCCTTTAAGGCTCCGAACTCTGATAGAGACAACGATACATGTTTGCTTAAAGAAAAAAATGAATACATTATTTTTAATTATGTCGGCTTTGGTGATTTAAATTTGTTTCTTTTTTTTTATTTTATTATATTTTGATTAACAAACGAGCACACAGTCCACCTGATGGCAAGTGATATATTTTCTTTTAAAGAATGCTGGCAATGGTATTAACCTTGCTAACATTCCGGTTAACTATTTGAACTAAGCGCACGTTGTGCTAGATTCACGACAATAGTCGGATAGCGGATTCGAATTCACGACCTTTAGTTTCGCAGACCTAAACAATTATGCTAACGACTCTTCTTTTAATTAATCTATATTTCACAGGTTGCTGTAAAAAAATCCACTACTTTTCACGTCAAAAATTGAGCAATTATTCATAAATCAAAATGAGCTAGATTTTTCCTAAAAAAATAGTAAGCTATTAATAACCATTACAACTAAGCTGACATTGCTTGCGGTCTGCGGCGCAGACGGTTCACCACGATAGTACGATGGAGGACTCGACCCCACGACCCTAAGTTCGCAAACAAAACCATCAGGCTTATTGATATTAGAGGTGATAAACACACAATTTACCTTGCTTGCAAAGCACCGTTATGGTGGTATTCTGTGATGGTGGAGTACCTCCCCGATCGTGCCGACCCATTTATTTTAAAATCGGAAACAAGCTACAGCGTAGCTCTACCACGTAGACATATAGACTATATGTACCGTTTAAATAAACATTAGTGTAAATAATTATGAACGTAATGTTAATTAAATCATGACGATGATACGCTGGACAACTCATCGTTATATTTATTACTACATATACATATGTATATATATATATATTGCTATGTATATATGTATTGAGATACAATAATGAGTACAGTTTTTTTTTAAAGTTTTATTAATTATTCAACATCCGTTTTCGAAGCAAACTTGTTTCTGCGCGATCCCAAAAAGGACAAATATACATTTGGTCGTTCCTCTGTATCTATTTTTTTTAATGTTTTGTTGAGGGGTGACAAATGAGCACACACAGTTCACCTCATTATAAGTAATGAACGCGGTCTTTGACATCCACTCTTGTCTTCGATAAAGAATTATAATACGGATACGGCGTTGTCACCCTTTAGGGCTGAGATGGTATGATGAATGAGTAATAAGGGTCACCGGATCCTTAAACTCACCACGCAAAACACAGCAGCGTCATGCTGCTATTCTATGTGGGCGCGGTACACCATGATAATAATAAATTTATTTTATAAGTACTATTTACAGTTTCTTTAAGGTACTCATAACTAACTAATTATTGTACAAAATATGCTCCAGCTATAATACCACCAGACAATAATGATAGAAGCGTCGCTGAAGTTTCTAACGCCACTTCTTCTCCAGCGCCCACGCATTCCGTAGTGGTGGTACATATAGCCATTAATAATAATAGAGATATTAATGTAGATAATTCTTATTCAGAAGCAACTGACCAAGCCGAGGTTCGGCTCTCTCGGGCACCCTCGAGTCTGACGCTCTCGCGGAACAGGGTAACTGGCCAAGCTGAGCCCTTATCCTGGTAACCCACCAATAGAAGTCTCGACTGAGCGTCATAAGCGCTCGGTCACCTCTCAACTCGGTGTAATTGTAATAGCACACAGGCTAACAGCGGCCATCAGCCCGAAAAAAAAGAAAAAGACTAGGAATATCTGTATTGCAGAAGACGGTGCCCCTTAACGGATACTGCTGGTTATATATTTGAACTAGCTTTGCCCGCGACTTCGTTCACATAGACTACAGGATGCTTGTATTTAAAATAACGCTTTATTTTTTTAAAACTTAAGGGAACAATTTCGCCATACATGACTTTTGCGTAACTTTAACCGTTTAAGCAGCACACGCAACGGAAGCTATCAAAAGAAATATTTTTTGCAACATTTTTCATCGATGCTCCGCACCTATAGGTCGTAGCGTGATGTTATACAGCCTATAGCGTTCCGCGATAAATGTACTATCTAACACAATAAGAATTTTTAATTCGAACCAGCAGTTCCTGACATTAGCGCGTTCAAACTAACTCTTCAGCTTTATAATATTATTATAGACAGCAAGTTAGGATTTGAGATTATACTCATTTTATTATGTGTATGTGGGTATTGTTTCAAAGAAGGGGTGGGGGTGCTTATTAAAAATGATAATTTATTATTCATTAAATTAAAATGATAATGTAATAACGATTCGGTGTCTTTAGACTCCATGCTTAATAACTAGTTTTTAATTTATTTTTACATTCTTTTCATTTTGATTATACGATATTTGTAGAATTCTATTCATTTTATTATACAGCATAGGTGGCACATAACAGCGTTGTCGTTTTACGAAGGTTTTATATCGTCCTTCCATACACACTCGGTCACGCCTGCGCTTGGTTGTTTGTAGCTTGTCATGATGTTCTCACCGGCAGAGGTACACTGCACTTTGTGTCTAGGTGCAGCTAGACCGGGGTGAGACCACGCCCTCAGTATAACCAGCGTAAATTAGCATTCCATTTCAGTTCTCATGGGTGACAACGCATCTGCATTATGATTCCTTGTCAAGGATGAATATAGATGTCGCGTTGGCCGCAGGAATCACTGCGTGTGAGTTTGTTACTCTCAATGTAATAAAATAATAAAATATAAATTTATTTTTCTTATGGTTTCCTCACGATATTTTCTTTCACCGCAGAGCACGTGATATTTTTTTTTTTTTTAAATATTGGCAATGCTATTAAAATTACTAATATTCCGGTCAACCACTACGACTAAGCTGACAATGCTTGTGCTAGGAGTTGGTTCAGGACAATAGTCTAATGGTCTTAGTTTCGCAGACGGTACCCTAAACCATTAGGCTATTGAAGGTTCATAAATCAGCACATAAAGTTGAATTTTTAATTGTATAATTTTTATTTGTTAATTGTAATGAACAATTTGATTGGTGCCGGAACTCGGGGATCGAACTAGATTTGCTCGCGTACTATTTTTGGCATTTAAAGCGATCGCATATAGTCACAGAGCTATCACGCCTCAATTTATATAAAGTTATTTCATTTATTGACTCATGGAATATATTGGTCTTAGGAAGACGACGTTGAAGGAATGATTAGGACGATAACAGAATACATCACATGTAGAAAGGCTGTGACAAGCGAGTGCCCCCTTGTTTGCAGACAAAAGGTTACGGCACTATACTACATGCTGCTCACTTAAAATAATTCTAATAACTACCGGATACCGGAAGATATGGCAGTGGCCGAAATTGATTAGGAGGTAATTCGTCATCCTTACTACGAGAAACTAGTTATAACGAGTAGGTTAAGCTACGAATACCAGCATGAGGCTGCTTTTCCATCAAGGATGTCCGAGGATGGATAGGATGGTGTATCATACGCACCAATAGGACCGTTACCACCATTGGCTGGATTCATCATAGGTGATTATGATGACTCCGGCCAATGGTGATATCTGGTGAAGTTTCGTAGCTTACACTTGCCCCCGCCTCCCACGCCCCAGTAGAAAAGCGGCCTAAAATTATATCTAAATACTTCTGTATTCTGTCTGGTTAAAGAAAGAAACCGGATGTCATATTACTAATCGCTATCAGTCTTGAAGAGTGACAAACTATCTGCACTATTATCCTAAATGTTTTCGTTTAGGTGTAGGTTATATACATAATTTCACATTATACCATCGTCAAATAGCAGCACAACTCTTCTGAGTTTCGTCTGGTGAATGTAAAGATCCAGGCTATTACTGGTGACGAGGTATCTTAGTCCTCAGGGGTAACAACGCATCTGTATCTATCTGATTCCTTATCGATGATGAATGTTGGTGTCATGGGCCGCAGGAATCACTCACCACCAACTGAACTGCCTGCCTCCTCTGTCATCCAAAATACAATAAAAAGAAAAAACATAAGTCTTCGTCTTGTGATCCGTGTGCCCGCCGTGTCGTTGCCTAATTTAAAAAAATGTATTTTGTATTATTGAAGCGGTCGTTGTAGCCGCTAATGATTCATGCTTACGTCTAGGGCCGAGTGAGTTGGAGATATTTTTTGCGGCCCCTTACGCAGTGTTACTCGAGGTCATTCTCCAATAACAAATTTAAAACACGTGGATGGAATGATTCGCGACTATGTTTTTTTTTTATTTTACTATAAGGTCATCTCGGACATGTTAGTTAAAAGGTATCATGATTTTTTTTCTGGGATCTCAGATCTTGAGTACATCACGCATAGGGTGGAGTGTGGCGAACAAGGTTTAATTTTTTATATATAATACAGGAAGGTTATAAAATGTGTGTGTAAAATGCACAACTCTGGTGGATAGGCAGGCTCTAGCTGGTGGTAATAATGCAGCATGCAATGCATAGTTCCTAACTACGGTGTTTCGAAGACATCCTCGACCTCTGCTGACGTAAGCTTTTGTTCGCGTACAGAGGCACTCCTAGCATGGTAACGGTTCAAGCCGAGGCTTGTGCTGGTTACCCACTAATAAGCGTTCGGTCACCTCTCACCTCGGTGAAACTGTAAAAGCCCTCCTATCTTGTGTCTTTGACACTGGATCAGAACCTTCCCCTGATCGTATTTCACCATTGGTACATCGTACTAAAGCCGATTGACTGCCTTTGTGTTTGTTTGCTCAAATGATTACGGCACTATAAAATATCCTGGGCAGATGATTTCGCAGTGGTCGAGGTCGACCAGGAGGATATATTCACGATAAAATCGCATCCAGACGCAAAAACTAATATTTTGTGTCGCGCATCTATCATTACATGGCCGGGAATCGAACACGTCTCGCAACACGGCCGTTGAGTGCGTCCGTATTATCGCTTCTTATCTAACTAAGAAATTAAGATTTAATTTATTAAATTCAACTAACAAAACAGTGCATACTTAAAAATATTACAACCCACGACCATACCATCGATTGACATCACGTAAGACTGGCTAAAGTTTACCTATATAAGTAAACCAAGAATGGTTTATCACTCGTAATATCATTCAGGCATTGGTTTTTTCCTTCTAAACGGTTACCTCAATATGACTCGTTATCCGTTAAGGAAAAGGTAAATTTGTCAGCATCGGTACGCAATATAAATATATTGTTCGGAAAACACCTAAACTTTAACGGTTTTCCACCTGTACTGCCACATCATCTCTTAACACCAAGTAAGGCAGTAGCTTAAACGTTTACCTATATAGAACATAACAAATATGATTTATCTCTTGTAATTTCATCAGCCATTGGGTATTTCCCTTTAAAAGATAACTCAAATATGACGGATCGTATGTTAAGGATAACGTACATTTGTTAGCATCGGTACGCAATATAAGTGTGGTGTACATTTGAGTATTGTACGGACTAACCTTCTAGGCTAACGTACATTTGAGTATTGTACGAACTAACCTTCTAGGCTAACGTACATTTGAGTATTGTACGAACTAACCTTCTAGGCTAACGTACATTTGAGTATTGTACGAACTAACCTTCTAGGCTAACGTACATTTGAGTATTGTACGGACTAACCTTCTAGGCTAACGTACATTTGAGTATTGTACGGACTAACCTTCTAGGCTAACGTACATTTGAGTATTGTACGGACTAACCTTTTAGGCTAACGTACATTTGAGTATTGTACGGCCTAACCTTCTAGGCTAACGTACATTTGAGTATTGTACGAACTAACCTTCTAGGCTAACGTACATTTGAGTATTGTACGAACTAACCTTCTAGGCTAACGTACATTTGAGTATTGTACGAACTAACCTTCTAGGCTAACGTACATTTGAGTATTGTACGGACTTACCTTCTAGGCTACGTGTTTACTGTCTTTCTTTTTTGTTTTCGTTGTATCTTCAAAAGATACTCTGTTTTCTGGAGTTCACAACGTGCTGCCATCGTCCCAGGGTTCACTATCCTGGACGATCACCTTATACGACAGGGGTATCTTAACCCGAAACTTAAGGGCTGAATGTATTTATTGACATCAATTGAGGCTGTGGTCAAAGGTTTACCTATTCAAAAAAAAAATACTTTTTTATTCAACATTTAATCCTCAAGTATTGGTTTTTCTCCCTATACATATATGTATATATAATAAAGGAATACGTACATTTGTGAGCAAAGGTTTTCGGAATTGTTTGATAAGCATGTTTCCGTTTTTTTTTTAAATTTTATATTCAGTGTTTTTAGTATGAAGTTTAAGATTGTTTTGAAGGGGCCGTTTTATTCTACCGAAACCTATATTTCATTTTTATTCTATTCTATTGGATGGTGATCAATCATGTGTTGCTTGAATTATGCCACTTCTTTCGATCTCTTTCAAATGCAATAAGCTATATATTTCGTTTAATACTGATGCAGAAATGAGTTGGATAAATTTTTTGAGTCGAAACTGGTTGATTTTTACGAGGTTATGAAAAACTTGTTGAAAGGTGGGTGAAAGTTGTAATCAACAAGGGAGAACAGATTGTCGATTAAATATTTTTTATTTTTATTGAATAAACTTTAAAAAAATGTAAAGAACTGATTTGGCCAACCTGTTATATTTTTAAACGTTAAGTTCCTCTCTAAACATGATAAACGAGCTTATAGTTCACCTGATGGTAATTGATAACCTCGACCCATGACGTCTACATCTATCCTAAAGAAAGATTGTAATTTGTGTCAGACTCACAATACAAAACTCACAGTGTTATTCTGTTATTTCACTCTGGTTTTCTGCGAGGGCGTCTCACTCTCCCGGTCGGGCCGACCCATTCATGACGACGATTCACGACGTATTTATTATCTTGTATTATATCTTTTCATAGTCTCCCAAGTCTTTACTGATCTAATTACCATGCGTAAGTTTTAATTAATTTCAATATTGTTTTTCGAGATTCCAAAACTAGATTGCGTTTCGGAACGCAAGTGATGAAAAAAGAAAATTAATGGTGGTGCATAACATTCATTATAATAATTTTGAATAGGCTCAAACAGTTTGATATAATAGGAAGCCGTTCATTAACATTTAACTAACAGAAGACGGATGCAATAAAATTCCGTTCGAGGAGTATAATAGCTTGTACTTTCGTTTTTGATTAAAATCTTTGTACATTTCACCATGGTTTTATTTAACGTACGTACGTTTTTTTCGGTTCGGGCTGTGGTAATATATTTTGGTATTAAAACCTTTATTAAGTTTTTTTTTTAATTTAAACGGTTAGTACAGTTTTTTTTAAAAAAAAAGATTTATTAGTTCTTTTTCAGAATTAAAACCGTTAATAAAGTTTTTTTAAGAAATTGGAACGTTTATTAGATGATATATTTTATTTCACACCATTCATATATTACTACACTCTGTGGCATCAGGTTTTGCAAGCGGTATTTTCGAAACGATACGATTTAGGAACCGTATAGAAAAGAGCTACATTTTGAAAAGCCGGCTTTGCACCAAAGACTCCTCTGGTGTTGGATATGTTCATGGGCTGCAGTGATCTCTTACCATCAAGTGAGGTGTTTGCTCATATGCCGTTTATTCTTTAAAAAAAAAAACATCGGATTCAATTGTAAGCAAGTGGAAAACTTAAATGAAAAGCAAGAATCAATAGTCTATATATATAGGTTTAGAGTACGGGCTGCAAAACTTAACGTAGTAAAATAGAGACCTTCATTTGTCTATTTTCGTAAACTGTCTTCTAGCACAAATATTAAGGTAAACTTAATTAATGTAATTGCATTACTTAACATTGTTTAAGAAATATGTATATTTTTTAAACAATGAATATACTGCAGCTCGAAACCAAATGCAGCGTAGCCCTACAACTGTTAAAAATTAACCATAAGGTTAACTGCCTGCGCTCATAAATCATCATATTTTAGTCTTTCCGTCTTAGTATAATGGGGTTGTCTTCAAGAGAAGAGTGAATAGGCATTTGTTGAGCTAGTGCGCTCTGCCGTCGACGTCTACACACCAGCTCAAATTGTAGACAAGCACTGAATTGTATCCATTAAAAAATAAAAAATATTGATGAATCTCAAAACAGCTACGCAGTTATTTCTTTCTATAAATAATTTTCTAGATTTGGAAGTTCGATTAAAGTTGATAAATTCTTGTATGGAATATCTATGAGCAAAACATTCGTAGATTAAACATAGATAAGCGTTTGCGTAAAAACAAAATAAACGGCTTGTATTTTTTGATAAAACAAGCGTTCAATAACGCCGCTGTGTTTCGTATGGTGAGTGCTGATATCCGTAGACCTGGTCACAGGTAACGAGGTATTCCATCTCAATACTTAGGAGTGGGCACATGTTTCTTTTTTGAAGATGAATGTCTCAGATGTATAATGGGCCGGGAACATAGTTTCTTTATATTTTATAAGTAAAAAAGTGCAGTAAAATCTCTATGGTTATACTGTTTGTATCTGGCTAGTTTTGATACCATTAAATAGATGACATTTTAAAAACAAAAAAATAAATACTGTTTCCCGCAATTTATCTATTGTTTTTCTGTCCGCCAAAATGAGTGAATCTAATGAAGGTTTCGATACATTTTGAAGTTTTTGTAATAAAGAAGGAAAAAATGCGAAACAAGCCGCGCAAAAACTTTGTGATGTTTATAGACTTAATGCAGTGTCAATAAGTGTGCACAAAATTGGTTCAAGCGTTTTCAGTTCGGAAATTTTTATGTCAAAGATTAAGCTCGCTCTGTTCGACCTGTTACAGATAAAGTCGATGCAATTTTCGAAAAAGTGGAGCAATATCGGCATATAAATTGTTACAGTTACATAACAGAGGTAGAACTATACTGCAGTTTGCTTCTAGCTGCAGAATGAATGGGTCAGCTCGACCAGGATAGGACGACGCTCTCACAGAATACCAGCAAAAAATAGCAGGATATTGCTGTTGTGTTTCGTCTGGTGAGCGTAGGGATCCGGAGACCTTTATTACTGGTGACGAGGTGTTCCATCTCAGTCCTCAAGGGTGCCAACGCATCTGTATTATGATTCCTTGTATGAATTGATGAATGTAGATGTCATGGGCCGCAGGAATCACTTGCCATCACGTGAACTGTGTATTTGTTTGTTACTCTCAATGTAATAAACAAAAAAAATAATTATATATATAGTTGAAGAGCTAGGGGTTTATCACAAAACAGTTTTCACCTATGACAAGAACGCGCGAACGTGATCGTAGTCAAAGGGCAGTCGAGTTCCACAGACTAGCGAAGCCTGGATTGACTCGTAATAAGGTGATGTTGTGTGTATGGTGTATGGATTGAAAGGCATAGTTTATTATAAGCTTTTACCGCCGGGCAAATCCATCGATTAAAATCTCTACTGCAAACAGCTGATGAGACTCACGGAGAAAAAACGGCCTGAATTGATCACCGCACGACTCGCTATTATACTAAATTGCATCGGCATCAACTTGATGGTTGGCGGTCGACCACGGTGTGTTTTATTCTTCACTTCATACAGCGAACTTCAATGGCGGAATCAACTTCCAGTTAAATTGTTTTTCAAGTAAAGCGTGTATGTTTTCCTTAAATGTCGGCAACGTATTTCGGGCGGAGGTGATTACCTGGGTGACACTCTTGCTGTTATAAAAATAAAGTATACGGTCGTTTGGTCAACATACGACCAGCCCCCTTAGTCGCGTGAAGGCAAAGTTGTCACTGTTTACGTCTCTCGTCTAAAACAAACAAGGCAATTGAAATTCTCGCAGGTCACAGGTCCCCCGGCCGCGATGTTTTGATGATAATTAATTAGGGAATACTAATTAATTAGTATTCGCTAAATCGACTAATTTGTGTATTTATTTAACTTTGCCCCGGCTCTGCGTCTATATGAGAGATTAAGGAGGGCTGCAATATAATTTTGTTTTCCATAACTTGTTTTTTATATAAAACTAAAGATAACAAATCCTTACGCGCTCGAGGTGAAAGTTCGGGAGCTATTTCTCAACAGATTGTCAGAATCGTCTCAATATCAATAATTAAGTTATTATATATATATATTTATATATATAATAACTTAATTATAGCGCGATTCAGAAACAAGTCACAACGCCATCTGTCGAGCTTACATATTAACTTATTTATAATATTTTTCCTAAACTTTATATAAGAAACTTTCATATCGAATTTCATGCTTCTTCCTTCAAAAGTGAATAACCTCCCATATAAACATTCAACCCCTAATTAACCTTTTTAGGGTAACATTTTAAAAAGCGCCGATGCACGTATGTATACACTTATTTCTAAACGGAAGCAGGGAGTTCCATCTTCGTGTTTCTTTTTTTGAAAATTACTGACATCCTTCCAATCTTTTGTTTTTATTACATCAGATTAGCACACAGTTCACCTGATGGCAAGTGATTCCAGCGGCCCATGAAATATACATCCTTGACAAGGAATCATAAAGCAGATACGTTATTAGCCTTTCAGAACTGATCCTCAAACTAAACAGACGAAACAAAGAAGCATTATGCTGCTATTTCACATTGATATTCTGTGAGGGCGTGGTCCTACCCCGGTCTGATGAACTGACCCATTCAATCTGCAGCTAGAAACAAACTGCAGTGTAGCTCTACCCCTGTTAATTCTGCCTTTATTTGGTCTTTACCTATGAAATTGCCGTTTTGTATGAAATATGTTTCTTTTTTTCAAACTTTTTTTTTCTGTTAATCAAAGTAATCACCCATGTAATCTATGCATCTTTGCCAATGCAGTGGTAGCTTATGCCCTTCTTGTAAAAATCAGTTGGACGGGAGGCAACAAACTCTTCAAAGGCATTTTGTACTGCCTCTCGGGAATTGAATTTTGTTAAGTTCTCTCCGTAAACGTTGTTGATGTTACGTGCTGTTTGTGCCGCGTTGATGCCACAAGGAACTCATATTCCATAATTACACGAATTTTTTAAGTATCCATTATGACGAAAAATGTTCAAACGTAATGAAAATACAAAGCTAGTCAATAAACAAAATACTGACTTTGTAAAAAGAAATCAAAACTTTTTTTTGGTTTGAAATGGCCAATACTGAAGAACGGCAATTTCATAGGTAAAGACCTAATATATACAAACGGTCATAGTACACCTGATGGATGTCTAAGGATGGCAGCCCATGAGAACCTACGTTAATCCTCAGAGAAGATTCAAGATGAAGAGGCGTTGTCACCCATTAGAACTCAGATGGATTGTCTCGCTATCAATATCTCCGTCGGGATCCCCTACACTCACTATAAGAAGCACAGCAGAGTTATGTTGCCATAATACGCTGGTATTTCGTAAGGACCAACCATTCATTCTGCAACCAGAAACAAGCTGTAGGGTAACCCTACAACAGTTGTTTATTACTGTTATCATTAGTTGAAGATCAACCGTCTCAGTTATCAGCGGTGATAACGATCGATCGCTCGATTTTCAATTTGGTCCACGTGTATATTTTCTAATGCGAGGCCTTCATCATCGCCTTACAGAACACGTGTGGCAGGTGAACGTGCAGAAGAAGGGTCTGGGCGCGTCGAAGAGCATCCAGGGCATGTACAACCTCTGCCTCACCGACAAGACTCTAACTCTGGTGAAGATCAAGAGTCACAATAACATCATCAGTGACCTCGGCATCCCTGAACGGGTGGAGTATTCGTTGAAAAATATTAGGAGGTGAGATCTAGTGTCCGTTTTATTATTTGATATAGTTACGATTGTTGACAAAGTTTTTTTTTTTTAATATCTTTGATTCCTGACTCTGACTGGTTTATACATATTATAGTGCCGTAAGTATTGGCGTATACACTAATGTCATCTCTTTCTTTAGTCCAATACGCAAAATCGGAGGAAGGTCCAGCGGAAACTAACACAGAACCACTAACGCCACGGCCTTTACCAGAGGTCTAGGATATGTCTGCTATCGGAGTGGGACCGCACTCCCCGAATACCAGCTTAAAATAGCAGCATCACACTGATGCGCTGTGAAGGGTACTGGTAACGAGGCAACCACCTTAGTTCTTTATTGTTAACATGGATGTCAGGTGTCATGGGTCACGGTCACTGATCAGGTGTACTGTGTGCTCGTTTTTCACCGCTAATATTACAGAAAACAATAAATTAAATATGCCTCGGAACTGACTTCCAGGTGCGGCGACTCCGAGTGCTTCTTCTACATGGAGGTTGGGCGGCAGACGGCGACCGGCGCGGGCGAGCTGTGGATGCACTCGGACGACTCCAACATCGCACAGAGCATGCACTCCACCATCTACCAGTGAGAAATGTTCAGCTTATACTCCCTCGCCGACACCCCTCCTGGGCACCCTCACCGCAGACATATTTCCTTTATTATATTAGAGCTGCTAAACGAGCACACAGTTCACCTACGTCCATCTTCTGACGATTGAGAGATGGTATGCCTCGTCACCGGTTAACGGATCCTCGGATCCTTACACTCACCATACGAAACACAACAGCGTTATGCTGGAATCCTCTCCTGTTATTGCAAGGTCCACCCGAACCATTCTTGCTGTACCTAGAAACTAGGCTGCATTGTGATTCTACCGCTGCAAAGGGTGCACGTTATTAACGGGGCTGTTTTATGATCTGTTTTCTCTCTTAGTCAGTTTAATATGTAATGCATAGTCTATACCCTTAGATCCTAAAAGTGGTACACTCCACGGGGCTCTACGTTGGCGTGACAAAAATGTGGGTTCACAATTCGTAAGCGGGGGTCGACGAAAATTTATTTGCTTTCGATAGTGAAGAACTAAAATGTTGGCTTGACTTCACCTATCAATATAGGCAGATAATATTTTAAAAAGCTCGGCGATTGTTACTTTTAAAAACTTGCATCAATTAATTAATTAACCAATCAATTCTAACTTTTTTTCGAAAACTATTAATTCGTGGTTGGAACTCAGCCCTAACGCAAATTTCCATAGTAAGATCTAATCTTCACTGTTTTGTCGAGTTTTGGGAATATGGTAGAAATCAGGCCACCGAAACCAGCTAAATTTTGAATGTGGTCTATGAAAAAAAAGTCTGGGAACCTCTGGTCTATACCAACAGAGTCAATAGAAACGTGATGATAATGCTTTATAATTTAATTTCAGTGCTATGAAGCATTGCGCGAAAGAGACGGAAAACGAAAAGGATCACATAGTTTTGGGAAAAAATTCACTGCTCGATGGAACGTACCCCCTACCCGCCAGACGACAGACCTACCCCGAGGGGCGGAGCCGTCCCTTAATTCACAATGGTAAGCTAATTTCAACCCTATCTAAGCGTATATAAATCGTTAGTTTAATTTTTTGATTGTTTTTTTATTGAAAATTGAAAAGTAAGATATATATATAAATCCAACTCCTGGGGGACTTATCCAGTAGAGAGCGTTCTCTACCTCACTGCAGGTTGGCGCCCTGCACGCGGGTTCGAGATATACCGCCTTGATAAGTCAGGACTTCAAATTGCAATTGAAAGTTTTCGTCGGTGCCGCCATCGGAGATGGATCGGTTTGCACTAAAAGTATTTTATATATTGACGAATAATTAAAACGAATAGTTTTGTACGTATGTACTAACCAATACATTAAACGTATTTATTATCTGTATAGCACAAAATTACTCTTAAGTGATTTTGTAATGGTTTGGTAGATTGCGTTAAAGGTAAGACATTTAAGCTGACATTCAAATGTAACTCGTTTTAAAAGAAAATCAAAGTATAATAATGTTTAGCCAACCTCTTTAAAAACTTTCTGAAAATATTTTTTTTAAATAAAGCCAATTTGCGAAAAATACAATTTTCTTTATAGAAGAAAATTTTTCTATAAAAAAAACTGATGGTGTGAGTGATGACCTAACCCATAATCTTCAACCATCCTTAACAAAAGTCGAGATGCACATCCATTCTTGACAGCCTCTATACCAGTAATTAGATCTCCGGCCCTATACACTCACCATACGCAAAACACAACAACTTCATGTTACAAACTAATCCCAGTTAGTAACCCTCCCCGCTACTATTCCAAGGCTCGATCATCATGTACTCGTACCTCGTAAGTTCCTCGGTATTACAGAATGCAGCTCAGGTCTGCTTTATTATGCTGAAAGAAATCGAAAACACAGTTGGAAGGCATTCTATGTTATTCAAGTGTGCAAACGCACCAGGACTTACATTTCTTATTATTACGTACGAACCTCAACCTCCATCACCTCCAGTTTGTTTGTGATCCGTAGACGCTCACGACTGGTAACGAGACATCTTAGTCCCCAATGGGGGGATTATGCGGATAATGCGATTAATTGATCTGTGTGCTATTTCATTCATGATTGTTTTTAAAAACAAAACCAATAGATGTTTATTTTGTAATAATTAAATCATGACATTAAAAATAATTAAATGTTTAATATTTCAAAAAAACATTGAAGTTTATAGTCTATTGTCTATCTATCTATTGTCCATTATAATTAACTCATGACATTAAAAATAATTAAATGTTTAATACTTTAAAAATTTTAAAATTGAAATTTATGGTGCAGACTGTATAAAAAAAAGCAATGCCTATAATTAAAAAGGTAGTGTCGATTTATTAGTGTTTTTTTTGCTTGAATAAAATAAAATTATTTTTACATATTATTAATATTAATTATCCCAATACCGGGCATGTATCCCATTACATAGTATCGTGTCATGTTTAACAATTTCGTACTCATAACGTATGTGACATACGCATAGCCCAGCGTTCGTGGCCAGCCTCCTGCACCGCCTGTAGATAGTGGAAACGTAAATAAATGCTTAATTGTAATTATTTAAAAGTGTTTCGTCTAATGTGAGGGCGTTTTCGTGCTAATTCGCTTATACACTTTTGCGACACATATTTGATTTAAATTATAAAACAGCCAATTCCAACCTTGACCACTGTGACCTCTTGACGTCTGAAATCTGTAAAAAATCATTTTAATTATTTTCCAAATCAAATTAAAATATTAGTAAAACAATGAGATAAACTCATTTACTTTGACTTGTTGACTGGCAGAGAATGCCTGTAGGAATCAAGTACCTTATAAACCTTCAATTGAAGGTGATATAAATTATAATAATAAAAATAAAAATATCGCAAGTGGCTTGATAATGGGCTGTTTTAAAAATATTTACTAACCATATTTGAGCTTAATTTTCAACCGATAGTAAAGAAAGATAATGCGAGTTTTCTAAATCAGTTGGTATTATGTAAAAAATGATAACCTTTAATGTAAATAGAGACGTTCCTGTGCGCAATAAGAATGGTAAATAAAAAAAAACATCAATTGTTCTTTTTTTTTTCGGTCTGACGGCCGCTGTTTGGCCGAGGGCTTTTACAGTTTCACCGGTTTGATATTAATCGTTACAACTGTTATTTGTAGGTTAGAACTTTTCTAGAAATTTGTATATATTTTCATCATGATGCATTGCGGGATTTCAAGACATTACTAAATCCACTCAATACACGTATATACGCGTCAACATATTTAACTAAACCTGATACAATAGAGAATCAATTAAAATTGCATCCATCCTGTATAAGGTATGCCACCCTGTATAATACAATTGACTCAAACAAATATTCATGATTGAGAGCTTATCAAACTTCAATCACGAAATTATAGCGTGTGTGTCAAAAAGGTAGCAAATATAATTACATTTGCTTAAATATATATATATGTGTAGACATAAATAAATGTCAGTCAAAATTGAACTCTCAATTTATGTGTGTTAGAGCTACATTGGCTCAAATCTATTACAGACAAGGGCCTGTGCGTTGACTCGTGTATAAGACAGTGCGTGTGTCCATCAGGAACGTACTCCATAGACGACTCGGCGACGGCGATCGCGCCCTTGACGCCCACAAATGGTACGAAATCACACAATGTGACCGAGAAATGTATTCAATTGTAACGGACAGGGTTCCTGCCGACCCCATTCGTGCCTGCTGTCGATTTCACATCATCTTGTAGCTTCGTGCATTCATATATTTAATATATTTCACAGTATTTGGCTTAATGATATTGATAAATTATAGCTCTTCTAAATCATAGAAATACATTCATTATCTTGATTCTCTATTGGTAATTTTATTTAACGCTGGTATTCAGTGAGGGCTTCGCCCTACACCGCTCGATCTGACCCATTCATTCTGCAGATAGAAACAAACTGCAGCATAACTAAAACTGTATAACATTCTTTAAATCTGAATCTAATAACCGATCGATATAACGCTCTTCAGTTCATCTTCTTTCGATGCCGTCTCTTTCCATTTGTGTTAATGACGTCATTTGCGTGCATGAAGGTTGTCGAGTGCGTGTATTATGACGATGTTCGCGTCGAAACAATCTATGTAATGTAAATTATTAATAGGTTGACTAAACATTTGGCCAAATATTAAAGGATAACATTTATCGGAAGCTACAAGGTGGTGACGTCGTAACGCTTTGTCTGTTCGGTGCGGAATGTTGTTCATTTAAAAGCTATATATAAAATTTATCAATCATTCTCATCCCATATCGCAAGTTTTGTGTGCTAGGGAGGCCATGATTATCATAATTTAACATCCGCTTACGGTAAAAGATGTATACTCATTTTACTAAGTATAATATTCTGTAGTAATTATGTTCGTGAACTCTTGTTTGAGCGTTTATTATCAATTAAATATGAGGTAGAGCCACGTTTCAGCGCGAAACAACACCAGAACACTGCTGTGTTTCGCTCTATACTCACCAATATGGATGCGGAGAATAAATTTCAGGAAACGAGGCATTCTATCTCTGTCCTCAGGGGTGGATTCATGATCTCAATCTTTGATAAAGATCATGTCACGACGTGAAATGTGTGATCATTCCTAAAGAAAAAGACCACGAGTAGGTTTCCTAACTTAAAACAATTCTCAAGCAGTTGTAGATGTTTAAGACAATACCATAGCAGTCAATTAAATCAGACATTTGTAATCTTTAACTGCTTTTGGATTGATTAATTTTTCAAGTATCACGGAAACTTTCATTGATTTTAGACCCTCATATAAGTATAAGCGAAAACAAGAACTCACAAAAGATTTTTACTTTTTAATGGATTTAAATAGTGAACGGTCAACGTCGTAGTGATAGTTGACGGTACATCAATAATACTGTTATAAATAATATATTATTGATTATTTCAAAATTTCTGTGGCTCATCAGACTTCGATTGTTAGCTAAAGCATGTTATCAGGCTTCCTAACCACGTTTACGCTTGTGTGCTGAGGAAACATGGGCATGCGGAATGAATCAGTTTGTTCATATCATTAACTTTTTTTATATTCAACCTGTACACAAGTGTGATATTCAAAGGATCAAATTGTTTTACATCTGTGAACTCATCGTTCTTAAAATCGAGGGTTTATTTGGTAAAAACTTACAATGAGTGTTGTTTCGATCGTGTTGGTTTACGTTATTTGAAATTAATATTTTATTATTATTAACCTTTCACTTATTTTAGTATATTCACGAATTCGGCGCGAGGCTCTCAAAATTATTTACTTTGATGTGTGGGTTTATTGTAATTGAACTCTGAAGTTTACATTGTTATTGCATTGGCATAGTATTGGATTGGCACACAGGGAAGACTTGGAATCGTTATAACCAACTCAATCTTTTGCCAGCCCAGATACTGGTAGCGGAACATTACATCTCAGTCCTCAGATGGGATAACGATTAGTCTTGAATCTTTGCTGAAGATGTACACCCTTCACCCATCACTGTGTGCCCGTATGTCACATGGGTCAATATAAACCCTTATTGAAATCAGTCAAGATTATAGAAATGGAATAAAAATCGTAAAATAAAAACAATTCTTTAATTTGATTTTTATACACTAATTTAATTGTCTTAATTATATGTCTATTACATTCGGAGTTACGAACGAGCACACAGTTCACCTGATGGCACGTGATTCCTGCGGCCCATGACATCTACATTCATCCTTGATAAGAAATCATAATGCAGATGCGTTGTCACCCTTGAGGACTGAGATGGAATGCCTCGTCACCAGTAATAAAGGTCTACGGGTCCCTGCACTCACCAGACGATGCTGCCGTTTCACGTTGGGCATCCTATGAAGGCGTGGTCCTACACCGGTCGAGCTGACCCATTCAATCTGCACCTAAAACTTAATTCCGTCTATGTAAATATTAACATGATGAGGAGACAAGTCCTTCGTGTTTCGATCTACGATCTGCATGAACCTCGGTGATGGTTTGGTTTGGTCACATCGACCATAATGACCAGCTTGGTCGAATCATTTACATGTCTAATACATAACGATTTCATATACGTGTGGCAAGGGCTTAAGGTTTGTTTACGTACTAATCATTTTCCTGCGCATAACGTCGGATAGTCGAACTGTACGGGTCCCTTGTCGCACCTACAATACTAAAACAATAACTATTTATTGGACGGTGGTGTCTTTCGGAAAAGTTTTATCAAGTTATCTTTTGTATAAACTTTTTAATTAGTTAAAATGTATTTAGGCTGTTTGTCGTGTTTTGATTGAAAAGTATTAATTTTTTTTTTGTAATGTGTATATTTCACAAAGTTATTTATAAATGAAATATTATAGATAAAAACGTTGAACGTGTTTATCTATGAGATGACAGATTGTACAGTGATATAATTAAATATTTAATTAATATACATATATATATAGTACAAAAAAAATGTTCCTTAAAATTTTCTTTTGTACAAATAGAAAGTAGGTGAGGATATGGTGATCTGTCACACATGGCATCCTCACACCGGTCTCTCACAAACACTGTTTATAACTGTGAAATCTGTACTGTACCATATTTACTAATCATAATTCGTGACAGAATACAATAAACATTATTGTTATTATTTTACAAGCAAAACAAACCGACACACAAACGAAACAAAAAGGTTAGTTCATTGTACAATCGTTCTTATATAGAAATGGTGACGTGAAGCCACCATCGTCCACAGCCATCTGGCCCGAGCACCGCACTGGATGCCGCCATTTGGTTTACGTGTCGCTTCTCATTGTCTTCCGCAGCCGAGAACCGACCACCGAATAACCCACTAATCGACAAGCCCGGGGACAACCCGGGCCGACTCATAAAACACCATAGAACCGTGTCCTTACCGACCGGCTGCCCGCTATTCCAAGAGCCCTTAAGGATAGGCCACGAACGGACTTATTCCGCCCCCTTAACTGGGGACGAGGTAGACCGGGCGATCGTTCAGAAGGCGGCGATGCACTCGTCATGCAAAGCCGTCAATGGAACCGATCTGTTCACACCGAAGAAACAGTTCTGTCGGCGGGCGAGTACCGGCACGAGGAATTGGAAAACGCAGTCTGGTAACGCGAAGAGTACGTATTGACGTCCAGCTTGTGTTAACCAATATGCAAGATGTAGACAAAACCACTAACCTATTGCTCGCTGTACAGGAGTTGACAGATATGATGTTGGCTATGCATGACCTCTTGCCCCCACTCCTTTGTAGATTATTTAGCCAATATTTTATTGTAATCTGTGCAATGCTCAAATAGAAATGACATAAATTTTAGTAGAGTAAGATTTTATATTTACACTGGCCAGTATTGCCATGTCTACAAAGAATAATGCCTTTTATATTTATTTTTTCAATCTAGTTAGTAGTAGTGGCTCTCTTTCAGATAAAAGTTACGAAACGGGTTGTAAATAAATATAGTTTTCCTATAAATGAATACGCAGTTTCGCTCTTGATAAGTTATATTGTAATAAGATCGCCTCGATGGTAAAGTAAGAGACTGATTGTACCACGTGATAAATTGTTCAATGGCAACTAAATAAAATGATCTGTCTTTTGATCAGCATGAGTAGATAAATTGTCTTGACGTTGAGTAAAAATTGTGGAACGATCTGTATTATAAACTTGAGATATGTTTCCTTTTTCTTCAATCTTTGATCTGCGAACTTTTCCAAAAATTTTGCTTTTTTTTTACAAGTTCACGCCGCTTGATTTGTATAAGATAAACGCTTTATCATTATATATGCTTCTACTAACGATATTGGTTTTATTAAGCTATTCTAATCTTTATTTTCCTCAACATTAAGATCAATTTCTTCATTACCATTATTAGGGTGGCATAAGCTTTTTGGGCTTGGCATATGTACTACTAGAATCTGTTTTGCTTTAATTCGACAGATCCCTTTACGCTTTTCTTTGTTTAGAACATTTTTATTTATGTGAATAAATAGCGTGTAATTTTTTTATTAAATATAAATTATAAAAAATACGATTCTGTTAGTTTGTACGTGATATATTTAGTTGCACAATATTGTTTCAATTAAGTGTCGCCATACATAACAGTACATATAGAAGTGGCAATATGTTTTAATGATGATCGCTTGTCCACAGACGCTGGCACGCTGCGGAACCGTTGCGACAGCATGCCGTCGCGGGCGTGCTCCTCGTTCGAGAACGAGCGACCTCCCCCCCGGCATGAGCTCCTGGACGGTGAGACAATGTCGAACCCACTCAGTGTATCGTTTCGGATTCCTTCGACTTGTTGACTAGATCGCTTGACGACAATCTTGGATCCAATTTCCCATCAGATTTAATCATCAAGATTGTGCTGAATGCACGGTCTATATAGGTCATAGAACCGAGCGTCGTCCCTCCATTTGGAACCTGAACCTTTTTTCCTTTCTTTTTTTTATTATGGGGCTGATGACCGCTGTTAACCCGAGGGTTATTAAAGTTTCACCGGGTTGAGAGGTGACCAAGCGCTTGTGGCGCTCAGTGGAGACCTCTATTAGTGGGTAAATAGCACAAGGGCTCCCGAGAAGGAGCCTAGGTTTGGACCGTTGCCCTATTCCGCAAGAGCGTCAGACTTGAGGGTGCCCGAAATAGCCGAACGTGCTGACCGGCTCGGTCAGTTGCTTCTGACTGAGAATTGTCTCAATTAATATCACTATTATTTATTAATATTGCCTTTTTCCCATTGCTTATCAGTTCTACGAACTTAATAGCTGGCCCATTGCCGCCACTTCAGTATGTTCATATTTTGAACTATGTCGGTCACCCTCGTTCTACTGAGGTCATCTACGAAACACCCAGCACCACTCGCTAAATGACTCTACTCTTTCTCGGCCAGCAGTGAAGGCTATCTCCATATCATTGCCAACACGCACTGGTTAAAGACTTTTTTTTAAGCCTTGAATGTTAATATCGCTTACTGGAATACAAGTGAGTGGCTCGAACCAACAGCAATACTCAAACAAAAAAAAACATTTTTTTTATTGTATTGAGGATGACAAAACGAGGAACACAGTTCATCTGACGGCGAGTTATTCCCGCGGCCCATGACATCCATATCCATCGTGAGAATTACGAGAAGCGCGAGATAGGAAAGATAGTACTAGTACCTAGTAGTAACTAGTGTAGACAGTGCGTGCGGAGGGCACTAGGTAACGAGGATGCAATATGACGCAGGACTGGACTCATCGCGGGACGACATCGACTCCATGTCGGAGTGGTACCGGACGCCGCGTATCCCCGAGGAGCCGGACTGCTGTGATATCATATCCAAGGACTTCATGAAGTACGTATTCTTTCTTTCACAAACTTAAAGAAGTCCTTGTACGTCGTACGTCTACGATTAAAATACCTTTTATTTTTTTTATAAAAGTTATTTCTCTGAACAATTATATAAGCTATTGCCATATTAAACATGTTCTAGTTAATATTTCTTTTGTCCATATATCTTTCTTATAATTACATAATTAAGGAATAATAAAAAACATATATACAATTTGTTTTTATAAACTGCAAAGTATCAAATAGGTATCCACCCTTAGGAAAAATTTATATATATTAGCTTATTTCGTACTTATCTTGGATATCAATATGAGTCAACTTCTAGTAAACATTTGACGATAGGATTAGGTTATACTTACTTATATTTTTTTATGTACATTCAGGTAATTATAGAGGAATCATAAAATAAGAAAAGTAAAAATCGCCTTAGATAGGTGCCGTGTCCCTTGCGTTTTCGACCAATCACAGTACGCCATTTTTTACCATCCTTGTCTTGCTAGGCGTTCTCGCTTGATCTTTTAATCGCGACTCTGATTGGTTCGTGCGATCTATTTATTACAAATTCTTTACAATCTTTAAATAACAATGACTATGCGTTTACTTGATAAAGTTTAAATTATTTTAACAATCTTGCGATTCATTATGGCGGAGTTTCGACGCGTGGATTGCCAACAGTCCGTTTTGTGTTTCTTTTAAGTTATCAGTTTCGTTGTTTAGCGTTCGTCGTGGCGCTTCGGTGCAGCACTCGCGTACGTCGTCGCTGGGCGCGTCGTCGGGCTCCGCGGACGAGGGCTACCTGGCCATGGGCCCGCCGCCCGAGCTCTGCGCGGCCTCGATCTCCAGCGGATCCGTCTGCAGCGGCACGCCCTCCACGGACCCCCGCTTCAGGTACACGTCACATGTCTATACAAAAACCTATACATATATAATTAATACATAATTTAAAATTTTTGTACATCAGCGGGTAGGGGTGACCCGTCAACCTATTTTCCCTTTAAGTTAGTCGTGTTACTTACGAGACAGCCTGTATACATTTAAACATGGTAGTTCAAAAAACGTAAAAAA
Organism: Teinopalpus imperialis; assembly: GCA_029286865.1. NCBI lineage: Eukaryota > Metazoa > Arthropoda > Insecta > Lepidoptera > Papilionidae > Teinopalpus > Teinopalpus imperialis. Next base: position 16,137,929 of record JAGSMU010000001.1, read on the forward strand.
AAAAAAGTCCGTGCTAAAACATGCGGTACAATAAATACCTTCCTTGAAAACATATCTAATGATAAGTCATTTGAGTATAGAATTTAAAACGTCGATTGCCACGCCACGATACTGGCCGTAACTGCGTTAAAATAAAATGTAACCATTGGAATGACACATCTGTATCGAATCTGTTTGTGGTGCGTTTCTCATTCATATACCGCAACACAAAGCAGCGCACGTGACATCAGGGGAATCCCCCTGATTAGTGCAATATTGAACAGTGAGTACCAGCTGGAGCCAGCGATGTCGCACATTTCGGAGGAGCGGTCGACGCGCGCGTACAGCGTGGGCTCGCGGCCGGGCGGCGCGCGCGTCGAGCCCGCACGCCTGCGAGCGTACAGCGCGGGCGCGCGACGACGCCCCGTGCTGCCCCGCCCCTCCGCCGGAGACTTCCTAGAACTGGATTTCTCCAGCAACTCGCCAGCGCCCAAGGTCGGCTTGCTTTTCATGTTTACTAATATTTATCTACCAGGTGCCGCTTTCATACTGTTTTGAACACATAATATCTTGTATATAGGCTTTATAATATTTATGTGTAGCAGGCTTGTTAAAATTATTTTTAATTAAATTATACCTCTTTTTTTTTGTTTTGATAATTCATGTGAATCTTGTAGAATTATACATATTTTGTGCCGGTTTTTAAAGTATTAGTTTTGTTAAGTCGTAAGTTAAAGTTAAGCTTAGAATGTGTGGCTGTACAGTTAAAGTCCTTTTGTTGTATATACGATAGTAAGAGTTGTAAGAACGTATCCTGGTATTTAGCCTTATACGTGTACCTAGTGTGTACCCTGGAGCTGAAGCAAACCACAAGAGCACCTACAGTGGGGTTACATCTTAGTATTGATATCTAGATTTAATTCGAGATTCTTGTTCGGAAGCTACACTATGTATGGGACGATGGTTCTGAGGGTCTAGACTTGTATGGGCCCGGCTACGAGTTGATCCAGAGCCTTACAATACTTATTATTAATACCGATGACACTGTAGTGTCAGGAATAGTAAAGTAGTGTCAACAGTGGTACAGCTAGTCTGCAGTTTGTTTATAGCTGCAGAAAAAAATAAAAGTAGTGCACTATCTATAACACCGTATTAGCTAGATATTTGATTCAGCATTCTACAGTGGCACCGTGTTTACAAGCAAATATTTACTTTGAAAAAACAATCCAATATAATTGTACGTACCAGGTGATCATTCCCCGAACGCCGCCTACAATCGGCTTCATGGAGTCCAGACGTAACACGGACGAATATGTTGACATGTCGCCCCGCAACGCCGGCTACGTGGAGATGAAGCCCGGGGAGCCGCCCACGATGCAGCATCCCACCTCCAACGCCACCCCCGATGGTTACGTAGAGATGAGATGCGGTGGACGTCCAGCGTCTGTCCCCACGGAAACACAAGAAACACCCGCACAGCCCGCCCAAACAACCACGCAGCCAAGTTCCCAGAACTGTCACCATTTGTCGACGGTGAGGGAAATATCTGAGGATGGAAGACGAAGCCCGGACTCCTCGCAGTACGTGACGTTGACTCAGTCGCCGTCGCCGGAGCAGAGGGACGACGGCAAGTCGAAAGCGATCGACGCTCCCGATGTTAGAGGTATGTTTTTTTTTAGTATAGTCGGTAAACGTAAGTGATCGAGGTAATAATAATACGGTAAGTTCCCTTATTTCTGTCGTTATCATAAATAAGCTATCTGCCGGCGACATCGCTTGGACGGACTTCAGAATTGGGTGCAGTGAAACGAAGAATGTGATGTACTCTTGAGCAACCAACACGTGAGAAGGAAGGGTGTCATGAATTTCTATTACTTTCAGCTTCTGGCCCATCATTGTATTGTACATGCAAGTATCCTATTTGTTAATCCAGGTTATAAACTATCTGTTTGCTAAATATCATTAAAATCCGTTTAGTCGTTTTTTCGTGATTGAATAACAAACATACATACTTACCTATTTCTAATAATGGAAAGATCCAATAACTATTAATAATGATATATTACGTTTATTTTATTTTTATTCTAGCGCTTGTACGCGGAACTACCACGGCTCTGTTATCTTATTTATTATTTTAAAATAAACATTTTATTTGCTGTGAGAGATCTTTAGAAATTTGATAAAAATAGTTAAAATCATTGTTGATTAGAATAATGGTGTCAAACAGTAATTTGTGTGTTTTGATAAAAATGCTAAATGCCTTAAACGTACAGTTTAAGATATTTTAAATTATTATAACGCGACTTAATGATTAAAAGTTATAACTAATAATCATTTTTATTCTAGCAACAGAAGCTGCTACGGTCGCGGGGAGCCCAGGGGGCGTCTTACACTATGCAGCGCTAGATTTGGAGCCCAGACGCGCGCCCACTACCTCCGCCCCCCGGCTTTACACGCAAATCGACTTCCTGCGTAGTGAGAAACTACAACCGCACGCCACCTAGTTGCGTCACACGCGGACATACAGACTGACGGACACGCACACGCGCTGAGGTGACCACGTTCCCTTGTATGCATGGATCGCATCGATCGGTTTCGCTCCTACGGACCAACAAAGCTCTGTAGTATTACCTCGGCAAAGCATTGAGCGATACAGGGAATTGGAAATGTGTGAAAAAGTTCAGTGAAGAGTGATGAGGATCTTGGACTCTATCCGTCCTTCATTAGGATAGAGTTGGAATGATGGACCTTTAGTAGTTGACAATTATGCAGTTTGTGATTGTAAATCCTACTGTGGAATGAAGCATGGAGTCCGAACTGTTCCGTACGCTTGGAGCTAGCCGACAGATTTTTGATAGTTCATGCGATACGGTTATGAGGCGAATATTTATTTCTTTCTGCTCTAGACAAGTACGCTCATTTTTGATGAGAATATATTTTTTTTCTAACCCTACTTCGCAATAGTGGCTAAAGATAATTACAGGTTTTCTTCTCTATGATTCTAAATTTATGTACTTATTGTTAGTGAAGTTTTTGTAATTTTAATGTATAAGTTGCGGCAAATTAGTCTAGCGCTGATCGTTAATGCGCAGAAGTCGAAAATAAGGTGTCCCCGGAGAGTGAAGGGGGGCGCGGGTTTAGGTCGGAAGCGCTTATTGGCTCACCAGTAGTACTCTGCCCCGCGCACCGACATGACACCCCGCTCGCTCCCGGTGTACAGTCGCTTTCTAAATTGTCATTGTAAATAAAAATCGTCACTTTTACTTTTGTGGTACACTGTAATGTACATTTGTAATTAATAAAAAATATTCTACTAACTTCCGCCCGCAACTTCGTTCGCGTAATAAAAGTAGCCTTTCAGACTATAATCTACGTCCGTGCTAAATTTCATCCAAACTTTCGCATTTATGATATTAGTGAGATGATGACGATGATGTTATTATATAAATAGTCAAAACGAACTAGCTCACACACACAAAAGTACAAACAAAAACACTTTATTCGTAATCAATTTGTACAAATGAACACTTGCGTTCGCGAGAGTACTCATGCGCAGCTATCGTCCGCGTTTCGTCAACCGCTAGACTTATGTGCCGCGACCTATTACAAATTCTTGTCTTGTCTTGACTCATTGCATTTCTAGGACGCTAATTTTGGATTAATTGATCAGAAGTTGCAATAGAATTACAAAATCTTTTTAAAGTTTCTTGTATTGGAATACAGTAAAAAGTAATGCAATAGTTAATATTTCAGTTCTAATCATATAGAAAAGAATATTCTTTACACAGTAAATCTGTTCAAAAGAAAACGTCGCTTATGTCTCGTCGTGTAAGTCCCAATGTCGCTTGCTTCTGAAGCTGTACTTATCTTTAATTGTTCATGTTATATTTTCGTATATAAAACCTGTGCGAAAAGGTGTAAAAAAGAATTTAAGCAAATGCCATTAGGTTCTTTATCCATTGGATCTATTTATATGATAATTGCAAGCACTCGCCAACTATCGACTATTAGCACTTAGTATTACGCTGAAGATCTTCTCTATCGTTCATTTGCACTATGCTGTATGCGGTTATTAAATATTGTAAATATATATATATATATCATTTAAGGTACGGAAATGCTTGTTACTAGGTTAATGTTTCGTAGTTATAAATATTTATTTACTACAGCCACCAAGTATAATAATTATCATTGAGTAAAAAAAAATCACGCTGTATATATGTCTAGTACAATCGCGGCAACAACTGCTAAAGATTTATTAAATAAATTTACATAAAAAAATTAAATTCGCCAGGGATCGTTGAACAAATTTTGGTGGATGGGTGGTCGTGCGTGTCGTGCCGATATTAAAAATATGTATATGTATAAAATAAATTTAAATATTTTACATAAACGCGACGGTTGTGAGAGAGGCCTAATGTAGTTCAACTCAGACTTTACGTTCCCTTATATTGTACTATACTGACCTGTTGTGTTCTTAGGATACTCCGTTCAATAAACTACAGTGCAATCGTTTACACTTTTAAGAAATAGTGAAGTTATGTCTACACTGTTATCGTTTTACCTTTGGCTCACCCTTAACTGTTCCCTTCGGTGGTCGCGCTGTTTGTTAGCGAGTGTAAAATTTCCTCCCGCTATATATTATTTGTTGATGATCTTTATTGTTTTAAACTGTCTATGGTTACCATATTTACACGAAATCTGTATTTTTTGTTGAATGAAGAATATATATTTATAAAATCACGAAAGGAACAGTTGATTGCGTAATCATTTAACAAAGAGGATTTATATGAGAAATCTTTATTTTCATTGCGCAAATTTTGTATTAACACTGTTAAAACATGTATAGTCGTGCATCAAGAAAGATTTATAACTCCGGGCTTGATCTTTATTGTGGATAAAATTATATGGGTGTAGTGCTCAAATCTGTACATATATTTTCATTTTTTCATTTCGAATTTCATTTTATTTTTCTCATTAACTATATAAAATTTTATTTATTGATTAATTACTTGTTACGGTGTTAATTATTTCAAGTTTTATTTTGTGCATAAGTTATTTTCATTTATTTGTTCTGACATGGAATATATATAAAATATTGGTTGATTTTTTTTTTCAGTATACTTTTTAGTGTTTTATTGATGATTGTACCTTTACGCATACAGTGTGTTCTTTTTGAACTTGTTTAATATATTGACATGATAATTTTTTGTATAATTAATTTCGTTACTATAAAGAACAAGCTCGGACTCTGTTATTTACAGGAATTATGTGTTCAAAACAAATAGAGGAAAGTTTTTCTTTGTCATATTGTTAACGCAAAACTAAACAAAATTACAAAAACAAAACAATGTACAGTTTTTTAAGCAAATACGGATAAATAACTAATAGTTTTTATTTGTTAATTGTAGTTTTAACTGGTCACGCTAAATAGGACTTTGTACGTTTGTAATATAGTTCGTTATCGCATACAATTGTGAAAGTGGTTGCAACGTATGACAGTGGTATCGTAACAAAAATATATTTATAAGACGTTAAACCAATTCGTACTTTATTACGTCTATATACAGTTTGTTTTCTTCAAACGGGAACACCATCGTACGTTAATAGGTTAATTATTATATACATAATGATGTACGAAGTAATTTTGCCCACATAGCTTAGACATAGAAACGTAATTATAATAATATAGAAAAAATAGATGTCATAAACATTTCTCTTGCGACTGCAACATAATATTATATATATTTATATATATATGATATATCGTCGACTAGTTTTCACCGAAGAATCTCCTCTCCACTCTTTCATTGCCATTTATTTTAGTGGCGAGAAATATTTTGCCTTGAACTATTGTTGAAAACAATTTATTTTTAATGAATTGGTATGAAATAAAAGATTTTTTTTTCAATTTTATTTCCATTCAAAAAAATGCGTAACGTTGAATTACGCTTTAAACGGTTTCGCAATACGTTTAATAATAAATAACTATTTTATATATTAGCAAACTTGTATATATAGTAATTATGTCCCCCTGGTCGATTACGACCACGAAGACGTCTTCCGGTTGTTATCGGTCATCCGTAAGCAATTCCGAACGCATGCACATGCAATAGCATCGGAGGAATGTTCAGTGTCCGAGACACGGGATACCAGGGTCACCATCAATTTGTGGATACTCAAATATAGCGCCTTCGCTGTAAATCGAACTTTTACCACAAACTCAACACGGCCTTCAATATATATTATAATACATACTGATTTATAAAATCTTCGTACAAATGCGTTTCTAGATTCTGTTGATGTTGATGCTGTTAGCCTATGCGGCTCTTACAGCTTCATCGGACACAGGGCTCACGGAACTGAGGGGTCCGTGAGCTGGTTAGAGAGTTCTCTTACTTACACCAAAGCGCTCATACACTGAGCGTGTCGGTCTGCTCTGATCGCGTTCTAACTGAGAGTGCCATCAAGTTGCCAGTTCCCTAGCTGTCGTTCTCCAGAGTGGAGAATGGATATGCAAATGCGTTTTCGCGTCATCGTGTGTCTCTTTGACACTTTGTATCTGGGTACGATAGTAAAATAAAAGAATAGGGTTGCAGTCGCAAGCGTTCCCCACCCGCCGGATGATTTTCTTGTCGATCTACATAAGTGCAATTATCGTAACATGGTGCCACCTGTATTCAGCGAGACTGGAGACGCCCGAGCGCCATTTTAATGCCCCAGTGTGTTCGAATGCGCATCTCTTCGATCTATCATCGAATTTTTTTCGTTTTTTCTTTTGGGATAACAAACGGTGAAAAGTTGATATAAATTTTGATATAACTTTAATATTTCTAAATATGAATTCACTCAAACAAAATGTTAATGAGGAAATTTTTTCTTTGTACGTAAATAGTGTGATAATAATCAATAGTCATTATAAATACATGTTTTGTTAGTATCTTGGTTGTTATGATTATGTTTATAGTTTTATCTGAATTAATGGAAACTGCAATCGATCATATTCACTATACGACCGAATTACTATATTTGTAATGTGCAAGACGTAATTAAAATAGTAATTAGTATATATTTGATGTTAAAGAAAAAATATTTTAGTCTTAACATAATAATAATACATTCAGTATAACATTATTTGTATACAATGTTTTAATATACATAAAATTATACAAATAATCATTACTTGATACTAATAACATTTTAGTTGTTTTCAACGGCCGCTGATTTTATCACATTATTTACTTACAAAAAAAGTTATAAACTCAATTTATATTTTGCAATGTTAAAATAACAATTATTTAATTATATATCATATAATATACATTAAACAAATTTCAGTTTATCAAATGTTATTGAGATAAAAGGGCTATAGTTTTCGATCAGTTTTTATATAGCGGCTGTCAAAATTCCCGCCAATCTTTTAACCGAACGGATGCGCACGCGACGCGCCTAGTAACGAAATGGGCGTGACATTCCGACGTCGAAGCGACTTCACTAGTCTAGTGTGTTCAATCCATATGGAAACTTATTATTAATTAGATTTCATAACAGCATACGCTTCTCGCCGAGCTCTAAACGGATCCTGTAGGACCTTTATCAATGCCTGACTGAATTAACACCAAATTTTATATTAAATGAAAACGTTATTTATTACTAAACGACTCGACGACGTATGTATATAAAGCAAAATAAGAGACCAAATAAAAGTATCGGCAGCATCGCTAAGAATATATTGAAGCCAAAAATCCCTCGCCAAATACCTCGGAGTATCGCCTTAAATGTGAGTGGCAAGTTAAGTGCACGTGGTCGTATTCTATGGCCAATAGGCAAGGTTTTTTTTTTACTTCAGCGACACTGACTTTACATTTATTGGTCTGTGTTTGACACAAACACTTTTCACCACGACTGTACCACACGCTTACGCAATTTGTAAGTCTTAGAAATACTTGATGTAATCGAAATCGATTAATTTACATTGATATATTATATAACCCAAGAACGACAAATATTAAAATAAGAAATTTATCCTTAAGTCCCTAATCGAGCGAATACGAAAATTCAACCTTGAAATATATCTTATAAACGAATACAAAACTGTAGAAATTTCAGACAAATGGGTGTTCAAAGTATCTAGTGTTGAGTTAAGGAAGAGTATCTTTTATTTAGAGTGTAACATTTTAAGAAACTCCCAAATACTTAAATTTTAGCCCTTCTTTTTTAGGATCTCTCGCTCTAGATATCCACAACTGACAGTGTTCAAAATGGCCGTTACGGTGCTATAATTAACTAAATTTTATCATAAAAGTGACTATTATTTTTTTGTTTATTCAAGATTAACATTCAAACAATCCTGAACAAAGAGATTCAAGATACATATTCATTGATTGTCTCCCCTGCGGACTAAGATTGGTGGTTTCGTTTTCTGTTATTTTATGCTGGTATTATGTGAGGTCGTTGTCTCTCCCCAGTCGAGCCGACCCATGCATGTTGCAGCTATATAAGCTAGCTGCAGGGTGCCACTTAACAGAACAAGTACAGTACAACTTAACAGAACTTAGCATATATTATTATGGAATCATCTAGCTACACTTGCACTTGTTCTGGTCACTTATTGTACCCATATTTCGTACATTTTGGAAACTTTGAATACACATAAGATACTACTTTTACTACACAACACATATATATATATATATATATATATATATAATATTTGTGTGTTGTGTAATATTCGTTTTTAAAAATAACTCGTCGAATAAAGAACCTCTGTTTGTCAAAAATAACTGTCGAATGTTTTTTTTTCTTTTCGCTCTTTTTCGGCGGAATTTTACGTAAGGCTGGTTATGGGGAATTTTATATATCAATGTCTATTTGTTATCAAATCATAGTTGAATAATTGTATACTCGTGTATGTTAGGGAAATGTTTTTTAACGACGTGATACCTTGATAGTCTCGTTGTTGCGATGCCTCGAGTTCCTGTAAGTTTAAAACTTGGGAACGTCGCATAGGCTCGCTAGTACAATTAGACGTCTTTAATATAGAGACCGTTTGTTTAAGACATCGCCACAGCTATGAGTGAGGGAAACATTATTAGAGTGAGATATTTGCTTAAATATATTTTAAAAAAAACTCGATCAGGATATTATATGCGAGAATGATTTTAAAAAGTTTTTTTTTTAATATAGCTATGGCCATGTCGTTAGGTGAATTTCTCGAGATTTGCCCCCCCGCTTTTTAGTTACGGTTGGAGGAATGTTGACACCTATTTTGGACCTTATTATATAGTTACTAAAGTCTAGTTTTCCTGTCCAGTGACGAACCAGTGATTTGCAAATATAATTTTGTACAATAGTTTTAAAGCAAAACAGTTTTAAAATAGATTTAATAAAATTATATTTTTATTTTTGTAAGAAATTATCACAAATTATGACAATCTATTGTCGATGCTGGTATACTCTAAAACTAAAGGAATGACTGGAATGGATAGATAGTTGAGTTCAAATTGCATGTCATAACAAAGTTCCCACCATATACCAGGTGGTCAAGGTGTCAACTTCCCCAGTTTTGTCTAGTTTAGTCAATTTTGCGACTAGCTAGTGCCACCTCGCAGTTATGTAGTGACGTGTCTAGGTATATGTTATATTATATTGTAGTGTACATATACACTTACTTTTATTCCACTTAGGCTGTAAGGAAGTGTTGCGTTGATCAACTAGTGTTAAGAATAGACGGGTACGGAATTCGATGGTCTTATTGCCTCGTGCAACCTTCAACTATAATAATCTCCTTTTAAAATATGCCCCGAGTTGTCATCTTATTACACTACATATTGTATTTCCAACAGCACAAACAGCAACACGACAACACGTACAAAAAAGGTCACAAAATGTAAAATTAAAATAAAACATACCAAGCATATTCTAAAAGGAGCTTTCCCGGCTTCATTTACATTAGCGAAAATTGTAGACATCGAACGCTAGTGTGAATGGGTCTTTATTGAAGTCGCGTATATACACAAACGACTCCGTGCAACGTACGTCATGACAAAATGGAGTTTCGATATATATACTAGTCCCATTGCAATTTAAATAGATTTTGCATATTTAAAAAAAAATGTTCCTGTAACGGCGTAAATAATGGTTTTTATAACGTTAACAATAAGGTTTAATATATAACGTCTAGAGCAGTTCACGTTATACATAGGTATAGTAAGTACCTAGGGATGTACCTCGCACTGTCCTGCGAGGTCTTGTGTGTAGGCCATTGTGGCCCTGGATGGGGGCGAGATTGCCCTGTGGGGCGGTCGCTAATGGAATTCTGTTGTGTTTGAGAGTTATATTTTTTTACAAATGGTGCTACTGTTTTGTGTTTTAGTCAATGATGGCTTGACCGCTCTCGTACTGCCATTGTATAGGTAGGTGAGGGGGGCGGATGGGGAGTAGGGTGGAGACGGGTGGACGCGCGCATATCACGAGTGGACCTAGGATAGCGACTAGCGAGCATCACTCACAAGTTGGTGTGTTTAGCTTTTGTAACTGCGGCGTCCGTCGGCGCGGACTTGCGTTTATTGAATTTGTAAATGTAATTGTTTTGTTAGATAACACTTTGTTTACTTTCATATTACGATTATATTGTAAATAAAAAAATAAAAGCTTTGGATTTGAACGTTTGTTTCATTGTGTTGTACGATTTAAATATCTGATTTGTAGTTAAAACATTAATGGATCAGTTCAACATTGGAAGGATGACATCCTCACATAATCATCGTGGACAGCCTATCTATAGTACACTTCTGAACGTTGGCCTCCCGCAAAGTTTGCCACAAGGCACGATCCTGACCGACCTGCATCCATAGGTCGCTCCATCTAGTGCGGTGTTGTTGTGGCATATAATACCAGCATATCTCAACTGTTTTTTTTTTCATGAAGAAATTCACTATGACTGTTTGTAAGCAACTACTGTATAAGCCAGCTGGGTGTTGGTATTGTCCCTAAGTATACCGTAAACACGTAAGGGAAAAGAAATAATTCAAAAAACTACATCGCCCTGGGCAATACACCAGCCCATCATTACACCACTTTAACTATGAGTCTTCCAGCTGAACCGATTGGTTTTATTATCAATACAAAAATTACAAACGTAATTATGAAACTCACCCATTTCCAGGGGCTTCATGCAATCCCGAACGATACCGAGCAATGAGCAATTTGGTTTTTAAATTCATTAAGGGTTGCCAAACCCGAGAACTTTTCTTCACCGTGGCGAAAGCGTCGATAAGGTCTGGCACAACGGACTAGTATACAAACTCTATAAGTTCAATGTGCCAGTTCGACTCACTAATCATACGAGACTATCCGCAATTGAACCTTTCGATAACGCGTTCCTAGGTACCGTTCGAGCCGGTGTACCCCAAGGCTCAGTCCTAGGTCCGATTCTCTACACCAAAGCGCACTCGCGGTGTAGAGCTAGCCCTTTTCGCCTATGACACTGGCCTCTAGGTGTCTGGATCCTAACAAGAGGTTGTCTGTTAACACCGCCAATCGGCAGCCAACACATTAGCGAAATGGAGTATCGAAGTTAACCCCTACAAGAGTGCAGCCATGCATTTCTCTCGGAGCCCAAGCCCTGCTCAAAACACTACACCAACCTACCGCCCCCACTGACGCGTTTGCGTAACGATCCAAGCCGAGCCAACCCCGTCTTGGGAACCCTTTTGCTGGTTACTCATTAATAAAGGTCTCGTCTGAGTACCGACCTTTTCAACCCGGTGAAGTTGTATAAACCCTTTGCTAACAGAGGCAAAAATCCATTAAAAAAGAAAAATAACATGGAAACGCACAGATTTTTTTTTTTTTTTTTCGGGCTGAAGGCCGCTGTTAGCCCGAGGGCTTTTACATTTTCACCGGGTTGAGAGTTGACCGAGCGCTAATGGCACACAGTCGAGACCTCTATATATAGGAAACCAGCACAAGGGCTCCCGAGAGGGAGCCTCGGCTTGGACCGTTACCTTGTTTCGCGAGAGCGTCTGACTCGAGGGCGCCCGAGAGGGCTGAACCTCGGCTCGGTCAGTTGCTTCTGACAGAGGATTCTTTAAATTCGCTATGATTATTAGCTATCTGTACCACCACTTCGGAATGCGTGGGCGCTGGAGAAGAAGTGGCGCAAGAAACTCCAGCGACGCTTCTATCTGTATGGACTGGAGAGAACCGACCAGTGACATGGCGGTATCGCGAATATCCTTGTTTGCGACGCCCTCGCCATCGGCGGGGGCGATGTGAGGGTGCAATGTACGTGTGTTGTGTTTTATGAAGGGCTTGGGCCCTGGTGGTCACGTTGTCGGGGTCATCGAGGGCGTGCCTCGGTCTCCTTTGGACGCGGGTGAATTTGTGATTCGCGATGGGATTGTAAGTGGCGGCACTTACAATCAAGGGGTTAGAGTGTGTGACGGCAGAGTCGAAATATCGGCCGGAAGCCTGCTTCAGGTACTGGGCTATGGTCGGCAGCTCAAGATCTATGTGTAGATTTTCATTACGCAAGAACCTCGGTGCACCGGTGGCCTTGCGCATGAAACGATTTTGTATTACCTGAAGTCGGTGAATGTGACGCGGGGAAGCATGCGCAAAGACGGGGCTTGCGTATGTCATTATGGGTCGGATGCACGCTTTGTATAGTGTAATTTTATTACGCAGGAACGAAAAGGGCTAGCTCTACACCGCGAGTGCGCGGTATGTCGTTGGTGTAGTGTGTATAAAATAGGACCTAGGACGTAGCCTTGTGCTACTCCGGCACAAATAGGGTGAACCTCGGAGCGCGTTCCCTCGACGCGGTAACGAAAGGTTCGATTTCGGAGAAAGTCTCGTATGATAAGTACGAGTCGATCTGGCACACCGAGCTCATATAGTTTGTATATGAGCCCGTTGTGCCAGACCTTGTCGAAAGCTTTCGCCACGTCGAGGAAAAGTGCCCCAGTTTGGTAGCCCTGAAGAAATTTACTGAGGATGTGCTCCGTGATGCGGTGCACTTGATGTGTGCATGAGTGTTGGGTGCGAAACCCGAACTGCTCATTGACTGGTAGCCCTCGGGACAGCATGAAGTCCTTGAGGCGGATGAGGATGAGCCTTTCATATACCTTACCCAAGACTTTGAGTAGGCTTATGGGTCGATAGGCTGATGGATCGGTTGGATGTTTTGAGGGCTTGAGAATCCCTATGACGTCGGCTTCCTTCCAGGTGTTCGGGAAGGTGCCTTTGGATATGGCCGCGTTGTAGATTATCACCAGTAGGTGTAAAATGGACATGGGTAGGAGTTTCATCACCTTGTTGGTGATGCCGTCAGGGCCGAAAGCCTTTCGTAGTCGCAGGTTTTTAATTATGGACTCAACTTCGGTGCATGTGACTTGGGTAACGGAATCGCGAGGTGGTTCCTTACTCCTCCGGTCGACCTCGCTGTCAACCATTGCAAGGTGAGCGGCGTCGATCGGTAGGGTGCCCTGGTGAGCATTGGAGCTCCAGATTGTCAGCCAGACATTCGGCTTTCTCTTCGTCCAAGAAGGCGGGTGCTTTATTAGGACGCGCTAAGGGAGGCATTGTGGAATCGCACAGTATTCATTAATAATAGTTAGACATTTTATTGGACGGTAACTATGGTCTAATATGTTAGTGTGTTTTGCATATTATTTAAAAACGATAATGAATAAAGAATGGTATAGATATGATCTATATTGAAACAATTATTTGTTGTCGCTTGCTTTGATCGATGGTGAGTGTAGGAACCGGAGATCCACGATGGTGACAATGCAATGCTTAATGGATGTTGGTGTTCAGGGGAGCTGTGATCAACCTTAGTCACAGATCTGAAGACAAAAATTATAATTTTTGCATTGTATGAAACTTCAATTCCGCTAGGTATCGAACCCAAAGCTTGCGACTTAGTATTTCAGTTTGATATTGAATCCCGAATGGTGATTATCACGTTTATTCTCATTACAGGTGAAACGTACTATTTGCAATGTTGACCATTTTGAGAAGCAATGAAGGCTGCCACTAAGTAGACCCAAAGGATGTTTATTTAATTTACAAAGTACCCGCCCTGAGCTGCGTATAAACGCTCGCTTTTAACTTCACGGTATGTGAGCAAACCGAGTTCAGACCCCAATGTAATTTTTCATTACAATTTTAAGTGAAGAATTACCACGTTTGCGACGGTGAAGGAATCCTGTATGTCTAGGAAATATTTCTTGTCTAGATCCAGCGGTGTCGCGCAACATTTGCATTGCTCCGAGTGGTGGTGGCCACACTGATACGATATGAGTGGGATGTAGCATACCATCAGGTGGGATGTAGTATAGCAATATACCATCAGGTGAGATTTAGCATACCAACAAACTATCAGGACACCAAGGATTAAAAAAATATACAATATATTCAATTATTATTTATTTTACATGATAACGTCAAATTACGGCTCCAAACAAATTCCATGCGAGTCTACCATAGACACGAGATTAGTTTCAACAAACAAAGTATCGCAGGAGTAACATTATAAATAGACTAAATGCGTCCTACAATTAACAACTCACTTCATTTAACACTGCAATCGGTACAAAGATGCAAATTCTAAAAATATATATCAAGAAAGACGATTCAATCAAAACAATCTCAAGTATGGCACCGGTGAACTTTAGTTTCCTTGGATATCTTTGACTGGAAACCAAGTTATACTTAGACGTTAGACAATGTCTATTACTTTTTATGTTAATAACTAATTAATAAAAAATGTGTATATGATGAATGTAAATGTTCAGAAACAAGTTCAACCTTATGTTCAAAAAAGAATTAATTGTATTAAGTTATAATCAGATTCTGCTTAAGTGTTGCTATTACTTACCAATTTAGTTGGCTTGCAATAATGTAAAAAAATCACCACCTAGCTAGACATCAACTAAAATTTTACACATTTTCTTTAACTGCCAGTATTCCTTCATGACAGTATTTAATACCTATATAACCAATGACAACTGAGCGTTATATTAAGTCGAAGACAAATGATTTTTAAAGCCTGAAATTTCAATTAAAATTAAGATTTCTTATAAATATGTTAAATATATTTCAATATATCGAAGATATACAATACGATAGAAGAAGAATATATATACGAGAATAGAAAATATTTTACCAATTTATATAACTAGAAAGTCAGTCATATATAAACTGCAATGATTTTTAATGTGGAAAAGTGGAATATTCAATGTGCTCTGTTAAACGTTTGTATGTTTTCAATACATATAATCAGGTCTTTCTTTGTAGAAATCCTTTTAGGATTCCACTAACTCATTGTTTCTCAACCTAACCTAGTTTGTTATTTAAAGGGATTGTATCGTTCAATTTATAATTTATACAAAAGATTCGTTTAAGCAATGAATTCTTATGCATTTTATAAAATTAAACAACATGAAGAAATAAACTTGCAGCTTGCTATATGTAAATAAAATATTAATTAAAATGTTATTATGATATTGTAGCGATGGGGGCGCAAATCCTTTCACTTACCTTGGTACCTCGTAGGTCGCGACATAAAAATGGTTGAGAAACAATGCACTAACATATTCATAATCAGTCTTAATTATAACAAGCGAATTGCATGATTGGGGTCACTTCGAGAATAAGTCCCTTCGATGGTTAGTATGTGCTAAATGTTTGCAGTTTTAAAATATATCAAAAGTATTGTTGTCCTAGGCAAATGGCAAACAACAACAATATAACATAATATTTTATAACATGGTAATGCATTTCATTTTTTTTGTGTGAGAATAAGAACCAGCTTTATCTAATAAGATTTGCGAGCGGGAGGCCCGCTGAGTAGAACACATTTCAGAGGTTGAATATTTATTTGTCCTTGTCTTGCCTTTGAAAAAGATTGAGCACCTTTTAAAGTATTTTATCTATGTTATTATGTTCGAATATGTGTTTATTTATTATTTTATTATATTGAGAGTAACAAACAAGCACTGATGGGTAAATTATTCCTACAATCCTTGACAAGGAATCGTAATGCAGGTGCATTATCACCCTTGAGGACTGAGATGGAACACCTCATCTTCAGTCAGAAGAAGAAACACAGCAGCACTATGCTGGTATATATTTTAATTTTTAAATTATATTATACACATTGCACTTTCATGTATTTTTATTTATTTATTTATTTTTCTCTTTCACAAAGGTACAGAAGAAAATTAATACAATATAAAATATTCCTTTGTGAGTGACTGGTGTCTGCACTAGGTTTCCCTTTATATTACATTGTTTATATAGTACTGGTTCCAATTTCTAGTCTCAATTTATATTGTATTATAAGTGTGTAATAATTTAAAAGCTATGTCATGATTGCCTCGATAAATAATAATAATATTCTGATATGTACATAAATGGGTACATAAAAATCGATGGATGCAGGTGTATCATACTCTACGGCAGTCTGTGGGCGAGGCCTATCAGCAGTGGACACTGGTGTTGGGTAAAAGATGATGGTGATGAATGACGGTGATGCGCTGGCTATTTGTTAGTAAAAGATGTCAGAATCTGATTTAACATAGTTGTGTATAATTGGTGGGTTATGTTGATTATGGCATGTGGGGGCATTGGAGATTGTTAACACAAAGAAATTTCATTATTCATTATATATATGAAAATTATTATCTACTGGCTGTGTAATTAGAAATTTTAACAATATAATTATAATTAAGAATATATGTAAATATCAGGTTGGTCATCGTATATTGAGGTATCAGTAGGGAGAACTTAGTATAAGTATAGATGACATGTCCACAAGAGACTTCTGAGGTGTGGATATTGATTTGAATGATACTCAATATTCCCTATCCCTATACATAGGTGCATTGCAGGTGGGTCAGGATTGTGCCTTATGGCATCTATAGGGAACATAGGTTGTGCTGTTGATGGTACACACATTTTATCCAGCAAAAATGTTAATGTATCTTTATCTATAAAGAATTTAAAGGACTAAAATTTATACGATGAAGGAAAAACTCAAACAGCGCCTAATGTAGTTAAATTGTGTTAACACTCACCCTTATAGAAAGAATATGGCTAAAAAATGAAAAAATAATATATATTAAAACTATTTCACTGGTGGTTTTCCATTCTGAATGGCTGGTGACTCCTTCCATGATTTACCTTTCCTAACTGTCGACTTCTTCGTAACTACCACGGCGAGTCTCCTCTTCTTTGGTTTTATTTTTTTCTCCTCGATTGTGAATGAATCATCGAATATGTCGCCGCTAGAATTGGCCAGTGATTCATTATCCTTCGCAGCACTTAATGGCTTTTTATTTCCTATAATCTCATGAATAGGACTGTCGAAGGACACCTGCCTGGGGTTCCGCTTGGGTCTCTCCGATGACGTCTGCGTGGCAATGTTAACGTGGTTCGTTTTGGCCTTTGGTGTTATTTTTATCTTCTTTTCTTTGACCACTGCAGAGGGTTCCAGTGATTTTCGCTTTACAGGTTTCTTATTTACACGTTTGTTTGGTTTTTTTTCCTGTGGCTCTGTGTTTTCCCAGTCTTCTATCCCATCAATAGGTTTGACGGTTTCCTTAGCTGGAACAGCTCGCTTGCGTTTTGTTTTTTTCTTTTCCACTTTATCAATATCTTCACCATCAATTTCATCACTGACATCATTATCCTTTTTGGCTTTTTGTGTCTTTGGGGACGTTTTAAATTCTAATTTGTAAGATTTTATTTTTCCCTCACTTTTAAGATAACTTTCAAAGATTTTTCGACACTTCACGAAATTTACTTGCTGTTTTGGTTTTAATGAATTGATGTATTCAAAGAATTTTAGTAACGCATCTGAAAAATAAATTTGTTTCTGGTCATGAACAGAGGTTAATTAATTAAACTATTATCACACCTTAAATAAAAAAATGTAATGGAGGAATCTTTCTCCCAAATAGTAATCTTACACTGTAAGTTAGAATAAGTAAGAATCCGTGTAAACTTGTCCCAAAACCTGTGACATGAGTATTGAAAGTTGCACAGTTTTATGGAAAGTGAGTGAGTGAGTATGTCTGACCCTGCCAGTACAACAGTACTCTAATGATAGAAGCGTCAATAGCCTAATGATTTAGTCGTGAACCATCTCCTAGTACAAGTCATAGTGGTTAACTGTAAAGTTAGTGATCTTAATAGAACTAAACTTTTTATGTGATAGATAGTAAATAGATAGTCTTGACATTGTATCCTATGTGGCTTACTGAAACTGAATGTATAAAGTCCAACATTGGACAAATTAGGATGGTAGTAATAAGCAGAAGGTATAAAAACACATACCAGGTACATTGGGATAATTTTTGGTGATTTCATCATGCACATTCTTCATGAAAGCCTCCTTCATGTTTTGCACAGTTTTGGGGTGTTTGAGAGACTTTTCCCAAGGCAGCTCGCCCACTATCCACTGCAGCATGTTGTAGCCGAGGATCTCCAAGTCTCCACGCATTGTTGCTACTGTAATGTGAATGAATATCACTGTTTATTATTACATGATTTGAAACAAACACATCGGTATACACACAAACGGGTCAGTTTAACCAGAGAAATATGGACTGGATGCATGAGTAGTGTACCACCCAGAGGAATTGCTTGCTTGTATTCATAGCATGAAATATGTACAATAACATGAACATGAAAGGATGCACAAGACAACATAATTATTCACAATTTTGTTAAGCTCATGAGTGATTTTGGATTATAACAATATCTTTCAAACTGCAAAGTCAACTACAAAGTATTTTTCTGATGTACTAACATATGATGCTAATTTGTGCCTAAAATATACATGATCAAGAGGTGCCCCTGGTCGATATCTTCTGGTTATTGCCAGCTGACATCAACTGAGCAGTATTAATATAGTATATATATAGTAATATTTAATAGTGCTGAAGCATTAGCGACACCACTGGTCATCCCATTCCCTAGTCCGATATTATACATGTGCAATAAGATCGGAGGAAGGTTCAGATGCTGTGTCAGTGACACGGTACCAAACACAAACAGGTACAAACACATATCCAAACTTGAAAACCAACAATTTGTTATGTTCGTTTGAGAATTGAACCTCTACACTATGCGGCCAACAATATATAAATATGCATATATATTCATTCTGAAAATGTCTAATTTAGCTTACTGTAGTGCATTGAATGCCTGATGATAAGAATGGGTAAACATGTAAGGACATGTTGTAACATTAAAAAAGTTCAAGGTAAATTTATAGAAACTGATATTCACTGATAAAAGTTAAAAGGATTTGAAACCGCAACCATTGGATTGTTAGTCTGACATCCTAGCTTATTACCACCCACATAATGTATAAATAAACCTTAAATGTTAATAGTTATCTACCAACATTCATTGTTGTCTGCCAACCCAAATACTGCAGACATTCATCATCATCATTTCAGCCCATCACTAGTCCACTGCTGAACACAGGCCTCCCGCACAGACTGTCTCATAGAGTATGATTCCAGCCACCTACATCCATCAACTTCCTGCATAGGACATCCCTTCATCTAGTGGGAGGTTGTCCTACACTGCAACGGCCAATACGAGGTTGCCACTTGAGGAGCTATCTACCCCATTAGTTATCGGTTCTACGGAGCTATATGGCCCGCCCATTGCCAATTCAACTTAGTGAAACTTTGAGCTATGTTTCACTAAGTTGGTTACTTAAGTTCTTACTTTGAACCTCCTCACACAAACAGCAGTGAAGGACCACTTCTCAGATCCATATGATTATCTTGTTAAAGACTTAGCCATTTTAAAGTATACTATATTTATTTGAGGTATGTAAGGAATACCTAAATGCTCGAAAACTAAAGTCGTCACTTATATATTGTTAGACACAAATTATAAAACATAAGTTTGTCCCACTAACCTCCCAAATGGGCATCTCTACTGGTATACTCAATGGTGCCATTGTGTGCACACTTGGGGTCAGGCTTGAATTCCTTATCATTCACACGCGTGGCAAGCCCGAAGTCAAGAAGGTATGCCTGGTTTTCTGTACCTTTCTTAAGCCCCAGTAAAATGTTGGCACCTTTGAGATCAGCATGGACATAACCTTTGCTGTGTATATATTCTAAGACGTCTAGCTGAAAAGAAACATCAGTGTGACTAGACCTGTGTGTTTGTGGTTATTTTTTTTAATAATATATAATAATCTTTCTTAGACCCAAAACATATGTATGTAACTTACTGTATAAATTATTTTAAAATATAGGTGAAACAATGAGAGAAGGTTGGCTTATTGAACCCTGCACTGGGTGAAAAACCTGTCTTGCTGGGTAATAGCCTTCCGTGTTATCAATACTACACAGGCGGGAAATAAAAGTTTTCTATGCTAGAGCATAACCCTTCTCCCCTCCGTTGTCGCCGCTGAGGCGATATTGTTGACACGCAAATAGCAGATTTATTTGTGTGTATTCCATTATTTAAAAGTAATTTTAAAAAAGTACATTTTTTTTGATAACAGCATCATTTTGAAGTATCTATAAAGGTGCTCTTGTCAATGTGAAATTGCCCTAGAGTAGCTGTTTGTAAAAATTATTAATAATATATATTAGAGAGTTTTTGGTAGCCCCTATTAAAAATCGCTTTGCGTGCATAGTCACAAAATTGAAATTCACGATTTAATATGGACTATTTTATACAAATTTGTATATTGTATCACTTATCATCGGGTGATCTGTGTGCTCATTTGTTAATCTAAATTTCAGAAGCTACAGTTATGAGAAAAAAAAAATTCACAAGCAACAATATAAACCTGAAACCAATAATTTTTGTTGCGAAATATTGACTTGCCTAGGACCAATGGCTGAACAACCAGGCACCCCATAATACTAAGCCATCACAGTTCAGTGTGGTAATAATTATATTCTATTAGAGGAACTTCTTACCATTTGTAAACCTATTTGGAAGACAGTCACTGCTGGGAAAGAGTGCTTCGACTCCTTAAATATGCTGTACAGATCCTTGCCATATCTCTCTAGTACTATATATCTGTATTTTTCTCCATTGAATTCATGTGATCCATTGCCATAATATGAAGGCATGCCAAAAGTTGTTAATTTTTTAGTCTGCATGAACTTGGCAACTAAAATATTATTGGAAAAAATTATATTATTATTTTATATAAAATTATTTTGCAGAAAACCCTATTAATATTGTTTTGTGTCAATGATGCAAAAACGGCTGATAGATTTAAATGAAAATTGCCATACAGATTATAGCTGGTATAATTTATAACTTGGATATACATAGGATACTTTTTATATGCAAATGAGATGACTTAACAACTGTTATCAATTTATGTTATTACTAGCATATGCCCTCAACTTCATATGCGAGGCCTGCAGAATTGAGTCCCGAGAGAAATAAAAAAATTGTGAAATTACATTGTATGATTTATTATTTTCCACCAGCACCTGTAAGTTTTGGGGACTACTCTTGTATAACCAACCAAGCTGACCATGATAGAAGCAAAGAGCCTTTAAAACTTACACATACTGGTTGAAAATAATAAATCATACAGTATTGTCTTACACCTCTTTCACTTATCTATGGACGAATTAGAGTTCCATGCATATAAAGTTGCGAGTAGATGCTGGTATATGTGTATAAGGGCAAAGTTTATCTAATATAATCTGCAAAAGAATAAATTTTCAGCAGTTTTTGCAGATTTACATTATACTATTATATCATGAATATATTAGAAATGCCACTGTATTTCACATGGTAAAAGTATTTTGATATTACCCAAATATATCTGGGTGGCACTATAGAACTTATCTTCATCATAGCTTTTTTAATCGGCCATTAAGCCATTAAGAATAGATATAAGCCAATATCTATGTCTCTGTATGCAAGTTGCATGCATCTGAGTTCCACTAAATCTTTTTGTGATTTTGTGGAGATATTAGAATTTGAAATCCTGAATGATAAGAGAGCAATCCTTGAAGCTTCACATCCCTTAACATAAACTATGTATTTTCAAGTCACCCATAGTTTAATTAAAATATATAAAATATAAATCAAATCTTTGTTTTAAAAGTAATATAAATGTAAATAATATATTAAAGTTATCATACATATATACACATACATACAAATATCTGATATATATATATATAATATGTGAGAATAATACACCTTATAAAAAGAGAACATTAAAGAAGAATAGTTAATGAAGAAAACAATTAGTGCTTCATCATCCGGTAATATTCACTGAATAACAGCTTAAAAGAAGCTTTACTAGTGGTTGCACATACAATTGGGGGTAGAGCATTCACAAAGTCAGATAAGATTTTTTTTTATTACATTCAGAGTACTAAATTAGTGCACAGTTCACCTGGTGGAATGTAATTCCTGCAGGCCATGACATCTACATTCATCCTTGACAAGGAATTATAATGCAGATGTGTTGTTACCCTTGAGGACTAAGATGGAATGCCTCATCACCAGTAATAAAGGTCTCCAGATCCTTACACTCACCCAGACAACACAAGACAATCACAAGATGCACAGTTGACTTGAACACAATTTTATTATTCTTAATAATAAAAAAAGTGTTTAAGACATTCATCATCATCATTTCAGCCCATCACTAGTCCACTGCTGAACATAGCCTCCCCCACAGATTATCATAAAATATGATCCTGAGCCATGCATCCATCCCCTTCCTGCAAATTTGAATAGGTTGTCACTCATCTAGTGGGAGGTTGTCTTATTCTGTGATGGCCAATATGAGGTTGCCACTGATGAACCTTTCTTCCCTCACATTATATGGCTGGCCCATCGCCACTTCAGCTTACTGATCTTTTGAGCTATGTCAGTTACTTTAGCTCTTCTGTGTTCAAGTTTTTATTTGATCAAAGCAGAGAAACACCTAGCATATCCCTCTTCATAGCTTGCTGGGAGCTAAACATTAGTTTTATATAGGTGTAAGTATATACAATTATTACTTAATGAGATAATTAAAAACTTACTATCATTCTTATTAGCATTCCTAATATAAAAATGTTTTTCCACAAAGAGCGGGCCATTAGCATGTGGTTCCTACAAGGAAAGAAATATACTTTATTTACTATCTATATAAATAAAACCAAAATGCTGTTTGTTGCATCACTTGAGAAAGGCTGGACCAAATTAGTTATTTCTTTTTCATTGTTCACCTGAATTTTGAGTAATGTTTATATGGAAAGTAAAATTGAAAGTTGTCTAGGAAATTGGCAAATTCAGAAAAAAATTAAAGTAATTTTTTCTATGTGATTTTTATGGAGTCAACCATGTAACTCCCATTTGTAACCTGGATAATTTTCACAAATTCACAATACAACAAGAAACAAATTTATTTAGTTATGATAGGACTACTACTACTACTACAGTTACTTGAATGTGCTAACTTTTTTTTACCCCATATTCATCCAGCTTAAGGAATCATAGTGCACATACATTGCTGCCCCTCAGGTCTAAGGTGAAATGTCTTGTCAACAGTAATAAGATTGTTTCTTCTTCTTTGGCCTCCTAAGAGTCCACTGGGAAACATGGGCTTTTTTAAGACAGGACTAACAGACACTGGAAGATTTGTTAGGCTTAGAGAACATGGACTTTTTAGGGAAGCACTGGTAGACTGAAAGATCTGTAGGCTTGTTAATGAGTAAAGGGCTGGTATAATCAAATGAAGCTTCAAATAAACAATCACGTCAACATATTTGAATGGATTTTCCGCCATGAAACGGTCGCTAAGTCTTGGCCGTTAACTGGGCGGGAAAACTAAAGGTCGAGGGTAAGTAAAGTTGGAATATGCAAAGTTAGTAAATGTCTACTTAAAATTAAAGTGGGTTTATTAAATAAACCGCAGATATTTTTCAAGTATTAAAATAATCACAACTTAAGGAACCAAGATATACGTATTACTCACAATTTTTATAACGTAAGGATAATTAGATCCCTTTTTAGGCGGGCTCTCGTGCTCGCATGCTGAATAAATTTCCCCAAACCCGCCAACTCCAATAGATGGACCTATTCGCCATTTCTTCTTAGTTATTGTATCGTGAATCACTTCGCCTACTGGAATAGCTTCTGGCATTTTATAACCATTAGCTCCCTTCTTTGGCGCGCCGGCTTTTTTACGTCTATCAGACATTTTGATTCTACTTAGTAAGCTAAAGAACAAATCATTACAATTTAATTGTTCTCTAGTAGATTATTTTTACAAACAATGAAAAACAAACAATGTAGCTACTCAAAAGATACGCGTGGCTTTTGTTGACACTAGTAATCAAAGCATACAACTTCACAATACTACTGACTGACCTGACATTCTATCTGACAACGCCAACCATAGAGTAAATTGTGTAAATGGTCTCCAGTCAGTCATAAATTAAGTGTTAATTTTAGGATAGTGAAAAAAATATACTTCAAAGTAAAAATGTCAACCCTTTTCAAGAATTTTGTATAATTTAGTCCACTTCCTTCTAATTATTGGCTACCGTTATGGATAATATACCTTACATAATGGAATTATTTACTTATGTAAGTAAGCGTATATTCAAACTGTAGTTAATCTAGTTGTTCATATATTTTTAGTTTACCATGTAAAATATTTTCATTTTGTTATTTTTTTTTAATTGCTGACCTTACTTCACCACACAGTGGACCGTTATTATTAAGACAGTAAAAGGTTACCGAGTTAGGATTCAGAATTAAATCGATGTAAATGCATCAATGATAATTAAGCAGGAAACAAATAATGTCAATATGACTGACTCAGCCGGATTATGATATAATAGGTAACACATAATAATACATAAAAATAGGCTTAATAAAAGAAAAGAAATGCTTTAACGATAAAGAGACTAAGATGGCAGTGATGAGAGGCAAATTTTTGTGACTTATAATCGCCATTTAAAAATATTGTCTATATGTACCAAGATTTTTCACAGAACTATTAGATGGTATTAAAATATTTTTGTAATAGTTAGAAGGTAAATTTGAAATTTAATTATTTTGGTCTTTACATTTTAGAGCTACTTATGAGCATTGCTTGACATTTCAAAAGATTGACGGTGACTTCAAAACAAGATGACTAATCCTGAATAGCATTCAAGTTACAATTTCGTATGTTAATTCCATTATGAAGATCCTCGATGTGAGATTGTACATGCAGATATCATCAGCGAACAGATGGTACGCGCAATCAATATTAGAAGTGATCAGATTTATTAAAATTAAAGGATAAAGTATGCCTTGCGGCACGCCAATATCTTTGATGACCAAAGTTGAGTAATTTTGACTGATTTATGCTTGCTAACTTGGAGGACTACATTTATAAGACAGGACGAAGATTCTTTAAAGAATTTAGAAATTGTTTTCAATGTTCTCTTCGTATCCCTGCAAGTCTTCCGTTTCAAATCAAAACACTACAATTCCCTGAAAAGTTTACTCTCGCTAGTTCATTGCCAGGTCTATTTTACATGATCGCATGTCACATGCCTAATATCACTATCTCTGGAAGGCAAATAGAAAGCACTATTAACTCTAATGAACTTTAACACTTCTCAGGTCCTTCAAATAATTCATTTAAATTTAAAATGTTTTGTCAAGGCCTCGAAATATTCAGAAATTCTTAATCATCAATAATTATTGCCTCGATTCTGTTTTTATATTTTTGGGAACGAGTTATAATCGGAAGGTACTTACTCTCTTAGTCCAGATTACGAGATCTGGACTGGATAAGGAGGATGATTTAGTCTTTCGTCATTACTACACATATTGGATAGTCACAATAGTATTATTGAGGTAAAATACGAATAATTTGTCTTTTGTAAAAATATAGGGTTCGGTATCAAATAATGTCAAAATTGTCAACATTTTCAATTCGTTTCAACAAGACTCTAGTGATGCATACGTATTATGCTGCAGTCAACACTTATCATAAAGTTGAATCGTGTGCTCATTTGTCACCAATAATAATATAAAAATATACGAGTTGCTGTTAAAGAGACTGAAGTATCCTAATGTGGGTGGATTCGGTTCCACTCGCATTCTCATTATTTAGATATACTAAACATAAGGACAGATTTTCGTATTCCTTGAACTTTTGCACGCTCTGCTGTAGTAAAACTAACCAATTCCGAAGGTTCAAAGTCAAGTCTGCATATTGCACGATCATAATGTCTTTAGAAAACCGTAGTTATTTTTTTATGTTTTTCTTTTTCCTTTATTAAACAGAAACTTCCCACTTCAAGATACACGGTAGCGCTACGATACTATTTTATGCTGTTAATCCAGAAAGATTGATTCCATCTCAGTCGAGCTGACCTATGAATGGTACACCTACCTCATAACTGTGGCATGACTCTTTCGCGTAAAAAATAAGTATGTGTAAATGTGAGAAACAAAAGTATAATGAAACGCAATGAAGTAACGAATATAAACTTTAATAAAATCTCTCAAACTCGTAATATAACATTCACTATTTGCTTACAGAATATAATTTACAATTTCACTAGCCTTAAAAATAAATTTAGTTTATGAACACTAGTAAAATAACATTAGTTTTTATAAAATCTATGTACATTATTAAATTATTATAGCAATAGATAATAGCATAATTTAATAGCATATAAGCATTAAATAACATCTTAACTATCAGAAACCTACAACACTATAACAACAATATTTCATTATTTTTCAGACGAATGAGATGAAGTGATATTTAATTTATTACTAATTAAGAATTGGTAAATATTGTTTTTGTTATGGCATTTTTGTGTAAAAATCTAGCCATAGATTAAATATTTGTTTCCAAAAGGATTAATAGAAACGTCAAGATTGAAAGGTGGGTATAATAAAATGTTCATAACACGATAATGTTATTCTGGCAGCCGTAGCGACCTGAAAAATTACAGAATTTAGTTAAATTAAAAATACAATGTTATATTAAAATTAATCTCCTTTGTCACCACAGTTTTATGGAAAAAGAACACCAATAACATATCTCCGGTATCCGTAGATAGAAATCCAGTCTCCCATCTTCACCTTCCAAGCTAAGAGATTGTTGTGTAAATACTCATATTTTTTACGTTGTTAGGTACGACGCACGAGCACA
Source organism: Teinopalpus imperialis (assembly GCA_029286865.1). NCBI lineage: Eukaryota > Metazoa > Arthropoda > Insecta > Lepidoptera > Papilionidae > Teinopalpus > Teinopalpus imperialis. The sequence continues at coordinate 16,165,095 of JAGSMU010000001.1, forward strand.
CAGTTGACCCGATGGTGATTCTTGCAGCCCATGACAAATAAATTAATTGTCGATAAGTGATCATAATGAAGATTCGTTGTCACTTCTGAGAATTAACGAATGCCTCTTGACTAGTAACGATGAACTCTGATATCTTTTTTACACCAGACGGAAGACCGTGACGCTGAAATACTATTTTAATTTTACTATGGTATTCCGGAAAACGTAGCATTCCATCACAGTCCTCAGAGATGTTAGTACATGTGCTTTCTAAATCTATGTTCAGGATGGATGAAGAAGTCTCGGGCCTCAGACACCACTTACCGTCAGGTGTACTGTGTGCTCGTTTGTCACCACTAATTAGAAAAAAATAAGTCATTCTTCACGTGGCTCCAACTATTGGCAGACTTCACACGTACGTACCCACTATAATGTCAACAGACAATGGAAGGAACAGATTGAAGAAATAAACTGTAAATCTGCTACGAGTCATAAAACTCACATCAGTAAAAATCGTCGTCCTCATACGACATGGAGTACCAATCCCTCGCCATGTCCTCGTAGATGACCCTCTTGACCTCCTCGTCGTACTGCGGGTGCAGGATTCTGGGTGACCGCGCTCGAAACTCTAGCGGCACATCGTAACATTTGCACACACAGCACGCCGGGAACTTGAACCAGTCTGCAAAGATACCTCGGCACTCGTTGCGAGGGTCGTAAGCCAGCAGGCGGTGCAAACGATACTGCTGTTCGCATCTGGAATTATAAATAGATCATGTATATAATGTAATACAAGGCACGAAGGACGTGATGCAGTGGTCAGACCAGCCGAGTGCCGCATCTCGGGTCCTCGCTATGATTCCCAGCTGTAGAACAAGGTCTGTGTCATAAAAACTTAGTTTCGTTGAAACCTTTTCCACCAGGATTAACTTGAGCTCTTTGAAAACCAAATAATCCTATTGATGAGTATCACGCACATCCCTCTTTACACACCCTCGCACATCCCTGGCTGAAAGGCAACCCCTAATTAAGCTAGTATTTCGAAAAGGGTGATCCTACTCCAGAATCTAGACCTATTTAAATAAAGAACCAACTCTTGATTAATTTTGACCACCGTCATTTCTACTGGCTGCTCCAATGCTAAAACAGTAGTGTGACTTTGCCACTTTTAAATATTTATCTACGACGTACCTACATCCCTCCCTGCAGTACATCTGTTTCCGCTCATGGACGCAGGTTTCCAGGTGGATGTACTGCTCAAATGGGTACATGTTGAGTAGCGCCAGTACCTCACCTCGAGTACTGTTGGCCCAGAACGGCGCTGCCATCTCTTCTTTGGATTCACAAGCGTTACTGGGAAAAATCAATGGATTTTTAATAAAAAAAAATTATTTATTGTATGAGGGTGACAAAAGAGCACATAATTCATCTGATAATAAGTGAACCCTGTGGCCCATGACAGGCACTTACACCGTGGAAGGTTAAGGAAGTAATCATAGTGCAGGTATTGTCTTCCTCGAGGACGGAGAGGGAATGCCACCAGTAATTAGGATCTCCGGAGCCCTTCTTACACTAGTCGAAACCCAGCAGCGATGGCTGCTATTTCATTCTGTGAGGGCTTAGTCTATAAAATAAATTGTCCCTTGCTAGACTTAGACCCATTTTCAGGTTCAGAGGTGTTTTGACCGGACTGGAATTGATGAATTTTATTTTTACCAATAGCAGGTTTATTGTGCATTACAGTGGTACTGTGATACGTCAACTTTAGACAATTTTAAATTATATAGTAACTTTGAGAGATTCTACAAATGTGTTTGTATTAAAGGTCTCTTAGAATGTTGTGACAATCAAGGTTTTAAATGAGAATCAGAATAAATCGATATCTACAAATTAAAGAACTTTTTTCAGCTGTTTACTAAACATATACACGAGAGAAAGAATCAAGCTGAAGTGGCAATGGGATTTGTTGAATTGATATTCGATGGGGAAGAAAAGATCTCGAGTGGCAACCTCGGACAGGCAGCCACAATGTTGGTTACCCCTCACTAGATGAAGCGACGACCCATGTTAATTTGCGGGAAGTCAATGGATGCCTATGTTCAGCCGAGGACTCGAGAGATGTTGATGATTATAATGGCGAATAAGATAGTGTAATATCGAACCCAACTAAATTAATACTAAAATTATTTTCGGCGAACTTGTTATCTTATGATTTTAGTCGGAAGGTGTTTGAAGTATCTCCCAATATCTAGAGTAAGATCACTGCTACACATGAGACTACATAGAGATTACTCACGCTCCCCGCAGCTTGATGACAGATGGTCTCATGGATTCCTGCTGTGTTGGTTTCTGATGAAGCTGCTCTTCTTTCTTATCGTTGACTTTGTTGTCATCATTTTTCACTTTCTCGTGTTCAGAAAACAACAGCGTCGGCGGGAGTGTGGACGTGTCCGGATTCATTGGCTTCCAACCATCTTTGTTGGACTCTGTCGTAATATCGTCGTATTGTATGTCAGTAGTGTCAGTCGAGTTCATTGTGTATTCAGTTGTTGTGGTTGCATTTCTGTCAGTATTGTTTTTAGATTCGCTATCAACTCTCAGAGGTTCACTTTTTGAATTGCCTAAAAATGTTGGGTATATACTGTTGGTTTCTATAGTTTGTTTAATAACTGCTTCTAATGTTATAACATCTGGATCTAAATTGTTTATTTCGATGTTTGCTATACTCTCTAGTTTAGTCTTGTACGATACTTCTTTATCGTCTATCATTGTTTCGTTGTTAGTTATCTCAGTGCTATTATTGTCTGTATTGTTCGCTCTGGAATGGTTTATGTAGTTCTCTAATGGTTTTACCCTTAAGGTGTCATTGTCAAACTTCTTATGCTTTTCAGCTGTCTGTATTGGTCTAAAGTGGGGTTTGTCTCTCATAGCACGTCCGGAACTTTTGTTTGTATACATTAATTTAGCTTTAATAATATCCTCAGCGAAATCACTAGATTTTTTACTACCTTCTTCGTCGTCATCTTCTATAAAGTTTTCTAGTTCAGCTTTCAGAACTGATATATGACGTTCTTCGCCATACATTCGCCTCATTAATCCCTAAAACATAAATGAAATATTTTTAAGTAAAACTAATAGGAAAATAAGTAAGGATTTTACGACGACACATGCCAAGTCACGGGACACGGGATCAGCGGATTATAGGAGAGGCCTTTCTTAAGCAGTGAACTAGTTAACTGGGGTTATCGTGACGAAGTTAAACTCAAGCTATTAAAAATTCATAATGCTTTTCTTAATAAATAATGCATGCAAATATAATAAGTACTATGAGTACTTAATTTGATAACAACATATTTTAGTTTCAGAGTAGCTGATTACTAAGTTATGAAACTTGAGATTTCTTTTTGTTTTATAGATGGTCGTCATATCAGATAATGGTAAATGCTCATACGATTTTCTCCAATGGTAATACAAAACTAGCATTTATTACGTATTAAAGTCACGCTGCAGTTAGAAGCTATTAGTTGCGACATGAGTCGCCTCGATCTTGGAAGGCCCACGCCGTCCGTCACCACATCATCGTGAAATGGGAGTAAGTCTGTGGTGTTTCGTGTAGTGAGGACTTAATTACATATAACGAGGCATACAACACTTATTGAGAATGGATGTGAACGACATGGGCCGCAGCCATCCCTCACCATGAACTGTGCTTGTGCAACTTTTTTGGACGGAATTTATAACATCTCACTGAATTTTTTGAAAGCTTTGTAACGTCAAAACATTGAAGCTGCCTCACCGTTTGGAAAGCAGACGTCTGCTGAACGCAGGGGCGAAGGGACACAGTTTATTGGAAAAAGTTTAGAGTTTTACCTGATTCTCCCGTACGAATCGACGGATGGCGTGCCAAGGATACCCGCTGCCTGGGGTGGTGCAGTAGGTCTGCTTCGTGAGATCGCAGGGGGCGGCGGGGAGGGCCCGCGCGCGGCTGCCCTTGTGAGGACGCGCGCACGCTGACGAGTAATCATACGCATCGCCCGCTCGCCACGTCGCCTACTTGCGGGGAGAAAGCGCTCGTTAGTGATCACCTGATATATTACGTTAGAAATATCATCATTATCATCATCAAATCCACTGCTAACCATAGGCATCCGCAAAGCACGATCCCGAGTCACCTGCTTCCATAGACATCCCGCTGACTTGGAAAGGTAGTCGCTCCATCTAGTGAGGGGACGTCCTATACCGAGACTGCCAGACCGAGGTTGCCATATAAATAAAGTATGATGATACAAATATATGCTAACTTAGCTGTGCTGTGTTTGAGTGAAATAAATAGGGACATTTTCGTTACATTACATTCATCGGAACGTAACATAATTTCTTTTATTTCAGTCATAAATCAGAAAAGAACCTTTCTTAAAGGTCGGCATCACATTTGCTGGTCCTCTGGTGTTGCGGATGTCCATGGGCGGTGGTGATCACTTACCATCGGGCGGGCGGCTTGCTCGTTTGCCACCTATTTAATTAAAAAAAAATGGATTATAATATATTGAAATGCTTTGTTTCAGTTACTATATTGTTTTATTTAAAGTAAAGCATCTCTAAGTTGCGGGTTTTATAGCTATTTACCGAGATTAAAGTTTAATCTATCAGGTTTAATTGAGTTCTTCTACTCTAAGTAATTACCTATGCAAAGATGCGGGACGTCGATGAATACTGTTGGCTTAACCGTGATGAAGGTCTATGCTCATATAGAAGATGATGTCATACCATATCGTGGATTCTTCACTTATCCTTATTCAATTCCAGCGCTTTTATTTTTATCATTAATCAAGCAAGCGTTTCGTCCCGTCACTAACTCACCGTTGAACAGAACGCTTACTTTCCACAGACTGCCACGGAAGTCGATCTCGAGCCACCTGTATGTATCGTTTTCCCGCGGATTTGCATAGGTTGTCAATCCATCTAGTGACAGAACGAACCAGTTTTTTAAACAAACTGTATTAAATAATAATTTCTTGCATTTACACGAATACTATATAATGAATAAATCTATTTTTACGAGGCGTTTATTTAAAATCTGTGAGCTCTTTCTAACCGTTGAATTTATATATATGTAAATGTTTTTCGTCGAATCTCACTATACACACGGGCTAAGTATGACATCGCGTGAGTTTATAGCACTCATGTTCATATTAAGCACTCGTAAAAAGAAGATAAGCACAATAAAACCCATATATTTAGATTTATTCAAAAAATTATTTAAGGTATTATAATTTCAGTATGATTTATGAAATTTATAAAGCAAAACTTAAATTGTTATTGTTTTAATTAGCGTCACAGTTGTCAACTTTTTTAAGTAATAAAATATTTGTGATTTCTATGAGAGAGAGAGAGAGTAAATAAAGAGTACAGAACTTTTAGAACAAATTCGGTAGGTTACAATTTTTCGTTATTTTTAAAATAATTGTAGTCTCTAATTTTAAGTTCAAATAGGCGCTTCAATATGTGTGGGTAGTTAATCTAAATATAGATATTTAAGCATACTTCATAGAATATAAAGTACTGTTATACATACAACACAACATTTTAGAACACAATAATCCATTTTAGATGTTATTATACGTATGATACATTTGGCAACCCTACGTGGTGCATTGTATCCGTTTCGTTTCTCTGATATGTCACCATAAACGGTATCGGATCGGAAAAGCCATTGACTGGGGAAGTACCCAGTTACTTTCGCTAATACTTTCGACAGTTAATATAATTAAACTGCGCAGGTATTATTATAATCAAGGTGAAAATATTTAATGCATTAATACCGCGAGAAGTCGAATGATTATTGGAAAAACGATTCCTATATAATCGTTTTCGAAAGTGGTATTTGTAATTAATGTTTTTCAAAAATAATAAGATAATTTAAATATTTTTTAATTGTATGGAGGGTGCGTACACAAGCACACAGTTCACTTGAAATAAGTGATGCCTGCGGTTCAAGAACACCCACATTCATACTCGATAAGGAATCATAATACAGATGATTGTATTGATCAAATAATAAGGGTCTCCGGATCCCTACACACAACACGAAACACAGCGGCATTATGCTGCTAATCTACGATGGTATTCTGTGGGTATGTGATATTTCCCGTTCTCGACAGCTAGAGACAACCTGCAGCAACATGTGCAACAGCAATGGAACAAGACATTAAAATCTTAATAAATACATAAAGAAAATAGGATTTTAAATCTGCCAGAATGCTGGTACGCATTGTGTTCATATATTATTTTATTATTTAGATTCTTGCATCTTTAATTATATACTTATATCTTGAATTTTTTTTCAGAATGTATCATGGGGAGTGTTCCATGGAGTTGTTCGGATTAATCCAGACGTAGAGTTTCAACATCATACACCACGTCATAACTCAAAATTTTATCCTTATTGTCTCGATGGTTGGCAATCCACGACTGTGCTCTTTATGGGAAATTTTCTGCCACCCACAACTAATCTGTGGAATCAGCAGTCGCCAGCGGTATTAAGGGCCTTCAAGAAAAGTGCCTACACCTTTCTTAGAGGCCGGCAGTGCATCTGCGACTCCTCGGGTGTTGTGGTTGTCCACGGGCGGCTGTGGTCACTTACCATCAGGTAAGCTGCTTGTACATTTGGCACTTATTCTATAAAAAATCAGCCGACCTATTCACGTCGCAATAAACTGCACCATGACTCTAAAACTCTAATACATTATAGTCACTATAACGGTTTAATTAAAGACAATATAATTTTTTCATGACACTAATAGTGACAAACGTTCACCTGATCGTAAGTGATCACTGCGGCCCATGAACACCTTCATGCGGCAGAAATTCAAAATACACATCTGTTGTCACTCCTTAGGACTGAGATGATCTGTCCCGCTAGCACAACCTAGGTCTCCTACACGCACCAAACGAAACACTAGTAGTAATATTACTTTACAGGGGTAGAGTTAAGCTACAGTTTGTTTCTAGCTACACAATGAATAAGTAAGCTCGACCGGGGTCTCGACACGGCCTCACAGAATACCAGCGCAAAATAGCAGCATAGTGCTGCTGTGTTTCGTCTGGTGAGTGCAGCGACCCGGAGACCTTTATTACTGGTAACTAGGCATGTCATCTCAGTGCTCAAGGGTGACAAAGTATCTGCATTATGATTCCTTGTCCAGGATGAATGTAGGTGTCGTTGGCCGCAGGAATCGCTTGCCATCAGGTGTACTGTGTGTGAGTTTGTTACTCTCAATGTAATAATAAAAAAATAAAAAAATATGCTACTAGTTGACGCTGGTATTCTGTGAGGATGTGTTTTTCTCTGGTAGACGCGACCCACTCACGGTGCAGCTACAAAGAAGCTACAGTGTGCGCTTATAACATTTCTATTATAAATATTCGTGATAGAAACATTGTATATTTCACCAAAGCCATCGTTAAAATCAATTTATGTACATGAGAATTGATTATATTTCTAAACAACCACATTAATAATGAAAAATATTAGAAGAGTATATCATTTAGCAACTTCGTTAATGTAATCACATTAAAACGGTCTAATGTTAATCTCGATAATAATGTTGCCCGTGGCAATTATATATCGAGGGCGTCCGAATCTAGTTTGTTGACCATCGAAACGAAAGTAAAGGTTGGGCATGGCCGACTGTCACTCGCTAATTGTCGCCCGTCATTGGGAACCTAGACGGTTTCACTTTTGCCCAGACTTTCTACGCTCTCTCCATCCTAACCGATAAGAAGCCACGCAGTGTATTTTTTTATAGAATAGGTGCTAAACGATCAAGCAACTTATCTGATGCTAAGTGATTACCACCATAAATATCCGTAACATCAAAGAAACAGGTGCGTTTTCGGCCTTTAAGAAAGGTGTAGGTATTTTTTTGCTTGATGTAGGGAATCATAAAATTGGCATGTAATTCCTGCTGAGGTAATATATTAGCGTAATTTAGTCTAAGTCACGGTTGAGTTAGCTTCTAGCTGCAACAGTAATCTGTCTATGATGTATGAATGTATGACCTTTTAAGGACCCCGACCTCATAGAACACCTGTGTTGGTTAGCAGCATATCGCAGTCATGTTTGCTTAGGTGAGTGCAGGGAACCGGAGACTCGATTACAGGAAACGAGGAATTCCACCTCAGTTATTATGGTTAGGATGTCACGGAGACAGACATCGCTTACCATCAGGTGAATTTAAATAAAATAATATTTATTATCCAGAAAATAATCAATATTAATGTTCTTAATACTTTTTTTTCTTTATAGAAGTCGCACTGACTTTAGCATTTTTTTTATTCACCTAAGGGTGACAAGCGAGAACAAAATAACGGAATAAATAGTAAATAAACAGCAAATAATTTATAAATAATAAAAATAGGAAAGCAAAAAGAATTGTCCATGTTATGTGTCATTAGTATTTCCCTTTGGTAATCACACCATGTTATGTGCTCACTGCTTTACTGACTTTTGTTTATCTGGATTTACGTGTAAAAAGATAATGTATTTTAGCTACGAGGCGACCAACGCTAACTTTCGATTTTTTATCGAGAAAGAAATGACCAAATTAAAGCACTTTAACAATTTACAAAAAAAAATATTAAAAACAACTGGCTGTATGTTGAGGTGAACACTCGACATATAAAAAAAAATTAATTGATGTCAAGAAAGTAAAAAGCAGAGCTTGCAGTAGAAACATCGGTGCTAATCTGGGGCAGTGAGATGGCTGCGATCTCCGTCGCTCTGATACGTTATTTACCGCGGTACCGTTAATATAAAATGTGCACAATTTTCAATTGGACACATGAAAGATAATTTCCAGCTAATAAATTTCTCGTAGAATATACCTCAACGCTTAGAATTTAAAGTACGGATCTGAGAGTCGGTGCTTCAATGCTGGTCGTATGAGGAAGCTCAGTCATTAAACGAGCTATAGAGAGGGCTATAGGGCTCGGTGTTTGTCTGCGTAATCGAATAAAACACGTGAATATCCGCAGAAGAACTAAGGTAATCGACGTAGCTCAAAGGAACTGTAAGTTGAAGTGGCAATAAGCTCGTCATAGAATTCGTAGAACCGATAAGCGATGGGGAAGAAAGGCTCTAGAATGGCAACCTCGGAATGGCCATCGCGGTGTACGATGACCCCTCACTAGATGGAGTGACGATCTATGCAAGTCGATGCATACAGGCTGAGGATCATACTGTAAAACAGTCTGTGGGGGAGGCCTACGTTCAAGTGGTCTGGTGATGATGACGAAGCTTAAGCTTTGGTTTGCCGTGGGTCTTGGTTGGTCCTGGGGCGCAGCTCCTGGGTTCGTTTTCTATTCTTATAACAAAAATTGTATATCAGGTCTGGCTTTGTTGCGTATATTTCGCACGCGTTTGATATTGCATCTGAATTGGATCGAAGGGATTTTTTATTATTTATTACGTCGCACTGATCCCCGCCGACCTCATAAAAGAGGACCCAATAGCACAGAGTCAGAGTCCCGTGCTATCCGTTACTCGGAAGTACGAGTATAGTCACCCAAAGTGTTGTCACCTGTCTAGTATCGTTGTAGAGCCGCCCCCACAAAAACCTAGTCTACCCGCCCAGTGCCAGAAGTGCCAACTTCATGGACACTCCGCCCGCAACTGATTCGGTAAACATAGGTATGTGAAGTGCCTATGTGACCATGGCATTGTTGGTTGTTCGAGAACTGGGAGACAAAGCCCTCCAGGTCACCTTACATCCTCCCTGTGTCCTTTGTAACTCTGAGAGTCACACAGCCTTTGCTGCCCTTAGGCTTTTAAGCCAAATAGAGCTGTGATCAAACCTGCACCCGCACCAGATCTCAAGGCAGTCAATCCGCTATACCCCGCGTGGCAATCCCTATCGGTACCCGCTCTCAACTCTGCTACTCAACCAGCTTCTCCTGCTGATCGGCCCCCTGCCGATCAAACGGAAAGGGAAAGAGACCTGGGACTGGTATACCGCTACCATTTCATTCAACTTTAAGCCCTAATATAATACCGACACAATTTACATACAAATTCTTTCTTTGTATTTTTGCGCTACTTGTCCAGCGCCAACGTATTCCAAACTAGGTAGTAAATGTCGTTATAGTAATAATAATATTTATATAGTATAGTATAAATCCGTCTGGGTAACGGTCCAAGCCGAGGGTCCCTTTCGGGAACCCTTGTTGCTGTAAAAGACCCTTGGGGTAATAGTGGCATATAAAAAAATACGTCTGATCAGAGAAAGGGACGTCAAGTAAATGTTGACGCGAATTAGCTTAATTCTTGTATTTCATAAAGGGGGTTTATGAGGAGCCGTAACGGGAAAGACTATGTTCTCATTTCTAACAAACTAAAACCTCTTGACTATATAAAAGAAACGTTTTAAAGTGGCCCTCGAGCACCCTCGAGTCAGTCGCTCTCACGCAACAGGGTAACGGCCGAGGCTCCGAGGAGCCCTTGTGCTGGTTACCCACTAATGAACGTGTGCCATAAGTGCCCGGTCACCTATCAACCCGGTGAAACTGTAAAAGCCTTCGGGCTAACAGTGGCCAACAGTCTGAAAAAAAAACTACAAAGCGTGCATTCGATTCTTAATGACCGACGCAAGTCATGGAGGACGGGACTCCTTCGCATACCTCCCCGCGACTCATCCACAACCCTCAATAAAGTTTCAGGATGTAGGATGTGTATGTGTAAGATTAATAAAAGGTATAATGGTGGTTATCAAGTAAAAAATAACGATTAAATATTTTATTTATTGTTATGTTTATTAGGTGCATTTGAAGCTGTGTTTATTTTTTCAGAGATGGAACCATGATCGAAGGAAGGACCGCGCCCTTACAGAATGTCAGCATAACGCTGATGTGTTTCGTACGGTGAATGTAGGAACTGGAGACTCGGTTACAGATAACGAGACATTCTATCACAGTCCGCAGGCGTTCATCTTTGTTCATATGGGTCGCAATTGTCAATTACTGTCAGGTGGAGTTCGTTTGTCATCCTTTCTATTATAAAAACAAACTCACAAAAAAACAAAATCTACACAAAAGTTTTTTTATCGCTCATAAAATATCTGTTTATTGGAAATATCCTGTTGTTAATGTTCAATATAATTCCTTGAAGTATTTAATTAAGGTGACGCCGGACCTACGATCGAGCGCTCGTCAGTTCTAGTCAATATTTCCTATATGTTTTCGTGTTGGATCATATCGTTTACAAGGAATTCATTTCCTAACTTAAATGCCCGGTATAGGCTGACCTCGTTAAGTTTGGTTTCGTAAAAAAGTGAAATGAATAGAGATTGAGAGAGATAGAAGACACTGATTGTAAAAGAGGTGAAAGTTTGTTTAGGCGTTTGGAATCAATTTTCAAAATTATCGTTATATTATATGTTGCTTAGTTTAAAAAGTAAAGTCTTATCTTATCTAACTAGTCGGGCCATAAATACTGTTACATAAAAACTTTTCTTTTTTTCAACTTTTTAATTATTTTGAATTTGGAACGCGTATTTTATATATAAGTATATTTTTATTATTATTATATATTATTTTAAAAACTTCTTTCGATTTTGCGCTATTTCACATATTTTTTCGTGTTCATTACCAAATTACAATATTGGATGGGGTGTTAAAGAAAATAGGATTGCAGTGATCGCCTTGCACAAAGTGGGTATGGAGCCGTCGGTCATATTCCAGACACTTCAAAAGCTTAGTATCAGCCGTATGTTCGTATATCGTACTATCAACAGATACAACAACACTTCCTCTGTCGAACACAGGAAAAGATCGGGGCGGCCGCGTGCTGTTAGAACTACAAAGGCTGTTAATGCTGTTAAAGCCAGAATTCGTCGAAGCCCCATTAGGAAGCAAAAAAACTTATCGCGAGAAATGACATTCCCGCTAGGACTCTGTCGCGTATTATAAAACAATACCTGAAGCTCGGTGCTTATCCTCGATATACAGAACATGCCCTAAATCAATATCGATAAAAACGCCTTCTGTCGCGATACGCAGGTGAAAGGCACAGAAATATCTTCTCTTCCGATGAAAAAATTTGCACGATTGAAGAACACTACAATAAGCAAAATGATAAAGTGTACGCTCACAGTTCTAAAGAAGCTGCTCAAGTGGTCGGTAAGGTACAACGTGGTCATCATCCTGCGTCAGTGATTGTTTGGTGGGGCGTGTCTTATCAAGGAGTTTTTGTGAAAACTACATTTTTGTGAAAAAGGAGTGAAAACTTCAGCCAAAGTGTATCAAGATAGTCTTGGATCATGTTGTGAAACCTCTCAGCAATACAATTTTTAAAAATATACCGTGGACTTTCCAGCAGGACTCTGCACCTGGTCAAAAGGCACGAACTACCCAAGCCTGGCTTGAAACCAACGTTCCAGACTTTATAAGAGCTGAAGGCTGGCCCTCATCTAGCCCAGACTTCAACCCTTGAGACATCAAATTATGGTCAATTTTAGAGGACACGGCCTTCTCTAAACGACACGGCGAAATTAAGACTTAAAAAATCTTTGGAGCAAGCAGTGGCGAAATTTCCCTTGGAAACAGTGCGTAAATCCATAGATTCGTGGCCAAACAGATTAAAGGCCTGTATAAAAGTCAAAGGGCCCCCTTTCGAATAATATTATTAATAATATTTTCATTACTTCATTAAAAAAAATCCCACTGCTGTGCATAAGCCTTCTTCCGTGAGGGTGTTGCAGCGTAGTCCGCCACGCAGTTCCATTTGCGGATTGATGGACTTCACGTCTTTGAAATATTTTTTTATATATTTATTAGACATGAAGCTTTCCTTACGATGTATCACCATTTTTTTATATGGCTGATGGCCACTGTTAGCCCGAAGGCTTTTACAGCTTTTGACCATAAATATGACACATAAATATAAATATATATAAAATAAATCAGCACTTAAAATTACAATTAACAATTTAATTAGTACCCGCACAGGTGGTCGAACGAGGTTTGCTTGTGTACCGTGAAATTAAAGCGCTCAGGCATTGAGCTACCAAAGCTTATTTCTAACTGTAGTTGTTTTTTATATTTTTTATATATAACATTAGGGGTGACAAACGAGCACTGTTCACCTAATGTTATGTGATAAGTGTAGCCCGTGTCATGTTGGTACATCCTGCCTCAACAAAGATGCATGTCTTGTCATCCTTGAGGACCGACATGGTGTGCCTCGTTGCCTCTTGTTAGTTATAATAACAAGAACTAATTTAAAAAAAAGGCATTATTTTATATATACATGACAATGGTAACATAATACAAAAGTCACTCGGGATTATCTGTGCTGCACGGTCGTTTAAATTATGACATATATTTTATTATAATTATGTAGCTAAGTAAGATGTTTATAAATTATCTATGTATAAGTAAGTAAGACTATATATACTGGATGATTTAGCAGTAAATAGAATTAAAGTTTTGCCCGATGTGGTCTAGACGCTACAATATTGTTTCGAAGTGTTTTCCAGTAACTTGCTAAGAATATTAGGCGATACGTATTTGGATATTCTAGTACCGTTCTAGTACAGTTCTCATGAGCATCTTGTATCTTAGTTGAGGAAGCATGTAGATGTTCTAATCCACTTTGCTATTTGTTTGTAATTATAGTATAATGGGTCAACTCTACCGACGTCCTTGTCACCTAACTGAATAGCTGACAACACATCTGGATTATAATTCCATAAATGTGGTTGTGATATGCTGCATGGATCAATTCCCATCAAGTGAACTGTGGGCTCATTCGTCACCCCTAATACTATTAAAAAAAAACTTGTAAGGTGCAGTTTATATAATGGCCTTTTCGCTGTTGGCTGACAAACCGTCGAAGGTGGCCATCGCTTCGTGTCTACCCGATACCTCGCTAAGTGACAACCCAGTTACTCCAACGAAGCTCTCAGCTTGTCCGATAATAAGTCAATTTGGCGAATCTCTCCAACATTTTGTATCTAATTCACATTTGTTATTTGTCGTTGCACTTTCCATTAACGGTATTCCGCTATGAGAGATTTGTGAGTGAGAGACGATGCAATACACCTCGCACTCTGGGGTCACGACGCATCCTCACCTTGAAATTGAGGATCGATATAAATTCTCATCAGAGGTAGAACGACGCTGGTGTTTGTTTCTTTCATAAATGGGTAGGTTCGACCGGAGGACATCCATGCTGTGCTGTCATCCTCCTCTCTATACAGGTTGTTTTTTTTTCTTTTAGGAGTAACAAAGAAGCAGTTCCCCTGATGGTAACTGGTGACTGCGGCCCATGACATCCACATCCATCCTCATATCAGGATGCACGTGCACCGTCATCTTTGGGGATTGAGATTATATTCTGTAATATACAGTGTATAATTGCAGCCCAACGCTGCTGTGTTTCGTCGTGAATAGAGACTAAGATAAAATGTCTGGCGACGAGGCATTCCATCTTAGTTGTCAGGGGGTGACAACGTATCAGCATTATTACACCTTATCAGCTCAGCCGCAAGACCCACATCACGTGACCCGCTCCTGATAAAGAAAAGGGTGTTCCTTCTTTCGTTATACTACCATAACACCAGTATATAGAACGAGAAACATCGTATAAAACAAGCAATAAAACCGTTAATATTCCGATTTGACCGTAAGCGCGTGACGTCACAACCTGCTCCCAAATGTCGCCAGTCACTTTCACTTCATACCTCTCCCCCTGGCCGCTTCTTCCCCTCTCCCCCTGTCCACACACTCGCCGGCCTATTGTGCCGACGTCTTTTGTTCCTTATATAATCTGTTTGCTATCCAAACAGGTTTCGAAAAGCAATTCTCAGTTTAGAATTTTAACAGTATGACGTTTTCATACGAAATTTTCGCGCCTGCTCGCCTGTTTACATTTTTCTTGTTTGGTTATATTATATTCTATAATTATGTTGAATTACACAAACTTTTTTTTTACAAATTGTATACCCTACAATATCTATGTCAGACACCAGACATTCATGAGTTTTTTTTATTTTTTATCGACATACCGCTGTTTTGTGTTGGTAATTTATGAGGGCTAGGTCCTATCCAGGGTCGAGCCGACCCATTCATGCTGCAAAAACTAGCTGCAGCGTGAGCGAGGTTAAACAGGCACAAAACAATTGTGTTATTCGCAGTTGATGAGTTCCATTGTCTATTCCAAAATATCACAAATTATATATTTACACAGTTGAAATACTTGCTAATTACAAGCACAGAGGCGCTCACTCGTCAATGTAATGTATGCACTTGCAGTAAGATCGGAGAAAGGTACACATGCAGTGTCATGGACACGGCACATATACACACACCCAGACCATTTTTTTTTTCACATTGAGAGTAACATACTCAGCACTGCGGCCCACGACATGTACATTCATCCTGGACAAGGAGTCGTAATGCAGATGCGTTGTCTCCCTTCAGGACTGAGATGGAATGCCTCGTCACCAGTAATAAAGGTCTCTTGATCCCTGCACTCACCAGACGAAACACAGCAGCATTAAGCTGCTATTTTACGCTGGTATTCTATTAGGGCGTGGTCCGATGGAGCTGACTCATTCATTCTGCAGCTAAAATCAAACTCCAGTGTAGCTGCACAAATATTGTTCCTCGGCCGGGAATCGAAACCAGGACCAGGACCACGCGGCCATCAATTTCTAATCACTACGTACGGGTTATGGACCGTGAGTTCCCAGAATAAAAATAAGAACTTGGATTGAAATTGAATTGTCGAACGGATGTTCTCAAACGAGAAAACCTGTCCATAACATGTACTAAGTTGCAGCTGATCGTTAATAGCCTAATGGTTTAGGGTGCGGTCTGCGAAACTTTAGGTCGTAGGTTCGAATCCGCCATTAGACTATCGTCGTGAACCATCTCCTAGTACTGGCATTTAAACTAAATTGGACTGGTTAACTGGAATGATAGAAATGTTAGTAGCAATTCTAGAATTCATATATAAAAGAAACAAAATAGAAATCCCTTACAATTACTACTCTTTCAAGCTGCTGTGGCAAGCATGGCTCGAGGGAGGAAGACCCTCCTCACCCCACAGAACACCAGAATAGAATAGCACTGTTTCGACTCCACAGTACACCAGAATAGCACTAGTGAGTGTAGAAGACCCGGAGACTCTTTTTACTAGATCTTAACCCACAGGAGTAACAACACATCTGCATTATGATTCAAATTTGGGTGTCGTGGGCTGCATGAATCATACAACATATCATGTGACTGATAAATTTACTTTCTGGTAAATAATTTTAATAGGAATATTAAAATAGAATATAAAGAATATCATTGTTATGATTATTCCGCATAAATCCTTACTAACGTGATAATCCAATCAACAGACAGTTCATTGGATTATCACGTTAGTAAGGATCCAATCCAATCAAGGGACAGTTTGAGTTTGGTACAGGTTTGTGTATATCTCGATGTTCCACCCTTAAACACGTGATAAACAGCACTTACTCGCAAAGTTGAGGATCGAACTCGCTTTGCTCGTGTAACGTGAATGAATAGTGAACGTTGAGCTAAAACTAATTTCTAAGTATTTTTTAATATGTTTTTTTGCAACAATTTTCATTCCTCCGATATCATGGTACGAGATCCTCGCAAGCAGTTGTCATTGGTTTGCCACGTCAACCATCAATGAGGTATTTTTTGATAGAACAGCTTCTGTGTATAGTTATGAACTAAAAAAAAATTAAATAATGTGCGAAGACCTTATAGATGTGTTTGAGTTTTATGGAAATGATTGGAGATATTTAAGCCAAAATAAACTATTTATACGTTTACAATACCTTCATATATATATATATGTGTCTGTGTGTGTGTAAAGACTGTGTGAATTCCGTATGTAGACATATTTTTGAATTATCTCATTGTATCCAATACCACCATCCCTTCAGATGATAATAAAATTGCCGCAAATAATATATAATCGAAGCATCGAACTCGCCTTGCCTGAGTACCTTGAAACTAAAAGTCACTTAAACACTGAGCTATAACGACTTACTCTACTGTCTCCGGTATAAACTAATTTAAGAGGGAGTATGGTTAGCCTTAGTTACTAGTTATACTATCCTGCTGGTGCGTCGTCACCGTCGCCCATGAGCAACGCCAGAGGAGTCGCAGGTACGTCGCCTTTAAGAAATTAAGACTGACAGATGAAGTTAAATTTGAAGGATACGCGGATACAGAACGCGAGGAATTCCATCTCAGTTCTCAGGGTTCATAAAGAATATGCATCGATAATCGGCTAAAATATCAAGACGTCCAACACGCCCACGTGACCGAGAGCGCTGTAAAGCTCTTGAAACGGACATATATGTTTTTTCCTATTGTATTGACACTTGTGATTCCTGCGGCCCGTGTCACTAAGATTCATCTTCGATAAGGAATCATAATGAAGACGCGTCATTATGAGGAATTAAATGAGATGCCTCTTCAAATATCGGTAAAGCGAAAGACTCTCCGGATCCCTATAGCAGTCGAAACACATCGTTTTGTGGCATAGCACATATAGAATCCATACTATTAGCTTTATTAATATTTATCAGAATTAATGAAAACGTTTATTAGGTATTATAAGAATATATTGCATTTCTTTGAATTCTAGGTTTGTTAGCAATTGAAACGAATTCGTCATACAATAGTCAAGTTGTTGCACTAGCCGTTGAAAAGTGGGCCCCGGCCGTCCCCATTCCCACGTTCTCGAACTTGTCATGGTGCTTCATGCGACAAGTGCTGGAGTGCTGTTTTTATTAGCAACAGATTTTCTGACTTCCTTTATATATAAATAAAACTTCCGATTCGAATTCAATGTGGGTATGGGAAAAAATATATTTTATATTCACTAACACTGTGCTAACACGAATGATTTTTTTTATTACATTGACAGTGACAAACGAGAACACAGTTCACTTGATGGCAAGTTAACTTCCGCGGCCCATGACATCTACATTCATCCTCGTCAAGAAATCAAAATGTAGATGCGTTGTTGCCCTTGAAGACTTGATGGAATGCCTCGTCGCTAATGAACGCCAGGATCTCCTACACTACCCCGGTCGAGCTGACCCATTCATTCTGCAGCTGGAAACAAACTGCAGTGTAGCTCTACCACTGTATAACTTTGTTCATAAGCTTCAAATTGGTCAATATATAATTTCGCCAGTTTCTTCTGCTCTATCAATGTAATTATTTCTTATCTTGAATAATTTTAAATAAAATAGTAGTTATGGCTATGTAAATGTAAGAGTTTGATGAAATTATTAAGTTCGTGTCTCATACACGTTATTTGTTATTTAGCAAAAATTTTTATACTCAATAAAAAAGTAACTAAAAATACGGCCCATGCAAGTATAGAATTAAAATGCAATACTTAAGTGACTTGATTAAGGCATAACTATTTATCTCTAGCAATAAATCCTTACTTCAATTAATATAAAAATAATACATATGTGTTAAATAAGAAAATCGCACACAAGCCTCTGTTTACTTGACAGTTCAGAGTAGTATCATTCATTGATCAGATGACAGCTTCGGCTGGTTATTGGAAAAGTCGAAGAGAAATTGCCGCAAGCCTGCATTTAAACGACTATATTATAATAAAGGGGAATAAGATAACGTGACTAGAATCACAGATAATAATTTATGCAGAATTCATAAAATACTAGCTGTAGATGTAATAGTTACATTCCAATTAGAAAGAACTAAATTTGAATTCGAAACGGAATCGGATACATCGACAAGATTTGTTTCGTTTTTTTTTCAATTTATTTCGACATAAACGTTTTATTAATAAGTTTTCTATCATATTATTTACGTTTTATAGCATAACAATTTGCTGATTTTCTATTAAACACCATCGAATGGCCAATATTATTTATTGTGTTTATAGTATTTATTGTCTTTTTAATACACAAAGTTTGCCCTAAAATTAGGACAAAAGGCGTTATAATGTAATCCTGATTGGTTCGATGACCTCGGAATTCTCACCAAACATTAAGTATACCTTATCTCTGAATGTTTGAAATGAGGAAAAAAACATTCTTGGAATACTGGTGTATTAAATTTGGGACTAGATCATACATAAAAAAAAAATAACTTAATCTATTCTTTGATATATATCTAGCGTAACCATCATGTCTAATGTATTCTGTAATTAATTTATAAATTTTAATTATCTCGTGGGTCATTATTCTCTTACCTACTCTATTTTTATTTTAAAAAGTAGTGTTGTTACACTTTCTTGGCCACAATTGACTCATCGTTAGCGTGAAGTTTTGGCAAACAGTAGTTATAATTTATTCAAATTTATACCACCTCGATCACTTGAACCCTAAGATTCCAACACATTGGGTAAATCTCATTTGCGCAAAACCGATAACAGATAGCAGGAAACATCCTCATTTAGCACTTCTAACGTAATTAGCACTCACCACAAACAGAAAGGCGATCGCGAGCCGCATATCTCTATCGAACTTTCACTGTGAACGCGCACGGCAAGTTCATGATGGACACGACCATTCGCCACTGCGTCTGGCTCCTGACTGGCGCGCGGTGACGCTTTTGCAGTGCCCTGTCAAGGACTGCATCAGATCAGATGCACTTGATTTTTAATAGCAACCCTAAAGGAAAAGTAACCGGTACACTTGTTCGAAGGCGGACCGGCCTCGGTAATATCGTCCGGTGAGTTTTATAAGGCAATACGAGATCACGGCACTTCGTAACAGTTTCCCAGCGCTGTGTCATTTGTGTGGTACTTCCGTCGATAAATCTCGGAATCTATCTGTATTTATGCCATTTCGCCTATATCTGTAGGTTACGGTGCCGTTAAGTTTCTATACAATGTTGTCGAAGGGCCATTTGTTATTCGAAACCTTTTATTGTTTTTTGTAAATGCTATATGCATTTACAAATGATTATATATATATCAATATGTATTGAGTGTGAGACAGCACAGTCCACCTGATGGGAAGTGATTCTTGCTGCTTATGTCACCTACATTCGGCTTCGATAAGTATTCATAATTTAGATGCATTGTCTCCCTTCAGAATTAAGATAGAATGCCTCGTCATAAGTAGCGTTATGATAGTCTACGAGGGTGCAATCTTTTCCCGGTCGAGTCGTTCCGTCCTTGTCACATCTAATTACAAACTGTAGTGTCTCTATTAAAATTTATTTTCATAGAGTGCATATATTTCTATTGTGATCTTTATAAATTGATAATTACGTTAGACAGTAAAACGTTGAATTATCAAGACGGCTGTCTGTTATCGATCGATTTGAAACAGTCACGTTACTCGGCGTTATAATTTCTGCACGCGCTGATATATTGACATTTCTGTGCTGGTCGTATTTGGAGCAGACTGTGTGCTGAATATTGATGGGTTGTTTAGTCAAGATTAAATGAACAGTCTTAAGAAACTGAACGGACCTCCAATCAGTGGGTATGGAAAAAGAGATAAATAGATTTTTTACCGGCATATGATCTTTAAACATTGCCTTTTCTTTTTTAATAGTTGATGTGACAAACCGCCACACAGTCCAGCAGTGATAAGCGATGACAACGGCCTATGTCATCTACATGCATCCTCGACATGGTATTCTTTGTTTTTAATTGGAAAATAATAATAGTACATAATATCGTATTATATGGAAAAAGTAAAAATAAAAGTTTTTTTATCGAATTATATATTTAATCAATCGAAGTATATACCATTATTAGTTATTTATTTATTCTTTATGGCATTAACCTTAACAAAGTTAAAAGTTCACAAAGACGCACTTAATGCCTCACATTCTCTAGCAGTCAAGCCTAGGTGTGGTGAGATATGTGTATGATAGGTGTAGCAATAAACTAATTAATAAAAGAAAGAAACTAAATATATATATATATATATATATATATATATATATATATATATATATATTTATATATATATATATATATTTATATATAAATACATATTAGAACACAATACGATAGCGGTAGCTACCAATGAATTCCTTATGTGGATGATAAATACTTTTACATACCTTTCCTATATTACTTCCCTTATATAAATGCATTGTGTACATAAAAGTTAAATAAATATATCTGACTTTAGATAACTTAGCAAATTCTAAAGGTTCAAGTGATTCCATTGCTGAAAAATTGTAGGAGTGAGAGTCAATAAAATCTTAGGAAGTGGTTTGGACTTTCTCATTGGAATTGAATTTTTTCCTTGCAATAAATTGTCCAAAATTCGAAATACTCGTAAGTGGTAATCAGTTGGAGCAAGGTCCGGGTAGTATGGTGGGTGTCGAGACATTCCAACCGCAGCTCCTCTAATTTAGCGACCGTTTTTCGTAAAGTATGGGGTCTAGCGTTGTCATGAAGCATCAGTGGACTAGAGCAATTGACTAGTCTCGGTTGCTTAAAGCTTAGCTTTCCATCACAGTTTGCAATTGTTGACAATATAGATCTGCCGTAATCGTTTGGGCAGATCTTAGGGAAGCTGTAGTACATGCCACCAGCACTGGTCCACCAAAAACACACCAGTACCTTTTTCTGAGTCAACATTCGCTTGGGACAGGATTTTGTGATTAGAGTTTCCGATTTCTGGTACAAAACCATTTTTCATCATAAGTAACGATACTATTCAAAATTCCCTCGTTATTGTAACGGTTGATTACGCTAACTCAATGCGTATTTGTTGGTGTGCTTCACTCAATTCAAGTGTTATAATATACAATACCCATTTCTCGAGCTTTTAGCTTTCCAAGTTTTCCTTGTTTCAAGTGAATTAAAATTGTTTTGTCACTAACTGACCTACAAAACAAACGGTTTGACTGTTTTTTTTTGGAGGTCTAAATCCCCAGATCGAAAACGTTCCAACCAAAATCGTACTGTACTTTCTTTTATAGTAGCTTCCTCATGCACATCATTAATCCTTCGAGCTTGTTCTTCAGCGCTGGTGCCACGGTGCAACTCATATTCTTCAATAACGCGATATTTCAAGTTTTCCATTTTGTAACAGAAGGATGTCAAAGAAAAAAGAAATGGCGTGTAAAAAACTAAATCACTAAATTCGAAAAACAAATACACAAGACTAAATTTTGAAATACTTTTCAATTCGGAATTCCTTATCAAACGCCAGATTTTCGAGATGTAATAATTTTGTTAACCTAATATTTCAAGCTGGTTGCGTCTATGAGGTCTCTACCTTTAATTACGATAACAAAACCACATGATTCGAAACCAAGTATATCAATTATGGATAAAAATATTCCTGTGCTCGAAAGTAACCGCACCAGGCTCTATCGGGACCGGTCCACTGTCACAGGCAGGAAAATGATGCGAATAAGCCTGAAATCGTGTTGCTGGACGTAAAAGGTGATAAAGACCATGAATTTCACAATGAAGTGGCTCGACCTGGGAACAATCACGACCGCAAGGAATACTAGCGATTAGTGGTAGTATAATGCTGCTGTGTTTTGTTTTCGAGGGTGTACATCCAGAGACTCGATTATAGATAATAATGCATTCCATCTCAGTCCTCCGTGCTGGCCGCGCATGTGCATATCGAATCTTGGTTGAGAAACGATGAGATATCATGGCTTGAAGTCATCACTTATCATCTGATGTTTGCCAAGTATTATTAAGAATATATTAAGAAAAATATATTTCAAAATTGACTAATACCTGTTGTTGTTAGAAATTACTCAATAGGTCTAAATATATATTTTTAATAATACATGTTATTTTACAAATAAAACATAATTTTATATCTTGTAAGTAAGTTTACAAAGTCCAATTTATAAGTGCACTCTTTGTAAAATTTCGTTACACCTCCGACTCGGGGGTTATGGCTGTGTGATAAAATTTTCTCATCAATCATTTATACACATTCATGTAAAAACGTTTATTACAATGAACTGAACCTTCTATTTAACAATTATGATAATTTTTAAAGTTCATTTAATTGATATATGTAAAAGATGTTTTTTTTGGAACGTCAATTTTTCAGAAGAGTTTTTTATTATTAAAAGCAGAGATCACTGTCTAAATGATTGCACGAAAAATGTGTTATTTTCATTTCTTTATTTATATTTAATATATTTTGTGATTACGAACGAGATGGACATTTTTGGATTTAATTTTTTTCTGGAAACGATGTATTCCATCTCAGCCTTCTGTAATGGCAACACATACGTATCTTGAATATTTGAAGATATACATATAAATCATGGGACGCAGTTATCACTTACGATGAGGTGAACTGCATTGTTTGTCACCTTCCTCTAAAATTATAAAAAAACAGGCCTAGGGGACTACGACGAGTGGTGAGTGAGTCTGAACTTACACGAACGAATAAGCCATACGTAATTATTGCGCATCTCTACAAAAACAGGAATTTTTTTTTGGCTGATCAATTAACAAGAAAGAGTGAGAAATGAGAGTACAGTTATTCTAAACGCTCACTGGTGCCCGTTACACTTTAACAGCTGTAAGACATATTTGTGAGTAGGGAACGTAGTCTAATGCGCAGCTTAAAGAATGAAAGTCAAATGAAAATTGTCTATTCGATCTTTCGATCGTTTTAGCAAAAGCATGAACGAATAGGCATTTGTCCATTCGTTCTTATATTAATGACATACATGAAAAATTTACGCACATTTTTCTCAAGTTGCTGTACGCAATAAATCAAATATATCAATCTTCGAATTTGATCGATGATCGAGATCAGGTTTCTCTTGCATTTCAAAATTAAGTGCGAATGCTGCAGATCGCTACTCAGGCATTTTTTTTTAATAAGCAAAGCATACTTAACATTACTAACGTTCCCGTTTACTACTCCAACTAAGTTGAAATGCTGGTGCTAGGAGATGGTTCACGAGAATAGTTGAATGGAATATGACGGTATAAGTATTTATTAGACTCATCATTAGACTATTAACGTTTAAAAAAATCATTACTATATCACAAATATTCGGTTCAGATAGATATGTGCTCCGTAATTAGCTACGGGGTCATCACTATAGCTATTATTGATGATATAAGTATGACGATATCGATATAGTATAGTGCGGGTACATAACTAGCACCGTATTAACAGTCTCGTAAAGCCATGGCGAACTCTTACGGTACTCGTGGGAAGACAGACAGCTTTACATAAGTTGCCTCCAGTGAGCATTTGCTAACCTTGTTTGAGAATAAATTATGTGTTTTATGAAAAAGATAAGTCAAGTTATGGTAAAATAATTCGTATTAACAAAAATAATCGGTTTGTTCATAACATCCGAATCGCAGGGTGACAGCACCCGTGCATCTTGTAACTTTTTTTATAATCTATCTACACCAGATGCCTTGGGTCGCAGTTATCTCTACGTCATAAAAAAAGACAACGCTGCTCCAGTTTGATTCCCAGCCATGTGTTGCAACTTGAAATGTAGCTTATTTTATAATCTGTGCTTATGTGTTCTTGGTAGACTATTGGTTTATATTATTATTGATCTTTTATATTTAATTACAATAACACTCATTTAGTTAAAACCTCATTAAAAGTGGTGAGGTTTTAACTAAGTCTAATGAGTATATGATAAGTAAGATAAGTTTGATGAGGAATGAAAATTTTAATTGCAATATTAAGAATTATTTGACCATAAGATGGGACAATAATAAAGGTGGGAAAACGTTTGGACAATTACTCCCACAATTCGGATATAGACGATACTACAACGCCCTCGAAAGAACTTCCCCAATTGTTGTTGTAAAAATACCAGAAGTTATATTGTATCTGCTAAATGCAGGCATTTCATACGAATAAACATTTAAAAGAAGTGCGGAGCGAATCCCACAACCACGTCGCGTTTGGTTCTTAAAAAAAGCTGCAGAAAAGTATACAAGGTTACGATAAAAATTGTGAGTTGATTATTATAAAAAAGAAATAAGACTATAACAATAGAATAAGGCACTGTAACTTGCGTAAGAAACTCACAGAGGCTCGTGAATAATGTTTAATTGTATTATTTCATTGTATCAATTCGATCGAATCACATTACATTGCTAATTCACACGACGGAAAAATTAGGTTCCGCTTACTGGCAAGAAAGAGTGTGTACGTTTGAGTAGGTCAGTCGAGTAATCGTTCGCTGTCGGACGCTCGCGGTTGTCACTCTCTGTCTTAAGTTCTTCGTGAGGCATTGGAAAGGGACGGGGAGCATGCGCGTGCTCAGCACCGTTATCCCGCGACGATATCTTGAATGAAGATGGCGTTTTCTCTCGCGCCAAAACAATGGCGCCCGTCGAAAATACCATTTTTTATGGTTAAATTTGAGACATCTTTATACTTATATTTATATTTTTTTGATTTTAATAAACTTTGAAGTTTGTGCTTTACGATACACCTATTGATTATATGGGTAAAAATAATAAATTATTTTTATATTTAATTTTAAATTAAATTATTTTAATAAATCCTCTAAAGTTCTTATCCACTATTAAATCTTGTGAAATAAAAATACTTGATTTTTTACCCTTACGGTGTCACCGTGATAGATTTTTATATATGTATGTTAAGAGATTTTAGTCGAAGAGAAAGTATCGATCGCGTCATCTTAAGACAATGAAAAATTTACATAGTCAATGACCCCTATTAGACCTCAAAGATCAAACATCTTCATCATCATACCTAAACAGCGTGCTAACCTTACAGCTTCACCGGGTCGAAAGGTGGGCCAGCGCTAAGGGCACTCACCCGAGACCTTTATGAATGGGTAACACAAGCCAGCACAAGGGTTCCTGAGATTATCACTCATATATTCCACGTACAACG
Organism: Teinopalpus imperialis; assembly: GCA_029286865.1. Lineage (NCBI taxonomy): Eukaryota > Metazoa > Arthropoda > Insecta > Lepidoptera > Papilionidae > Teinopalpus > Teinopalpus imperialis. The sequence goes on from JAGSMU010000001.1 coordinate 16,190,954, forward strand.
GTTTCTGCAAAGAAATGATTTTTAACCTCTAACAGTATATAATAAAAAAGGTGTTTGGGGAACGCCAAATTTAATTTTTCAAAGGTTTTCGTTTTCTTATTGGTATGTTTTTTTTCCTTTTTATGTAGCTATGACGTAAGCAGATCTTTGTTAATCTTTATTATGGTACAGATTGTTGGAAAACCAATTTTTTTTATTACATTGAGAGTAACAAAGTGCACAGTTCACCTGATGGGAAGTGATTTCTGCGGCTTCATGACATCTACGTTCATCCTTAAAAAGGAATCATAATTCAGATGCGTTATCACCCTTGAGGACTGAGATGGAATGCCTCGTCACCAACAAAGTCTTCGGATCCCAATACTCACCGGACGTAACACAACACCATTATGCTGCTATTTTACGCTGGTATTCTGTGACGGCGTGCTCCTACCCCAGACGAGCTGACCGATTCATTCTGCAGCTAGAAACAAACTGCAGAATCAATAAAATAAATACAAAATGAAATGTTATGAATATCAGTATAGTAAGGAATTACCGTGTTCCATGGGCTGCGCGGGGAACGTATAAATAAAATAGCTTCGCAATGGTCTCTTAATATTCCGGGACAGCTCGGTCGCATGGTGAGCCTACAACGTTTGCAAATCGAGCTGCCACTTTAAAATCGAAAGGCGCCCCTGATTGGGTTTAATTACCTCTATCTGATCAGTGTCAATGCTTAAATCTTTACAGAGCTTATCTTACTTCAACGTAATCGACATTAATAACAAACTAATTGACGGATGCGGTTCTTTCCTTATTAAAGACTCTTTAAAGTGAACCCTTAATAACATTTAATATACTTTATAGCAGTGGTTGTATCTGGTTTCTGACTGAAGCACAAATAGGTCGACACGACCGGAGAACGAACACGTATTCAGAGAACCTCAAAACGAGATATTACATTTTAGTTCTCCATACAGTGTGTCGTGGTAGCTCAGTGTATAAGCGCTCGGTTTTAATTCACGATACGCGAACACGCGAGCAAACCGAGTACCGACACCAATTAAGTTATTTATTACCATTATATGTACCACCTGCCGGCGACGAAGGAGGACGCGGTGAAACCTGCACGTCTAGGTTAAATTAAAAAAAAACGAAGACAAGCGAATCCGCAGTGGAGCTTCGTGACAGACTATACTCTAACACTGACTATAGATATGAGGCCTACGCTTTACCTTATGGTAAGTGATCACTGCCGCCATTAGCAGACAGAGCTACACTGCAGTTTGTTTTTAGCAGCAATGGGTCAGGTCGACTGGGGTGGGACTACACTCTCAAAGAATACCAGCATAAAACAACAGCATAATGCTACTGTGTTTCGTCTGGTGAGTGTAGGGATCCGGAGACATTTATTTCTGGTGACGAGGCATTCCATCTACGAGTCAGTTCGATTAGATAAGGACCACACCGAGACAGAATGCCAGCGAATGCCGATGTTATACGTCTGGCGAGTGTAGAGATCAGGAGATCCTTATTACTGGTGACTTCGCGTTCCATCTTAGTTCTTAGGGACGAGAACGTGGGTGTCATGGGCTGCATTGATCATTTACCATCAGGTATACTGTATCCTCATATCGATTAAAAAAAAAGAGAGTAACACAGTATTCGTGACAGAAGTGTGTTCTTTGATCTAAACTTCGATTTGTAATAGCAAGGAGTAAGTTTGCAATAATAACAGGGAGAGAGAAAAAAAGTGGAAAACGGCACAAAAGCTCCGCAACATCTAGTTTTCTCTTTTTCTCTCTCCAAGTGCCAATTATTCGTCCCTTTGACGTCGCAAACGTTTCTTATACGTTACATATGGAAATGTTGCACTCGAAATTGACAAAAGCTCAGCAACGCCTAGTTCTCTCTTTTTCTCTCTGGCAAATACATATTTCCGACTCCCGCTCTTAAGAAACGTTTCATCAAATGTTACATACATGTTGCATACCAATTCAAACTTCATATACTCGATCAAAAGTATCGTTTTAAAAAAATGCATCTCATAACATCGTGCGTATTCCCTTGGCGGACATTGAATTGTAAGTGGGTACGGGTGCGGCCCCGTCAGTTTGTTTAACATCTCTCTCTGTGTTTACGACCGTCCGACTGCTTAACCGATTTCAACAACAGTGTCAATACAGTTGTTGAGAAGAATTACAAGCTATAAATACTGACGGAGTTACGCGAAAGTCGACCTAATTCGCACTGGAGAGTTGCAGCTTAATTGCGCCTTTTAAGTTTTCGAATGAAGTTACGATCGGTAAATGTACAGGTAGTAATTGTATAAACGATGAATGGATAACTTAAGTTTAGTATAAAATCGGTTAATAATTTCATATGGGTATCGAAATCAATTTATTCGCGTACTCTGAATAAATACGACAGGGACGGCGAACCATTTTACTATAGATTCCTTAATGTTATCGAAATAAAAACAAATAAACTTTACTATTAAATAGAATATTTACAAGTATTCGTTAAAAAAAATACAAAAAATATACACTGACACTACGCGCCATTTTGTCTAGAAAAACAAAAGGTTTAATCTTGCCATAACATACTGTACGTCTTAGTGTTAAATAGATATATATATTATAATAAAACTAAATACTTAATATTTTAAATGCTTTTGTAATAACGTATATGACGACATTTCGCAATATAATTTTCTAATCATTTTTTCATCATCGGCCATCAAGAAACGCGGTAGATTTCCATCTTTTTGTAATAATCGCGGTCGTTTTTATATCCTTTCGTTGCTGATATTCCTAACGTTCGGACGAAGCGATTTTTTTTGTCGTTTTTAATGCGAACAGCGATGGATTGTAATAATTTTCCTGCGGCAGTCCTTCCGACCGAGTATAGCGTGTGTTTGCAAGAGAAGTGTGAATGGGTATTTGTTGAGTTACGCTCTGCCAACATTTCTACATCACCTCTTGATTGTGTTGTCCACAGCTGGCACTGGCTTATACCAAATAAAAAAAAGACTTGTTATTAGTTTGATAATGCAGTTTTATACACGGTTCCTGAACATAAAACATACACCGTTTTATCGTCTTTACCAATCATTCCATATATCTCAGTCCACTGAATATGTCTTTACACACTACCGAGTTTAAAATTGTGTTGTCACTTACCTTGAACGTTGTTTGCAGAGTTTTTTGGTTTGGTTTTTGGTTACCCAACTATAATACTGAATAATACTGCATTAATGTAAATATAACTCATACTGATTCATAAAAACTTATGTTTTTTTTATCACATTGATAGTAACAAATGAGCACACAGTTCACCTGATGCTAAATAATTCCTGCGGCCCATGACATCTACCATTGAAGGAATCATACTGCAGATGCACTGCCACGCTTGAGGACTGAGATGTAATGCCTCGTCATTAGTAATAAAGGCCACCAGATCCCTACACTCACCAAACGTAGCATTAAACACAGTAGCATAATGCTGCTATTTTACTCTAGTATTCTGTGAGGGCGTGGTCCTACCCCGGTTGAGCTAACCCATTCATTCTGCAGCTAGAAAAACTGCAGCGTAGCTCTAGCACTGTAAAGAGTGTGAGTATGAGATGTGAACGAAGTTAATAACGGTAAAATAAGCGATGCGTAATTTTAAATTGCAGACGTAGATATTGCGGTGCAGGTCCTCGAGACATATATGTGTATGTTCCAAACTTGAAAATCAATTCTAAATGTAGCACAAATATTTATCGCGTGAATATCGAACTCGGAACCCACGACACAGCTGTGACCACTACGCGCAATTAATCCGTTGTAATGCATATGCAAAATAATAAGATGCAGTTTGAAAGACACGGGGAATAAATATAACTGTCATAATATAATATAATACACCTAGACCGGAAAACAAACAATTCATTTTACATAACTACTGCTCCTCGGCTTCAATCGAACTCAACACCCGCGACGCAGTAGCAGTGTACTCTAGAGACTACGTCCGACAGTCAGTTCGAACATGGAGCTGCCCACGTCTCGTATAAACCGTACCGATGGCTTGTTTTTAATCATTTCGTTGTATAATTTCCATATGTTATACATTGCGTGGGCGCCACGTGGCTTATGTCGTCGCAAGATTAATAATTTGATGATTCATAGTAATGTTTTGAATAGCTTCTTAACTTACCAAGATTATGATACATTTAAGAATTTTTACGAATTAAGATTAAATTATTTTTATATAATACGATTTCAATGTCTTGTTCCAGTGGTAGTTAACTAACTGTAGTTTGCTTCTAACTATAGCGTGGTCCCCGTGGAGGCGTACTCCACCGGGTCCACGCCCCCACAGAATAACGGCGTAAAATAGCCACATAATGGTGCCGTGTTTCATATTCACATATTCTTTTACAGTTTCACCCGGTTGAGAGGTGACCGAGCGCTTATGGCGCTCAGTCGAGACCTCTATTAGTGGGTAACCAGCATAAGGGCTCCCGTAAGGGAGCCTCGGCTTGGACCGTTACCCTGTTCCGCGAGAATGTCTAACTCAAGGGTGCCCGAGGGGGCCGTTTATCTGTAAAAATAGTGAAGTTAGCTGAATATAATTTATCGTGTCACTACATACATTATGCAGGAAATACAAGTGTAGGACAGTACGTCTACTTTGTAAGATCATAAAGTGTTACTTTTACCAGCCTCATCAGATGTGTTAAAAGGTAATTTACATTTAAAATTTAAGAATTTCACGAACTTTGTCTGCACTACGAGCATGTCTCAAATATAACTTATGTACTGCGGTTTCAACCGGTGCTGCAATAATCTAGAATGCTGCCCACACACAATAAAAAAGATATTTTTTTTATAGAACAGTTGGCAAACGAGCAACCAGCTCATCTCATGGGAAGTGATAACCGCCGTCCATGGACGGCTCAGCTGCAGAGAGCAACACCAGAGGAGTGGCAGATGCGCTACCGGCCGAGAAGGGTTGACATGATAGTAGAATAAAACCCAGATTTGCGTAAAGTTTATGAATTATAACTAATATATGAGCCGAAAAAATTATTTTAGAGTTAAAAAAATACCGAGATATTTTATTAGACAAGGTTCCTTAATGATTATTTTGTTAATTTGGTGATCATAACATATTTTATACTTTTAAATTCGTTATGGTTAAATAAAGAAAAACATTACCCTCCTTTGGTTACGTCGAACTCGGGTAAAATATGTTTGAGGCCACTATTTCGTGTGAAGCCATGACATAAAGTGGGACAATAGACAATAGAAAATCAGGGTCAATCAATAAATAACAATCAAAATGCCTATATATTAATATTTCATTCTGAGTAAAGGCTTTTACGAGGTATATAGTAAATAAATAAACGAGATATAGATATATTGTCTTCTTGGCACTTTATAGCTGATAGATATTACAGTAATATTTTTTTTATTAAATCTCATAAGGAAGAAGTTCCTACCAACTAACTCGGTCTTAGGTGATTATGAAGAAGGTGATAATAAAACAAATTTGCTTAATTTTTTCATCTCTTCTTGGTTGATTGCGATCTCGTTGATATCTTCTGGTTATTGTCCGTTTACTGCGCAGAATATCTTATTTGCGCAAACACAGAGCCACTCACTCGTCGTCCTCTTACCTAGTGCAATGTAATGCATGTATAATAAGGGTAGAGGAAGGTTCAGATCAGTATAGTGTGAAAGACACCCGCCACGCAGCAGTCAGGTACACTATCCACTACATTAAACTACTAAACTACACACAAACAAACACATATTACGTTAAACTACTTACAAACTAGTATTTTCTTATCAAAATACTTTATATTTGGGTCGAAATATTGACGCAGATAAAATATTACAACCGTTTTCTGTATCAATGCGCGGAATAGTTGATACGCTAACTTACTATAAATTTGTAGTTACACGAATGCTAAGATAAACCCCGCTCTCACTTTATTGGTATTCTGGGAGAAAACATCTCAGTGCGTCATCGCAAGAGACGATAAAAAAGTTAACACTTTTATATTCGGAGAGAAAGACTGAATCAGTCAAATTATTACAGCCGTTTTCTGAACTATATAAACAACACAGTATAACATTTATCTAAATGCGAGGAATAGTTTACTTTCTGTTAACTAAAAGTATAACTAGAAATTTGTAGTTACACGAATACCAAGATGAACCCCGTTCTCACTTTATTGGTATTCTGTGAGAAAACATGTACATCATTGCAAAAGACGATGTTATATTCGACGGGAAAGACTAAAGCAGTCAAAATATTATAGCCGTTTTCTCAACCAATTAAAAACGACGCAGTACAACGTTCAATCTAATGCCATGAATATTAATTTGCAGTTAAATAAAAGTATAATAAATAGAAATTTTGTAGTTACACGAACCAAGATGAACCCCGCTCTCACTTTATTGGTATTGTATCGGTACTGTGAGAAAAAATCTAAGGTCGTCATCGCAAAAGGCGATATTATTTTTGGACGGGAAGACTGAAACAACAAAAGTATTTAGCAGTTTTCTATACCGATTACAAACTCCATAGTATAACGTTCAATGTAATGCCAGGAATAGTTAATTTGCAGTGGACTAAAAGTGTAACTAGAAATCTGTTGTGTATTGATCGTCGCTCAATCTTGTCGGTAAGATATTTATTATCTGTGCATAATTTATTTTATTATGGTAAATTATCAGTATTCGTGGTCGCCCAATGGTTGGACCATTCGATCGTAATTCATATTTTTTTAAGTTTAGTACTTTATTCAGGTTCTTTTGTTAAATAGTATACTGCTGCAATGGGCATATAACATTATTGAAATTTGTTCTACCAGGTGCGAGTTTTAATTTCATTAATGTAATTGTATATATTTTATTATTATAAATTATAGTTTATCTATCTATTTGTCTAATTTTTAACGATAATCTCTACTCAGTGAGTTTGTTTGACAATACACATTCAATAGGAACGTGAACAATTAATCTTTTTTTAATTAACAAATATTTGTTATATTTCTGTATTCCTTTTCCATATGAATTTTAACTATGCAAAATCTCGCACTACTCCTTGCCCGCAATGTAATTAAAATGGGTACAAAGAATTCGTCTTCACGTATTAATACGTAATTAATTAATTCTACCATATTCCTCCATTCCTAGGTCAGCATGCTACAGCTTTAAAATATTAACGAGATCACGACTGTGTCAACACAATTGTGTTATTCGCAGTTAACTAGTTCCATTGTTTATTCAATAATGACAAAGATTATAAATACATATCATAATTACGAGAATATTTGCTAATTAGCACATATAAGGCCGTGATTTCCGAGAGAAAATTAGAACTTGGATTGAAATGGTGAAGTCGAACGGATGCCAAACAGGAACATCCGTCAATCGCTTCTACTAAGTTGCAATTGATTTTAAATCATCTACACTATGTAACTTATTAGCAGCATAACGCTGCCACTTCATGTTCGTTGTGGGTAAGGCTTTTGCTCCTTTATTATGTGAGGCCCCTACTCGGTTGAGCCGACCCATTCACAAAGTAGTTATAATTTAGTTGCATCATAACGCGACCGACACAAAATTTTAATAAGATTACGCTAAAATAGATCATTGTTTTTGCCCTGGAGTTCGCATTTGAGATTAAAGGCGTTCGCAATCTGTTCAATAAATAAGACCTGCATACTAAGGGTTCGTTTAATAAAGGAATGATTTTTTTTAATGTCGTTTTATAAAATTAAATAATACATGAAACAATTAACTTATAGCTATAGCTTGCTATTTATGAATAAACTTTTAATTGATTTATAGGGAAGGGGTTGAAAGGATTTTTTATTTCATTGAGTAACAAACGAGTACACAGTACACACACCCAATGGCAAGTAATTCCTGCGGCCCACGACATCTACATACATCCTTGACAAGGAATCATAATGCAGATGTGTTGTCGCCCTTGAGGATTGAGATGGAGTGTCTCGTCACTAGTAATAAAGATCGCCGGCTATTTACACTCACGTGACGAAACCCAGCAACCCTACGATGCTATTTTACGCTGGTATTCTGTAGGGACACATTTAATTTGCAAAAAACTGCATTGTACCACTATATAATTTTTACTTTCCTATTTGGGCTTTTAAGTGAACCACGACATAAAAATGCAAACAATGCAATAGATAATTCCTTGCCTAGGTTTCATATTTTTTTTATTTTTAAACTCATATATGTTCTAGGTCTTTAAAAGTCTATTGCCCAATAAAGACATATTTCTGTATATTTTATTAATGAGCACAACAAAGATTTTGCCAGCGCCTGAGTATTAAGATGAATGCAGCGTTGCTAGATATAGATTCTCAGGTTTCTTTCGCTCCAAGAATTGTGACTGAGATGGAATGTCTCGTATCCTGTACTATTACAGTCCTCTCGGATGAAGAGTCATGTGAATCTCTGTTGAGAATCAGGTGAACTTTCTGCTCGTTTGTCATATTATAAAAAAAATATATAAAAGCAGATTGTAAAACATTGCATATAACGTAAACAAGTGATATTAAGTTAAAATAATGGTGTAGTGTACAAAAGGTGCAATCGGTGGAACGGGCCGAGCTGCGTTTTCCTCATGGCCAGTAGTGACACCATCTGAATGTGAAAACTATTCGGAGACTTACGGACTAAGTGAAATCGTTGCAGCAGCAGTCTCCGCATCAGCTTCGCAGCATCGTCGTTGTCTTCCTACTCAGTGGGCCCCTCGCTCGCGAGTCTAATTAGATAAAGCTGTAGAGGTCTTTGGACCAACAGCAGTACAAATACACAAAAAAAGTACTTATAATTAAAATCTTAATTGGTGCCGACACCTCGGTTCGAACTTAATTTGTTTTTGTTATCTGAAATTAAAGCGAGAGCCCAGATAATGAGCCACCACTGCTAAGTTTCAAAGGAATGTCCGAGCAAATATTAATCAGTCGGCCACACTATTCTCAACGAATCGGCGTAGAAAGTGGCAGCGAAATCGGATGAGTGGCACCCGATATATTCAAGTGTTAATGCACTTTCCTTCTCTCAATATTTAACTTTCTCAAGGATTTGCGACTTTCGTATCGCTCGCTTGTGGAGATAGAGAGCTTTTATGAACGCACGGATTTTACGTCTCAATATGGGCATCGTTAATTTGATTTTAAGCTTTCTAATTTGCCAAGTTGACGTCGATAAAACCAAACTTACTGTACATTATGGTGTAGTGTATTATTTTTTTTAGTTTTAATTTATTAGGCTCGTGTGTAGGAGTTTTTTTTTTTTCTCTTTTAATTGTATGTGGCAAATGAGCACACAGTTCGCTTGGTAAAGACTCTGGATATACACTCATGGTCAACGAGCACTGAGATAATAATAATAATAATAATTTATTTTGCAGTACACAATAAATATAAAATGAACTTATAACAAAAATATACAAATTGTAGGTACGACCAAAATAATTTAAAGAATATAATTAAGGACTACAATTCACTTGAATTTGTTAGTTCGACCAATTAAAGTGTGAACTCTATGAGATACGCTCTTAGACTATTTTATATATATCTAATTATATATAATATTTACATTATTTATATCATATACAATAGTTTTATATATCTAATTGTCCATATGTTATTTCTTATATTTTCCACTTACATGTAATATTACAAATCTGTACATTTCTTTTCCTATCCATATTATATTTATTTATTTAAAAGTTTTTGTACAACTAAGCACAATGGTGGATTTAATGCCAAAGGCATTATCTACCAGCCACACTTGGGAGGGTTTAGAGAAATCAAGGTAGGGACAAATGAAAATAATAAAGAAAAAAAAAGAAACATACAGTACATCTAAATACTAATACAATCATACATACATATCATTGCATATTATTTTTGGAATAAATAATACTAAATAAAATAATAGATATTTATATACATTTACATAAACTATAAAACAAATATATATATATATATATATATATATATATATATATATATATATATATATATATACTTATTTTACTCAGCTCATAACTATTTTATTGTAAATAAGCCAAGTGTCAATTTAGTACAGTACAGCCGTAATAATTAAGCGCGTGTATAAAACGAACACGATTTACCATAATGTATAGACAATGAATATTGGAATTTGTAAGCGAAGAAAGTACTGCAGGAGATATTTGAGGGAAGATGGTATTCCATTCCTCGTGGTCGTCCACCGCAAATTGGATAAACGGGTCCCAACACTCACTATAGTAAACACCACATCATTCTAGAATTCCATGAGGTCGTGGTCCTTCACCAGTCAATCCAACTTTTTTAGATATTGACACATTCCTGCAGAACAAGGCTACATTTAAAGGAAAATTATACAACGATCTGACATAATAACTTACACAAACTCCCACACATACAAACACACACACACACACAAACATATAAATACGTAAACATAGTTTATATAACTAATGTAACTCCTTTTTTGCTTATTTACTTTTGCGAATACATGTTGTCTGTTTCAATTTGTACTAATCTTTGGAAACCTAATTTGGCTGTGTTATTCTGTGCTATATTTTTAGAACTATTGATACCTAAGAATAGAAGTTTGGTTTTCCATTAAATAAATAAATATCCCGAATGACAATGCACCTGCAATTAATAATGAATCCTTGATAGAAGTATATGATTCATGCGCAAGGCCACCGGTGCGCCGTGGTTCTTGCGTAATGATAATCTACACATAGATCTTGAGCTGCCGACCATAGCTCAGTACCTGAAGCAGGCTTCCCGCCTAAATTCGTCTCTGCCGTCACACACCCAAACCCCTTGATTGTAAGTGCCGCCACATACAATCCCATCGCGCATCATAGATTCACCCGCGTCCGAAGGAGACAGAGACACGCCCTCGACTACCCCGACGACGCGACCACCAGAGTCTAAGTAAAACACATACACAAACTCCCACTAATAAAAAACTTACAAAACACCCACTAATAAAGGTCTCGACTGAGCGCCATAAGCGCTCGGTCACCTCTCAACCCGGTGAAACTGTAAAAGCACTCGGGCTAACAGCGGGCCTTCACCACGAAAAAAAAAACTAATAACTTACTATCGGGTGATCCGTGTGCTAGTTTGTCAATAGTTACACGAAAAATATCTTTGGAGTAAAATATTATTTAAGCGGTTTTTTTTCTTTTCTCGGATTTCTCAATACGTGGTAGGTAGGTGATAACCGACATTTAGGCCTGATGGCTAATACTTCATAGTTCACTCAATAATTTACTTTAACTGTGATTTAAATTCAAAACAAATAGCACTTTTTTTTAATATGTAATGTAATTTATCTATTTTAATTTATAATAGAGAAGCTAAAACAATCATTCTTCATCGAATAAATATTAAAAAAGTTTCTCTCAGTATTTACCAATTGCCTAAATAATATTAGAAAGAAATAATTTGTTTATTCGTTAGACAACTAACATTAATGCATACAATTAGATGATAAATAGAAAAAAAAGTAAATGAAATAAAATGCTACACGAAACGGTCAGAGCTCAGCTTATGCTGGCTATTTACAACCATCGCTGAAATTCCGTTGGGGCCGTTTGATGACGTCACGATACAACGTCACTAAATTGAACATAATACATTACTAACTGGTTATATTATTTTTATTTTATGGTTCAGATTTACCTATTATTAATAGTAATACAAACAGTAGGTGTTTACAGTGGTGATTCCTCCCTTTGAATAGCGATCCGAGTCGACGTTTCGTACCTCATTACGCCCTCGTAATACGATTTCTTGAAGGTCCCTAAGTCGTATCGTAGGCGATAAAACGATCAGGTCAGGGGACCATGGATCGTTATCACCCCCCTCTGTTGTCATCGACGTTCTTCGTCCACAGGGGACGGAGTGCAGCGATGGTGCAGCAGCAGTCTCCGCGCCAGCACCGCAGCATCATCGTTGTCTCCCTACTCAGCGTGCCTCCCGCTCTCGAGTCTAATTAGATAAAGCTGTAAAGGTCTCTGGACCAACAGCAATACTAACACACAAAAATAAATACAGTGGTGATGATAATTGATTATATATATACGTACATTCAATTCATACTGTTTTAGAGGAAAAAATAATAATGATAACATCAGCAATATAACACTCTTTTGAATTGCCTCATAGTTTTGGTATTCACAAAGAAAATGTTTAAATTTAGTTGCATAACTATGAATATTCAAGAACAATTTAAAATAAATCCATAAAACGTATTCACTAAACGCCTGCCATATAACATACCGTATTATTTTAAGTGAAGTTTAAGTTTTGCATAATAACAAAAGGCTTTGTATAAAAGAATGCTTAAAATTAAACTTCGGTATGATTGATTAACCGTTAGTAATGGTTAACTAGAGTTAACCTCTCCAACTAAGCTAAAAATGTTTGAGCTAGCAGATAGTTTACGACACTCCAGGATTCGACCCTCCACGTATGACCTTAATTTTCGTAGACTGTACCCTAAATCATTACGTCGCTTCAAACTTTGTCTGCACGTTTTTTATTGGATGATTACCATAAATAATACCTACAACTATCCTCACCAAAGATTCAAGATTCACATGTTACGAGTACCTGCGCCTCTGGACCTCTACAGTATAAGTGTCAGGTAACCTGTGCTACGTGCAAGTTAGGCCTCACATGGACTCATCTCTTGGCCGGGGCACCCCGGTACCAGCTTCTTCCGTTTGACGGAAATTTTCAGTTCAATGGAGAGCCGCTCGAATCGTTGTTGTTCAGGTACTTTCCGATCAGATTGCGAAGAGATATTGCATCGCTTTGCATTTTTGCCGACTTTACCATGTGGAATGTTCTGAGGAGGTGTTCGGATTAATTCCAGCTGCTGAGTTTAAACATCGAACATCACGACACAATTCAAAATATCAGCTGTCGCCGGCGGTGTTTCCGAACTGATACGACTTAAGGACCTTCAAGAAAAGTGTAGGCTCACTTTCCTTAAAGGCCGGCAACGCATTAACGACTCCTCTGGTGATGCGGACGTTAATGAGCTGCGGTGATCACTGATCTGCTTGTTCGTTTGCCACCTATTCTATAAAAAACAACTTGACGCATTCTGGGTTCGATTCCCAACCGAAGAATAATATTTGTACATCACAAATTATTGGTTTACGGGTCGGAATGTTTTATACGTATGTTCCGTTTCCCTCACACTGCATCCGAAATTTGCTCCGATCTTATTGCACATTCATTGCATCGGATCAAGGAAAGGGGCGACGAGTGAGTGCCTCTTGTGTGTTTGCGCAAATGCTTATGGCACTATAAAATATTCTGCGCAGTTGGCATCTGGCAATAAACATAAGAAATCGTAGTCGAAATCAATCAGGAGAAAGAAGCATCATGCCTCTGTTTGCCTCGTTTATTCAGTGGGGCTATGGTCTTCCGCAGGTCGAGCCGGCCAATTCATGCTGTAGCTAGAAACAAGCTATAACGTGGCAAAAGTACTATAAAACAAATATCGAATAAATTAAAAAAAACAAAATGATGTATTTAAAAATCGAATATATAAAAGTATGGTATTATAAATTCTTTGCTAAGACGTTCCTTAACTTTTTCCAGAACTCCTCGGGCTGCGTTTCGTCCCAAAAGTGATATATTTTGGTTTTCAGTAAGTACTTAAGGGTCGTTGTCATATATTTATTTTCTACGTCACCAACTCTTATGAGCACTAACGGATCATACGTCGTGCCGTCTTCTAGGAAGAGTCTGTGGTACTCGGCCAACTGAGTCTCCCACCTACACCACTGAGATTTCGCGAAACTATTGCTTATAATTAAAATAATATATTTGCTTTCGTTGATACTATTCAATACTGATTCGGAAATAAATGAACCGATCTCAAAGTCCCTTTCGTATATACAAAGTTTTAGATACGGAGGCGTGGTCTCCAACTGATTAATCATTTCGGCAACGAATTCTCTATCGTCGTTGCAATACGACACGAATGCATCGAATCTGTAGCCCTTGCTTGGCGTAGCTTTCAACGATTGCCTTATCAACTTCCTTCCAACTGCTATTTTTGCTAAGAACAACCAATACTTGATATAAATTCTGTACCTATAAACTCCTGCGATAAGCCCTGCAACCAAGAGCAAAGTGACTACAGATGGTGCGGTCCATATTAGAAGCATGACGTTGGTGATTTTTTCGTACATCAAACAACGCAAGCTTTTAATAGATGACAGATAATCCGCAACCCTTTTGTCCTCCCACACGTCTGGGCTGCTACACTGGAACCTCGAGCTGGTGAAGTAGGCCTTGAGGAGACTCGATCCGTTAACTTGTAACCACATGTATGTTTTGTACATCGAACTACAGTCACAAACGAACACATTGTCCATCAATTCTATTTCTGACGAAGAATTTGCTGTGCGCGGATTCTCCAATAAATAATTTATGTCCTGTATCATGCTAATGGTGAAATGTGAAATTTTATTATTCCTCAAGTATAGGTTAATGGGACGAACTCCGGCAGCCAGGAACAGCGGCCTCCACCAAGATATCAAAAGATTTTCACTCAAATCGAGAACTTGCAAAGATTTCAAGGGCTTCAATGTTTCAACACTGATGTAATATAATTGGTTATTCCTTAGTATCAGGTGCGTTAGGTTCGGCATCATTTCAAATATATTGTCTTCATCGTACAAACGTTTGATGCCACAGTTACTGAGCATCAGAATTTTCAACTCGTTCAGTCCTTTAAATTGGGCGCTGGATAGATTTTGATTAGCTGTAAGAGGATTATTTGCTAGATTAAGCATTTCCAAATGTTTCATTGGTTCAAATGTGCCCTCTCCTATGTAATACAATGTACCATTCTCCATACTTAATAGCTTCAACTTTTCTAATCCACGGAAAGTGTAGTCGAAAATCGATTTGATTCTGTTATAAGCAAGGTTCAGTACTCTAAGTTCCTTACAATATATGAACGTATCCCTGTCAATTTCGTAATACATTGGATTTAAAAAGCTACCTTTATTAGAAGACAAATCCAAAAGTAGGAGCTGCTGATTTGATATATGTTTCTGATGTATACCAGGCAGGTTGTTGCCGCCTAAAAGCAGGATACGTAGATTTGGAAATTTAATGGGATCGAAGGCGTTCGGGCCTATAGATATTGCTAACACCTTCCTCAAGTCTAAAACTTCTAGGTTCACCATCGCTGGGAACGAGTCGTCTGTGATTATTTCGAATTGATTCTCGGCGAGGATCAGTCTCTCTATAGTTGAATTTGCTATGATATTTAGTAAAGCTTTTGGTGGTTGTTTTCGAAATCCCATCCCTGACAGATCGAGATGTGTTAAATTTATACCTTTCTCTATCACTTTCGATAGGAAGTTGCCTATTAAAGTTGAATTCAAATCATTTTCACCAATTCTTAATTCTTTTAACATTGATAGTGGGATAAAACTCACTGGATGTATGAACTCCAGTCTGCATAGATTTATATCAAGTCTTCTTAACGTTGTACCTCTCATGGCGTCAAAAGCGTTTTCTGGTATTCTCTCTAATGAGTTTTCAGATAAGTCTAATCCTCTCAGTGCGGGTAAAATGCTTGGCTTAAATGCTGAAGTTAAATCTAATATATTTGTGAATCCATTATTGACTAGAGTCAAGTTATGAAGGCTTTTTAGACCTTCGAATGTGCCTTTATGAATTGTGTGGAGTCCAGTATTGTATGATATCGACAATTGTTGGAGTATTGATAGATTACGGAAGAGTCCTGGCTCCAAGTACCTGAGTCTATGGTTAGCTTCTATTTGCAAGGCTTTTAAATATTTCAGGGGATCAAGCTCTCCAATGCGGATTTCAGTCATTACAGTCGTTCTTACTCGAAGTAGGTCGCTTTGAATCCTAACCTGAAAATGACCAGATAGCAGTGTTAAAATTTTACATGAAAATTCGATTTTTAAAATAGTTAAAAGCATGATTAAATAATGGTCAAATTCATACTAAGACAAGGCTAGACATTGAAGCCAAGACCTACGAAGCAGCGGTCAGGAACTCGCCACTACGCTACGCGATTATTTTATTTAACTACGACAATAACAGATATATTTGATTATTCATCTAACTGCTTATTGTGACATTCACGAGATTACAAAATGTCTTACGCGGATGATATATTTAATTTAAAAACGACTCTACTATAGAATAACAAAGCTAATCTTATATAGGATGTATCTAGAACTATCCAAAATTTCAGTTGAAGATAAAAGAAAAATTTTGTTGTTAATATTTAGTTGTAAAAATTAAATCAGTAAAAAACAAATTTTGATTTTTAAAACAACTTTGTTGGAATGACAGCCACTTATGCACTTTTATGAACAATATTGAGGACTTTTCTAAGAAAATGTCAAGGGCTAATGTGTTATTTTCCTCAATATTCCGTCTCCAGTGGAAAAAAATCGAGAATTGTTATCATTGATATTCTTAAATTCCATAAGAACAAATCTGGTGTTAAGTCAAGACTCCAAGAAACTAATAATAATTACTAATCGTCACCTTTTTGAAAACTCCTCAGTGCACAAATCGTACAAGACTAAATAATTGTTAGTGGTTTGCTAGGTGAGTCCATCTTGGTAAAACCATCTGAGCTGATTGTAGTACCAAAATTCCTGTCGATGCTTCGTCGCGAGTCCTGGGTTCGATTCCCAGATAATTCCGAGGAATAATATTTATCCATCACAAATTGTTGGTTATCGGTTCTGGGTATGTTTATGTATGTGTGACTACCTCTGTTTGCGCAAATGCTTACGGCACTCAAAATATTCTGCGTAGTTCATGTCATCTGGCAATAACCAGAATATATCAGCTAAAAATCATCCCGAAGTTGAGGAGCTTACTACGTACAGCGATACAGCGCGAAATAGTTTGTTGATTCTCAGACAACCTGTATACATAGTGATACATGATCGTTATATAAGAAGAGAACATAATAATATTACAAATGCAAAGCCGTTAACACTCTTGATAATGGCAGATGACACAAAATAAAAGATCTTTTTAAGAAAATCTGTTTACATGTGGATATTTAGACTTTTACTAACACACTAGCGTTGTTCATAGATAGCAGTTTGTTTATTTATTTAATTTTTGTAATTTAATTTAGTTAATTTAAAATTAGGGTGTGACCAAATAGCGCACAGTTCAACTGCTGTTAAATGTATGCTGTGCTCTTTCACAACCACATCAAACGTGATAAGGACTGATAACGCAGATGTGTTGTTACGTTACGTTGTTATAAAGAAGAAAAGAAGCGAAAACATATTTATCCCAAACAAAAGTTGAGATATATGTCAGCTTGACCGAGGAAGGGACACGCCAGAATACAGGCATGTTATGGCATCATAACACTGCTGTGATTCATATGATTACAGGTAACGAGGTATCCATCATCATCACCAGCTTGTATCAGTCTACTGCTGGACATAGGACTGTTCCATGGCACGCGACTGAGCTCGGTCTTCAGCTCTTCTTCTCCAGTCTTTGCCCCCTGCCCTACGAATATCATCGTCTCACCTACATACAGGGCGCCCTACACTACGTTTGCCGATTCGCGGTCTCCACTCAAGAACCTTCCTACCCCAGCGGCATATATGACCCATCCACTGCCACGTAACCAGATATCCATCACAATTCTCAGGGTTCAATTCGCACGTGCAATATTTTTTTTTGGGGATGTAGATGCCCGCAGTCACCACCATTGGACGAATGTAAATACGTTTACCTCGACTAATATTCAAAAATAATTAAGATAGAAAGTCAATATACAATCACTCAACAAAATCATCGAGGAGCTGTCTTTAGCTGGCTATGTAAATATTTCTAGTGCTATGCCCACAACACGTGACGTGTTCTGTTTGCACAGTGATAGAGCTTAAGTCTTGCTTTTGATAATGATTAGATATCATCATAAAACGTAATTGTGTTTCACAAACAAGCCGGTGCCATAACACGGTAACCACGCCGGAGATATATAATGGCTATTGTACTACAGAATCACGCCGTAGATAAAAGTTTACTTTTTATCGTTAAAAACTTCTTTCGGTCGACCAATCTGTCACGATCGGGGAAAGACAATGTCGCCTTTTAGAATAACAACTCAAAATTGATTACTGGTGACGAGGCATTCCATCTCAGTCCTCAGGGGTGGCTATGCATCTGTATTATGATTCCTTATCGAGGATGAATGTGTGGGTGTTACAGGCCCCAGGAATCACTTACTAACAGGTGAACTGTCAGCTCGTTTTTCACTAAACTATTAAGCTATTGACGCTTCATTTTCATTTACTTCTTTCGTGGCTTCTTGGAATTGGACGAGGTAGTTTTTTATAGAATAGGTGGCAAACGAGCAAGCAGCTGACGGTAAGTGATCACTGCTGCTCATGAATGCCCGCAACACCAGAGGAGTCGCAGATGCTCTGCCAGCTTTTAAGAAAGGTGTAGGATCCCAAGTCGTATCGATTCGGAAATACCGCTGGCGGCAGATGAGATAGATTGATTGATCCAAAGAGTGGTTGTGCGTAGAAGAAAATTTCGTATAAAGCGCACAATGGCGCATTGCCAACCAAATTTCGAATTCTGTCGTTGTTTATGATGTTTAAACGACTTGACATTTTTAGTTGCACTTTAAGCGATTTTCAACACGTCACTAAATTTGTTTGATTTTATTTATTTAATTTTGTAATTTAATTTAGTTAATTTAAAATTAGGGTGTGACCAAATAGCGCACAGTTCAACTGCTGTTAAATGTATGCTGTGCTCTTTCACAACCACATCAAACGTGATAAGGACTGATAACGCAGATGTGTTGTTACGTTACGTTGTTATAAAGAAGAAAAGAAGCGAAAACATATTTATCCCAAACAAAAGTTGAGATATATGTCAGCTTGACCGAGGAAGGGACACGCCAGAATACAGGCATGTTATGGCACCATAACACTGCTGTGATTCATATGATTACAGGTAACGAGGTATCCATCATCATCACCAGCTTGTATCAGTCTACTGCTGGACATAGGACTGTTCCATGGCACGCGACTGAGCTCGGTCTTCAGCTCTTCTTCTCCAGTCTCTGCCCCCTGCCCTACGAATATCATCGTCTCACCTACATACAGGGCGCCCTACACTACGTTTGCCGATTCGCGGTCTCCACTCAAGAACCTTCCTACCCCAGCGGCATATATGACCCATCCACTGCCACGTAACCAGATATCCATCACAATTCTCAGGGTTCAATTCGCACGTGCAATATTTTTTTTTGGGGATGTAGATGCCCGCAGTCACCACCATTGGACGAATGTAAATACGTTTACCTCGACTAATATTCAAAAATAATTAAGATAGAAAGTCAATATACAATCACTCAACAAAATCATCGAGGAGCTGTCTTTAGCTGGCTATGTAAATATTTCTAGTGCTATGCCCACAACACGTGACGTGTTCTGTTTGCACAGTGATAGAGCTTAAGTCTTGCTTTTGATAATGATTAGATATCATCATAAAACGTAATTGTGTTTCACAAACAAGCCAGTGCCATAACACGGTAACCACGCCGGAGATATATAATGGCTATTGTACTACAGAATCACGCCGTAGATAAAAGTTTACTTTTTATCGTTAAAAACTTCTTTCGGTCGACCAATCTGTCACGATCGGGGAAAGACAATGTCGCCTTTTAGAATAACAACTCAAAATTGATTACTGGTGACGAGGCATTCCATCTCAGTCCTCAGGGGTGGCTATGCATCTGTATTATGATTCCTTATCGAGGATGAATGTGTGGGTGTTACAGGCCCCAGGAATCACTTACTAACAGGTGAACTGTCAGCTCGTTTTTCACTAAACTATTAAGCTATTGACGCTTCATTTTCATTTACTTCTTTCGTGGCTTCTTGGAATTGGACGAGGTAGTTTTTTATAGAATAGGTGGCAAACGAGCAAGCAGCTGACGGTAAGTGATCACTGCTGCTCATGAATGCCCGCAACACCAGAGGAGTCGCAGATGCTCTGCCAGCTTTTAAGAAAGGTGTAGGATCCCAAGTCGTATCGATTCGGAAATACCGCTGGCGGCAGATGAGATAGATTGATTGATCCAAAGAGTGGTTGTGCGTAGAAGAAAATTTCGTATAAAGCGCACAATGGCGCATTGCCAACCAAATTTCGAATTCTGTCGTTCTTTATGATGTTTAAACGACTTGACATTTTTAGTTGCACTTTAAGCGATTTTCAACACGTCACTAAATTTGTTTGATTTTATTTATTTATTTCTTTATAAAATGTTATAAATAAAATTGCTACACTATTGCATTTGGACAATCATATTATGATAGTTGTTACGTTGCTATAAGTTTATAAATAAATAAAAAAAAAATTGGTGGCGGGATATAATCTGAACAATTCCTCAGAACACTACCCGTGGTAAATTTGGTAAAATGAGTGTGCAACATCTTTTCGCAAAGCTAATACATCAAGCCTATAATAATTATTAGCAAAGCAAGCACGTCCCAGGTGAGCCCTCGTCTCCTGTAGAACCCTCGCTGTGATACGGCAACTCAGGACCACTCGCGTGTTGCCGTCCTCCCTGGGTTCGCTAATCTGGAAGATGAAAGCCCTCACCCTGCAATTTTTTTTAATGAAGTAATGTAATATTAATAAAATTTATACCTACATATTTATTAGTGTCAGCAAAAAATAAAAAAAAATATTCCATTCGAAATGGCCACTGTTGGCTTTTGCATTTAATCTGTTTGGCCACGAATCTACGGATTTATGCACTGTTTCCAAGGGAAATTTCGCCACTGCTTGATCCAAAGATTTTTAAGAGACTCAATGTCGCCGTGTCTTTTAGAGCAGGCCATGTCTAAAACTGACCATAATTTTAAGTCTAAAGGGTTAAGGTCTGGGCTAGAAGAGGCCCAGTCTTCAGCTCAAATAAAATTCGGAACGTTGGTTTCAATGCAGGCTTGAGTAGTTCGCGCCTTGTGACCAGGTGCAGAGTCTTGCTGGAAAGTCCACGGTATATTATTAAAAAGTGTATTGCTGAGACGTTTCACACCACTTTATCATTTTGCTTATTGTAGTGTTCTGCAATCGTGAATATTTTTACATCGGTAAAGAGGATATTTCTGTGCCTTTCACCTGCGTATCGCGACAGAAGGCGTTTTGATCGATCCACTCTCTTTAATTGTAAAGATTGATTTAGGGCATGTCCTGTATCGACGATAAGTACCGAGCTTCAGGTCTTGTTTTATAATACGTGACAGGGTCCTAGCGGGAATCTTCAATTCTCGCGATAAGATTATTTGCTTCCTGATGAGGTTTCGACGAATTCTGTCGTTAACAGCATTAACAGACTTTGTAGTTCTAACAGCACGCGGCCGCCCCGATCTTTTCTGGTCTTCGACAGAGGAAGTGTTGCTGTATCTATTGATAGTACGATATACGAACATACGGCTGATACCAAGCTTTTGAAGTCTCTAGAAGTTTTGAAGTGGAATATAACCGACGGCTCCATACCCACTTTGTGCAAGGCTTGACGAGATGTTTCTCAGGTCATCAGGCGAAAAAACTTTATTTTTAATCTGGTTGGAGCCTTTACTTGGGTTGTTTTAGCAACACGAACGATTAGCGTATCTTCTCTGGGCGAGGTTTTTCTTGGCCGAGCCTTTTTAAGAACATTTTCAACAGTTCCATGTGTTTTATAATGATCAATTTCATTAAAACAGAACAATTTAAATGCTCCGCTATTCTTCTGTACGCCCACTTATGATCTATATGTAAATTAACACATCGCAACTTTTATTTTTGAACAACATAAAATTCAAATTAAATTTTAAATTGCCGCCAAAATAATAGGAAAAGCCAAGAAAGAAATGTTATTCTCCAACTTCTAAAAATACACTTTTTAAAAATATACCGTGGACTTACCAGCGGGACTCTGCACCCGGTCACAAGGCACCAACTACGCAAGCCTGACTTGAAACCAACGTTCCGGACTTTATAAGATCTGAAGACTGGCCCTCATCTAGCCCAGACCGCAACCCTTTAGACTTCAAATTATGGTCAGTTTTAGAGGACATGACCTGCCCTAAACGACACGGCGACATTGAGTCTTAAAAAATCTTTGGTGCAAACAGTGGCGAAATTTCACTTGGAAACAGTGCGCAAATCCATAGATTCGTGGCTAAACAGATTAAAGGCCTGTATAAAATCCAAACGTGGCCATTTCGAATACAATATATTTTTATTTTTTGCTGACGTCCCGGATATCGAACTGGGTTTGCTCGCGTGCCGTGAACGGTTTTTATCGAGCGCGTGGAGGTTTGAATTTTTGCAGATGTATTAAAAACCGATGACAAAATTTTATGTATGTTCTTGTATATTGTTGTCATAATATTGTTATCATCCAATATGTGTTGTTATAGTTTTTGAAAAGTCTATAAATTATTATTGATGTAATGATCTATACACTCGGTGACGGACGGTGAGTGTCGCCTGAAGAGCGACAATGTGCCTGTGCCAAGAATGGATTGAGGACTGATTTCACACGCGTAAAGAAATGCAACGTCAAATAGAAATGCGAACATGAAACTGACCTTGGGAAACTTTCGGCACTCATAGTTTCCGAAGCAAACAATAATCTTATGGTTTTTGGTGGTTCTGCAGATGCACCCGGAGCTCTTGTCGACTCCTAGCTGCACGGGCAGGGAGATGGTTCTGTCATCGTCTGGAGACAGGACGTTGTTGGTGATCTCCTCATAGTCGTCGAGGAGATTGCTCCGAGTGTATTGAGCGTAACACAACAGTAGCCAGAGGTAGCGAGCAACGAACATGTCTCGACCAGCGTGTCTCTGGAAGAGATCAAATAAAAAGAAAATCTTTGTGAGTTGTACAATTGGCTATTATACGTGGCTCTACCACGTTGTAGCTAGTTCTATTAAAATTATTCATGTTCGATTTGACTAACAAAAACATAGCCTGTGCATAATCCAACCATTGAAGATTGCTAGAGCTACACAGCAGTTTGGTCATTACTGCAGAATGAATGAATCAACTCGGCTGGGATAGTAACACGCCCTCAAAGAATACCGGAGTGAAATAGCAGCATATCATGGTGACGAGGCATTCCATCTCAGTCCTCGAGGGTGTCAACGCATCTGCATTATGATTGATGAATCCTTGTCAAGGATGAATGTAGATGTCATGGGCTGCAAGAATCACTTAATATCAGGTGAACTATGTGGTCGTTTGTAACTCTCAATGTAATAAAAAAGAACATAGGCCTTCCCCATACATTGACGAAGCCCTTGGCTCCCTGCATTTATCGATTTATAGTCGTTGCTCCGTCCTTGTAGTTGTGATCCACAAACTACAGACACGCTAACGCTCAGAAGTAGATGTTGCACAATAAGAAATTTTATGTTTCAATGATCACGTTTTAAATATTTTTATTTCTTATCTAAAGCAAACAGAGTTAGTAGTGCGTAGGCGCATGTTTGTTTTGTAATCATACAAACACAAAAAAGTGTGCTAATTTGATTACAGAATGTGTGACTGTTCCATGTTTTGTTTACAACTTTCATGTTTGTGCGCTTGACCTGTCAGATTTTTTTTTATTATTACATCCAGAGCACAAAGTAGATATCCAGAGTAACAAACGTGCACACAGTTCACCTGATGGCAAGTAATTCCTGCGGCCCATGATATCTACAATCACCCTTGAGGCCTGAGATAGAATGCCTCGTTACCAATGATAATGGTCTCCAGATTCTTACGCTCACCAGTTGAAACACAGCAGCATTATGCTGCTATTTTACGCTGGTATTCTGTGAGGGCATGGTCTTACCTTGGTAGAGCTGACCCATTCTACATTTAGAAACAAACTGCAGTGTAGCTCTACCACTGATATTGTTCTATAATATATAATCTTTGAACCCTATGCTGTACAGCAGTGAAGTATTGATAGCCTGAGATAATGATCATAATAATGAACAGTTAAACATACAGATTCAGTCTAATACGTATTGTATTAGACGTGAAAAGTCTGTTCAACTTATCGAAGGGTAGCAATAAAAAAATTACCATTTTGCAAGAGTTTATATAACTAATGGAGAATATGTTGAAGAAGCCTCTTTAAGCGCTGTAGGTAGTTGATCAAGGGTTTTCGCAGCTTCATTGATTGCAGCCTTTCCACTCAATGAGGCCGATATGCTTTGGGATCACACGAAATCATTACTGATATATAAAGGTTCCGTCTTTCAGTGCATGGGTTCCCATTAAGTGACGGTTATCTTTCAAGCGAAACAAACTAACTCCAGAACTTTAGGTAGAAGAAGAATCATGGTGGAAATCATTGTATAACTCTACGTATTAATTCGATATCTCCGTGTGCACGATGTTTACTATAACGTTATCTACTGTAATATTAGAGTACTAAAACAAACCCGTATTGCATTAAAATCTAACCGTCTGAAAATTTGTACAATTGAACGGTTGTTATTCTATAACGTCAAAACTGCTGAAGGGTTTTGAATGAAATTGTGCAAGAATGTGTGCTAATTTTCATTCAAATATTAATTCCGATACGCGAAACTTAAAAAGCATGGAGTGTCCAAAAGTTATACGTATTAATAAATAAAATAATAAATCATAAAATGTCTCACAATTTTTTTATTTAATTCTGAAGCCCACTCAAACGAAGTCGATTGAAACAGATAGTTATAGTAAATTCTTACTCATAATTACTACCTCATTTATAAAAGTGTATTAAAGTACGTTGACAGAATGTAACACGCTGAATTTTAACATAAGTAAATGTTCGACATATTTCATTTAAAAAATAAATAATAGAATTTTTCAGTAAGCTGCTTTTTCGTATAAGCTGTGCGTAAATAAGTTAGAATTGGAAACACTATGCATTAATACAAATTAATATCTTCTTGGCCTAGGTTTATTAAATTATTCAAATTTAGTTTTAAAGAAAAATAATAAACCAATTTTACTACTGTAGTCTGCCGACTTAGGCTTGGACATGCCTACAATCATGTTCATCTTACCAAAATAATAATAAGAAATGGCTCATTCAGTGAATGTGGTTTAGATGTAGCATCACTAGAATCTTATATTTAAGTGCTACAGGAAGATGATCTTAAAGAACTGCAGGTGCTCTTTAAGATCATCTTCCCGTAGGTCTCGTTCCTGCTACTAATATGAATATCTATTTGACTTACGTTGCAGTCTTTCCATCCGAGTATAATGTGTGTGTCTTCAAGAGAAGAGTGATAGGCATTAGCTGAGGTAGTGCGTTCCACCATTAACGTTTACATCATCATGTAACACCAGGTGTAGACGACTAGCACAAGCTTCTAATCAATTTAAAAATGTGAATACTCCTTTTGTGTGTGTTTTAATTTTATTAAATGTTACAGTATTAAGTTGTGATATAAACATAATATATTAACTCTTTATTTTCTTTTAGGTAATGAAATCGCTCTCTTCAACGTGCTTTCCTTAAATTCTAATGAATGTCCAACTATTATATACTTTTAAACTGTCACCGTATCGAAAAAAACTACACTGACGAGAAAAAATTGACTACGTATTTAATTTACGTCACTTTTATTAAAAATCGCACGATTAAATACCAGTTATTTGGATACACCTGTAAACGTAAAACTGAAAATCTATTAACAATTTTCCCACTATTCCTAGTTACTAATTATGCTGTATTGTCTGTCTTCATTCGCACTTCAAGCAGTACACGTCTCCATTGTTTAGTATCGAAATTTAATTAATTGACTTCATCTCGTTTACAAAAAAAACTTGTGAAACTTGAATTTACGACCACTGAAAAGCACCATGAAAATTTTATATCAATGTAAAGCTGAAACACGTGGCTTTGGCGTTTGTAGGGTGGGGCACGAATCTGTTAACATTTGAAAATAATCGTATAAAGTCCATTTGAGATATTTTAAAAATTGTTTATTTACAAGAAAGCTAATTAATTGGAATTTATTTAGTATATATATTTATATATATTATATATATTTATATATATTATATATATTTATATATATTTTAAAAATAATATCATCTAAATGACCACCGTTTCAACTTTTGCACTCTTCTAATCGAATATCGAAACTTTCTTATACGCGTCGGCAAAGAGACCGCGAGATCGCCGACATTTCTTCGCAGATTTTTTCTTTTAACTGACGTAGTGTATTTGGTTTATGGATGTAGACACGGCTCTTTAAATAACTCCATAAAAAGAAATCTGCTGGGGATAGATCTGGACTTCTGGGTGGCCATAGGATATCGCCTCGTCTGGAAATCAGCTTTTTCGGGAACATTTCTTTAACCACCGGCAAGGACTCGTTGGATGTGTGACAAGTAGTTCCATCTTGCTGAAACCGTGTTACGATTGTAGCCAGCAAATTTCAGTAGCATCGGTGCCAAGAACTCCCGTAACATTTTTACCTACTCAGCAGAATTAACAGTAACCGAACGGCCGCGAGAATCTTCGAAAAAGTAGGGTCCAATGATTCCTCTTGCTGAAATTGCAGCCCATACAGTTACCTTGAGAGAATGAAGTGGCGTCTCGTGTTTAGCTTTGGGATTTTTGCTGCTGCAATGCCTGCAATTCTGTTTGTTTACATATCCGTTGAGGTAGAAATGGGCTTCGTCCGAAAGATTGTCAAAATTACTGAATCGATCTAACATTGTTTCGGCATACGACTTGCGCAAATTTGAATCATTAGGCTTTAGTTCTTGCACTATTTGGATCTTATATGGATGTAATTTTAAAATACGGCGTAATGATGTGCGGGTTAATCCTAATTCAGCCGAACGTTTGCACGTCGTACAGAAGCGGAAACTTGCTGCACGTTCTCTTTGCTCCGAGAAGTCCATGGGCCACCGGTTTGCTTCAAATTTAGTGTAGATCCCGTCTCTTCAAACTTCTTCACCCATTTCTTTATTAAAGGAGCATTCGGACACTGATTAAATCGTATTCAACACGAAATAAGCGTTTCACAGTAATGAACAAACAATCGTTTAAATAAAATTGTTTCACACAAAAGCGCGCTGTGGCCCCGTGAAGCGATCCATTGGGAATAAATTTCTGAGAAACAACCTAGCGGCAAGACCCCTACCCGCGTCCCAGGCGGTTGTGTTTGCGTGGGGTGTTAGATTTAAATGTTAACGAGTTCTTGGTCCAACCATAAATAATAACCATAAAAATATGTTATATTTTGAGTAAATTTCTAATTACACAGACTAGTACATATGTGGTCGTGCATTACTTGAGTGGATTTAGTTAGTTTAGTATTATATTAATAATATTAATAGGAATAAATAATAGTATTGTACTTAGTATCATACTAAGTCAACATTTACTTGTATACTTATACCGCGTTGTTGGCGGTAGCAGAGGAAACGCCATTCATCTGAAAAATGTGATCATTCTCGTTTTTCAAATCACAAACTTAAAGATGACTTAGCAATATTACTAGACGGAGTAATTACGAGTAGATTACGTCGCCTCCGTTGAAGAACATCCCACGGTCAGCTATTTAGGTAGATTAATTCATTTAAGATTTACTTATATAATCGTTATTATTGTAGTAAATGCATGACAAATTTAACGACGCGTTCTGCATGCATGTAACGACTGGTTTAATTTTTCTTTTACCCTCTAAACCCTCGATAGTGAAATCGGTGCTTTTGAAAGACATATTTTTTATGATATTAATGGTGACAAACGCGCACACTTAATCTACTGGTGATTCCTGCTGCCGATGCATTGTCACCCCTGAGGACTAACATAAAGCCCCTCGTTACCAATAATAAAAGTCTCCGAGATTTTACGTTGGTATTATAAAGTTCCGCCCTACCCGGTCAGGCCGAGCTGTTCGTGCTACTGCTAGGTTATCGTTGCGTCGTGGCACTCTCAGCCGTGTTACAGCCTTCAGCTAGTATTGGAATACATTGCATTGACATATCGAGCGACGTTCAGTTTCGCGGTCACTTGGAGGGTAAGGCCAAATTGGTCTCCTAAAGCCTGGGCGTGCTTAATAGAGCGAGACAGTATGTCATATCCGGGGCATCCTAGTACCAGCCCCTTCCATTAGACCGCATTCAACGGAGAGCGGCTCAAATTTTTGATGATCAGGTACTTTTCTGATTGGCTTTTTATTTAATTCACTGGCATTTCGAAGATCAGCATGTTGCATCTATATGCATTATTTACTGTATTTACCATGGGGAGTGTTCTGAGGAGTTGTACGGATTCATTCTTCCCGCTGAGTTTAAATATCGCACATCACGACAGAATTCAATATTTCATCCTTATCATCTGATGGTTAGCAATCCACCACTGTGCGACTTACGCGAAATTATCTGTAGCTGTCGCCATCGATATTTCCGGCACTATACGACTTAGGGATTTTGAAGAAAAGAGCCCAAATCTTTCTTAAGGCTGGCAGAGCATTCTTCGACTCCTCTGGTGTTGTAGTTGTTCATGGGTGTTCATTTGGTAAACTGCTTGCTCGTTTGTGTTCCATAAAAAAGTCTATTGGCTACTATAGCCTAATTCTATTACAAAAACATTACGTTAAGCTTAGAGAATTAATGATTTTTTCAATAAATGTTATATTATGTGCAGATATGATGTCCGCCTGCGTGATTACAACGGCGCAGGATATATTATAGTGCCGTAAGCGTTTGTGCACACACAAAGGCACTCACTCGTCGTCCCCTCCCTATTCCGATGTTATGAATGTGCAACAAGATCGCAGGAAAGTTCAGAGCCAAGTATTAAGCATACGCGATATACTCGTACGTACAACACACCCTTACATTTTGTGATACTCAAATATTGTTCCCCAATTGGGTATCTAATGTAGGATTCACGAGGCTGCAGCCTGATACTGTAACCAATACGATGATACGTGGCCGTGATGGATGGATGTGGTAGTTGACTGAGAAATATAAGACTTATATAATATTTTTGTGTAATGATATTTAAAGAAAAATACGTTTTTGTCTCTCTGACGTAAACACATATTTCATTATAATTGTTTGACCAGTTTAGAAATTGTTTATTTTGTCGATTTAGTGTTCAAAAGAAGAATATATAGTTAGATATTTTGACTGTTTTTGCTTTGAGGAGGTTCTTATCATAAGGGATGATATGGATCGAAGATATCCTTCAGTGCGGCAGAAGTTTATTCTACGGTCACCACGACCAAGCCTCCAGTTTGTACTTATAATAAGGCTTATAATTAACCTCCGATCTTAGCATTTAAGTCATTCGTTTGTCAATACATTCAATCTTTCTTCATTCGTTCATCTATTCTTACATTTGTTGACATATTAAATCATTTATTCACTTGTTCATACTTACATTCGCGCATTCGTTCATTAATTTATTTATGTAACATATTGCAATGAAATATTGTAAAGATGGTAAAATTATTAACCATTACAACCACATGTACAGATTTCGTGATAAATCATGGAAAAAATTATTATATTTATGATTAATTAAATTATCACTTTAGATTGCCCCGATGGGGAAGAAAGGTTCTTACGAGAAATGGGCAATTTATTGGCCAATGAATAACTGCTAGATGGAGTGGCGACCTATGCAAGACTGCGGGAAGTCAACGGGAGCAGGCGGCCCAAGTTCAACAGTGGATTAGTGATGGAATGAAATGGTGATGATATAAGCACACATACTTTAGATTACTCATTTGCATCGACTCGCTCAAGTGAACCCTGAACTTAAAAAGAGCGCCAGGTATGTGTTTTTTTCTTTTTTTATAGTAATGAGGGTGACAAATAAACACACAGTCAACTATTGGTATGTGATCCCTACACGATTGATATTCTGTGAGGGCGCGGTTCGAGCCGACCTATTCTATTTTAGCTGGAAGTTAGACGTAACCTTTTCATCTAAATCAAAATAAACACGATAAAATAGTTTTTTTATCTGTCAAATTTCCAGTATGACGTGGCAATTGTTTGTGTCAACACCTACCGAGGACATGGTTTTCTGAGTGTAAGGTGCTAATAAGCTAATTCCGAGAATGTTAAGTAACATTTTACTTTATGTTTCACCTTACTTTTTTTTGAGTATGTGCCGAATGTATTGCTGTTACCCCTACGCGCCTCCTAGGGGCATGACTCGGTTATGTGGAATTTGTACCAACTAAGAACCTCGGTGGCTGAGTGCATTGGTAGGGACTCCGGTAGCTCCAACGGGACGCACTGTGTTCCACGTCAACTTAGGCCCACCCTGTGATTTCACTATCCTAGACGACGAGAGCCAACACCCTAATCATTGCATTGTACATTGCAGAATAGTGCAGGTATGCTCGGCTTGACTGGCGAAGGACTGCCCTCACAGAACCGGCGTAATGTATGTTTTGCGAGTGTAAGGATCCGGAGGCCCAGTACCTGTTATTCCATCATTGTCTCTGAAGGAGACAACGCATGTTTATCTTGAAATGAAAAAATGGAAGCAAGTTTGATGTTGTTTATTGCGATTAGTGTATGTGTTGACCAACAAACACATATTTCACCTGATGATTATTCTTAGGGCACCAGACAACGAACTTCATCCTCGAGGCATGATGATGAAAACGTTTTAGCAGTTACTTTACTACGTTTTAGCGGTGGTAAAGGCGAGGGCCGTTACCGTTACTTTATAGTTTGTTTTTAGATACTATGTAGCTCTAGCACGGATTTTTTAATGATATACGTATTGATAAACGAGAATACAATGCACCCGATGGTTAGTGATTACTAAAGCTCATATTACTGACTTTTCTAAAAAATATGCTCAAATTATTGCCGAATACCAACACAATTAAAGAGGCGTAAAATACCGCCTATATTTTAAAATTTTATTTGGTGAGAGTAATAAATTATATTTTTATCTTTCGGAATTTTAATCGCTAATTTATTACTATTATATCGCGGAAGCACCTCGCCCTGATAGAATACCAGCGTGAATGGCAGCATATCACTGCTGTGTTTCGTGTGTTTGCAGCCCAATTATAAATAACGAGGTATACCATCTCAGTCCTCTGGGGTGACCACGCATCTTGAACCTTTGTTGAGGATTAATACAGATGACGCTGTCGTCGCTTACTGTCACTTATCGTCAAATGAACTGAGTGCTGGGTTGTTAAATCTGATATTATAAAATAATAACCCAACGTTACTTTAGACTGGTATTTTTGAGAGGTCATCTTGCCAACATTGCCGACTTGCCACTGCTGCAGGTATTTTTTATCTGCAGAGTGACACCACTGCGTAAGCTTTTCTATTCGCATAATTACCTTATAGAGAAGTCCAGCTCTTAGATGGTAGACTTCGTTCAGTTGTTTGCACTCCGAGCTAGCCCGCGCACATCCTGCTCGAGTCTAATCACTTAGCACTACACGGTGTTTGAACTGTCCATTAACGTAACTCAGGTCTGGTAACCTTCAGGTATAACGTCGATATTATTAACTTTGTAATGTCACTTGACTTTTACCAAAAATTTTTCCTATCCATCGATGACGCAATTATGAATTATCTTCGAATAAAATACAAACTTTTGTACGCATGCCATTTATCATTCAATCACGACATTAGATCACGAGAAACGCCACAATTTTTTTTATCACTGCCTCATGTCACCGAAGGCTTTGTTTATTTTTTAAATCACCGAGATTGGAGGTTTTTTCAGACGCATGTAGACGAGTTTACTGTCGGCGCCAGTCCAAGCTAGACTCGCGAACTTAGGATGTTTGGTCAAAGATTTCCACATCGCTGATTACAATTGGTCCGCCTTATTTGCATGTGATAATTACAATGTGATAGCGACGTACGCGTGTCGTTACAATTCGGTACTGATTTTGATGAAATGCTTTTTTTTAATGTACAACCTATTTGGTTATATTCTCCTTGAGTATTTTTATTTTTAATATATAATTTTATTTATATTTTTAAACTTTAATATTCTTTTCTTTTTTCTTTCTACTAGCGCAGTTTTAAGTTTATATTATTCGTTACTTACAATATAGATGTTTATTTCAAATAAATTATTATAATTATTTTAAGTAACTTTATACAGATATTACGTAATTTTAATCTGTGTTAAGTAAGAATTAGTAAAGTATCAAATTAAACAGTGTAATTAAAAAAAATACATATTTACTCATACACGTTATCTATATACATAAAGAGTTCTTTGGAGTATTTTAAAAAAATATTGCGCAATGTAATGAAAAGCGCAGAGAAAACAGATTATTTTCTTATTAAAAAAAAGTGTTATATAACGCTATAGTTTCAATATAGCTATAGCTTGGCAACTAACTTGGCTCTTTCTGTTTTTTTGAATTTATATTCCGCATATCATTAAATGTCTTTGGTATAATGTTTAAGATCGTTTGTTCTACCAGGATCTCGCTCATCGTCCCCTTCCCTATCCCGATGTACTACGTGTGCAGTAAGATCAGGGGAAGATTCAGATGCAGTGTCACGGGACGTATATACAACACATTCACGAGCCGAAAACTAACAATTTGTAATACACAAATATTGTTCCTCGGGTGGGAATCGAACCCAGGACCCGCGACGCGGCTGCCAGCTGCAACATTTACGTAACAAATATTAAATTAATATAAATATCAAAATTTAAATTATTATAACTAATTATAAAATACAAAAGAGAACTGATTTTTTACATATTTAATTGTTGTCATTGGAGGTACTGCCCAAAGCTAGAAAATGTTTCGCCGAAGCCACCAGGACCGTAGCTAACCCTTTAACCAGAGATTCCGAGACTTTTTTTCTCATAGACCACTTTCAAAATTTAGCTGGTTCCGGTGGACCCCTTGCAGCTACATTTCTACCATATTCCCAAATCACGACAAGATTATCTGAAGATTAGATCCTACTATGGAAATTTGCGTTGCGGCTGAGTTCCAACCACGAGTTAATAGTTTTTGAAAACAAAAGTGAGAATTGATTGGTTAATTAATTAATTGATTGATTGATGCAAGTTTCTACAAGTAAGTCGCTGAACTTCTTAAAATATTATCTGCCTACATTGATAGGTGAAGTCAAACCAACATTTTAGTTCTCGACTATCGAAAGCAAATA
This sequence comes from Teinopalpus imperialis, assembly GCA_029286865.1. Taxonomy (NCBI): domain Eukaryota; kingdom Metazoa; phylum Arthropoda; class Insecta; order Lepidoptera; family Papilionidae; genus Teinopalpus; species Teinopalpus imperialis. Next base: position 16,224,219 of record JAGSMU010000001.1, read on the forward strand.
AGTTTTTGGTGACCCCATTTTTTGTCACGCCAACCCATCGCGTATCCCGTGGACCTCTGAGCCACTTTGGGACTAAGGCCTTAAACGAATGTAGTTTCTATTTTCAAATTACCGGCAGCTTATTATAAATCTTTACACCCATAGCAATTCTTATGGTACAATGCCAGTCTAGGAGTATGATAGCGGCGGCCAGGGTTTTGGTGAGTCGAGGATACTATTCACATGCCTTCCTAAATAATTACTTATTTTGATGTACAAAGGTTGAAACCTTCAATATATATAAACACGTTAGTGGTAGTAGGTATAGGTTTTTAAATATAGGTTTACAGGATTCAAAAGCACCGCACAATGCTCTAATGCATTTATTTTGTAAAATGAAGATCTGTTAAAGTGTACACTATTACCCCGAATGATATCCATATCTCAATACATACTTACATAACCATAAGCTAGTAGGGCTGTTTTTGCAACGTTTCGTTTATAATTTATACGGGGCGTACGTAAAGTAATTTATTTATCGATCAGGAATACTCGACTTCATAATTCGTAGTACCCTTCTTCCAACAGTACTCTCAGTGCATTGGCCGATAGGTGAGATTCGCATCTACCATGACCCTGGGTTCACTTGCATACTATCCATATGTATATATTATATATTATCAAAAATAAAAAATGGAAATAATCATTCTATAATTAAACTAATGGTTGTGAAGCACAAATACAACTTGACATAGATTTAAATATAATGCAAGAGAATATTATCTCCCGTGTGCGTGATCTGTAAATAAATAACAATAAATTACACAGACAAACGAAACATATCCTGCGAATGTTTACGATTTACTCTAA